>OX411883.1:9052652-10404963 GCA_948293265.1 Cheilosia impressa
AGTTTATTTAATTCGTTTCGTACTACAAGAAATTTGCCAGGTAAAACGTAGAAAGACTTTTAGTGTTGAGTCTTTCTCTCTCGCTGTTGCTCGCTTTTACTGATGAATACTAAATTCGAGTACAAATTTGTAAAAGAAAATCGTGCGAATTCGTATGAATTACCATGTACATAAATGAACAGATCAACAGATGAACACCTTGACCGATTATTTTATTCCACAGCGTTTCAAAAAATAAAAAAAATATCCTAAGGCATAAACAAATAATATGAGTAAAAAAAAGTAAAACAAGACCAACTTATTAAAATCGAATACATTGTGTTATATATTTTAGTTTTTTATACCTTAAACAAAATAAAAAGCTAAAATTATTGCAGTATGTACAAAAATAAATCTTACATTTCAGGAATTAACAATATTGCATTTGAAACAATATACTAAGTTTAAGTAGAACGTAAATGCTATAGAGTAGTGTTTTAAAATGTAAAATATACTGTCGCGCGTGGAAGGATTTCCAGTTTTGCTTTTAAAATATCCTTAGAAAAGAAGTGAATGAAAGTTAACCTAAATATACACGCAGAGACGTACACATATATACATTTAATAAATGGTAAATACAAAAGACACCACATTTAGATGCTAAATATACGACGACGTACTTAGGTAAATTTTGCTGGGCTGTTTATTTATTTTCGAACATGGTATGGCAGCTGCGATGAAACCATAAAAAATGCACACAGACAAAATCGTATTCTTCATGGGTGTTTGCACCTTTCCGGAGGACCGCTTAGAGAACATGCAAATTCTCGCAGCTTTTTGACTTGGAATCTCTTGCCCAGACCCGTCCTAGGAGACCTTTGACTTTAAGACTTGCCGATGTGCGTGATCCACGATATTTTCTAGGACTAAATGAAGAAATACGTTAGTGACTTATAGGATTTATTGGTTTCGAAATGAATTTTACCTGCTATGTGAACTTCCTGGTGGCGTACTGACATCTGTAATCACAGTATTTGCCGGTCCCAGCGGGGTATTAGGATTTGTGCCACCGTTGCCAGTAAGACATGCACTCCCCAATGGTGAGCAGGCTCTTCGCTTTGATTTCCTTGTGGAGCGTTTTCTGAACAAATCCCTGTAAGAAGAGTCGATTAATGCCACTCAGAATATGTATATATGCTTTGCAAAGGAACTGAATTCAAGAGGGTCTTTTGAGGGTTTTTCGTCCTGAAAGAGGAGAGGCACCTCAAAAAACGACACACAATTGAATTGCTAAACAGTACGAAATTTCGTTTGTACATATTATTATAAAGAGAGGATCAAGTGGCTGATAAATGAAATGAAATTTCAAAGTGGGTGGCTCCTTAGCTAATTCAAAGTATCCTCTTTCGTTGTTGAAAGCGCGTTGTAGGGAGTGGTGTAGCTTACCTTGATTTTTCCGGATTTTCTAATTTAAGGCGAATTTGCGAGAGTAGGCCAACGAGCAATTCGTCAACGTTGTGATTAATTCCAACCGAGGTTTCAATAAATTTACAATCATATGCGGTTGCCATTGCTTTGCCCTCTGTAATTGAAAGAGAAGTGCAAAATGTTATGAAATTGTTTTCAGTAATGGGGGATGTAAGAGGCTCCTTTGTGATATTTCCCTTTGTGAAACAAATGGAAATCTCATTAATTGCAGATTTGAATAGAAGCGAGAGCAAAGCAAATTAATCTACCAATAGATGGACCAATGAACTAAAAGAAAATAATTATCTCAAAGTGACGCTTTTTCGGTACAATTTGACGCCAAAAGGCCTTCTTTTCTTTTACGGTTAAAGTCGATAGAGTGCTTATGTGAGAACTTTTCCCTTAAAAAAAGAGGCACCCTAAATACCTGGAAGTGGGATTGAAATCATACTCAAAATTATTCAAAGAACGGACCTCCCACACCCAAACAATCTGGACAAATGACGTACCTATCTTAGGAAGAGAATTTCCTATAGAAAGCAAATATTTCAGAGAACTAAACGATGATAATGGTGATTTGTAAAAAAATCGCACGAGAATGCCACTAAATTTATTTGTCTGGATACATTTTAATGACGAAAACGATTATTTTGAAGTGTCGCTCCTTTGGACCAATATAACGTCAAGTGACTTTCTTTTCTTTTGCACTGCCACTTGGTATATGATTCAGCTGTTATCAACTTTAGCATGCTCCGATGAAACATACACCTTGAATGAGTTGATTGACAGTTTTGATTTGTTTTTTATTGTAGCATCAGCTCTTGAAACCATTTTGCTATTAAACGTAATAGTTACAACAAATGTCCTTTGCATCTAAAAAAAAGATTTCCAGGCCCAAGGAATTAGAAAGAAAACCTCCTTAATCTTCACGGATACATTCCACGTTACAAAACCAGAGTTTCGTTTACACACGCACAACCATTTAATTGCTTTTAAAAGTCCCCTGTCGAATTGAAGTGGAAAATATATCTCATCATGGCTTTGCCAAGAAATTGCGTTAAACCGCCTCTATGGCTCAACTTGGATGCGTGTACTCAAATTCATGAAGGAAAAAAAATCGTGTTATCTTCCTTTTCATTTGTGGAGCACCTCACTTAAGAAGCACTTCCAATCCAATGAAATTAAGTTGCCGCATGTATATTTTATATCCGGCTTTATTTTTTTTTGTCTCTGACGCCGTCATTTCCCCTCAATCAAAAAGAATTTTCTCTTTCCGATCGGTGTCAGTCAGGACGATAAAAGTAATTCACGTACATATGGAATACTAACTGGCAGTATATACGTATATATGGCGCTACATTTCACTTATCCCCTACCGCTACTCAGACAATGTGTCCTTCAGCTTCGAAACGGATGTGCGTAAGACGCTGCCTTTGAAGATTCACAAAATTGTGTGAACCGAAAAGCACGCACCAGTAGACTTGAAGGAAATTCCTAAACGATTTCTTAAATACTAAAGAAAAAGTTCTTGAAAGTCGAACTCGCTTTGTCTTTCGGCCTTCTACTGCAGCCTTTTTCTGAGAGGTGATTCTCAGAAATTCTGTGACAGTAGTAAGTGTAAATTTATCAAGATATCGGTGAACGACATGCAAGCGTCTGTTTAAAAATCAGAGTAGGTGAATGGGTTTTCTCGGAAGCCAGATACACACACAGGAAAAATTTATTCAGTTGAAAGGAGGTTCAAAGGAAGCGAGAGCAATGATCTCATGCGTCTTCAATGTGGCGCCACAAACATTGGGATTTCGGGCACGTTTTGTAACCATGTTTAGTCTTGTAGGTATGGGATTACATTGAATAATGCATCAGGACACGATTAGACTACTATTGGCTTCGTTATGAAATATGACTTCAGTATGTTCACGTCGGATAAATGTTGTGTTGAGTCAGTCAACTGCGGAGCACAAATCTGACTTCATGGGACTGTTCAATTGTTATGCGTAGATTCGAGGTGCACCATATGCATATGCACCAACCTCTAAATAATTCAACTCATAGCAACGCAGGGACAATTATTTATTCCTTTAGGACTTTAACAAAAATCTCTAAAATTAAAATAAAAAACTCTCCAAACTGAGAGACAATTTTTGTTTGTCCTACAAATATTTTTCGGTGTAGAAAATAAGAAAATAAAATTTTATTTTAGGATTTTTTTTATTTTATCCATCAATTTTCTTGAAAAGTATACCGATCCTTGGCAAATTTAAAAACGTTAGCGACATCAAAATGTCGGTTTGAATTCTCACCGGACACAACAACATTTAAAACCCATTTAATAATCCTTCCCCCATCTTCAAGGAAAAACTAATTTATTTGCATCCCCCTCATGCTAACAGGCGAGTCTATCATTTTATCCGAGCGACACAAAGGAGAACGAAACAATATTATTTGCTTACCTTCAGAGGTTATATGTCTGCTCCGGGCAAGGTCTGCCTTGTTGCCAACCAGAATAACAGCCTTTTGTGCGATATTTTCATTTGTCCACAATACCTGCAATACCCTTTCGGCAACAGTGAAGCTACTGCGGTCAGCAGATGAATAAATAACACAATAACCATGGGGATCGTAGCTGGTCAAGCAGTCATCTGGCTGGAAATAAAAATAAAAAACACACAAATTGTATCGTTATTTTGCAAGGACTGCATTCAGAGTAGGACGCAATGACTGACATTGATACGACCATTTATCGCATAAAATCGATTAAACTTACCGTCATCTCTGTGAACGGATGGTCGATGAAAATCAGCTCGGATTCCTCTCCGCTCAGCAGGACTGACACGGATTTTTCACCAGAATCATCATCTATAAGAAAAGGACCAATGAGAGATTTATTGAGGCCATTAGCATAGCATTGCGTGAGGACATTCAAAAACTTATTATGTGCTTTAAGTGCTAGTTGCGCTCTTACAGAGAGATACTTTCATTTTATGTTTATGCTTTTTAAATTTTCGTAGATTATATCAAAGAAGAAAGAAAAAGGGAGAAGAAAATCAAAAGGGTGTAAAGAAGGGATTTGCATACAAAAAGGATACACTATCTGCAGCCCGAGCAAAGGTGTTTCGCAAAGAAATTGTTGTTTTCCATACGAAATGCGGTTGCAGAAAGGACAATGTATTTAGGGCAAGGATGCAGCGCCGAGGAAAAAGAGCTGACAAAAAAAGTAAACAATAGAACGAACAGCGTGGAACGTGCTTAAAGTAAATGTTGTTGGTATAGACTGCACATTGTTGCAGGGGATAGATTGAGCTATAAACGTGTGTACTTGGAGGTGTGTAGTTGAGAGTCCAAACCAAATTAATGCAAGAATTCAAAAGATTGTATGCAAAACAATGGGGGTTACATGGGATGAGGTAGTCCCGGCCCTGGCATGGGGTTTCTTATCGAACGATCTTGGGTGGAATTTAAGGGTGGCTTAGGGGGATTTTTTTTTTGTTTAAAGCGCATTTTAAATGCACGTCGTTTAGGAGGGAGACTTTACTGCAGGTAAACGGATAAATGGATATGGTGAGCGAATACTTAAGAGATTACAAATGCATTTGTCTTATTTGCAAGAGTTTGTTGTTCACAGCTTGCCTAACTAGAAAGTAATAAGATGTTGCAGAGAAGCTTACAATTTGTCCCAAGGTGGATGGATTTATATCAAGGGTTATGAATGGCTAAACGGAAGGACTTAATAGAGAATTGTGTTATTTTGCAATTGAAAAGTGCTCTATTGTATTTCTAAATGTTTGACAAAATCTAGAGAAGGCTTACATTACATAGGTCCCTTGTCGGCAGAAGGGAGTTGCGAGCAATAAAAGACTCTAACAAACTGGTTTTGACATTGAATGATTATTTTGTGAATTGCCAAAGGTTGATACACAATTTGCCAGTAATGAAGCTGGAACTATAAAATGTAATTACAGAAATCTCATTTTGGTATGAAATTTATCAAGTATGAACAATTTTAGGCCACGGAATATACTGACATATTGCTTAGAGGTGACAGATATTCATCTGGGATATCAAATAACTTCGGGGAGTTCAAAATTTTGTAGGTCCCTAAATTGTCTTTGAAAAAATATAGAAAAATACTCAATGATCAAGCTATTTTAGGTTGAAAAGATTTGCGCAGAAGAGTTATGAAGACAATCATTGAAAAAATTTGAGTTTCAAGACATGCAATTTGACAGTACAAACTGAGACCGCTAGTGCCTACACATTTTGGTACGTAATATTTCCAGGGGAAGAATTTTGCAACCCCAGATTCAAGTCTTGATCAGTATTAAGCTGTAACTTTTATTTTCTTAAACGTAAAATTGAAGCCAAAAAAGTTCAAAAATGTCAAAGACGAATGTTGGCAACAAAACAAACGATGAAAACAAACAAATTTGATTTTGATAAAATTTCATACCTAGGTACAAATAGAACAGATTTTTAAAAACTTGAATAAAACAAAACAAGTTCAGTCTATTTTCTTACCCTTTATTTGCGGGTTTCAATTTAACCAGTGACTAAGAACGGATTTTAAAAATTTCAGGAGTTTTTCAAATTTCAAAAGCAATTCATTTCTGGAAGCAGATTATAGTTTAAGTATATTCTATGCCGTCAAAAAATTGAAAAATCTGCCCAAAAGGATCCGAAGTTTTGGTGCAGTCAGAAAAAAAATTTAGTAACAAATGAAAAAGAAAACTGAGGAAAATTAATTAAAATTTTGCCAGTCCAAAATGTATTTGGAAAAAAATAATTCTTGAGTTTCAGCCCAAATTTTGTATGAGTTAAAATAGTACATTTTATGAAAACATTTTATCATTGTGAGTTCGTAATAAGGTGACGGACATTGATTATTAGTGCAGTGGCTATAAAACCTACGAACGAGAGTTAATTTTGAATATTGGCCAAAAACATACACGCACATCTTTAGAAATATTTTTCAAAGTACGAAAGTGGTGGAAGCTTGTTCACACTATCAAGAAGTTCAATTGAACTTTGCAAACTTTTGGAACTACAGACATTTGTCAACGAATTTATTTTCCTGTTTTCCTACTTATCTGTGAAATATTCGCATTAAGACCCGGTCTGGTCTAGTGAGTATTTAAAAATAATTGCACTTTCTCACCTTACTCCGGTACCATTTAACTCTCGCTAAAAATACTTATCTTTCTGTTAAAGAAACCTGTTTGAAACTCATTCCTACCTTAAAATCTTGAAAGACAAACTGCATTCGCAAAACCTTTATAGGAAATCTCTAAATCTTATTTGGCTTCAGGGTAAATTGGTTTGGGACTCTTGCATTTTGTAAAAAAAAAACAAAAGAAAATTAATGATACAAAAAAAAATGAAATCTCTTTTATAGAGATTTACTTTAAATTTGGTTTTCTTTTATTTTGTATCCTACATGTGTGTGATTTGTGGGAATATTTGGAAAAGAAAATATACAATGTTTTATTTTGTTACCATCCGACGGTTTTTCAATATGGATTTTAATTTCGGTGTTGCCTACACGAATTCGCACATAGAAAGAAAAAGAAAACAACAAAACAATCAGAAAAAAGAACACACACACACAAAACAACAGGACAGAGAATGGAGATATGAAGAGAGAAAAAGAGAACAAACAACATAAAACAAATTTGCATTGACTTGATAGAGAAATATTCAAAAAAGGATCAATAAATAAATTGAATGCTAATGCTGAAAAAAGACACTACACGGACAGTTCTTCTTTGACAGTCGGAATAAATTTGCCAAAGTCGTACTCTGTTTGGAGTAACAGTCTCTTGAGAGGAAATGAGTTTACCGCATTTACAAAAAATAGTGCTTTGGGTTACTTGCGTTCTTAAACGATTAAACGGCGCATATTTAAGCAGCAGGGACATTATTAAGAGTTGGTTATATATTCTGTGATATTTTTTACGAGTTTTCTTTACCGCTCGCTAGCTCGAGGGATTTGTCTTGTAAGCAATCCTAAATGCCCAAGCACTCATACGAAACGTGCCATAATTATAGCCCCATCAACAAAGTAGTTACCAAGCCAAAATGAAGAGGACATTCATCCTAATAACCAAACGCTGACATCAACGAGTACCTCAACTTCATACTTGTAATTTGAAAAGTTTTCTCCTTTTTGTTGCTGTTTGGAAAAAATCGTGTAATTCCTAAGTACGACATAAATCTCCTTTTTGTGGAACACTTTCAATAAATTATTTGAACTTTTCCTCGAAGGCAGACCTTAGGAGAAAGTTGTTATCGTTTCGATATGGCCTTCTTAAAAGAGGTTTGATTCTCATTTGCCGAATTGTGCACTTTTTATGTGCTTTTTGATACAGAAGGACCCGCCGTAGTTGAGTATCTTTGGGGAACAATAAAAGTCATTGAGTCTGCCTATTTGGAAGGTTCTTTTTAGGTTTTGGAGGATTCCATTTAAATACATTTCGGTTGTTTGGAAGATTCATCTGATTTTAAACTAGTGTTTCGAATGAAGATGTGCAGTCTTCCATATGAGTGTAAGAGGGTATTTTTAAAGCATTGTACGATTGGGCTATTTCAGATGGTGACATTCTTACTGAACTCGTTCTCTTATGACGTAGTTCTCGTTCTCTGGTAAGTAGTTACCTGATGAAGGTATTTGAAAGGAAACAGAGGTGGCTTATGCCACAAATAAAAGCCCGAGGTGAATTGATTAATAACCAAAAACTTGCCTTGCGAAATTTTGTCATCATCAGTATTGGAATTGAGGTCGACATTTGGCACTTCTGATGATGAAATAGCCTCTTGTTGCCTTGAATACTTCGGTACTACATATACTTATTTATGAGCCATTTTTCCGAGAGGAGAATCATTTTAGCAAGACATTTGTCGGTAGTAAAATGCATTTTTAAATAGGCTTTGAAGTCACCTGCCAGAGATTTACAGCTCAAGAACTGTAGCTACAAAATAAAAGCTAGATGACTGACTGATTACTTAGAAAAGTTGTGATTGACTGGGGAATACTTTACTTGCTTCACAATCCGTGAATAAATCAGTAAGCTAATGCAAAACCTCGAAATTGTAGCACCAAGTGCGCTTGAGCCATGAAGTCGAAAAAGTCTCAATTTAAAAATCATAATAGTTTTCGAGAAATTATAATTAATAATACAAATTTTGAGGAAAAATCTTGTGTCATATCTGAACCCATGGAAAAAATGTTCAACAATTCTTTGTTCTTGGTTCCGTTTAAGCATAGTGTAAAATTGAGCATGTTAAAAAAATATAAATATATCTTCCGATCAATTGCTTAAAGAAAGAGAAATCATAGCCAAACTTACCAATACTTGTGTCGTAGGCATGCAAATACTCTGAGGTCATAAACTGTGATACTAGAGAACTCTTTCCAACAGCTGGTCCACCTAGCATTAGAACTCTAAAGTGCAACAAAGGAAAGGATTATTGTATCTGTTTTCGAAAAAAAAACAACTGCCAATTTCCATACCTGTAAGGTCCACTTCCAGGGTTTGATGTGCTGCTCTCTCGGCTAGAGGCTAGACTGCAGGTAGCTGATGTGCGAGCTGAATTTGGTGCGGGAATCTGCGTCGCCGTCAAATGTTCAGTACTAAAATTAGATCAGTATTATTAGCAGAAATAAAAAAAATCGAACATTCGAATGACTTTCTAATTCACATTTGCCGAATTCAAGCATAAATTATTCACGAACCCACCTTGAATTTGAACTGGCCACGCTGTTGTTGGATCGACTGCGACGACTCTTCAACGAATCCCCCCGATTAACGACACCCTTGCCGGTGATGGAAAAATGTCTCAGTCTATAGTACTCCTCCTCGACGCCTGTGTTTGGCATTGACGCCACCCTACATTGAATAAAAGAAATAAGAACCCAAATTAATCTCCGTTCCGCAACACGAAATTCCTTTTAATATCCCAAAAAGAAGGGGAACAACTCACCGAGATCTCTGTTGGGGCAGGCATAATTGGTTTGGTCTCCCCGACGCTCTGCTGCCTGGCGTCTTAACCGATTGTGAGCGACTGTGGTGTGGTGATCCGTATCTGGAAAAAAAACATGTACGGTACCTTATTAGCAGATTCCCTTTCGTTAGCACTTTAAAAGAATATACATGCTGTTCCTTGAAAGAAATGCCTACGGGGGATTAATATTCACACGAGCCAAAAATTCTCAGTAAACAAATGTTACGTATACGCCCTACGCATCGATACTGTACAATCTCACACAAATCACGTCCGTCGTTGCACATGAGTTACTTGAAACGATTTAAAAAAAAATAACAATAAAAAATTATTCCTCAACCCCGTCCCGCATTTTAATGCCTTTGAAAGCAAAGCCTACCTCCCTGACCTTTTCGCAATCAAAACATTCAGACGCGTACATCTGGGTGGGTGTGCTATTCCCTCAGACTAAAATTAGAAAACATATGACAAATAGATTTTCTAAAAACAACATTCTAATAACCTCGCTTTCATGTGACAAAACAACATGATCCGCGCATTAAGGTTGTTCTTATCGTCATCAGTATCACTATTGCATTTGTGTGTCGGAATAGTTTTCTATTTTGCGCTCTATTTACTCTGTGCATTGTCTCCTGGTGACGTACAACTTTTCTAAAAACAAAAATATAAACAACTCACCTTGCATAAGGTAGCCAGGCTAGGACTCTGTATTAACAAGGACCGATAGAGATAATCTCTGTCGTCATTAAAATATATTCGTATGAATGAATAAACATGACATATCGCTGTGCGACGAAAACGTATTCAAATCTTTGTCAAGAGGACAAAACTCTGCACACGTGACGAGATAGCTTAATGAATAAGAAAATTCTGTCAACGAGTGCCAATGTGTATATTCTACTTTTGTTTTTATATAAATTTTCTAAGAATTTTCGCATCTCTTTTGAAGTGTTTATTTGATGCGTGGAATGTTTTGTAAAATAAATGTTATTATGTTACGTGTTAATGGGAACGTAATCAGTTTATAGAGGATTTCTTTCGGCCTGACAGTGATGATGATGGGGCACACCGACTGTGGAAATATTAATAGAGAATAAAAATAAAACGCTCTGCCAAAAATAATGTAATGCGGTAAAAATATTTCGAGTTCTGAATATGGATGTTTGATAATGGAAGATGGATTCGTTTCCAATTGGGCAAATTGTCGGACTTTGAGGGGTCTGTTAGGGCGAAGGTTTTCATAGAAGGATTTAAACACATTTTGAAGACTGTGTAAGGAAAGACCTCTTCATATTTAAAGGGATTTTAGTTTTAGTTTCAAAACTCAGACGAGCGAAAAATTCATAAAAATAAAAAAAAATGTTACGTATACGCCCTACGCATCGTATGAACTCACATCAGTCGGTGTGCGTTATTTAAAAATTTAAATGGCTTTCCAACTAGAAAGATGATTCCCCAAAGTGTAACCAATCCACGGAAGTGAGTTTTGAAGGATTTGCCCTCAGGGACTCATTTTAACGATTGCTTAAGTAAAACCATGGACAGCATTGAAAAGGCGGTTCAACGAATATGGATGGGGCTAGTTTCTTGCGTCGTTTTTTTACATCGTGAATTAGTTTCCAGATTGAAAGTTCGAATCAGTAATATGTAGGACATAAAAAGAATTCTCTAGACCTTCTAGATGTATATCCGAGTACTAGTACTTGTCTTGGGCTTGTATCGAAGTAAGGCAACTGGAGATCAGTTTTCTTTGATATTCGTTACGCACCTTCTGTTCCAGTGGCCCCTTTCTGACAGTGAATCCTTCAGTTCTATTTCAAATTAAGTTTGTCAACAAACGCCTCCCTCAGTTAAAATCTGTTTTCATTTTAGCTCAACAAAAAATCGCTAATTGCCATTAAGCGCTATTCATTTAAAGCTTTGTCTGCCGTCATTTTACTACAGTTTACTAAAATAAACAACAACACCTCAGCAAAAGCATTTATTTTATTTAATAACTGCGGTATATATTTGCAAGAAATATTTACATAAGCTTCAATGTGAGCCCAAATGAAAACACCATCCGCCTAATGGGCGTGTAAATATTGTTTCGTTGAGGATTAATTTTAAATTATTCATTCAACGTTATGCCGATGGTTTTGGACCATAGTCCGAGATCCCTAATCCTCGCTAAGCCCTGAGCTCAAAACAACAAAAAGACAACAATGAATGGAATTGCTCCAATTATGAGTTGGAGTCATAGTAACAATGGCGATGATGACTCTATGCAATTATTGGCGTGCATTGTTTTTGTTTTTGAATTTAAGCAGTTTAATTGGATTTTAAATTGGAGGCACACGGACGGGTGGACAGGGCTGTTGAGCTGCAAATGGAACTATTATCATGTACTTCAAAATAAGTGCTTTTGCATTTATTTTTGTGATACAAGTGCCCGCCGAAATAGAAGTCAACTATTGCTCCACCGCACAGTGTTTAAATAATGAACTTAAGTTTGATATTTTTTAAGTCAGAGATAAGAACGTTGACTATTCTTTTTGCAACAATCCCAATCAGATCAGAGTAGTCTAAGCGGATTGGAGACATTGGTTGGCACGAGAGTCGAGACGTTTATGTTGATGTGTCTTACTTATAGTGCAACATTCTTTTGCTGGATGTTATCATTTAGCAAGTGAAATATACAAACTAGCCATTCACATATACGCATTTTAGATAGCATAATTCGAGTAGCTTATAGCGACACAACGTCAAATGCTACACTTGGGTGTATAACATTTGTAACTTTTTTTAATTCATTTTTTTTTCAAGTCAAATGTTCAATTCAATGACATGGAAGTGCTACAGCACACCAACATGCTCCATGGGAAATGAGGATCGTTCAGCACGGAAAGTTCATCATTTTCGACGACTTTCCAATGACATCTGCAAGTCGTTTGTAGTACCTACTTGTGCATACATTTAAGTGACAAGTCAATAGCCCACGAAACAGCATCATAAAGTTGTGCTCAATAAATATTTTCAAATAGTTGGTACTTTCGAAGAGAGCACACTGACGCCCACGAACAACATCTTAAATACGAGCGGCATAGTGGCACTTTAAAATGCACATCGAAAGTTCACAACGACGGAATTAAAGGAAATAGCTATATTTTTTGAAAACGACATACGAGTGTGCTCCTCACGTGTCAACTAGCATTTTAAGTTTGACTTGCACTTAGAAGTTTATATACTCCCAATGGGACGTGGTGATGAAGTATAGTAAAGTATACTGAAGTACACAAAATCGATTTCAGTGTAAAAATTGCTGTACTGTATCTAGATGCCCCCGCTTGAATATTGTTGTAGAAAATTAATATCACAGGTTGGCAGGTGCTGTTTCCATCACAATGCCAACAAGATGGATTTTATGTGGGCCTCAAGACAGTCGTCTGCTGAGTGTCTGTGGCTTATGTTTGTGTTTTATTTTTTTAATGGGAAAACCAATTTATTTAAGTGAATTTATAGACACACTTCGGTGATGCAAAGTGTTTTTCACCAAAATCGTGATCCGTTTACTATTTTAAGCGATTGATTCATAGGCCACTCGCAGTTGACGTACATGCAATTTGTCGCACATAAATCATCATGAGGGAATTATCCGCGATAAATGTCATTTGCAATTAACATTAAAGACTTGGTTGGCTTTTGTGGGATATTTTTTACGAATTTAATTGTTTGACACAAAGAGCGTGCTAGGAGTTGTTAAGCGCTGATATATCGCTGATGGACTGGGCGATTTATACACATAATTGGAGCTCGTACTACATCTACTGTTTATTCAAAATGTAGACGAAATGTAGTAAAATATGCGCGGTCCTTCTACTCAACAGTGTACCCATATATTCATCTATCTAAATGTCAAATGTGCAGTTTCCATTGCTTCCTTTTGAAAAAATAAAAAAAATTCAGTAATCGGCTAGCATCGCAAAGAGACTCACTTCCTGCTAAAATGACCACCCCAAAGAGGTGTCCTACTGATAAATAATCTTTCGAAGTTTTTAAAAACTTTTTGGTACTCATTTTTCAAGTGGAATTAACTGATAATCTCCTTGCGACATCTCCCCAAGAACTGATAATAACAATGTTTTGAAATGCGACCAGGATATCCTTTCATTTGGTAAAAGGCGCATTTTATGTATTCAAAGGATGGATTTTTTGGTCTGTAACAACACCTCAAAACAAACACCAAGTGGATGACTCCTCTACAAAATGATACCAGTTCTGTACCATGTCAGCATGTTCCCTAAATCCTTGTATACTAAATACCCCTGAATTTTGAAGGAAAATATAAAAAAAAATCATTTTTAATGACCGCATCTAATCCAGCGAAGAATTCCTTTTTACTTAAGCGAATGATAACCTTTTTCCAGGGCAAATCCCTTTCAGCCAGTTAAAAAATAATTCATCCTCACATCAGGTATTTTCATCGTCAGAACAAACACACACACAAACAGGTCCCTATGCCATTGGAGTGTGATGATGCTTGGCAATGATGGGACTAAAATGGAAAATAACCCACAGAGGTATGGATTTATGTCCCGATGACAAGACAAGATTGGCTTGGATTTAACAGGGACCCCTGCCTATAGGATTCCGTAGGGCTTTCGTGAAACCACTAATTTGTGAAGCGAACATTGCGAATACAAAGTCACATTAACACCGCGTGGTATATTTTTTTAAAATCCTGTCTGCTTACATTACCGGCCTGCGAAAAAACCCCCAATTGACAGCCGAGCACATCAATAAATGTACACTACAATTTATTTACATTCCACAAAGAAAAATACGTTTGTACAACTTTTTGCCATGCTCATCAATACTGTGGAAAAATTATAGCAACAAACACTCTCTTCAAAGGCAAAAACAAATTCTATTTTGCAATAGAAATCCCTAAACAAATAAATAGAAAACAAAAACTTTTTAAAAAAGAAACACTCACTCGTACATATTAAAAGTATCAACAACCTCATTTGTTTATCGGCCAAAGTCAAGGCTTACACCTGAGGGTTTTGTTGGTGTGTTTTTCCGTAATTCAATTGCATTGCCATTCCATCCGTCAGCGTGGTCATTTGATTCCTTTGAGTTCGAATCAGAGGAACGTAATCACTTTTGTAAACATTCTCAGTCGATGGAAAATAAATTGAAAACTTTCAATGCAATTCGTTTGTGCTTTTGGTGTCAAAAGGAGTATCGCCTACCACCCGCTTATCCTTTGTTTATGATTCTTATGAAAAATAAGTGCGGGGTAAATTAAACTAGTGCAGCAAAGACCTGCAAAACGAATCGAATCTGCTAATGTAAGTTTATGAGGGATTGCCACACTCACAGTTTGTTAGAAGGATACTTTCAGTGGCGTGCCTGATGGTTGTTGTATTGTGCTCTTTTAATCCTATAGACGAAGAAGCATAAGCTTAATAGGGGTGGAAATTGCTTTTTGTTAGGCGAGGTCAGGCCTGTTTTGGAAAATAATTGTTTCGCAATATTTTTGCCATGGGAATAATAACATGTGGCCATGGTGGTATATGTGGTACGTGATTTTCAGCACATTCGAGGAATCAGTTTAATTGGCGAATTATAACTGTATTTATAGGAAGTGATATAGTTGAGATGACGAGAAGGTCAGCCATTTGTTTATATTGTTTCGTTGAGTGCTATCAAGCTGTGGTACTTATTTTGGAATTGAATAGCTGATGGTGTTTTTTGTCTCAAAAATTTTTTTTTTTTTTTGCTGCAAATGCTTTAAACTCACTGATGACATTTGGATGCTGTATTTTGTCAAAGCTTCAGAAGGTTTAAAAATATTTAGACCTGACATTAAAGATGTAAAATTTGAAAAGGAAACAATTTCAAATGAGCATGAAACGACATAGTACAAAAATTCATAAGTTGTTCACAGGTCACCTTACTTTAATTTGTTCTTATAAAAAGGATTGCAACTAGGGTTGTGTGCGAATATAAAAAAAGTAAAGAACACAGATTTTTACAGCTTTGTACATCTTTTACCAAGCACATTGGGTACGAGCGTCTTACACGGCTGAAGGCAACTTCAAACGAAGTTGGTATACCCATCATTCCATCATTACCCATCGCTCCATCATTACCCATCGCTCCATCATCATCCATGGTCTACGGATCAGTGGAATTAAAGTCCTTAAAAGAACTGTGCAATATAACAATAATAAATGGAGTACAAAGAACAGCTGGATTTCAAACCACTGGTGTCCTTCGCTCAAATCTAACGTCTGCCCCTAAACATTCTTCCTGTCAATGCACATAACTAACATCTTGTGTCAGCAGTTGAGACCATAAATCCGAACAGTTGCTGTTAGGTCGCCCCTGCTTCTGTTGTTATGAAGCACAATAACCTTAAATAACAGACACTCCAAAACCAACTAAATCCCTAAATATTTTCCACTAAGAAGGAACTACAACTGCATCCAGCGAAAGCTGGATTATCTTACCAAAACGCTTGCGGCTAAAATGAAAACACTAAAATAGCGTCACGACAGTAGAAGCTCTTAAAACTCTACAGCCAGACAGAGTTAATAACGCGTGTAAGCTACAAGACCTTGCTTGCACAATTGATGGCAAAGAAATGAGCCCATCTGAAAACTTGACGATTATTTCCTGCCAAGTAAACCCCTTTTTACGAGTATCCTAGTAACAACTTCCTGTTATACATAATCTAAGTCCATACACTGTATGAACTGTTCGGATTGAAATACCCTAATCAGGGTGTACCACATTCCAGATCCCTGTTGTAATAATACCCCTAAGCGAATTCAAATCCACGAGCACGAGTATACATATTTTAGCTGCGCAAAGACTTACCTCATTTCGAAATCCCTCAACTCTTCGAAGGTTAATGTGTTGGTAACATCCAGTAATTGCCTCATATTTTCGTCCCGTTTCTGTTGCTGTTGCTGCTGCTGTTGTAACTGTGACTGTGATTGCGGTTGTTGATGATGATGGTTCAATTGCTGTTGGATGTGTAGCTGTTGTGAGTTCCTCTTGCGAGAGTCCTTGCCTTGCTCAACGCTAACGAAATCACCCTCGCTTTTTATGAGTAGCGTTTCGACGGTGTTATCTAAGCTTAAGGACGGCTGTAAATAAAATAGAGAAGAAAAAATCACCATAAAAACGGAATAATAAAAATTGTCCTAGGAAAAATGAAAAGGGTCAACAAAATGGATGTCGAACGGAAAGATAAGCGACCGAAAGGGGTATATAGGAATCACTTCAATCATTCCGATATGCTCTTCTTCTCTTTTTGGTTGGGGTCATTCCGCATTGCGGTAAAAAAAAAGAAGTGTGCATTACCATCTACCACAATGAAATTAATTTCCCACCTGCTAGATAGATGGCTTTAAAAAGGACATGAAAAGTTTCGTGAAAGCAAGGAGAGGTTGGGCAAACAAAAAACATAAACCGCAACAACATAGTTATAATTTAAAAAATAATGGCTTGCGTAATTTAATTAATGCATGCAAGGAACAATGAAGGCTGCCTGACTTTTTTTGCGGCATCGAAACTTTATCTTGTGCTGGTGGTGGTGCTGGCAAAAAAACCGCGACACGACATTGACAACATTTAAAATGCAGACTTTAATGAAATTACGTGCGCCGGCTAATAGAATCTCGTCAAGGGACTCTCGAAGGATATTTGATTTGATTAATTTTGTTTTGTCTGGAGTATGTACATTTGGAAAAGTTTTTAATTGAAAAAAGGATCGTCAGTCGAAAAAGGATTGATTAATACGTCAAGGGCACGTTTAATTTCGGAATAATTAAAAGGCGTCTTTTGGGAATTAGCTCGTACATAAAATTCATGGTTACTTGGCAGTGAACGTTGGCTGAAGATTAATGTAAGGGAAATGGTTTTGTATATTTAAATATTGAATGGGGAATCGGGAAAAGCAAAGAGGTCGGGAAAATATTTTTTTATCTGAGAAATTGTTAGGCAAGTACGCTATTTCTTTGTAAAGATTTCCTACATCGAAATGCAAGTAGTTCAATGTTTGGATTTGGCACTTGTAGGCTTTATCATTCGTGATTATCCTAAACTAAAAAGGATTTTTAATGGGACGATTGCACTATTTAAAAGGTCAAATTACTGACCATATCTACAAATGAGGACATAATTTGCAGACGGGTTGCATTCAATGACTGACTGACAATCCTTCCCTTAATTTTTAGAGCTAGTAGTGACAAGTTCTATAGACCCCTGCTGCTAATAGCATAGGCATGTGTCTGTAAGAAGATTGATAGACCTCTGGTGCAGATACCTGAGACATTCCTCTGTTTGCCGGATGGCTAGAGGGGCAGCTTGCATTGGATGCAATTTTACCCAGGCCCAATAAGATTTCTCTGCCAGATTTGAAGCACAGTCCCTGCCGGCTGCCCTGTCTCTTAAATTCTTGCAAAAGAAGTGCACTTCGTGGAAACAGAAAACCAACAGCAACTGCATAGGATTACACCTCCGGCCCCGAACCATTTGTTTGGATAGTTCCATCATCCATTTGTTTACGATCAATAAAAACCGACGATAAACAGCTCCCCTGTACTGAGGCGTTTTTTCTACTTGCCACCAGATACCTTCATTAAATTACTATTCCTAGTGTTCCCCGGCGCGTTTACATTTCAAATGCGAATTGTTGAAAACCATAAACAAGTCAAAACAAATAAACAATCCGCGTTGCGGCGCGACGCCAACTGGAGTATTGTATGCTTCTCCAGGCATCCACAATGTGTACCAGATCACTCCTGCATTTAGCGAGTGTGTGTTTTGTTTTTTGAAAATAGAAAATCCTTTCTATTTCGGACTCGCACTAGCAAAATAATGAAATCATCGCCTCCACTTCTCGCATATTTTATTTGCAAATTAACAATTCATAAAAATCGAATTTGCAGCCGCACGCTCGCCCGTGTGTTCTCACAAGAAACAGCCTCCGTTTGAAATACTCGCTCGCAGATGTTTTGCATCGCGAAACTTGTTTGACACCGAGCCGCACATTGCAGTTCTATTTTCGACACTCAGCGCTCAGTGGCGGGGCTAATTTTAGAAACGCTTGATCTTTTGCGGGCCTATTTCGGGTGGGTGGCGGTCGTTTTCTAATATTTTGATAGCGAAGAGCAGGAGTGTGTTGATGTTTACTCAAGCGCGATCATAATTTGTTTGATTGGCAAAATGGGATCGGCCTCTGGGCGGCGAATTATCGTGCACTCAGTACCATGCAGCAAAAATGACAGTTGGCCGACTATTGTTTATGTGTCGATAAATTATATTCATTTAGCTTAGAATAGTGCGCCGCTAGGGGGTGGCTTGTATGCAAATTGGAGCAAGCGTCGGAGAGTCGCTCTGCGTAGGCACCATTTACTTGGATTAAATTGAGTGCAAGCAGTTGGGTTCCAGCTAAGCGCCCACTCGTGGACTCAAATGAATCGAACAATCTCCTAAGCGTGCAGACGTCATAGTCCTCAGAGAGATACTCAGACTTTTTGGTCTCATGAATGTTAACCTAAATCCTCCATTCTTTTCGTGAGTTGTGTACTTTCCAGTCCAGCAGTGTCATGTGCGTGCAAACGATTCAAATAAACATGCGATTTGCATACTCGGTACAGCCGTAGAAATAAGCGGCGACCCAAGGATTACACGAGTACTTTAACCAAAGAAATGCTAATGGGGGTTCTCGCCCTGGGATACATAGATTAAGGACGCAAGCACTAAATGCTCTTGGGTATAAATTGATTTCTCAGTGGATGAGTCGCTACGCACTTTGGGACGGAGTGGGTGGAGGTCGAAATGGTTGAATACGCTTCAAGGGATGTAAATGACCCCTGAAGGTGCCGAACATCAAACTAGTGTGCTTTTGAACAGGGCAGCCCCTTTCTAATGAGAAGAAGTCGCTTAAAGGTGAGGTGCACATGAAGACGAAGACACTAGATGGTCCGAAAGTGGGAGGTCGAAATACATTACTTTTTCAAATCAGAACGCATATGTCGAGACTTTTTGTGCAGGGGGATCGCTTACTTAAATTTGGCTTGCACTCCACACCGCCGAGGCTCAGCTGAACTGCGTTGCTTAATTTTATCCCCAGAGACACCTTTTCAGTGGGGCTTAGATTGTATAGGGAACAGCTTACCAGGCTTAAAGAATGAAAATCTATTTTATGGCTTTGGCCAGAGCTAAGTATTGAAAATTTTGAATATTTAACCAGCTGTTGCCGGTAATAGTATTCAGTGAAGAAAAACTTAAAAATTTGTTACAAATTCTGGACATTTTCGTCGACAAAATCTACATCCAACCAACAAATAGGACAGTCGAGGATTCTTGCCTGAAATGAGAACAACCATCAAAGCATGGATATGATATACAGTTCAAAGTCGAGAGTTTATGTATATTTACACCAAACTGGATTGAGCAAACCTTGTTAACAACCAAACGAGACCAGAAGCTAACGACTCGACGCACCTTTACTCAAGTCCCATGACAAAGGGGTGCACACTGCACAAATCAAATACTGCAAGGCATTAGGGTGCATTTTGTGGGTCAACATAGTTTTCCATTGTTTCGGCAATGCCTTCTGACCATCCAGTAAATAAATCACTGACATGTTCGGTATATCCAACAAACGCCACACTGAACTGCATATTTGAGTGGGTGCGCATGTTTGCCCTGTGCACTCATCCCCTGTTCAGTTTTGTATACAATTGCATTCTACAAACATCCTGCTCAATTGATTTGTATTTTAGAAATAGCTCTCCCAAATTGCTTTCGAAAAGCACCAACATTCTAAATGCGCAATAATCGAGATTCCGAAATCAAATCACAATAAAAATTTAATCGGTTTGATTGTGTTAATGGCGCATAGTGCAAGGACGTCACACCTGCAAAATATCTGAGGTCGGGGGTAAGCCAATCAAATTAGCATAAACTTGGCCTTACGTCACCCTGCTCCAACGCATCTCTAGGGTAGCGATTAATACTAATTAAGTATTGAATAGCAGGGTGGCACATTAAATCGATGGACTACCTGTGGCTTTAACGGGCAATTTGGGAATATTATTGGCATAAACTTTAATTAGCCGCCATGGATAAACTACTCTGCGCCTACTCAAAGCGGAAAGTGATTTTATTTCTATTTCATTACTCAAACCGTATAAAGGCGAATGACCACGGCGAAATGATTGTAAGTGTTCTATGATGACCTAGAATGTCAGGGTTTTTTTTGTTTTTTTGTGGAGGCCAATATTTACAAAATAGGTCAATCAAAAGGAGGTTCGACTCGTGAGTACGTCTGACACTGTGTGCTTTCAAAAATGCTGAGAGCTGAACGCGGTAAGTTGAATGATGTCTTTTAAATTGGCTGTTGAGAGGGAGTGCTATCATGTGGCTCTCAAATATTGTAGAAGGTCTTTGATTTTAATTGTCTGGTGAAGAATTCAAGTGCGACCGTGGATCTGGGTTAAGGGTGGATAACTTTAATCATTCATTCGCTGAAATTGGTTCATGGTAACGATTGCGAGGAGCTTTTCGAGTATCACTCAGTTTGGTAGGTATGTTATGCTTCCTTTGTATGCCGATGCAAGTTGGTATCTACTTCGAGGTCGTTTGTAAAAAGCTGTTGGGCACTGTTGCATTGTTGACTATACATTATTCTCAGTTGCGTCAATTTTATTTAATGAAACTGAGCAATGGAATTCAAACCTCGTCCAATCAACGTAAAATATTTTTACACTGGATTGGTCTTAATTGAACTATTGTGATTTAACATTTTAAGTCACCTTTCGAAACGTTGTAAAGAGAGACTCTAGACCCAGCAAATGCCATCAGTTTTGGCAATGATTTTTATAAAAGGAACTCCTCGCCGTGTTTGAACGAATGACCTGTCTCATGGCAGTTGCTGTGCAAGTATTTGCCACATTTCAACACAGTTGCAACAGCTTTTAGGCATTCAACTGGTACTTATGTGAAAAAAAAAACGATTTTATGTCCATTAGCGCATTAAAGACTCATTTTAATTTCAATTCCCCATTGTCTTGCGTACTTATTTACCAGGCAGCTGCAATTAGTCAGAAGCAAAAAATACATCTCACTGCACTCCCCCGCTAAATTTGTTTCCACGACATATCTGTCATTGTAACTGACCAACAAAGACAGCCAACAACACTAACCTGCATTGCAATACATCACTCGTGCGGCTATCGAATTGATTTCCTGCTTTCAAAATGTCCACTCAGCGTGTGGCAGCATTATTTTTAATTAATTTTAAAAGTTATCAACAAAAAGAATGGACTGCTATTTTATGGAATACAAAATGTCCATTCACAATATAAGTAGTCGACTTGTTTGTAAGTGCATTATTATCTGCACTAAAAGAAAGCGTGGAATGATTTTTCCGATGAATCAAACAAAAGAGCCAATAAATTCACTCGACGGCTGCTTTAATTAATTATGATGCGTAATATTTTATTAGCATGGACGACGGGTGTAAAGGAAATTTATTATGCATGTAGCTGTGGATGTATATTTTTTTTGTATTGAATAAAATGACGTCGTTTCTTTTGTGGACATTGTTCGATTTTTTTTAGCGACTGGATGGGGTTTCTTTTAAAATTATTTAAATGTATTCTGTATTATTTTTTGGTCTTATTTAATTAAATCTTAGTAACCGTACTGTGCAAATGCCAATAATTTAACACCTGTCTCCACATTTTCAAGCCCCAAGGTATTGCCTGCTCACGGTTACTATTTAAAAGCTGATTTTTGGGGGTTTTCGAAAACCTTAAGTCTCATTGATTAAAAAAATTAATTAAAAGCTGTTTTGGCATATTTATAATTTATATGATTCCCATCGCGCTTTTAGAGGATTATTTGTCCTGAATATAGTTATTTGCTATATTGTCAAAGATATGGTGGCAGCTTTAGGCATAAACCGTGAACGGAGCACACGACTAGGAGGTGTTTGGCCAGAATGGATTTTGAAACTACTGCGCGAAATTGACTTGTTTTTTCATAGTTTTATTGCAAAATGTCGTGATTCAAACATAGAATAAGATTTGTAGCTATCCGCTGTCCACAAGTGGAGTTCTAGGCTGATATCTAAGCAGTGAGAATTTTTAAAAATACACCTCTTTCCTCCCTGCTTTGAAATGCTTTTGCAGATTGTAGTAAGAATAGTTTTATTGTTTGGTTCAATTGTTTTAAAAACTTTACCAGCAACCATTTAATTTATAATGTTAAGCAAAACAAAATTTTAACAACTTCGATTGTAGCTATGATTTTATGAGCAATTTTTCATGCTGTTCTTTTTTTACTTTGAACTGATGTCTGAGTGCTACGTCGCAATTTTTTAAACGCATACGATGCTCACGCAGTCAATTTGGTTCTGGATTTGTATTATTTTATTGGACGTCGAATAAGAGAATGTGTCAGCTAATTAATATATAAAGTCCAAGTCAAGAACTCATTATTTTAGCAGGTTTTGGACCCTCTACAGTAGATTTGATTTTCGAAGGAACAGTGCACTTCGAACTTACTTTTTTGGTTACAGGACTTGCATACTGTGTGACACTAGCCCGTGGAGATATATTTTTCTCAGAATTTTTTATTCTACGCGTCGAACTTATTAGTTATTACTGCCTAAGACACCTTGGAGTGCTATTAAAGTGTAAGTCTTCGACCAGACCACGCAGTGAACGAATGAGCCACGTCGCTCTGCCTTTAACAAATTCGGACATATGTTTTCAAAAATTGTGCGTAGCTTCAGCAATATTACAATAAGACTGACATGGACAAGCTGCTCGAATTACTTGTCCTGCTGACAATTTTTTAAAATCTATTGTTTTAGCTGATTCAATAGTTGAAAATCGGCTTTTCTCATTTGTACTGAAAATTAAGAAAGAAGTACTGAGACGTACAAAATAGTACTTAATTTTTTTAAATCTAAGTTAAAAAAACCTCTTATGTCTGATTTATTTCAAAAATCACAAATGGTATAAATAGTACTGAAACTTGAGGAGTGGTACTTCAAATAGTACTGAATTCAGTACAATAGTAAACCTTTTTGCAACTATGGTTGCCAGCCACAGGAGGGCGAGGACGAAAATAAAATTAAAACACTCATGTAATTTGAAGGTCTAACTCGCCCCAGGACTGTATAAAAAAAATTCCTATACCTCTAATAAAATTTGGTCGCACAGTAAAAGTGTTATGCAAAATAGCAGAACTAAAACCAGCGCCAAAAACTGAAAATAGTGAGAGAAGTTGCTAGTTTTAGTTGCCCTTTTTGGGCAGATAAAAACTGCTCAGATGTCTTTATCCAAAAAGTTTATAAATTAATATTTCTGTAAACTATTTAAACATAAATAAATAAATAAATACATTTTTCGCTACCAAGTTAAGTCTTTTATGTGAGCTTAACACTATTTAATGATTTCCACTCAAGCTTAACCCTCTTCAAAGTCCAAATGGTTGAAAAATCTGCATAGAAAACGAAGCCACTTTATTTCTAAAATATTTTCGTCCCTCACGAATAGTGGCACAATCCGAAAATTAAAATTTATTTATGGCGTTCGAAAAATGCTTTAGTCACACACTTTTTAACTAACAATTTAATAACTACTAACGTAAACTTTCTCAAGTTTCTTTCTAAATAAAATCCCAATGCCGAGGTTAGTAAACTCCAACACTGTCCTAAAATACCCAAGATCCTTCCGACATTTCAGATAAAACTTGTCCACTTTCTTAGTATTTTTTTTTGTTATTTCTTAAAACTAAATTTTAAAACTAAAAATCACGAATCTACACATTTCGGTTTGAAAAATTCGTCACTCTTAAGCACCGTCCGTGGAATGAACATACCTTTATGTAGTGCTTGGAGAAGCTTCTGCAGAGCCTTTTATAGAAAGGTGCCATTGCGGTGTGAATATTGTTTCTCAGATTGTATTTATTTTGAATTTTAATTTCTTAATAAGAAATCACTATAAGCACTTTTTTTTTCTTCGAATAACAAGAAATCAAATCGGCTCACATAATTTTTTGAAAATGTTTCCAGAAAAAAAAAACGATAGAAACAAATTTAAATGTACTCGATAATAGCCGATCGACAATAATTCGGAGAACAACGAAATCGCTTTTCAACGCAAAACGATCTTCAAAAGATCATAAACGGAACACGCTCGCACGCTATAATTGATCGCGTTAAACTGCAGGGCATCCACAGCGAAAGATGCTCTTAAGAGTTTTCTCTGTTTTGGTTTTGAATTTGAATGTGATTTTCCCGAAATATACGAACATGCGCAAGGGGTGGGAATTTTTTTTTTAAGAATACAAAAAAATTAGAATCTATCTCGTTCTACGTACTTGCTGAACGACTATAGTTGCTCGCGGTTGCGTACATACTGCCGCTTCCATGGGATTGGCAGTCACATTTATAGGACCTCCACCGGCGGCGGCGGCGGCGTTTTGTGATAATCGCTGGCAATCGTCCAAATTGTCGTGCTGCTGCTGTTGGTGTAGATACTGTACCTGTTCCTTGTCAGGTTGCGGACTGTGATTGTTGTGTGATGATGACGACTTGGAGTGCATTTTGGACGCTTCCAAGAAGAAGTCCACCCGTAGATCAGGTAGCGGTGGAGTTCCGCGCATTGACCCGGTCGGGCTGTTGGCTGAGGCGATATTTTGCGGGGAAGAACACCGGTTGTTGTTGTTATTGTTGAGGATGGTGTTGCTGCTGCTGGTGTTTGTGCTGCCATAAACGTTGGCATTGGACCCGTGGTACTGCTGCTCGGTGGAGGCAGCATATGGCTTGGGGGGGATCTGGTCGAATTTCGAGGCGATCTGATCGAAACGGTTCAGCTCGGCGTGTGACTTGGGCGAGATGCTGGCGGCATTTGGTGCGGTGTCGCCACCATTGGTCGGTGGCTTTGGGTAGAAGGCATCTGATTTGGAGCGGTGATCGTGATACTTGGAGTGCACTAGATCGGGACGGTTTCGTTTGGAGCTGCGACGTTCGTACGAGTGGAAGGTTTCTTGCTGCGAGAGCAACGTGTACTGTTGGAAGATGTCGTTGCTCTTGGCTGAGCAGGCGTTGAGGATCGCTTTGGAGGGGGACACATACATCGGCTTGCGTTCGTACACCGAGGGGTTGTGCTCGTCGCTGTCGGTGGAACTGGTCGTGGAACTGGAGTCGTTCGGGTCTTCGTCGACTGCAAAGCACTCCCTTTGGATTCGCTCGTAGTCGAGGGCCTCCCTGTCGAACGGGAACATGGTGATGTCTTTCCGATCGCTGCTGGACGACGACGACGAGGAATACTTTCGATTGGAATGCTGTTGATGAGTACCGCTGGACGGTGACAGTTGCTGCTGCTTGCTAAAGAACTTCTCCTTGGACGTTACAGCTGGCGCGGAGTTGATTTGTCGGCGCTCTTTCTTGGGGCTGGTCTTCATGTTGCCCGCGTAGCGACTGGCCGACTTTGTGCGATACTTGGTGTCACGCTTCTGCTTCTTGACATCGTCCTCGTTCGAGTAGTCGTGGTCGTAGGTCGTGATTTCGTCCTCAATGCAGCGATTGTTGCGGTTTCGCGTCTCGTTTGGCCCCTCCTCAGCCCGCTTGTACGTCTTGTACTTACTCGGCGAGGTCTCCCTGATGGAGCGCCGTTTCTCCTTGTCATTGTCCCATCGCCTGCTGCCGTAGCTCTTCTCCCTCTCCGGTCTTTGCCCATCGTGCATCGACTGGCGTCGCTGCTGCTCCAGGTACACATCGGCCTCCACAAAGGTAAAAAGCGACTTGTTCTTCTCCGTGGTGCGTACACTCTTCGGCGATGTCGGCGGATCGAAGGGGAAGTGAACAGATGTGTTGCTGGATATGGGGGCCGTGCGAGGAATTTTCTGTGACAGGAGTGGCGTGGCAGCTGTCGGCTCCACCTGGATCGATAGCGAGGATTCTTGACTCTGAAAGGAGACCAATTTTAGTCGAAACCTAATGCGGTGCAAATCAGTGCTGGGACAAATGCTTACCTCTGTGCTTTCTTGGGGATTAACATCGGGACGAGAATACATCGAACTTAGTTCCATTTCAGTGCCGTCGTGTTCAGAGTCCCCACCGTGGATGGCTGTGAGGAGGGGCTCCTCTAATGAACTGAAAATAGGTTCACTCTGTCCGGATGTATCGCCTACGAAAAGAAACATACAAGTTGGGTTGTTATGTAGGACAGATTGTATATAAGACACACATTCCCATCGAAAAACCCAATCAAACAGTCGAATTAACACAACAAAAAGGATGTTTACAAACGGCGTCTGATGTTGGGCTTATGTGGTTTCCATGGAGGAACCTTACAATATTTTGGCAACAAAGTGCCGAGGATAATCGTATTACAGGCGCATTGTCCGCAAGCATTTATCAATTCGGATCTAAATTTATTATTACTTGGGTAATTTATTCGGAAGGATTTTTCCTTAACAGGACTATGTGTGTGAGGGTTTGGAATTTTTCACTTTTTTCTGGATAAAGGAATTCCCATTCGAGTTGAGTAGGTGTATGTGGCGAACATTTTGCGGTGGGTGAGATTTACATAGGAATTTGATTAAGAAATGCAAAATACCGGGCTAAACAGGCTTCCTACAGAGAGGCAAGCTGTTTTGGCGCGTGCGATGGACTTTCTATTTTTGGGTGAAGAATATTTTTTTATTTCCTTTCAAGTTGCGGTGAGTCTTTGGTTGGACTAGCAGTATTAAGAAGGACAAGTCACCGTGGGCAACAAACACAGAGGTGTACCTGGACGTGATAAAGTTGAAGCTCTATCCGGAGTAGGATGAAGCCATTTGTATTGGGTTCGCCTACCGTAGGCTGCAGCTCGCCTGCTTTCAATTAGGCCACAATGATGACTGAAGTAGCGCGCTTTTCATGTATATAAGATATTCCTCTTTTAAGCACTAAAGTATAGGTTTTGGGCCGAACTTATAGCATTTTTCTGATCGTCACAACCGGCGCTTAGGTGATCGTCACAACCGGCGCTTAGGTGAAGGAAGCCTCATGCAGAGAAGCAGTCATTCGTCTACACCCAACATTTAAATATGTGTCAGAGCCAACAAAAGTAGGTACCACGAAGGCATCTTAGGTGCATAGTCTTTGACACGTTCCGTTTAGCTACATGAGGCAGCTTAAGAACCTTTAGCATCACCATTGACTTGCAAACCCTAGACCTAGCTTCTCGCAATCATTCTTCTACGTATATTTAATTTGGAAAAACTTAAGAGGACTGATAGATTTATGCGGAATCTGCACGGTTGAGGTGAGAATGTCTTTCCACTTAAAGTGGAAAAGTTCCATTTTTTTCGGGTATTGAACTTGAGACCGAACTTGAGACCGTAAACCGGCGCACCAACCACTGAACTAAAACGGTTTCAAATTTCAATAATTACTCGCACATCTGTCCTAACTTTACCTCCAATTTGATAAGTAATCAACTAGAGTTCTCCGAATTAGTGGTGTATACCAAGCCCCAACCAACTGTGTCAGTGCAATCCCATTCCAATTACCTATCAAATGTGTGATAATTTTCCATCACTCACTCACGTCGTCAACCCAATTCGCAAAAGTTCTTGTAGGTATGAGTCTGCACATGCGAGTTTATGTTGTTTCTAATTTCATTATATGTGACGCATGATTAGCGCCGGCATTTCTTTTCCAACAACTTGTTTGTCATTTATCGTTTTCGTTTTCCACTTTTACTAATAAAAATCAAATCTCATTCATCCTTCAAAGAAACGAGGACATGACGCATTTTGCATGGCACACTAGAAGAACTTTTAACACGAAAACTTATTTGCAAGTGGTTTTCTATCGAAGCACCCTGACGAACAAGTGGCAACGCAGTGATCCCAATTTTTTTTTTTTTTTTTATATTATTTTATGAAATTAAATTGGATAATTGGAAGGTATCTTATTATTGTTAAATAGCTTTTAACAAAAGAGTTTTCACAAAATAAAATAATATAATCAGGAATGGAAAATATTGCATCTGTGAAAATAGGAAGTAATGACGTCAGTAGTAAGGTGAAATTGGCTGAAAGAAAATCTTATCGGCGGGAAGTTTTAATTTTAAAAAAAATTATAGATTAGGTTTTCGGTCTTTTGACTTTTGGCAGACATTTAGAGGCGTCTACTTAACATTAGCTTCGAGTTGATGCCAAGTGACGTTTTTCTTGTGGGAAATTACGACATTTTTAGGTTAAAATTTCTACAAAGGATTTAAATACTTAAATTCCACACGGAGCTATTTTTAACATCTTAAGGTTTCCTGCCATTTAAATTTCATTGAAAAATATTGAACACATTTTGCAGAATTTTAACAGCAGTACGACAAGTCTCCAAAGAGTTTGATTTTGGTATAAATGAATTTTTACATATTTACAAAAAAATTTTGAAACAGAATGTATCAAATCCAATGCTGAACTTATCACCAAAGTTATAAAAATTCAAATGACAAGTACAGGACGTGCTACTATTTTGTTTCAAAAATGAGTCGAACATGTAGAAATTCTTTAGTGATAAAGTTATTTGCCCTTACATACGACCGACCCTAAAAAGTGGCACCTCTTCTAACCGCATTCAATAGTTTTCAAACTTTCTTCCGTCATTAACAATTGGACTTTATCGTTTACAAGACAAACTAACTAGCTACACCACACAAAGTCAATTACAGTCATGGTCTTCACTTTTCGTAATTTGTTCGCCAACAAGTTTACTCTCCCATGGGACTTATATACTCCTACTGCCCCCAAACCTTGCATAATCGAGGCCAACTCTAGAAATCAAAAGAACCGGGTAGAAAAAAAATCCAACCCCTAACTAGACCATACAATTCTGAGTCTTGGTCCCTCGAAACGGAATTCCTTCCGGTGTCATTCATGAAAATAAACTTCTGACAAAGGAAGGGAAGGAAAGGCGCAGACTTGTACACAAAAATTATATTTATGCGTGCGTACAATACAAATACAGTTCCACTTCTCATCCTTTGTGCAAACTACGAGTTTACCATTGTCCAAAACTATATAGGTTCGGGTCAGGCTATATAAAAACATACACGAGTATACTGGCTGCAGGCGGTTACTATTAGAAAAGAAGACCGGACTTACACTTGTCGCCACCATTCGTCTTACCCATGTCTAGAGAGTCGAATGTTTCCGAGGTATCTGTCGTAGCCACGCTGGTTACAAGGGTGGACGCGGAATCCGTTGATGTATTAATATTCGTGTCGGTCATGGAGGCCGATGATGAGCCCATGATGACGACCTGTAATAGAGACAGAAGAGGGGAATTTGAATTATGCTGTAATAAAAGAAAGAATGTAAACGAGGGAAATATGTGCGTTTATAAAAAAGACAGTGATGGTCATAAGCATAACCTCAATTAAATCCCTGATTATTTGTTCGAAATTCAGATTTTTGACAATGTTTGTCAAATTCTAAAAACCTATTTTTTTTTAAATAAATATTTCAAAAAGATCTGTGGATCTTCTCGGTTGTTCCCATGAGTTCCGAATAGAGTTCTGCGGATTTTTTAAGAACCCGCAATTAGAAGAATTTTTTTTTAAATTAAAACCCAAAAATGTTTAAGGCTAATACAAAAATCTATAGCAAAAATTTATTCAAAAAAGGGGTACATAGTGAAATTAGCAAAATATTACAAAAAATATATTCTGTGCCCGTAGTGAACTTCATCAGGACTAAATTTTATATACATTTTTCAGTCCGCAGATTTCGTATAATAATTGCATAAATTATCGTCAGGACGATATCGTTTTTAAGACTTTAATGACCATAAGAAGTTATATTCTGCGCGAACCAATCGTGATTTTTTCTAAAAAAAAAAGCGAAAAACACTTTCGCATTTAAAAAACGAAAGAAATCATACAGCTCGTGAATTCGCTCATTTCCATTCGTTTTCTCTTTCCCTTTCGCAAACGTTTAAAAAGTAGTGCAGTTTAGATTGCAGTTGGAAGTTTTTAGCAGCAGCAACTGAACATCTGGGGTGGGAGTTTAAAATAAAACGAAAAAGCACTTCAACAAACGAAAGAAAATGCGGTTAAATGAAAAACGTCTCTGAAATAGCTTTCTATTATTGCTTCCGCTGAAAACGGAAAATTCCTTTCGTTTTCAAAGTTAGTGAGACATTCATTCGTGCATGCGAAAACGATTAAACGTTTCCATTTTATAAAATTTTTCTCAGATTAATCATTTTGTGATCGGAAAGTCATTTGAATGAGTTGTTTTCGGCTACCAAGAATAGCTACTCTTGGAACGTTACTATGAATTTTTTTTATATTAAATTTACTTAGTTCCGTGACCATGTATGCAGCTGGCTTAGGGATCCGGCGGTTCGTTCTCTGATTACTCGTTGTGACTCAGTGTTTTCTTGTATAAATGAAGAACTAGTGTAAACTGTTAACCGATTTCAAAACTCTGCGAATCGTGTTGTCATCAATTGGCATTTCAGTTTCCATGTGGCAACTGCCGCAAAGCTCAGAGGGGGTTCTGAGAAATTGCCACAACAGTTGCTACTGTATGGAACCTATTTTTCCATGAACCACCCTTTTAGCTACCTATTATCTCTCAACCATAAGCCCTGAAATACAAATTGAATGTACATTTCGGAAACCAGAAACACACTTCCTCTTTGGAACTCGCCTAGAACTAAAAAAAAGCTGGACTCAGATCAAAGAGTCCATGTCACTCTGCACAACTTAACTGCAAACCGTCCCGCAACATCTACTGCTGAAAAATTCCCACTTACCTTAGGTACATTCGAAGAGTTGGACAGCGTTCCCGATCCATTAACTGTGGCTGCAACTGAATTAGATTGGGCTGTGGTACGATTCGAGGAGGCAGCTACCGCTGCCGCTGTGTTATTGCACGGCATGGTCGAGTTGAGTTTTGTCTTGGCACTGCGACCACTTTTGAAGTACAACCGTCTAAGTGCTGTCGCAGTAGCAGAGGAACTAGCAAAACCATCGGTATCCGATCCACTTGAGTTACCTGGACTTGGAGGTCGACCCATGGCGAGGGCCATCATTGCTGTGGCCTTAGGCCGACCGGTTGTTGTTGGCTGTTGGGTTGTTGTTGTGGCCGTGGCCGAGGTGGTGGTTCTGGTGGTAACGACTGATGCACCATGAGTGGCATGCGTTACCGACACTGTCATTGCAGCTGGGGATTGAATTCCTGTGAAAGACAAAAACACACAGATGAGGATGTTCATTATAAGTTAATTTACAAGTGACTGGGCTGCATTCAGTCAATAGTGTTAATTCCTCCAGTTAATAACAGGCAGAGGTGCATTCGCCATTGTTATGGCAACATAACCGCAACTTCATCAAGTTGGTGAGTTTACTGAAGAAACAGCCTTTGAAGTTAATTTGGGATGCGTTCAGGTGGAATGCGTGATTGGTGGTTGTTCTGCACGAGCTGCCACAATTGTAAAGTGGGAGGGGGTGAACATCGAACAATTAACGATGGATAAGGCAATAATTGTGGAATGGGAAGCGGTCCTTTTTGGATGGCTGCTAGTTGTGTATTCGTTTGATGTCAAGGTTTCTGATAAATGACATGCCATTGAACTGAAAGCGGATGGATGTAATTGGATCTCATTAGCGATTCTCCGAATTTTCACAATTCACAGGAATTACTTCTGTTTACTTTAGAGTTTCAAATTAATGTTTTCTGCAGCAATCGCCTAAAACCAGATTAATTTTGCCACGGAATATTCACTCATCCAAAGCGGATAAAAATGCATAGCGTGACGAACTATTTGAAAACATTCCTCAACAAATTTTGCTAATAAATTCTTAGTATTCCGAGGGCACCCAGATGGTCAGAAATTTCCAGAATGCAGCCTCCGAATGTGTTTACATGCTTGTAAGCTTTATATGATGCACTTACTTGGAATTCATGTCCAAACATTTTCATTCCACTTCATTCGATTCAATGAAACGTAGTGCGCCTACGCAAATAATGTTAGCTCAACTTTGTATGCGGGAGAAAAGATTTCTAAATTTTCAAGACGACATGAACATGGAGACAGACGCCTTAATGGTCATCTATCTGAGGTGCATTAAATAGTCTGAGGCCTGCGATTCTGATATGATATTGTGATTGTGTTCAAGGGACGTTTGGGTGGGCTAATGAAAGTGGACTAAACATATGAAGGCGAACACATCTGACAGATTTCAAAGGTAATATGGAGAAAGATGATTTCTACAAATCGTGTCAAAAGAGCCCTGCCAACTGCACGAAGTCTGTGCATCTGCGACCTGCGACATCAATTCGATAATATTTTCACTTCATGCATGATTCTGCACCTAGTATGTGTTCTATGTGAACAATAATTTGATCCTTGTCGCACATTGTGTGGAAGAAAAGACACAGGAACACAAAAGTAATCAAATTTTAACCACACTGTATAGAAGATCAATTGACTGTGACTGTGAGACGTCGGTTGAGAAGAGAAAACTAGAATAGTGAACACAACAATCGACATAATACCCTTGTAGGACAAATATGAACATAATGAACAATGCATAAATAAGACGATATGAGTTCTGTATGTTGTAGGGAATTTCCTTCATATAGCTAACCAGTGTTAACTCTTGTTGGTTTCCTCTACAAATAAACGACACTTGATATATTTCTATATTATTTGTACTTTTATTAGTGACAATTTAAGTCCGAAAGTCCGCCTTCCTGGAGCAATTCCAACCGACTGACAACAATAAGTGCAATATTCAAGGATAGGAATGTGTAGGAGGGGATAGGATGGGTATAAGGGGTTCACAATTGAGTGGACAGGAGAGAGTTGGCTTATACCCCGTTTGGTTGCCTTACACTCTGAAAATGTTCAGAAAGAGTCCAAAGAGAAAAAATCCAGGATGAAAAAAGGATCCCCATTCCGATCTTAATATTTTCTTTTCGTTTTTAAAGAAACACGCTGTCATTTATTCCTTGTAATTCAAATTCGGGGGGCAGATTCCGTATAACAATAATCGTCGGGATGATATCGTTTTTGAAACCATTTGAAGTTTTAATATCTTCAGCTTTCATTAAAAAAAAAAATAATAATAAATAGTTGGCGCTACAGGTCGGTAGGGAACCTGGGCCTAGCTTCTCGCAACCATTCGTTTTGTGTGAGTTTTTCTTTGGAAGGGATCTACAATTTTATGCCGAGTCCAAACGGCCTATTGAGAAGCTTCTTCATGACAGTTATACTCTCGGATGTTTGTCAGACGTTCGCGAGAGGTGGCGCAGTGGAAAAAAACCTTGAGTTGAAATTGTTGGTTTTCTCGGGATTCGAGCCTGGGACCCCTCGCTTAGTAGCCCAACACACTAACCGCTAAGCCACTGCGCCGTCAGCTTTCATTACATTTGTGGAAAATTCACCGGATTAAGTTCTCAAACTCGTAATTTTGGCACTTAGTTGGTACTTTTGAAGGTCTATCGTTTCGACGATAATCGTCTGAAATATTACGGAATGAGTGCCCAGGTAAAAGCAAAATCTTTCGATTTCAACTAAATAGGCTAAACAATTTTGAATAATAGCAAAAACTTTCTACATTTTTAAAATTAGTCTGAAATCACATTATTTTTAAAAAGATAAGTCGAAGTCCATTAGGTAAATTTTTCGAACTCACAACGCGAAATTTTTCATATAAAATTACCCATTGTGACCTTCAAAATAATTAAGTGTGGAGGTAAAAAATTATTACTAGTATGGCCCAATGAGTCTAAAGCGTCCCGAGGGTAATGCAGCTATACCTACATTTGCATGTGTATTTTAAAAACATAATATTGCTTGTTTTGAACATGCAAATGAGTGTCAGTATCAAATGCTTATTTTTAGTAGTATTCGGGAGTGTTTTTATAATTTGGGATTTATTACTTTTTTAAGAAATTTCGTTGTCCGAAAAGTCTTCCGTCCGTCTTCTGTCGTGTGAATTTCAGAAATCTGACAAAAAAATTCAAACTATAATTTTTTGCTAAAATTTCATCCACATTTCAAAATGATTATCAACACACTGAGTGTCCATAAAAAATATCTAGCGTAAATCGTCTTTTTTCAAAATTTGTAGTACCAAAAAATTAACATAGTAATGTTATCAAACGATTTTTTTAGTAAAGGTTAATTTAACGTGATTTTCTTTCCGTAAAATACAAATTTTACTTTTCATAACTCAAGACAATCAAATAAACATCTGTAGTCCATTTAAAAATCAAAACATACAACATCGTTGACATCAACCATCGAGGAGATAACAAGTCGCAAAAGAAGTCAAGTTTCTGGGTTCTCAAAATAATATTTCGGCTTTTTTCATCTCTACTTAAAATATTATATCATTTTTCCTAAATAAAATATCTATATTTTTACAAAATTTTTAGTTATAACTAGTTTAACATTTGAATTTTATTTTTAATATGGCTGTCACGCTTGAGGCAGAAAAATGTCACTTAAGAAGTTTGAGTTTGACCCCCCTGTCGCAGATGCTCTGGTGGAATTTCTTTCACTTGATATTTATACTTTGTATGCTCACAGTTTCTGATATTGCTCCGTACCTATACCTACATCTCGTACTAGATGTTTGACGTCACGGCGCGTGAATTATTCTTCGACCACTATTTTCTGAGAGAAGCTACATAGATCAATTCAATTCAATTCAAATCAATTATTATTTATTTGACAAAGTACAAGTAACAACAACTATAATATACAAGATCAATATAATATAATATTTTTTATAATAAATTTAAGCTCAACAGATAAACTTTAAAATTGCAATAATACACAGAATGAAGAAAGAAAAGACAAAACTGAAGTAGTAAATATTATAAATTTGTATAGTAAAATACAAACTAAAATTTAGGAAGACTGGTAGGGCTAGGGTTTACAATAATAGAAAAAGTATATAAGTCGGTAAAAAATATATAAAGAAAATAGTAATAGAGTAAAAAAAATAATTCTGAAGCCTCAAAGTCAATTTGTAAACGGCAACAAATAGGTCTAAAGTGGTAAAGGAATTCTACAAAGAATGCCCTCCCATAGATTGTATAGGAAAATTCGCAGAGTTAGCTAAACTGCGTTAAAATGAATTACATGACTGTGTGAATCCTTCTTTAGCTCGTGCAGTTTAAAAGGACGAGGTTCCGCTGCAGAAACTTTATTGAACGAGCTGTTACTTACTTCAAAACTAAAATAACAGACACATCGATTCCTTTGGACAGTTTTTCCCTACACTGTCTTTGCGCCGAAAAATTCAAAAAAACATTTGTTTGTGATAAATTAACCACCTGGAGGAAATCCAGATTTGTATAAGAGCAAAACAACAATTTTTCTAAGGTGTAACAAAGCTAGAAAAAAATTCTAAATAAAAGGAAAATATGCATAAAGTAGCAGATATTTCAGTCGCACAAAGGTAGCGCTGGGCAACAATTTCGATGGCATAGTTAATCGGATTGGGACAGATTGGGCATTCTTTTTGTCAGAAGTAAGGAAAAACTGCGCCCACACTGAGCTTATACCTATATTCCACGCGGGTGAACCAAAGTGTGCGTTCCTTTTCATGTGTCAAATCTTTTCTTTTGAAATAAAAATGTCGTTCCCTTTTTATAGACTTTGACAATACTTTTGGGAAAATATGTGTCCTTTAACACTCATATAATTTGCTTTATTGATCGATTTGAATAGGTAGACTTCTTGTCGTGGACCCTAACACAACCCTTCTTAACATAAATGTCACTATAATAAAATTCCACACCCTTGAGAGTGTTTTATGCTTGTCACATTTAATCACTTCGTCAACTGCACATACTTCCATCGTTTACCCTCTGTCAAATACACTGTCTCACAATGGCTACAATATTTTTGGAATTCACGGCTTCCAAAGTATATTGATAGAATCTGCCTGCTCCGACTAATTGTTTTCAAACAGACTGTCTCTGCTCCATCCATGGCCACTTGAGCCTGTAACACTTGCCCCATAAATCTCTCTAAATCGTCTACTCGTATGTGCTGTGTCCTTGGAACAACAAGTATTCGAGTGCGAGTCATTTTTCTCATTAATTCCTGGGATTGTTAACTTATTCCCTCCCCCATTCCGCCTCCGTTTCAATCGAATTCTCATCAATGCAATTTTTTTCACTCACTCAGGGCCGAAAGTAATACCCATCGCTGATTTTACATCACATTTCGGCGCTGTGCTTAAAAATAAACACGCCCAGATACAAATAGAGGGGGGAAACAAAAACAATCCAAATCCAGTCGGTTGTTTATTTAGCATTCAGATTTCCATAATCACACGATCAGCAGCCATTCATCTTCATCGAAGCGGAACGCTGTTTTCGATTCGGATTCGCACGAACAGGCGAATTTTCGCGAATCAACTCCATTCATCGGCAGCCACTCAGATTCCATAGACACACACTAATCAAATTGGCCACCTTTGATGGGATAGTACGAGTATACACCACTTCATCGAGCTGTCCATCCACACAGATGAAAGATACACTCGTTCGCTGCTTGGGAAGTGTATTTTTAACCTTTGGATGGTGTATCTTTTCGAGAATTGGTTACATATTGGGGATTATGAGGAAGCGAGCAACCTCATCATTATTGGGACTCACCGGACCAGATCAATCTATTTGTATATTTTCCTTATTATTTCCGGACTAGAGGGAAGGACGTGTATTTTTAAATAACTGAAAGGTGAAGCCAATGGCTGGGAAGAGTCGATTAAGTCCACTGCACACATCACACAAGTGCCTATTTGGGAATTGTAATAAAATGGTTTGTCGACGAAAGGGGGTTTCCAACGGGAAGATGGGCAATGTGGGATGAGTCCTTGTTAGGGCTGTTTACTGATTTTAAGGGATTTTATATTTTTTTTGTGTGCGAGAACGTCGCAGTGGATGCTTGACGGTCTTTGTGGTGCTGTTGAGGTGGATTCTTCAAGTGGAAGAGGTCGTATCGATTTTGATTCATTGCTGTCATGTTATCCTGGGTTGACACAGCGGCGGTGGTAGGGGGAGGGTATACTCAATGGCATATGGGGAGTGAATTGGATTTCCTGAGAAAGGCAATGGAATCCTGTCTGCTGATGTTTGCATTGAAATTGTTGAAATCCACAAGATGACAAGGAGTTTAATTTGCATATATGTATTCGCGGAATCTAAGCACATGATATTTGACTTTATCAACTCGAGTGACATCAAAAGGTGACGTTAAATGGATCACAATGTCGTTGATTTTGATGGTTAAATATTGAAGGAGAGCGCTGTTTAGGCAATAGTGATTGAAGAGAGTACTCGAAGGGACAGAGGGTAGTAGAATCTGCTGTGGGGTCGAAAATCAAATCAAAATGTTTCCCATATTTCGATATGCAAAAGTGACATTTGCTGTCAACGGACCGCATTTTAGACGACGGCACATTTTTAGGTGCTTACACAAATTGCGATGGGAGCCACGGTAAAATTTTGGGAATAAATGCTGTGTTAAAGTTCAAGGGACTGAAGAAGTCTAAGGGTCACAACTTGACAAGCATTTAAAGAATAAATGTAGCGCATGTTTGTAGCACAGAGTTACAAGTCCATTGCTGGTTTTATCAGGACTTTTGAGGATTTTAACAAAAAATTTAAAAATTAAAAGCAAAGATGTTAAGGCTAGAAGTCTGTAAAGGAAAATCCTTTTATCTCTATCAACTGCAGTGGCATAAGTCTCCGCAACATGAAACTAAAGGTGATCAATCTGTAAGAACCTAAAAACTTGTAATAGCGATCCTTAGCAATCTGGGAAGCCTGTGTGTGTGATGACACAATGTAGAACTTTTGCTACTCTGTAGTATATCACCGAACCTTTTGCTGTCGAAAAATATCATTTAACAGCCTGATGTGCGCAAGATTTCGATAAAAACCTATAGAAAAACAACTTTGAATGTTTGTTGGAAGTTTCTCGCCACATAAACGCTGCACCTTTCACTTAATGGTTCAACGCATCCCAGCACACTTTTAGCACTAAAAAAAATCAAGAACCTACATCAAAGACATCACTTTCAGCACTCAAACAACAAAAAAAAAGATTCCAAAATTTTATTAGCAAATCAAGGATTTCTGTATTGCATACATCTTTGAGTGCGAACCACAAGAACTTTGTTTTTACGATTCCATTCATATTATATGCGTAAACATAAATAAAATCGTAAAACAATTCTAATTGGAAAAGTTTATGGCTTCGTCACCGGCAAGGTTGAGTCAACAAAAGTATATACCTAATGCGAAGGAAAAGGTAATAAAATTATAAATCCAATACTTGTTATGCGAATATTTGTGTCTGTCTACCAATAGACTTTGTATTTCGAAGCGTAATTTATCAAATCATGTGTATCAACAATTTCTAAGAGAATGGCAAGAAAAAAGTGTTTGTCATTCTCTACACAACAAACAGATAAAAATGCACTGAATTGCAAACAAAAAGAGATACTCGTGTGTGCAATGAAATGAAATTGAAAATAAATCTGTACTTTGCATCAGTGACCTTGGAAAACCTCCACCTTGATAGAAGTAAGATGGGAAAAGATTATTTCGAAAAATCTTTTTTTTGTATACAACTAGCCTTTGAAGATTTCTTATCATTAACAAATCTCAAATATTTGTATTGTATGTGACCATTCGTCCTCTTTTTGAGAGGAGAGCCCTCTTTTTATATGTTATACGATATAAGTTTTTGAAGACTGAATAAATGTTGCGAACTTCCTCCACAACAAAACCAACAACCTGAAATGGATACTGAATTGTAAACTGTTTTCAGTTTAAAAGCTATTTGCAAAATTTAGAAAATAACAGTCCGTCCGAATGTAGGACCAAGTTACTTGCACACTTCTTAATAAGCTTGATTTAATCTCGAAATTTTTGCACGCTTCTTAAATTTTTGCACAACTCCTAACCTAGCAAACAAACTAACTACGATTGGTGCAACCAACATTTCAATTTCTCTTAAATAATGTCTGAAATATGTTGTTTTGTATAGTTTCAAGTCTTTTAATGACATAACAATTATGTACTATAAGAAAAAAGTAAAACTTTTCATCACCAAAATCGATTGCCGCCGTAACTCCCTGTAAACTTATTGGATTATGTAAGTGCGTGTAACCGCACATGCTATGTTACAGACAGCACTCTGTATGAACTCCCTGAGAGAAATAATTTTTCCAAGGGGAAAGTTTTCCATTTCATGAATTTTATTCGGTTTCCCTGACCAAATTTCGGTTACCAACGTGACCTGTTTGTTGCAGGCATTGTAGGCGGGAATGCTTCCCTCCATTCGGTAACAAGTTTGTGTACTTTGCATTTGGTGAAACGTGCACAGGTATGTGGCTTCAAAAGAACATGTAAATGTTGTATGGCTCTGTTTGGTGGACGATAAGAAAACTTTTTGTTTTCCTTGGGTTTTCAAGTGATTTGCAGTTTGGAATAACTTTTCATGGATGGAAGTTGCTCAGAAATTTTTTTTCCGTGTCGTTTTGATTTCCACGAATAATAATATTCGCACCAATAGTAGTTGAAAACAATTTATTTTAATTTATTGTTTGCTTTTAAACACTGCAACTAGCCTTAAAAAAAGTCTATAACTTAAAGCATGTAAAATAGCGTAGAAAAAAATTATCAAACTATTTTCTGAAGTAGTGCATTGCATATTGTAATGGATATGGGAGAAAGGGAAATTTTTGTTTTCAATGAGGAAATTTTTATATGAAGCGCCTCGTAGCACTGATTGAAGCTGCAGTTGGCTAGTTTTTAGTTTTGGGATTTGAATAGTAAGGAGTAAAACAAAACTTCCACTTACCTACATCAATATCTGGGACATGGGGTGGTTGTTAATCGACCACAGGCAAACATAATTTTAAATTTTCAGGTCTGATTTGACGGGCTCAAAATGATGACATTGGGCCTTAGCAATAAACATTTTTAGTCTAGACTTTAAAATTGGAAAAGCTCACAATTGCAAAATTTGTATGGAAAATATAGCCACAGTGAACTACGAAAATTTAGAGTCGAGACTAAAAATGTTTATTTCTAAGGCCCATTTACCTTAAAAAATTATCAATTGTGACCCTACAAAATTTTAAATATAAGAACGATTATTAATAAGGTAAGTTGGTAGTCTTTCTCAAACGCCGCCATTTTGTGCACTAATTTAAGGATGGATATTAAATTTATTGTATGGCAAGTTCCTCCAATCGATTAAAGAACTAAATTAAAAATGCCCACGGGCTTAAAACAAATAACAGACGAAATTGCCAGTCCCAATTTTTCGGATTCCTAAATGGAGGCATAACTTTTAATCAATTTCTAAAGACATGTTTTTGTTAAACAGGCGAATATTATTTTTACCGAATTCTTTATACAAACTTATCATTTAAATATGTAAAGTATATAGACATTATATAGTGAACTCCCTCTGTTTCCTAAAAGACGTTGAGGCTTCTTAATTGTTTATTGAAGGATCAAGTTTATTTTTCCTTCCAGAATAGTATTTGATTTTTTTTTTGGTTTTGAAACTGACCAACTCTGTAATTGGTATCAATTTGGTATGGCAACGGATCTTTCCAAGAACGATTTGCCACGGCTTCGTTTTTAAACCGTTGTTCGTCTGAAGTCCTCACCGCAAGTTGAAATTAAACCGTCTTGCAAGAAAAATTTAACCTCCCCCTTGGCTAGTTACAATAAAATAAATGAGAGCTTACAAATTCAAAACTTTAAATATGCCACGTGAAAAAAATAACAAAATACAAATAGTTGGCGCAACAGGCCCGTAGGGACATAGCTTCTCACAACCATTCCTCTTGTGTAAGTTTTTCATTTTTAGGACGAATGGAAGGGATTTACAATGTTATGCCGAGTCCAAACGGCCTATTGAAAAGCTCTTTCATGACAATTATGCTCTTTGATGTTTGTCAGACAAATTCATGCAAAATGCATATCAGTCTCTACATCTTGTGAAACTCAACCTTTTCAAAACTAAGCCATATTCAATTCCCTAACATCACCCGATTTGCATGATAAAGTCATTCAAATGTTAAGCAAAATCGCAATCGAAGCAAATGTCCACCTTGTTGGCTGAAGTGCAAAAGGTGAACTTAATATCTTCGCAGGAATATGCCTACAGAAAACAATTCTCCCACTTCATTGTGCGCTAAGGCAAAGAAAAAAAAAATACCTCCGGTCAACCCCACCCAAATGAGGAAGATATGAAAATGAGTGAATTAAACATAAAAGAAGTCCTCCACTGTGTGGGTGGGTATATATGAATATTAGTAATCGGATTTATAGGGAAAATGATTACAAGAGGAAAAAATGACGGCAGCTGTATAAAGCAGCAAGGACACTGAAACCGAACTGGAATATCTCGCAACGAATACAAAGGAAACGAAGCAAAGTAGTCTTAAAATTTGTAATTTATGATAATCATCAGCAGGAGGAGGATGAGGAGGGATAGGGATACATATTATATAGGCGGATGTTTGAATAAATTTGAAGGGTGCTTTGGCATTATATACGAACCTTTAGTCTTACTTCTAGGAGTAGACGGCGGAGCTGGTGTTAATGGTGGCGTTTTCCTTTCGTCGTGGAACAGAGGGGATCTTGGTTCAAATCGATCGCTCTGCAATGAAAAACAAGGCAAAAACCTCTTTCAGAAAAGATGTAAATGGAATGTAAACGTAATAAAAATAAAAAAAAAAAGCAGAAAAGTTATTGCCAACAAAAAGTTCCAACAGTATAACGATTTATCGACAGATGAGGAATGTAATACTAAATGGAAATTTCAGATTTACTGCTAATTTTGTATGCAAATTTCCGTTTGTTGGCAGTGGATTATAATATTTTGGCGATGGCAGAGAAGCGCAGTTGTATTAAGTCCTCTTAATCCTCGGGGGTGTGTGTCTGTCAACTTTCGGTATGCTAATTGCGGTTTTAATACGTAATCTTCTCCTCATTCCGGTTAGCGTTTCATTGCTTATCACCTTCTCAATCGTGTTACACTCACTGAACACGCATATCTCTTGTTTCTCGCACTCCTGTGGTGCCTCTATACCACCCCGATATGGGTGAGCAACAACTTAATTTTCCAGTTGTCGGAGTTTTGCTGAGAATATTATTTTACGACCGTTTTTGTGTTGTCAGCGTTTTTATACCTCAGTTACTAGGTACCTACAAAGAAAGTTGAACGCCGATTGACATAGACTGCGATGAAAGTTTTTTGTGCTACAAGTCAGTCTGTGACTCTTATTTCGGACAAAAAAATGGAGTGAAAAACTGCTTCCATTAAAACTCACAATTACAATACGTAATTATATAGAGCGGGACATCTGGGACGGACATTTTTCCAGAAAATCAGTTCAATTACAAGTTTGGTTAGCTATGTTTGTAAATTTTTAAAAATTCTGAAAAAAGAGCTATAAGTTCAAGTTCAAATGCTTAATTGCGATTTTCACAGAGTTGTTTGGAAAAACAATTCCACCTACCCGCCTATGGCAGCGTTACAACTCAGGAAAGCCGGGAACCTAGTTACCAGCTTCCACGACGAACTCTATGGCTTTTATTATCGCTTTTATGAAGGAATGTTTTATTGCACATCAATCTCAGCAAAGCAAAGTAGAGAATAATTTTCAGCACGCAAATATAACTCCTCCTACACGAGATTGCCACTGTGTATACATCCCAAGTAGAAGTGACTTGACAGTTGCAGTTCATATTGACACCCATTTTGGTAAAAACCTGCTTCCAACGACATTCACCTTTAGCAAGAGAGAAGAAAAGAAGTTTAAGTCGACCTACAAAAATCGGAAAACAAAACAAGATATGCCAGTTTATAACACAAATGTGACTGTGACCTGTTTTATTGGGCATTTTTATTTTGTTTGCTAAAAAAATTGAACAGCGAGAGACACAGTACATTTCTGCGCAATATTTAAATCTTCGGTTGGTTTTAACGCACGCCAATGTTGGCCATTTCTGAATAAAAAAGGGGGGAACGATGGACAAACTTAAAAAAGGGGGAAAAAAAAATCAAAAATCTCTGCAAAACGTAAATTGTTTAAAAATTTAAATAAAACGTATGCTCATCACAAATAAATTCAAAGAATGAATTCAGTGTTAAAGAAAACAGCCCATCGAACGTCTGCGTAATAATTATTTGTATATCTGAATGCATTCACTCCTGTTGATGTCACTAATAAAAATTATTTAAGAATAGTAATATGCGTATTTTTATGTTTTGTAATTATTTTATACTTGTTAATAAAGTGGTCCTACATTTTTTATTATTTTTTCATATGAAAACAAGTCTAAATTTCAGTTATGGGAAAAAAGGGGATTTTTTTTCAAATATAAGGGAAATATAAAGGAAAACTAATCCTTTTGCTGATAAAAATAGACAAAAACAGTCTCTAAAGTCTGGAAACACTGATAGTATCACTGACGTATTTAGCAAAAGACTGCCAAAAAGCTGCTGGTAAAAACCGCCGACTGATCTGCAAAGAGCTCTTAACTGCCTTGCATTGCAAAGAAACTTCACAAAGGGAAGTTTGAATGGAAATTTCAGTTCAGATTGATAAACCAGCAAGGGATTGATGATTCGATTGACAGTTTGGAGTTGTCTTCTTGTAAAGTCGGTTTCATTGCCCGGCAGATCGAATAGAGGCATCATCTGTGCTTTTGGGTAGTGAATGTATTTAGCCATCATGTCCATCAATTTCTTATTGATACAAAGTCTACACAAAGACAAAATTCCCTTATGGTTCCTGTCAGAAAGCAAACAAACGGTGACCATCCGTTTAATTAAATAATGGGCAGTTCTATGTATATTTGAAGACGATGTTCATTGATGTTCATGAATGATTTTGTATTCAAAAACATATAAATTTTGAACCCCTGTTCATCACTTGTTCTGTATTTACATTTTTAAAAACAATAACGGAAACATTATGGAAAGTAAATTTCAATTAGGTACCATAATTTGCTGAACGAGCAAATAAGTAATCTAGTACTAAAACAATTGTTCTTTTTGATTTTTTTAAATTACTATTTATCAAATAGAGAAGAATTGAATAATTGGAAATTGTGTAGGAAAGTTTCGTCTTTTTCTATTGTTCATTATTTGGAATTCGAAAATATGGTCACCGTAAGCAGGAAACAATTCTTTGTGCAGCGCCTCCATCAACATCCCTCTTTCTCACTCCCACGACCATCATTCACTTATCAACTGTTTATCGATAAAAAAAAAACCAATCAGAAGTACATTATCTATCTGATCAAATAACTAACTGATAAGATGATAAGATCATAAACTGGGTATCTACTTTGGTCACATACGGCGACACCAATAATAACCAGCAATTTCTGACTGAGTTCACAGGTGGCCCGCGGATACACTTTGAACGAATCACCTCGCACAATGTCAAATACAATCAGTGTCATAATTCTCCTACTAATCGCGGTAGCGTTTCCTCAAGTTCGCTGTGAGTGATCCGAATAAAAATAAAAACATCGACGATAATTAACGATATCAATCAAACGGAATTGTGTGTCAACCGCGACACCGCCTTGCATTAATTAGAAACACTGGCGAGGACGCGACACATGGATATTTCGTATTGTACGAGTGTATGCCTGGTGTGTCGCGTTGTCGCTTCTATAGACCTTTTGAGTGCCATTGCAACCTCACGAAATATATTTCGTGCTCATCATTACATAGTGTTGTGTGGCTCATCTAAAAATACTTCTAATGAAGTCATCCAAATATCACTTGTAACAAACGTCGCTGTCGTCGCCGTTGTCGTTGTAATGCTAAAATCCCCATCCTGTATCTGTATACGCTGTGGATACGATTGTGTGTTGTTTTTGTTTTTCTTTGATTCGATCGAGGTTACTCATGTATTTCTGTTTGCTTTTGTTTTCATCCGAACCACTGCATTGACGTCATCGGTGCTTTTCATCATAGTTCGCTCGAATCTGCTTCTGCATATTGTATCCATATCTGGTGGATGGGGGCTGGGATTAGTGTGCAAATTACAGCACAAGCATGACAACAACGACGACGACGACATCGGCATAGACGCGGAATCACATTCAAATGCATGCTGTGCAAATGAGTGTAATACCTTTTTTTCTGCTTGTAGGTCTGCGCTGCTACACCTGTACCTATGTCGATCCCAGTCCGGATAAGTCATGCATTACGAACTCTGAGTCGGAGGGACAACGAACGACCTTGTGCTCGAAAAAATACTGCACCATTCAGCGCCAGGAAACTTTGGTATGTGTGTGTACTACTTTGGGTTGTTTTAGTGTTTTCTGTTTTTTTTTTTTTTATTACCTACTATATGCGGCTTACGCGAGGGTGTCAGGCAAGGAGTGGCTGTTGGGGTGGACTGATTGTGATTTAATGAAAATTTATTGCCGGTTAAATTGCAAGTTTCCGAAGAGGAATTTATTAAACCTTGTTTGGCGTTGCGAGAGGGGGTGCGATTGCGACGGATGCCATGTCCTTTATGGTGTAAGCGAAGGTTAACTTGTCACATGGATAGATATGGTGTACAGCCAGTGACGATATATGAGTTGGATTACGGAATAATGTGATCACAGCAGTCGATAAATTTCTCTAAATGATCCATAAACGGTTATCTGTATAGATTTTCTCTTTAAGACCGATAGACTGGCTTTAAAAATAATATCCTTGTGGAATAGCACTGATTCACATATCACATCTTACTGACAAGTTATTGGAAAATCCTTTAATGAAATTGATATAACTACTTTTGGTGCTTACACAATTAAGACTTTGCGTACTCAGATTATGCAGGCAAAGAGGTGTTTACTGGGAATTTGCGGGACGACCTTAGAGCTAGTAATTATTTGCATGATTGCTTAACTTAGGTAGCGCTACAATCCGGGTTGGACCTAGGTCTTCACGAGCTAGTAGCTGCCATTTACAATGAAAAGTAATTTTTAAAACAGTTGCAAGGTGATAGCACAAATTTATTGTTAGGTACTGGGTTTGCGTCTCAAGACCTCCATAAGACAGATCTGTAAGTGGAGGCCTCAAAATTTACGATGAATATTAAGTCAATTCAAACGAGCTTTCGGTACAAAAATCCGCCGGAACATTTGGTAGATGATTTGGGGCAACAGGTCCTTATAGGATCCTAGGCCTACCTCTTTACAATTATTTGTTTAGCGTGTGTTTTTATTTTAGAGACGTACTTCCCTATGCGCTATACTAGTCCAGAGTGGACATGGGACCAATCACTTAACCAATAAACCTCCCCAGCTAAGGGGGTTTGTAGCTTACTCTGCCCCCAGTTTCGCACTCCAAGTTATGGCTGAGGTCCCCTCCCATACTTATGAGAGCCACCAAGGCGAGGTCTTCCTCTAATGCATCGTACCTCGGCTGAGTTTAAGACTCCACAGGATGAAACTTCCAGCGGCAGTCCGCTTCACAAGTCCTAGCCATTTTAAGCAACTGACAGGCAGTTTTGGGACTAAGTTTGTGCGCATGTAAGCGCAAACGGGACCGAACCTCTTATAAAGACTTTTCCTCTCAAATCATGAATATCTTTGAAAAGATCTCAAGTCTTGGCGGGACCGTGGCGATCAAGGTATTACACGGAATTTCTTTAGTTGTTTGAGATAAGGATCTACAAGTCATTTACCTTTTGAGCCTTTCGGGAGTTATTTTTCCTTTTATTTCTGCCGAGATGTTATTTTATTTTTATATAGCTTAGCTGAGCTGTCGGTTGTGGCGTTTTGTTCGATCTTAGGTGTCACTTCTTGTTGACAATATAATATATTTGGTTTTACCAATGCTTTCACTGCTTAACCCATTTTAACCGCTTCTATTCAAATAATAGCCAACCAGCCAGTAACAGATTACTGTGCTCTACGAATTTAGACAAGATCAACCGCGAGTCGATCTTTTAAGATCGAACCTTCATCAAGAATGATGTTAAGGAAGTCACACGATAGCGCGTCGCTTTGTCAAGTTTCATTTCCCACATCGAAGGTCTCAATGGGATTGTTTCCGACCTTTGTTGAGCAGCAAGCGTTCTTTATCGTCATTCTGCACTAAGGTGGTTTAACCTCAGACCAGTGTTTTAGTAGTCCGCCATACTAATCACTGATCAACTGAGCCCATTGATCACTTCTGAAATGCTAAGCCAAAGTCAATCTCCTGTATTTTAGGGGATACTTCACATATCCGTTCATTTTTGTGAAACTAACTACCTCCATGCTGAAGAAGGATATTGCTATCATTTTTGAGAAGCATCTAAACTAACGTAGCGATTAAAAACAAAAAAAAGAAGCAAATAAGCATATTTGTTTATTTTAGACAAAAACTGGCTTCCAAAGAGCGATACTTGGATTAATTTTTTAAATTTTATGAACTTACAATTTTTCGGTGTAAATTTATCAATTGGAGTTGCAGCAGTCTCATCAAAATAACCGTCGAAGTGATTCTACAGCTTAAACGTGTTTAAGGCGTAGCAAGCATGAAATGTCGGTGTCCATTAAGGGTCCACATTAGGGCCGCTTCTTCTTTTAATTGTTAAAGATTTCTTACACATAATTTAGAAAACGAAACCACTTGTTGGCTTCACTTTTTAACAACACAAGGTAATGAATATTTTTTTCCAGGTTTTTGTCACAGTTTTTCTACTGCTTTTTATATCACATTGCGCCTGTTTACAACTGTCATAACAAGGTCTGTCCTAAATGTTTTTCTTCTCCGAAAAACATTTAACCTTTAATACTGCTTAAATTTAACCCACTTGATTTAAATATAATTAAAAGTAAATTTCGAACCTAAAAAGACAATTTTTCATTATGAACTGTCTGTCACGTAATAGAAATGAAACTTTTGAATTCACTCAGTTACTCGCTTACAGGTACTTCTCTCAAGAATTCAATCACTTATATCGGAAGCATCAAAGGATGGCTTCCCTTTCTCTGCCGCCTAGGGATAAATCGTTCAAATCAAGTTGGGGGTCAAAGTACTCTCTTCATTTTTACAAATAGAAAGTACTCCAGATTTTCTTTTGGATTACTAGAAAAAGTTGTGGGCGTGCTATCAAATACTGAATAGAAGTCGCAACATTCAATTCAACCACCCCCTAGATTCCCTTCAATGCTAAATGCTGTCGCTGTTCCATTTTTCGCAGTGGCAAAACTCTCAAGGAAAAAACACATCACTCTAGATTTGAGACCAATTGGGACTCCCACCCACGCATGCAGCACAGTCACTTGAAGGAGACCATTTGTCTGTTGTCACAGAAGTAAAAATAAAATATCAAAAGAACTTACAACTATTTAATTAATTGCCAATAAAATAATAAAAGAATTAAAAATAAACATACAAAGAACACTATACATAAAAATGGGAAAATTATTTATCTCCTTGTACCCGCAATAAAAGCGTCTATTTTTGAAATGTTTTATTTGTGGCAAATAAACAACAATCAGAGCCATGTGCGGACTGGGTAAATTAATCGTGGCCGACATGAACCTGCTGGCAGTCATATTATATACAAACACCCGGCAGAGCAACGCATCAGCAGCCACCCTTCGGCTCAATCGGTCGGCTGGAAAATCAAAGCAATAACTGCCCCTCTTGCAATGGCCCGCGGGGGCGTATGCGTATTACGCATTTTTTGTTTTTCCCTTCCCACAACTATGGCTAAACCACCACCAGGAGAAGTCGTAGTCACGGCTGAGACCAAATCCATTGGCATAACTTCTTTATTATGCAAATTTGATGGGGCCCATGCAAATTTTCACATCATACCCACTTAGGGAAAGTTTTTGTGAAAATCTGCTGATAAAGAAATTCGGGCTTTCGTCGACTTGTTTGTTTTTATTTCACTCCGAAGATACTTTGCATCGTGGATGGATACAAAAATGCTGGTGAAGGACAGTGAACTGATGAGTCATGTAAAGATATACCACTTGGTGGCGGTTAAAGTCGCCACAGAGCCTAAATGCTTTTTGTTCGGCTCTTATTAAAAGCAATTTCCTAATCTGATTGGAAGGTATGAGTAGGAATTGATTGAAAAAGTGCTCCGAGTGATAGATGAACGAAAGACGATGAATGGATAATGGCCTTTTTGGCCGCCATTTAGGAAGGTTATAATTTCTTTTACGAAAGAGCTTTACATAAATATTTGCGCTGCTGGCACGTGTAGGTGGTATTGGATCAGGTGTTGTGGCTACGAATAGATTTTAAGTGGTTATTACTCATCTGTTATATTATGGGAGTATTTGTCAGAGGACATTTTTGTGGGTGGAGACGAGCTGTGGCCATAACTGAGTTACACTGGGTTTTTATCGAAATGATAAATGGCCTTGACCAGCCTTACCGATGGCTAATGTGCTAAAGTCGTCAAAAACAAACAAATAACGAAGTGAACTACAGATCATAAATAAAAATATCCAAATGCACAATCGAAAATTGAAGAGCGATGGAACAATAGCTACTTGGCATTTGGAAACAGCTAAACTTGACTTATGGATAGAGAGAATATTTTCTTAAATGTGGTCACTTTTTATGGGCAATTTAAGTTGCTTAACGGTTGTGTGATTTTTTTTTATATAAAAAACAGAATATTATTGAAAAGTTTTCGCCGGGGGCCTGAGCTGAAAAAAGTGCCCCATCGGTAACGCTGGGCCTTACTTCATCAAACATTTGTATTCAAAACTAAAATTTGTATGCTCAATATGAATTCCTAAATTGTGAAGCCTTTTCAAAACAGTTGTGGTCTTGGAAGTTTATCAGACATTCACGAGACGTAGTGAAAAAAAATGGTTTGCGAAGGTTAAACCCGATCGCTCAGTAATACAGCCGACTAAAAACTGAACCACTGCGCCCATAATCATTTAAAAATATTAGTACCAAAAATGCGCACAACTTGGCTGCATCCAACTTTCTCCATCACTACAAATTTTGCTTTTAGTGTTGACTATTTTTTAAAGTCGTTTGAAAGAGGCTTTTAGAAAAATACTCAGCTCTTAGCCTGTCTAGTGGAAATACTCTTCGATTACAAAAATTCTGATCATATTCAATACACTTTTACAGAAGCAATATTATCTCCTCAATGTTTTTGTCTTAATTGTCCTGCTGACATAACGAGACCAAAATTTCTCAAAATATTGTTTGCTTAAACCCTCAGTCTAGTCTAATAAGATTCACGTTAAACAAGACGAAGGGTTGTAGCTCTATGAAAAAACTTTAAATGAAACAGTTCAATTTGTATCCCTAAAATAAAAACTGAAGTGTTTCATTTAAAGTTTTGAAATTTAGAAGCCTTATTTTATGGTACTAGAAACGCATTTACATCTTACAAGCTTGTGTACCTAATTTTCATCAAGGTTGGAGCCGCTTTCGACACAATTGATGTTTTGATTTTTTTTTAATGTTTCAGTCACGGTTGTCAGAAACTTAAAGTACTTTGTGCTTGGTCGCATAAGTCCAATTCCTATCCTACATGATTTAAATGGTTGAGTTGCCCCGACGATTTTAATGGGATTATTTCCCGACACGCATCATTTAAGATCCCTACGGACTTTCACTTTGAGGATTTCTGAACTGAAATGAAGTAAATGGGCGTTGAAATTAAAATTCGTCAACCACCATCTTTTGTCAATGTCACAACTAAGAGTATGCAGGGGAAATAAATCACTATCTAATGTGACTGCACACTTAAGAGTATGCAACGAAAATTCCAATTTTATGTACAAATTACCTTGCATATGCATACCCTTGGTGGTGGTATTTGGATAGAGTTTGGTACTCAAACTCATATTTCTGGTGGCCTATTCCTTTTAACTTGAATTTATGTGTTATGTCCAAAAAATTTATTTTGTTGCGGGATCGGATTTTTTTTCCCCAGTTGAGTTATCCTAACTGGAAGTGAATCAGTAATCCGGTCCGGGTGGTCTATTCGAACTTAGAGCGTCAACGAAGTAGAGAAAAATCTCGCGTAAGTTGGTGTCCACAAAAAATACATCTCCTGACTTGTGTTTCCTATTCAATCTGAAACACTCTTCTCCGGGATGGGGTTGTCTGTTAAGGCCCTACTTCACCCCGAACCCTGAAGCGCCATATCAAAACAGACCTAGAAGTCGGAGCTGCCTATCCAAACGGGCCGATGCTTAGTTGAATCTCATGCGAATTGTCGTGTGACATTCTTGATACATTTTTAAGTACCAACTCCAATGAATCTATCCATTAGTAGGTACATTTGGAACGCTTTTGGAATTTTTTCTATCGGCGACTTTTGTATGGAAAGAAAATGCTATCTTCTCAGTGAATAAGTAAGAAATGGACTACCATTCCCATCCATAATATTTTTCTATTTGTAAGTATTTAAGGGGAGGAATGCAAAGACCGATCATTTTGTCAGTCACATCTCACCCGCCTACCGCCCACAAAGCCAAAAGTTATTTAAAAAATTTCCAAGAACATGCCCAATTAATTCTTGGCCGCATGTTCATTTTACCTAAATGCCTATTTATCCACGGCCATCTGTCAAATTATAATCGAACACCCGCAAAATACTTTTCGCAAATTGCCAATGCTACGATGCTAAGTTCAATGGCTTCGCCCAGCTGAAGGCTGCTCAACAGGTTGGTTGGTCCAAATCCAATTATAAGATAATGTATTAGACGGCAAACTAATATCGACAGATCGGCCTTGGTCCATAAAAGAGCCATTGTGCCAATAACGAAGAGGCGCAATGCAATAGTCTATATCGCAAAATCAGACTAAGGACATTTGCTTCATCAGTTTTTAGCACGTTCTGATTACACTCCTAAGTGGTAGCCTTTAGTCGTAAAATAACAAATATATGTATGAACACAGATGTGTATACGAAAATTTGATTAACAGCGCTAAACAAAGGCATTCGATGGTTTTGGCAAACATCAAAGCGTTAAACGACTTGAATACATATTCGCACAGGTGAAAACTCGCACACTCAGTGTTGGCGGGGATTTCGTTTTTTTATGGCCATCTGCACCTCGGCACACTTTGCCGAGCATAAAACATCAAACACTTAACGATATAAAATTGAAATAAGCCGAGCTGATCCTGAGGGGGATGCACGGAACGTCGGTCGCGTCGTTTATCCGAAAATATCAAACTCCGCCCACCCGATTGTTGTCACATCGTGAAAGGTGTTTTTGTACATACACGAGAGGAGAACCGGCAGCGGATTTTAAATTCGCCGAGCTATTCTGGTTCTGGATGCAGTGTCGGGACACGCGACTCTTGAATTTCACACGCTCTCTGAATTCTCAATTAAATTATGGTAATTCATATTGTTCGCAGGACACAGGGATGTTCGGAGATACATCATCCACCTACAAGAACCTGGACTGCAATTCTGCTGCTGTCCTGTGTAATTTATTTTCTTTCCCACTTTCCAATGTCCTTCTGGGATCATAATTTAATTTCTCACTCCCTTCGCTCGTCGGACGGGGCGGGGTGGAAGTCAAATGTCAATTTAGTTGTTTTAACAGTGAAACACGCCGGGAGAAGCAAGTGAATATTGCACGACAGGGCAGTAAAATGAGATTTCGCCAGGATAATGATGAAACTTATATTGGAGTATTTTTTTTTTATTAGTGTGGGCAGAGGCAGACTGTTGTGTTAAATTATGCGAGCAGAATGCTATCAGAGATTTTTAATCTAAAGTGCTTGTAATGCGCGCGTAATAAAGTGGTTAATGGGAAAGTTTTGGAATTACATTCGAAGCGACTGCAGACTGCGGTGTTATTGTATTCATTAAGAGGAAATAAAGTTTTATGGTGAGGGGAATGCAGCAGCAGCTCGCTGAATGGCCAAGGGTACGGTTTTTGTGGATCGAGATAAAAGATGAATTAACCTAATGAACAGCGGAGCGGACAGTCTAGACAAGTTTCTTACTTTCGTGGCAGGAAAAGGAAATGCCGGCACTTGTGGGAAGCTCTTTCCACATTGCATTTGGTGCAGAATAACTTGAGACAGTGAATAAAAATAGTTAGGGAAAGGACAGATTAAAAGCTTGCTCTTTTGTGTGCAGGGAACATTGGTTTGAATGTTATTTAGACGTTTTTCCATTGTTTTAATTTTTAACTGAAACCCCGCTGTCAAAATATATTCACCTCTCGTTTCCCTTTCGTTCCTTCCATATACAGAGCCGTGAAATTTCAGAGTACAAAATTCCATCCGGCGTGCAGTATCTGTCCTTTAATTCGATGGATTAGCAATCGTCCTCCGACCCCTCTCTGGAACGGGCATTTAACCGATGAGCATATATTTCTTTTGTTTTTTTTTCTATTACCGATACGGGGAAAAAAACCTACAGCCTATTAATAGGCAACGTATTTTTTGCTATTTTGTATATGTAAATCAACAACTCTGTTTTTTTTTTATATTATTTACCATTTGTTACAAAATTTATGGAAAAGAAATTGTTTTTCCCTTCCACAGAACTGTACCTTTCATTTGGTCGCTATTTCATAAAATTTGGTGCTGAAATGACGCCGCAATCGGTACGACAAAAACAGGGGAAGAATTTTAATTGAAATGCAAATATTTTTGGGACTGCACTGCATTGTCTCCGAAATTAGTGCGGGAAAATTCGAAATTGTGCGAAATTTATTAACAATTTTAAAGGTACACTCGTTTTTCCATCATCAGTGGCTCATAGCCAAAGTAATAACCCTTTCACCTTGAACATCAATGGCTACTGAGCAAGCCCCATTTTAAGCGAACTTTCTTGAGTTATATTTTTATATGGCTACAACTAACTTAGCTACTTAAAAGAACTTGCAAGCTGTTGTAGAGTTTAGGGTACGTCTTTCCCGAAAAAATAATAATTCTTTAAAAAAAATGCATCGTTTTGGCAAAAACTAACAAAATCAAGTCCCATCAGAGAACCTTAAACAAACCAAATCAAAATGTCTTGAACGCAAAAGATCAAACAGCAAAGCCTTAGGAGACCTAATTTTTGAAGTGCAAAGTTTGATTATTTGTTACCTACTCCTTATATCCTCTCTACAAAAAGGCTATCCAAAGTCTTACAGTGCGAACATCTTAAACCGTTGTACACTATTATAGATAAGAACCTTTTTCAGACTATAGACAAATGTTTTACCCCTACAAAAGAGCTGGAAACAATCAACCGGTTTCGACCATTTGTTCGGCTTTAAGGAAGCAGATTATGTAATTTACCACAAGGAGCCATCTGTGACGATAGTCGATTTGAGGAAGGTTATATTTTAAACAGTTCTATTCTACCTCTGTGCTCGGGGTGTCCGGTTTGTGTTATTGAATGTTTATCTCATTAATGCAAACTAAAATAGACCAATCTTCAATATTCAGACTTCAAAGTGACTTACCTACTGCGAAACCTTCTGAGGTATGCAAGTATTTTTGATAAAGTCTCTGCTTTTGGATTGACATTTTGCCAGTTTACCTGCATTATTATCCCGACCAAAACGAATATATATTTCACAATATAACCAGACACCAGTCCAGTCGCGACTTTGGAAAGCTGTAAAGTTCAGAGGTGTTAAAGGAAAGAATACATAAGGAAACAATTTGATTTCGCAATGCCTCTCACTCAGTTAGATGGTACCTACCCAAGTCACTGTGTATATAGGTAGTAGTTATTGGAAAATAGTCCTACCCTAAGAAAACTGGACTGCATAAATCCCACATGCCTCCTTCCTTTGCTGAGTCACTTTTACAGGTGCAGCTAAATCTTCTCCCAAAGATAATAATTCCATCTCCACCTTACCCTCCAGCCCAACTCCACTCCCACTGCCATAAATCTAATTGCAATTTTAATTTCGAAAAAAGCTGCAAGTAGCTACCTTACACAAAAATGACTTGCAAGTGAAAATTCCCTCCTTTTGTGATTAATATACTTCTACCGTGCGCATATTAAAATAGAACCCAGCCACTCCTGTTCTTCTTTTCGAGACCGGAAATGCCAAGTCTATTTCGCTCACCTCGTTTCAAACACAAAAAAAAAAAAAAAAAAAAAACAGGAATAAATCGTTCCAAATTGAAAAAAATAAATTTTGGACGTTTCTGTAATAATTCTGTCAGGTTAAAGATGAATTATCTACAACAGAGGTGTTTCCATCCACAACAAGCTGCTTGGATGGATGATTTGTTTTTTAATAAGAAAAAAACTCTTTTCCGCATTAAAAAAAAAATGCTTCCTTAATGCAGAGTGAAATGTTTATTTGTTGATTCGTGCGCTTTTACAATTTTTTATCTTTTACAGAATCCACCTGGAAAGGTCGTGTCTTTCATCAGGGACTGTCAAGACAAGCCATTGGTAAGTGCTAGATATTTTGAAAATGTAATGTGTTTTTCTGGCTCATAATGAACAGTCATTGTTTGTAAAAGTAAACGAATTTCATGTTGGGATTGCGAGTGCACTGAAGTAGCTTACGAAATATTGTTTGTGTTGAAAGACACGGAAAGCACTTTTCTTTAAAAGCAAACGAATTTATTCCGTTTGTTATTTAAGCGGACTTTTTTTTTCCTTTTGTAAAAGAACAAAAATGTTAAAAGTCTGGTTAAATCTTACTTAAAAAATTAAAAATTAAATTGTTTTTAAATTGTTTGCACAATATAATTGAGGAAAAAAAAAATAGTAAATACTGTCGGTGGGGTTATGTTAAAACCGTCGGAAAATTACTTGAAAACGCAGAAACGGTCTAGGACACTATGGAGAGCTGATGTTTATAAGTAAGAATTGCTACCATTTTTTAAAACGTAAATAAAATATTTCATAAACAAAGTGGCGAAACTCCGACTCATTGGCCTAAAATTAACACAGCTTCTGCAATTTCTACATCTCATTCGAATTTCCTTTCCTATTCAGAATAACGATGATTATTTATCTTCGAAACTTTGCAAAAACTTGAATTTTGTATTAAAAAAAAGTTTTTACCTATTGACAATGACTTTCAAATGCAAGATGAATACTCGTATCAGCTTAGAACTCTTGTTTTTGACAGCGGATAACGATAGAACATAATCCTATCTTTTATTCGGGACATTTAGCAATGCAGTTGTGAAAACTGGAGTAAAATTCGCGCAGTACTTTTTGAACTTATTCCGGACAAACGCCTTACAGGCAATAAAAGCTTTGTTATAGTAGAAATGGTTTGTCTTTTTTGATAAAGGCTGTCTGTAAAACTTTGGCGCTTAAAAAAACCGCCTGGAAAAAAATATTCCACTGGTATTTGGACTTCCTCAAAATTCAAATACTAGTTTTGAAAAAGAAATCCCCAAAAGATCGGTCACTTAAAATTAGTATGCGTGCAAAATCAATGGTAGCTAGCCAAAAAATTGTAACTCTAAGCTGGAATTTTCAAGGGCTGTCCAGCGGGACGGCGATTAAACAGCCAAAATTTTTCTCAAAAGTGTTTTCAAATGAAAATAAAAGGACAGACTGTTGCTGTTTGTTGCAATACACATATCAACTTTCTTATACTTTTGTCCCCCAAAGAGTTTTCAAAAGAGGAGCCTTTCCACAGCTTAGAATTGCTTTTCCAAAATAAAATGTCTGCCTAACTTTTGCAACGTCACCCTCGCATCATCTGTCATTTATCGCATCTAAAATAATTAATTTACAAAAGCAATTCTTTCATTACTTTAAATTCGACAATTTCTTATTGCTTGGCTTAGAAAGGTGTGTGCAACAAGATCGAATCCATACCACCTTTTTCAAGAGTTTAATTTATTTTCCAGTTAAAAATAAATTTTATTTACAAACACATCTACTACGTGACTGTCTCTCAACCACCTACAATTGACAAGTGTAGTTCTGATACACAGTGAAAATTTGCTGTTTTTAAATCAAATTGTTTCCAAAGCTATTATTTTTCATATTCCAGAAGTTAAAATTTGATGAAAATTAAGAAAAGCACAAACTATCTACTTGGACAGTCTCGAAGTTTAGGCTTACTCTAAACATCCAAAAAACGTAGCCGTCTTAAATATTGATAAATATTTGCAACAGCTCTCAGACAAATGCTTCCTCAGAATCAATAGTGTTCTGCTAAGGGGCTTCTTAAGTCTGTTTGTGAGTCATACTCGTATTGTCCGCATCTCAAATAAAATTACTTTGAAGGTTGCAAGAGCTGTCAGCTATCAAATATAGAGCTCCTACTCCTACTGCATGCGGGATCATCGGAAGCTGCAAAGTTTAATATAAGTTCTGGGGCTGAGTGGACCGTTTTTGTCGCCTAATGTAAGCGTGGCGGCTGTCTTAGATATTAGGCACTGTTTATGCGGTATGTAAAATTCCAGCACCGCAATACGGCTAGCAAATTACGAAATACTTGGTCTTCATTTTGACAGCTCTTATCCACATGTACAGTGTTTTAAATATGTTAGTTGTACGGAAGATACCACACTTTGGAAAGTACCGCAGTCAATACAGATCTGTGAAAAATGGATCTTTGGCGGAAACTAGTTCCTTTTTTTACTGTAATGCACCGGATAAGGCGCCCCATTAAACTGCCCTCGCCTGAATTGGCCTCTCTAAGGCCGCCACTGCTCATACACTCATATTTTAAAACAAACTTAAACTTAAACCGTTCCAATCTACTTATCACAACTTGCTTCTCTTTTCAGTACCTCAATGACATCCAAACGGACTCCACCTTCAAAGTGTATTATCGGTCCTGTACGGCGGACTTGTGCAATCATGGCGATGGCCTGCAGATAACTTCCTCGGCCGATCCGGACTTTGGAGCCGGCGAGAACCTCATCGTGGAGGGCAAAAGTACATCAACATCACTGCAAGCATCCGTGCTGTTAATCCTCGGAGCGTGCGTTCTCATACTGTGTTAAGAGGAGCAATATGAAAATCCTTGAACTGTTTTTTCTCCCCCACAGTCAATATAACAATGTATCTGCTAGTCCATTGAACAATCACCAAAAGGATTAAACTCAATAAAATATACATGTTGAGCATACACAAACCAGGGGGGATGTGTTTTTGTTCTTTCATTAATGATTCACCACCCTCTGGCCAACAGGGAACCAGGTAATTGCTCGACGGTGTATGTGTCCAGTCCCCAGAACAAATAACAACGACGAGTAGGTTTGCAACTGGCGAATGTTGTAGTTAATTAATTCGGTTGTCCTTTGAGACAGCTGCTGGAAATACAAGTGCTCTATGTTTACACTATTAATGGCAGACACATGCCCGGCTGTCGATTAGTTGATCTAAAGCAAGATTGACTGCTTGTTACGTACGAGTACTTTGCATGTGGCGTACGTGGCAGCTGTCGGAAATCGCAAAACTCTGCGAACAGTTCGATACTGTCCCCCGCTACACTTGAAGGGCATACTTCGCAGTGGTCGCAAACTTTTAATTGCTTTCACTGAATTTAATCGGAAAAAAAAACAGAAATACATAATCGCCAGGGTTACAAAAGCAAAAGACTCGTCGCAAGCCCTATAGCTGCTCTCAATGCAACTTAAAAAATTAATTAAGTCCGTTTCGGTTCGCGGAAATCTGTAGTAGGTTGGAGTGCAGAGTGGAATCTCAGTTTTCAGCAGCAGAGACGCCTGTAAATTCAATCACGAACCTAGCCGAGTGCTTGAGGCAGCACAAGGGCACATATTTGCAAACTTATACGAAGCGTATGGAATTGATGGAAGCTTTTAAAACTTTATGAAAACGATGATACCAACCTCTGAGGTAGAGGATGGTTCCTACGCAAGTTTGCTAATTAGACAGATTCTGATTATGGTTGCAACGAAAAGTTTGCCAGACAATTTTGACGCCAGTGACTATGATGAGCAGCGATTCCCGGTTGAAGACGTTTTGGAACAAAGTCTGAAGGCACAGTATGTAGTGCGTGTTGGTGCCGGTAAATATTTCGCTTTTACCGAAGGCTTTCAACAACACCATAACAAGATTTGTTTCGAACTAGGAGAAGTGTTTACTTAGTGGTGGTTAGCGTTGAGCTTCGAAGTCAGTTACCGCGGTCGATAGCAAATTGAAGGCGAAGGTGCAAAACGGTTATTTGTAGGCTTTTGAGGTCGTTACTAATAAGCTTTTTCAACCTTCACACTAAATATTTTCTAGGTCACAATATGAATTTTTGTAGGGAAAATTATGCAATTGTGAGTTCGAAAAACTTAGTGGCGTCTCTAAAAATGATTATTAGTAGCGCGGATTGAGTGGTGGATTTCTGTTTTCTGATTACACCCTTTGGTTGACAATGCAGCAAAATCGGAATTTAAAAGAATTGGTTCACCTTCGTCAGATTATCGTTGACACAAACTGGCGATTGAATTTCGGCAGACTCGTCAGTTTTTTCTATCGCATTCAAAGTCAAAATTACTATCGTTTCCGTCGCTGCGAAATTGTCGCGCCGGTTTGGATGAGCCTTTAGATATAAATTCAATGATTTGAATTGTTGTGCCTCTTTCACATCAACGTTGGACAAATTTGAATGGTTTATAAAGCTTGTACAATTGTTTGAATATGAAAATCAATGAGTATGAAGAATTTGGTCAAAGTTGGATGAAGGGGCGTGGCAACTCTCATGAAAAAAAAATTAGTTTAGTTCCTTAATCTCAAAAACCACCGATCCAATTGAGCGTCTTTGGATCGGAAGAGTTTCAGTGAAGTTTGGTCAAATTATAAGAAGGGAACGTGGGTCCTTCCATACAAAAATAGCAGTTAAAACTCAATTTTTTTAAACTCATGCTCAATTTGTAAAATTTTAGAGATTGCTATTCATAACCCTCGTTTTCCTACATCTTTTTTTTCCATTTAATCAAAAGGATAGCCATGAAGTTGCCATGAAGGAGCTTTTCAAATCAGCCTGTCAAAGTCAAACTCGACATAAAATTGTAAGTCACTTCTATTTGTTTAGCGTAGCCAGATGTTTAAAATATTTCCTCAATGATAAATCTGAAAAGAAAACTCAGATTTGGCAATTGTTTTCCCAAAAACAACCCCAATTTTTTTGTCATTATTTTCTGAGCATGTTTTGTTCGACTCAAAAGAAGGAATTTCAAAATTAAAACGAGAACATGTAACATTGATTTTCCAAATGCAAATGTGTGCCGCAAATAAAAACAACACAAAATGTCAACGCATGCAGCATTTTGAGACAATTTACACAGCCCTTGCGCAGCTTTGATGAAATTGTTGTTTATAAAATTTACAGATGAGGTTGGCGCTTAAATCCTTAAAAATATTAACCAACTATTGCAAAAAACTATAAATTTTTCCTTATGAAACTGCGATTAGCTTTTTTTTTGAAAGACTTACCCCCGTATTAATAAACAAATGTGCACAAGTTAGTTAGCTAATAGACATCAGATAGCATACAAAAATTTGACGTAACTTCTGAATAACGAGTTGATAACTTTTACGCAGCGTTTATTAATAAGGGGGTTAGCTTTTAAACAAAAATATTAAATTACAAGGATATTAGAATTTTCACAAGTAAATATTGCTTTGGAGGATCGGTGGATTATTTGACAGCATTTCAAATAACGCATACATTTATTTATTTTGTCCTCGATTGCCATGCTCAAATGACTGGTTGCGGGCAGAACAGAACGAACTACCTCATTCTTAAGTTTAAGTTACTCAGCCTTTCTTAAGTTCGTAGAACGCCTATAAATTTAATTTTCCTGCGGTAGCCCATTTTAAGGTTCCACAAAGGTCGAATTACAAATCAAATAAAGTTTAAAAAAAACTCAGATTTTCTCCTAAAGCCTAACCAATTCCTTCCCCCAGATTTCCTTGTGGGAAAAGCCCCAAATTCGTCCCAAAAAAAAACTCACACAAAATGAATGCTTGTGAGAAGGTGAGCATGGGGTGCATACAAAATTTGTTTACTGCTCAAGGAAAAGGAGGCGCCATAGTATTTCAATTTTATTTTCAATTTTTAATTTCAATTTTCAATATTTCAGTGGACAATGTCAGTGCAGTTGGTCACACTATCCATCGGTCAATAAATGAAATAGCTGACGCCATCTATCGCCTACGTCGTGTATTTTTTCACTTATAAAGTCACAAAAAACATTTTACAAAAAGAAATCACCATCATCCCATCGACCACCTTTCAAACTCTGTGTGGTCGCAAAAAGTGCAGTGAATCGTCCTGCCTTAAGCCACCCGTCACTCTTGAGTATCGTGGCGCACATGCCCACTTTTCATATTTCCTGAAAGCTTATAATGCATTTCTTTCATTGGCAAGATATGACATCTATGGCGCTCAATCTGTTTTTTATTTGATTTGATTTGATTTCATCGCCCCCTCCTTGCAATCATTGCAATACATAGCATCGTCCTTAAGAACTTTTTTATCCTCCGTTGCAAGACAATGACATCTGCACTATGAACTTGTTTGCCATCAACGTGCCGAAGAGTTGCTCTACTTTTTTCTATCGATACAATTGACATAGTTCTTGTAAGCACTTTGCCGCAGGTACTCGTATCTAATAAGGATGCACTGAAGGAGCGCTCGTCGTACCTAATCGCATTGTGTACTGAAATTGAATTTTTATTTTGACCCAAATTGGAAGGGCAGCATTTGTGGACAGCCTTCCAACGCAATTGATAACTTGTGCTACCGATAGAATATTTTTGAAAGTTTCCCTTGCGAAATTATTGTGAAATCGTTCCACGACTTGTGATGAGAGGGAACAAACATACGGGCAAGGAGATGTATGCCAAACATTCCCATGTAGCTTCGTAGCACAACATCGTGCAAGGTGTTCCAGCAAGCATTGTTCCAGCGGGTTTACGATGCTTTATCGATTTTTATTTGCCCTTTAAAAATAACATCAAACGCACATACGAGGAAGCAATTTAATTTTATTGTGAAATATGATAATTTGCTTACATTTCCCCGTCATGATGCACAGGATAAAACTGTGCGCACAGTGCACATATGTAAATATCAGTAGAAGCCGCCTGTTCGTCGGCCTGAAGTTCATTCACGTCTCGCACTTAGCAACAAGGAAGTGCTTGTGAGCTATTGTTTTCAGCAGAACGAATAAGAAATATCAATCTACTGTCATACTGATGATAGGTCGCGCTTGATCCTTTCTGAGGAGATACCACAGAGTTCTGCGTAATGCTGTAAGTGATTCAATACGAAGCCGCTGCTGTCATCTGTACGTGGTGATGTCATAGTTGTGGTTCGCTGAACTGGGTGCATTGAACGAGGGGATTTTTGTCCATTTTTTTTTTGTTTGTTTCGTCACATCTCATAATCGGATATTGAACCCTTGTCTAGCAGCGGAGCCGGAATGTCTGAATGAAAGTCGTTTGTCGACGCTCTTTCCTTCCCTTCTTGTGAATGAGTGTTGGACTTAAATATTTTGTCAAAGAGTATAATTTCCGGGGAGCTTGAATTAATTATTTTCATTGTTGCATTTGTTTTGTGTTGTCGGGGTGTAAACGCAAATGACACCAACAACAAGTGTCTCGTTCTATTTTTATTGTCAAAAATTGAGTGGGCGACATGCTGGCCTCGGCTATTTTTGCGAAAGCGACAATTGCGTCTGTTTTTGGAAAGCTAAGGAAGCGCTATACCAACCGTTTGGACATGGGTAGAGGTCATTCAATAATTATGTAGGCTTCCAGTGAAAATGATTTTAACAGACTGCTGGGGTTGGGTTGAAAAAAGTCTCGAATTTGAGACGCTAAATAGAGAGGTTGTTGCTTTAGATATTCCTTTATTGGGGGTAGCGAACACAGTTATGAGTTGAGTTGAGAGTTCAAAGTAATCCTTGTCCGGCGATTGATTTTTAAAGGAGACTATACAGAGTCAGAGGCAAGGGTAGGTCATACCATTCATAAAAAGACGTAAAAACCCTATTTAAACAGAAAAGACTTATAGTGCCAATAATGGCCTGTGCCTGAAAATTGTTGTCAAACGACAAGTTGTAAATTGGTATGCACTGGGCTCGGGCCCTAATCAAGCACGGTGCTTACCGCTGTGATAAGTGTTAAACATTTTATTCGTCGCCTTGTGCGAGTAGCTTGTATCCGCGCCTAAGGGAGCTGTCCGTCTAAGGGGAGAAGCATGCCTTCTTAAACAAATAAGCTCTGGATTTCCGTAGGTGAATTCCAGCATGTTTTGTCCCAAACAATACAAATTAACTAAACAAAGAGCTGTACCTACAAACAGCTACACAATAGAAAGAAAATATAATTTATTGCATATCATTGGGATTCCCGTTTTTTTTTTATTCTCCAGAGTGTTGTTAAACTTCAGGTGTAAGAAATTCAAATTTGTTATCAGACAAACGTTTTGGAAAGGTTTTGCAAGAGTATCCTTCCTGAAATTATACGGATCACCTGCTTCCACCTTGAGCCTTGAAAACGCTAATGAGAATGATTCTCAAAAAGTCGCTGTTGGGCTAACCGTCACTTCTCTAAAAATGGAATGTGTATTTATTATACGCTACAACCCCTACAAATAGTTGTATGAATTTAAACTCAACCCATCATCATTATCCAAGAACGAAGGTGGACCGACCACAAATGTCTTCCTTGTTCCTATTCTTGCTTAAAAGTATCAACCACACCACGTCACATCAACAAATTTTACAGCCTGCCTCCCATTGTTTCTTGTTCCAGTTTGATTTCAACAAATTATCTCGTCCACGGAAAAAGCCCGACACATTTGTTGCCGTTGCTTCAACACCATTAGCGGTCGTTCGCCTTTCCTTTCCTGTCACCACATAGTTTCGCACTGTCTCTCCGTCATATTTATCCAGCCACAGTGACAGGCATTATATATTGGCCTGAGAAAACACAAGACGACAGGACGCGCAGCAACAAAAAACTATTGAGGCAAATTTAATTTATTCTTCATTATCCATAAATAACACAAGGAACGCGGCTAGCACCCTTCCAAGAAACGGTATACTGCCTCGAAAAGACCACGTCCAAAGTACCGAAAGCCACCCATAGCCCCGTCAACAATCTGTCTGTGTCTATCTTGGTCTGTGAGAGTGACGACGTCGTCATTTGTGACACCATTTCTACCACAGCACAAGGTGTTGCACCCTACTGTGTGACAGTGTCCTCCGCATCCAAGGAAAAAAAAAAACAGTATCCGCCACTATAGCAGTTGTTGTGCATTTTCGTTTTTTATCATCATCCAGCAACCATGACTAACTGATGGATTGGATAACATCAATTTGGCATGTGTCCAGAGACGAACTGTGCAACACAGGATGAGGACTGTGCCTACATTCGAACATGTGCCACATGAGTAATTCCATAACTTTTCGACTGCTGATGGCGGACATTTTCCAAAAGTCCATAAAAATATTAGCAAAGAAAACAAATTGTGTCGACAATTAACATCAGTAGGGGGGGGGGGGGGGGGGGGGGGTGGAAATCGATCCCCTCCTGAGATACAGCAGCAATGTTCGTTTACCTAATGCTCTCTGGGGGGGAACACGTAATAAGGATGTACGACTGTGCTCACGAGAAAACATTGACATCCTGATGTTGTTGAGTTACTTCAACGATACCGAGCAAAATGTGCACTTACTGCACGGTCTTATGGAAAGACATTTGCATGCGGTATGTACTCGTATGTCGTATGTTTGGGATGACATTTTCGAGGTACTTTTGGGAAATGAAATAAAACTGTTCTTCCTGCATAAAATAAATGGACTGCGATGAGTTAGACGAAAAGAGATTTTCCGCTGAATAAATTTAAGGAAGAAGGAGATATTGTGCTTCAATAATTCAAATATGCAACTCAACTCAACTCAAACTTGAATCCATTGTTACGAGTAACTGGTGAAATGTTAGCCAGCTTAAGTGAGGTCTGTTCACCTTTAAACTGTCCAATAAAAAAATAGAAAAACAAGCATTATTCGGAAGCCATGAATTAAATGAAGAATACAAAGCTTTGCGCTTGTAGTTTGCGTATTTTAGTGACTGGTACTCCGAAAGTGATAAAGGAATCAGTGGCAAGCTTTGCTTTGGCTAAATGAAGTTGGGTCAGTTTCGAGGCGCTAGGTCAAATCAGTTAGCAGGGAGAACAAACTTAATCAGTTTTATATTTTTAATAATGATCCCTACTCCTACCAACGGTCATGAGACTGTGCTCCAAAGCGAAAGATTAAGACTGCGGACACCAGCTTCCGAAGTCAGACTCATTGTTGGGGTGATTCGGTGTAGTCGAAGTCGATCAGCTATCTATTCTTCTATGTCCCAAACTCGAATTTTAAGAGGTGTTATATAGTTTGGGTCTTTTCAATTTAAGTTCTGTGTAAATCAAATTTTGAAAGTCTTTAAATTTCACAAAATTCTCGACATAAAGTTTACAAAGTCTCACTTCCATTTCACATGGCCTCGAATCAATCAATGCGGCAGTTTGCGAACCAATTGATGTCCAATTGAGTAAACTGAACGCGAAACTTTTCAACAAAATCTTGACTGATTTTAAGTGTACTTTCAAGGCGGCCGAAAACTATCAAAACTTGTCCAATAAAGCTGAGATTTTGCAAATGAACTTTCACAAAGCCGACAGGTCTAACAATTGAAAACTGTTGGCAGCTCCATTCGGCGTAGAGATCTTTAAGACAGAAACACATTTCTAGCCGGGCGTTTGTTTATCTGTTTTAAAAAAATCACATCCCTCAGGTGCATACTCCCTGGATCATTAGGTCCTATGTTTGTCACAAATTATTTCAGTTAATTCCCTCAGAGGGGCATAAAAGACCCTCCATCGTTAGTCAACTTCAGCTTCTTGTTGACTTGCAAAAAGATTTTGAGAAAATTTCAACTGAGGAATCAAAACCCATCTCACTTGTTCTTTTAATTTGTGGCGGCCAACTCAGCTCGGCAGACAAACACTCTGTCGCCCGCCTAAGGGAGATTTCAAAGTGCCCTCAGATTGAAGTCTCAACCCATCTTGAACTTGCTCTCATTTGGGATTTTCCACAGAAAAGTAGAGCATTGTAAAAAAAAAACGATCATCCGATAGACTTACACGAATGCGATGACACATGGGCACGTTCCCATTTGTCGACATAATGACCTACAGGCCCAAATTCGTCGCCGCAAAATACTCTTCAGTCAGATTCCCGATCATAAACTCAACTCGCTCCTCGTTAAACAAAAGTACTGCATGGCATTTCAAAAATTGGGTCAATCGAATTAACAACTCTCATCGAAACACAAAAACATTCTCACTCTGTCCCGCTGATTAATTGTGCGACCCCACAGGAAAAAAATAAATAAAAAAAAAAATCCGCCCCTCGTTTGACCAAATATTTGGATTAACCTGTACAGTCCGCATTCTTGAACTTCATGTTTGAACCATCGCTTTCCTGATATATATCCATCAAATTTAGGACAATCTCCTGAGAGTGCAATGCACTCTGCCCGCCAGATCTGGGTCCCCTGCACTTAGCCAAAGATGTAAACAACAACAACATCAACTCTCTACCGGCACATTTTATTTAATTCACGCGGCATTGTTATTGTTAATGTTTTGTGTACGAGAAGATTTTATAGCGTTTTAAACGGTGGTACTTTTTTTTTTGTCGGCCGTTTCCAGGTACCTACAGAATAATTACAGCAGCAACTTACAGTTACAGCAACCAGGACGAGGTGCAGTGCGGGTATACTCGTATTGTAGATGTTTACTCGGGCGGCACAAGATACTCAATTAAGTTGGATTCATCCCCTCGGTGCGCTCTGTGTGAGATGTTATTTCGGGAAATGGAGTAAAGTGATAATAATAATTATTTTTTCTCTCGGCTTTCCTGGTTCAAGACAATATCGCTGGGGAAATGCGGCGCTCGGTCTCGCGTTACCGACCAGTCCGATTATATATACAGAATGGAACTAATGTAATGTTAAATGGCGGGATAAATTGCCAATTTAATTGCGACGACGCGGGAAAATTTCAAAATAAAGCGGTTGCTGTTTAATGTCTTGATTGTAGTCGGGGGTGCTTCAGATCCTCTGGGGGTGGGGGTGAGATTACTTTTTTTTTAGATTTGCCAAGAAATCAGTTTCGGATTTATATTTTAGACCTTCTAGGAGCAACTAACTGCTTATCAGCGGGGAATTCGAATCAGTGCTGTCGAATAGAGGTCGCTTATTTTGAAAGAAAATTTGCCCTTCGTCAGTTGTCATACTTTGCATGGCTCTTTTGTGTGCTCGTATGTAATATAATAGAGACAAACCATTGTGGATCAGACCTGATATAGTAGGGTATACAAGACAGAAGACCAATGCACAGTGCACTTGATAACCGCACTGCTACCATTTTTGTAAATGCCCTAACTTACATTTTCACACTTTCAGGATATAGAGGAAAATGGTAATTTTTATAAATATTGATGCGTAGGTACCTTTCAGGGATCTTAAAAATTGGCCTTTTCTATCGCATTATTCGAAGAGCTAGCGTTTGAAATAAATTGCAACAAAATCGGAGATAAAGCAGTAACTTCTTAAATGAAATATTAACATCGAAAAAGGGAAATTTTGCAACCCCGAAATCGAAAATTATGTTGATAGGGCTTTTACGAAAATAGGGGCAGCGCAGGTGAGTACTGGAACTCGCTTCCTCGACTACAATTTGAAATAAATTAAGTGTATAGCTATAAACTGTCTGCGCAAATATCTCAGGACACTATTTAAGAGTGATATGTCAGTCTTTTCAAGAGAAGGATACAAAAATATGCTTAGACCGTTCACAAAATTCACACTATCAATTTGCAGGAAATTTTATGATTGAGAGTCATTTAGGGAAGCTCTCTGTTAGACCCGACCTCTCTACAGAAGTTATTTCCAGACCATATACTGAATTTTTGTCGTAGGACCTCACGGAACTAAACCATCTAGTCTCATCATTATGCCTCTCCTAAAGGGCCTCATATAGACCTGCGATTCTGTTGTTGGGCAGCCGACGGTCTATGAATATTTTAACCAACCTTCAATTTGCACATCAATTTAAAACTTTTAATAGAGGTCTTACCTAGTTAATTATTGAATGTAAGCGTTTAATATTTTATCCTTTGTTGTAATAATTTCTATTACTATACCGAATGAATATTTCTTTGTTTTTGTACATTTAAATTCATCAATTTTATAATTAATATTAATTAACACGAAAAACGGCGAGTTATAAATATTTATCTTACCCTTACAGGAAAATGACACCCCAAAGTCCAAAAATTACTCAGTTCCAATCAGTTTAATTAAAAATACAGCAACTGTTCCAGTTCAATATCCAAGTATGCTTCATTCTCCCGGTAGAGGGCTTTTGCACACGTTGCAGCACAAGAGAAGACAAATGTGGCGAAACAAGTTAAGCGCTAAACGTTGCTGTTCCCTAAAGAACTAAAGAATGATTGCAGCTTGAGCCAAAGACAAGACAATTAGTAGAAGACTCAGAAGATAGGAAAAACATTTTTATTTTTTATTCACAATCCGAATTGCATTGCGATTGTTGTCACGAATCTGTTGTATCTTGTATTTAATAACTTCCGGTTCTGGTCAGTGCTCATCACTGAGTTGGCGCTAGTGGTAGGCGTTCAAGCAGTCTTTTTGAGAGGAATAGATATTGAGAATTGACAGTCACAATTCATTCATCTGTACCAACATTCAAAAACTGCAGAAGTTTGGAAGTCCCTTCAGTTGACTTCATTTGTTTGGTCAATTTGCTGATGAATTAGTGACTGCTCGTCAATTTTGATTACCCCCATTCGACGAAAATATGCTCTTCCAATGCCCCGACATGACATCAAATCGCAAGCTCCTTAAAAGAATGTATACGGTTCCTAACGTGTGCTACTGCGCTACCTAAAGTTAGTTTTAAAAAGTTTATATTCTTCTACCGAAGTTTTACTACTAAAACAGCGATTTCAAACCAAGTGAATCATATTTAGTTTCCCCAGGAAGATTTTTATTCACCAGCAGAATTCATTTACTAATCCCAGACGATGCATGTAAAGTAATGTGTTAAAAAGTTGCCGTCGTCGCATTGAATGCCAAAGGATGAATCACCGGTAATTCATTAAAATCCACTCAGAAGAACTCATTGCAAGCTTCTGGAGAAAGCAACTGCAAGTTCATAGAAGAAGTAAAGGCGAACGCACTTGCATTTGCTTGCAAGTTAACAGAGGAAGTAAATGCGAACGTATGCATTTTCTAGAAAGTTCAATTACAATTTTGCATGTACGTTCCCATTTTCTTCCTCTATGAACTTACTTGAAAAGGTTGCGTATCGCAGCAAAGCTATAAAAAGCCAGTGTACACTCTAAAAGGCCAATAAGATATAAGTACAGGCAACTAATTTAAATTCAGGTAGAAAGGCCATCCAATTCCCAAGCAGAGTATTAGGAGTATTTCTCAAAATTGTATTCATCTTTGTCGACCGCAAATTCATTATTTCGCTTATGCTCCAAAGAACCCCACCCACCTAACGATGGGTATACCGCATACGTGTTAAGGATCACCTACAGCCCGAGTCCACTAATTTCCCCATAATCACGATGTTCAAATTTAATTTTATGAGCATCCGCGTCATGGCACACTTTCGTCGTTGCCTTCGTGTTTAAATTTGTGGGTCAGTTCCGCTGAAAACCAAAAGATACAATTTTTATGCGAACATTTTGATTCGTTTGATTCATTAGGTGCGGTCTTTGCCTTGGATCGCGTACGAAAAAATAATCAGAAAATCTGTCTCATCAATATTTGGTGTGAAAACAAAAACCGACCGCAACGTATTCATCACTTTTACACTTAAAAAAAATACATATATAAAAATTCGTTTTCTATTTGGATTTTTTTTTAATGGGTGCGATTTAATTTTCCTATTCCACGGAAATCAAAGCGACACTAGATAGACACAGCAGCGGCAGAAGGTGGAGAGAGTCTATAAAAAAAATCCAACAAAGAGGTAAAAATAAGAAAAGAAAAGAGAATTTTCCCCGAATGAGTGTGATATTTTCAGCAATGACAACGAAGTGGATTACTTTTTGTATTTATTTTTTCATTGGCAAAAACCATGATTCATAAGAGTCAGCGAGGGCAAAGCGCGGGTGGCGACAAAGTGATTCCAAGAGACGCTGAGACGCTAGCTTTCTATTTATTTACAATTATCTATACGAACCGAGAGTGAGGGAGGGGTTCTGGTTCGATGGGATTTGTGGAGGAGTACATTTCATCGTATATCCTCTGGCACTCTAATGTGTCCACAGATACTCGCTGTCTGATGATGTTCAATGGGCTATGAATCCGCACGGAGATTGATGAAGTCAATCGATAATCTGATCGGGGAAAGCCTTTAGTTCGGTGTAGTTTTTTGTGCAACTCAATTTGGTAGAGGAAATAGGTTTTTTTTTTGTTCTATTATTTCGGTTTGAATGGATAAACTTTTGCTCAGTATTTGAATTTGGGGTTGATGCCATTTGACTTTTTGTTGGGTTTTCGACTTGAGTTAGGAAGCAGACAAAGGAATGAGGAAGAGTTCTTATAGAGTTGGGTTCCAATCAAGAAAATACTTTCATCTTAACGAATCAAGCTCTGACTGGCATGGAGAAGTCTCCTAAAAACACAAGCTCCATCCGTCCCAAAAATTTTGGAAAAGATATCTTCAAGACGAAAGTAAGAGTCATACGCAGTGTCCACACAAAATGGATTGCCTGACGAATCGGTGAAGGAAAGTCTGGCTCTTCAAGTGGTGTCGAAAATAGTGTTGAGGGCTTCTAGGGTCTCGGGCTTGTTCACATTAACACGGGACTTCAAAAAACCCCACAAAAAAGAAGTCTGGAACGGTTAAATCGGGCGATCTTGCGGGCCAGTGCAAATCGCCAAAATGAGAGATGAAGCGCCGCCTTCAGAAAATCGGTTGTGGCTCGCGCAGTGTATGCCGTAGCTCCTTCCTGTTGGAACCACATGTCCTCCAGTCCTAATTCGTCCAATTGCGGTAGAAACAACTCGGTTAACATGGCCCAATAGCGCGGACCGTCCACTATTGTCATACATCCCATGGCTAAAACGACCCCGTATGGCAATCAATTGTGACGGCGCCCATTTGGCCGATATCATCTTCTCGACTTGACCAATAAAATTCTAAAAGTTCAAGTAAACATAATCAAAAAACAGAATGGACGTTTTTCATTTAGAAAAAAAATGAGAGCCAAACAACACCGGATGACTTCTTTTGGCCCACCTTGTACTTCCTTTTTTTTGACAGTTCAGGGTCGGCATTCTGTGAGGTGAAACGTTCAAACGTTTTCGTCTGCACGAACGATTAAATTCTGCAACTTAGAGCAAATCATTCGTTGACACGAAAGCGAAAACCAAGTTGCCAGTTACCATGATACAGGTCCAAAGTCCAAACTCAAATCGAACACATATTGTGCGCCGCATTAAATTACGATCTCGATCGTGATGGTTTGATTAAGCTGCATAGGTCGAACTGACAGAATCCTCAATGCATTCAACTGACAGATGGATAGATTATTGCGGCTGACCCACAAGCTATGCATACGGATCAAGTAGGTTTTCTTTCTAGTTTTTGTATCCGTTAAGTCCGTTGACATTTTGACAGTTTTCACAATCTGAGAGTAAGCACATTAATTGCTGGAATTACTGCGAGAATGAGAGAAACTGTCATTGTCGTTGAATTATTTGACATTTGCCAGTTTAATCACAAAACATGCTGTCAGCTGTCTGTGGAATTGGAAATATTTGTACAGTGGATATGAAATGGAATACAAAATAGTGTTTCTTTCGTTGACGTATCTGCCGACGCAATTGACACGTATTAATGAAGTATTAATGCGGTGCTCGTAGTTTTAAATCGCATTAGTAGTAAAATTTCTAAACACCGCTGGTAAACGTAAGTCTTGGTGGAATGGAAAATACGACTTGTTTTCGAATATAGTACGAGATATTCAAAAAAAAATGTGTTTGTAGATTCAAAGTGATCTTCGGTCGCAAAATTATTTTAAGCTGAAGTTGACCGTAAAAAATGTCAGATGCTTTCTATTACGCTCCCTTATTTAACAAAAAAAAATCTTTGCAGAAATAAGTTCATCGCATAGCTCTGTTTAATTTTTTTTTTCTGTTGTATTCAATCACCCACTGCCAGTATTATTCTAGTCCCAAATATTAGTCATCATTGTCAACCAACCCACTGCAAGACTACCGAATGGATGACGCTTCTGATTCAGTTTGCATTTCAATATAATGACTGAACTCTCAAAACTACCGTCAACTACTAACATAAAAAGTTCCATTTTCATTTAAGACCTCCTTCGGCCTTGCCAAAATGTTAAACAAAAAAAAACAAATCAAAACAATATTCAGTAACACAATGTACTTGCGAAATTGTGGCAAAAAGTCAAGGCAACTCAGTCGCTACACTCGACATCGACACTTGTGTTTTGGCACTACCCCGGTCAAAATACTACTTTTCCATCGCCACTTCTCTTGTTCGGTTTACTCACACGAATGTACGAGTGGTAGTCTTTCGGTAGTCCACCACCCACCTGTCATCATCATATACTCGCACTTTTGCACAGCCTCATTACGCATCGACACATTGTTTTGAATATTGAGTAATGTTCGTGTCAACATTTTTGTGGTGGTTTCGACATTGAATCCGTTCATTGTAATGAGGGTGCTTATGAGCGGTAGACAGATGTCAATTGAAATCTATTTTCATTTGTTCGCAGCGCGGTAGCATCGAACGGCCTTATGCTAGAAACGTCTAATTTTGCACGACTACCAAGTCGACGGGTATATCGCAAGATGCCTTCGACATTATTTGTGTTTGATGAAATTACGCTAGCGACTGCATCATCATGCCCGTTGAAGGGTGAGCTATTAACAGTCGGCTGACCTTGGTGGGAATAATTAAAAAACAGTTGAAAGACCAAGTGGCAAAGGACGCTAGCGATGGCCGTCAACTTCTATATATTTTTAAGTTCAATGTAAAAATTTGATTGGCCCATAAAACCACTGCGCTTATACAAGGGACTCTGGCCAGATAAAGGGCCGTAAAATATGATTCCGCTGATGATGGATGTTTTCGGAATTAATTCCCTTGAACTTCTGCGTAAATAATTTATCATTTCTCATGGAAATTAATGTGAAAATCATCAGATTTGATCAAGAGGCGGGATCCACCGGAAGTGTGGATTTAATTTGCTGCGGTGATATTTTCCAGGGAAACATAAAACAGCTTTGTGTCAAATGAGTTATGTTGACAAAGGGGAAGGTACAGGGGAGAACAGTTGTAAAAGGAGGTGTTATAAGGCTATTTGACGTTTTGGCGGAAATTTAGATTTATCTTTTGAGGGGTAGTTGAAAATTAAATGATGACTTTCGGGAGACTTCCGCGAAAGAAGGCCAATGAACCCAATCAAATAATGTTTGGAACGCTTTGACTTTAAAAATACTTCCACCGATCGACCTTAGCAACAATAACAACGACAATACCAAAAAACAAAACTAATAACAACGAAAACGAAATAAACAACATCAGCAACATCAGGAACAACCAACAACGTATGCAGCATAGACCACGTACGAAATAATTCAGAGAAGAGGTGTACAAAATTGTTTTTATTATTTCACCGCTGTCTATAACAACACCATTGACTTTATTTAGAAGGTTATTTCGTGCCACTTTAACAGAAGTGCGATTTCAGATATAGCTCGGCTCCAGATCTGGGCCTAAAAGTAAAATTTTTGATTTTTTTGTGAGTCAGCATTCATGGTGAAATAGTCAAAATTTAGCTCTCATTCAGCAAGTTGGTAGTTTCTTGAAAAAGTGCTGCCAATTTGGAGAATAAAAATTTAAAAAAAGATACACTTTACAAAGTATTTACAAAGTAAATCCTATTTTTCTGTTTGCTATAATAGAAGTGAATAGAATTCGGTGTGGTTGTTACATAAATTTAAAGTCCTATTCGAAGAAGGCTTCGGGGCTCATAATTATTTTTATTCTTTGCTGTGCTCCTGTCCACCTTATGATGTTTTTCATTATTATAGTAGTTAAAGTGGTGCCACATTTTCTTTTGTTGGGATTTTTTGGCAAAGTTTTCGGGCGATTATTTGAAGTTTTTGGGCAGACTTTTGGAGGAGTTTTGGAATAACGAACGAAAAAGGAGGTGTACATTTAACTGGGTATTGAATGACCATCGAAGTGAATATACTGTTTCATTTAATATCTCAACTGCTAGTGAGCACCATAAGTCAACCTTACAACTTAACAATATGCTGCGATGATGATGATTTGCTGTTCATTCGTTTGTTCATAGCATCAAACTTAGGTCGCGAAAGGTCATATTTGGTACCGATTATAGAAGACAGGCTACAAAACGAATATACCTGCCAACTTGTGGAAGGAGTTGCATTTGATGTTGTTTTAGGTGAAGTTTACCACACAAACTCTTTCGCATTTCAAAAAACGAAAGAAATCAAGCAAAAACGAAAATTGGCTTCAATTAACTTTTTTAATTTTTATAGTTCTATTTGCGAGTATTTAAGAACAGGTTTAAATTGCATTATACAGTTTAAGGATAATTTTCATAGTATGCCGAACTTTGGCATATGGCAGAAACACTGCTGTGTATACCTTTTCGTGTCTTTTGCTTTGCGGATTCTTTTTTTTCTGATTTAAAGATTATTGAGAACGGACAGCTATAATTCAGTGCAAACTATTACCGCTTTGTTTGGTAATCTATTTTGTTAATAGCAATAAATTGAGATAGTTGTCGTTGTTTGCCTTTAGTATGAAACGAAAATCTTTTCCGTTTTAGGAAAAACGAAATTGTTTTATTTATTTTTTCTTGCTTTAGTGAAAACGAGCGATTTTTGCGCTTTCCAAGTTATATGAAGCAAAACGTTCGTGTAATCGAAAACGAAAGAACGTTTTCGTAATTGAGAATCCCACCCCTGCTCTGGTGGCAGGTTTCTTGTAAGCATCGGGTTGGTTTCTGAGTGGCCTGTAAACTGTTAATGACAGTTAATTAAATGCCTCGGAGAAGTAACTTAAAAGACACTTTTGAAAAGAATTAGAAACAGTGGGCCTTACTTATAATCATTTTTAGCTTTTACCTTATATATTTTGTAGGTCACAATATGCATTTTTGTATGGAAAATTTCGCCATTGTGAGTTTGAAAAATTTAGTCTGGGCTTTAAAAATGATTATTAGTTTCACGGAGTCTCTTTATCTCGATTTGTTGAACTCTCGCTGTCACTGTAGAGGTACAGTACACTATATCATCAATTTCATTGAAGTACTCCTAAGAACTTGTCGCTTTAGATAGATGCTGCTCGAAAGTCGTATGGTAATAAACACCATCTGCACACAATGGACTTTGTAAGATGGAGCAGAGGGCAGTTCAACAAATTTATTTGAATTTTAAAAGAAGTGCGCTTTCAACGTAGATGTCTATATTTCTACTCCTAAATATATTCAATGACAACAACAATTAAACTACACCCTGCGTTTGCTTTTGTATTCCACTTTAAAAAGAAAGATCCTACCATATTTACCTATCCTTTCCGAATACAAATCATTCATGTTTTCTCTTCCGTTTCAAAATATCCGACTTAAATTTGGTGTTTCACTAAAAACCCCATCGCAGCTTTCCGCTGAGTGAACTAGTTTTACTCTAAAATAATAGTTCATCCCCGAATTCTCGCATAGGTTAAGCGGCATTCTGCACGACAGCAGAAATTTGAATATGAATAAGAGCTTAGCTTTTCTCATTCATGCATGCACATCAAGGATATCCTTCGTGCAGTATTTTACTTCTGATTTAATTAGAAAGTACGAACTCGTTTTTAATTAACTAAAATGTAACCACTTCCGATTGAGTTGTTCATATCTATGTCTCGCACACATAACCCCAGTTAGGTACCTGCAACCCCAGCAAGCCATGTGAACAATGTGTTAGTTTTGTTATGACGAAGATGGGAATTTAATTAAAATTTTGCGTATTGTCAGGATGTCTGCATCTGCACTCCAGCTGCAAGTGGAATATGAAAAGCAATGGAACAAAAAAGTCGACATTTTGCAATGAAAATCATCAGTCACGGAAATCGGTCTGGATGTTGGGAAAAAATTACGGTTTAATTGAAATGGAAGGGGCGCACTATTTTACAACCATCATCATCCAAATGAGTGGTGTGGGGAGTGGCTTTTCAATGCCTTGCAGTCACTCTACACGTAAGTGAAGATCTCTTTTAAAAACGAGGCCAACTCACTTTTAATCTCAAGCGTTCAGGACATTTATGGAAGGGATATACATTTAGCAAGGGAAACTACAAAAGTTCACTTTTCATGTATACCTCTGAGAGTATATGGTAGGCTATCATTTTTTATTTAGCACAATTCAATGGGTGCTAGGGAGGAAGCATACCAAAGATCTTCATACCTGCCGAACGGAGGGCAATTCTCACGCAACTTTTCGTCTCCACACCAAAGGTAGACAACCACAACCTAAGGTATAGAGCAAGCTATGTCGCACAGGCAGATATATATAAGATCTCGACCAAAGGAACACAGGGGAAAATGAAAAAGCCGACTTATTGGTTAGACGTCGCACCACCAGCGGAGAAAGTCCAAACCCCCTCTAGAATATACACGAAGACCAAAAGACATACGTAAGGGAAGACAGATCAAGTCTGTCAAATATTCTGATAAAAAGCGTCATTTCCAGATACGTTTATCCAGCTTGCAGCAGAACTAGATCAAGGAACCTCAATTTTAAGACATGTGCAAACGTCGCTAGAACATAAGTACGAGCACTGGCGAATAGGCACGTACCAGGCCCATCGTCCATATTTCCTATTTATAATGGTGATGCCTGCATTTAGAACTACACGCTCTGTAACGGATAAGCGGGTGCTTTGTGACATCTCCAGGCATTAAATTCAATGCTACAACGTCCTCAGCTTCAGACGATGGTTATGAGCTCGACTTCTTTTTTATTTACAGGCCTCGAGAGTTGTGCGTTTTCTAATATCCCTGGAGTGGATCAGGAGAACAATCTTGGGTGCGAACCTTACGTCAGGATATAGACACTCTTAGCAAAAAAATTTATAAACCCGTAAGCGGTTGCATTTAATTTACTAAAATAGCCGTCGAAATAGAAGTTTGAGGTAGGATATGTTCCATAGCCTGGCTAAAGAAATTAAAAAAAAGTCCCACCATTCGCCTGAGCATAGTGAAGGCACAAATATAAAGAATTAAAAGTCTTTAAATGTTTCCATGCAACATGTATGAAAAAAAAACAAAATTCTGTTTTCCATTTGGCATAAAAAAAAGTCCCATATCCCCGACGGACGAGGACTGTAGCTATTCACTAAAAAAAATGTCCGCAAAAATGGATGCCAATTTTTTTCACAACGACGCAACAGACATTCAGGTGAACAGGAACTTTAAAATTTACTCAATAATTTGGTTTGAAAAAAAAAGTCTGTTTAGGTGCACTACTTCCAGTTGGTTATTGCACATACAATTTAAACCAAATGCCCTCAATACACCGACAAACAAATAGAAAAATGAAATACAGCCAATCCCCACCATTTCTTAAAATTAAAAAAAAAGCATGACCCGCAAATGGGTCACATGTCAACAGGCTTTACATTTAAGCTATAGCCACATGTGTTTCCCACCCACTTTGCGATGCATTTTCATCCACGCAACACGCATTATTTCTTGGCAGCCCCCATTGGTCGGAATACTTTCACGCAGGAAAATTAAACGAAAATAGCCCCAACCGAAGCTAAATAAAGTTTTTCTCCGAAAACTATCTATACTTGGCGTATTTTTGGTATTCTATCTAACAAATTATGAGTATTTAAAAATAAATTTAAACTTAACGAGTAAATTTAGAGAGGAAACTGCACATGCATCGCACACAGTAACAGTAGCACTTTCGTTTTCGTTTTGGTGCAACGGAAAGAATTATTTTTTGTATTTTTTTGATTCGCTGTCAGTGGATGGAGTGTTTATAAATAAACACGCAGTGCAGTTATTTTGCGTGCATGCATGCAAGCGATAATAATTGCCTGCAATAAAATGCATGTTCTAGGTGGGCGCACTTGATATGGTGGCGGCAGTGATAGTGGGCGGCAAATATTTTTAGTAGATGTCATAATAAATTGTAAACCGTGTTTTTTATTTTTTTATATATTTTGCGTGTGCTCGAATTTTATGCGCAACATTTTTTTGCGCCAGAGGAATTTTGTGCAAAAATAAGAGGGCTTGGCATGGGTCAGTTGTTGGATTTGCAATTTATTGAGTTGGTAAACGAAAAATGGAAAATGTCCTTGGAATAGCTTGGAATAGCAGATGGGATTTATTTTTTTCAGCAATATGTCTCATTTTGGGACTGCATGTTCCCAGATGTGGGTGACACTAATTGCTCTCTGAGTCGGTCAATTTTACGGGTTGGTACACTTCACGTAGGCTGATTTTTTACGCGACACAGTGGGTAAAAATATCCCTACCCTGTATAGCGTTATAAGTAGGGATTTGAAAGGAAGTAAATAATGTTTGTATTTTTTTTCTAAATAAATTAGAATTTTGCAGCAATATAGTCGACACCCTCTTTAAGTACAGAGCGACGGACCATGAAGCTGGCTTACACAAACAGCTGGATCTTTCAATTGTCCTGCAGATCCAAAAATCTAAAGAAGAAAATCTAAAACAACCGTGAAAAGTAAATCTCTTAACAGGTTCAATTGAAAAAATTGCTACAGAGACCAGTGAGATATATTTCCAACTTGTCGCTTTACACAAATAAAGGTATCGCATTTGATTTTTCAGCTGCGACAGTCAAATACATAATCTGATATTCGTATTATTTTTGGCAAAAAGTAAGCCCCGCCTGGGGATGGCGATGGGCCCGTACTGCTGCCTGGTCTTTTGTGAAGGTCTCACAGGATCTAATTTAATCTAATCTAATCCCCGCATTGCAGCTACCAACAGTGGAGATAATTAAGGCCTAATTTCTAAAGCAGACTGTGCATCTTCGTCTGCACAGATACACAAAAAATGGAAATAGAAATAAATAAATGCTTGACGCAACAGGTACCCTTAGGTTTACCTTCTCCAATATCATTCGTTTTGTGTGTGTTTTTAGGGATCCGATCAAAATTCTGTCTTCTCACACAAAAATTCTGTTTATTTTAATTCTGCTTTACAAAGTTCTAATTTTAAAATTTGAAGCAATAAAATTCTGCTTATTGTGCTGAATTTTGTAAAAAGAATTTTGACCCATCCAGAATTTTGACCCCAAACCGAGTTTTTATTTTTGAAACGAAGAGAGGGAACCTTCAATTTCATGCCGATCACCTGCATTCAGAGCTCTGGCAAGAAAGTTACTCTCTCTCGGAGGTTTGTCATACGTCGGTGGCGCAGTGGAAAAAAAAATCGAAACTGCACCCAAAATGTAACCGACAAAGTTCATGATAGCCCTTTTTCTCCTCCGTCAATTGGGCAGCTATTAATGAATTAATTCCAACAAATAACACTAAGCCAAGCCGCACGTATCTAATCGATGAACTTCCCCGTGCAGAGTTAATCTACTGGCTTTGTAAATGTGGAAACACTGTTCCTATATCCGGAAGCGAATTAATCTTTCCATCCACTTACGCAATTGCATGCCTGCGTCCGCTCTTGTTTGTGTACATTATTGGATTACGGCAATTTTAATACGAAAATCAGGTACACACAATTCGCATCCATAAATCAATCAATTATCTGAAATGGAATCAATTATCTCGCACCGCACGTGGATGCGTTGCGTGGCACCAGCTTCAATTTGCTAATAGCGGCGTCATTCTCAACCCACGAAAGTTGCCTGTACATGTCCTTAAATGCCATCCAATCAGGGGTAGTTCGTGTGCACAATTACGGCTTATTTCGAAACAATTATGCCAACTCGATTGACCTAATTAAACTTTTTCCAATAAAACCTCTGGCCGTCCGTATGAGGTCCAACTTGTCCCTGGCCACTGCAAATGATATACTACATCCCATTTGATCAGGAGCAATAGTAGGCCATTGCCTATACAAAGCGCAAGGACCATTCCGTTTTCATAGCCCGTGTGAAGGAGAGCGGGGGCAAAATCGATTCAAGTATCTAGATCTACCTATGTCATTATTTTTCGATTAAGTTCGGATTCAATTAAACTTTACTTTGTGGATGAGGCTAACGAGAAATTTATGGCAACTCGATCGGACTCTTTCACCCATTTTGCGTTCGTCCCTTTTTAAGTTGTTCTTCCATTTTCTCGCTTTGTTTCAATTTGAGGAAATCTAGTTGAGTAAGTATTCCTCTTCTCGACTGTGTGTGAGTTGCCTTCATCCAACGTGAAGGACGGCAAACTATACATCTTTTGGATAGTGGCGACTTTGATGTCGACTGGAAAAGACTGTGCAAAATTGGATTTACATTTTTTCCTCGCATCGGATTCATCCACACCGACATCAGTATATGAATTCAAAGTGAATGAGGATGCGTTTTTGACGAGCCAGTAATCAGTTTCCAGTGACACACCATGTAAGTGGAAAACTACATTATTTCTAACGTCGTTTGCATTCGCATTCACGCTTGAAGATTGGGGTACTTTTTGTTTGAATTTTGTCCTTCTTCTACTCAAATCGTATCACTGATGAGATGCTTTTTTATCTGTTTCTGAACCGCTACCGATGCCATTAACCAGTCAAGAGGAAAACTGTTCTAGCTGTGTTGGAAAATGTTCTTAAATTCCCGGGGAATTTTCAATTTCCGTTTAAAGTGGCAGCACACCGACAAGAGAGCCGACAGATAATGAAAATGAGAATTTCATTATTTTTCACCAACAGCATCATTGCTTGCGCTGTGCGCCTGAAGATGGGTTTCGATTTTAATAATTTTTGGGGGTGGGAAATTATTCCTTTTATTCGGGGGGAAATTGTGAACCTGACGGAAGCTGTAGCATACTCGAGGGCTTATGTGGGATACATTATAAATTTTATTTTTAAACTGGTAGGTATTGCAAAGAGAATTGCTTATTTAAAGCCGTGCGAGCCAATTAATTTGTTCATTTGGAAAGAGTCAAAGCGCCGCCTAATAACGAATTTAAGTCTTGACTTTAAATTTACGGAAGCTCACAATTGCGAAATTTTTATGGAAAATATAGCCACTGGGAAGGGGAACTACTAAAATTTGGAGTCGAAGCTGGAAATATTTATGAGTGATGTTTTAAATGCAGCATTAGTTGGCAAAATTGTGCGTTTGTAGTGTCCAGGCTGGATTTTGCGTACTAAAAATAGCGAAATAATTTTCGACCTACAAAATATTTAGTGCGAGACATAGCAATGTGTGCTGTGCTCCTTTCAAGAGCAGTATTATTTTGCAACTATTTTAAAAAGAGGTCACTTTTGTACGGAAGAGTGGACTCCAATTTCCAAAATGAGCTAAAAATGTGGTGGAATTCTGCGTTGAATTGCGATTGTTGATAGTCAAAATCGCAATAGCTACTATTGCAAAAGGAGCCACCTACTATCGTCTTATAGGACTCCGCCGCTGTTTGTTTCGAAGTAGAAAAAAGTCAGCTCTGAAGCAAAATTCATACATTCAGCTACAAAGATGTATACGAACTGGAATTGATGGGTGAATTGCCCCTTGCCCTGGTCCAATAAATCTTCAATTCTACCCTAGATGAAAACAATATATCGGATACTCAGGTGTTTAGTGGAAAGAGCGACATAAAGGACCCTGAGTGGGTGTATCGAAGGCCAGAGCAGAGTAAAGTGTCAGAGACCCTTAACAAAATTAAGGTTCAAGAGTCAACAGTCAATTCTTCTGGCTCGCAATCTTATCGCTCGACTCCGGCGTTGATTGCTTTGATTCTTAAGCTACGACTACATATTATGCCACTTTTTATGACAAATTTTCTCATCATAACGTCATTTGGACGTAAAAATCTGTCCTAAATTAGTCACTACGTGTGATCGCCTGTCAAGCGTCTGTCCACGCGGGCTGTCGCAGAGCACTCTAACGATAGACACATGAGTGTCAACCGAATGGCCGAATTTTTGTAATGTCAAAATTTACTACACGATAAATGGCACGCGTAATCGTAGCCCTAGAAGTGTGACTGGATCGCTTGGTTCAAGTGAGACTTCGATCCTCCGATCCAAATCCTCCGAAAGTAGGATTTTCAGCACACATATTACAACAGTTACTGCGAGTCTCGAAGTGTCAAGTAGAGCGTAGTTGTTGTAATTGCGTGCTCAAAATCCTACTTTACTTTGCTTTGCTGAGATCGAAGTTCAAAAAACAGGCCTATTGTCATCCTTGAGGTATCGAACTCCCTTTCAAGTGACGATTTTTCAATGGGGGATATACTGTTGCAACCAAGAAATTACATCCAACGTGGTTCGATTATCCAAGTGGATTCTTTAAATCGGTTGAATGCTGCAGCTCTTTGGAGTAATCAAGTCACCTTTGACGATTTTTGGACGTTGGTGGTTCATGTTGGTAAGCTTCAATCCTTTTGGCGACTATAGTCCTTCTAGAAGTCGAAATGTAGATCGGTTCTTACGATTTAGTGTCTTCTTTTTAAAGTTACCTACATAGACTGAGAGGCTAAGACGCGGCCGTATTGATCTTCCTCTCTGATGAGTCTTGCTTATAGTGAACTCATTTGTAAGTATTGAGAGACCGTCCACAACACGAAGTTAGTCAGAGTTCTTTTCAATGATGAAAGTGCTCTCCATGTCCCAATGGACTCGCAATTTCTTGTTGTAGTTCGTCCTAAAGATCTGTGTAAGTTCCCCTTGTGTAGATTATCCAAATTCGGAGTAGATGGGCAAATATATGAATTTAGGGAAAGCTCAATTCTCTATGAAACTGTGCAGCAGTTGCCAGGTTTTTGGTTTCATGTATGGTTGTTTGAACAACTGAATTTCGACAGTCAGTTCATAAAGCGTAAATCTCTCGAAAAGACGTTTTTATTTTCCTTATGCGAGGAAGTGAATCTACTACAATTGACTTTAAAACGATACGCATAGTAGGCACGAAAATCTCTCAACTAATCTCCTAATATTGAACTCCAAAAAACCCCATGTGCAACCGTATTTCATGAACAAAGCAACCGCAACTATTTCTGCAAATAATTCCAATAAAATGCCTCTTTCGCAGCGCAAATACTGCCCTCTCCCACCACTCCTGTGGTACCTCATTCAAATAATAATTTCGACCGCTCCGGGGTAGGTAGATCTGTTTAATATCTCAAAAACAATTTACTTCCCATCTGATGTAGTGCACATGAGTGTAATTATTTTGACCTGCAACCATATAACCCATAAGAGCCATTTTGTAGAGCATGATTACGAAATTCCGGCCCGCATCGATCCTGAACCTGATGGCTACCCACTCTGACTCACTCATCCTAGTTGCCCACACTTTGTGGTTACACTGTTGCAAAATTGTGGTATTTAGCAGGATTTCGCACTAAGTGGGTATAATAATTAAAAACTGCCATAAATCCAAACCGAAAAGTGCTTTAGTATGAAGGTTAAGCCGTGCCCCACCTAGCCCAACTAGGTCAAGAGAATTTACTGCCGTTCTTGGGCAATGAGTCTGCAGACAGTTTGCTTTATTGTTTCGAGGATAAAGGGGATGAGTTTAAATTTTGTGGGAATTATGGGAAATGGTTTTTGAAAACCCCAATGTGAGCCTTGGATTTAAGTGGCCGCATTTATGAACTACCCACCAATACCTGGCCAGGGAAACAATATCTCATCAAAGTTGAGGAAGATTTGCGTTTCATTTCATCGTCTAGAATAATGGGGTGCCAATAATGAGTCCCCCTAATTCCTATGACCACCAATAGCCTTACCACATTAGTCGATATCATCATCGCTACTAATTGAGTGTCCCCAGAGTCCTTGTCATTGATTCCCCCAATACCATCAGAGCGAAAGCCGAAGAAAACAAACCCCCGAATGTCAACGAAGAGATCAATTCGATGTCACAAATGTAACATGTGTAGTTTCTTTTCCTGGGGGATGATCCAGCTTTTCGCATTACACCCAAACTAAGAGGGTGGGCAACTAAGTTTCAATTACATGCTCACTTAGACAAAAAAAACAACACAGAAAATATGCCGCCCTCAGGTTAATTCCCCAGCAAAATTGATTGTTTATATCTCTAAGCTGGGCTGAGAGATAAGTCTACATGCGAGAGATGTTGGACTACATCTTAAATAGTTGGATTGGCCCGTACCTAGACAGTTACTAACTTTTGCCAGAGTCCCTGATTTTAATGTCACACAACATGTGCAAGTGTAGTAGAAAAACATAAACCGGCTTGTAGAATTTTAATGACCGCCCTTCCGTACTGTGGTACACATAAAAAAGTTGCCAATTTCCCATCGGAAGGGAGAAGGACACCGACGCCCATAAAACACATGTGACTTCTGGATTATGCTGCGATGTATTTCATTCAAACAACTACAAACTGTACAAGCTGAACAGGGATGTACAAGTACATGAAAGTGTTAGTCGCTTAAGTGCATTGTCACATAAATTTGGGTGATGCAATTTACCAGCAGGTACACAAGTCAATGCTGTGTCAGAAAGGCGTTCTGTGCTCGCAAAGCCATTTTGTTGGAGTGGACAACCTTTTGAATGGTTAACGTGGATTTTGGATGTCCAACTGAGGACTATTTCATTAGAAACTGTTACGAAATACCTGAAAAAAATAAAAATAAAACTATTTGCACCCCAGGGCCATTTGTTTGTGGGATTTTTTTGTTACAAAGACTTGAAATTTTATGTCGAATGCGAAGAAATAAATTGAGAGAGTAGTAGATACTCCGACGTGTCTGGGACTTTCGGTTGAAGTGGTGCAAAGGAAAAAAGCTGAAAAACGCAAGCTTGTCTATATAACCACTAACAAGATAAATTGGATAAAAAGGGAAATTATGACGTCTTTCAAGAACTTCAAACTTTTTAATAGCTAGCAGTCTATTTTACTGACTTAAAAGGTGCCGCTATAGTCCAGGGTTGACCTGGGTCTCGACCAACAAGCGTCCCCTGCCAGAAGTTCGATCTTAACCCAGCTGTCTCCAGTCCGCATGCTAAGTTGGTTATGGTCCCTTTTTACTTGCGTGCTTCACCTGAGTCGCGGTCTTCCTCCACTGCGCTGTCCCTCGGGTGTGGATTCGAAGATCTTTCGCACCGAAGCATTCATGTTCATTTGCTCTATATGACTCAGCCACCTTACTTAGTCGTAGGACCTTCACTCTTCTGGCTTGATCGATGCCGTCGTACAGTTCGTCGTTGTTGTAGCTCCATTCACCACATATTTAAACGGGACCAAAAATTAGCCGAAAAATATTTCTCTCGACCAAGAGCAATCTTATCCACTTTTGATAGAGTTGAAGCCTGTGCGCCAAGGAGCAACACGGTGACGATTAGGGTCTTTTAAAGAGTCACTTTAGTTGTACGAGAGCTCGTTATGCTACTCAATTTTATTTTTAGACCAAGCTCCGTTCTGCCGATTATGTCAATGTCATCGGACTTCTGAAAGATCGTGCCTCTGCTATTTTGTACTATTCTTTTAAGAACGTTGTTGAAGAATTCACATGAAAGCGCAACGCCTTCCCTAAATCCTGACTAGCAAGATGCAAGAGAGATGGTTTATTTTTGAAGGTCTTTACCTATTCACTTTTGTTCTTTGGAAAGGTAAGTAGAATTTTGCGAAGCTTCAGGGACTGCTATAGTTAAAAATATAACTGGCCAAATATACTATCGGATAGCAGATTAGGAGAGATGCTTTTCTGTGAAATATCGTGGATGCTAATACTGCCTTCCAAAAGAAGTTGTGTTTTCTATAAGGTCCAACCGAGCTGTTCAGGAAGTCTTATACAAGTTAATACCTCTATAAAAGTCCGCCAGATGTGCTTCCATAAGGCCTTATGCAGTCAATATTGCTGAAGGGGAAGTAGAATCGATATAGCGGTTCAATTGTTACTGGGTAAGTTGTCTAGAGAAGGTTTAACGATCTTACCACAAAGACAACAACTTGACTTTTAATTTTAGACGAACCTTTGATTGCCTCGGATGCAGATATGTTTTTTAAGCAAGTCCAAAAGTCTTCCAACAAATTCCAGCAGTGAAATCTTTGGCATTTTATCCGCAATGCGCTTTAATTTCTTGCCAGCCCAACTTTGAAACCCCTTTTGGACAAAAACCAGACCAGAAACCTACCGCACTACCTGCTAAACAAAAAAAAAAACACAACACCACTCGCACTCAACTTCCCTCTAGTCAGCCTTGCAAATGAAATCAGTAAATTTTCCCAGCGAGCAACGAAAACATTTTCACTTGAAAATCGCCTCAGCTGCCGACCTGCCGTTCTTGTTGTTCGATCGAAATTGGAGAAAAAAAAAATTCAGCTTAATCCCTTGTCGCCGTTTGTGGAGAGAGATCCTTCGCCGCCATGCAAACCCCAGATGATGCACCACCTGCCGGCAACATCCCCATCGTCGAGGATCGGAATGAACCCTCAACATCTGCACCGTATCGCGTCCTCCATGACGACGATAACGTGTTCATAAGCCGCTGCAACTGGAACAACGAAAAGATTAAGAACATCCTGAGATCGCCACCGGGTGTGCGGCAGCGTTCTGTCTTCACAGCGAATCCTCCATCAGCGGTTGAGTTTCACATAAATGGCCCGAGAAATTATTTAAATTTTTTTTAATTAATTTTGCAGACAAAATTCAACGTAAGCGCACCACCATTTGTGGCATCGTCGGCTTCGTCGTCATCAACCCTCGCATCGACCCTACAACAGCGGGTACCAGCACAGAGTGTGGTGAAGGAGGTTCCCATTTCGAGTCAATACCATATGCGGCAGCCGTCGGTGAACATGCCGACCCATCTCGGTTCGCCGCAAACAGCTTTCGACCACTCGGCGGCAAGGATGATGAGAAGCCTGTCGGCACGTTACAATCCATCGCCACTGTATGGCTCACCGGCTGCGATGAAAAGTGCCGCCAATGACATGCGACCCATTGTGATAATGGTAAGTCATTAGGACGGCGTTGGCTTCTCTGAATTAATTTTGGTAAAATAACCCCGTAGCCTGGCAGCATATCGCCGTCCATGTCGCCGTACTCGAGTCGCATCAGTAGCCGTGATTACGAGAACTCGTATCCAGCCGGACCGGTGGCACTGCCAAACGGAACCATCCAAATTCGCCTGAGGGAGGGCGTCTGGTAGGTTAGCCTTTCTTGAATGAGTTCAATTTCAAAAACCACCCCCTATTTCGACGCAGCATCGATATGACGCTCGACAAGGCGGTGCGTGTATTCAACACACGTAGCATGGTTGCCATGGCGCTGTCCAGCAACGGCAGCTCGTCCGCGATGATCCATCCCAACGGCAGGGTCTATCAGAACGGATCCAGAGTCGAAATCGTTACGTACGACGGCATGAAGAGCAACAATTATGTGTGAGTTGGTGAATCGCCGACGAGTGGATGGGGTAATGAAATGTTGGTCCGATTTCAGGCGCTATGCGAAAATGTGGTACAAGGGAGTGAGTTTCACCAGCGAGAACTGTGCTCTGACCTATCTGGTAGACACGGCTGGGACAAGGACGACCACGGACAGTTTCATCGACATGAGCAAGGATTACACGATTTTCGTCTTTTACAAGTGAGTTTTAACAGCCGGTAGGTATGTATTCACCCATAGGTACCCACCGTGAGGTGATTCGGTAAGTTTGACGGTGAACTGTTAGCTACTTCCATCATGGTTTTTGGTGTTTGGTCATTTTGCGTGGAATTTCGCCACAGGAATTGATACCCTCCTCGGAAAATTATAATTATCCGGCAGTAGGTCTGTGGGAACGTGTTCGGTAAGTCAAGGTTCAACCCCAAAATGTGTGTTTTTTTTTCCACTGCTCCCCCTTTTGTTAACGTCGGACAACCATCCACGGGTATCAACACTGGTTGAGGTTTATCAATGCAGCCATTCAAAATTTAGGGTCCCTGCTTCTATAACCATGACACTTTGACATGCTGATTACATATATGGCTCCACATTTCAAAACGAAATTAAGTCGTATATACCTTTCAAAGAATTTGTAAGCTATATCTACCTACTTTCAACAAAATGCTCTTAAGTTGCAACTAGATCCACCCACCGCATTCATTCCATTGTTATGGATATTTGTCGCAAGACCTGTCAAAAGGGAGAAATTCTCAGCACTCGTAGAACTCGCACCACCACTTAAATAATGCAAAGGCAGTTCTTACGACATGTTTCACAATAAGCTTCAGCGAATGCATTTGAGAAGTTGTGTCCCGTTTTCGCATTCAAAATAGCCCCATGCACTTCTTGATAAAACAAAAATTGCTGCTTATTAAAAACCAAAAATTTTCTTATGCTTCAACTGAAAGATTTCTGTCAAATATTTCAAGTGCCACCCTTCCAAACTTATATTCGGTCTGTTTAATGTTACACAATTATTGGAGTGAAAATTTCATTTCGTATTCCATTCCAACTCTGATAAATTAACATTTCATAAAAGGTTTGATCCAACAGTTACCGTATATTTTTGGTGGATTTGCCTCCCCCTAGAGACAAAGGTTCCTCTACCCTTCCAAATCTGATTATCTGATATTTTTTTTAATTTTTTACCGCCGACCCGGTCGTTATTAACCTACCACCATAGTTGGCAATCAGATTGTTTCCCTTCCGAGGTCTAGGTACACAGCCAATCCAAATCTACTTAAAAATCTGGATGATTGGACGTTCAACCAATTCACTGGCCGTTGAGTTGTTTGTTCAGACTTCAGAGATATAATATGTCCCACAAGTTCTAAATATTTGAGAATTCTTGTTACAAGTGAATGGAAAACAAATTTTTTTCATATTAAACAGTTCGAATTCAACTTCAGCTGTCTTTTTGGACAACATTACTATAACCCAGACGCAGTAGGTACTTGCTTTACCAATTCAAGAAAAATTTCGTCCAGTTGTATCATCGCTCGAGGTCGAGACTGTACTTGAAATGAAATTGAAAACTTTCCACTGCAGTCGGTCGCTGATTTGACGGTGCCGGCTGCGGTACGGCGAGTGAGTTGCGACTTGCGAGTGTTGTTTCGGTTGGTGTCGATAGATCAAAAGTCAAAACACATTCGGTAATTGGTATTTGTTGCCTATGCGAGCAGCGTTGCCATGAGTGCAAATTTGTTCGCATTTTGCAGATTTTAACAACTAGATTAAATAAAAAAAAATTGTGAAGTAAGATTTTTGCATAGAAATGTGAATTTTTTTTTTGTCATAATTGCAGATTTGTTCAAATATTTTTATGGCAACACTGCATGCGAGTACTACCCGAACGAATGTATAGGTTTGTTTGACGTGGGCTCTAGTGCGCACTGGGTTAAACCTAATGCGTTTCAATTTTAATGAGACTGACTGTGCGGCAGTGGTTCAGACTGTGAATACTGTTTTCCCTTTTTTTTCCGTAAGTGAAATTTTGCCTTTATTTTTATAAGGAATGTGAATTTGAAATTCATTCGTTCGGATACACAAAAATTCGTACGTAGACGTTCGATGGGCTGTTTTCTTTCATATTTCGTGTGAGCATTTCATTCTGAGTGAACTTTGAAATTTATTTGTAATGGAAATGCGTTTAAATTTTACTTCTTAGCAATTTAAGTTTCAAAGAGATTTATTTGATTTATTCCCCTTTTTCATCCTTCACCATTGAAAAAGCGCTTTTCCCCTCAATCTGGGACTACTGCTATACGGTATACGTTCAGGCTAGAGAGACGATATACTGAGCCTGCCATTAGTCAGTATAATCCGATATTTACTGCGTAGGAAATGACGTATGAAAATTTATTCTACGATATATACGTATGGAAAATTCTGCTTCTCAATTTGCTTTCGATGAAACAGCATGGAAGCGGGAAATTCTACTGAGAAAATTTGGCCCAAAACTATGTGCCATCCAGAACTCGTTGAACAGCTTCGTTATTTTGGCAAAACCGTCAGTCTGGGTTTTACAATGCTGAGCTTCTTGGATTTGGCTTTATAGAAAAAAGAAACTCTCTGATAAATAGATTTAAAATTTTAACTTGATCTTAAGGAAATCTAAAAGAGTTTCCGTATATTAGACCCAAATTATTGGACTAGTGTTTAAAAAAAACAGTGAACTTAAAGCAAGCCCCATGATGTTCAAAGAGTATAAAAAAAGTCCTTGGAAAGACTGCAAAACACTAAAATATTTGTACTTAAACAGTCCATCACTAAGATGTAGCTTTTTAAGATTTTAAGCCTAGCCTAAGATTTGTCTAAGGTCAATCCAAAATTTGAGTTCATACCGAGTGCCAAAAATGAGTAAGTTCGGAGTTCCTTCAAGGCAAACTTAGTCCTAGATTAGTTTAAGTGACATTTTAAGAAGGCAATTACTTTCTTCATAACTGCAAGAACATCTGTCGATCGAAATAGATTCAAGCTGAAAGAACAAAATAAAGCGACCACAGTGCCATCTCGCAGATATTTATAAAGAAGTCTGTAAAGTTAGGAAATAATTATTCGAAGTCACTGCATTGATGGTGCTCAATCAGCCTCATACAATTTTTATTTACGCACAGAAATTGGCATCATCTTGTAACGAACTGTGTCCCATTACACTCAGGCAGAATGGTACATATCGCTGGCTGAACATCAAAATTCGTTTGTTGCCGTTTTTACCTCAGTAATATTTGTCAAATATGTACTCATCAGTAAAGACTAAAGAGTGGGAAAATATATGAAACTGACCTTTCTTTTTCTGGTAAAGCGTTTTGGTTTTGTTGATGTTTTTAATAATTTTAAATAATCTATGCAACATAAATCCGAATTTTGGCTTTGATATTCACCCATCTTCTACTTCTCGTTTCAAGCATTGTATAAATATTTATATATATATACATTACACATACATTCTCTATTTACAATGGTTGTAGGTACCTATGTTCTAGTTGTCCTCGAACTTTAAAAACAAAAAACGCACCTAAAAATATGCAGTAGAGACGTATTTGTAGGAGAAAATTTAAACATATATAGTTGCTTTTTGGCCGTTAGTAAATATGAAGACAAAAGGACGGCTCCAGATTTCGTAAATTTAAAGTTTAGTTCCTTAAATGCTGTCATGTTTAATTTTTGGACAAATTTAAAAAATTTTGCGAAATTCTCCGCAAAATTTATCTCTATTCAGTTCTGTAACGGACTAAGTCAAAAAGTGTTTCGTTTCTAAGGTAACGGTAAGAAACCCAAGTCAATGGCTCTCATTTTAATGGTACCTACTTCATTTACTCAACCGCAAATATCTTCGAATTGTCTTTTTCTGACTTGGTTCGCTTCAGCTGTGGGCCCTCCATATTATAATTTAGATAGACCTTTTTCGTTCCCTCGGTTGGTTTCGCTCTTAGAAAATTTGTTTAACTACCTACCAGATTTAGTAAAAAAAATTGTATCACGTTGGAGGGTAATTTTTAAATTAAATAAATAAAATTATGAACGATCAAAATTTCGACAGAAAAAGTTCATCAAAGCGCTCTCGAAGCTACAACACATTTTTTCATAACAAAGCCCATAAAAAAGGACCAACATTTTTATTGATAAGAGTTGCGCTTTGATGGTTAAAAGTTCTAAATTTTTCGTCGAGGGGCTACCTTGTTCAAGTCCAATGAGGGGTGTCTCAGTTTCGACCGCATTTCGAATAATTGGACCCGTGTATCGCGCGATAGTCTCCGCTTCCTGAATTGATTTTTATTGAATATCTCCACAGGAAATAATTCAGCAGCGTTCAATAGCATAAGGTAGAAGGTACCTATAGCCTTAATACTCTCCCATTTCCACCACATTTTTGCTGAAAAAATGCCATGTTTTAGCCGAAGTTTTGTCTGATTCAAATCATATTCAAATAAATTAGTCGTATTGTAAAAGCTACTACTATGTACCTTTAACTTTGACTTACTTGGGCTCACTTTAGAAAAATATTTCCTTTGAAACGGTCAACAAATATCGCGTGTTCAGTTGACCGTGAAAGTTATTTCCCTTGAAAGGGTCAACAAATATTTTACAGCTCAAAATTGAACTTGCATTCCCTTCCCCCAGTGACTCGCGCCATGGACCAGCCTGTGTGGAAGAGGCCGCTTCCATTGTGCAAAATTGCGTATTCGCCTGCTCCGATGACGGCACCGAAACCTACGAGCTGAATGGATTTCGCATCTCGCAGGCCGCCGATGGCTTGGTTAAGTATGAACCACAAACCCCTTCCATCTAAGCGGCAACTATTTAAACCCCTTTCGACAGATTGACAAGGACCCACAACAAATGTCTCATCCGCACAAGCCCCACCAACGGATCGGCCACCTTAACCACGCCGGCCATCCACTGCACAGCGTCGCTGGGCAAGACTTCGCATCTGTTTGTGAGGTAACTACACTGGGTCCTATATTCAGCCACCATCAAGTGACACTCTCCTCTTTCATTGCAGGCGTGGCGAAAAGAGGATGCATTTCGACGGATCGTGCTTCATCGTACGCAACGCGGGACACTCGGCCGGCTTCAACGAAAGCAACTTGCTTATTGTTTACTAGTGCCTGTTGCACTCTTTCTTTCATTCATCTGGAGTTGTGGTTGCGTTGTGATTTTCAGTGGCAAATTTCAAGCGTTCCCGATTCTTTTTTCTCTTTTTTTTTACCTCTGCCCAACTTTTTGTTCGAGAAATTCCATTCACCCAACATAACGCTCGAGGACATTTTCTAGTTGAGACAGGCTTCAATTTTTACCACAAAAACAAAACCTTACCTATAGTACATTTAAAAAGTCGAAGCAGATGTTTGCACAATGGGATTGCACACAGTAGACGTGCATCCAGTTAAATTTTCCCCTGCCAAAAGTTAGTGATCGATGGCGGGGGTTCTGTCGCCGAAAAAAGTTTCCACAAAAACGATTGCAGTGGCGTTGAATATTATCGACTGAGACGTAATACTTGCTTTTTATACAATAATTGACCAGCAAAAAAAAAATTATAAATTATGTATGTTGAACGAGTTTTGTGCGGTATCTTTAGTTGCGCTTAGGATATTTAGAAATTTTGTTTCATGTCCAACCATTGACTGGAATGCTAGAATAAATGTTTTTCTTCCTTTATACAAAAAAAAAACTGTTTTTGTGACCTCCACAACGTAAAGTGTCCCACAAGCAGCATATTATTTCGAGCCACTCTCTTGAAGGTATATAGCTGATGATGAGATGACGATGGAAAGGATATTAAACAAAATCCATTTGGCCAAATATTAATTCACTGGAGCAAATCGAATACAGACGACCCAATCAGCAATCTAAATTGGACATTTCGTTTTGATATGCTCCCGTAAGTACCCGTCCCTTAATGGGCATGGGACATGCTGCGATTTATGGTCACAATAAAGCAGATTCGGAGCGAATTTCCTCCCCCTGTCCATAGGTATCCAATAAAATCCTAATTTACTATTCCCGATGAGTTATTTCGTATGAAACGGAAGGTGTACCAGATTTTTTTTATTAGCCCCACAGGCTCGATTGCACACTCTGACAAGCAGCCCGAAATCCAAAAGAGTTATGGTATACATTCCAGGATGCTGCGTATACAACGCTCGTAGAGCCCCCAAGGATATTGACGAACCATAAAGTGAACAAAGGAGGAATTTTATTGCATTGGGGATAGGACAGAGGAGCCGCCTGCACAGGGACGAGTACAAGTATTAAAGTTTTTGTTAAATTTAGTGTGTTGATCTTGTGTAAAGATAAAGCCAACAACCCCCGCCCCCATTGCCGTAATGAGAGCCGATTTGTAAATCGATTCAAAGGCACAGGAGGTGTGTTCAGTTGACCGTGAAAGTTCGCCCACTTTGTTTGGTGTTTATCTTTTGCCTTCAGATAATTGCACGGTGTGGGAGGTGCACGTTGGGTACAAGGACTTTTTGTTTATTAATCACATTTTGCAAACGAATTTAGGCCCGAAAAGAAGAGGAGAACAGAAAGCAACTGCGTGACCAGAATTTTGGTAGAAAACGAAAACATCATGCTGAGATTTCATTTGCGAAAGGAGACAACTTGAAGGGCAATAATGACGGTGCTTATCACAAGAAAAGGTAAGCATAAGGATTCGCCTGGTATTCGCGAAGTTGGGGAATTTGTTTCGTATTTGGAATTACGCTCTTGGCGGCGCCAATAAATAAGTCTGAATGACTGTCGGTAATGTGATTTATCTGAAGATTAATAGAATACGTCGAACTTTGAAGGTACATTATATTTATTTAATATGTCAGAAGGTTAACGTATAAGGTTTGTTATTGCAGTAGCTTAAACAGTAATTGAAAGTAAGATATTTACCCCCCCTATTAATAAACAAATGTGCACAAAAATTCTACGTAACTGCTTGATAACTTTTACGCAGCGTTTATTAATACGGGGGTTACTGTCTAGTTCACTGAAAGATTGTTTGTCGGATTCATTGGAGTAGGATTTGCAAATTATATTTATTTTTTTTATGACTCGAAATCCTTAGCCAAATTTTGTCAAACTCACATTCGGACCCGTTAAGCCAACAGACTTGGTAACCAGTGTCATAACCGTCCCCGATATATTTTTTTTATAACTGACAGAATAAAATGGTTCCAATCCCCGAAAATTTTTAGTTATACTTTCCTAGAAAGTTTCCACGATCTTCCGGTATGCGTTCGCATAAGATTCTTCTAAATGTTTGCATTTTGTTCCTCCGCGTGGGTTTTGGCGAGTCATACTCCATTTGTTGCCACTTTTCTGCCATTTACCGCGAAGTCAATCAATTTCAAAATATTTGTGTGAGATTTTCAGATGAAGCCAGGCATATTCTGGGAAACTTAAATCGAACTAAATGTCAATAATTTTGTATGTGAAAGTTTCAATTAAACATGCGGCGTGTTTTATTGAACATCTGTTTCAAATCAAAGAGAAGAAGAACCTTCAGCGCGCAATTACAACAACTACTTCTGAGACTGAAAATAATTGTTTATCCCAAGTAGAAGTGGCTTGACAGTTGTGGTTCATGTTCACATTTTTTTTTGTTATGTCACGACACTGCTAATAAACAGCTTTTAGTGTCATTTACTTTCAGCGGCAGGGAACCAAGAGAACGTTGAAAAACATAAACCAAAAGACGCGATACAACAAAATACTCCTACCAGTTTACACCACTTTATGCCAATGCGACTGTGAACTGTTTTATTGGGCATTCATCTGCCTCATTTTAGTTTTTTTCGCTTGACTCTTCTGAGGATGAGATAGATGTTCATGTTCAATAAACAAGGCCTGTTTTTGACAGATTTAAACTCCTTGGAAGACTATTTTAACTGTTTAGTTTTTGAGCTGCAAAGACTGTAGTTTGTAGTTTCATTCGAGGTGACTTTTGGTGGTCTTCAAGAAAGTTGGATAGTTGTTTTTTCAGCGCCGCATTTTCAATGGAAACTCGAATACATCACTTCGGTGCTGAAGCATTCACTTTCACCCTAAACGCTGAAAAGACTAACTTCCATCTCACTTCGCAGTTTAAAGACGTCCTTGAGCGTTTATCTGTACATGATATGTGCTTTGTGTCCACATTTCCAATTACGCCAATGATTCTGCTGCTGGGGAAGTGAGAAATCTTGGCGTATTCTTGCATTCCGTATAATTATTATCCACAACCACCACCACCACAGAAATCAAGTTGGCATATACGGTACAGCCGCATAAACATACATAGGAGAGAGTGCCAAGTGCAATTTGACTGCCTTGAACTGCATATACGTATGTAAGGACTGAATGGCTTCACCTACACACCCCATCGTCCGCATTCTGTAAGTCCTTTCTTTGCTTAGAAAATCCATATTTCCGGCATTTTTCTGCAGCTGTTGTCTTCTATTTCGTGTAGAGGCTTAATAATAAATTATTATTGTTTGTCTGCCATTACCTTAAAATTTCAACAAAAAAAAAAACAACCACCCCCGTCCGAAGCCTTGAACGAAAAACAAACTGGAAAAAATTTGTGCTTGTCCGTGGAGGTGGTTCCGCATTTCCATCGAGTGAGCATCCTCTAAACATTCCGCATTTTCTGACAATGGAGCAGCATCCAACAATTAGATGAAGATCTCAACCGACGACGGGATTTGGGGGGTTTGTTTTCATTTTGTCTATACCACTTTGTTCTCGTTGCATATTATATGTACATGGCCCAAGGCTGTGCCCAGGGAGTGCGGGGCAGGCAATCAGCGATAATGATGGCAGTTTGGCAACTTTTGCAGAAAAATAACCAGAAAATGTTTCACCATTAATTTGGGCTTTGGCTTGGCTGAGTGAATTTGATTTCCATGAGCTGTCGAGTACATATTGATTGATGATGGCGGCTGCCATTCTTATATAGAGTTGCCATGACACAGATTCGTTAGGCGATAATATTGTGCGTCTTAAAGTTTTGTCCCGCAATATAAGTGGATGTAAATTAGTTATGAAGACCGAGAGTGCCGTGCCTTGGTGCAGTAATTAATAAACTTGGGCGCTGTGCTACTCTAGAAAATTCAAAAATTGACAGTATTTTGATTGATGTGCGGTATCCAAGGGTGTCCTGATTTTTGTCCTAAATTTGCATAATTTTTTTGTTCGAACGAATATGGTCAATGAGGCGGAAGGCTGACGAACTGATATCTTGTGGCGGAAAGTACCTTTAAAATGTTATTACATGACATGTAGTCTGAGATACTGCAGTCTTGTATGCTCTGCGATCCAGGGGGCATTACTCTAGAACTGTCGCCTTTCTAGTTCAAACCGCAATGGTTTGACCTTTGACGTGAGGGCTCCGTGTTTCTAACCTGGGGCTGAAAGTCAAATATACTCTAGACGTCTAGACTGAAGCAATACTGACCATGACTTGTAAAGCGAACGAGTCTTAAATTTTATCGTACATCCACGTTTTGGTACAGCTAACAGGGTTAGTGGTTCTTTTGCCATTCACCGTTCGCTCTCCATGCAGGCAAGACCAATAAATCCACTGATGGACTTTTTAAAAGATCACATGTCTCGCTTAATGTCTAGTACTTCGCAGCCTTAAAGCGGTACTAGCAGGGTAGGATATCTGATTTTACATTTTTTCAGAAAATTATTCATACAAAGTTAGCACGTTTCAAAAGTTCGAATCTACAAGCTTAAACATACAAGGTGTCATCTTTCAAAGGCATTTAAAAATAGTAGTTGCCGCACCAATTCCCTATAGAACTATAGGCTACGGTACTTGAAACTTATCGGTTTGTGGGAGCTTTTATTTTTGGCACGAATAAAATTACTAAAAGTGTCAAAATACAAATTTTTCAATAATTAAAGGTACTTCCAGCATCACTAACTTGGTCCGCTTCGATCGGAAAAGTCTCCGATAACGGCAGAGAGTTTTATTGCCGGAGGCCCTCACAAGCAGAAAGATACCTCTAGAGCACTGTGCTGTCTAGAGAGGCTTATAGGTTAAGGACCGAGCTCACAACAAAAGGCAAATATAGTAAGTAAAGGCCACGCTGAAAAATTCATCAGAATTGTCAAAGAAATATAATTCGTGATCACAGCTTCAGGTGAAAGCCGGTGACAGAACGCAGATTTTTAACCAGTAAAAACTCTACCCGGGTTTAAGCTTCTACACTTTCGACATTTGATTAGCGTATACATGAACCAACAAATAAAACCTACATATTAGGCCTGTTTTATTGATTACCTACCTCAGCAAGTTAGAGTGGATACAAATTCAATAAAACAGCTCAGAGTGGAAGTGGGTACATTTCGCTGTGTGTCTTGGCTTTTAGTTCAATTCAACGTTCTCCTTCTTCCCACTAGGAGAGAATGGCGCAGAAAGCAGTTTACTAGAAGTCTGATAAAAACATCACACGAAAGGTGCTGCAATAAGATCACTTCAGTTCAGATAAATACAAAGTGTGCGAGAGGCTCGAAAGTGTTAAGAAGAGTGTTTTTGTTTAAGCTGAAGATTATACTTTACTTTGCTTTGCTGAGATATAAGCTCAAAAAACTAGGCCCAACATTGACGATACACCCTGTCGTTGGATACAAAACGTATTTCTTAATTTGTTTGCCACATCAAAGTAATGGCAGCGTCTTCCGAAATTCGAGAGCAATAAGTCACAATTCAGCAACATTACTCGTCCTCATCATAATAACCACAGCCCTCTACGAATAAGTAATATCCCAGCTAAGGCGCCAATAGCCGCGGTCCTCGTTAAGGAAATGCCAAAGCACTCTCACCAATAAATATCCGATTTCTGACAGCAGTTCCGTTCATCAATGGTGTCGAATCGATTTGCATAAGATTTCGGCAAAAGTGAAAACATCCTTCTCCCCAGCAACCAGCAACAAAATCATTTGAATACCGCTTTGAAAAGTTTCCAATTTCATTAACCTTTCGACCAGAGGGGGAGCGCAATCTGCACTTGATTGTTGTCGTTGCGCCAGACTTTGTTGCCATCGAGTTCGAGTGGACATTATTTACACATTCGTTGGGCACGATGATCAAGGACACAGGTTTGTGTATAAATTCGCAGAAAGTCAAAATAAAAGGGGACATGCATTCAATGACCGAATTCTTGGTTGTTGTGGGCTACAAGCGACTACACAGAGACAGAACAATTTGTTTTGACTAATGGTATCTGGCATGCGCGCATTTGGCCTCTTAAGTTGTGCGAAGTATTCTAAACGGAAATGTCGTCAGGATATTCCCCGAATTTTTGCAAATTTATGCAAACGGATTAAATGGAATTATGTGACTCACTTAGGCCATGACAGTCTCTGTCATACTCACTACCGACTGTGACTGCGATGGTGACGATATTGACAGTAATGGCCGGGCTTTTGGGCGTTATCGTCAAAGTCAAAGGGTGGTGGTGGTTAAAAAACATTTAATATGCTCCCTCTGAGGTTGTCGATATTTTTGTTCGCTGCCCTCGGCCCCACCGATGGGAACTCATCGATAACAAGGTTTGACAGGGTTCAATGCTGAGTGCTTAGTGTTGGGTGTTCTATAGATTGGTCTTTTTGGTGCCGTTGACTTGCCCCGGCTGGCTGGTTGGCTGGTAAATGGAACAATTTGGGTGTTGCTAATAAGGTTAGGGATGAATTTTATGCCCAATTGAGTGTAAAAAGCCTTTGATGGCACATTACGTCGCTCTATGTAGGCGATAATGACCTGACTAGAGGTAGGTACCGTACCTCTACATGTACCTGTCGTTATTAATGTGCCAACAGCAAGGGGGCTGGGGTGAGTTTCAAGGGCTAAAATGTTTACCCGTGTGCAAGGCATTTTGAGGTGGAGAAAAGGACGTGCTTAAGAATTCAATTTTGCCTGGCAAACTGTGCGGAAGACATCATTTTCTGTTAATAGAAAATTATGGTCTCTCGGAACCGTTTTGGGAATTGAGTGTAATCAACACCAATAAATGTGTTATAATGTCTTCCAAGTGCGGCAAAGTTATTCTGTTTGTTTCAATCATCTCTGCTGGTGTCGGAAAATAATTACTTTGTGCCTAATACCTAGCGGTGAGGTGTAGTTTTCTAGGAATTACCTACTTCTAGCTATCGGATGAATGTTTCCTTAAGCTGTTGGTATCACCTGGCATATTTCGTAGGAGGGGTCCAACTTTTATGATTGTAAGTTTATATCATACTTACCTCCGGCAGATTACTAATACATCTGTTCCGTATTGACTCTGCATTTACTCGGCCTTCAGTCCGTAAAATTCTTTCAGTGAAATAGGTAAAAAGAGGTGTTCCCCGTTTCAAAGTCAGTTCATTCTTGATGCAGATGCAATTGAAGTAAACTCCCGACAAAAATGGGTATATCTCTCAAGTAAGTAGCACAAAAATGATTCAAATCCTTCGACACTAACTCATTGCCCTGCCCAAAGTGACAGCCACACCAATCGGCCTTAAAATCATTTTACCGAAAAAAAAAATAAATATAATATGTACCTACATAAATGAAAATCACATCTCATCGACAAGTCTTCGTTTTAATTGTTTATGTCAACAAGCACATGTCCATTGTCCATGTGTCAGGAACTCATTAATATTTAACACCAAAGACCCATCAAGTTGAGCTGTCATGCTGCCATCCGCACCTCATTTCCGTTGTTGAGATACTCGAATTGTGTGCTATTCGAAACCGAATCCTGCCACTCATTTGGCAGCAACCACCACTCGTGTCCTTCGACAACAAAAACAATAATGATATGAAAACAGAATTAAGTGCCAAACACACAGGTAGCCAGCCACACACTCACCCAGCACACGCTCATCAACTCTTTCTCCAAGGATATCTGCTGAATAAATTGCCAAATGGATATCCACCTGAAATACAATTACCCATCCTCCCCATGTCACAGAGCAACTTCGTAATAGAAACTTTTTGCTTTACTCAAGTGAGTATGCAATGTATTCAGTTGGCTCTGCGGCAGACTGGGGCAGCCCTCTTGAGTAACCAAACACACTACACTCAGTCAATTGCCCGCAAAAGCCAATTTATGCGTGTTGGTACGACGGTGAATACTGAATACATCAGCAGCATTAGAAATTAAGTTCTTTGCAGTTTTCATAGTTTATCCTGAAGTTGGCGATTGATGGGGTTTTCCCGTCAGCTGATGAAAGCAACAAATGACTTCGTTTGAATGTGGAATGGCGTGGTATTAATATGCTTGGTCCATTAGCGGCAAACATTTTCACTGTTGTACCGAGAACAAACTCGTATAGAACGGAACATGCTTGACATATGGCCAGAGGGAAATGGCAAACGGATACTTCTTTGACAAAAATACACAGCTGAGTGGTGATATTTTTTGAATTGGGGCAGTAAAAATAGAAGACGTATCGACAATGCAAGGACATTTGAGACAGCGGAGCTTGTACGGAATTCTATCAACTCAAACACAGTTCCGATTCCAGATTGATTTGTCAATCCGATTGTAGTATTGTAGGCAGGGCCGTCTTAAGCCATGCCGGGGCTATAATCTTTTATAATAGAATAGCCAACAAAGCCGTCCTTCGAAATATGAGAAGCAAAGCGAGCGTGATTAAGCCAGTCACTATACTAAATAGAATACAAATTATCTCATCCATAAATAATAAATAATATTCACAAAGATTATTTAAATGAAAAACCGTAATAGCGATAATCTTATATATAAATAGGCGAGGGCAAATAGTTAACAACAACTTTAACCGACTTAAACACAACATATTCGCTTGATTATTTTTTTTTGTTTGGTGGTAAGATTGTACACATTTGCAATGCTGTGTGTAATTTGTTTTTCAACACTAACAGCCTTATTTATAAACCCACCGTAGAGTCTGCTTAACTTTACACACCCTCTAAAATGCCCTTACGCAGGGAAATGCGATTTATAAAGATTTTTCGAAATTAAGCAACGTTGCTTTAAGGCTGCGTAATTTAAACGCGAAAATTTGCGTTTAGAGCCTGCGTAGAGCCTACGTAAATATGTTTTTGCAGCTAATGTCATTTTTGGTAGTGGTCGAATTGGAAACAATTTCAAAAAGTGAAACTAATTTTTGTTTGTGCAATCATTTCGAATGTGGTGTAAATTTGCACCAAACGAATTTCGTCTGCAAATGCAATCTCTACATCTCTACATCTCTACATCTCTACATCTCTACATCTCTACATCTCTACATATAAATAAAATTGGTGTAGTTCTGTTCGACTAAAATTGAAATTGACTGCATGTCTTTAAATGCAAAAATCTTAGAAATTGCTGAATATATTCTGGTGAATTTTTCACAGGCTTATAGAGGATACTTAGGCCTACAATCTCCACTTTTTCTTAACTCTATATCTCTATAAATTCCGGAAAAAATTGGACAAGAGTAATTTTTTTTTTCGTTTCGCTTCGATTTTTTCTTTGCAACGCTTTGCGTTCGAAAATACTGGGAGCATTTAAATATACTAAGTACCAGCTTATAAAGGACATCTGCAAGTACAATTTAGGATATCCATTATCTCGATAACTTAAAAGGTTTTTAAATAAATAGGCAAAATTTGAAATATTTCTACGATTTTCACCTGGGTTAGTGGATACGCACTTCATACTCAAATCAAACATACTAAACGCGCAAAATATTGACATCTCTTTTAACCTTTATTACCCCTGTGACGGAGAGGAAGACAGACAGAGGCAGTTGCTGTTTGTTTTGCTAAGAAAAAAAGAAAGCCAACAAAAGAAATGTCAAATATGTAGGGGAGCAGTGTTCATATATCGTGGGATTTATCCCTTTTCGTGGGAATTTCGATGTCCGAAAAGACTTCCGTGGATAAAGGGATAATGCACCAAATCGTGGGAATTTCGGAAATCTAACAAAAAAACATTCAAACTATAAATTTTTGGTGAAATTCTACCACAACACCTGTATTTCAACATGATTATCAGTACACTGACTGTCCATAAAAAACAGCTCATGTAAATCGTCTTCTATAAAAATTTTCTGGTACAAAAAAAAAATCATAGCAGTGTTACAAACTGCGGTTTTTATTCTAAAGGTTAATTTAACTTGATTTTCTTTCCGTGTAATACAAATTTTACTTTCAAAAACTGGATTTTAACGCAAAAAATATCGTGGGATTTGAAAAGGGAATTTGAGTACAGTGAAAAGGGAAACATTACCACGCTTCGTGGGATAAATGAAGAGAGATTACTAATAACACTGTAAGGGGAGGTTTGTTTAACTCTGTTTTGTTTACAAAAAAAAAGTATCTATTATCTACTCCTGTGACGGAGAGAGAGACAGACAGATGCAGTTTGGTTTGCTAAGAAAAAAATGAAATCCCGCAAAAGAAATGTCAAATCGTAACGGTAATAAGAAGGGAAACGATTTATTCTGTGGAGTGTGCATGTGCAGTGGTAAGAATAAGAACTATTTTCTACTCTCTGCTCTGCAAAAACGGAGGTGTGTATGTGTATAGCCTATTAAGTAGGAAGGAGAGAGATGGCATCTCATTAAATGTTTATCCAAGCCTAAAGCGACCTATACACCTCTCATGCTTGCATGTCAATTATAAGCATACACACACGCAAATTGCGAAGAAGAAAAGATAACTAAAACAAAAAAAATGATGAAACGAATTTGGTGCCATTAAGCAGTGGACTTTAATGCGAGAATTCGGTATTTTCTATGTGTATTTGACAATTTTTTTTATTTAATCAAAACGTCCACAAATATTAAACAAGTTCAATACGAAACACAAAACCAGAGACAATACTCACTCTCAAATCAAACATACTAACCGCGCGATATATTTACATCTCTTTTAACCTTATTTTACTCCTGTACGGAAGAGGGAGACAGACAGAGGCAGTGTGCTGTTTGTTTGTTAAAAAAGGAAAAGAAAAAACAATAAAAGAAATGTCAAATGTATCAGTGATACTAGATGGTGGGTAATTACCCAATTCGCGGGTATTTTGCCTTTCAAAAAAAGCTAAAAGAGCGATCAAGGGCAGTAAATTAGCCGCTCGAGTTTTTAAATAGCATTACAGCCCATGGCCTTGCTGCTCATAAAGTTGAAGTTCCCGTTATGTTGCTTCGCAATTTGAATCCCCCCAAGCTTTGTAATGGAACCAGATTGAGAGTGATAACAGGCACTTCGAGACTTTACAGTAGAGTTGTTGTTATCGCGTGCTGAAAATTGTACTTTACTATGCTTTGCTGAGATCGAACCTCAAAAAAACACGTCTATCGTTAGAGAAAAACTTTATTGATGCGTTCATTTTAACTGGGTGTGGTAAAGGAGAAACGGTCTTTATAACAAGAATACCTACACATAATTCCCAGCAGTTATTCATTTCAGTTTAAACGGATTCAATTTCCTATTAATGTTTGTTCTTCCATGACAACTAATAAGTCACAGGCTCAAACTTTAAGAAAATCGGGAGTTGATAAGAAAGAATTGCTTCACGCACGGGCAGTTATATGTAGCGTGCTCCAGGGTAATTAATGCAGGAAATATCACTATCTTCGCCGATAGAAACAAAACCGCTAACATAGTATACAAAGAAGTGTTACATTAATAAAAAAAAAGTGAGTTAAACATTATAAAATTATCTTCTTTCATTTTCATTGTCCACTCAGACTCAGTCTTCGCGAGGTTTTTTTTGGATCGGGTTCAAGTCCCTCACTATTGAAGAAGGCTTCCTCACTTTATACCTCTACAATGTATTTCGAGGATTTTTTGATTTTTCCTTCCAGCGATTTTCAAAAGAAATACATTTTTATGTCCCCTAGAAGACAGTAAATTTCTTTACTTTTTTTCCCATCAACTGTTCTGAAACCACATTTTACACGGGCGAAGCCGGGCGGGTACAGCTAGTTATAACATAGAATTTCAGATTTGGTGGTGGTTAATAGATTATTGTAGTTTTCCATTGGTTTCACTCGGGGATCCACTCATTCTGAAATCCAATGGAACAAGAAAACTGCTTCTGAAAGAATCTACAAAAGTATTGGTGAAACGCCAAAAAATAATCTACGGCTGCTGTCAGCTGACTTGTAATAAATACATAAATTACACTTGTGTGAATGCTTGTTGAGTGAATTTTGACTTCAAATCGAGAAGCGAAATTCTCTTCTCAGAATCACCAGAAGAGTATTTTTTGTGCCAATGGAATGGTTTCAGAAGTGATTTTTTCGATTCCGGACGCTTCTTTTTGCCCAATGGAAAACGACATATGATTGCGGGTAGATATTTCAGCAGTCCCTCCAAAGAAATTTCGGAATCGTCCCAGATAATTTGGCTTTTTGTTTGTATTATGTATGATTTTCTTACGAAGCTAATCTGTCAACCACAGCTAAGATCAGTTTCAGTTGCAAAAAGTAATAGATTTCAGTGTTTTCTGTAATAGTTTATCGAAATTCTTACCTATTTAGACACGAACCTCGTTTAGTAAAGTTACCTCGGAAAAATGTTTATAAATCACAATTTCAGGAAAGCCACGTAGAGGCTGCGTAACTTCTTACGCGATGTTTAACTAAACAACATCGTTGAGGCTTCGTAAGAGAAACTAATAAATACGGCTGTAAGCGTACAAGCCAGGTTACTACAACGATAGATTTTCTACATCTGGGCAAACTCTCGTACGAATTATTTAGACATCTAAATATTTCTCAAAAGGTTCGGGGGCTAAAACATTTTCTGTCAGGATGTTCAGCGGCTAAAATAATTTTGGTCCGGGTTTCAGGAGGTTTAGCGGTAAAATAAAGTTTTTTCAGGGTCCTCAGCAGCAAAATAAATAAAACTTTTCGCATCGGGCTAGATGCCCGAAAACAAATGTTTATAAAAATCAGTTTCAACCTTAAAGCCTAGTATGCTGCTCACGCTTAAATTAAGCCCCCATACATAAATGTCTCCAAAGATAAAATTAAGCAAAGTGGTTAAGCCAAGCAGTACGCAGTTCAAGCTAAATTTGTTAGCCACTCTACAGAATTTTATGAAAAATACATTTTTCCATAGCTAAATTTTGACAGATCAGAGAAAATATCGGTATTCGCAACAAAATTTCAAACGAAAGCAAATCAACAGTAGCAAGTTAACCAACACATTTTATATTTTACGCAACTTCCACTGTTAAAATTAAACGAACATTAAGCGAAGTGGTGGAGAGAAACATTGGAGAGGCGCTTAATTTCAGCTCTGCAGGAACAGCTTACTAGGCTTAAAATTCTAAAATGTTATTTGAATTAAGTTACCATAATTTTTTTTTAACTCAGCTGGTGTAATAATATTCAGACTAAAAAGGAAACTAGATTTCTAAACAAATCAGAGTTTCTAAGTTTGAAACAACATTTTTAAACTTCGACTCGGGTAATTAGTTTAACTTCCTAGGAACCTTTGAGGTATTTTTTGTAAGTTTAAAAATATTTACAAAAACAAAAAAAAAACAACTTATATATGGTGTCCGATTTATATTTCAATTTAGAAATGTTGACTATAATTCTTAGTACAGCGCGAAAATAGACGGTGGCAAAGTGCGGAACTATATATTTTTTACCAGGCAATCACACATTTTCTTTTAAACTCGGCGCCGGGAATGTCATTGGGTTATCACTGTTGCCATAAAATCACTAGAACGACCTCATTCCCTCTCCTAATGTTTGTCAAGCTACATAAAAGTTTGAATATTATTTTTCCAATACTCTGAATTAATTTTATTTGTTAATTAATGCAATCGAAATGTGTAACTAATATAGTTCACACAGAAGTTTTAGGACTAGTGTCTCGTGATTGAAACGTCAAACGAAACTACTTGGTGTACGGTGTGACTGCATCGACGAGTTTTCGGTGCGGTGTGAAAAGGATATAAAGAAATATGCAAAGCGGATGTAGAAGTTCTTGCATTGATTCTCAGAAACTCGTCTGAATCGATGTTGAAGTCGCTGATCTACTTACTTACTTACTTAACGGGCTCCCGATCCGTGGAGAGTCTCTGCTTGAGACACTGCAGCCTTCCATCCTCTGCGATCCCGGGCACGCTGCTTCCAGTTATCCAGACCAAGCGCTCTGGCATCCGCGATGGCTTGGTCTTTGAAACGGAGGTTCGGTCTTCCTTGTCGTCTCGAACCTGGAGACTGGTATTCGAAGATCCTCTTAGCTGGATCATTATTGTTCATTCGCTCGATGTGGCCGAGCCAATGTAGTCGCTGATCTACAGGGTGGGCCAAAAGAAGTCATCCGATGTTGTTTGGCTATCATTTTTTTTCTAAATGAAAAACTTCGATTCTGTTTTTCGATTATGATTATGCCTGTATGGCAATCAATTGTGACGGCGCCCATTTGGCCGATATCATCTTCTCGACTTGACCAATAAAATTCTAAAGGTTCAGATAAATTTAATCAAAAAACAGAATTAGAGCCAAACAACATCGGATGAATTTTTTTGGCGCACCTTATATAAGAAGGTTGTCAATGGTTTTGTATTTTTTATTTGTTGTGTTAACTTGTACCCCATAAAATTCTTCATGAATTTTCCTAGTTCGTACATGATTTAAACTTATATCTCTATCGCAAACTTAAAACTACACGAAAACTTATTCTTAAATATTGTTACAATTGTAAATAGGCTTAAAATTCATTTCGAACTTTTAATGTAAGCTAAATTTTCCCTTGAAATATCCCTTTTTATATTCTCTATATACTAGAGAAAAGGATTTTAAATGAAATTCGGAAATGGTTGCTCTGCCTCTTTTCGTATTGGACTGGACCACAGCCGAATAAATTTCTTCAAACCAGTCTCCTTAGACAACTTAATTTTGTTAAGTCCCAAAATCCGTTGTGGACAATGAACCCTCTCATCGTATTTATCAAAGAAAGAAATGTATCATCTTTCCCTTGCCATATTTCATATATATTTTTATTCAGTAGTATTTCCTTTCATCTTCTCGGTCTGTTGAAAATATTTAACGAACTAAATCCCAATGAGCCAAATTTTTAAATGCTTAAAATATACGTATGGCATGGACTACCGCCATTGAAATAAAATGCACAGCTCCCTTAACTGAGAAAAATGTTCAATAAAAGAGACCTAATGTCAATGTCAGCAATGTGACTAAAAACTTACAAATGTCGTCTACTTTGTCAGTCTCTAATCTATTATGGAACGCGTCAAAAGGTATGGTGTATAAATATTGTCCGTATATGGTCTGATGAAAAAAGGAGCGATGCCTACATGCAAGACCTTCATGTCAGACCATCAGAGTTCTTTAACCGTGCTACGTCTGACAAATATCCGAGACACTAACTGTCGATCGAAATCTTCCTAATTCGACAGTTCCGATTGTAGGTCCCTTAACGATTGTTTTGAAAAAGTTGGGTTAACCCTGTCGGGCCAGCTACTAATTTTTTAGCCAAAAGCCAAATTTTTGTAAGTTTACCGTGGTCTTGAAAAAAATCGCCCGTAGAATATCTAAAGTTTGAGACTTGGAAAAGTTGCTCAACATAATTGTTTAAAAAAAAAAAAAAGCTTCTTGTACTGTCCAACCTTGAGTGGCCGCATAAAAAATGTTAAAAACTAGCAAACAAAAAATATAGTCCTCCGATATTTTATTTTCACTACACTCCGTTGTGCAGACCTTCCAAGCATAATCCCAACATCTTCCAAAGACTTTTTCAAAATCAAAAATATCCCCTAAATTAAAAAAAAAGGCAATCCCTCACAAAAACCAGAACTCAGTTAATGAGCTCAATTTACAACGCATCGGCAGATGCAAACTTTCCACTAACCAAAAGCAAACTTCGGCTGCTTGCCAACCAAAAAGTCATTCACGCCGTAAAAACCGTCATTATTCCTCATCCGTAAACAAGCTGTTGCTATCACAGACTGACTATGCTGCTGGTCCTTAAAGCACTCTCGCAAGGCTGCTCAATAATTAGTTAAATAAAATTACGCAACTTTGCTCTTTCATTTCCCAGGCACACAAGACACAAACAGCCGCATCCATCTTCGCATCTATAGCTATAAAATCGCCAAGGAGCATGGATTCCAGTTTAGGTCCTTTCATTCGGAAAAGGAAAATGTTCACGCCATCGTTGATTATGTTGTGCTTGTAGTCTCTATACCGATCCAATGCAGAAGCTCTTGTTAATTTGCCATGGGACCATGGCAGGCACACTATCAGCCAACATCCGTCCAATTTGGCTCGACACAAATTAGTGAAATGCCATTTTCAGATTGACTCGATTTTGTTCATCAATTTGTCTCCTTCGTCTTTCGACAAATCCATTTAAATGGTACGTATTTTATTGGAGTGGGGATTTCGATTGGATTAATAAGAATTTGAGGCCAAGGGGAGATGACTTCAAAGTCAGCAGTCACTAATGCAATAGCAGGCATTTTTGACTTAAAAAAAATAATGTACTTGACAACTTCGATTGGCTATATAGTCGGTTCTGGGTTCTGCACTCTTTAATTTAAGTATTGGACCGATTTTATTATTTAATGACTTTAATTGGTTGTTGCGACTAATTCTCCCTGTATCACTGGGCAGGACAATTTTTTGTCGTATCGACTAGGGGCGTTGCTTCAAAGCCGATTTTAGTGAAAGACGAACCACATGAAAGGCGAACCTCAGTAGGTGGACTCCCACGCCTACAAAGTAGAATGAAATAAAAGGGGGAAGGTGGAAGCACAATGTAATAGGAAATATTTCCCCCTAAAGCGACTTTCCACTCAATTCGTCAATTACACTTAAAAGGTTCACCTTCGATCGCATGCTATTTCCCGTCAGAACTTTAAATTGAAATTTTAATTGCTCCCCGTCCAATCAATTTGGCGCCCCAATTCATACATGGAGAGGTACCAACAACTCCATTAAATAAATTCCCCGTGTTTAATTTTGACAGCGGGAGGTGTGAAACATGCTTTTGCCGACGACTCATTTCCATACATTTGCCTGGAGAGGATTTTAATTACGAGCACATTTTTCGCCGCCAGGCTCGTGTCTCGAGTCTCGAGTCCCCCTTTTTTTTAGGGAAGACCTTCCGACATAATTTCACAAACGTCGCGCATAATCGCGCTCCAAGGCGAACAGAGGTTGAGAGGTATACAGCCGTTGACCTCCCACCGCTTTGCGAGGCAAAGAGTTGAGTTCCACTTTCACCGCGCCAAAGGTCAAAAGTCGACCCCACAAAGAAGAGTAGAGGACCTGTAGTCCTTGTTCTATGGGTAGTAGCAATTATTTTTATGAGCATAATGAATAGCCTTCCACTAGTAATACCAACTACCGCCAGGGTGGCTGACAGCATATTGCCGCGACGAGATGGTGGCTTTTAGTTAAGTGGTCTTAAGAGGTTCTTCTCTGCCATTCAATTAAAGCATATAAATCGCTCGCTTAATTGCACTACACACAGACACATTGGCATATGAGTGGCACTGTGTAGCGTAGGTATATGTGGTGCGACGATTTATCATGAGGTTAGATGGGTATTCCCGGCGACGTTGATGTTTCTGCCAAAAGGGATACGATTACGGGTTAAGCGGAGAAACTGAGACTGTTCTAAAATGGGAGCAGGAGGTGCACGTTTTCTCAGGGGAATTTCTGATGAATGGCACAAGGTGATGACAAATGTTTACTTCATTTCAACTTGATGGGAAATAACTGAGTAATTATGGAAATTTATTGGCCAACTTTGATTTGTTGGAGTTGATGTTGAAAAAGACCTATTTACATTGGGCATAGGGGTTTTAGCAAAAACTGTACTAGAGTGGTGAAAATTGCCAAAAAAACAATTTCAATTCTAATTTATCAACACATTTACTTTTGAGTTGTACAATAAGACTTGGTCTTGTATAATAAATAAATTATAACTTTTTGAGCTTTTTGAAAATCAAGGGACCAATCGCTACTACTCGGGGGAAATATAATCAAACGGGCATGCAACACTGCACTTTGAATTGACGATTATACGCGAAAGCGTGACCAGTGGCGGACTAAGAGGCAGTGACACCCGGGGCGGTAAAGCAAGCTTACACCCCTTGACAAATTTAAGAAAAAAACACGAACAAATATTTTATTTAAAGGTGCTTACGAGCTTTTATTGTACTGAATGTTTCGATTATATCATTAAAATCTATATTTTTTGTGTGCTCCGTTTCGATTGAAAGTATAGCCAAATTAGTCAACCTATTTTGGCTCATCGTTGATCTTAGATAAGTCTTTATTAATTTTAATTTGGAAAAGCTTCGTTCACACGATGCCACTGAGACGCAAATTGTTAAATAAATTCTCATCGCCAATGACAGACTCGGTAAAGAGTCTAAAAAATCCCACTTAACAATGAAGCTTAAAAATTCAAAGGCTGTCCAAATTTCTGCATCTTTTAAATTTATCTTTGAAGCTACCATGTGACGCCGAATTCGCTGGATTTCCAATATGATACTGTTGTCTGTAAGTTCTGTAAATGTCGAGGTAAGCATTGGAACCACAGCCCGCAGTTCTTCTTCCGTTCCATACAGCAATATTTTCGGTTGAAGAGCTGAGAAAACTGACGCAATATCTTCCATGGCCTTAGATCGATGCACAAGTTCAGTATAAAATGTATCCTGACATTCTAACATGGCTCTTCGTGTTTCCTCTTCCAACGTCAAACCAGCATCTTGAGCCTTTGAGCCCTTGGGCGATAAATATTTTATTTCCATATTACTTATATTAAGAGAATAGGCCAGTAACGAAATTCATGCGCATATATATATAGGTAGGTATTTGGGAAACAAATTTATTGTTTTATTTGTGTTTTTATTTTTTGTAGTGTGCAAAGTTATTTTTCTGTTACTGATGGCACCCCCTATTAGTCTGCCACCCGGGGTGGACCGCCCCCACCGCCCCCCCCCTTAGTCCGCCACTGAGCGTGACTGTTGTGCGACTAAAGTTGCAATTTGGCACTTTTTTAGAGAGCCTGCCACAGTTTTTTGCTATTTTGGTCCTATTTTAGTTGGAGAAGGATCTTAAAATATTTTTCAAATTCTGTTATTTCCAAGTAAAAATCTTTTAAATGTAACGCAGTCTATTATAGTTTATCAAGCCAATACTTGTTAAATATCGTTAAAAAATTCTAGATAAGCTATTCTGCTTCTCATTTGCAATTTTTCTTGTGACTTTTCGGAACTCTGAACGGTCACACTGCAACTCATAGAGTTTTGCACAGCTCTCTGAGCCTTTGGGCCAGAATTTTGGGACACAACTTCACAAATATTTGCCTCAGTCCTTTCGCTTGCAACCTTGTATTAGAAGTGTGAGGCGGGCTGCCCCTTAGTACAATAATCAGCACACTTCATTAAGGACGAAATACTTAGCCAACTTAATCGCTAAAATTTCAACATTCGCCACATCGGTTGTTCTTTTCGCAATTTGGACCATCTGTTCTAAGGAATAACCCACATAACCGAAACAACTTAACATCCAGTTGCAGAAAGCCAACGCCAGTATGCTACGAAGCCTCCACTGAGCCATCTGGTCTTTGTGACGATGTGGAGCTAATGATATTTAAGGAAAAAAAAGAATTCCCCCACCAAGTGCCGCTTTGACTACCAACAGCCTCACAATCCCCGGCCCGGGGTAAGAAGTAACAAAATCTGAAAAGGCAAAGGACTACACTCAAAGACTGGAAAGTAAATAACCCAGCTCCGTCCCATATCTCATTCACACCCACAAAGGGTGTGTGTAAATGCAGGACTGTTGTACGAGTATAAGCACACATTGTTCAAGGGTGTTACAATTACAAGGTGGAAAAGCATGAAGTGCCGCACCACACTTGAAAAATATCCGCACACAAAGACCCCACAGCAGCGGTGGCAAACGCGCAGCAAGTGCTCGCAAGGGCAGCGAGCAATAAATTTCTGCTCGACTCCTCTGCGCTTGGGCTAGTGGTAGAAGTGCCTTCCCTCCGTTCCAAACAAGGGACTTAGTCTTATACCTTTCATTGTTGCGCACTGATGGCGCTATTGCTCCCATTGAAGTTGTGCAACAGACTTGCATTGAACGGAACATTATCGTGCTCTATGCGGGGGTATGTGTACCGCATCCACCCTATCATCTTTTGTGCATAGTTGAGTTTCATTGCCATTCCTCTGATGTTGAGGAACTGGGATTCTCACTCAGTGGTTGTGTTTACTTTGCAATTGGATCGTGCCTAGGTACAGAAGGCAGGGCTTTTAAGAAAACTACTGCACACAAGCTGTGTGCTCGCGCCGCAGGATATGGAATTGCAGTGTGAGTTTATTCAGTGAAATTCCTGCATCCGGGTTATGGCAGAACGTAAGCACATCTAAGCGGTGCCGGGTTATAGTTGTCCTTTTCCATACCCTTACCAAAATTGGTATTTCGAACCATAGACCAGAGAGTGCATAAAAGTGGTGAAAATATTTTTGTAGGTAGGCTTTCGATAGATGCAATTTTCAGTGTTGCCATAGCTATCAATAATATGGTTTAGAAAAGTGAGCAAGATCTTGCTTAAGGTGGAAAAGAGGTGCGCTTTTATATTGCGAACAGAAACTCCTACAAAAAAACAAATGAGCTGAGGTTCTGCTAGAGAAAGTCGCATTTCTCTACCCAAAATGTTTCAAGTCAATTGTAATAAAGTCTTTCCAAAGTCTTTTAAAAAGATATGATAACCTGTACCTAATGTTTCTCAAACTGATTTTCTTTTCGCGTTTAATGTTTAACGTTTAGCTGCAGCACTCCAGGTGCGCTTGGTAATTCTGCGTCACATTTATTACAAGCACAAGTGTTGCCGTCGCTGTAATTTATTGTAGAAGTGACGTTGACTTCACCTTGCTAACTTTTACAACCAATATCCTCCCACTTGTTATGGAAGTTAAATGCGGAGAAATTTATGACGTGTAAAAATAACTTCCTTTCGGCTGTGAATAATCAATCAATTCTATTAGCATAGATAACCCCTACAGAGTAGGTAACTGTCCAAAATTAACAAAGCCAACTCGATTAAGTGGATAATTTGAAAATAACCGGAAACCCGAAGTTAACTACGTTATAATTAGTCTACCAACTCTGTAAAAAATGCAACCAATTTCTTTGTTTTTATGGAACTACAAACGTTATGTGTATTATTTTCCATTGTGAATTGAACCATTTGAACTTGACAGTTCCTCCTAGCAAGAAATATTTTTATTTCCGTTTGCTCGGATCTCTCTCTAATTTTTTGATTTGAAATTTACAAAATGATTGTTCGGCAATTGCAACCAAAACAATTTAAATTGAAAAACAAATAGTTCTGCCTCCATTTTAATTTTTGATTTTGATGACAGATCGGCCATATACATATATTGAATGCAACGTTTCTTGGTATCGTTGGTGTAGTAAACACAATAATTTTTAATTTTAACCAAAATTATAATAGACTTTAGAAAATATTAAAAATAGTAATGTGATGACTTGGTATCACTAAAATGAGTTAAAGTGAAGAACTTTTAACTTCAAACAAATTTTTATTCAACCTATTAAAAATCCACTCGCTTAAATGGAATTTTTCTACTCTGTTAAAGATTAGAAGTGTTTGATTCACGTTACACAGATTTATTTAAGTCCACATAGTAGGTACCTTTTACGTTAAAGTTGCTGACACGATTTTCTGCTAGGACGTTCGAAAAAAAAAACCTCATATATTGTGGTTGAAATATTTCCCAACAGTTTCTGCATCGGTTTCAAGAAATTGCTGTACAAGTAGTACCTACTCGTAGACACCTGTAAATCTTACTTCGACCTAGAACGTTTTAAAAAACCTTTCTTTTAAAAAAACATTTTTTGAGCACCCTGTATATTTGCCAAAAAGTATGACACAGGTCCGGGAAAACAATTTTGTCCCAAATTTCAGTTAAATAAAACCACAACCATGTTATTAAGAGATACTCACACTTTGGGGTTGTCCATTGGAGGGGTTATTGGAAGGAAGTGAGGGGCCCGTTCTGTTGCGTAGACGGGCCAATGCACTCCTGAGGCCCTCCGTATTGTTGTTGTCGGGCCCCTTTCCAAACAAAATGCATACACAAAACACTTTGAATGCGTTTCCAAAACACGTTCGCGTCAAAAATTTTATCTCACTTTATATACACACAAAAATATAATGAAAGACCGCTTTCAAAAGAAAAACACACAAACTGAGCGGAAAATTCGGAACGCTTTTCCTTTATCTAAATTTCGGCAGAATATATCTCAGCATCATTTAAATTGGCACAAAAATTATTCTATCAAGGATGTGCCCGCCGCACGGTCTTTTATGTTTCACACAATAATTTTAGCTTGCTCACACTTCCCGCCCGAGGCTCTATCGTCACTTCTGCTGGATAAACATCCCGGAATTCCATTGAAATATGAGTTTCTAATTAGAAACCAAAGTTCAGAGATACCATCGGAACACGCGAAACCAAACCAGCCGCCGTCACTGCCAGGGTTGTCGTCGTTGTCGTTTCGCCTGTTTTTTGTTTATGCTAAGGATAAGGATAATGATTGAGTTGCTGTTGTAGTGTTCTGTTTCTGTGTGTGATGCGAACGTGAATTTGCGTGCATGAGATGAGACACGAATACTCATCCGGAAATCAATTTTGTTGTTTTTTTCTCAACGGATCCAGAAGATGCATAGAGCCATCCGAATGAGCCGTTGGATAATGGTTGATGATTAAATGTAGATGAGGATCCTGAAATGAAACAGAGACAGAGAAGAGCGTATTAACAACACAGATTCGGTTTGGCTTTGGGTTTATGTTTCATTGGGGACTTTTAGTGCGGTAATGACACGGAACCGGGTACTGGGAGTGCTGGGATTGGTATCGGTATTGGCGTTCATCTGCGGTGGATAAGTGCGAAAATATTTATGTATACATCAATTAAAATTAATGAGATTCTGCTGGGTGTGTTTGTGCATGGCAATTGTTATGGACGGTCTATTTGGTTTTGGTGTGCTACAGTTGGAGTGTTGAGATGCTATCATGATGAAGATGACGATGGTCGTTAGAGGCGTAATCCTTTGTCCTGGTGGGTGTGTTGGTACTGTGCAATGTCTGCCAGATTAAAAGCTATTTAACGTCACTTATTGAGTGGCATGTGTCCGAGATCAAGCAGAGATTTAAGGACGGCTCAGTGGTAATTATTGTTTCAATAAATGTATCATATGTCGCCGAGTGTGTCATCATCTCTTCATCATCAAGAAAGGCAACTGTACACATCAAATACTCATGAAATAAACGCTGACATTGCACGGATCAGTTTAATACGTAATGACTGTCGTGTTGTTAAATGGCACCCCTTAAGTGTACCTACTTACTGAAAGATATGCACGGATTTATTCTAGACTCGTGAGATGTCTTTGATTCATAAAATGATGCATCACACCAACATTTGTGTAACTGGCAATTATTGGGTACTTTTAAGCAATTTCGACTCACTCAAATGTGATAATTCACCTTCCCAAATACGCCAACCCTCGTTACTCAGGAAAATTTAAAATACTTTGAAAATCACAGTATTTTACAGTTGTACTAGATTTTTCCTAAGCTATTTGTCATAGATATCCACCACATCATCTATGATGCAATTTCTGTTAGAAACTTCAAAGAGAAGGTTCCTCCACCTGACCTTAAAATATTCTGTCTAAAAGCCACTGTTTTAGGTCACAACTCGACTGAACGCACCCACCAACTCTCCACCCGACTCTCCTTTGATTCCAGCCGACTTCCAGTATATCTGGAAATATAGCTGGTTGCTTCGTCGAGGTTGGTCGTTGGTTGTTCGTTGGTGTGTTAAGCGTAATACGCTGCTCAAGCTTAACTTAATTTTATCTGGTCTCCAACTTTTCTCTCCAAACATCAGCTAAAGTCCTAGCTAATTTTTGACATAGAGTACACCGAGTGGATAAGTGTCACAGAAAACAGCTGTTCTTTTAAAAAACTTCATTCAAAAACTTAATTCTCTCTTATTTTAAATATTTCTGATCCTAGGTACTTCTCGTCCATGTAATAATTAAAAAAGCTCATCCTTGCATATTTTTCCACAGCAGAACAACAAAAACTCTCACAATTTAGCTTGAGAAAATGTGCTGACCCATTTAATGGGCATGTTAAATTTTGACAGACACATGAAGTTAATTCTGAAACAAAAGTTTGATTATTTAGCTCAGGCTGCGTACCACTCGGCTAAAAGGTCTCTCTTAAATTTAGCTCAGCTAAATTTTGAAGAGAATTTTGTATGAGAGCGAAAATTTAGCTCGAGCAGCCTACTAAGCTTTTATTGTTAACTGTTACGTGCGAGGTGAGTCGTCATCAGCGTTGCCATTAGTGCAGATTTGTCTGCATTTAACGTAGCTGCAGACTTTGAACAACCAGAAATCTTCAGAAATCTGCGCCTTAGATTTATTTATATTGTAGTCTCAAAAAAAAAATTTAACAGTTTTTGCATAATTGCTGCTTTCGCTGTATGCTGTCATTTTAGTATTCAGCTCTTTTTTTCTTAAAACAAATTTCCATAGAAACCTGCAGATTGTAGATTTTTATTTTTGTCATAATTGCAGATTAATTGTACAAATATTTGCGCCACCGTGTAATCTAACCAGTTTTTCTTTGTGGCGGCACCAGCGCTGGCAACATCGCAATTAGTAATTATTGGCAAATACGCAAAATAATTTTGCAGTTTGTCCCACTCTCGCGTGACATTATTTCAGACGCAAAAGGTTTCATTCACTTGGCCTTGAAGATGTCGCAACGCAACATACTAAAGGACCCCAATTTCCCAAATTCCACTAATGACCCAAACACTTCGATAAATCACGGTGAGGGTCAACAAAGCAAAATCAATAAATTGCCCCTTTGCCGAAAAAAAATGAAAAGCAACAAACACGCCCAACATGAGTAAACGCTCTGTAATTGAATTTTTGTTCCGTAAATTGCCGTATCGGGTGGGGATCGGGACTAGGAAGAGAAACGCAAACACAACACAAAGTGAGTGCGAGCAAAACCACCTTCACATCGCCAGTTGCCCAGTTCCTAGTCCCCAGTCCCCACATCAATCAATCGCTTGTCACATTCCATTCGTTTGATAGTCGCTGCGAAAGGACATTACCGTCATTGAAAACCACCAAGCCATTGAAACTGATTCATTCGGGACCCAAATACTGCGCGACACTATTTTAACACGAAAAACACTGTCACTCACACCTGCCGCTGCCACCGCCAGTCCACATTGCGGTGCTAATAGAAAAGGCCATTTACTGTGGCACTGGAAAGGTCATATCGGCTATTTTGGCTTTTGGGTTTCATTTTTATCGTCAACCAATTGTGCGGGCGAATTCAAATTGTGTGTCCGCTTGAAGTTTGGTGTCGCGCTGATAGTTTTGCGGCTTTTCCTTGACCAATCATACAGACCAGACCTGTGCTACCTGCAGCTTATCGATTTTCGTGTGAACTGTTCCGGATGTAGGCTAAACGGATAAGGGCGGATAAAATAGTAAAACTAAAATAAAGACGCCATTAAGGGTGGAAACGCATTTTTTTTATAATTCATTATCTACCTAACTACAAAACACAATATGTGCGCGGCTCGAATCAATAAAGAGGGGGATCTGCAGGATTTCATAACCGACGGCAACCATGCAGTGTTCGGAGACCGCACGTAGAATTGATGAAAATGATATTGGAAAAGTATAGCAGCCATTCCCAGTGACCATGAGTGGCGTAGTGCAGTGCAGCGGAATGAATCAATTATTCAGTCAATTTCGCAATATTAGCTTAGCTGTTGATTCTGTTTGGAATTTGTTGGCTTGCATGGGATCGAAATGGCGGCACATTCAGGCGAAATGCGGTCAAATATTGAAGAGGTGCCTTTTGGTTATAAAATGGGAGTAGTTCTTTGTTGAAAAATTGAGGATTAGGCCCGATTAGGGAGCTTCAAAGAAGTAGAATTACGTTTGGCAGCTCATTCCAAAGAAATTAATAATCAACAAACGGAACCAAATCTTGAGCAAGGAGTTAGCTAAATAAAAACAAGTTGCAATACCACCACCGAGTGGCTTGAAACCCATATTTAAATAGCTCACTATTTTGCTCGCTGGTTTACTCAATCACAGATCCAGCTAATTTAAGTCTCAAACCGTGGTCGTGGAAAACGATTTAAGGCCGCCTGATTACTGGAGATGAGAAGTGAACATAACAAACTAGAGAAGGGACAACTTGGTCGTATCCGAAGTGCAGAAGATGCATTTTTTCGTAAATTGAAAAGGACAACTAACCCAAGGGATCTGCGAACCTTTTTGAAGTCACAGCCAATTTGGGAATTACAAGGAAAAACCCCTTATCAAATATCGCGGGATCACGGTTCTCAAAGTTAAGTTACTTATTTAGAGCAAAGGCATACGTTAGCCCGAAGAAGCTCCTCATAAAAGACCAGGGCACTCATTTTAGGCAATTACCGTCGAATCAATAGACCTCCTAAATTAGCAACTGAGTGCAAAAATGCGAGTTTTAGAGCTTAATCCTCATTTTCCAGTTCATTTGCCACAAATGCAATGAAAGCTGACAATAAGATTCCGGCAGAATGTAACTAAATATGGCCTTAAAGTTTCAAAAACGATATTGTCCCGAAGATTATTGTTATACGGAGTCTGCCCCCAGGTCTTGAATATTGCTCCCATTTTACTTATATAGATATCGGGTCCAAAATTTTAACTTAACTGACTTGGTACAGACGAGAACTTCTGATGTTTATAAATCTAGGCGCTGACCTGTCAACGCACCTCCCTACAAGCAGACAGACAGCCAGTGTACATCATCTATCTGTGGGTCGCTTGACAACCTCGAGGGCATCACTTTTCTGAGACTCCTTTGGCTGGAAGACAACTAAATTTTGGAACTCACTTTCAAGGGACTTACAACGATTTCACTGAAAAACAAAAAAACACCTACATCCTGTTGAGCCTTTATAGGTTCGCCTAAAAGTATTTCAAAAAGAAAATAAGAGAATGCAACCTTATTTACAGAGGGGAAACTCTAAAGCCTTGCACTAAAATTTCGTGTATATCGGAGGAAGGTTAAGTCGTATTTTTGGAGTACAGCAATAGTTCGGGAAATGCTTCAAAAGTATGTATACCTTCGTTGGCTTGTGACGATTTTAGCACACCCGCCAACATCCCCCTATAAACTTGCAAACCACACAAGTGAATCTCCCTTTTAAAGTTTCTTGTGGTGTGCCTTGTCTCAGACCGGCCACAGTCTAATGACACACTTAATTAATTAGAGGTTTTTAGTCGCCAGACTTTAATCACCTCTCTTGGCCTTGTGCCGCAAATCATCAATAATGCTTCCAAACACACACTCTCGCAGGAAAGTCGACAGCAAAACTGGCAGTCTATACTCTCATCCACTTTAAGAACAACAGCAAAACCCATCCAAAGTCAAACACCGCATGGGAAATCCTTTTAGTCTTTTGTCGTCGTCGTAAAATAATTCGCCGGCTTTGGTGTTTGCTTTTCATCGATTCCATGGAATTCCTCAGCTTTTCACCCCCGATTTGTTTCCATGGAGTGGAGCTCCCTCAACAACAATGAAATCCGATAGCAAAGTCGATGAATCCTTTTCTAAAGAGTAGGAAAAAATACCAAAACAAGCAAAAGGGCGACGGTAAAGCTGAAGACGCAATTTTCTACGCCTCATTTGAGTGCGAAATGAGTTCCAATTTCCTGGGTGAGCGTCTATTTATTATATAGCAATACATTAGAGGGTTGATCCTTGATCTTCCAACTGATTGACTTATTATCCAAATGGGGGACAACAATCGGACCAATGCATCCGCTGCGATGGAATTTATTTAGCCAAATCTGTCCGTCACGAAGCAACGCTGTGGAAATAAATATAAACGTAGATACGAGGAGTCGCTGGTATAAATGTGATCAAGGACGCGGACATACCTACTCTGGGTCGCATAAATCAAAGCAAGTTCAGTCGCAGATGGTTGGGAATGTTACCCGCTGCGTGATTGATGAATGAGTGTAGTTGCATTCAGCGACCAGGATGGATGTTAGTTCTAATGAAAGTCACGGCAGTTGTTCATTTGTGAGTTGTCATCGAGGATAACTCGTTAGAAGTGTACTGCGCGGTTTGGTGATTTGTTGCCGACAATGGCTGACATAAAACATGACATGTCGCATACGCAGTTCAGACTAACATCCCTGAGCTAACCGCCAGCATCGCCTCCACTGTAGGTCGGATGCGAACAGTGAGGAAACCCTGAGGAACCCACTTCTGACAGCTATTCTCCCGGGTGTTTGTCGGTCTTTCAATGCAGTGGAAAACACTTTCAGATGTAACGAAGCTCAAACCCCTTGCTCAGCAGTCCTGATGCTCACTCACCGCTAAACCAAAGAAGGTTAAGTGAATGCGAATACAGGACGAACTCATTTTTAGGAGCAATATTCAAGGACTGGTTTTTATAGTAAGCATGAGGATCTACATCGACCTCTAAAAAAGTAGGTAACTCAACTTATCTGGCGATTTTGAATATTAAGGGGCCTTGCCATGTAATTCTCGGAATGACTGACTTCAAAAAGGTTCGCAGATCCCTTGGGTTAGTTGTGCTTTTCAATTTACGAAAAAATGCATCTTCTGCACTTCGGATACGACCAAGTTGTCCCTTCTCTAGTTAGTTAGGTTCACTTCTCATCTCCAGTAATCAGGCGGCCTTTAATCGTTTTCCAATTCAGGCTACCAGGGTTTGAAACTCGAATTAGCTGGATCTGCGATTGAGTAAACCAGCAAAGGAGTCACACAAAGCTTTTCAAGCTAATTGGTGGTGGTAGTCCTTTTGTTTGAAGAAATTCCTTTAGCAAAATTTTGTTTTCATTTATACAAGGAACCCCACTGCAGTAGCTTTGCGTGACTCTCCCATTTTCGCCAGGTAAATGCCCCTAGCCAGCTACCCCCTTAGCCTATTCCAACATTCGCATATGCGTGGCTAGACTTTAAACTTGGTCGCCCACACCCAGTTATGCTTCGCAAGAACCCATCGGACTTGTGACCCTCTGAAAGATTCCTTCTACTGAGTGGCGTAAAATCAATAAACTCTCAGAAACCATTTATTGAATAAGTTTGTTACAGCTATTTGCTGCTGCGTGTTGATGGTGAAACGTCCTCTCGATGGGCACGTATAGGAGGAAAAGAACGCGCCCAGACTACGTAATAAGCTCCGCACAACAGCAGACGGTTGCCAATACGTTTAGTGCGTCCGAAGTGTAATTGGAAATTAATTGACTTCCCAGATTTTATTCCTCCTTTACGGAACATGTAGGTATACAGGAGTATATGTGTGGAATAGACTACCGCTGATGACAAGCTAACATTTATTAGATGTCTGGGCGTTTGATTGATGGAAGGCTGGATGGTGATTGATTTTGGCCGTGTCGCGCTCCCAAAAACTGAAAGCGGTACATAAATATTTAACCACCGGTAGTATTTTTGTGTTAACAGCAATTTGACAATTTCACAAAATCGAACGACAGACTATTGCACTCAAACTCGGAGTTGAAATTTGATTGCGAACTGTGACAGGACACTACTTTGTGATTGGAGTCGAGTGACTGGTAATTGAATTGCATCCACTTTTGAGGCAGTTTGTGACTATGGATCATCAAAATTGAATTTACATGTTTTCGATGATGAAATTCAAATGTTTTCCCTCCCATATCCTTTGGATGGTGGATACTGGATACATAATACCGCCCAGGGGGATACGACGCCAGGTGAAGCCTTTATGCATATTTTGTTGATAAATTTGATTTACTCACAGATTGGGCGAGTGTATTGCTTTGATGTTAAATTTGACATAAATTGGTTGCTACTTGCTACCATATGTAGACCGCACCGGCTACGAGCCGGGGAGGATGTCTGCTCCTCGCTCTCACACATGTGGCACTTGGTGCAATAATAACATTGGAACTCATTAATTCATATTGCTTTGAATTTTGAATGAGCCGAGGACAGAGGCAAGGCGTGGGTTAATTGACTCCATCACCTAAAGGAGGTGTGGAGACACATTGCCGTTCGAGCTGCTGGTCCGAATAACTCATGATGGGAGGCTTAAATTGTGATTGCTATTTGAAGATTAATGCATGTGGGGAGGTCTTCATTTAAGAGCTGAGCAGTCACGCTCGGGTGGATGGCCCAGTTAATGAGAGGTTGCTAGGTTATTGGAAATCAAATTTGGTACCAGTCGTGAATCAGAAGGGGGGCTTAAATAGCTAAAGGTGCCGGCACAACAGACAGCCACTTATACCACTCGGGGATCCTTCCTGTACTTCGGGAACGGCATGTCCATGCACAACTTCCGTTTTGCTAACATTTCCATCAACTCTAAAGTAAGGAAATTATTTTTCGTATGTAAGCGAAAAAAATGTTCAAATTACCACTCCGTTTCGACATGTTGGACAACGTATTGCAATTTCATCAGTTTTAGTTTCACCTGCAGTTTAAAGCTTCAATTTTTGTAAAGTGTTTTCCAATGAGAGGTGTTATTTTGAATGACCCGCTATTTCGGTAGCTGTCACTTTTGAAGCTTTTATTCTTTGACATTTGACAATTAGAAACTACGCCATTACTAAAAATGGAACGATACACGCTTCAACAACGCATTGAATTTATTAAAATTCACTACAAAAATGGTGAAAATCTTGCAGTCACTGTTCGCAAAACTGAAGCATTTTTTGGTCGTCGTGAAGCACCTTGTCGAACCGCAATACAGAAATTGGTGGAAAAATTCGAGCTGTTTGGACAAGCTAATGATGTGAAGAATAAAATCCGTGCACGTCGCTCAGGAACAACTGAGAATATTGTTGCTGTAGCCGAAAGTGTTGAAGAAAACCCAGGTTTGTCCATTCCCATTGGAATTGGGCATTCCACAAACGTTTTTTATTGTCGGAGTTGGATGGTACTGATCTGGACAACGTTTACTTTCAACAAGACGGCGCTACGTGCCACACAAACAACGAAACCATTGATCTTTTACGGGAAAAGTTTCCGGACCGTGTTATCTCTCGAAGAGGTGATCACAATTGGCCACCGAGATCTTGTGATTTAACACCTTGTGACTTCTTCCTTTGGGGCCACGTGAAAGATAAGGTCTACGCCAACAGCCCAGCGTCGATTCAAGATCTCAAAGATAAAATTCGTGAGGCTATCGAGGACATAAGGCAGCCACTTTGCGATTTGGTTATGGAAAATTTCATGAAAAGGATATGGTCCTGTATGCGTGCTCGTGGTGGCCATTTGGCTGGTATTGTTTTCCATTATTAACAGCGTACCTTCCTCTTTATTGTGAAATAAACATCCGATCATTTACCTCAAAAAATGGCATTTTTCTTTGAATACCCAAATAACACCTCTTATTGGAAAACCCTTTATTTAGACATCAGTTTAACTGAAAGCTTAAGTCAAAGCTCAACTGAAACTGAAACTGAAAAGATCGTCTAAATGGGGCACGAGAGCTCGCGTACAAAAGGTAATTAAAGAATATTTTATGACTAGGTCATTGAAATCTTATACAAGGTTCCGATCAAGGGTGAGCTGTTTCATTTATCGAGCTTCATGTGCCTTGGAGTTGCGCTTCTCTCGCATAGCTTTCTGTGTTGTTTTCAGACAGTTGTAGGGGTTTCCTCCCTTGGTTTATGTTCATTTTCCCGTTGAGCTTCTTGTCAACTTCTTCCACCAACAGAGAGCATGCCAAACGTCTGCTGCCAATTTCACTTGCTTTTCGAAGTCATCTTCGATTCGTTATCAATGCCCAATGTCCTTAATTCGAAACCAAAATACCACTCAAGATCTTTTTACGACAATACTCCTGTCGCAGACACACATTCAAACAGTCATCCTTAAAGTTCAATATCCTCCCGACTGCAAATGACATGCACGTTGCATACGTTCGATTATACATTTGGTTTCGGTTCATTGTCAGACTCACAGACTCGGTGGCCCTTTTTCCCCCCAAACTACAGATACCGCAACGTGACACGACACCAACCGCCCGTTGACGCAATCGTCCCCACCGATTCGCTACTATAGTTTCTTTCTTCTGCACAAAGTCCATTTACTTATTATATCCTTAACGATTATCCGATGACATAAAGACAACGACAACGACGCATTCCCAAGAAGTCATTTCAGATTCCAGAGGACAACGAGATTCCACGTCCCATTCCTCCGACCGGCTCTTGCAACAAAAGTTCATGTTGGACGTACTCGTAGTAGCTGCAGGGTGAACTATCATTTGCTTGGCTGCTTCTTGCGCGTTTGTAATTTATTTTTGGCATTGCAGCAGTATTTCGAACAGATAAGGGATATTTCTTTGCAGTGTGCGTGCAATGCAGCTGCACCGCATGCTTGGCTGTAATAAAAGCAACTCTTGCCACTAATTCGCCCAGGACATGTGATTGGTGGTGGAATCATTTGGAGTGTCTAGATTCCAGACAATTGCGTTCGCTGTGGAGTGCGATTAAATTGCATTCTCGTGTATTTTTCGTTATCCTTGTATCGCGTTCCATTGGATGGCAGATTTTATTTCATTTGAATGGGAAATTGTGGCGCAGGCAAGTTTTACGGTTGCGATATAAATCCGCTGCGGGGCGTCATAAAAATTCCACTTTACTGCCGATTGATTGCTGGCATCCTGCAGATTGGATTTTGCATGTTATGACTGATTTATATCTGCGACTTGCAGATGAATGAGCAGGTCCTTGGACAGACCTCACTTTCAGCAAAGGCGTCTCTTTATGGCAACGTTCAACACGGTCGCATCTGATAGGATACATTAACCCAACTAGGGGCCGTTGGTTTTTTTTTAATATTATTTTCCTCCTTCAAATGAACACACTGTTCAACATTTGCGATTGGTATCGAAGGAGTGCACACAAACAGAGCAATTGAAAGCACAGCGTCAAGTACGTGATGTGCATGGCGTATTAGATGCGGACGGCATGTCCTTTTTAGCAGCCACACTAACACCAGTCAACCCTGGGGCATAATAATGCTGGGGGCGTACAAAGTGCGGACGGTAAGCTCGGGTGTTTAGTGATGATTTGCCAGTGTGTGCTGCTGCTTCGATAATTCTTCCACTTAGTCGGGAGCAGTTGTGTTGCGCAAATAGAGAAAATTAGAAGGGCAAAATTGAAAACATCCGAGCGGATGGAAAATTGTTTTTCCCTTGCATCCTTTGCACGGCGATGTGAGACTGAGGATAAGGTCTGGCATTTCAATTGCCTCGCCGTCTGATTAAATAAATTCACCTAGGCAGAGATGGATTTGTTTGCTTTTGTTATATCCAGATGGCACGAATGAAATGATTGAATGAGCTTACAAGTTTTAGGTATATCTTCGACTGTTACTCAGAAGAATGGCGGAGAGAAACATCAAAGGATACTATGAACTCGGGGTAGACTTTGTGCATAACTTCCGCGGAAATGAAACTAATCCGTGTCAGTATATGGAACTGTCTCCACTCTTCTTAAACAATAGGAGCTAGTTATCCATTCGCTGTCAAGGCAACATATCCTCTTGCCCTCGTCGCTACAATTGCGACTTGAAAAGTCACAACGAAAAGCCCTGTGGAAAAAACAGACGACCACCATGCTGTTAGAAAATACATGAATGGGCATATACCACCCACACGGCTCAGCAGCGGAGACTAATTGTCAAAGAGGCAAAAAGCAGCAACGGACTAGAATAATTGACTGTTGGCGACCCATGCAAATGAAGAAAGGACAATGGCGATGGGACTTGTACGTGGGGTCATGTCATCAACTTCATACTAATGAAGTCACTAATATCCGTCAATGCAGACCTCAGCACCAATGTGAGGTCTTCGATGGGAAGGACCAGACGGTCGAATATTAAAGACTTCGGGCATTTAGCGACCGAGGCAACTCCTATGAGAGACTAGCGCCGCTCATATTTGGATATCGATTTGGTAGGCCGAGGCACATTTTGGCTGGACCTTTAAATGAATAACTTTGCGACAAATTTTTGTACAGGTTAAATTTGACTCTAAACCAGAGAGACAGCGTTATAGAAGAAGACCTCGCAGTGGATATCCTATCGAACCTACTGACTCTTCAACTGTCATAAAGAACCACTGCGAGTGATATAGGAAGAAGTGAAAACGTAGGTAATAAGGTGTCCCGTAATAGGTCCACCCCTAAAAAAAAATCTGCCTACCCCAATGGCGAAGACAAACGGGCCAACATTGTAATAGATTCACAGATGGCACTCAAATTTTAAAAATAAAAATTAGGATGAATGTAAGAAAGTCGGAAACTAAGCGTGTCTTCTTTTGAGATCACATGAGTTGCCCTTAATAGGACGGCTTAGGTCGCTCCTTATGCCTTGAGTAATCTTTGAACGCTTCAAGAAAGTTATATTAAAAATTTGTATTAAAATAATTTTTTTGTCGTGTTCAAATAATATCCCATGGATGTTTAAGAAAAATCTAAATAAGCATTAAAATATAATAAGATTGCATTTAATTTTAATACTCCAAAAAATTAGTGTTTTATAATTTACAAAAAACAAAAGAAGTATTAAATTTGAGGTAAAAGTATATATTATATTTCAATCTGCAGTTTATTTAGTTCGAATATAAGTCTATAAAAGTTCAATAACTTTTCAATATAAATAAGGGTTTTATTTAAATACTTTTGCACTAAAATCCATCTCCATCTATATAAAAATTTAATATTTCGTATATATTTTGTAAAAGCGGGCATTACTTATATTCGACAAAACTTTTATTAGTTTTTTTTTTTAATTTGAAAATATGCAAAACATTAAATTTTAATATTCTAATATATTAAATTTAGCACCAGAATTTTTATCGTGCTTACTCCCTATGTCTTTATCAGTGACTTTTTGGACGACTGGTGAAAAATTTGGGGCACATTTTGGACAATACAGAGAAGTTCTAAAATGACTCCCAACCGATATGAGGGTTTCCTCTGATAGGGAGACTAAGTAGCCAGCCTACCTATGCGGCTATGACAGGTTTTGGTACTGATATTCCGTTTTTTAGTCGAGTTTTTCTCAAACGATCTTAAAAGGGAAGGCACAATGGATGGACGTATGAAGTTTACACTGACACAGGTTCAAATTAATCGACTAATATGCCTGGAAGGGTCTTTTCGATATCGCCAAACGGTCTCAATTAATAATTTTAAATGCCCCACTTATCCATTGAAAGAGGCGCGGGTTGATGATGTTTGAAGCGAACCCTCCTCAACTCTACTCTAAGTAGTCAGTGGCAATCACCATACGAGAAGAGAAGAGACTTCGGACTTGATCTAACCAACTCATCCAGGGGTCAACCTAGAGGTAGCCTACACGGACTAAATAGCAGACGTTCCCAAAGAGGCATGTTTTTTTCGATTTCAACTTGTCGTTCGACGAGATTTTTTTTACAGTTTTAGCCTTTTGGACCCTTTTTTTTAACGTGTTGTAGGCTTCTTTGACATTTTTTTTGACAGGTTTTTCGAAGCTTTTTGGACACCTTATTCAATTCATTTTTCGACACATTTTTAACGTGCTTTTGGACCCAATTTCTAAACTGTTTTCCAACGGATTTTTGGAAGCATTTTTTGTGACGTTTTTTTGGCGGGTGGAGGTTTTTTTAAGCCCAACGAATTTTGAGGTAACTTTTATTTTAAAGTAAGTAACCTGCTAAAGATATAAATTTTTAAAAACCTTGGGAGCCGAGTTGGAGACACGCATTTAACATGACCAAATCAACGAAGCATGGACCGCTCCGCCCGAAGAAGTGCATGATCGACATTGAATACAGTCTCTGCGAGTCACACTAGCATGGCAATGAAGGAAGCCAAGCTTGTACTCGCGATTCTTCGATTCTTTCTTTGAATACCTAAATATTACCGTAGGTAGAAGTTGATGGTTAGTGTGTTAGAAAACGATTTTTTTTTACTGCGCCAAGTGTGATCTTATAAACGAAAACCCCAAAATCACGCAAAATAAAACAAACTTGAGTCCTTCCACGGACCTATTGAGGCAACTTTTTATTTATTTATCTAAGAATCAAACAAAACAACAAGTTTAAGCTCAGCTTTGGGCACCAAGTTCGTCCCTCCTGATAGAAGAATGGCCCAGCTGTCTCAAAGGTGGCCACAGTTACAACAACCAAGCATTGCTCAATCTTGAATAATACCCCGCGGCCAGACAAACAGTCCTTTTCACAAAAAAAAATTATGCACCCTGTTAAATGGAAACCTTGAGTAGCTTTACAAATTTCATCTAGAGCAACCAACGCCTGAGGCCTAGCCTTCTTTAATTTTACCAATTCGTTATCGTTTGCGAAATTACTAAGAACGCCTTACAGCACACACCAGGCAGAGGTCCATTATTCATGTTCCCTGAAATGTGAGTGTCATAACTGCTGCACTCCTTGGAGCTGCACCTTCAATTCTGTTTGACCGATTTTCAACCAGAAATGCTTCACGGAACTTGTTTTCCTCTCCCCCGTCAGTAGATATACCCGTATAGCAATATCCTTGGGCGAGTTACGTATTTTCTCAAAGAGGGGAAACCAAAACAAGAGCCAGACCCCTATGTAGGACATACTCAAGTTTAGTGCGGCACAGTGGTTGGGTTGCATGAATAGAAACACCTCGTACAGGTGTATCTGTATCACGTGCACACAGAACGCTCACAAACACCTTTTACACACCCGGTAGAGGGTGAACGTTTGCTGTTGTGTTCTTTTTTTGTTCTTACTCAAGGCTGAGTTTGAGCTTTTGTGTTTTTTTTACCCATGCCAGGTGCCATCAGCATACCCAACTCTAGACAAACATTCACTCGAAAGGGGGTTAAATGGGGACAGTGGGATTTTTTTTTCACCCAAAGTGAATCTACTACTCGTACCCTCAGTCCCCGATGTTGCGGTGGTTTGGGTTTGTGTTCTTTCTACGAACTCGTATATGCTGCTAAGTAAAAATGCATTCAGGTGGGATTTTTTGTTTTGTATTTCTCCACAAGTGCTATCAGCCTGAAGAGCAAGATTGAAGGTGAACTAAGTACAATGGAGAGGGAGTATGCCTTTCAGGGGTTACTGCGCTTGCTACCAGACGTGTGGAATTTTGCTTTTCTTGCGACTTGACGGTTTGTATATCCTTAATCGAAATGGTAAATCGTCAAGGAACGATGAACCGAAACAAAGTATAATGTTCATTTCCGGGACACAGTGATGATGATGATGATGGCGGAAGAAAAGTAGGCGACTGTGTGCAGTATGCCGGAAAATTATTCGCCTTGAATGGAAGCGTCTTTTTCTCGTTTTTGCAGCACCCATATGGCATACCATTCAATTTAAGGCTTCGATAGGCCGATGATCTAGATTAAGAATATTTTCTGTGACATTATTTTAGAGGCATGCCCCTGTGACTCAAAATGGATGGTTTTCTAAATAGAAAGGGAAGGCCTCCTGTCATCCAAACGGGGGTGTAAAAATATGCGAATGACAAGCAAAAAGTTTGAAACGGAGGTTGATAAGGACTCGAATGTGACTGTTTGAAGAGATCGGTAGAAGTTCTGTGAGAGCTTCGAGCTATTTCACCGTAGTATTTGCTGCAATTAGGTAGAAGGTGGAGCCAATTTGGTACGAGTTTCGGACGTCTAAGCAGCTGGATACATTTTTTTCTCGGCAAAGCTGCCTTTCCTTGTTTATACCAAAAGGAAACCATGGAACCAATTTGTCTGTCGAAAATAGCATTCAAGCGGACTACCACTAGGGTTAAGCTCAAAATTTCTAAGAGTGGAGACATTTTCCTCCCAAGTCTGGTTCCATTAAAAACCAGCATGGTATACCCAGACCAAGAACAACATCTCTCTCAGGCTACCCAACAAAAATGAATTTCCCTCCTGTCACACTCCCTGTGACTAACTCTCCAAAGACTGTATGCCTTTAAATTGCAACAACCACCACACCTCTCCACTGGTTACGGTTACCCCTCATTTCGTTCCTCGACCGCTTCCTGTTACATTCAGTCCCATTCGTTGCTTGAAATTTGTCAAATCGCTGTCGGCAGCCAAAATGCCATAAAACAAACCAAACTCCTATCTGTTCCATGTCAATGAATTGCTTGGTGAAATCAAGAAAATCAAAGAGCTGTCACATGCCAGTGACTTGTCCTGTTAAGCCCTCCCCTTGGCGCAGAGTGACATCCGTTTGTTCGAAATAATTGAACTTTGCACAAGGCAGGCGAAAACAATTCAATCATCGGTACATTGTTCCGAATGCCTAAACATAATTACAGCCAAGAATGTGTCGACTTTGTGCACATGGAAGTGTAAGGTCGAAGTGGACACTCTGAACCCTCAGTTAATCCTACATTCCGGGGCTATGTAGCTTAAGCTCAGACACCGAGACATCTATTTGCACAGTTCCATTGGAAATTGTGTCAAGGCAAGAGCACAACACACATGAGGCTCGACGACATGACGTTGATGGTCTGGCGTGTGGGCAGAGGAGTCTTGTATTGGAAATGGGGTTATGTACTCAGCGAAACGGTGCACGCGCCATTTAACTTGTGAGCATAGTACAGGTCCAATTATATTTCGGTTTTGTTTGTCTTGGTTTGGGGTAAGTAAGGGATGTCGTCCAATGTTTGAGGAAATAATAATAATCGTGAGTGTTGACAGAATTTTCGTTTGTATAGAAATTTCGATTGAAAACATGTTGGGTCTTACATTGGGCGCCACTTATTTCGTTGGGATATATCACACCAGCCTTGGCTGACTCGTACACAACTGCCCCCTCAGTTGGTAGTCTAACGAAACAGCCAGTTTGTGTAGTTGTTCTTCGCTGAATTTCTGCAAAGTTCTGAATTACAGACTATAGTCAAGCTAGAAGAAGCTCGTGAATACTTAAAAGTTGCAGCTTTCTAATTTGCCGTTCTGACGGATTTGCTGATTTTGAGTATCCGTTTTGTTTGGAATCAAATACATTATTTTGAACTGAACTAAGTATGTCAGCATATTAAGCATTTAAACACGAAACCTCACATTGGGCGCCACTTTTAAACATCAACAAAAATGTTGTTCTAAAAAGAGATGTTTTAAAGTGCGGTTTTAAAATCTATAATTTTATTGAAGCTGTTGAGCCTCATGTGGGAAAGACTCCATACAGTCAATGATAGGACTCCATCTGTCGACTTAATAACGGAATGAAATATATCCCCTCGACAGGATCTTAAAAACGAAGCTGATGATATACGGAAGTGGAGTTTTATTTCACAAAATAAATTCATAGGACCCTAGAACTCGCTTCTCACCTTCGTTTTTGATATTCGGGACGAATGAAATTGATCTACAGTTTTATGCCGTGTCCTAAAAACGAAGCTGATGATATACGGAAGTGGAGTTTTATTTAACAAAATAAATTTATAGGACCCTAGAACTCGCTTCTCACCTTCGTTTTTGATATTCGGGACGAATGAAATTGATCTACAATTTTATGCCGTGTCCTAACGGCAATTGAGAAGCTCTTTCATGACAGTTATACTGTCGAAAGTTTGCCAGACTTTCGCAAGAGGTAGGGCGCTATGAAAAAAAAACCTTAAGGTATTATTACTGTTGTTTTTCGGGGATACAACCTGTAACTTCCCGCTTATTTTGACAAAAACAATATTCACATAGAAATAATCAAACCCAGTTCTTTTTTGATTCAGTGGCCTAACTCGTTGTTTTACTTCATACTGGGCGCCACTTTGAAATTATTTGTTATTTGGTGATATTCCAATTCGCCAATGGAGTTTCTGTAACCATTTTCAAAATTCAGACCTTTCATTGGGCGCCACTTGGAAATGTTGTAACAACAAAAACGACTGTTTGTTTGTCAATTACTTACAACAAATTTCCTCTATTTAACTGAATTCAGTCTCCAAAATGACAGCCTATAACAGAAAATTAACCAAATACTGATGCGACCTCGTGTTGGGCGCCAATCCTAAATAAATAATTCGTTCATTTGTTAAACTACAAACTAAGAAAAAATCAAATTTAGTCAGAAGTCGACTTTCTTTAAATGCGAATCATTGCAAAGGACATTACAATGCCCTCCGCTGTCTCTCTTCAATCCAATTAATTTTAAAGCACATAAAACAACAGACAACAAAGGGCAATTAGCGGATAACCATTACTATCTGCAAGGGAATCCATTCCAAATGCAACATGCAATGGTGCAGTAAAATGCTATCACCTGCTTGTGCATGGATGAATGGACTTTCTTACTACCTCGATAGAGGTTTCCCTCGAGTAGTGAATATTACTTCCAGTAAATGGTATCCGCGTCGAAAGAAAAGGAGGATACCCGCAGGTGCATTTGCTAATTGACAGAAGGCTAATTGGAGCGTTTAATGCTTTTTTCGCGTGAGTAATCTACATCAAGTTTTCCGTATTACAAGCGAAATGCTTACTTATCGATATAAATTCGGAAGGGGTTTGTTGGGCTATAAAACGTTTTGTAACTTCAATCGAATAGATTTACGAGTAAGAAATATAAAATATTGTCTATACTTTCACAGCAACCAGCTGGACAAAATGTTATGACAAAGCCATCGTTTGAAATTTTGAAACTCGTAGTGAAAATAATAAATAAATAATTGCCGCACCAGGTTTATAAAGGATAATAGGTTTGGCTTCTCATAATCACAACCAGCCGTTTCTGTGAGTTTTTGCTTTTGGAACGTAAACTGTGTTACTCCGCAGGACCCCTTGCTCAGTAATCCAGCACTCAAACCACTGCGATCAACTTTAAACTAAAAAGCTGTCTAGGTTTCAATTCGGTTTCAGAAGGGTTTTTTTTTTAAAGGACCGATCAAAAGGTATTTTTTCTCAAAACCCTGATCAGAAACCATCAGGGCTTCTTCCGTACTTTACTTACTGAATATACGTGGGACCTTTTTTAGTTTGGAGTACTTTCCACAACAGAATTGAAAACTTATTGTTACTTTTAAAAAACAACGTTAAACTTTTTTGGAACTTTTTCTTCTAGAATTAGAATTTGAAAACCCGTTCAAAGGGATTTTTTGCATGTTACCAAAATTCGAGTGAACTTTCTTAAAAAAAATGTCTCCAGAATAACTTCTTTTTCACAATACTGTGCCTTAAAAAAATAAACATAATCCAAAAGCAGAATCGAAGTTTTTCATTTAGAAAACAAAATGAGAGCCAAACAACATCGAATGACTTCTTTTGGCCTACCCTGTATAAAATTCTCTCAAAAGTATAGAACATTTTAAAATTCATATGTGGAACCCCAGAACTGTAGGCCATTCATTTGGAACTGGAAATAAACTAGCAACTGGGTGCCAAGTTTACTTCAGCATTAAACAAATTAAAATTTCAACGAATGCCCTTTCGAGCACTCTTGACATTTGCTTAAGAAAAATTTATGTAAGAGTGCCGCATAGAGCGAAAAAGAAATTTATTTCAAATCGACCGTTATTGCCGCCCAACCTAATTATGTACCAAGTCGAAGTGACCCTTATTTTATTACCCATTATGCCAAGTGAGAGGCACGATTTTTTTACGTGATTGTAATGGAAAGAACATCAAACCTCTCGTGAAAATGGCACGCAACGAACCCTCTCTCTAAGTCTTTAAGGAAATTGTCGTTGAAAGGATTCGATCCTTTTTTTTTGAATATTCCCTTACGCACAAGGGGAACAGTCAAAGAAACAGAGTGATAATATTTGCAGTTCTTTTATCAGGACGAAGGCAACGAAAAAAAAGAAGAAGCTCTGTTCCGAAACATCCGTTTGCTTTGTAAAAAATAAAGTTTAAGAAGTATTTCAACAGAAAATAACGTAAATTGGTATTTGATATGCCCTCGGGTCTATTGGGGATAAAAAAGGAAGAGTCTCTGAATTTATTTACTTGCTTGTATTTTGACAATGAGAAGTAAATAACCAGTCGTTCTTTGTCGTACTTAAAGTAGCTGAAATGATACCGGGGGGAGCATCAAGGTTGAATTTTTATACCATGAGATACTCTTAGGCTAGAAACTAGATGATACTTGAAGGTGTTGTGTGGTAAAGTCGTAGAAGGTGTGGTACAAGGTAAAGTGACTAAGTGACTCTTCCGGGCATGGTAAGTGTGAAATTTATTTCTCCTATTTGATGGTTGGTTGGTGTGACATTTTTATGGTCAGTTATCTTTGTTTTGGTGCAGGGAAATAACTTCACGGGCACCAACTTCACATGCGACTAACTAACCTTACCTCGAGTGGGAAGTAATTCTACTTTTTTACTTGAAGTTATTTCCCACTGAAAGTGGGCTGAATTTATTTCCCTGGACCACCTTTTTAAGCATAAACGTCCTTAATTTTGTTGGGCACAATATTTGGCTATACGAGTCGGCATTGAATGTCAATACGAAGGGCACTTGATACCTTAGTCAAGGAAAAGTAGGTCAATAGTATTTTTTAAATAAAAAGAATATTCACAAATACTTGCAGTTGAGGGGTTTTTGAATTAGAATAGTCCTCGCTATGAAAATTAATTTTACTATAGCCCTAGCAATGTCTTAGACAGTCGTGTCATACCTGAAGCATTTATGCATACGAAAGGCTAGTGACTGCCAATATCCCTCCATAGGCATAAGGCTTTTGCCGATTGGAATCAACCTCACTATACATCAGTCTCATGTCACTGCAGCGTCTTTTACGTAGAGATCTACTGTTGAATGGGAGCATGGTTCTTTGAGGGCTTGGAAGATCTCGCAACGACACCTCTACCAGATTTAAGAAGATTCATCAACAGATCCGATTGGGTTTGTTAGTTGCATGTCCTAAAGTGCACTTTAAAGAGTCTCAATGACTTCTGGGTAAAAACTCCACATAATGAAAGCTGCCCAACCTAACCTATATTTCCGCGCCCATGGTACATACTGATTTTCGGAGAACTCTTTTTCATAATCTAAGCGGCAGACTTTATACTTATTTTCACTGCAGCTCTTTTCAGTCGTCACTTGCTGTTAATCCAATCGACGGGACAGTCAATAGTCTTCCCACACCTTACCACTTTCAGCGACTCAAAACGCAAGAAGATACCTTCCCAGCACCGCCTTTGTTTGGGGTGAATCACTGTCGGCAAATTCTCAATAGAATCTCATTCACTTCATTCACAGAGTGCCAAAAGTCTACCCCGCTCTCAACAACAACCCTGTTTTATGTCCGCATTCACTAGATTAAATTATTAAACGGACATATCCTTTTATCTGCGACTATTGCGTTTATGTGTTAATTTCCAAAGCAACTCGCCATTGTCTGAAAACAAAGGACAGTGGCACCATAAAAATTATGCTTTCTCAACCAATCGATAGAATGGACAGCAACGGAGACAGTGAGTAGCTGTCAACCTCCCCACGCTTGAGTAATATTTTCGCCTTTCCTTTGTTCGAAATGGGGTTAATGTGCTCAACTCTAGGGCGGACTTGTTTGCTCCTTTTCCCTTTTATGATTTTCTATTTCAATAAATTTCACTGCCTTTGCAAATTAAATACGAGTTTCTGTATATGCGTTATGAAGTGTCGTATTTTAGTTATGCGTTGAGGTAAATTGAATGAACAACAAGCACAAGGGCGACACCAAACTGAAGGGGGTACAGCTACCCATAGACCGTACCCAAAAAAGCAGATATAATGTATCACATTCAAAAATTCATAAAGGATTCCATGGAAAGGAATTATGTGATACAAATGATAATGACGAAGGGCAGTTAATAGTTCAAGTAATATCCTTAAGCCCACTCGAGATGAAAGAACTAAAACTCCAAATAAAATAGTCGCCAGTTGTGGATATGCATGGAAGCGATGACAAAGTGCTAGGGGAGCAGTTGGACCCAAACGGAAGTTGATGTGTCTGGCAATGATTTAGGGTACTTGAGTCACACATGAATACATGTATGACAACATATACGCGATAAGTGGGGATAGGCACTCGGGTTTGTATGTAATTCGAGTGGAAATAAATTTTCCGAGCTTTGAATCGCACGATTTACCCTCCCCTATTGAGGAAATCGGATTTTGTGCAACTGACTCTAGAGGAGATTTTTATTTTTATACCCTCCACAGGAAGGTATATTCACTTTGCCCATACATTTGTAACGCCAAGAAGGAGTCACCGGAGACCTCATAAAGTATATATATTATGAATCAGGATCACATTCTGAATCGATTTAGCCATGTCCGTCTGTCTGTCTGTCTGTCTGTCTGTCTGTCTGTCTGTCTGTCTGTCTGTCTGTCTGTTGAAAGAACGATAGCGCCCAAAGTAATTGACGTAGGTGAATGAAATTTGGTGAAAGGACTTCTTTTTATCGGCGTCAGGTTGGTATTGAAAATGGGCTATGTCGGTCAAGTAGTTCTGGTACCTTCCTCACAAAACCAATTTTGCATGACTTGTATGCAGTGGAGGGTATCAAAGCATCGGCCAGGCCGATGATAACACTTTTACTTGTTTTATTGATGGCTTTTCGGAGTGCAGGGTTTTATTGTTATTAATGGGCATTGGGAAATAAAATGGGCCTTACAAATCAAAGAGATTAGGGCACTAAAAGTCATTTTTGTTGCCAACTAGCTTACAGTTGTGATCCACATAAATCTTTTATAATTCCCTATCGTCAAAGTTAGGTTAACACAAAAATTGATTATCAACAATTAGGAACCGCAGTTGAGGAAACAAATATTTTAGTGTTATATAGTTAATACAAATCAACAAAAAGCTGAATAATTTTCACTGCAGCCTATCCAAAGTAGAAAAATACATCCCTAATCCATGAATGCGCGTAAAACTATATAAATATAAAATAAGTTTGGGAATTTAAAATTTTCACGCGTGTAACTAATGTACATAATATTTTTCTATCTTAATTCATAAAGAGAGGTTCCCTTCTGATTCATTATCTACCAATGGCTGATTTTACAGTTTCTTCGCCCGAGAATTGGTTTGTTCGCTACTCCATTAGCACTTTTGCGGGAAAAACGCATTTAAAGGTTTGCGTACTTGGTACTCCAAAACTGTGTGATAGGAGTTTTTTTTTTATTTTTTAGCTTGAAGGTAGTCTTACAAAGAGTTCACCTACCAATTTTCAAAGTGGTCTGCCAAATCGTTAACAAGCTACGTTAATTTACGTAAAAGTCTACTTTTTTGACTTGTGTCCTACCTCCTATATTTTGAAACTGTTCTTGTTTTATCCATACACGTGAAACGCAAACAAATGGATATAGCACAAAGCAAATCCCATCCAAAATATCTGAAAGGCATGAAAGCATGCAGTTGGATGCAAAAGTCTTAAAAGAAAAATCGACTTCATCTTTTTTAGTACCAAATTTTTCATTCAAAATATACAATACTAAGTAAATTTTTTAAAGTGTTTAGTATAAAACATTCTTCTTGAAAAAATAAACAAAACAAAAAATGTAAAGCAACTCTACTGCACAATAGGTTTCTAAAGATTTAGCAACGTTTCAAAATATTGCCTATCGACTTGCAAATCTTTTTTCTGTTCTTTTGACATCGGTTTTGATCTGCAACTAATAGGTGATTTTTTAAGCTTAGTTTTTTTTAAAAATCAAATGAAACACTCAAATTTGCATCAAATATTCAAAATTTTTATTGTAATCGATAAATAGGCCTTTGCCATTTTCGTTTTTAAGACAAATTCATGTAAATTTTGTCCGCGGCCCATTCGGAAGGTCCAATTTTGCGTCACGGCGTGTATTCCACGAATAACGCGTGTTGTGTTAGCCTGTAAGGCTTCAATCATGTTTGGCTTGTCCACATAGACTAACGACTTTAAATAACCCCACAAGAAATAATCAAGAGGCGTTAAATCGCATGATCTTGGCGGCGGCCAACTCACAGGGCCATTTCGAGAGATAAGCTGCTCACCAACAGCGGATTTTCATGGAGCTGTTCTAAGGCCCATTCACCGAAAAATTTTATGTTGCGGTAGGTCATTCGGCTTCAGTTCTTGCACAATAGGCTTTCAAACGCAAATCGACACGTAAAATTTTCCATGTGGTTGAGTAACAGATGTCCAATTGCTGAGACCAGCGACGCATTGAAATTTCACGATCTTCATTATTCATTAACATTGAACGCTACGACTGCAATATTCTTTTCGGTTCGCACTGTACGCATGCGAGTCGATGGTTTAATGTCCAAAAAAGGAAATTTGGTGCGAAATTTGGTGATAACAGCACGCATTTTTGATTCACCAGGTCGATTATGACGACCATAATATGGTCCTAACAAGCGGTGCACATTTTTCACAGAGCACGAAATTTTATAATAAATTTTAATAATTTGCAGTCGCTGCTAGTTTGTAAGCCTTTCCATGATTAAATGGCAGAGTATACTGAAAACTTTTCACTTTGACAGATGACGTTTAAACGCCATTACTAACCAGTGCTGCCAACCTGAAAAACTTAACTCTGGAAAAATGACCCCTTATGTGCAGCGTTTGCAGGCCTTTTGTGTTCAGCCAGTAACTGAATTCATATCTTCATTATATCGAATACGGACACAATAAATTTTCTTCTTAGTAAACCGACAATTCGTATTAAAATTCCAACGATCTGGAACCACTGTCCACCGTTTGTTCCAACTGAAAAATATTTTAGCTGACTGGTTTGTGATACCTAGAGTAACTTCGAGTAATGTGATACAGGCGTTTGTTTTCCAACAATTACTCGTAAATTTTTATGACATAGCTCTTGCCAAACTATTAATTACAGCTTTTTGATGCATTGCGCATTATACATCGACTTTGGGTTTCTGCAGAGTAATCCAATCTGCAGCTACTCCAAAAAAATATATAAAATACCTCTGTAACTCCCCTTAATAAAACTGGCAGATAATGTGATACACTAACTTCGGATAAAGTGATTGATATACCAAAACAAATCAGACTGCAAGCATGGAACCCATGTCTTGGTCTTTTTATCCATCTGAAAGCATTTGTTACAGATTCTGTCGTTGGTAGGTGGAGCTTCGGCCCAAGGATCGTCGTCTAACCTCGGTAAATGCAAGCTTTCATCTGAATCGAGGAACTTGAGGAACATTCCTTGGTTTCCTCTGCCCGTTTGTTTTTTACTAGCACGAGTCTTTTCGGCTTTTTCTTCTGCTTTTCAATGTTTTTAACACTCTCTTCCAAAAACTTTTTGTGCGCCGATATCGTTAGTACAGTGATGTAGTATATCACTTTACCCAACTTTAACCATATCACATCAGCCGCATTAAGCTTTTCAAACAATCAGATTTTGGCTGAACTGCCAATGAAAACTCCCACAAAAAAAGGTCAACTGTAGCGCTGAAACAATTCCGATACATTGACATCAAACACAGTCAACGCGAACCTGCAGCACGTGTCCTCTTCCATCATTGTAATGTGGACAAGAAAATTCTTGTCGAGAATTGATTATTTCGGTAAATATGCTGGTATATCACATTACCACACGAAATCACAATACCCGAAGTTACTCTACAGTATGACAAAAAAAAAAACATTTAGGTGGACTTCAGACGAATGAGTTTTTAAAAAAAAAATGTTAAAACCGTGAGTATCACACATTTTTCACTATGTAGGTTAAAAACAATTAAATTCAGTTGTCGATTTTTGGTTGCTGTAGAAATATTTTGTTGAAATCTAGATTTTTAGCCTGCAGTTTTGGAGTAGATGGATTTACTTTAATATAGGTTGAAGAGCATCATCATTTAAATAGCATCTTCTACGTATTTGATTTCAGTGTGGTGGCTGAAGACAAACCTCCATTTGTTCTAGAAGCACTTTTTACTCAAAACTTTTCGAAACTTATGAATAGGTATATAATCAGAAATTGAATGTGTAAAATAAACATAATGGGCCTTAGCAATAAACATTTTTAGTCTCGACTCTAAATTTTCGTAGTTCACTGTGGCTATGTTTTTCAAACAAATTTTGCAATTGTGAGCTTTTGTAAATTTAAAGTCGAGACTAAAAATGTTTATTGCTAAGGCCCAATGTGAATCTTCGTTCAAAAATTTATCACAAAAGATTTATTTGTTTATTAAAGTTTCAACTTCACAAGCTACTTCCCGATTTTATTCAAGACTTGAGAATAATTTTTAGGCAGGTATTAGAGTTAGGGTAAGGTGTCTGTTTTGCCAAAAAAAAGACTCAAATTTTAGATGGTTATATTTCCTTTAAAAATCAATCTTCAGAAAAAGATTTATAAAAAGTTCCTTTCGAGAAAGAATTCCGAAAGAATTCTCATGCACCTCTTATAACCCTCATACTTAAATGCCCAACATGAGGCTATTAACCTTCGACAACCTACGAGCACATTCCGTATGATTCCATTTTCACGCTTGCACGCCATAACCAACAAAAGGCGGAATCACTTTGTTTGTGTTTACAATTTGTTTAGTTCACAAGAAACGTTTCAATTACGACTTATAAAGTCAACCATAAAAGCCTCAAGAGAGCTTGCTTATTGTGGTTACGCACAGCAGACAAACGATGTATGAGACGCCATCCTTCAATCGCATTTAAATCATTCAAACTAGCACTCTAAGTGGCACCTGCTTAATAAAGCCAAAATTAATTACATATCTGCTACATTCAACTTTGAGTACCTTTTACCTCCTCCAGGCCCAAGGCGTCCTTCCAAAGTGAACAAAGACCTTCGGCACCAGCTCTGCGTCTACCCACATTTGGGGAAACCCTATATCCTCTCCGAAGTTGGATCTAACGTGTGTGGCATTAAACGTAATTGTTAATAAAACTTCTTTCGGTGTCGGTCTACCTCTTTAAGGTAAAACTTAAAGTGTCGAATTTTCCTCACCGACAAATACATATGCATGTACGTACAGCCGCCAAGGCAATAAATCTCCTCGCTAAACGAGCGCACATATCCATTACACTTACACAAATCTACCCACTATCCTTGCCTGGCTTTAGTGAATGGAATTTCATAAGGACAAACGAAGGAAGAGAAGAAAAGAAAGGAAAACCCCATGTGTACTTAGAATAATTCTTTTCCAAAGAGAGATGGAAGCGAAAAGGAATCCCCTATTTAGTGGAATTGCTTACCTCGAATTGTCCGTTGTTCATTCTACACTCCTTCGGCAGGAGTGGGGTTTTCTTTCCCTTCTGCTTGTTTGGCTATTTGAATTTTTGTATTTGCTTGCCTTCTGCAGTGACAATTCACGGCGACGAAGCTACTGTGTCATCAAACAAAACGATTTCATTAGGCCTCCCAAATATTCCGACGCCTTATTTGTATTGTCCTCGTCGGCTGTATCGAATGAGAGAACCCTTCGGGCTCACAAACACACGCAAACCGCAGGAACAAAACAAAACCCGAAATAGAAACGAAAACTCGAGAATAGATAACACAATTCGTTTATTTAGCTTGTCGATTTTTTTTCCTCCTGTTCCTGAGGACGACCAAATGTAGGTTACGAGCGTAAGAGCTACACACAAACACGACGACACTTTATTCCTTTTTAATTGACAAATAACACTTTTAAGGAAGAAGCCTTGCTCCACTAGGCAGCTTTGAAAGTCAAATCTACTGTAAGGATCAGCACACACGAGTGAAGAAAAACTAACGAAGAATAGGTTACGTATACGACCGAGTGTGAGTTCAAGACTTTATATTCCTTCGACCGACGGCAAAGGATAATTGGCGATGCGATGAAAATTTTAGAGGAAAATAAAATCAATATCGAGAGTATTTAGGGTTGCGGGTAAAATAACTGCAAAAACACATAGAAACCGCTACGAGAACGATGGGAATAGACAACACAACTCGGTGACACTTGGAATTCGTTTTGTTTTCGAAAGAGAAGAAAGCACAATAACTGGAAAGGCCCGACCCTTTTGTTTTGGTTGCGGTTGGTTTTTTTTTTCCTTTTTCTTGTAACTGTTCTTCCGAAGACGATTTGATGTTTTTTTTTTTTTTTTTTTTTTTCGTTCGAAGGAAAACAACACGACTTTTCACGGAAAGTTCCTGCGGCAAACTGAACTGCGACGGTTGGTTTCTCTTCGACGAAAGTTGGCCGAGACTGGTGTACAGACATACAGACAGTTGAAAGGTCTGTACGTGAGTCGTTGTGGTGCCGGTGTAGTGTGATACAATGGAATGTGCATCGCCACTCGCCGTCGCTACAACCCTTAGTCAGCAGACAGTGCGAATAGTAGGGGCAGCACAAGGGTATATACAATTTTGACACTCGCAGACGCAGTTCAGAGACCTAGTTTCGGGAACAGATTTTCTACATAGCTGGGGAACTGTACTGCAGTCATGCGCCGTGTGGGTGTCCACAATGTTTTGCTGCTTGTTCGGCAGAAATTTTGACTCTACGAGGGTGCTGTTTGTTTACATTTGTAGAACTACCACGTGGTGGCTGCTGGCGGAGAGCTGCATACACCACAATCGGGGTGTTAGTTTTTTGCGTGCACTAGGTGGGTTTGACAGAGTTTGTTGTGCACTTGCTGTTCGATAGAGACTCGAGCCAATAGGTAGGCTTTCTAGAGACTTGACCTCTGAAATGAAGACCGATTTGATGTTCTTAGTGGAGTTAGACCTTCTCTAGACTTTTATAAACGTACTTTTTGCACTGAGAACTTAGAAAGGAAGTATTTTTCGATCTTGCTTATTTGTAGGGATCGCAAAATTTGTTCCTAGTAGCCTATTTAGAAGATCTTTACTAAGGTCGACGTTCTACCATTGGATTTACTAACATCCCTCAATATGAACATGAAACCCAAAAGACGTTAGCATCAAAATCGACAGCCTATCAAATCTGTGTATCACAATATTCTACGAGTTCCGATAGCAGTCTTGAAGGGGCAGACTAAATATGTTCTTGTTCAGCCAATAACAAAAGTCTAGGACTGGCCAGTTGCTTTTTAGCTTCTTGCTCGTGGAATTTAATCTTATCAAAAAAATTTTTTTGGCGAAAAGCGCCTCCATTAAGTCCGATTGAATCATCTGACGACTCTAGGCTCTTGAAGCTGCTTCTATTTAGACCTTTGTATCAGTATTTCAAGCCTGAATTAATCCTATACGCTAAAAACAAACGTAAGGTTCACAAGGCAAGGCAGCTCTATATAGGAGCTTAAAATTCTTTTAAAAATCTGAAAATCTGTTTTGACCCAGAATTTAAACTCACAGCTCTTGCTCATTAATCCAGCAAAGTTACCACTGAGCAACTGCGAAAAAACATACCCTTAAGCGATATGAATGCCAAGAAATCAGCTGCGTAAGTATAGGTGACCGTTTGCCTGATCATCAAGGCGGCTTTGCAGAGTTAGTGCTAAAATATGTTATCGAAACGAGTCCAACCGAAGGATCGTCTACCTCCTCAAGAGTTTGCCAAAGATTAGCCACGTCTGTTCAGCTCATAAGCTCTCTTCTTTCCTTCTATGCTTATAATGATCTAGGAAGCCTCCGAAAAGTGGTATTAAATTGGCTCATAGTCCATCCAGTCTGGGAGCCAGTCTACCTTAAATACGGGCCAACCAACAAAGATGCCACATACTTTACAAGCAGAGAGCTAGCTCCAAGGTTGTTGAAGCCCCCTTTTATTTATGCCAGCCTTTCACTTTTGGATGTAATTGAAGACTTTTCAAGCTGGTGTCTTATGTACTCTATATATCGCAGCTCATTCTACGACGAATTTTATTTAAGAAGACGGATATTTGCACCTCATCGATGGCCCAGTGCAAAACCAACCTAAGTCCACTTAGTACAGTTTTTTTAATGTGAACCTTGAGAGTCCCCAAATCGTGCTTTTATTTCTTTTAATTTTTTCATGCAAATAACCAGAAAGCGATCACTAATCTTTTATTCAAAAAACTGCAAACGCCTCTCCTGAAAAATATCATAGATTCACTTAGTACGTTCTTGCATGGGGCCATCGCTCTGCAACTTAATTACTCAGCAGACTACCGACGGATGAAGATTTCCTCCTTGAGACCCTTACGCCTCTACAATCTACGGACCCGCTCACATTGCTTCCTGTTATTTGTGCCGAGTTGTCTGACATCCGCAGCGGCTTCAGAGATTCCGTCTTTTTGTGGGCTCGAAACCTCCTTTGGCTGTATCGAAGTTTATCGTAGTCCGCTAACCCGTCTTTGAGTTTATTCAACTTATTTAAGCGTGCAGTTAAAAAATTGGTTTAGTTTTAGTTAGAAATTTTTAAGGAAAGTCCTCCATCTCATTTTAAGCAAGCTAAACATAAAATTTAACCAAAAATTGTTGAAACTGTTTTCGAGATGTTAACAATTTTCAAAGGCGTCACAAATTGTAGGCCGAACATCTTCCAGGTTTTCCATAATACCCTAGTTAAAAATTTCTAGCATCAATTGTGTCCCTCCTTTACCAACACACTGTATGTGCAAAATACACAAAGTTACACAACTATCTCCTGATAGTACGTGCGTGATTGCGCAGTTTAGTAGACCTTTTCCCCAATTGGAAGTGTGAATACTCCACACATATACAAATCGTTAAATTTTTTCACAGCACTCCTCATCCCTGTCATCCGCCGTGCCAATTGCAGGGTGAGTTTGAGTTGTACTTCTTGAACCCTCGACTCGACGTAAACAATCGTCTCTTCTCGAAACGTCTCTTCCAACTCATTCAAAGAGAAACGAGTAAATTCACTGCGAGCGACTCATTTTCATAGCCTTATCGATTTTCGCTATTCCGAAGTACTGCAGAAAAGGACACTCAAGTTGAATGACACCAGTGGTGGCAATGGGCACTTGGCTGTGTATGTGTACATCTACATCACCAATGAACTTTTCATCCCGTGTGTGTGTGCGTTGGAATTTTTAGGTCACTTATAGGATTGTATCAGACGCAATAGACCCTAACATCGTGGAGAGGATAAGCTGAGTTTGAAATATAGGTTAACCGGTATAATACCTCCAAAGAGTGGATAGGGATTTTTATTTGAAAAGCAAGTGAATTGTGCTAAGAGCTGGGAGTACTTAATGGTTGCTTTGATCAATCAGTGGGGCATCCGTTGAAGGGGGGGTTGATTTTTTTTCGACGTTTGAAAGTCGATATTTCACCGTAAATTGAGGACACAAACATTTCATTAGCAAAGACGTAGCATATCAAAGGGTATTGTCTACTGTTTTGTGTGTAGTTGGGCAGCTGTCCTTGCGCTGGGAAGATGAGGTATTTCACAAGAGACTTTTGCTTTTCGGTCGACTAATCGTATCTTGTAAGACTTTTGATACGGTGCTGATATCGGAAATGGAAGGCTTAGACCAAAAAGTGTCTTTAAATGAAAGGATACGATCCACCTTTCCTATGATGTCAATGGGAAGAGATTTTTCGAGAAAATAGGACAGAGTGATGATGGAGATGGCGCTGCCCACTTATAAGTCCTCTTTTGTTTTAAACTGACAGCTTTAAAGACCTTTTTTGATTGTTCGTCTCAAACAAATAAGCCACGACTTAAAAATATGAACCGTTTAGAGTCTTTTCACAACTCAAAGGAATAAAAATAGAAAATTCTTGATCTACCTAAAGCGAAGCTTAGATTTTTCTTTCTCGATCTTTCCGCAGAGATCGAGAAGAGGAAAAACATTCGCGTGGGAAATTTGCTGGCAAACCGAACTCAGAATATTTTTCCGGTCAAACAAACAGGAACATTTAGTTTGATTGTGAAAATATGATCAAATGAAAAGAGTCTGGGAATAGTTTCCTAAAAGCAACCACTTTGGGCAGTTCAGAGTCTTCCAAACAAGGATGGCTGGAAAATTATAGATGCTGACACGTTCCCACTCCATAATCAGGACAACAGCACAGCTGGTAGGGTTTACTTTTCCAAAGCCAGTCCTTAAGAACAGTGTTGAAAATCAACCAAAAATCAGTCGGAAATTGTCCATTAAAAAAGGCCAAAGAACTCCACCTTCCCTAACGCCTACACTTTTGCGAGATGAGCTCAAGACGCAAATGACTAGGTCTTAGACAGTGCGCGATGCAAATAATCATATATAGTATTCAAGCTCAATTTGACGAACTCACAATGGCGAAATTCTCTCCATAAAATCACCCATTGTGACCTACAAAACTTTTAGTGTGAAAGTTTTAAATGATTATTAGTAAGTTCAAGTGCGCCGTACTTGTAAAAAATTTTGGTTTCGATTTTAAATTTACGGAAGCTCACAATAGAAAAATTTGTATCGAAAATATTGGTAGCCACTGTGAACTACTTAAATTTAAAGTCGGAACCAAAAATGTTTATTTGTAAGGCTTTACTTATAATCATTTAAGAACTCCACGCTAAATATTTTGTAGGTCACAATGGGTGATTTTATGGAGAGAATTTTGACATTGTGAGTTGAAATTTAGCTTGGACACTATAAATGATTATTAGTATCGCGAAATATCTTCAGCATGAATCGGCAAGGCTCTATTATTCAACTACCGTCTTAGGCTAAAACTTCTGTATTTTCGACAGCTTTAGGCATTGAAAAGACTTGAAAAATGTTGTTCTGGCTGCGAGTTTCAAGCAGTTTTTAAAAGTTTAAAGTGATGAAGTCACCTGACAGAATAAGTCATGTTTTTATATGATCGATTTTCCTGGTCAAACCTTTAACACAAGCAACATCTGTGCAGACTGTCGGCCTTCAGAAAGATGTCTCAAGGAATCAAGTTGCAAGGTAACGAGTTATCCATACAACCGTTTTCCTCGCTCTTTTCAAGGGAACTTCTTGATGTTTAAAATAACAATTGGTTGCCACAACTAGTCCGCATATGGGTAGCCTAGGCCTGTAGCTTTCTACAACCTATAATTTTGTATAAGTTTTCATTTTTTGGCAAAGAATGGAAGGAACCTACAATTATGCCAAACAGAGAAGCTCTTTTATGGCTGATATACTGTCGGTTTTTTATCAGACGATGAGGAGAGGAAGAACTCTTGGAGCTTGTAACCTGAGACCCCTCGCTCAGTACGAGTTGTCTGGCACACCTCCCAATGACTTCAAAGCTATACGTTGTACTCATCAAAGAAGGAACTGTCAACGACCTACAATATACTGCTCTTAAGAGCTGAATAGGCTTGGGATAGTTCACAGTAAATTATGATGCCTGCAAAGTTTCGGAAACTTCTGCAGGACTGCGCACAGCAATCAGTCGTATTGTGTGTGTAAGGGCTTTATCGTGATTTGTAGTGGGATGATATCGAGATCTTGGGATCGTGAGCTACTCGCAGCTGTATCTCCGAATGGGGCGATCTTTGATGGCATGCCAAACAGTTGCACCTCTGCTGCTTTCATTTTAGCAGACATATCTGCTTCAAAAAGAGCGTTTGTTTTTGTATACGAAGCTGTGGCAAGGCCCACATCACCAGTGATTTATATAAGGTCAAGTTAACACATTCCCTTAGCATTTTCAATAAAGCTTCTTTTAATTTTTCGATCGTGATTTATTTCTTTTTCTTTATGGGATTACGAGCAGCCCACGACGCTACAACTTTTGCTGATCGATTAAAAATCAGAGGTTTTAGGAACAATAATGATGGGTCTCAATGGGCTTTCAAGGGTCTTCTGCGCTAACTGCCCAATCAGCGAATATCGTATCGAATGGACTACTTAGTGCATTTGTTTTGTTGGGAGGCGTCGGATATTTACACTCCTACTTCGGAATCAATTTTGGCCCATAAGAGTCTTCAGACATTCATTATGAAGGCGGGCTTGCGTCGATCACAATTTCGTCGAAGGGTTGTTGGTTAATGATGTGATCTGGCACACACTGCCGCTGCGTATCAATATGGTACTTTCGTTATTGCACAGACGAATAGAACAAGTCTAACTCATAGCCTCTGCTTGGGCCTTTGCTCATATTCCCGTGAAAAGTAAGCCGCACATTGCTATCTAAAAATTTTAAATTGAAAATACCATTTCCTTTGCCAACGAACTTTTTTAAAGAATGTCGCTGAACAAACAACGCCTGTCCAGCCTCGACCGCCATCATCACTGAGTACCAGTCGGCGTTTGTTTTTCTAATGAAATTCCCCCTCGAACCATTAGGTTACGCCAGATTTTCTTATTTGGATTCAATTAATCAAATCGCCGTACTCAATGTTTATGCTCACCGCAAACAACTTAGAAATGTAAACAATTCTGAAATAGCAGTTGAATTAGTACACAGAACGAAAATATATCGCAACTGAGAGTTCACCTCATGGTTGCCACAGTGCCGACTGCCGATAAAAATTACTCCGCAAAAGATACGCGCTCTTCTCAAGTGGTTTGTGGTGAAAAAGCGCTCCAACGCAGATCGCGCGCTAGCGATTTGCCCAAAAGCCGATTAAGCATTATCTGTTGATAGAAGTACTCGAATTTATTAGAAAACTGTACTCCCATACAAAATATGTAGCCACAAAATATATTTGCAGATAAGATACTCGTATCTATTTCCAAATTTATTATCGACACCACCTGCCACCGTTTTGGACTCAATCAAAATCGCACAACAGTCTGGAGGTGAACGCCGACGCCCAAAGTTTGTGATTTTTATTCGTGCCGGTGAAAGTTTATAGTTTCCGAAATTCAAAGTGATTTGAGATTCGGTGCAAAGATGCAGGACAACCCGAAAGTTAGACGGCGGATAATAACGCCGACGAGTGATGCACACAATACGGACCCATTGCTGGTGCATGCCTATCAGTACGATGAGGTAATTGTGTGGTGGACTTTGTAGTTTCACCTCGTATCTATTGCACTGTAACTGATCGATAAGATCAACTGGGTTATGTGACATTATTTGGGGAAAATTGAAACGCTGACACCGTTTGGTGGCCGGGAAAAATTGGCGTCGTGATGTAACAACAGGCAACTCAGTGTGGTTGGTGCAGGCACTCTCGTATGTGTGACTTTACGTGTTTTAATGAAACATTTGTTAGTGAAACACGGAACACATTGAAAGGAACAATTTCGAAGTTATTAGAATGTTTCGAATCGCTGAAACGTAGTGACAGCAGAGATAAGACCGTCGACGGGAGAGATAGTGAATTTGTCGAACTGACTTTGCTAACTGAAATTTGAGCTAGTAACTGACATTTTATGTATGCAGGTGTTCATTGTACGAGCGAGTTGGTGTTCCATGTTGCTCCCTATCCACCAGTGCTGTCGTTTGAGGAATACCCAGAGCAGAAACATTTTTTTTTTTTGCTTAAATTTGGGACAAAAACTGTTGCCAATATGTTGAAATAAATAATAATAAATAAATAATTAATTGAATAACAAAAACACTTCGTTCAAAAGTCTTTCGAAAGGCAATCAAGCACAACCAGGCAGACACTCAAGCAATATTTCAACTTTCGGTTTCCACTGACCATAGCCAGCATGCCACATCCCTATTGCTATCAACCGAAACAATTACCTTACAAACAGCGTGCAATTTTCCATTTTTTCAAGAGGTGGCTACAATTTTTTGACATTTTTCCCCTTTTTTTCAAATTTTTCAAATTCTCTTATTTTCCATATAAAAACCTTTTTAATGTAACGTAGTTGCCTATCGCGACACTATTTTAGTGTTTAGTGCACCAATACTTGTTAAATATCGTTTAGAAATTCTAAACAAGATTCTGCTTAAAAAATTAAACTCTTTGGCCCTTTTTCTTGCGACTTTTCAGAATTCTGCAACCGTCACACTAATCGAAAAAAACTGACAAGCTCTGGTAGTAATAGGTTTGGTACAGTTTTAATATATTTTTCGGTCGAAAATTAGATTCTTTCCCCTCCTCATATTTGTAAAAATTCTAAAATATTCCCATAATATTATTTTTGACCATTTAACATAATTTTAAATGGCTTCCGACGAAGACAGTCAAGTTTTTAGCCCTCAATTTTCAATGAGGGATTTTTAAAGTTTCTTTCTTTTTACTTATAAAATAAAATACACTCGATTTAAAAAGCAAAATAACTATAGTCTTGACACTACCATCTTGAAGACTAGGACAACAAAATTTGCTCTTGGAAGGGTATGTTCAGCGCGGTACTTTCCCTAAAACATCACGAGTGAATTACTTTTAATTTTTCAAATGTCCCGTAATTTTGGCTGAAAGAAACTGTCATGAAACATTCTAAAAAAAATTAACAGATCCAAATGTGTTTCCATTTTCTCATACAATGAATTTTTATCAAGTTAACACTTGTAACTTGCTCTAATAACAATTAAAAAGAAAGAATTCAAATTGAAATGATATGTGGATTTTGAAGGGCAGAAGTGTAGTTACCTACTCGAAAAATATGAAAAGTGGTGTCAGCTTTGCTTTGAAACATTTATTCATTTGCAACAAATAATAAAAAGCTACACAAAAAGCAGATAGAAGTACAAAACAGAAGTGAGTAGTGCTGCAGTACGCAGCGACCGAAAGCAATACAAGTATTGCTTTTGTAGTACATTCGACAACACTGTTCCTAACCCCCCCCCCTGCATAATACTTGTCGTACTACTTGCCTATCATCAAACGCCATTTGCCCACAGATGCACAAAACCGCAGAAGAAATTCGGTGAACATTTTTTGAAAAATTTAGCGGATTTGTGTTTCTAGCTTCCAGCTTTTTTGAAAACTTTCAACGTTTCCTAAAAAGAGGACACATCTTTACTAACATGTACGCACTTCGTTAAACCCTACTTTCAGGTATTTATCCCGCCAATGTTTCGCTGAAGTTGTTAGTTTACATACACAAAAAGCAAAAAAACGCTTTGAATATTCCTTAACATTTTTTTAACTTTCTCTAAACGTAGTAGGACATAGCAGAGAAAATTTTTATGCGCATAAAATTTCCAACTCGATAATTTCAACATTACGATGATAGAGGAACTCAAAAAAGTTGGCCTCGCAAATCTGCCCTCTGCCAGTCTGTCCGTCTGTCCGCATGCTCCTTAGGCCAACAGCGTAAACGGCTGTATGAATATGGTTTGAACCTCGAATTACAGTTCGGGGCCGTTTTTGCTACTGCAGAGTTACCCCAATATTTCGATTCCCGAAAAAAAACACAAATTCCATCCCAAGAATTTTTTTACTGTGTCACCTCTCGCGAACCACTGGTAAACATCCGAGTTAATTGCTGGCATGAAGTGCCTCTCAATTGTCCATTTGGAGTTTGGACTCAGCATAAAATTGTAGATCCCTTCCATTCGTCCCAAAAATGAAAAACACAAACAAAACGAATGCGAGAAGCTAGGCCTAGGGTTTCTACGGTGTGGCCCCAACCATATATTTAATTTTTATTTATTTTTGTTTAACCTCAATATTTATGGTACTTTGATTTTTCCGAAAACGGCTTAAATAAAAACTGATTTCAGAGCTTAAGAAGATGGGATTAATGTCGCTGCATACCCAGATTTTTGCTAAAAAAATCCAAAACCTGTCCTTTTCAAAATTGGACTCATCTCAAAAACGGTTCATACGATTTTACAATCATTCCAAAATTTTAAGCAAACTCAGTTTTTCTCTAAATTATCGTACAGCGGTTTTTTGAAAACAAAGCATTTTTAAAAAATCTTCAATAGTTTACATGAAAACCGCCCTAACGTCCTTCGTTTTCTACTAGAGTCCCCGAAAACTACACCTACCTCGAAAACCCAATTTTCGATTTAGACAAAAATTGTAAAAACCAAGTTATGCTGAACAATACCTTGTACTACCTAGCCTTGTTAAAATTTTTCAGACGGGCCAGCTGCTCAACACAGTGGCTGCTTATATTCAACAAACCATGAATGGGTCTTTTCAAAACCAACTCCTTCGCACCTTCAGTGTCGTCATGCTAACATTCATGCATACAATCGTTTCCTGCCGGCGATTCGCAATATTAGTCAGAGACATCTTTAGTACTTTCCATAGTCACGCACACTTTTCCTGGAAAAAATAAATAAAAATATTTATCAGTCCCAAAAATGACGAAAAAGCAATAAATAACACTAGCCCCCAATAAAATATACCTATACAGTAGTTGACCAAATATTTGGCTTGTCACTGATAAGATAGCAACACAGTAGCAATTTTTGTATTACGCATGAAACATGAACTAACACTTTGGCCCCCCTTTTAGGACGAACCAACCTACTTAAAGTTCCTGGTGTCGAGAAACAAAATCCACTACTACTGGGCACCAGTGTTTCTGGGCTTCTGGTTTCTGCTGTACTACTGCATATCGATTCCGGCCTTTCACAGCCTGCCCAAGCCAATAAACATCAGAGATGAGGCCAAGTACCCGGATCGCTTTATCGCCGAGCGTGCGGAGATCAATATGCGCCGCCTGGTTGACATTGGGCCGCGAGTTGTCGGCAGCAAGGCGAATGAACAGGACACAATAAGCTATTTCTTCGATGCCATACGAAAGGTGAGGAAGGAGGCGAATCAGGACATTGAGATCGAAACTGATGTGCAGGTGGCATCGGGCAGCTACATCCACTGGGAGATGGTGAACATGTACCAGAGTATTCAGAACTTTGTGGTGAAAATCGGGCCGAAGAACAGCAACAGTTCGTCGTATTTGCTGGTGAACGCTCATTATGATTCGGTGCCCGGTGGGCCAGGTAAGGCGGATGACGGAGTGAGAGGGACGGTATTTATGGAATTTTGTTTTAGGTGCTGGTGACGATGCGACTATGATTGCTATTATGTTGGAGGTAATACGCGTGCTCTCCAAGTCTAAGCCGTTGCGGAATCCGGTATTGTTTTTGTTCAACGGCGCTGAGGAGAATCCACTGCAGGCATCGCATGCTTTCATCACGCAGCACAAGTGGGCTCAGTTTGCGAAGTAAGTTTTTTTTTATATCTTTTGCATTTTAGAAATTCAGCTTTTTAAATTGTTTTGATATACGACCGCCACGGGAGGCTTAGAAAAATTGAAAATATTCGTATCGGCTCTGTCCAACTGGTCCAGCGGTTCTAAAATTACTAATATTTAGATAACTTTTTTTGCAAAAGTGATTGACGTACTTACTAAGTCATTGTGGTCACTTTGACGTATCGTTTTTAAATTTTTTGATTCATGGACAAGTTTTGGAAATTAGCTATTTCTTGTGGTAAGCGCTGTTTTGTCCTCATTTTTGAACTTTTTTAAGCAGATTTTTAGATTTTTCCAAAGCTAAAATACTGCATACGTTTTTTGCGTTGCATAGCGAAAAATACTCTACCTCGCATTTGCAGTGGTAAAAATTTGACTTGCCGAAGTCAAAAATCAAAATTGTTCAAAAATTGTTTAAAGCTCGGAGATCGAAAGTTTGCCTGTCCGGGACAAAAGGCAAAATCGTCTATATAAGAGTCAAAACACAAAAAAATGAGTTCCAATGAATATTTTGATTTTATTTCATATTTACGTCAAAAACCAAAATTTGTCATTTCCCTGTCGAAAATCTAAGTTTTATGGTACTTCTGGTTCAAAATTCAAAATATTTTTTATGCAGATCAGCAAATCAATTTTTCGAATTATGTTTGAGTCAAAAATCAATTATGTTCATGCAAAACAGAATTTGTTCAGATCAGACTTTGTCCGGGGCAAAATTCTGAAATTTTTCTAGGCCAGCAAAATAAATACGTCTGGTGCAAAATTTAATTTATTCATATTTAAAATTGTTTTTATCTGGTTTAAAAATTAAAATTTCATATGTCCAGGTCAAAAATTTATGCTCCGGTAAAATTTTTCATATTCTGATGTGGTTCAAAAATCCAAATTTTTTATATACAGACCAGTAAATCAAAATTTAGAATTTTTTTTGTTCATAACTTTGGGAAAAACAGAATTTATTCAGATCAGACTTTTTTTATATCCAGGTCAGAAATCGAAATCTCATTTGTCAGGGGCAAAATTTGTTCATATTTGAAATTGTTCATAGGTATCTTGTTCAAAGCTGAAAAGTCTGCTAATCCGCGTCAGAAATTTAATATTGTAATCTTCAGGAGAGAAATTAAAAACGCGATTTGCATTATGAAAAAGGAGAGCATTGCCAACCTGCGGGGAAACCGCATTTAAATTTATGTACAATTTTCACTGACTTGGACTTATATTCAATTTCGCATTTATATTACATACTTTGACACTTTTTTCTTGTCACCCTGTATTATTAATTTTTTTTTATTTACCTATCGACATAAGCAGAGGCAGTTAGTATTTGAAACTCAATGAGCAGCATAAGATCAAATGTAAGCAGCAAGAAATAATAGTTATTAAAAAAATAAATTTCCAAACACCCTGTATTCGTGAGCTAAAATATTCCTGAATGAGTCGTTTTTGAGCTAAACCTGGGTGTACTAAAATTTGCGGGTGTATTTCTCTTGCGGAAAACTTGATAAAATGAGTCAATAAAAGAGAATCACCCACGCAGCACCCTGTATTTTTGCACCTCCATTCTGTCACTAAAAAACAGCGCGACACTTTTGTTTTATTGATAAACACTTCAAATGAATCAAATGCAAGGATATGGACAGCACTCCTCTAACAGATTTGTTCACCTTTCAGAGCCCTGATCAACTTGGACTCGGCTGGAAGCGGGGGACGCGAGATTCTCTTCCAATCCGGACCCAATCACCCATGGCTTATGAAGGTATGACAATCGATCCCTCAAATTTCACTGCTTTTTCACAAAATACTTTACTTGCAGTACTACCGCAAGAGCGTTATGCACCCCTATGCGTCGACAGTCGCTGAAGAGATGTTCCAGAGGCATTTCATCCCATCGGACACCGATTTCAGAATCTTCCGCGATCACGGTCGTGTTCCCGGTAAGTCGTACTTTAAGAAAAAATAATCCTCCTCTAAATAACACCTCCCTTCCAGGTCTCGACATGGCCCATCAGTACAACGGTTACGTATACCACACCCGGTTCGACCGCGCTGAAATCATTCCGCGAGGCACGTTCCAAAACACCGGCGACAATGTCCTCGCTCTTACTAGAGCCATAGCCAATGCCCCCGAACTGGAAAATTCATCAGTGAGTATGCCCGAAACAGTCCCACTAAGTACCCTTCTGACAACCTCATCTTTGCAGGAATACGCTGAAGGACACACGGTATTCTTCGATGTGCTCGGTTCCTTCCTCGTCTTCTACTCCGAAACGGAGGGCATCATTCTCAACGTTCTAGTCTGCATCGGTGCTATCGCCTCCATTGGAATCTCATTCCATTTCATGTCCAAAGTAACCGGCCTGCCCATTGGCAAAGTTCTCAAACGCGCCCTCATCATGTTCGGTATTCAAATCCTCGCCTGTATTGCCGCAGCCACTTTCACCTTTCTAACGGGCATATTCATGGATCTGGTCCACCTGCCAATGTCATGGTTCACCAATTCATGGCTAATATTCGGCCTTTACTTCTGTCCGCTCTTCTTTGGCCTGGGCATCGTTCCAGCTTTGTATATCGCCACCACCAAGGAGGTAGGTTGCCCGATGGGATGATACCAATCCAATAATTTGCACTTACATTTATTGCACTATTGCAGGATCGTCTGCCGACTTTCTTTAGGGTGCACATGCTACTGCATTGCCATTGCCTGTTCCTGGTCCTGCTGACCCTGATTATGACCATCTGCAGCATTCGGTCGGCGTTCATGTTTATGCTGACAATTTTGTTCTACACCATGGCGCTGATAATCAATTTGGCCACCCAGTTGCACAATCGACGTAAGTACATATACAAAGTACGGGGGAGGGGGTTGGTTGTTTTTGTATTTCATCCTCTCTGTATGTACTTGCAGCACTGCCTTGGTTGATTCCGCATGTCGTGTGCCAGATATGTCCGTTCCTATTCTACGCCTACCTGTCGCATGGCTTTTTCGTTACCTTCATTCCGATGACGGGACGCTTTGGCTCGGGTGTGAATCCGGATTTGATTATATGCGCATTCACTGTGGGCGTTGGCATCCTTTGTGGAGCGTTTATGGTAAGTTGTTTTTTTTTAATTGTGGTGGCAGGGTTTCCTTTTGTGTTGTTTTTTCTGGGAAAGGTCAGTTATGAGAGGGCTGCAGGATATTGCGGATAGTGGAAGTCCATTTAGTAAGTTGTGGATGTTGCGGTTTGGGTTGATGACTCAGGGCTGGAGCAGTCATTTGCAGTGACTACTGAGTCAGTCTACGTGTTTTGGTGAAAAATGGTAGGAAAACTCAAGTCTTTTCAGCATTCTGTGAGTAAGTGAGTAACAGGCTTTCGTTCAAGTTGACGAAAACAATTTTTCCTTGCACTAAAAACAATTTCAAAGACCTGGAAAAAAAATGATTCGCTCTACTTGCTCTCAAGTGTCTTATCACCCATCTCGACATTTATTCACGAAAACATTGTCGATGTTGACTACATACCCACATGCACATCTCATACCTCTCTTTCGTTCCTCTCCAGAGCAGAAAAAAGAATTCTAAGGATAAATTTAAGTACATCCAAGTTCAAGGCTAAAAAGCCAAAAAAAAAAATTATTTTGGTGAAAAACGCGTCCAAAAAATAGGCGTGGTTATAAACGATTTTGCCTATAGTTATCTCTAAGAAATATTTCACCTTCGTTTTTGTCAAAAACGCCTCCCAAAAATAATCGTGGAGATAAACCACATTGGCTATAGTTAGATCGGAGTCGCAGAAATAATTTGTTGAACTTAATTTTGGGCAAAAACGCCTCCAAAAAATAGGAGTGGTTGTTAACGCCATTCCCTTTTTTATCTCAGAGCCCTAAGATATATTTTAACTACATTTTGGTCCAAAAACGCCTTCGAAAAGTAGGCGTGGCAATAGACGGCATTGCCAGTAGTGATTTCGGAGTGTCTAAATATTTTTACTATATTTCGATCAAAAATGCAGCCAATAAATAAGCGTGGTTATAAAGGAAATTACCTATAGATATCTTGGAGTCCTTGGAAGTATTTTTAACTTAATTTTGGTCAAAACCGCCTCCAAAAAATAGGCGTGACAATGGGTCTTAGAGTCTCACGAAATTTTTGAGAAAAAGAAAGAACTACCAGTGGTTATTTTGAACACATTTTGACGCATTATATGTCCTGTGACCAGATCCTGTGGTGTGTTTAATGTACACACTGCAAATCACAATATCCCATTTTCTCCAGGCATAGGCACAAGACACAACATGTTGTTATATCTGCCACCAGTAGAAAATATATTCGAAGGATAATTCAAGGACCAATAAACACAGTACATCTGCCCACAAATTAATTCGAAAAATCTCCATTTCAGATTCCAGTGCTGAACATGTTCAAAAAGTCAAAAACAGTCATCTCGTCGTTGTTAGTCATAACCCTGCTGTATATCATACTGGCAGCAACACCTATTGGTTTCCCATACCGTCCCGAAACATCAGTTCAACGATTCTCGATTTTGGTAATTATACTATTCCGAGAACTTATCCATTTCTTAGTTTCGCAAATGAATCCAATTTGAAACCAATTTGAATCCACTTTCAGCACACGAGGCGTGTATTCCATGAAGCCGATTTATCCGTGCGTAGAGTCGAAACAGGGTACTTCATCCTGCCACAGGACAGGCGCACATATTCGGTTGAAAGTAAGGCAAACCGCAGTCAGTTTGATACTCATTTCTCATTCGAAACCATTCTTACAGAGCATGCTCTCAACGTCTCCCAGGCACGATCTCTGACAAACGACTGTGCAAACGAGGTGTTCTGCGGCCTGCCTGTTTACAACCACAGGTGGCACAAGTCCAGGTAATTTGAATGAAACTTGCTTCGGAATAATTTGACCACAAGTCGGTTTTGTTTTTTCTTTGCAGGGCATCGAGTATATGGATTCCTGGACCGGACCCAGTGTTCGACAAACTGCCCGAGCTGAAGGTGATTTCCAAGAACCAAATCTCGAAGAAGAAGATTCGCTACGAACTGCAACTTTCTGGCCCAGATCACATGAGCATTTTCATCACTCCGTTGAACGGGGCAAACGTCTCCGATTGGACCTTCCATAAGACTCCACTGCGAATGGGGTGGAAGGCTCCGTTCTTCATATACTTCTCCTATGGCATTGACTCGAAGCCGCTGAGTTTCTTCGTTGATCTTGAGGTAGGTGTAAGGGATTTCAATTTACCCCATGGCAGCTACCTTTGTGATTAATTGTTTGGACAGTGGGGTTGGTCGCCTACGTTTTGAATACACATGGGTTGGCTTACCTCGCTGTCAACAATCATTGTTATAAATGAAAACATTTTTGTCAGCCTAAACTGATGGTCCTTTGAACGACTATTAATTTCTTAGAACCTGCCACAGTACATTTTGTGAATTGACTTTGTAAAAGTCTGTTGGTTTGTAGGCTGGTGCCGGCTTTGATTGTGCTCCTACAGTGTTTCGGGTTCAGGGAAACTTTTGTATTTCCGTTGTAAAATTTTATTGATTGAGGCTGACGAAAAATATTTGTCTTTCTATTGGGCTAATTGGGGGAGACACTGATGGGGATGTACCTAATGAATATTAATATCCTGCTTGTTATCCTTTGGGGTGACCTCTTTGAAAATGTATTGATTTTTTTTTTGTTATTGTAGAAAACCAACAAGGATTGGAGTAAGGAGAACTTAGAAATTGGCATCAGTGGACACTGGAATCACCATGAAGAAATGAAAACTGCCGACTTTAAGAAGTTCTTGGGAAGTTTCCCGAAATACGTAGATGCTACAGCATGGCCCAGTTCGTATGAGTCATGGAAATACTAACGGGTGAATGGATAATATTTTTATTTGCGGTGCAGATTTTAGTTTTAAGAAGTAAAAATGAGACAATACATTTTTTTTAATACATGTGTGATGTTTGATTTGCTTGTAAGGACTAGTTGAGTACAAAGAGCTGTTTGGTTTTATAAGAGGAACATTTTGGGCTTTCGTTAAGTGCCATCGATATTGGGATGGAGAAACACTTTAAAATACTTGAAGCCACCGCAAGGAAATACTCCTTAAAATATACAAAAAACGCTCGAAAGAGGCGAACTAAAAATTCCGGATTTGACAAAATCAAAATAATTATCAAAAAAAAACCTACCGAAAAACCGTCCCAAAATAAATGTCTCTAAAGATTTAAATAGCTCCTTAAAATGGTTTAGGAATCAATCCCATAACCGACCCGAATAACTTCTCGACAAATGATAGAAACATATCCAGAACAGCACCAAAAAGGCCTCGGAAAACGTTCAAAATTGTTCGACAAAAAAGACCAGAAATACGCCGCAGAAAACGGTAAAAAAATCTCTTCAACAAAAACTCATAAGACGCCCGTAAAGACCAAGAAACGAACTGAAAATCGTTCCAAAAGCACATCAAAAATTGCCCAAAAACACAGCGGAAAATCTCGTCGTTGAAACTCGCCAAAGGCGTCATAAAAACGCCCAGAAAACCACCCATAATTGACCCGAAATGTAAAAAAAAAAACAAATCTTAAAAAAAAGTCATTAAAACTCACTCACTTTATGGGAATGCACTTAAAAATCGTACTGAAAGCTCTCCGAAAACCACCTCAAAAACACTCCAAAATTTTGGCAGGAAAAACGCCAGAAAGTAGTTAGAAAAGAAACGCAGCGGAAAGCGTTTAAAAAACAATAAACAAAACGCTCCAAAAACTATTCAGATTGCTTTAAAAAAATTCCCCAAGAAATTTTAGAAAGCTCACCCAAAACTCTTTAAAAAAATTATGGCAACAGATATCTATACCGGAATGTAGTTACCTTTTGATTAATTATACAGAAATTATGTGAAATCATAAACCAAGGAAAGATTTATATTTTTATATTTAATTAATTTAATTTATTTAATATTTCAAGTATTTTAAGTGCACCCACTTTTGGAAAAAGCTCATAAGTTGGCAATCCTGCGTCTGAGTATCGAGAAACCAACCTCTCTGTTTGACATTTCAGCTTTATAGACAGAGGATTCCTTAGAGAGAACAAATTGTTGTTTTTTTTTAAGGGCACTTACCAGCGTTGCCGCTTTGCTGCAATTGAAGATATACTGATATTTTTTTCAATTTAAATCAACTCCTAAAAAATTAAATCTACTGCATTTTTGTAGTACGCTTGCATAAACATCTAGATCGAAAAAATGTATCCCTTTTAGCAGAACGCATAACAAAAAAATTAAATTCTGGTTTTTATTGATTTAGTTTTGTTTATATTATTTTTCTTCTTTGTTTGTAAAAAAAAATCTAAGCAAATAAATAGTCCTAAAGTGGCAACACCGACCCTCAGATACCTAATCCACTCTTACTACTACCGGCTTTTTCTTAACTATCGATAACATCAAGATAAGCGTATCGGAAACTTCACTCGCTTGCTACCACTTAAATATAGGTACCTACCAGAAAGAGAAACAAAATAATTATGATAACAATCAATCAGGGGTAGCTCAAAGCATGTATAGCTAATCTAGCTTACCCTTGATTAATAGAAAATAAAACGAAATTAACAACAATCTTTGAGGGCACTCGTTATTATAAGTTAGTCGATCAGAAAAACTTTCCACATTAACACTCGAGTTTGCATTGCAATCATTGGTCGGTCCTATTGCACGGTAACGGTTTTAATTTGTTCTATTCGGAAGATGTTCAAAAAACATAAAAGCACCAGCGATAGTGCATCGCAACAACTACAACAACCCAATCATCAGCCGATAACAAACGGCATCCTCGAGCGGCGCGAGTCCACCTTCATCGCAACTACAACAACCCAATCATCAGCCGATAACAAACGGCATCCACCAGCGGCGCGAGGCTTACTTCCATCGCAGCAACAACAACAACGTGCACGAGCAACAGCTCCGAAGTATTAAACCCTAACGGTGGTTGCGACCGACAAAAACGATGCATTGCAGCATTGCAACAGCCTAACGAACAACGGTGGTTGCGACCGACAACGAGTGCACGGCAACAGCTATCCATTCGACGACAGCAAGGCGATGGAAAAATCCAGTAAATGCTAAGAAGGATTTTAGTTAGTGATCAAGCAGACGACGACCAGAGCGGTCGCATACAACTTTTATACAGTCCACATCAATCAAAATAAATATAAAAAAATTTAAATCGTTTCTTCTTTTCATTTTTACGTTCACATCGTGAACATTTTGGTCCAATCGAGCCAAATTGAGCCAGAAAAGTGTTCATAGTTTCTTTTGGAAAAACATTTGTGAGCAGTGCTAGTGTGCAATACACAGACAATTGTAAAGCCATATGTGCGGCAGTAAAAAATAAAATCATTCGTTCTTTTTTTTATTGTGCAAAAACCACCCTTGTGCGACGATTAAATTGCAGTACAGTGCAGTGCAGTACAGTGTTGGAGCTCAATTCTGTATACGATTATTGCGATTTCCGAGGGGTCGACCCGAATTGTAGTCGTCGTGTACAGTCTTACGCGCCAGAGCAACTGGTGAGTGCAATCGATATATCGATATCCGATCTGTGCAATGGGTGACGTGGCGCGCCGGGATGTATTTCGTTCTTCGCTTATGCGAATTGTGAGATATGTGAGCGAGCCCGAGTTCATGACCGCCGGCGAAGCCATGCTGAGTGGAAAATTGTCAGGAGCGGAGAGCGCCTACAACAGGCTGCTGGAGCAACATTTGCCACTGGTCGAAGCATCAGTGGGGGAAGAAGAGCTGGTTGCGCACGACCAGTATCTGGCAGGTGTCGAGGACGCCTTTTACGGCGCCACGGCTAAACTACGCTCGCGCATAGCGGAAATAGGGCGGCAACAGGACGCAGCCAATACGACGGTTGACGCTTCCACATCGAAAGCAAGCGTGATTCAGGTGCGGCAAGAGCGCCCGAGTAGACTTGTGACATTCAGGGGGGACTTCACCAAATGGCGTGAGTTCCGCGATATGTTCATCACGGAAGTGCATAGCAACGAGCACATGGCAAATGTCACGAAGCTAAAAGAGCTGAAACAAGCGCTAGAGGAAGCTCCCGCCAGACTTATTAATCGCTGGCAAGTCACCGAGGCAAATTATACTGAGGCCTGGACGAAGCTGAACGAGGTCTACGACAATCCCCAGAGCATCGTGGACGCGCATTTAAACGCCTTACATGCCATCCCGAGCATTGGCAGAGGTTCAACCAGATCACAGGACATCCGCGACCTCATCAACGAGACCAATGCCCACCTCACATCATTGGGTCCTCTTGGGGTGGACACGGGGTCCTGGGATCCCATGATCGTTAACATGCTGAGAGCACGACTGGATTCCGAAACCAACCAAGCATGGCAAATGGCGAGGGAAGACGTACGCAAGATCGCCACGCTCGCCGAGTTCTTCAAATTTCTGGAGAAGAGAGCAAGCGCCCTCGACTCAACCTTCCTCGACCGCGCCGAGCATCCCATCAGGGAAGAGCAGAGGAAGTCAAGGAGCATCAGCGGCGCAACCGGAGGAAACAGAGCAACACCCGTCCACCGATGTCCCCTGTGCAGGACAGAGCACGCGCTATACCGGTGCCAAGACTTCCTGGCACTTACCGTCCAGGCAAGGGCCGATAAGGTGCGTCAATGGAAGTTATGCGCCAATTGCCTAAAGGGCGGACACGTTGCACTCAACTGTCAAGCCGGCAGCTGCCGCAGGTGCAACAGAAAACACAACAGTGTCTTGTGCCCAGAGACAAGAAACCCCCGAGGGAGCGTCGTAGCAGCAGTTGCTCAGGAGCGCGAGCAACCCGCCGTTCCCCAGGAGCAGATGGGTCCAGCAGATGCGTAGCAATCAACACCCGAACCAATGGCCACTCAACACCCGAGGAGCACCGGGGAGGCGGGTGACACGGAGGTAGAGGGAGCGTTGCTGGCCACAGCGCGAATTGACGTCAGCAGCGGTACCGGACGAACAATAGAAGCACGAGCGCTTCTTGACAGCGGGAGCCAAATAAATTTAGTAACAGAGCAATTCATCCGAAGGATGGGCATCAAGACCCATAAACCAGACATTCGGGTATCAGGTATCGGCGCAAGTGCCAATGTGCGGCTATCTGGAGTCGCCCATCTGTGCATCCGTTCCCAGGTGGAGCCGGCATTCGCACTAGAAATCAGATGTTACACGATGGAGCAGATAATATCTGATTTACCTGACAGCGATCTTATGCCAGACGAGATGGCAGACCTCAACGAGTTGAGCTTAGCAGATACAAGCTTCAACAGGGTGTCCGGCATTGACATTCTGTTAGGCGTGCAGGTCTGGGCTGAAATCATCCAGAGCAGGATAATTAGATACGATTCCGGACTGGCAGCGCAGCACACACACCTCGGATGGATTGTCTTCGGGCGGTCGCAACCATCAGCTCGTGCTTCAAGGGTGATGGTTGTAACTGAAGAACCAACAAACAAGGAGCTGAGTGATCTCCTACGGAGATTCTGGGAGATCCGTGAAGAAGACGGAGCAATGTCGATGTCTGCGAGGGAGCAGTGGACGGAGGACAACTTCCAGAATACATACCGCCGGGATTCGACCGGTAGGTATGTGGTGAGCATACCCGTAAGCCCACTAATCCAGAGTCTGGGCAGTACAAGAGCAGCGGCCCTACAGCGATTCTTCCAGCTGGAGAAAAGGCTGCAAGCAAATGCCGAGCTAAGAGCAAAATACGTGCAGTTCATGCGCGAGTACCGGCAGTTGGACCACATGACTCCGGTCACCCCAGAGCACAATCCAGAAGGGCCGGTATACCACATTCCACACCACTGCGTCACACGGAAGTTCCGCGTCGTTTTCGACGCTTCCTGTAAGAGCGACAGCGGAATCTCGCTTAACGACGCACAGTTTCCTGGCGCGAAACTCCAAAAGGATCTGGCTGACATAATCACACGCTTCAGGTGCTTCAAGGTGCCAGTGACGGCGGACGTAAAAAAAATGTTCCGCCAAGTAAAAATAGATCCAGAGCAATGGGACCTTCAAAGGATCTTCTGGAGAGAGCATCCAGACGAGCAGCTGCAGGAATACTGGCTGACTGTTGTCACGTACGGGATGACATCTAGCGGCTTCAACGCAGTGAGGGCGATGAACCAATGTGCGAGCGACCACAAGGTGGAGTACCCTCGAGCACATGAGGCCATACTCCGCAATTTCTACGTGGATGACATGCTCACCGGAGCGGAGAACGAAGAGCAAGCTATCTCACTGGGCAGAGAAATCATCGCATCTCTTAAGGCGGGCGGCTTTGATCTGGACAAGTTTATGTCTTCGAGTGAGCGGGTGCGGTCAGAGCTATGCGCCAGAGAGGGCAATCAGACCGAGGTCAACCTTTCCAAGGAGCACGAGGCATCTATACTGGGCCTTGGCTGGGACGCAGTCACGGACGAAATCCTCTTCAAGGTGGATCATGAGCAGAGCAATCGCAACTTAACCAAGCGCGCCGTGGTTAGTGCCGCGGCGAAACTGTACGACCCGAATGGATATCTCGCTCCGGTCATCATCCAAGTTAAGCTCCTGATCCAGGACTTGTGGCGGTCTGGAATTCAATGGGATGAGAAGATACCATCCGACTTCGTGCCTATATGGAACAACTTCCACGAGCAAATAACAAACCTAACGTCAGTTCGAGTGCCGAGATGGATTGGAGCCGAGAGCAGTGCAACAATGCAACTACACGGATTTTCGGACGCATCCAGCAGAGCGTACGCAGCAGTGATCTATCTGCGATCAACATCAGCCAGTGGAGCAACAAGATGTGTTATAGTTGCTTCGAAAACGAGAGTAGCGCCACTCAAAACAGTCACCATTCCGAGGCTAGAGCTGTGCGGCGCACACTTATTGTGCAAACTAATGGGCCAGGTAATGAATGCAACAGAGCTTGAGAATGTACCCAGGACTTACTGGACCGATTCGATGATCGTGCTGCATTGGATCAAGAAGTCGCCGGCTGACCTAAAAACATTCGTGGCGAACAGGGTGAGCTCCATTCAAGGGCATGCAGGCGACCAACCTTGGAAGCACGTTGCTTCCGGGGACAATCCGGCGGACCTGGGTTCACGGGGGATTTCCGCTGCGCAGATTCACAACTCATCCCTGTGGTGGCATGGACCACGCTGGTTGAGCGGACCGGAAGAGCAATGGCCAACCGTAGCGCCTACCTTAAATGCAACGGAAAGGCTGCGAGCAGCCACTGCCATGAAATCGGCGACCGTCGCACATGCAAGAATTGCGAGAAGACGTGAGCTGTGCATAGACAACACAAGCCTGCTGGAGCGTAAATCAACACTTCAAAGCATACTGCGGACCACTGCGTACGTCATCAAATTCATTCGATTGGGCAAGAAGGGTGACCAGAAGAGCAAACCTGGTTATACAACAGCGATGGAGCGGAAGGACGCACTAGAATACTGGGTTAAGGTGACCCAACGAGCAGCATACGTGCAAGAGATCATGCGGATAATGGAAAAGCGACCCAGGAACGACGCAAGCAGTATCGCCAATTTGAATCCTTTTTTAGACTCGAACGGGGTACTTCGGGTCTGTGGACGGTTGCAACAATCATCGCTGGATTACGACAGCATGCATCAAATAATATTACCCGCGAAGAGCAAACTAACCGAGCTTTTATTGAGGGAAGCGCATTTCCGAACTCTGCATGGTGGGGTACAACTCTGCATGCAATACATCAGGCAAAGGTTCTGGATCCCATCGCTCCGACGTGTCTTAAAATCATCTATTGCAAGATGCCGGGAGTGCTTCCGTCAAAGACAACAGGTTGCAGAGCAGTTGATGGGCAATCTTCCGAGGGACCGTGTACGGCCAGCGAGAGCTTTCAAACATAGCGGCGTAGACTATGCTGGTCCAGTACAGATCAAGGCTAGAGCAGGAAGATCCAGGATCATCGAAAAGGGGTACATCGCCGTCTTTGTATGTATGGTGACGCGTGCAATACATTTGGAGCTTGTCACCAACCAGACAACAGATGCCTTCCTGGCAGCATTCCAGAGGTTCACTGGACGACGCGGCGCTTGCTCGGTGCTGTGGAGCGATAACGCCACAACTTTTGTCGGCGCTGACAAGGAGCTAAAGGCATGGGCAGAGCAATGGAGAGCAATTCTTCCGGTCGAGCAAATCAGCGCGATAGGCACTGAATGGAAATTCATCGCGCCAGGCGCACCACACACAGGCGGTATTTGGGAAGCCGGCGTGAAGTCGATGAAGCACCATCTGCGCAGAATCTTGGGCAGGCAAATCTTCACGTTCGAAGCGCTGGCTACCACTCTCGTGCTTATAGAAGCCTGCCTCAATTCAAGGCCATTAACTGCCTTGACCGATGACCCGGACGACTTGAGTGCTCTAACGCCGGGGCACTTTCTCATCGGCGAGCAAATTGTGCAGCCACTCACGCCAGACTTCAGCGAAGTACCAGAGAACCGGCTGAAGCTGTGGAGCGCGATCTCCCAGATGCAGCAGCACTTCTGGAAGAGATGGAGCAAGGAGTACGTGAACACCTTACAACAACGATTTAAATGGAATCAGGAACGCGAAAATATTAAGGTCGGAAACTTGGTACTCATCAAGAACGAAAACCTTCCACCTACATTGTGGCTTCTTGGGCGGATCACCGCCGTTCACAAGGGCAAGGATGGGCTCGTAAGAAGCGCCGATGTCAAAACGGAGCACTCAACGTTGGTAAGGCCAATCCAGAAACTTTGCATTCTCCCCATGGATCAGAGCGGTTACCACAATTGAAGATCACTCTTCAATTGGGGGGGGGGGAATGTTCAAAAAACATAAAAGCACCAGCGATAGTGCATCGCAACAACTACAACAACCCAATCATCAGCCGATAACAAACGGCATCCTCGAGCGGCGCGAGTCCACCTTCATCGCAACTACAACAACCCAATCATCAGCCGATAACAAACGGCATCCACCAGCGGCGCGAGGCTTACTTCCATCGCAGCAACAACAACAACGTGCACGAGCAACAGCTCCGAAGTATTAAACCCTAACGGTGGTTGCGACCGACAAAAACGATGCATTGCAGCATTGCAACAGCCTAACGAACAACGGTGGTTGCGACCGACAACGAGTGCACGGCAACAGCTATCCATTCGACGACAGCAAGGCGATGGAAAAATCCAGTAAATGCTAAGAAGGATTTTAGTTAGTGATCAAGCAGACGACGACCAGAGCGGTCGCATACAACTTTTATACAGTCCACATCAATCAAAATAAATATAAAAAAATTTAAATCGTTTCTTCTTTTCATTTTTACGTTCACATCGTGAACAGAAGAAGCAGTTTTAAGTGCAAAAGGCGGATGTAAGTTGAAGTCTTCGAATTTATTTCAAAATATTCACTGGATCAGACCGCAAGAATTAAATAATTTTTGAGACTGGAAAGTGAGGCAGGTGGTATTTTTGAAATAATAAAAAAAAAACGGTAGATCGATTAGCACAACGCAAGTGCTTTGTCGTAAACTTTTACCATCGGATCCTAAAATAGAACTCGAGTGCAATGGTAGGGGAGATACCATTTTTTTATAGTTCTATACAGTGAGCGACTAAAAACGAAGGAATATAACAACTTTTATCCTGGCAGAGAGTTCCGTATGAGCATAAGTTTTATGTTGACGTAAGCTTCCCGGAAAAGATCGCAATTCTTAAAAGAAGCCGTGGTAGGATCTGTCACGATTATTTTTAAACCGTTTCTTTCATACTTGACTTATAGGCTTTTAAGACCTTAATAGCTGAAATTGAAGAATAGTTCTTTTATCGATTTTTAAAAGTCATTCATTGTGCGAAGTAGCCCGGTAAAATTTCTCCTAATGAGACCGCGTTTATATGACGCTTGGGTTTGTCACACGGGATGCGATGAAGGACAATGTAATTGTTTACTATAGACCCTACCTTAATCACTCCCATTCGAACATGAATACTTTTATCATTACAAAAATCTGTGATTAAGATTAAGGTAGTTTACGGTTAATATCAACCTCTAATCGCCTTGGGGTATGGTATCACTTAATGGCTTTAGATAGCCACTCGGACCTTGAACTTCTTTCGGCGAGCTGTCAAATATCGATTGGCATTTTCTATAAAAATAAAACAAACCTGCAGACTAATAGGCTCGGAGTATTAGAGGAGCTGCGTTTGCCCTAAGCTTATAAAATCAACTTTAACACCATTGCTCATGTCCGTATTAAATTTACAGTGGGAACATGGTACAATGCTGGAACTTCGTACTCTCTCTGCAATTGTACTGCAGAAACCTCCGCAAAATTCATCTACTTTCGACCACTTTCACGCACTCATTGCCGATCCACAAACGCGTTTGCGAGCGAACTCAAAATGATAACAAACGTCTTGCTGAATCATCTCATTTGTTTTCACAGTCTCAATAAATATCTGTAGCATAAGTTACATTAAATTTAATAAGAGTACAGAAAAAAATCTTTCAAACTTCATTTCTGCGAGTAGCCCACTTGCTTTCTTGTCCCACAGACTGTGCAGGCGAACTCGGTAACTGTAGAAAAAATGTGATAATCTCTAAGCACGCTTTGTAAATGATAATAACACTTTGATATGGCACTTTAATTATGATTGGTAGTTAGGAGCGAGTTGTTTTTGTCAATCTAACGTGCAGTCGCAGCACGATTTCCGTTGCGATCTTCGGGGTGCTGATAGTCGCTTTTAGTACCCACAATGAGCCTTACGAACTCAGAATAGCGTGGCATTTCACATGTAAAACTGTGCTTAGTTTTACATGGGAAATCTGACCCACAATTAAGTTACGAGGAAGGTTAGAATTCGCATGTGGGTTGCATAGTCATTTAGAGCAATCGCAAAAGAAGTCGCCTCGGGGTAGGTTCGTTTCGTGTACCCCTTTCAAACCGCGTGCTTTTAGAAAAAGACTGCCTTCGAGCCTCCCACAATCATTTACAACCTCCTTTCGTGAGTAGGATTTGTAACGAAGTTCTCCTTTCCACAGATGACTTTTGTGGCAGACATGAAGCTAGACACCGTTAAGCAGGAAAAAGCTGAAAAATTCGAATGGTACTGGGCGCCGGTATTCTGCGCATGTTGGTTTCTGGTCTTCTACGCTGCGGTGATACCCAGTTTTCATGCCTACCCCAAGGTCCTGTCTATCAACGACGAACACCAGCATCCAGATAAATTTATCGGCGAACGAGCCGAGGTCCAGCTGCTGGGACTGACGAATATTGGCGTCAAGATGACGGGCTCGTACGAAAATGAGGTGCAGGCCGTTCGGTTCTTGCTCAACGAGATCGAAGTTATCAAGAGCAACGCCCGACTAGACCTCTACGACATCGAAGTGGAGGTGCAGTTCGCCTCGGGCGAGTTCGTGGTTTGGGGCATGGCCACGCTCTATCACAACGTCCAGAATATCATCGTCAAAATCGGTCCGAAGGGCTCGGCGAGCACATCGTACCTGCTGGTGAACAGCCACTTCGACTCCGAGGTGTCATCACCAGGTGAGCGCTTGTACTTATAAGGTTGTCCTACTCTTTGACCGATGTTTGTCCATTTAGCTGCTGGTGATGCCGGGGTGATGATAGTCGTTATGCTGGAGACCTTAAGGGTTATTTCGAGATCGACAACGCCCATTAAGAATCCGGTGGTATTCCTACTCAACGGTGCTGAGGAGGCGGACTTCCTGGGGTCCCATGGCTTCATCACGCAGCACAAGTGGGCGAAGCACTGCAAGTAAGTGGGGTCTTTGCAAAATTTTAACTTGATGTGCGAGTAACTTCTCGGCTTAGGGCTCTTATTAACCTGGACTCGGCAGGCTCCGGCGGTCGGGAGGTTCTCTTCCAATCCGGACCCAACCACCCCTGGTTGATGAGGGTATGTTGCGCATGTCCCAAGTGTAGGATATACTAACAAACCCCCTTCTAGTACTACGGTAAGAGTGTGCCCCATCCCTTTGCCTCGACCATAGCAGAGGAGCTGTTCCAGAACGACTTCATTCCGTCGGACACGGACTTCCGGATTTTCCGCGATTACAAGGGCGTACCTGGTCTGGACTTGGCCCACGCCTACAACGGGTACGTCTACCACACCAAGTACGATCGATTCAGCGTCCTGCCGCGCGGCACCTACCAGAACACTGGCGACAACATACTCGCCCTGACCAGAGCCTTGGCGAACGCACCGGAGTTGGAAGAGCCAGAGGTATGACAAACTTTTCCCTCATCAGTCCTAAAACTAAAGGACTTCCTATTAGAAACACTCCGAAGGACACACAGTTTTCTACGACTACCTGGGCTGGTTCACGATGTACTACACTGAAACCGCTGGCATTATAATCAACTCTGTGGTGTCGGCGTGTGCCTTGGTGGCCATGACCGCCTCCTTCATCCTGATGATCAAGGAAACAGGATACAACGTCAAGAGTTCCATAGTTAGGTTTCTGAACATTGCTGGCATTCAGTGGGTGGCGGTTCTGGGTGGCATTGGACTGACGGTTCTGGTTGGAGTCATTGTCGACGCAATGGGTCTGACCTTGTCCTGGTACAAGTCGTATTGGATGGTCTTTGGCTTGTACTACTGCCCCATGTTCTTTTTCATGGGCATTCTTCCAGCTCTCTACTTTGGATGGACTAAGAAATCGGCGAGTCTTGTATACTCTAACCCTAGAAGGTTGTTCTGACTTTGTTTTTCAACTTTTAGTCGGAGATGAGTCTTCACCACTCGGTGCACCTGTTGCTGCACTCGCAGGCTTTAATTCTGGACACCCTGACGACTGTGCTGACTATACTGGGTATTAGGTCGGCGTTCCTGCCGATGATCGGGTCGTTCTTCTATACAATTTCAGTCGTGCTGACCATAATCATGACCAACGTCTTCAAAAAGAGTAAGGATACAATTGGTCGCCTTGTGGAGTTCGAATAATCCGCTTCCAATCCTTCCCAGAGTCACTGTTTATACCGATACATTTGATCTGCACAGTACCAACGTTCTGGTTCTACACATACACTGTGTATTCGTTTTATAACGTCTTCAATGCTATGCAGGGTCGGGATGGACCCGACAGCACTCCGGAGCTGTTCATCAGTGCAGTCACTGCTCTTTTGTGCGCCATGCTGTCCGGATTTATCGTAAGTAGTTGGAGATTTTAGAGGAGTTCTTTTGCAATAAGCTACGGCCTCTAATGGTTTTAGAAACACAGCCATCGGTGAATGTACCTTTTATATCAAAGGTCGTTGAGGTTTGTGAAGCTTAAGAGTTAATTGTGGCGGTTGATATTGTTGATCAAAAGACTTCTTTGAACAAGTTGCAATGTTGACGCATTCCTGCGGTCACTAAGAGGGTACAACTTGCTTAGTTGAACGGGACTTGGAGCCCAGGTTACTCAAAAAGACCTGGAAGATGCGGAAGTAGCCACTAATAAGGTCATTGACCCTTTTTCCAGCACCTTTTAAGAAGGCTTCAATATAAATCCTTCCAGACCTCCAATTTATTTGCTTAGTCAAACCGACTTCATTACCTAAGCCTCTTTTCAGATCCCCATCCTGCTGTACTTCCGGAAATCGAAAATCTTTTTCTCACTCTTTGCTGCCCTGACAGTCGTCTTTGTCATTATAGCCGCAACAGGAGCAGGTTTTCCATTCGAGAAAGATGTGGCAGCCAAGCGTTTCTACGTCCTTGTAAGTCTTTCAAGCCCAATTCATACTCTCCAACTAATTGAAGGCGAATTTTTAGCACACGAATCGCGTCTTCCATGGGTATGACGGTCAAACGCTACGCAGCGAATCGGGACTTTACGTGCAACCTATCGACCCGAGGAACGACAATGTTGATGGTAAGAGTTTCAAGTTTTGTAGTTTTCACTTTAAAAATGAAAACCCCTCTTAACCTAAACACAGGTTCGGTTTACAAAAACGCCAACCCCCTTAGCTACACCCACGAGAACTGTGACGAGGAAATTTACTGCGGTTTGCCGCTCTACAACACAAGATGGCTTACATGGGCGTTAGTTGCAACTGTCAGAAAAAGATAATCTTATTGCTAAGTGCTGTATCAATCTTTCAGAAAATTCAGCCGCTGGATACCGTTCGAAAATCCACGAATACCCGTGGCAACAGAACTGAAGTTCGAATCCAAAACACTCCTGTCACCGACGAGAGTCAATTTCACCTACACACTAACCGGTCCCGATCGGATTGTGATGTACATCGAACCAGTACTCGGGGCGAAAGTGACAGACTGGTCCTTCAATCGAACGCCATTAGATGAGGACTTCGAGCCGCCATACTTTTTTTACTATTTGTATTCGGTGGACAAGAAGCCGTTGGAATTTTGGATTGAACTGGAGGTTTGATTTTGACGTTTGCTCTAAGAACCGTATTCAACGTTGATTTGTTTTTTCTTTATTTGCAGCGCGACACGGACACCTGGGAAGGACCTACGTTTAAACTGGCCGTTGGTGGGCACTTTCTTTATCACGAGAACTACAACACAGAAGCGTATAACGAGTATTTAGCTAACTTCCCAGAATGGGCATATCCAACGGCATGGGTGGCAACCCATCACAGTTGGCTGTTCTAGAAGGATATTATTTATTTTCTTTTTAATCTATTTATTTTTGCTATTTTATACTTGAATATAAGAAGAGGGAAATCGCAGTTTGAAAGGTGTTTTAAAGCGGATGAGAAGTCCAGGGAATATCGTTTTGAATTCCACTGAGGAAAACCGGGCGGCCGTAATTCCCTTTCTAGGAAAAATTGCCTGCCAAAACAACAAATCTTGGGATTTACCTATGAAAATGGATGTTTCATTTGTTTCATGTTTCATTAAGATCGGTTTTGAAATAGCGCTGTAATCGGTACGACAAAAAAAGGACCTCCAGCGTAAATATAGTCATTGGAACAATTTCGTTCAAAACGTTTAATTTCCCAATGGAAGTAAAGTCAAATGCGGGCAGGGAGTGGAAAATCCCGGACACCAACAATCGCCTAAAATCGGGGGCAATAGCTTCGAACAGCCCTTCAAGAGCAAATATCCCTTTAAAGTGCAGTGGCAAAGACTCAACTACTCACATGTTTGTTTGTATTAATCGCACACTTTGCGAACTCGTCCGAGCGCCCACAACCGTCGATATGGAATGAAAATATCTACTCTATCCACGAACTTCCCCCAGTCAAACTGCATGTGCTGTGCATGACCTATTTTAAATAATACGTAGTTCAAGCACGAGTTGCTGGGATAGCACCACTCATTACAGTCGGGGCGAGAAGTTGAGCCCACTGTTGGTTAACCTTTGGAATAAGTCGAAAACTGCTTAACGGATATCGGTAAAACTATTAAACTTGTAACATCTGGAGTTAAAGTACGTGCAATAGGTTAAAAATATCCCAAAGGAAAAGCCCAAAGTTTTATAAAAAAAAAAATATAACTTTTCTGATACCTTTTCAAAGAAAAATATTTTTTGCATGATTTAGGTTTACTTGGAGTTCATTTCTTTTTTAGATATTGCCGCCTCTAAAGTTGAACACGAAAAGAGGAAGAGGAACAGTTTATCTCAAATGTATTCAATTTTGTTCTAGGTATTTCCAGGAACATTCTACTACATCATTGAGCCAAGAGCTGATCAAAATGCTCAAGACTAAATTTCAAACTTATTTTAACCAATCATAAAGACTTTTATTTTTAAATTAAACTTTACCATCCACAATTCAGAAATACTTTCACTTTAGTGTTGCATGACGTGGGAAATCTACCATGTTTTGGGAATTTCGATGCTGTGGGAAAAGAGTGAAAACAGAAGTTCCGGTTTGTAAATTGAATGCACAGGAAAAGTATTTAACATGACATTGCTAACTATGGTTTTCTCTCTAGTACATAATGCTGTGCTCACAAATTGTCTGAACCACAATTTCACGTATCATAAAATGCGATGAATCCACGATGAAAAAAGTACACCCTATTCACAAAATTAATAGAAAAGTTGTGGCGTCGCGATCGTCATCCAACACAGCCGCTCTGGCCGGTGCAAGACAACACAATCAAACTAAGTAAACTTTGGGAAATTTAAGGGACTTCAACCATTTCAATGGAGAAACGGGGAAAAAAATTCGCTTTCAAGGGAAAAATTTCACTAGCAAAAAAAAAAAAACACTGTTCTCAACTGCTTTGTGAAAAACTGATTTGAATGAGGTTCGACTAGTCTTCCATTCGCATATAGCTTCTTCCAATGTTCGCGTTGTGTTCTTCCACGCAAATTTTAGCGAGCCCCTGCTACATATATTACATGTATTCGCCGCAACGTCAACTGTTTCATGGAAAACTTCTTATAAATACTCGCAGAATGTGAATTCGCATAGGCTTTTTCAAACTGTAACTAATTCGTGAACCGGTATTCGCAGCATCATCTAGAATTTCACTCGAAACATTCTGTTTAGAATGCTATTCTTAGATAAGCTCGCGGGCGAACGTAATCCGAATCTCCTGCTTGATTGGCTGGGAATGCTCGTACATGAAATTTGTCCAAGTAGTATTGGGAAATTTGCAACAATCCAGATGAGAGTTTTCGAAAAGAAACAGAGACATTAATTTTATGGTAGCTTCTCTCCGTTAAATTGTTGAGTAGTAAAAGTGAAAGTTTTCTTTTTCACTTGCACGATGGAAAGGGCGACACCCGTTGCGGAAAATTGTGACAACTACCCATTGCAATAAATGGGTATGAGATGTTCCGCTGTCAGGTGATTGATTTGTTGTCAGAAAATATAACACAGAAACATAAGTATAACAGTCATAGGGAAACATTTTCGATGTATAATCGCCAAAGAGGTCGCAAGTTGTCTCAGAGTCCTTTGCTATTTCGTGAAGTTCGTGATAGCTGGGTAAAGTGAAGGCCCAGTTACGACCGGACCATTAGAAAGTTATTAAAGCAGAACAGCATTGCCAGATATAACCTCTTCGATAGAGAAAAAGCCCACAAGTAAGTGTAGCCTCGTCCTGGCAAAATTAGATAAGCCTTCTTCTCGTTACAACTGCAACGCATAATTATTTTATTATTTATCTAACTCTACAGGAATTACAAAATAATGAAAATAAATTACAACAACTACGAGCTAAATGTTTAAAAAAAATAAAATCAAGTTACAAAATAAATTCAACAGTTTTACATCGACTCCAATGTGCAAGTGCATGTGCACTCTATATAAATATTTTGTATCAAATGTTTGTTCGTTAAATGGCTTCGACTGCACGCATCAACCGCGTGCAAAAATGGACATCCTTACAGCCTCCAACTTTCGTAGGAGCTTGTCCACGAAGTAGGGTATGCCCACTCGGGGAAGCTGTTCAGAAACTCTTTGAACTCGCTCGTATAGTGAATGTCGTGGTGAATCATGTGTCCTATGACTGCCATATCGAATGCTGGCCCCGACCAGTCGGTGCTGCTTCTCTGTAAGACAGGCTTAGAAGAGTGTGTCCTTTGACGCAGTAGCCAAAACTTACCTCAAACTCCAGAGTGAACCTTAGCGGCGTCGGATCCACGCCGTACGAGAAGTACACAAAGTACGGCGGCGTAAATTGCTTGTCTATAGGCTCCTTTTCGAAGGACCAATCGACTAGCTTGGCGTCGGACAACGGCTGGATGAACAGTCCTATGTGATCGGGTCCCGACACCTCGATGTGGTACTGCACGTTTGTTGCTGAAATTGCATCCTTCGACAGGATTCTCATGGTGGGCACTCCAATTTTCCGTGGCGCCGGACCGGGAATCCAAAAGCTTTGGCCTCTGAAACGGTAGAACAAACAAAGTCGTTAGCTTATGCTGAGTGGGGTGCTTCGCTGTCTTTGATCATACTTCCATCCCAGCCATCGGGAGTTGTAGATTGGATAGCCGCACACAACCTCGTTGGCGCAGTCGTCGTCGGTGCTTCTCGTGAGATTCTGGTTGAATATGATGTCTGCAAGTGGGCTCATTACAGCGCGGGTTAGAGAAAAAGGACATTACTCACCATTGAGGGAGTCGGGCCTCCGGTCGACTGGCACAACATAGTAGCCAGAGTCCTCCCTCCTGATGGTCATATCCGCGTCAAAGAACGTCCTCGCTGTGTGCTGCAAATCAAGCCCCCTTAAGCACACTTCACGCATACATTGCCGACCTACTTACCACTGCATAGAACCTCTGCGGCGCTGTTTTGGCAACATACGGAAATCCGACTGGTGTGGCAGCAAGAATAATGAACACCACACAGATGCCGGCAAATATCGACAGGATAGTCTTCGTCTTGCGGAAGAGCAGGAACAGTGGAATCTGCAAGAAGTTCGCATTAATTTTCATCCCCAGCCCGCACTTTCTGTCTGTACACCTACCAGGAATGCAGCGAACAACAAACACATAATTGCCGTAAAGCCGCTAATCAGTATTTCAGGATTACTCTCGGCGCCGTCGCGTCCCTCCATCGGGATAAACGTATCGTAGAACGCGTAGCAAATGTACGTGTAGAAGAGGAAAGGCATTATCTGACAGACAACGTGTGGGATCGCCCAAAGGAACGCTACAAAACAAGAGGACAGCCCATTACTTTTGCTATCCTGTCGCAGAACAATATACCAAATACAAACATTTTCTGTGCAGGCATGTGGCCAGATTAATGATGACCGATATCGTGTAGAACAAAATGCAAATCATGATGACGAAGCCCGAGCGAATTCCAAAGCTCACCATCAGGATGGTGACGATGATCAGAATCAAGCAGTGGGCATGCATGAACAGCTGCACAGCAATGCCCAGCGGGATCCCATACTGAAAGGACAACACAGGTCTACACTGTTTCTTCAACTATTTCGGGATGACTTACCTCCTTCGTCCGCTGCATGTAGATGGCCGCAAAAATGCCCAAAAAGAAGAACATCGGGCAGAAGTACAGGCCGAAGATGAGCCAGGGCTGTGAGAACCACGACAGGGGTAGACCCACAGCGTCCATGAACAGACCAATGCTGATGGTGAGCACCATGCTGATGACAACTGACATCAGTTGGATGCCGAAGATGATGCCGAAGTGGATGAAGGTGCGGGAACGTCTGAGTCCCATGTGCTTGGGCAGGAGCCACACGAATGTGAAAATGCTTATCAGCGCGACCACGCTGACAACTATGTTGAGGATCAGGCCGGTAGTCTCGCTGTAGTAGACCATGCCCCAGCCGAGGACATCGAAGAAAATTGTGTGGCCCTCTGCGTGTTTCTATATGGGGAACACTATTTAGAAAGAGATTTCGAATAAACTGTGCGTAGCTACCGAAGGGTCCTCCAGTTCTGGAGCATTGGCGAGCGCTTTCGTCAAGGCCAAGATGTTGTCACCGGTCAGCTGGTATGTGTGCCTTGGAATCACATTGAATTTGTCGTACTTGGTGTGGTATACAAAGCCGTTGTGGGTGTGTGCCATGTCCAAGCCTGCGGGAAAAATCAAAAATCAAAAATTGAGTTATATTGGAATAGTTTTTAAAGGAGGGCCATTGTCCTCAAAGAGCTGATTGATTTAAAACAAAATGTAGCTCCACATTTAGTCAATGTACTCTCCGACTTACAGCAATAGGTTCCTGTCAAATCAACCTAGTGACCAAACATGGCAATAATTCTTTCAGAAGATTACTTCGTAGAACCAGAAGCTTTTTGCGGTACCAAACTTACCCATGAAAATTTGTACCAAAGTTTGAAAAAAATCGTTGAATGTAGGCAGATGTTTTATTCCGCAAGATAGTTTTCACTTGCAGGAATGTTTTGCTTCAAGGAACTTTGAAAACGTTTTCGTTTTCTTTTCCTCTTAACGAAACTCGGAAAACGAACGAAATTTTCATTTCGTGTGCAAGGAAGATTTTTAGAAACGTTTTTCATTTTCTTCAAGTTTTTCTTGCGGCTTTCCCAATCACCAATCTTTCTGGAACTTGTCGAAATAACACTAAAAGTATGCAATAAAATGGGTCGGCATTCTGTAAGGCGAAACGTTCCAACGTTTTCGTGTGCACGAAGAAATTGGCTTGTGTAAGGCAGGCCAAATCATTTGTGCGCACGTAAACGTTTGATCGTTTCGCCTTACCGAATCTGACCCCTGCTTTCGCATTTAAGATTATGCGAAAACGAAAACATATTTCACGTAATTCCTTTCGTTTTCTTCTGCATCTGCATATAGCTTCCTCAACATTTAAGAAGAGAAAGTAGAAAGCGAAATGAAGCTGGGCTGGGATTCTCTTAAGCGAAAGAAATCGTGGCAAAGCGAAAATTTTAAAACTCTTGAAAGTATCAAATAACTGCTTTCATTTTTATCATCCCATGTGCAAGTGTATAAGGAGCAGTATTTTATGAAATAATTGAACGTTTTCATCTTCCAAAATTCAAACTTCTTTATTTTCGCTTTTGCATGATTTTTTTGTCGTTTTTTTAAACGCCAAAGCGATTTTCGTTTTATTTTTGTATAGAATCCCTACCCAGGCTCTGTCTCTGTGCGTCAAAGAGATCGAGCATTAGGGATTCTGTAAAAAACGAAAACGAAAAGAACGAAAAGCGAAAATTTGGTTCAGGTAACTCTTTCGTTTTCATCTTCCAATTTGCAAGAGTTAAAGGAGCAGTATCGCAGCAAAACGATTGTGAAAGAGGAAACATGTTCGCTTTTGCATAATTTTTTGTCGTTTTTTTTAAATGCAAAAACGATTTTCGTTTTTTTTTGGTTATGCATATAGGAAGGCCCGCCACTAGACATGACTCTGCAGAGCTTATAAGAAATTTTATTAAGTGGATAGCCCAAAAGGTCCACGTAGGAACCTTGGCCTAGCTTATTACAAACCAACTGTTTGTGTGAGTTTTTATTTCAGCCTTTAATGGAAAGGACCCACAATTTCGATGTCCACTACCAAACGACTGTAGGCAACAACAACGATACCACTCAAAGTGTGTGCATTCCTCTCCACCGCGTTCACGTTGCAAACAACTGACTTTTGATATACATCAATCAATTAATTGGACACACTTCTCCAATCTCAAGCGGAGATCAGACACACACCTATAAATAGCATCGAAAGTAATTTTCCGAGTCTACTTATCGGTTAAGCAGTTGACTGATTATCGCGATCGTTGGGAAACAAATCTACTGCGATAAGCCAAAGCCAGCGAAATATTTCAAAAGATCGGCCGATTGTTTATTGGGCCACAACACTCACCAGGTAGATGACCAAAATCGCGAAAAATTCTAAAATCCGTGTCCGATGGAATGAAGTCGTTCTGGAAGAGTTCCTCGCCGATCGTCGACGCATAGGGATGCTCGATGTATTGTCCATAGTACTAGAAGAGAAAGCGTCAATTAGTTTCAAGTGTACTCGTACTTGTGCTGAATCGAGTTATACCCTCATAAGCCACGGGTGATCAGGACCGGACTGGAAGAGGATTTCCCGACCGCCACTGCCAGCCGAATCCAAGTTGATCAGCGCTCTGGAAGAATACGAACTTAAGTCCCTCAAAATGGATTAGGAACCGCTTTATCAACTTACTTGGCATACTTGGCCCACTTGTGACTTGTGATGAAGGCATGCGACCCCTGAAGGGGATTCTCCTCGGCACCGTTGAACAGGAAGATCACACAGTGGTCTAGCGGAGTGTCGTTCTTGGTTATGACTCGCATCGTTTCCAACATAATGGCGATCATCACTCCAGCGTCACCAGCACCTGCAACAACACTTAGAACACGTGCCATGCCATTTTGAAAACCGATTTCTTACCTGAACTCGCCGGCACAGAATCAAAATGGCTGTTGATCAGCAGACACGCCGAACTATGCGCATCCACTCGAGTCACCTTCACCACAACGTTCTGCACGCTCTGGTAAATGTTGACCATTTTCTCCCACAGGACATAGCTTCCAGATCCGACTTGGACATCGATTTCAATGTCAAAGATGTCAGTGCGTGCCTCACTGCGTATCTTCTCCACTTGGTCGTGCAAAAAATAAACGGCCGCCTGTTCGTTGGCAGCACTTCCCACCACCTTTGGACCGATTTTCGACAAATTCAGCAGCGTCTTCTCTGCCCGCTCGCCAATGAATCGCGTCGGGTTGTTCGCCTCATCATTCAAACCGAGCGTATCGGGAGCGTAGTTGAAACTCGTTATGGCCGTCAAGTAGAAGAGCAGAAACCAAAAGGCCGCAAACACGGGCGCCCAATACCAACCGAGCTTGTTTCGATTGTAGATGATTTTCAGGTTCTCGTATTTCGACTTCATCTGCAAGGAGCGAGAGGGGGCATTATTTTTATTTATACACATTCAGTTGGATGTGGTCATTAAGCACGAAATTAAAATGGGGTCGCGTTTATTGCTGACAGTTTTAATGGTTTCTTTGCTGCGATGGATGCAGTCAACCCTTTCCCTAATAAAGAGTTCTTCTGTTTGGCGCGACCATTAAAAATGACCATGCAAAGAGTCTGACAAGAGGAAATCTGAAATATTTGTCACCGTTTTTGGGAATCCGAATCCCAAGTGCCAATTTGAAATTTGAAAGAATTTTTTAAAAAAACTTCCAGGACAGAAAAGGGGGAAAGTCTACAAATATCAAAGATTGGACTACCTATATAGATGTATGGTTGGAACGGTGGCTCGCTTCGCTCGGGGAACGTTAGAATATCAAGCTGACATCATCCTGTACGACTGGGACCCAGCTTATTTGTCAAAAAATATTTTTGGCAACCAAATATTAATTTCGAACTGTTTTTAAAAGCCTAAAAAAAATTGTACTCTTTTATAACGAGGTTCACTTGAGAATTGCCTACTTCGATCTTCCTGAGGCCGGTTCCAAATTTTTGCATCAAACATATCTTACCTAACACGATGTGCTCTTACTGTCTCAGAATATTGGATATTTAAGGTAAGAAAACAAGCCTTTTTGAAAAAAAAGTATTCTCGCCTTGGCCGCCTTGACTAAGTTTACATCTGGCTCGTAAATGTCACATATACAAGTTCCTAATTATAGCTGCAGTATATGACGCTGGGCAATCGGTAGAGAAAGTTGAAAGCTTCCTCAACTTCGGCCTTGACTGAAGGAAGACCTCATTGCCGGTATTGACAACCAAATATTCAAAGTTTCAAAGTTGAATCCAAGTTTTTTTATGAGATTTGTAGGTAGCTGCCTTCGGACGTCTTGGAAATATGGTGGGAAAATATTGCCTCGAGGAACTTTACATGGATAACTGGTCACGAGCTCAACTGCAGTATCATTTAATGAGACAGTTGATTGGAAGGAAACTTTGGAAAGAAGAATTAAACCCGTTTAACAAAGGTGACAGAAGTGCACAAGACACAGAAGATACAGAAAGGCGACTAAACCAAGTGAAAAGGTGCACCCAATCCTATCCAGCTTGTTAATATAAAAAGCAAAGAAAGTACTAGACCTTGTCCGAATAAGTTTTTTCAGAGTGAAGCTCGGTACAAAGTGAGACAACTAAAAGGCTGTATCGATACAGCAATGGACAGACTAATGGCAAACTTAAGAGGAACAAATTGCCGAAAGTCTTACGCCTTGTACTCGTATTTTCTGCGCCAAAGTGAAACCCAAGTTGCGTCAACGTTAGCGTATTCAACGGAACAAATGGCCCCCATAAAAGCTCTCACATATCCGTTGCATCTGAATAATTCCACAGGCAGGAGGTTTTGTTGAAACTTAAACTTATCGGCGTTTCAAAGTTTCCGCAAACTAATGTCAGCCCTGTCCATTTCTCTCATATTTTCGCCTCTTAATTTGCGAAAACTGTCAGCGGATTCAGCTGAGAGATAAGTACAATGTAGACCTACTCTTTCCTACTCCATCCGATCGATTTTTGATACTTCGAACTGGGGGCCCTTAAGAGAGTTATTAATTGACCAAAGTAGCAAACTTGTGCACACTCTTAAACCATAAAAGCCTTAGTCTGAAATTATTAAGAACTCTATCGTCGCATCATCTACCGATTGTAGAGTTCCAATAACCATGTTCAGATAGTTAGATTGTATAACAAAAGCCCCTTTTAAGCCCGACCGACTGATTCACCAACTTCTTCGGTACAATAAACAACCACCACCTACCTAAACCTATGCACCACTATAACGCCGGCTTATCATTTTCATTTCGTCTGCATGTGTGCTTTTGTTTTAGCGAAAAATATTTCGGCTTCGATTGAACTGGCCAATGGACAATCTTTACAACCTAATAGCAGCCCAAGTAATTATTCTCGTATTTATTTCTGAATTAGCAACAATTAGGGTTCGTTTCGATATCTAGCTAACCTCCACGATAACAAGGATAAAGACGATCACACAGCCAAGTGGTTTATAACTGATTTGGAGTGCACTCGTCGATATTGGATTCCGATACACGTATTCGAGTGTCTGTAACAATAAACCGAGCGTTTGGTTATTGTTCCGGTTCATGTACTACTTGACAACTAAACTGTGTTTAGGTGGGGTACCTATCTACAGTCGGGTAAATCGAATTACAGGGCAGTATTTCTTTTTGATAATAAATTCGAGTGTGCCTGCCCGTATCAACTTATCATTAATTTTTATTGCACATCGTATAAGTCTTGTGATAAAATAAGTTTTCGGACAGTACTTTTTTTTGTTTGTACATTTTCCAAATACTTTGTTAATAAATTGTTGATATTGGCAGTGAATTGCCTCAGTTAGCTGGTATTTTATTTGTTAGTGGCAGTTAAGCATGATATGATTGGCCTGTAGACTTTTAAACTAATTATCACACCGAAATATTGCAGCAGATGTCGAGTATCTGACATTGAAGGTCGGCAAGGTGTTTTGTTGACAAAGCTGTATGAAAAGGTCAAGTTCGTGAATGAGCTCTTAACTGCATCCAAAGTGGACAAATGTACATTTGTTTGCACTTTTTGACATGTAGTTCTGATGCCGTAAAAGTGTTTGCAGTTCGCCTAAAATATTGCATAATTCTATGGAGCCCCACTGTGTTTTAGGCCTCACTGTTGCTAGAGGGTTGGTATACAGATTAATGATACAAATTTGACGAAAAGCTAGCCGATATATTGACACCATTGTCTTAAGCGATCAAGTTTTGGATTTGCCAACGCTTTTACTAGCGATAACCAATTTGACAACTGATCAGTTTAGTTTGACATTTTACCATGATTACAGATTCGGCGGCTCAAGATTTGGAAGGCGAATTAATTGTGATTTTTTTGAGGTTTGTTTTTGAGAGTTGGTATCACTTTTTCTATGGATGACCAAAATGACAGCCAATAGCTGATTTGAGCTGACCTCGGTTTGCCAATTCACTTTTTGGCATTTCGCAAAAGCTGCAACTGATCGGAGGAGTAATCGAAAATTTTAAGCTTCTTTCAAGGTTTGTTTTACAAAATGGCAGCAATTTTTCCAGCGACAAGCTTATTCGACAGCTTGTTAGCTCGTTTCTGATTGATTTGGTTTGCAATTTCACTTAGAAAGCGGGGCCCCGAATGCTCGAAAATCTAGTCGAAATTTAGAAAGTTAAAGGTGGTTTTCTTTGATGTTTCTTTTGGAAGTTGGCAGCACTTTTACAAGCGACAACTTATTTCACAGCTGATGGCTGATTCGTGCTCATCTTGAATTGCCTTTTCACCGGGAGTTGACTTACGACACGGATCAAATGGAGAGGGTCTTTTATAGCCTCGCAGTGTCTTTCACTAGCTTTGAGGGTTTTTACGATATTTGCTTGGCTTTCCTGAATTTTTATTCATACTTCAGGGATTTCTGTAAAACTTAATTGAAATGTTGACTGCACCTGTCACCAAAATGGCTTCTTTCTACAACTTCGTCAAATAAGTGTACAGGAAGAGACAGCGCTTTGATTAGGCTCGATGGAAGCTTCTCAGGTTCACCATTGAGATTTACACGAGTTAATTCAGATCTAACTTGTTGCTTTAGGACTTTTCTTTTCCGTATTGGAGTGAATCTGTTTTCTGAAGAAATGGGGCGCAATCGCGCCAATAACTGAAATCGTTAAAAGACCCAAATCCTGCCAAAATCTGTCAGCACCTTTAACGAATCTTTATTCCTAACATATTCTCGCGAAGCTTTCGAAAAATTAGCCACTTACGATTGTAACCACAATCGAATCTATAGACAAGCCGGACTTGGCTAAGCTCCAGCCATCTACGGATTTATACGCGCCCTAAGCTGGCGTGCGTGACATAAATACATAAAATCGTTAATTACTATTCGGAGACTGTGTTCGCAGTATTCTGTGCCATGATTTCCATATTACGTAAGCGACCTTTCATGGAAAGTTTTACTCACTTATGTCTCATTAATACTCATATTTCAACGGCCAAGTTTGCTTTTACCTGAATCTTCGCCGAGCAGCTGCACTTTTGTTTAAAAACAAACGGTGATAAGATTTAGATGAGTTCATTCGTAAGCTTTAAGGTGGCCACCGCGACTTCTCCACACTCATCCCTACGACTACGTACCTTAGAACTAAAGCCAGCCCGTACATCTCTGTTGCTCAAAGATTGCCCTTAAGAACAAGACCAAAGTTAGCAGAACTCATTCAATAATGTATGGGGGACTGTCAAAACGGACTTCGAACGGATAACAAAAACAATGTATAAATAAAATTGCTTTGCTGGCAATTATCGGCAATTTTATTTACTTAATCGTTTTATCAATCGTAGGAAATAAATGTCAGTCTTTCAAAAGAGAATTCTGCACACGCCAGCATCAGCTGTAAGCTTTTCTTCCGCATTGCCGTTCCCTGTTCCTATCGACAGTTCAAGTGAATCATGTAAGTGGGACATCGAAGCGTGGGCGAGTACGCCCGATAAATATTGTAAAAATGATATACCTCTATTTTCGCACACAAGGGATGACTAATGGCGTAAACAATCCCCTAGCCGGGGCAGAACTCAATAAAGTCACGCATTCGTGCTCTTGTATACAATGTAACGTAAGTTATCGCGAATTTATTTTAAAAAAATTATTTAGAAAAGTCTCGGGAGAAATTTACCGATGCGATAAAATCATGAATAAACCGCACAACGGCCATAAATTGTTTTTCCGCCCGCGATTCAAATGCAAGATCAATAAACAGTGATAGGTTGCCCTGTGCCTTTCTCCGATTTCATTCTCAGCAAGTACCACCAGCGAAACGGATTTTCATCTATTTATTGACAAAGAGCAGATGCCTATTTGTGGACCATTAAAAGTCTTCGAATGGAAAACATATGTCGCATAGTACATCCGGTCGCGGGGCCATCGCTGACGTAAGGTCAGATGGTTGTCTTGTTGCTGTTAGCTGATGAGAGCTTCATTATTGAAATGTAATTATGATTTTTATGGCCGCATGGGGGGGCTTACATACTCGTAGTTCAATAGGCGCAGCAGCAGCGTTTGTGATGATTGGGAAGACGCCCACTCGTTGGTGGCTTTATCAAATCAAAGATGATCTAACCAGCTTTGTGGACGATGAGAAAATAAATGGAAAACGTTTCTGCTTTATGGTGGTCTGTCGTGCTTTAAATTGTAATTACTATGTGGTGGTGAATTTTAAAGAGGAAATCTAAAAATCAAAAATGGTCTTTCACGTACGTGACATAGAGACAAGTCTAAATGCGCCTAATTGTCTGAGGCGTAAGCTAAGTACTAAATAGACTGTCAGCTGCCACGCACCAACCCGATACCCCCCGCAAATTTTGAAAATTAAAACTCTCAAATTTCCTATCTGTGAAATATGTGAAGCAGCAAAAAAATATTTTAAATGGCAAAAGGTGTAGTAAAAGAACAAGGAAAAGTGTATCATCGGCCTGACCGCCAATGTCAATTCCTTTGGACGCTATCGTGCTTTCAACAGACAGACAGACAGACAGACAGACGGACATGGCTAAGACGATTCAGAATGTGATCCTGATTCAGAATATATGTACTTTATGAGGTCTCCGGTGACTCCTTCTTGGCGTTACAAATGTAATGACAAAGTGAATATACCTTCCTGTGGAGGGTATAAAAATACAGAATGAACTGTCATTGTCAGGTTACTATGTGCAAGTAACGTTCAAGTATTTAGTTTAGTAAGTCTGACAACTGTCTGACTAGATGCATCTCGGTTTTGATTCTGGGAAATCGGTTATATGAGCAACTGTTTCTGAATGGAGGGGTAGCCGACGAATCTAGTCAAGAAATTCGTGACTGAGTACTAAGTTGACAGTTCGCATATGTGGCTGACGTAGAAAACGTGAAGTTCCCGACCAATCTAATTTTTGCATTCAGATTAGGTACTTCTAGTCCAGACCAATCTAGTCGACTTTAGATAACTAGATTCTTGAGTGTGCCCATTGAATATGTAAACATTTTTAAGAACTGATTCCACTGAACCTCTTCTGACATTAAGAATCATAGCTAAAGAAGTTGGTGTTCGTAAAAAGAACGTTTTTGGTAGAATCCTTCGTTGTTATAATCTGCTCGATATTTCGAGCAAAGAAGTTGAGCGCAAAACTTCCAACAGAGGCTGTGTTATCTTTCAGGTCTTTCTTCGCAAATTTAGCCATTTGGGCTTTTGACATTTTCAGCGTAATCCTCTTCAATTAAGTTCCTTAGGGTTTTGCTTGTTTTAGTCATATTCCGCCGTACTTATAAAAAATTTAGGTCTCGACTATAAAGCTCACAATTGCAAAATTTCTATGGAAAATAAACTGTGAACTACTAAAATTTAAAGTCGAACTAAAACTTTGTTTGGTAAGGCCCGTTGTGCTATACGAATGACCATTTTTAGTTTCGACTTTTAATTTAAAGGGTTTTCAAACGAAATACCTATTTTCAATAAAAGTTTTGCAATTGTGAGATTCGATTGATTTAAAGTCAAGACTAGACTTTCCGCGATACCAATAATCGGTTCTAGTGTCCAGACTAAATTTTTCGAACTCACAATAGCGAAATTTTCCATACAAAATTGCATATTGTGACCTACGAAATATTTAGTGTGAGGGTTAAAAATTATTATTAGTAGAGGCCTTTGTTATTAGCAAAGCGCATTATCTTGCACTTGTCATCCCGATTACTTGTGACAGTGATCGCCTGAACAATGGGATTTTCGACTACCGTAAGAAGCTATTTCTTGGTTTCCGATAACTGACAGTTTTTCTTCTGCAATTTGTCGGGACTTAACTGAACACAGTGCTTCTCCAAAGCTTGAAATTTTAGCATAGAGCTGCCCAATATTTCAGGACCTCATCCTTTTTCTTCACACTCTAAAAATCCAATTAAATGGTAATGGCTTCCTTAACTGAATGGCGCCCCCGCGAAGAAATGTGCCACCTAAAATACACAACTTATATCCATATGCATATCCATAACCAATTGATTTGTGTCCAGTCGTTCACGACACTCTAAATTATTTAAGCTCTTATCTTTTATTGCGATTAAAAACTTCATCGCATCAGAAATGAAAAACAAATATTTGTACCGTTTCAGGGTCAGCCTGTCATGCGCTATTATTGTCTCATAATAATAATATTTACAAAAAAAAAAAAATGTGGTAGACTCCCATTATTGTTGAAAACAACCCAAACGCTAAAAAAAGATCTCGAATCCAAAAGATGAGTAATTCTAAAAATACCCATCGATAGCTCCTACATCCTACACCCATCGCACATTGTTTGCGTTTAGAATATATTGGGAAAGGTTCTCCTGCATAATCCGTGTAAATTCCATCTTTGCCACGCCAAAGGGATTCTATTTCGGGGTACTATCATTGACCTTGTTCGTGCGGTCTCCATCGGAAGACGGGATAATTATTCACACGATTGGGGTTTTTCAATTCAGAAGCCCATTCCAATCGGTCGAGAGTGTGTGTTTGATATGTTAAATCTGTTCGTCAAACAAGGTGCGATGATGGATTTACTTTGCATTTATGTATGGGAGATTGTAAACATTTTAATGTGAAGACTATTAGTGTTGCTCGGGTGGTGGGGTATTATTGTCAAAGGTGTGACGAAATTGGCTGTGGGTTTACATGGGACTACTGTCTTTGAAGTCTATTTACATGTGGATGGTGTGGGGTCTTCTGTAGATTTTTGTAGATTAAGGATGTGAAATGGCTCAAGGCTTATATCGGTGTTTGAATGACTGCTTTTGACAGATTAACAGAGGACCCCTTCCAAACGTTTACTAGCAAGTTAATCGGCAAATTCGTAACCCCAGATGACAGTGCGCCCCATGGAAATCAAACTCAAAAAGAAAACTCTTAAAGTACGTTTTCGCAACCAAAAGTTTTTAGGCTCACACACCATCAGCCATGAAGTTTGGTTAAAGGATTAAGCGGCATTGAAAAAATTTAATGAAAAATATTTATATTTTTTGTCGGATATTTCGCTTCCCTTCCCCTAGTCCGACATACTCTCATCCTGCTGTAGCTGGGTAACCTATACTGTGATTTCGGAAACCATTTCGATAATGTCGCGACAATGGAAGCAGAAGCATCCAACCAGACAATCCTATTTTTTTTCTCTTCTGTCGGTTCAACAGTTTCTAAGCTGCTACAAAATTAAATTGTCAAATTTGGCGCCCCGAAATGTGTGTAGGAAACGAGGGAAGTAGAAAAGTGGAATAGAAGATAAGAGAAAGCAAGCTAAAAAAATGGATTTCATTCGTGAAAAGAATGAAATGTTGATGTCAGTAGTCGAATGGTAAATCAATGTCAAATATTTCGGACTTCCTTCGAAGAATACGATGTAGTGGACTTTCGGGAATATTTCCGATTAAAAAAAGGAGAAAGAAAAATTAAACTTGGCACACAACAAAAAGACAACTGTAATTTTTTTTAAGTTTGACATTAAGTAGGCTTAAAACATCTTAGAACCGGTTTAAAATGTTTTAAATCCGCATTTGAATCCATACTTAGTCCTACGGGTTTAATGCGTGTTTTGAGTGAATATTTTGAAAACAGATTTAAATTGTTGGGTTTGAAAAATGCGGATAAAACGGTCGGGTGTAAAATTTACTTAATCCTGGGTCCACATTTTGTAAGGCGAAAACGTTGAAATGGTTTCTGGTTCACGATTGATTTGCTCTAAGTTACAGAGGTACATCGTTCGTGCACATGAAAACTTTTGAAGGTTTCTCCCCACGGAATGCCGACCCTGATTTATACCCGGAGTGAATAGTATAGCCGTTATTGAGAACATTTGAAAAACAATGGAAGAAAATACGACTGCCTGTAAAGTTTGCGAATGACGTTCGTCGTTCAATGGATCAGACTGTCGATGTGAGACTCGGTTGTAACAGGTCTCTTACTAAAAATAGAAAAAATATACCGATACACTCTTCAACAACGCATTGAAATTATTAAAATTCATTACAAAAATGGTGAAAAAACGTCGTGTCTTTGCTGATTGAGTCCTTGAAATGCATGAAAATGATCCGGAATTCCATCGAAAAATCATCTTGACTGATGAGGCCCATTTCCAGCTCGGTGGCTACGTCAACAAGCAAAATTGTCGCATCTGGGGTTCGGAAAACCCAAGAGTTATTGTTGAGAAGCCTCTCCACCGTCAACGTGAGGCTATCGAGGACATAGGGCAGCCACTTTGCGATTTGGTTACGGAAAATTTCATGAAAAGGATATGGTTCTGTATGCTTGCTCGTGGTGGCCATTTTGCTGATGTTGTTTTTCATTATTAACGGCATACCTTTCTCTTTATTATGAAATAAACATCCGATCATTTATCTCAAAAATTGGCTTTTTTCTTTGAATACCAAAATAACACCTCTTATTGGAAAACCCTTTATAATCTTTACTCACTCAACGGAATCAGAAATTCGATAGCAGAACGCGACAAATTTCGTCGAAAGTGTATGACGGCATAACTCTCGCGGGAAAGAATCAATGGATTTCATACAAATTTGAGCTTCAAGACCCGTGGCCCCACTTTTTAAAAAATTATCAAAATGGAACCTCTTTCAGTTTAAGCAAGATTTTATTTTTTATGGAACGAAAACGAATAAAAATATAAAATAAAGTGTTCGGCCCCTTTGAAATTTGTTCAGCGGCAACACTGATATAGCTACAGGCGAATGAAATCTCTGAACTGTTCATAAATAACCCCATAATCTACTCAGCGTCCATCAATTGTACGGCACACATAACTTTTGCGTTGAATAGCCGTTCAACATTTATCGCAAACACAAATTTCTCAAGGCTTCCTCTACAGCCGCACAAGATGAGCTCATCAATTAGCCGAGCGGAGTCATAACCCTACTAATTGCGGAAGGTAGACCCTTACGATATTCCCCTCCTCAAATTAGCTTTAAAAACTATTCAACATAATCAGAGTACATATGTAAAAAAAACTTAGAAACGAACTGCCATCCCAAAGATAAGACAATCTGTTGTCAGCAAAAGTTCAGAACCCCAACCGCCTGCCCAACTAGCACAGCACAAGCACCGCCTGTCTTTAAATTCTTTACCCGTCTCCGACCTAAATTCAAATTTCATATGCACTGCACAGGCAGGCACTCATGCTAAGCATTAACACAGAAACAGCGATACAGATGCATCTCAACTCAGACAGGGTGCACTATCCGAAAATATTTACACAGTTCTCCTTAATATCTATTTTTATGCGCCAAGTGCAGTTGTTCGTCGCAAAAAGATAAATTGAACGCGAAAGACGTTACAATAACAACGGGGATCTCGCAAGGCGAGTACGTGTTTACATTTCGGACTGTGATGCACAAGCCAGAGCCAGAGCCAATTAACATGCACTTCTTGTCGAATTTATAGCCAAAACAACTGCACAAGGGACAGATGGACTTGGGCAGAACCCCGAACCAGGAATGTCTTTCGTCTCTATTGCAACAAGTCGTCAGGTTCACTCTTACTTGTGGGAAAGTCAATAACCCAACTATCGCTCTAGAACAAGAAGACTTCCTGAAATTCCATTGTGTGGTCACAGATCTAGATACAGTTACCGCATCGTCTTACTCACTTTGGATCGTTTGCTGTTCTCGTGCAGACGGCAATGTCTGGAACGCACTTATATTTTTTCTATCGGTTTCCTTCTCAAATTCACTGATGCGATCACGACACTATTTGTTTTTTGTAATTTCCCCCCAACTGATCAGATCACCAACCACAACCGTACACAGTGTAGCGAGCACGCACACTTTGGCCAACACTCGCGACGCGCGACAAATAATATTACAGAAATTTGCTACTGAAACGAACGGATCTCCAAAGGTCTCTAGATGTCAGACATGACTAAATGGCCGAGCAACGATCGCGAGACGATCAGGGCGACACAAGACACAACACTCAACACACCGCTAATGATGATTAAGATGAAGATGGCGCTACAGCTTGATGTTGCAGTTCCGCTCAGCTTCGGAGATGCAACCGCGTTCGAAGTTGCGTCGCGGTGGATCTTGTTCGAATCTAAGATCGCTGAGTATCTTTCGATCTAGAATGGATTCGGACTCGGATTCGGATACTTATTTTGCGGTATGAAGGCGTTGGCGGCCGGCGGGTGATGGCTGTGTGTCTCTGCTTCGAGTAACTTTAGGTGCAGTACCACCAACGAGTAGTGCGCTCCGATGTTTGAACGTTCGATCGTGGGCAGTTTGTAATTTATATTGTAGTAAGTAGGAGAGTCAATAAATTTCGGTAGTAGAAACAGTAGGTTTAATCTATAATTCGATTTTTATGTTCCCTTTATCTGCGGCATTCCTTTTTTATTCGATTTTGTGTTTTATTTATTTTTATTTGATTTTTGTTGTTGTATGGTGCAAAAGAGAGGCCACTTCAAGTGGGTCTCTATAAATAAGTGGCGGCATTTAACAATTAACACACAAGCTCATAGAGTCGAGGATAGCATTTTGTATTTATTAAACGATTTTATCAAATTTAAGTTTAAGAAAAAAAGAGCCAAAGTGCTTAAGAGAGGAAAATGAGCGAGGGTTCTCTTAGGAGTGTATAAAAAAAATTGTAGGGATTGATAATTCTGTCTTCACAGCCGCTAATTGATGCGATGTTGGCGTTTTGATGCTTTAAAAAAAACAGTAACAAATCGCTTGACAGTTGGAAGCGGCGCCCACGCGAGTGTAAATTGGTTAATTCTCATCATTTGAATGACAAAATACGAGGAAGAAGATAAAGCGCTGTCAGCGCTGCAGAACACATGTTCTAAATAAGGAGATTGAGTTCAGAGTATTGAACTTTGTCGTTCCGAAAGATGAACAATCAAGAGTTAATTGTAATGACAGCGAAGGCGGAGGAGTGTAGCGATGTGGGCCCTTGAAGATGCTGCAAAAAAGAGCATTAAATTCCCAAATAATGGACTAGTCTTCGATGCAGTGTTTAAGAAAGGAATTATCTTCGACTGACGACAGGATCTGTTTTTCAACGTACAATGTGCTAAGTTTAAGAGGACCGTCAGACAAGACTAGGCAACAATGTTTAATGTATTGAAATAGCTAAGCATAATTACTTTCAGCGAAAATATCCTTAGAGATGCACGACACTAGGCGCCCTTCGTGATTAGAAACAAGGAAGGATATGTGCACTCAACTGAGCTGTCTTACCCACAAAGCTGCGTTTAGCTGTCCGCTTCATCGTTACCCACCAAACCAGACAATTCGCATTTTCTTCACTTCGAGCTAGCAATTCATGTTCGCCGGCAAGTTCAGCTGTAACTCCCACGCGATCGCTGTTTCGTGAAAAATTGATAAAATGGCGGTGAATGGCAGTGGAAGAATCAGCTGCGGTTCGCCAAATGAACGCGGATGAGCAAAATACGAACTTTTGTGTTCTACGCTGGATTATGAAAACTGAATGGAAGTTTATTCAGTCTTCAGTGACAGAAGACATTTAATGAGTTTAATATTAGTTACAACTTGAAAAGCCAGCATATGTCCTATAGCCTGAGTTAAAGACGACAGCTCCAAAGACCAAGAATGCTTCTATGAGCTTCTAAAGGCAGCAGATCTACGATGCACTTTATGGCACTGCTCCTTTCGTTGCAACCGTCAGAAGTAGACAAAATGGCCTCACATTGGGCGCCACCTAAAATTCCGATATGTTTTGCAAATACATATATCTAAACTTACCTTTGACGTATTAAGTGATGAAAAAGTAAATGTCTTCAACATGTTGTTAAAAATAAGACGGGAGGTACTTTTGCGATTGAAATATTTTACCATTGACTTCGAAGAGTTCCTATTGCATTGAACAATTCCCCTGCGCGACGGTGACAATCGCCACAAAAACAAATGGGCTACGTTAAAATGAACTTAACAAAGATTACACGATTATAAATGTTTCTGCAGCGAAATCAATAACAAAACCTCACCCATCTAGCAAGCACTTAGCACTGACTAAAAGTCAAAACTGAGACAGACTTTCATTTTGGCAGACAATAAATAAATAAATGTGCATCGGGGCTTTGCAAGACATCGTCGGGGTCTCTCCCTCTGTTTAATTAATGTATCCCTTTGTTTTTGCTGTCCCAATATCTCTGATGGCGATTTCCGTTGAGAGATTCTCCAGGAAACTCAAGACAACAACCTGCCGTAGGTAAAGATAACCAGCTCGCCTCTTTATCTTGAAAAATTCGTTCCAAATGTGACTCAATTGTAAATTACGATGCTCCATCGGTATAGGTGATTCAACGTTGAACTTATCTTCGGGGAACTTCATGGAGCTTACAACCAAATTTAAAGGAACACCAATTCAATTGCAACAGCCCCGATAAGGCCCATTGTTGGGGGTAATTGGTACCGACAAATGACGCTTGGATCAAATCGACTGTTCTGATCCAGAAAGTTGAACACAACCCAGCCGTGCACTTTATTCCGTTTATGGCCCTGCAATCTTTTACAAAAGTAAAAGTAAATAAATCGAAAGCACTAAGCTTAAGCATAGTTAAGCACACATACAGCCCACTTGTCAGCCAAACTTGGTATTTGTTCAATCATCGAGTTTTGTAAACAATAGACAACGGTGACAACACGTTGAGATTGAGCGAGAATTTATTATCACACAGGGATGTGACATACCTACGAATGGTGGGTACATAACGCCACCCATGATAGAGGCAGCGACTATATAGTTCATTGGAAGCCTCTATCGTGTCTAGGTCACAGCGACGATGTGCCCATCAATCTGTGTACGAAGTCAGTCATGCGTTACGTGTAATTAGCGAATTGAACGATATTTCACTGGAACTAAATGCCAAATTAAAAATCGCTACAGGCATTCATTCGTGGGTAGTCTTCCGGTGATCGGATGGGTAGTAGGAGTGTATCTCACGGAAAATAAACGTTTATTTTGTCAGTGATTCTGGAAACAAGTGTCGTGTTGAACAAGCTTGCCTATCATATCTTTGACTAGCTAGAGCTACCTGGGTTGACGAAATATGGGAATTTTATTCGATATTGTGAGTGTTTTCGATTTGATTTGTAAATTCAAGAGCAGGTATTCGTCGAGTAGTGAATTTCCAAAGAGTTTGTGAACAAAAGTTGTTGAATCAAAGAACCTATAAAATTACCTGTGACTGTGACTGGGCTAAGTGCATGGTTAAACTTTATGAGCCCCTTTCAAAAACACAGACTATTGGTGTCAAATCGCGCAGTCTTAGAGCTTTAGGTATATAAAACAAAATGAAATAGTCTGCCAAATCCGCGTCCACGAGCATCGTTGGCTTACTCTATTGATTGCAACGAAATTTCGTTCATCATATTTGATTGGCTATAATCTACGCCGATGATGCCTTCAGTCCAAAAACTGCACCCAACCGTAACGTTGGCATCGTATGACATTGGATCATGTATTCATAGGCTTTTCTCGCTCCATATTTAGGCAGTTCTTCGTGTTTAATTGAAAGTATGACTCATCACGGACTACAGTAGTTGTTTTTGACAAGTTTTTATTAGTGGCCTTCTCTAAGATAACATGTGACACATTGTGAAGTGATTTAAATAGGACAGCTGCGTGGATACAGCTTCTATAATTAAAACGTTTTATTAACATTTTCTGTCTTTCGTCTTGTGGTTTTTCTTTCTCCATTCTCCAGTCTTTCCTTTTCTACCTTCTGTCTTCTGTCTTCTGTCTTCTGTCTTCTGTCTTCTGTCTTCTGTCTTCTGTCTTCTGTCTTCTGTCTTCTGTCTTCTGTCTTCTGTCTTCTGTCTTCTGTCTTCTGTCTTCTGTCTTCTGTCTTCTGTCTTCTGTCTTCTGTATTCTGTCTTCTGTCTTCTGTCTACTGTCCTCTGTCCTCTGTCCTCTGTCCTCTGTCCTCTGTCCTCTGTCCTCTGTCCTCTGTCCTCTGTCTTCTGTCTTCTGTCTTCTGTCTTCTGTCTTTTGTCTTCTGTCTTTTGTCTTCTGTCTTCTGTCTTCTGTCTTCTGTCTTCTGTCTTCTGTCTTCTGTCTTCTGTCTTCTGTCTTCTGTCTTCTGTCTTCTGTCTTCTGTCTTCTGTCTTCTGTCTTCTGTCTTCTGTCTTCTGTCTTCTGTCTTCTGTCTTCTGTCTTCTGTCTTCTGTATTCTGTCTTCTGTCTTCTGTCTACTGTCCTCTGTCCTCTGTCCTCTGTCCTCTGTCCTCTGTCCTCTGTCCTCTGTCCTCTGTCCTCTGTCTTCTGTCTTCTGTCTTCTGTCTTCTGTCTTCTGTCTTCTGTCTTCTGTCTTCTGTATTCTGTCTTCTGTCTTCTGTCTACTGTCCTCTGTCCTCTGTCCTCTGTCCTCTGTCCTCTGTCCTCTGTCCTCTGTCCTCTGTCTTCTGTCTTCTGTATTCTGTATTCTGTCTTCTGTCTTTTGTCTTCTGTCTTCTGTCTTCTGTATTCTGTCTTCTGTCTTCTGTCTACTGTCCTCTGTCCTCTGTCCTCTGTCCTCTGTCCTCTGTCTTCTGTCTTCTGTCTTCTGTCTTCTGTCTTCTGTCTTCTGTCTTCTGTCTTCTGTCTTCTGTCTTCTGTCTTCTGTCTTCTGTCTTCTGTCTTCTGTCTTCTGTCTTCTGTCTTCTGTCTTCTGTCTTCTGTCTTCTGTCTTCTGTCTTCTGTCTTCTGCCTTCAGTCTTCTGTCTTTTGTTTTCTGTTCCAATAAATTTGCAATAAATTTGTTCAAACAAATATGTAATAGACCTGCCACGAAATACTGTCCGATTTTGCTCTACACATTGCTGTATAATCTACTGGCAATCTATTGCCCATTATAAAGACCACCGCTTATATCTAATGTCCCATTAAGTTGTTTAACCACTAGTTGTTGTCGCCGATGTACGTCATCCTTTCTACAACTGGGCCCCTCCATAATTGCTCAAAATCAAATTTCGCGCTTTAAATAGATTTTTCGACAAGTTCGACCCACCGTTCATTCATTCATTTATTCTGTCATGACAGAACATGTACCTAATTTCGTTCTCTGTACATTCACTGGCGATCTGATTAGAATCGGGACCGAACCAACTCTGCCTTAATTATCCAAAAACAAAAAAAAAAAAGTACCGTCGTTTTTCAAGGCGTCAACCATAATTGTTTGGTTCTCGAGCTCGACGAGTACCTATACACTGTTCAGCTATGTAGCGTATATCTTTACAATTCGACAACATCCAGCGTTACAATAAAGATAAACTAAAACGTGTCCCCGAATGCATGTGATATACCATTCCCAGCTGGCACCAATACACTCTACATGTATAGGTGAAACTGAAACCGTAATGTATCTAAAATGTTTTACCCACTGTATCGGTAGTTGTGTAATCGGTAAATTTTTAGATAAATTCCTTAGTTTCGTGCCGCGCCGGCAGTTTCAATAGAATAGCAGCTCGAGTTGAGATTCAATTCGATATGAAGTCGCGTGGAAGACGGTCTACTTCCTTGTGATAATATTGTATTCACGCACAAAGCTCTTCGGTTTTGAGAGTTGAAAGTGTCAAGGAAAGGCTCTCCTCTGAATCCAACGCGACGCGGCCTTTTTCGAGTGTTAGCGGTTGTGAGAATTTTCAAAGTTTCCCAGTATAGTAAAAGTGATATACAAAAGTGATATACATAAGAGTATTGGAGCAGACGATCCTTTTGTCGACGCAGCTCACTTTAACTGAAGTTGGGATATTTTATGCTGAAAACTGTCTCCAGATGAACATATTCAAAGTAAGTCCAGGAATAGATTGTCTATGGACTTGGAGCATATTTTATTGCGTTAGTTTTTTTGGTACGGGATTTACTTATATCCCGTTTGCCCCAGTGGGTCTCGGGGCATTTTCTATCTTCTTTCAATTTTTACCAATATGCGTAAGCTTTATGGAAAAATTTCCGAATTTCCGTGACTCCTTTTTTACGCTACATGCATATGTACAAGGTAGGCTGAATGAAGTCATCCGATGTTGTTTGGCTCTATTTTTTTTTATAAATGAAAAACTTCAATTCAATTGTGACGGCGCCCATTTGGCCGATATCATCTTCTCGTCTTGACCAATAAAATTCTAAAGGTTCAAATAAATATAATCAAAACAGAATCGAAGTTTTTTATTTAGAAAAAAAGTGAGAGCCAAACAACATCGGATGACTTCTTTTGGCCCACCCTCTAGTAGTGCTAGGAAAACTGAACCTTCGCTTCATATCCTAAATTTACTGGATACCAAGGCAAAGAAAATAAAGTGTACTTCGCTTTAGAGAAACAAAATCCTTTCTCTCAAATGGAAAGACTGTATGAGTTACCAGCCAAAGACTTTTTGAAGTAAAAACTATCTTCAATCTTTGGTGGTCTTCTTTTGACCTCCTACCATGTATGAAATTATGTCTTCAGTCTTCTTTTCTTTGTTCTTTGTCATCTATTTTCTGCATTCTGTCTTCTGTCTCCTACTTTCTGTCGTCTGTCTTTTGCCTTCAGCCTTTTGTCTTGTCTTCAGTCTTCATTCCACTACCGTTTGTTCTGCATTTTCCGTCTGACTTTTATCTTTTGTCTTGTCGTCAGTCTTCCTTCCTTTATCCTTTGTTCTCCATTCTCTGTCATCTGTCTTTTGTCTTCTTGTTTCTATCTTCTTCCTTCTGCCTTTTGTCTTCTTATTTCTGTCTTCTGTCATTAAATACAATGTCAGAGGAGTAAATTATAAATAAATTAAAATTGTAGATAGAAAGATTTTTAGCACTACACTCTCTTATAATCGCTTACTCAATTCCATATTCTTTTTATCAATACGACTGACTTACCAGTAGGTGAACAAAAAAAAATGTTGCCACAATCAATTAACTGGTACTTGAATTATGCATGCGATAAGGACGATAACATTTTTTCCGTTCAGACAGACAAGCAGACGTTGCATATAAAAGTTTCTTGCCTAAGCCAAAAAATATTGATTTGAAGGAAATCAACTACGCATTTCAAATTTGGTAGCATTTCTGCAAGCATTCAGCTGCGTTCGTACTTCCAGCTTTCAGTCTGACACTTGATTGACAGTTTTTGTCACTCTCTTTTTTATTCAGGATTGCAGTTGAAATTTCGGGAAAATTAGATAAAATAACGCTCGACTCAGAAGTTGGTCAAAGCACTATGTTTTACATTTGAATGTGACAAATGACAGTTATTAGACATTTAATTTTCACTTTTTACTTAAAACTATGTTGCAAACTATTTCCACAAGTTTATGCAATCATCAATATAATACTACATAAATAAAATATTATTATAATAGTTTTCTGTTTCTCTTCTTAAAATTCTACAAAATTGGTGCGCTCCATATTCACAAGTGGGCCGTCAAAATCGAAATTTCAATATTTTGCAACAGAAACTTCCCAATGAGAATATACAAAGAACGTCCCCTAAAGTTCAGTCCAAATGATGTTGCTGGAGCGATAGTATCCATTTGCACACGTTTTCGTATCATAAGCATAAAATTTGCTCCACAATCTGACATTTGACAAGTCGTCATTGGCATCTCCATTGCGCATTTGTGTGGGCAGGGCTTTTGAATCTTACACGTACTACTTTTTCGTTCAGTGAATTGACCGAAACTGAATCTAGATCATATAATTTAAATATAGAAAGAGCACTTACTTATGAATTGGAAATTTGTGTTTTGACGCTTCGAAATGTCAACTGAGTTGGGTACATTCAACTGAAAAAGCTATTCACTTGAATGTCAGACTTACAAAACTGGAAATCCGAACGTCCCAGTGTTAAAACATCATTTTCACAAATCGAGCTAAACTTCAAAATCCAATGCTGCCAAATCACTACTAAATGATGGACCTCAGGTTCAACTCCCGGAAAGACACAAATCCCCCCCATAGTTTATTTAATTACGACAAGCGTTCAGTGCTGGTTTTGAAAATCCACTTTAACATTATCCGTGCCAATTCGCTGCTTTTAAATGTCATCAGATCTGATTGAAGATGGTGCATAAATTGTATACAGCCGAATCCTATCTGCCTACTTCAGCTGGTCGTCAAGAGAGGAATTAGTGACGATGCGTTTTTGGCAACAAAGAACACGCTTATTGGCATTTTTATTTGTTTATCTGGAAAACTTTATCAGAGACTTAATACCCCCTTTGGGCATTGTTGTTGCAAATTGTTCGGCATATTATTATTATTATTATTTTTTATTGTAGTGCAATAAAATGTCAATGTCAGCGATGGCAATAACAATCGCGCTATCGATCTAAGACTTTATATCAATGGATTTGGATTTCATAGGAACCGCTAGGAAATGACGAATTTTTTTACTAAAAATACAATTTTAATAAATAGCACCTGTTTTTTCGACACTTAAAGAGCACGCGTTGCACGTGTGACATCAGTTTGAGATACCATTTAAAATTTAAAGTGGGAAAAGCGAGGGCTAACTATGTTTCTAGCTGCTTTGGCAGTTATTTTTAATTTTTAGTGCTTGAGGGAGATGAACTTGTTAACACTATGATCGTAGTGAATTTTTGACATTTATTCCAACAGTGTCCAGCCGCATTTGTCTAACTTACAATTTTCTGTACACAATCCTGTACTGTCACTTGCAATATAAGTAAGGTGGTGGTTACATTTGATTTATAACAGAAACAATGAACCTCAGTAAATCTCTGTAACTGTTGTCGTTGTTGACAGATGAACCTACAATAAACTGTCAGTTAGTGTCGCCATCTACTAATGCAATCCGAACTAAATGCGACAGCACTTACAATGCATTTCCCTCTCAACCTTGCAGACACACCTCTTCGAGAAGAAATCAAAATACCACCTGGACGTCGTCTATGAAGTTCCGGAGAAGTTAGCCTGGTGGTATGCGCCAATTTTCACCACATTCTGGACGATAATATTCGTGGCCATTGTCCTGACTTTATCCATCAACCTGCCGACGCCATTGAAAGTAAAAGATGAAGCGAACGCCCCCGATCGATTTATCGCCGAGAGAGCTCAGTCGGTGCTATTGGGTTTGACACAGCTCGGCCCACGTGTTGTGGGCAGCGAAGCGAATGAAGTGCGTACCGTCAACTTTTTGCTGGACGAAGTCGAAAAGGTTCGTGCCCAAGCTAGTGATTATTTCGAGATCGAAACCGATGTACAGGTGGTGACGGGAAACTATATGCACTGGGAGATGATAAACATGTATCAGGGTGTCCAGAATGTGGTTGTCAAATTGAGCGCCAATGGGACGAAAAGTGACAACTACCTGCTGATCAATAGTCATTTTGACACGGTGCCGGAGAGCAGTGGCGGTGGCGACGACGGCAGTATGGTGTCTGTTATGCTGGAGGTTATGAGAGTGATTGCAAAGTCGGATGGTCCGTTGGAGCACCCAATTGTGTTCCTTTTCAATGGGGCCGAAGAGAATCCTTTGCAAGCGTCGCATGGATTCATAACGCAGCACAAGTGGGCCAAGAACTGCAAGTAAGTCGGGAAGGGTTATATTAAGACACGGATTTATGAATTGAGCCATTTTGCAGGGCACTCATCAATTTGGACGCTGCCGGAAACAGTGGGAGGGAGGTTCTCTTCCAATCGGGACCCAATCATTCGTGGCTCATGAGGGTGAGGCTATTGACTCGATGAAGCATTCTTATAAGTTCAAAAAAAATTCCCTTTGCAGTACTACCGGGAGAACGCCTACCACCCCTTCGCTACGACACTGGGCGAAGAAATCTTCCAAGCTGACCTCATACCGTCTGACACGGACTTCCGGATCTTCCGCGACTTCGGAGGAGTTCCAGGTAATCAAACAGGTTCATATCGCAAACTTCGGCTAACCGAATCCGAATCCCCTTAGGTCTGGATATGGCCTACGTCTACAACGGCTACGTCTACCACACCAAATACGATCGCTTCAACATTGTGCCGCTGGGAAGTTTGCAAAACACCGGCGACAACGTCCTCGCTATCGCCAAAGCGATTGCCAATGCACCGGAAATGTACAACACTGCTGTAGGTACCGTCCACGTTTACCCGAATCCTCGCTTAACAGCTTTTGCTCTTCCCCTAGGAACACGAAGAGGGTCATGTGGTCTTCTACGACTTTGTCGGATGGTTCATGATGTTTTACTCGCTGACGGTGAGCATCATCATCAACGTGGTTGTCTGCTGTGTTGGACTGGTTGCCATTGGCGTGTCGATGTTCTTCATGATTGCACGCTCCGGGCTGAGTGTATTGGACATCAGCAAGCGATTTGGAGCTACAATTGGCCTGCAGATTCTTTCTCTGCTCCTTGGAGCCGGACTGACGCTTTTGATGGCTGTTTTCATGGACGGCGTCGACAGATCCCTGACATGGTTATCCGAAACGTGGCTCATCTTCGGGTTGTACTTCTGTCCGATGTTCTTCGGGATGGGAATCATTCCGGCCATCTATTCGCAGTACATGAAGAGGGACGAACTGGGCCTGGGCTTCCGTATCCAGATGTTCATGCATGCCCATTGCATCTTGCTGGTGCTTCTGACAATTATCCTGACGTGCATTGGCATTCGGTCGGCTTTCATGCCGATGATTGCTGTCTTTTTTGACATCTGCGCATTGATTGTGAATTTGTTAACCAAGTGGCATCGTAGAGGTGAGGACTTTGACAGGGTCTTACGAAGGAGTGAGGTTGAATGATGTGTTTTGTTTGAAGGTTATCTCTTTGCTGGAGCAGTCATGGTGTGTCAGATCCTGCCGTTTATATATTTCACCAACATGACCTACTCGGTCTTTTATACGATGATCCCGATGATGGGCAGGAATGGTTCTGGGGTAAACCCGGATCTCATGATGGCGAACCTGGCTATATTCATGTCGGTCATGTTTGCTGGGTTTTTGGTAAGCTATTGAGAATGTGGTGTGCAAGAAACTGATGGGCGAATCTTTCGCTTTTTTAGATGCCGCTGTTCCTGTTTTTCCGCAAGACCAGAACCTTGATTTCTGTCTTCCTGGTCACGGCTTTCATATTCATCATTATCGCCGTGACGCCGGCTGGATTCCCCTACGAACCGAAGATTGCCGCACAGCGGTTTAATCTGATTGTAAGCTGAAACCGTGTGAGAGTCCTAAAGAAATTCCTAACTATGCCTATTTTGCAGCACACTAGGCGAGTCTTCCACGACATCGATTCATCTGTGAGAAACACCGACTCTGGGATCTATATTTCCCCACAGGACAGAAGAGTTTCCACCGTCAATGGTAAGAAATATCACTTTCGGTTCAGCCAGCTCCACTGAAAGTTTCCCCATTTCAGACATTGTGCCCGGCTACGCTGCGCGACAACAGCTTACCAGCTTCTGCGACACAGAGATGTTCTGTGGTATTCCACTCTACAACCACAGATGGTTCACTGCGAGGTATGCATTTCGATGGTTTTCCGGTGTCTCAACTTGATTTTTGGATCTCCCATTGCAGAGAGCGCAGTTTTTGGATACCATTTGCAGATCCTGAACTTCCGATTGCTCCCAAGCTCGAACTGCTTTCAAAGGAAGTCCAGAACGCTACCGCGGCTCGATTTGAGTTCAAACTCACCGGAACCGATCACATGACGTTATTCATTGGAACACAAAATGGTGCCGCAGTGCGCAGCTGGTCCTTCAATGACACTATGCTGCGCGAAAATTGGGAGCAGCCTTATTTTGTGTACTACTCATACGGAAAGGATTCCACGCCCTTGGAGTTCTTCATCGAAGTTGAGGTGAGAGGAAGTGCAGGTGTGTGATTATATCAACCAAATGATTTTGAATATTTTTTTTAATAGAAAACGGAGGGCACTTTTACGGACGCAAGTCTGGAAATCGGGATCGGGGGACATTGGGTGCATCAGAATATTCCTCCAATTAAGGAGTATCAAGAGTTCTTGGACTCGTTTCCGGCATGGTCAGTGGTCACTAGCTGGGTGGCGTCATACGAAACCTGGATGTTCTAATGGCGGCGAATGCAGAATGCTAACGAGTCAGCGAAAAAGAGCTGACTTGTGTGAGTTGGATTGTAACAATCTCGGTTTTTATTTTGACTTGTTTTTTTTTCAAATGTACATACCTAATATATATAAATAAATGCTGTGTAAATTATTATTTAAATAGGAAAATGGCGAATGTTTTGTGTTGTGAATTAAAAAGGTTGTCAACTTGTTACCCAGTTTATTAGTAAAACTTGAACTAAAAAGGGCGACATTTTCCATAAAAAAGTACATATTGTGACCTACAAAATATTTAGGGTGTCGGTTAAAAATGGTTTTTAGAAAGGCAGGTTAAAAATAGCCCAAAACGAAAACCTTCTTTAGTGTTCTGTCTTCAGCTGAACAGCTACATTGAGTCGTAACCTAAAACTGTTATTTATGACAACAACAACACATGAACAAGTTGTTAGTGGTAGCTACAAAATATGCATTTCCCATCGCATGTTTATAAGAGGGGTATGACAATGTGACAAACAGTGTTAGATGTCAAAACTAGCAATGCGTTCCTTCTTGGGCAAATTTGATGAAATTTACAATTATTGGTTATTGAGCATTCGATAATGCATCCAGTGCAATAAATAGGAGGATGTTTTCTTTAATGATTCCAGTGTTTTAATTAGCCTAGAAAACTAATCATTATAAGGCGTGTTTTTTGAGCTTCGATCTCAGCAAAGCAAAGTAAAGTAGGATTTTCAGCACACTTATTACAACAACTAGGCAATGTGAGTCTCGAAGTGTCAAGTAGAGCGTAGTTGTTGTAATTGCGTGCTTAAAATCCTACTTTACTTTGCTTTGCTGAGATAAAAGCTCAAAAAAACAGGGCTATAATAACGTATGCGAACGCAAATAAAAGTTATTATCAATTTTTGAATACAAAAGTTAAGGAAACTAGGAAACCCGTAAACAAACAATAATAATTAGTAAATCCATTATGATTTCATTCTTGCAAACTTTGTCATTGTATTGTCAAGTTTAAAAAATCCAAACAATTTAAAACAACTTTTGTACAGAAATGTACCTATAATCGAAAAATCAAAAATAGTTGCATATATATAGGCGGAAGCGAAAAGAGTCTTCAAGTACATTCGTAATGATTCTCTTAACCAAATTCAATTGCTTTCTATTAAATTAACTAAAATAACAATTAATAAAATGGTAAAGCGAGAAGAATGCGAGTTTAAGTGATGAACGTAAGAACTCTTACACAATTTTAATACGTTCAAAAAGATATTATAGGAACAATCATCTAGTTACTAAACTAAGTCAGTTGTGTTTCAGTTTTGATTGTCCTAGATCGATCATATGAACAATTTTTTCAGTTAACGTCTAGTCAAGTCAAGCATTTCATGACTGAGTACTAACTTGACAGTTCATATAAGTGCTTGAAATAGGAAAGTGACGATACCAATCAATCTAGTTTTTGCGTTCAAGATGCATGACATCTAGCTCGGGGCAATCTAGTCGGCTTATGGCGTTTTCGATTGAAGAAAAAATTTACAGAGATATTTATAAGTTGATTTGCCCTGTAGGCTGTAGAAAACAACAAAAAAGCAACAGAAAACCAAATCTCACATGATGTGCAATACGGTGTCTATCGCTATTTCTATTGCGAAAGCGCTCCAAAAAATTTAGTTAAAAAGAGTAATTTTGAATTTCAGGGCAATTCTCTAGGATTCTCAGTGAGAAACGCATTTAGATAACAAGTTTTTGAATATGCTCTATTTGATACCTGTCAAAGATACGCATTAGTACAGTATGAAGTAAAGTTAGTTATTTTTAAACAGTGGAAACGAGAACGCTTACCTCAACAATAGTTTCTGCAATATAGATTTGATGCAACTCTCACTTCTTAAACCACACCCAACTTCATTCATAAGAGAAAACATTCCCTGTAGAAGTGACGAATCGACTTTTGTTTCAGGATCACAGAGATTTTAAATTTAAATATAGGTAACTCATGCAAATCACAGTTGTGCCTATGGTATTGAGTTCTGATGTCATTATGTCCTACTGATTGTATAATTTCCTTCGCATAAGCTTGGACGAATGAAGTTCAACCTGGAAATCTTGTTTTCGATTATTGCTTAGAGTATGCTATGGCCATTGACCGTGTCTATTGTATCGTAAGTCTATATTAATGGTGAAATGGAAAATTCATTTTAAAATTGTCAACAGTTAAATATTTTAATCTGTCAAACTGGTTAGGGTCATGAAAGGAAAGTAACAAATTGAAGGCACAACCGATTATCTAAAACATTTCCAAACCAAAGGAAAAGTCCAACATAAGGGCAAATGACCATTACCACCCAACTTGAATATAGCTAATGACACTTCCCGACTCCTTCGATACTCGTAGTCGTTATTGCTTCAATTTTTCGTCGACTGTCAGCACTGAATCTATCCACATCCGAAGGGCTATTCTGTTAATTGAATTAATTCATTCTTCTATCCTTTCATTTCCTGTTTATTATTTCAGACATGGCCTGACCTTTCTAGATCTATAATTAGTTTGTTTGTAAGAACATTCTGCATGACATGTCAGATGAATGTTTCTATCTACTGTGCGTGCCCTTTTATACATACGATTAATCTGCATCGTATTTGTCTTTCATTAGACCTCGGAAATGAAATGATGCCTAATCAAGGCAATTTATTTTCCTATTAATCAAATAGTTGGTCAAAATGAAATTGTGTCATGTTTCATGATTGCTGTTGTCAGATTTGTTTCATCAAATTCGTTATTCGCCGTGTCCTGTGATGAACTATAGTGGAAAGACGGGCAAAGGTCAACCACAAGTATGAACGTTTGAGGTAGTAGTATTTTCACTTTCTCGGAAAAGCTAACGATCTAAGGCTGCAACCACATTGCAAACAACAATAATATTTACTAAGCCGCTCATGTCATCATCAATAAAGTGAGGAACGTGTCTCAATCGTTCGTCGGTATACAATTAAAAATTGTTCCCAGATAATTAGTACCACAGTTCTTCAGATAATTGTTTGTATTGTGGAACTTAGGTATATTGCCCGTATCTTAAAGGGCAAACACAATTACTAGATATTTCATCGATAAGACTGCAATATTGTGGATAAATCTATTCAATAGGGTAAAACAAAAGATTAGATTCAGGTGGAGTGTTATCAGTAAAGAGGGTCCTATAAGATTTTTACCACCTTTATCTGTTCCCATATGGTGCGGGTGTACCGTTTCGTATTTAGTTAAACTCAAGATAACCGTATATTTTGCACTAAGAAGCATCTGTCCGCTTAAATACACACTTCTGCTGTCAAATGTACGAGAAAGCGTGCTGTTAAACTTATCAAATTGAGTCATAAAATTTATAATTCCTTAATTGAAACAACCATTATATCTTCTTCGCTTTATATTCTTTTAAGTATAATGGCGCTATTAAGTCTAGTATATCGGCATAAAGCACTAAGCTCGTAATAAATACAATGTGTGATGATTGTCTCGGAGATGTCAATTTTTTTTTTTTTTTTGGCTTGCATTCCTACAGGATGCTTAGGACTGTTCGAAAATCGTCAAGCGCTTCCCTTCTTCGCTGTATTTTAGGTACACCAATGGGCCTGCATTCGAAAATCCAGTTATTTTGAGTGGACTAGATTGGTCTGGTGTGAATTGAGAGCAAAACCCAGATCGGTCGGTAACGTCACTTTTCCAACGACATACGAAATGTCATGAAAATTCTTCACTAAATTCGTCGGACATTCCTCCACAAACGCCAAAATGAATAAAAGTGTACATGCCACCAATCGAGGCCAATTGAAAGTGAAACACATCAAGTCAGCCAGCTGTCAAACTTACTAAACTAGATTGGCCACATTCAAGAATCTAGTTATCTTAAGTCGACTAGATTGGTCTGGATGAGATGCAACCTGAACGCAAAAACTAGATTGGTCGGGAACGTCACGTTTTCTACGTCAGCCACATATGAGAACTGTCAACTTAGTACTCAGTCACGAATTTCTTGACTAAATTCGTCGGCTACCCCTCCATAAACGTCAACTGAAACAGCTGCTCTAATGACCCATTTCGACCAATCAAAACCGAGATTCACTTAGTGAGAGAGCTGTCAGACTTACTAAACAAGATACTTGAACGTCCCCATTCTTAAGCGTCCCAATAGGAACTGTGTAGTTAACACAAACATAAATTGATGGCTCATTATGTTTGTGTATTTCCTCTTAGTTCTAGTAGCTACAGCAGTATTGCTGTTGTCTTCTTTGAAAAACGCTTTTAACAACTGAATGTCTTTGACATTATTTCTTTTGTGGTTTTCCCACTCAAACTCAAACTCAACCAATCTCAGCAAATTATGTGTCAAAAGAATGAGATTTTCTTGCAGCGCATAACAGCATTTTTATTTTATTAAACCATTTGCAATTAAAAAAGATGAATGTTAGTTTGCAAGAGTCAATTGACATTGCACATGGTGATAGTGAGCCAAATGGTGATAGTGAGTCAAACTTTTTTATGCCTCTATCTTTACAATCAGTGTGTTTGTACCATTAATATAGATAAAATGTTATTGACTTATAAACCAATTCGCCAATCAATATCAATCACAAGTGTCAATATACAGCATACTCGGACCGTGTCACTTTCACTGCCTTAGTGGCACATTCGTTTATGGTAAGCTTGCATTGATAAGTCTGCTGTCAAGCCATTTTTTATTAGTTTCATGATTGGTTTGAGTCACCAGTTAAATTTGCCTGATCCTATATTTTTCTTCAGAGGTAGCCGGCAGCATTGCTAAATAATTTCAGCAATATCGGTTCAATTAAGACCCTGCTATAAAAAGTTTAATGTTTTTTTATTTTGTTTTTGAAAATAGATTGCTGTTGCTCGTGAAAGACTGGAAGTTATTTAGCGTCAATCTGTATAGTAGCCGCGTTCCAAAAAAAGACAGTTCAGATAATTCTAGTCAACTTAAGAGACTTTCAGATCTGCTCAATTACAAATGAATGTGTTTTTTGTTTCTCTTCTATTTTATCAATGTGAGAATGAGACATTTCAAATGTCAAAAATCGATTGCCGCTTCCAGTTGTCAAACAATTAATGCCATGATTTTGTAGATTACGATTGGATAGTTTCCACCGTTTGCCGTTTATGGAGCACCCCTCTAAATCTTGTCAATAAATTTCATGACTGAGTCTTCCTTCAGTTGACATTGTTCTTGACGTTTCAAAATCTAGTTTTTACGTTTAGGAAAAAATCTACTCCAAATAAATCTAGTCGAGTTTAGAATGTACTTCCATTCTACTTAAATGAAATAACTTTCTTCCCGTATCATTTGAAGTTTTCTCTTCTTTTAACGTTTTGTGTTAAATAAACTTTTTTGAAAATTGTGAGATACAATTGAATGTCAAACGCCAATTTTAAAAAATTAAATAACAAAGACTGGAAGATGGCCAACGGTCTGTTTTTAGCCATTTCAGTAAATCTATATAGTCCTGCCATCAGCCAATATTTCTGAAATCCCCCCATCCTCCTAAGTCGCGAAATCATCCTCCATCTGCAATAAACTATCAAACGTCCCAAAACAATCATCTGTACGATATCTCTTAGCTGTTAGGCTTGTCAGAACTGGATAATAACTGTCTGTCACACAAGATATGCAGTTTATTTGTGTTTGGCTCAGTTCTAGCCTTTTACGATATGCATACTCTCTACCCGGTGCCATAAATCTGATAGTAGGTACTATACTATATTGATGTTTAATAAAAAAAAAACACACACACACACACACAAAAACTTTTTAGATACGCCGCTGATATAATTCGTTTACAAAACCTTGACTAGCTATAAATGCTGTCTGGGAAAAAATTGAAAGCCACTCTACATCGCTGCCTCCAAGGAAGTAAACCGCGATCGAGAATTCGTTAAACGTGCAAATTTCATTTCCACAAAATGACGGACAAGGAGAAAATCGTAAGCAATCCGCCCCATCCCGTTGGGATATCCCCAAGTAACTAACTATTCCCTTGCAGTTGAGCTCATCGTCATCATCGGATTCCGATTCCGATATCGAGGTGAAACCGAAAAAGAGTAAAAACTCAAGGAAGTCCCAAAAGGCCGCACGTCAGGAGAAGCAATTCTCCTGGGGATGGGTTGTGGCATTCGCCTTGCTGTGGTTGGCACTCTTCTTCGGAGTAGTGATTCGATATGCCAACAAGCTACCAACAGCTTTGACCATCCAAACGGAACACCTCAACAAGGACCGTTTCATCGCTGAGAGGGCAGAAATTTTATTGAAAAAGTATGAAGCCATTGGACCAAAAGTTGTCGGCAGTGCCGCCAATGAAGTGGTGACGGTGAATTATCTACTGGATGAAGTTAAGGCGATCAACAGTGCTCTGAATACGGACCTGTTCAAGTTGGAAGTGGACGTGCAGGAAGTATCCGGTGCCTATATACACTGGGAAATGGTAAACATGTACCAGGGCGTTCAGAATGTAGTTGTCAAACTTAGTTCCAAGATTTCGGACAGTTCGTCGTATCTACTGATCAACACTCACTTTGACAGCAAGCCAGGCAGTCCAGGTATGGCAAAGAGTAGGAGTATATTTTTTGTATCTAATTCTGATGCGGTTTTCCTTTAAGGTTCCGGTGACCCCGGAGCGATGGTTGTTGTCATGCTGGAAGTCCTCCGAGTTTTGGCAACCAGTGACAAGTCGTTCACTCATCCAATCGTGTTTCTGTTCAATGGTGCCGAAGAGAATCCGCTGCAAGCGTCCCATGGGTTCATCACCCAACACAAGTGGGCCAAGAACTGCAAGTAAGTGTTTACAATTTATTTGTCTGCTGGTGGTGGATCCGAGTGGATCAGAAATCTTCCCAACGAATATCTCCCTAACATTCGCCCATCATTCTAGAGCTCTGTTCAACTTGGACTCCGCCGGTAGCGGCAACCGGGAAATCCTTTTCCAGTCCAGCCCCAGGAACCCATGGCTCATGAAGTACTACAAGATAGCTGTTGTACATCCCTATGCTACCACCGTGGCAGAGGAACTATTCCAAATGAATCTCATTCCATCCGACACGGATTTCAGGAATTTCCAAAACTTCGGACCAGTCTATGGCTTGGACATGGCTCACAGTCAGAACGGCTACGTATATCACACCAAGCACGACAAGGTGAACGTTATTCCACGTGAAACCCTACAAAACACCGGTGATAACATTCTCTCGTTAGCCAAGGTTTTCGTTGAAGCTCCAGAACTCGAAGACCCATCGGTGAGGCTCACTTGTTATAGACTTCTCATGTTTAGGGACCTGAATACTTTTTTTTTTGATAGAAATACGCTGCGGGATCAACGGTCTTCTATGACATCCTCGGCCAGTACCTTGTGATCTATACCAACGACCAAGCCATAGAGCTCAACTATGGCGTCTCCATCGTAGCTGTGATTGCCATATTCTTCTCTATATCCGCCATGAGTGCCAACTCCAAGACCACCTTCGTCGGGGTTGTCAGTCGCTTCATATTGACCTTGCTCGTTCATCTGATTGGGTTGGTGTTGGGAGTAGTTCTGACAGTCGGCTTGGGAACTTATCTCGACAAATTCGGTGTGCCCCTGTCATGGTTCACCTTCAAGTGGATGGTGATTGGATTGTACTTCTGTCCGCTCATATTTGGAATCGGACTGCCCACCGCGATTCTCATTGGAGCAATGAAGAAGGTAAGCTTAAAAAAAACAGTCCCAGTTATGGGTTATTTTACGACTTCTTTCGCCTAGGACAAACTGAGCCTGTCGTTCAGAGTACAGTTGGTGCTCAACTCGCAAGCCCTTGTTGTGGCTCTTTTGTCAGCTGCTGTTACTTACTATGGCATTAAGTCGGCTTATTTGTTGATGTTGGCAACCCTACTGTACACCGTTTCCTCGATTTTCAACACTTTGACGACCTTATACAGGAGAGGTAGGTTTCCCAAGACTCTCGACTATTCGCATCGCGTCTCAACACACTTTGTCTTCCAAAAGGCTTCGCATGGTTCTACGTTGTGCTGCTGCTCCAGATCCCAGCCTTCGTCTACTTCACCTACATTGGATACGTTTTCTTCAATACCCTGATGCCAATGATGGGACGTTTTGGTCCGACAACAAACCCCGACCTTTACATTTCTGGTCTCGCGGCAGTGATTGGCGTTCTTGCTCTTGGCTTCATAGTACCACTGGTTAACCTCTTCCGTAAGCCAAAGAGCGCACTGAGTGTTTGCTTAGTGATTTCCGCCGTATTTGTTGGTATCGCCTTCAGTCCATATGGCTTCCCATTCCGACCAGCTACCAATGTCGAGCGATTCAACGTTTTGGTAAGTCCTTCGCCTGCTTGTCAGTATACAGCAGCTACAACCCCGTCCTCCACAGCATGCGCGTCGTGTATTCCATGAGGTTGACGGCAGCGTCAGCAAGAACGAGTCCGGATACTACTTTGATCCTCAGGATAGAAAGGGATTCACAGCTGTATCAAGTAGGCTTCTTCAACATTCTTACGTACCAATTCAATAAAAACCCCTTCTTTCCGCAGCCGTCTTCGACACGAATAAACTAGTCCCCATGGCCGACCAATGCTCCCAATACATGTTCTGCGGTCTACCAGTTTTCAACCATCGTTGGAACAGGGCAAAGTAAGTAACTTCTCTATAGCTTTCTAACTGGTCTAACTGTAACATTTTAGAGCCTTGGCCAAGTGGCTTCCGTCAGGTGATGTCGAACTTCCATCAACTCCAATATTGACACTTGTAAGCAAAAAGGTTGACGAAGACTTTTCGACGGTGCGATATGATTTTACACTCGATGGACCACCCCACATGGGCATCTTTTTGGGGCCATTGAAGGGCGCAAACATAACCAGTTGGTCATTCTTGAACACTTGGTTGGAAAAAAAGACTCCACCACCGTATTTCATTGATTTCTCGAAGGGAAAAGACCAGTCAACGTTGAAGTTCTTTGTGACATTCGAGAAGACCAAGGAGACTTTGCTGGGGCCATCAGTTGAGTTGGGAATCGCTGGACACTTTGTCAGTGGTGAATATGACAGGGGCGCCGCGAATGCAGCTTTCCTTAAGAGCTTCCCCCCTTATACATTCGTAATGGAATGGCCCAGCTCTTACGAAAGGTGGTACTACTAAGGTTCGGCAAAATGTAGACTTTACTTTGAGTAAATATATTTTAGCTTGATAAGCATATGAAAAAAAAAAGTATTTTTTACTTACTGTCCAGCATGCTGAACATAAAGAGTTTCTGGGAAGTTGACTTTTGTCTACTTTTCGCCTGCTCTCAGAAGCGTACCAAGATCCCTACAAATGGGTTCTAATTTCCTCCTAAACTATTGTTAATTGTAGTCGCCAGGAAATAACTCTCCAGGCACGAAAGGAACACTTAAAAGTGATGCCTACCGTTTATTTTTATGAAGATTGGGGGAAGCTTTTCGAACTACGAACAAGGCATTTCATTCACGTGGAAACTTTTTTTAGGCGCAGATACCCGCGAACCAGTTTTATTGTTAGAGGCTAGGTCGGAATGAATTGAAAATGAATCATTCGTGGGTTTGTGGATCGCGACTGTTTTATGTGGATTGTGAATAAAAAGTGACAGTTCGCGGGAATATTGCTGCAATTTTAAATTTCGCTACATAAATCTCTCAATTGGTTTATATAGCGAAATTTGAATAATAATAAATAAATAGTTGGCGCTACAGGTCGGTAGGGACCCTGGGCCTAGCTTCTCGCAACCATTCGTTTTGTGTGAGTTTTTCATTTTTGGGACGAATGGAAGGGATCTACAATTTTATGCCGAGTCCAAACGGCTAATTGAGAAGCTTCTTCCTGACAGTTACACTCTCGGATGTTTGTCAGACGTTCGCGAGAGGTGGCGCAGTGGAAAAAAACCAAGAGGTGAAATTTGGGTTTTCTCGGGATTCGAACCTGGGACCCCTCGCTTAGTAGTCCAACACACTAAGCCACTGCGCGAAATTTGAAGTAGTTAAATATAAATCATATAATTTTCAATTCATAAATACAGTTAAATTGATTTGTTTGCAATTCGCTCTCACGTGAATATTCTTTTGCATCATGGTCTCCCAATCTCTGCAGCATCACCCTATAAATGGGCCTTGTTTTCATTTGCCGCACAATAACCGTATCATCGAAACAGCACCACAAATCGCATAGACTATAAGAGCAGAAGCACAACAGACTGTGTTTCACTACAATCCAGGTGTCAATAAGCCAAAACGCTGATTTTAATGCACGTTGCCATCAATGACGTTGCCATCAGCTAAGTAGTTGCGACTGACAGCAAGCTGACAAATATTGCTCTTGCTCTATGACAAAAGCAATGGCCGCATTCAAGAATCTAGTTATCTTAAGTCGGCTAGATTGGTCTGGATGAGATGCAACCTGAACGCAAAAACTAGATTTGTCGGGAACGTCACGTTTTCTACGTCAGCCACATATGAGAACTGTCAACTTAGTACTCAGTCACGAATTTCTTGACTGGATTCGTCGGCTACCCCTCCATAGACGTCAACTGAAACAGCTGCTCTCACGACCGATTTCGACCAATAAAAACCGAGATTCACTTAGTGAGAGAGCTGTCAGACTTACTAAACTAGATACTTGAACGTCCCCAATAACAAGTCGCATTCAAATAGCTGCATATGGTAGAGTCTGTTGTGTCTCCGATGACAACAAACAAATATATATCATCTTCGTCATCTCCCTAGATGAGGTACTTGGGGGACTGACAACATCGAGTTGAAGTCGGGTGCCATGAGGGGTAATAGTCCACTTCAAGAAACGAAATGAAAACTTGCGTTAAAATGGAATTTATTTAAATATGTATTTACAAATCCTTTGAAATATTACGAGGATATTATAAAAAAAAAATCCTTTAGAAATACCAACTCTCGTATGAGCTTGGCCACTCCATGCTATGCACAAAGTCGGGGAAGCTCTCTTTAAATGCCTTGAGTTGAGTACTTCGCTTATTCTCTGCACTTAGCCAATGTCCTCCGATTGCAACCTGCAGTACTGGCACTTCAAGGCTGCCCGAATTTTTCTGTAAACAATAAACACACACAATTATTTGAAGTTCGATGCTATGAACCGCGGTGATGGGCTCACCTCAACAACCACATGGAACTTCAGTGTTGACTGGTCGTTTGCCTTGGAGAAGAAGATAAAGAATGGCGGATCCCAGTTGTCCTTGAGCATATTGTCAATGAATGACCAATCGATAATTTTAACGCCATCCAGTGGTCCCAGGTAGATGCCCATGTGCGGTGGGCCATCTAACTCGTAGTCAAAACGAACTGTATGTTTTTCAGTGTCGACATCCTTTGTGATCAGTCTTAGTTCGGGAACTGCTCCTGGTAATTCTGCGTGCTCCGATGGCAGCCAGTACGCAAGCACTCTGGAAATGATAAGTAGTTGTAAAGAGGGTTGTTGGAAGGTCCAACTTAAATGGTGTAGATAGGCGGTCGTCGATCAGTGGTATAAAGATGGATCGTGTTTATTTCGATGTCGAGAAGGGCACTTCTTTCACGATCGTTTGGATTTAACGATCTTTTAAAATCAGTGATGATTTCGTGCAAGATCAGTTTAATGAAAGGCAGAGAGATTCACCGCGTGTAAGCTTGTTGTAAGCAAAATTTGTTCAATGACATATTTGCAAATCAACTATTGTTCGGGAGCAAGATCAAGTGTTAAAATATATTGATCGCAAATATCTGTCACTGATCGTTTTCGGCGTAATTGTTTTTAAAGAAAATATTGGTCCAACCCGGGTCATCTACATGAAGTAAGAAATATCTGCGATCACTGAACATGAATTGATAAGCTACTTAAGACAGTCCTTGAGTGGAAGATCAGTTGAATGGTTGCAATTGACGACTATTATTACCGAAAGATCAAGTTAGTGCTGGTGATCGCTTTAAAGCAAAATTGTTTTCTTTTGTAACAGAGAATAGGCTAAAGTAGCTAGGATCGGAATAGGATCAGCCGATCAATTGCTACATAAAGTAAGTATGAGGATCGTTTTCTGACGACGATCAGTCGACAGTTCAATCTTAAAGCTAAGAAACTATTCATGCCAAATTAATATGGATGTGCGTAGAATAAAAAAGGACTCGTAAGTAATAATTTTCAAAGATCAAAAGCCGTACCGATCAATCTTTTCTTGCAGTTTCTAACCTTTTTTTTCTGTTTTCTATATCCATTGAGATGAAAAAGAGCAAGTCTCTATGATCATTTGAATTTAGGGCACACTGAAGAAGCGATGGAAATCTTTGATCGTGATTATGTTTAAATCGAGGATCGTGAGTGACGTACACATATAGAAAATTTCAAAATTTTTGTTTGATCTAATTAAAGTCTGAGGGATCATTCAAAGCCAAATAGTCTAAATTCAATCTACGGTTTCGCTTAAATCGAATAAGAGGCATCACACGATCACTTAGAGTAAGCTTACGAAGATCACAGGTCACTGACAGAAGATTCATTGAACTTAATCACTGAGTAGACGATCAAGATCATTTGCAATCGATGGATTAATAACAGCCAACCATACATGTTCATAAATAAACCACAAATCTATAAAATGGCAGAATCGCCTGACAGTCCATATAAAACAAATATTTTTCCACTCACTTGGCTTTGTTCCATCGGTGATTGAACACTGGCAATCCGCAGTACATCTCTTCGTAGCACTTATCAGCCATTGGAACAATTAAACTGGTGTCCATATTGCCTTCAAGTGTGGTGAAACGTCTCCTATCCTGAGGGTCAAAGTAGAAACCTGAATCGCTCTTGATGATCGAATTATCCGGTCCGTGGAACACCCGACGAACGTGCTGCAAAAACATATAAACATATTCCCTCAGAGAGGTTACTTCACTTGAACTGCAAAAAAAAAGACCTACCAGCCAATTGAACCTCTCAGGAGCAGTCGTCTTACGGAATGGGAATCCATACGGACTGGCAGCAATACCAACAAACACAACAGCGGTTATGAGGAAGAACGAAAGCACAGTTTTCGGCTGACGGAACAAATTGATGAGTGGAACCTATTGAAAAAGAAGTTTAGAAGATTCCCATACAATGAACTGTCAAATCCTTACCACAAATCCCAAGCTCATAATTGCAACCACCACTGAAACTACTGCCATAAACAGATCCGGATTGCGATCGTCTCCAAACCGCGCCATCATCGGCATAATTGTCAAGTAAATGAAATATGATAAGTACAAAAAGTACATGAATGGAATGACCTGTCCAATAATCGCTGCAATTGACCAATTCAGGTCCCGCTTGTACAGAGTGGTGAAAGTATTAAATATCAAAGTTGCGGCATAGAACAGTGCTGACAACATGAGCAGGTAGGCCGACCTATAGCCTATGTAGGTGACCGCAGCTGTCAAAATGGCCATCACCACGAGGTGGGCATTCAAAAGCAATTGTACGCGATAGGAGAGGTTGATTTTGTCCTTGCGCGCGTTGCCTATAAAGATCGCAGTCGGCAGGCCCACTCCGAAAATTGCCGGACAGAAATATAGTCCAAATACTATCCATTTGTTGCTGAACCACGACAGTGTCAGGTTGAAGTTGTCCAACTGCACTGCCATCAGGATTGCCAAACCGAAACCGAGTGCGATACCGACCAGATGCCATATGAATGTGAGAAAGAATTCACAAATAACTTCACCTTGAGAGGCTTTGGTGTTGCTACTAATGGCAATCACGGATATGAGAACCGCAACCAGAGACACTAGGGCCACAACGTAATTGATTTGAACGCCCTGCGCCTCAGTGTAAAGGATCATGAATTTGCCAAAGACATCGTAGAAGATAGTGTGACCAGAGGCGTATTTCTGAAATGAGATCGTTGGGCATAAAGCTTCATGGCCGATGATCTAATGTCGTCTTACCGATGGATCTTCCATTTCGGGAGCATTGGCAAAACCCCTGCAGAGGGCAAGTAGATTTTCACCACTATTCTGGATTGTTCCCTTGGGAATGCTGCTTATTCTGTCGTACTGTGTGTGGTACACGTAGCCTCCATAGGTGTGGGCCATATCGAGTCCTGGAAAAAAGCTATGTAGATCGATTTAAGAAACGGGGATCGCCCACACTCTTACCGGGAATTTTTCCGAAATCTCTGAAAATCCTAAAATCAGAGTCAGATGGAACGAGGCCAGTTTGGAAAATTTCCTCTGCCAGTGAGGTGCAGTGGGGATGTACCGCATATTGCTTGTAGTATTTCATGAGCCACGGATGGTTGGGACCAGCTTGGAAAACAACATCTCTGTTACTGCTGCCAGCTGATTCCAGGTTTATAAAGGCTCTTTGGAGATAGCAAGGAAAATTAGACCGTGTCAGCGATATTTGGCGAGGCTAACTTACTTGCACTTGGCGAACCATCTGTGCTGAGTGATGAAGCCGTGAGTGGACTGCAGGGGATTTTCTTCGGCTCCGTTGAACAGGAACACAATTGGATGCTTGAATGTTTGCTTGCCGCTGGCCAAAATACGTAGAACCTCTAAGGCTGCGACAACCATAGCACCGTCATCGCCAGAGCCTGAAAAAATTTGGGTCAGTAAATGGGAGTTACTTAAAAGATGGCAGACAGCTAGTCCATCTCTCATACAGTGGCTATCTACAACAGCGGTTAACGCATCTCTTCCACATGTCATCCATTGACGGACATTTCACCCATCTTGAGCTGCCAAAAAAATGTCTGTGGATGAAATGTCTAAACAAAGCTGAGTTGGCCATGGATCAGTTGTATAAAGGGGACATTTAGTAAGGCAACTCGATGTCATTCACTTCCCGATACCTAACTACATTCATCATACTAGTTATTAAATCCTAAATACTGCCGATAACACCAATCGTTTTATGTGATTCTATTGATTGGCATGCCGTCGACACGCATGAAATTGTTTTGTTATCAAGCAGAACAAAAGTACGACAATGTGTGACATATCAATAACAATTAATCAATCAAGTTGTTGTCTTTATTATCCGAAATATATTGAAGTGTTTAAGGATATAAGTAATTAGTGCTAGTGTATTATGATTTTGCTGATATCGATAAGATTGAATTCGATAAAAGTCGAGGGTGGGGAGAGTGGGGAGGGTGAGGTCCGGGAAAGATTTTGATTGCTATCAGTAATTTTGGCTTCAATAAAAATCATTTATCTATCGTAGATAATTAAATATATCAAGCATGACTTTTAGTTTGAAACAAGCAATGCAGTGTGGTTTTGAGTCTTACGATATTGTCTATTTTAACTGCATTCGAATTTGAGACATGTTAACTAGCACTAAACTGGTCAAAAGTGAAAAGTGTATCAATTTTCGTACTTACGATATATCTACGATATTTACGATATAAGAAATATTTTGATATAACTAACGAAATTCAGTCTAATTTTACTACACCAACAATTTATTTTGCAAAATATGATTTGTTAAACCTACGATATCAACAATATATCCAAGAAATGTTGTTAAATTAAGATATTGACATTAACATCGCATTTAATATATAAACTACATCATCTCCGTCACTTTTACTTCGTGTTTCTATCATTTATAACATTAGCCATATTTACGATACAGCTTTTTTTGAATGGAACCACTTTAAAAATGCGTTTTTTAGATGTGCTTCAAAGGAATGTACAAAGAATGCAAAATTTTATTTAATTTAAGGCAGCCTTCTGACATTTTGCTTTTTTGACATTGCTACGATATCACCAAAATTATTTAAAACTTACGAGTTTCATCGCACTTACTACAAATATTATATTGGTTCTATTAATCACACTCTCAAAATAGTCGTTTCTAACATTTTTCAAATCTACGATATTTACGATATCTTCATGAAAAATTTGTTCAACGATTTTCACACTATTGCAAACACTTTTGTAAAAACTAACACAATCTCTGCCAACATACCTGTACTTCCTGGCTTCGAATCGAAATGCGCATTCACCAGCAAATACGAGTCACTTGGGCAGTCCTTCCAGCTCAATTTCACCGCAATATTCTGTATTCCCTGATACATGTTCAACAACTCCCAGTGCACATACGCCCCCGATGCTTGTTGGTAATCGATCTCCATATCAAACAGCTCCGTGTTGAGGACAGCTTTGATTTTGTCCAGTTCATCGTACAGCAGTCTAATCATCTGCACTTCATTGGCATCGCTGCTGACAACTCGCTCGCCGAGATTTTCGATTTTAACCAAAATTTGTTCAGCTCTTTCGCCAATAAAACGACCATGATTGAGATGTTCGGTTTGGATTTTCAGCGGTTCCGGTAGGGCTGTGGCAAATCGCAACACCAAAACATAGTAAATTACAATCCAGAACGCAATGAACGCCACCGAAAGTTCGAATGCGAGAGTGTAATCCTTCTGCGGTTTCTTTTGTTTTTTTGACTTTTTCTTCACCGGTGCTTCCAAATCGGAGTCTGAATCACTCGACGAAGGTAACTGCAAAATTAGAGCGTACAAAAATTAGAATCGGCCAATCAGACGGTTAAAACTGATCCTTACAGCTCGCTCGGTGTCCTTGGCCATTTTCCAGTTAGTCGATACTCTCAAGACGCGAACGGGTTACCAAATGAACTCAATGTACCTAAGTGAACGTATTTAAAGGCAAACGAACGAGGAGTGAGGTTTATTGGCCTGTTTTAGATATCACCATGCAGAGGTTATGACTTTATGGATCCCATATACCAGCTGGGAGATTGTTCTTTATCCAAAAGAGTTTCGATATCATAAGGCGAAAATGCCCACTTTTATTAGACACTTGCTATTATTTTGCTCAAGTCTTTTAAATGGGTTGGGGTTTTTTTTTTTGCATAAAGGAAGTGTGCCAGCTAGGCGATGAAATAACAATCTAATCTACCTAGATTATAGTGGGAAATTCCACCTAGACAACTTGGGTCGTATATTGCATTGTAAAACCGTTGGGATAACCCTGACATTTTTGGCTGAACTTTTAAATTTATGTAGCCAGAGGATCTGAGTGATGTGTTCGTATACTAAAAAGGAAGCGAATTATATATACAGCGAATGGTGACACAAAAGTCACCATTCGTTGTGAATTCTAATATTATCCACATGAGAAAATATTTCCCTATTACCTGAATGTCCAAAAAATATCACTATGAGGACCTCATCTAGAAATGAAATATTATTGAAAAAACTACACGAAGGCAATGTTATGTACGATCGTTGTCTGGAATTTAAAAGCTGAGTTTCTCCCAAGCCCTCGTACATAACGCCTGTTCCCGTCCTTGACACATTTTACAAAGTCTTGCAATGTTTTTTCCGAAATTTTAATTCATTTTATTTTATACAAAATATTTCGTAAAAGAGTTGTGAACTGATGAGTGAAAAATTGCACATGAAATCAATAATTAGCCAAGAAATGTGTTTAGTTTCAGTAATCTGTCAAATAAAACAAATGAACTGACTCTTCTGTGACAGTTCGAAAACTTTGTATTCGAACTATTTCCGTGGTGTAAAAAAATTAGATTCTTGATATATTTTTTCTCAAAAGTTCGGAAAGAGAGCAACAAGAGAAATGCAAATTTCAACTCAACCATTTGACATTTCCATTTACTTGCGCTTGGCAATACTGCAAGCCAGAATCGATATTGGTTAGGTATTGTTTACCTTCGAACTGCGCTATGAATTTCTGCATCGATTGTGTATATAAACTGACATTCTAGTTCAAGGGAAGTCCATTGTGTTTTATTAAATACTTAATACTAGTGGACATTTTCTCAAATAAAAACACGTACAATTCAACTATGTACCTAGAGAACCTGAAGTATTTATTACTCTATCGCCAAGAGATGGAGTGTGAGTGCGTAAGTAGAGTAGAGAGAGCATTTTTAAAAGCAGTATTTTTTGTATTGATTATTGATATTCTGAAATAAAAGGTATCTACTTTGTTTTAGAGCCGGGGTATGGAAAATGGAATGAAAGAAAACGCAATAAATTTGTTGCGATTCATTGATTTACCTTCAATTACCCTATCATGTCAAATGCAATAGCAAAGTATGTCCTTATGATTGTATATCGACTTAAATTTGATTAGAAAAAAATCCTGTGAAGCTGGTATTTAATAGAAATCTACAAAATAAAAACTATTCGTACACTCTCTATTAAAGAAAGCATTAGTTAGGTTAAACAGGGTATGACGGCTCTCTTAAAACACTGGGCACCACATTGGGCCTACAACGATCTAAAAAAAAAACTTATTACCAAATTAAGTTTATTTCAGCTCAAAGTTATTGAAAATTTGTAAGATTCAGACTAAGATGCTGCTAAAGCTTAAAAGTTGTTGATTAGTTCATTGAAAAGCTCATGCCATTCCTTCCGCCACTCTCTGACAACAAATTATTACATTCTAGGGTGTACGAAAACTTTGGACTGGCGGTTGTAAATTGATATTGGTGTCCGTTATCGAGATTTCTGGTTTTTGACATAAAATTAAGGATTATTGCTTGTTATGAAACTTTATTGTTAGCTGTCATGAATATTGACTTTGAGTGCGAAGTTCCGTGATAAGGACTTTAAACTCATCGTGTAATAAACCATTGCGGACTCGAAGACCCTTGGAATCGAAGACCTTTGCTTGGGGCACAGTAGCACCTTGACTAGGAGCTTAGCTTGACCTTTGGTATAGATCTTGGTCTTGGACCATAGAAGTGTGAGACTTTCATGCACTAAAAAGAAAAACACTACCAAAGACAGAACCAACTACACTGAGCCAGAGCGATCACGGGTTAAAAAATTATTTTGATATTCAAGTATGTAGTTGTATATTGAAAATATTATTATCGTGCATTTTACAAATTTTTAAGGGGAATCTACTCACTAAGGTTTTTATTGGTAAAAGCAGAAAAAGTGATCAAGCAGAAGTGAGACCTCTTGAGACCTCTACAAGACCGCATTCCTTGCAGAGTCGTCAAAAAGTCTAGTACTAGAGGTATATTCAAATATTTGAACAATGGCGATGTTCAAAAATCTAGTTTAGTAAATTTAGGGGAATATTCAAATATTTAAACAGCTGGCTGACTGGATGTGTCTCGATTTTTTACTATAAACAAGATTTGTCACGTGCAGTTTTTCCAGTTGATGTATTATGGAGGGATACTGCACAATTCTGCATACAAAGATGACAGTTCGTATATGGTAGCAAAATTGAGGTTACCGACCGATCAAGTTTTTCCATTCGATGTGAATCTAGAGTCCAGACCAATCTAATCGACTTAAAAAACTAAATCTCAAAAATATTACTTTAAGGAGTCTGCTGAAAATAAATAAGAAGTGACAGTTGTTTTAGTTCTCGTAAAAAACTGTCAGTAAAATCTACTTTCAACACTGATCTTTCCTTAAACCCGCCTTTAAATTAATAACCGAGAATGCTGTCATTCTAAAGAAGTTTTATTTTAGAAAAGAACCAAATAACGACACTTTCATAAATTAATTCTCCAAAGAACTAAGATTTCTTGAAATTAGATATAATTATGTAAATATTTTAAATTAAATTTGAAGTAAATTCATGGTGACTTTGAAAATTCCAAAATCAAAAGGCTGTCGTATTTCGAACATACGAAAATTTCGGTCAAAGTTATGGTTTAAGTTTTACCAATTTGCAAGCAATACTTTCAATGATTAAATAAATTTGACATTCGGTTTTAATTTGTTCACGTTTTCGTTGATTGTACGTATAGGGTAAAGTACAAGATAAAATCAGAAGAAATGCATGACGTTGCCATGTATTAAACATTCCGCCACGAGTGCTTTGCATTCACTCTTTCCTTGCGGAGATATACGTCACAATAAAATAAACAACTGCGCTTTACAATAGGTTTGTTTGACGTGGGCCCTAGTGAGCACTAGTGCGCACTGGGTTAACCCTAATGCGTTCGATATAGCACAGAATTCGCCCTGGTACTGAAAACCTGTGTTTGACATGGCTTCTAGGGCACCCTAGTTGTGCCCTGTACTGACCCCAGTTAATCTGTGGGGGCAAGAATTCAGTGCTGAGTTTTGCTGTCATTTCGCTTGCTGTCATTTCATTTTCTAACTCGTCATATATATTGCGAACACTTTTATCAACTATTTGCAATATACAAACCCAAATTCAGAATTTAGTTCGCTCATTTTAAACTATAAATAGGAAAAAGTGTTACCGAAAGATAAATATTTGTCAATATCAACAGCTGACAGACTTCAGGGCAACGTTTGGCGTTCGATATAGAAGTCGAATTTTCAGGGTAGTCCAGGGTTTTTGACAGGCTTGAAAATTAGCTGACACTTCTCAGTGCGCACTAGTGGGCACTAGTGCTAGCCACGTCAAACAAACCTAATACAAGACTCCAAGTGCTTTGCATTTAGGTAATCGTTTCCTGCGCCGATACGTCACAATAAAAATAAACAAATTCGATGTCGACAAGCTGTCAAATGTTAAGACAAAAACAAAGAATCATCTGGATGTCGCTTTCCTCTATGTCATTCTCTGCAGTCAGTGCTCTCTAAATTAAAAAAAAAATTTTGCAATTCTTTTGTTAATAAAATATTATAGTAATAAAAATAATAAAAGAAATCCTGCTTTTTTAATTTATCCTTCTCGCTATGAGCTTTGGTTATCTTTGTGATCTACTACTAAATATGCTCAAACATTGGTGCACTTTTAGGAAACGAGTCCAGAAAATGTAAAATTTCAGACTCACTTTCCTCTGCTGACTGCAAATCAAAATAGAAAATAAATCTAAATACAGAATCATCAAATTCTTACACAAAGTTACTCAGTTTATTGCAAAAAAAAAGAATTGATCAAACCCCTCGCGCCGGGTGTCGCTGTGTTCTAGCAGCTTATTGTTGAATATATTTAACTCACTGAGTCACACTCCCTCAAGCTGCCAATTTATTTCAATGGCTTACCTAATTAACTTCATAATACAGCCTCTAAGTAAGTTGTTTGCTAATTTTTGTCTTCAAAGTTCAATGCTTACAGCCAGGCCCGATATTTTCTTGCGAAAAAAATACCAGCCAACACAGATACACACCCCGTAGACTTTTTTAAGTTCGTGACCTACAAACTATTCGTATCTAATGTTTTTGTTGCTGTTTAAAAGTCAATTGTTTTTGTTTTATTTTGTTAGTTTTCCTAATTTTAGATGAGATACATTTCTATTGCGGCGGCATACGCTATAATGTGACGATGGTGGCGCGCCATGGCGCTCTTACTCTCCGGGTTTGGCCTCTTCTCGGAGATTACTTGAGTTTTAGTAGTAAGATCACGCTGATCATGCCGCCACCGTTTCGGCGTTGAATCGTATTACTGCCCATCTAGTGGAAGATCTTCCGAAAAATAAAATAAAAAATATTAAATATTCTTTATACTCGTCGGAATTTATTAGTTATTTTCGTCACATTTTGGCCGAAAGAAAAAAAAAACTGTTTAAGGGTGACACCACTGTTTCCAATTGATACACGCCGTTTTGTGATAGAGGTAATCAGAGAAACTCGTTTGTCGTTTGTAATACTAGTCTGTTGGTGGTGCCTGGTGCGCCTCACTTGACCAGATTCTGTTTGCGAATATCTCGAGTCATGCAAAAATCGTGCAACGCGCTATTCGCGAGTGACATTCAGTCGGTTTAATTAGTAGTAATTCCAACTAACTTGGGGTCAAACGTATATACTTGTGAAGGATAAACCGCTCGTGCTCGAAACTCTGGCGGAGGGCTCATTCCCTGTATAATTATTGTGTTGCATTCGTAAGTAGGGGACACTATAAACAATTGTGATTAATGTGCTATTTTTTTTTTTTGCAAAATGTTCTTCTTGTTTTTGGGGAATTTTGAGCATGCGCCTGATGGCTGTGGTACGCATGGAATGACGCAAGTGATCTTTTTTTTGAAATGGACTTTAAATGAATGAAAAGCAGCAAAAAGAGTGTTTCCAAAAAAGTAATAAAATTGTAGTAAAGTGCCATTTTTGGCGGAGCGACGGTGTTATCCATATAGGCTTGGAGAAGTTCAATAACTTCTAAGACAGGCTGGTAAAAACATCACCCAAGGACAGTAATGGTGTCCGCAGTGCTAAAATGTAATAGAATTAGATCTGACATCTACGTATAATAATGACTTTTGGCCATAAGAACTCCATTTTAAAGATTCGAATATAAATCATCAACTCTACTATTACAGCAGTCACTTTGTCTGTCACAATTAAATAAAGTTACACAGTAATTATTTTCACGCAAGCAAACTCTACGAGCTCGTCTTAATGTCATCAGTAAATCCTTAACGAATGCTTAATTATTATTCAAACCATGTTTGTGCATTCTTGAACTTGGGTCTTAGATGTCTCTAACAATCTGGCTTATTCATATGAATCTTACTGTAGATATTGTTTGCAAAGAGAAGTGATTACCTCATCGAAATATTAATAATTTTTTTGTTTTCTTTTAGGGGTTAGGTTGTTCGATTCGATAATTCGCATATAAAACAGTTACAGTGAATGTGTCACTGTCATTCGCCTGAGTGAAATTGAACATCGAGTATAAACCAAGCAACCAACCGGTATTCGGTAATCGTTACATAAATTGCCATTGTTTACAAACAAATTGAAGAAGAGTTAGTATAGAATTCATTCGCCTAAGTTTATGCAGTAATAGTTAACCAACTTGTTATGTTAAATAAATAGCGGGTATTTTTTGACGCGCTTTCAGTTGAGAGTCAATATTTTTCACAACAGGCAATGCAATTTTATTCAACCGAGTTTCTTATTATCTCTAATGTAAATTTATGAGAGATTTTTGGTTGGCACTAACGAGGAACAACAAAAGGAATTAAATATGGATAAATATTCTTCCTAACCTTATAGGGTGCGTTAGCAATTTTAAGGCAAGTCACCACCATTAAAGTAATCGCACAATTTCGTGTCTCAATTTCTAAAACGTCAAGTGAGAACTTTGTCACTTGATCAATCGTGGTAAATCAAAACAGGCAAAACTGCGTTCAAGTATCTAATTTTCTAAGTCTGACAGCTGGCTAACTTGATGTATCTCAGTTTTGATTGGCTTAGATCGGTCAGATGGACAGATGTTTCAGTTGACTGAGGGGTAGCCAATGAATGTAGTCAAGAAATTCATGCCTGGTTACTAAGTTGGCAGTTTGTTTGCATATGTGGATGGTGTTGAAAAAGTGACGTTTACGACCAATCTAGTTTTTGCGTACAGATTACATCTAGTCCAGACCAATCTAGTCGACTTAAGATATTGTCGCTTTCATATACATTTATGGTAGCTTTTGACAGATTCACTATGGCTATGACTTTGACTTTTTCCTTGTGTACTAATACGTATGAAAAAGAAAACATTTCCCTGAAAGCGAAAGTCACTGTTACTAATGTCAAAATGTTTTAAATGTGCAATAAGTTCCATAACGGCCTCTACATTGAAGTCTTTTTTTGACATCTTCTGATGAAAGTCGAGGTGCGAAATTTTGTAAAAACTGTCTTCACTCAATTCGATGTCTGTGAATGTGTCACTTTGAAATTGACTGAATTTTATGAAGCAACTAAAGGGGTTACAAGTTTGAAAGATTTAAAAGTGCACAAAAAAATTAAGAAAAGCTAATATTAATTTATTAAATGACTGGATTTGTGAAACCCGTCAGATTTTTCTTTAGAAATGTCATCAAATGAACATTTAGAAAATGTAATTAACCTCCTTGATTCTTCAAATTCTATCCCACTAGATGTCAGCACCAGTGCATTTAAAAAAATAGGCTAAATGAAGAAAACGCAATAAAACGTTCTTACCGTAATCCAACTAAGAACAAGACAATAGTTTATGTTAAACTGTGCAAGTCACTTTAAGTGTCCCCCTCAATGTACATATATAGCTTCCCGATGTGTTTCTTTTTTTTAACAAAATGTTTGATCATTCTTATCAGTAGCGAAAGTAGTCGAGTATGCAGACTTATATTAGGCAAGTAGATACAATTGGTGTATGCATAGATAACGATAAAGTTAACTCACGTAAATGCCTCCTTTACACTCGAACAAAGTTTATCAGAGGAACTACTAGCAAAAGAACATAGATACCGGCATTGGAGTCGTGATGTAACAAACCAAAAGTCTGCCCGGCTACCACTGATAACTGAAAGCAAACTATATTCAGCCCAACTCAGATCTAAGAAAATAAATATGATACCATAGTCGAACTCTGAATAGCACTGCACGAAAAGTTGTTAAATAAATTAAAATAGAATCTCGCTTGGGAAAGAGGAAAGCTAAAAAAATTGTATTCACACACTTTGCAGGAGGAATGCGAAGGTGAAATGCGTTACACAAGAGTAGCAAACGGCAAACAGAGGAGGAGTCGTCGCATCCCCTGGTTCTGGGCCGCACCCTTCATCGGATTTTGGGTAATACTCTATTTCGGAGTAGTTCTGCCACTCTACCATCATCTGCCGGATGCACTTACCATTAAGGATGAGCACATCAAACATGACCGATTTATTGCCGAACGAGCTGAACAAACCTTGGCCAAACTTGAGGCTATTGGACCAAAGGTGGTTGGCAGTTCTGCAAATGGAGTGGACGCTGTTAATCTCATAGTCAGCGAAGTGGAAAAGGTAAAAAGAACGCTGAACAAGGAGCTCTTCACACTGGAAGTTGATGTGCAACAAGTTTCCGGAGCGTATATTCACTGGGACATGGTGAATATGTATCAAGGATTGCAGAATGTTGTCGTCAAGTTTGCATCCAACTATTCGAATAGCTCGTCGTATTTGTTGATCAATACGCATTTTGATTCGAAGCCCGGATCTCCAGGTTTGTTTTTAAAGGCCGAAGCCTTACCCGCAGTTATTGGTAATATTTTTGCAGGATCCGGTGATGCTGGTGCCATGGTTGCAGTGATGCTGGAAGTCCTGAGGGTCTTGGCCGTCGGTCGGCAAACATTCGACCATCCGATTGTGTTTCTATTCAATGGCGGGGAGGAGAATCCCTTGCAGGCTTCACATGGCTTCATAACGCAGCATAAGTGGGCCAAAAATTGCAAGTAAGTGTAATTAGAGTAAGATTTAGTTTTCTTTTAAGGATGGGCTTGCTCGTAGGAGGTTCATGCACCCCACCAGAGGCTTTTTTCAATGACAATCTGCTTGGCAGCAGCTGACGGCTGATTTTCGTTTCATCATTAGTATAGGCTTACCCCAGCTGCTCGAAATACTTGCCAAAAATGAGACCTACTGGCAAATTTAAGGGTTTTAAAGCAAACGTACCTTTTTAAAAAAATTAAGTGGAACTGGAATGTGTCGGCCTCTTACAATTGAAGCGCTTAGGTGAAGAAGGGGTTAAACGACATTTTCAGAAAATTAAATTTGTTTTCAGCAATGAAGGTGTTATATGGCAACTTAAATTTTTGTGCAGTGCACGTCTCTTTAAGTGATCCATCTTTTCTTTATTTTGTTCCTCCGGTACTAGTCTGAGTTGTATTAAACAATCAAAGTTACAGTTCAAAAACTTTAAGCCCAAGTATCTCGAAAGTATGCAAATGTCACTTAACTCCTTCTTCATCTAAGGGCTTCAATTGTTTTAGGGACTGTACTTTATTTTTGAGCCATGCAGTTTGGCTACTCATCTTGCTGTTCCTTCACATTCTCCGTCCCTCGGAAATGAATTGACAAGTAAAATAAAAACGCTTAACTTCGCCGCAAAAGCTGAAGGTGGAATTGCCGGCGATTTCGCAAAACATATACGCAGAAGAAGAAGTTGCGAACTTTTAATGGATCAATATGCAAATAGCTATCTGAATTTCAAACATGTGAACTTACGGTTCCATCTAATAAGCCGTAGGAATAGGAAAGAAAGACATTGAGGGAACTAGTGCAACAGGGCGAAAAAAGTGCTTGGCAGGTGGTGGATCTGCCAGATGGTGGATCGCACGTTTGAGATCAGCTCCGCTCAGAATGAAATGACTTCCCCTGTCTAGGTATTCCTGTTAGACAAGGGGTCCAGTTCCAGTTCTTATTGTAGATAAATAGGGTACATCAAAGATGGCAATGTGACTCCTCACACAGTTAAAGAGTTCCTTGTCGTAGAAGTTTAGTCATCTTTTCTCTCCCAGTTTTATTTGCTGATTGTTGATTTCACTTGCTTTCTCCAAATAGAGCCGTTATCAACCTGGACTCAGCTGGCAGTGGCAACCGAGAACTACTATTCCAAACGGGTCCCAACAATCCATGGCTTCTGAAGTACTACAAGAAGCATGCGGTTCATCCGTTTGGCAATACAATTGCTGAGGAACTCTTCCAGGCGAATGCGATTCCATCAGACACTGATTTTCGAATTTTCAAAAACTTTGGCGGTATTCCTGGTAAGACCATTAATGGTGGCAGCACCTGTCGAACTTTAGTATAAATATATTTTCCTCCCCATTCAGGCCTGGATATGGCTCATTCCTATAACGGCTACGTGTATCATACAAAATTCGACACAATGGGCATCATTCCACGTGAGACCCTCCAAAATACCGGTGACAACGTCCTATCCCTGGCTAAGGCGTTTGCTAATGCCCCAGAACTGGAAGATCCTTCGGTAAGTTGCAGAGCAAATAAGCCTCCGGTGATTTCCCCAAGACAATCCTTTTCTTTTGCAGTTGTATGCCAAGGGACACACAGTCTTTTTCGACATTTTCGGTACATTCCTTGTGTACTATACTGAGTCGCAGGCATTGCAAATCAATTGCATCGTGTCCGCACTGGCAGTACTTGTTGTTCTGTTTTCCCTGTGGCGTATGGCAAAAGTGGGTGAGGTCTCCTTTGGCAATGTCCTCGGCACATTCCTCTGCATATACTGTGTGCATGTTTTTGCTTTTGTTGTGGCCGTTGGACTGCCAATTTGTTTGGCAGTTGGGCTGGATTTACTGGGACTATCGATGACATGGTTCACAAATAAATGGATGATTATTGGTTTGTACGGGTGTCCCACTCTCTTTGGTCTGGCTATTCCGACCGCCATATTTATTGGGTCAGCTAAGGTTTGTTGTTACATATTTGTGGATGTGGATTTTAATTTATTCTCTTACCCCATTCAGGATAAACTGAATGTATCCTTTAAGACTCAGATGGTTCTGCATTCCCAATGCATACTGCTGTCAGTGATGACGATCGTAGGAACGGTCTTGAGGATACGGTCTTCCTATGTACTGATGATTGGAGTGCTGTTCTATTTGGTGCCATTGATTGTAAACACTGCCAGTGGCTTGTACCGCGTAGGTAAGAAATTTCATAGAAAGTTTGGAGATTTTTTAATGCGAATCGTGATTGATTGGTTGTGTCTTCTTTTAGGATACCAATGGGCACTGGTTGTGGTTGCCTGCCAGATTCCTGCGTTCTTGTACGTTACCTACTTGTCGGGTATCTTCTTTTTGAGCTTAATACCGATTATGGGACGGTTCGGTTCAACGTGGAATCCTGATCTAGTAATTGGGGGTGTTACAACTTTGACAGCTGTACTATCGCTTGGGTACATCGTGAGTATAGTTATTTTTATTACCTGCCATTCTCACATAACATAGTGAGTGCCTTGTCCAAGCCGATAGGATCACCTTCTTTAGTTGCCTAATTGATTCTATAAAGATTGATACTACTTTTCTACTTTACCCTGCTTTGCTGTGATAGATTTTTAATGAAACGCGACTGATGTCACCTAACCTCATTTTCAGGTGCCACTGTTCAACTTGTTCCGCAAATCGAAGACGATCATAACTTCCCTCCTGACGGTGACGGTGATTTTCCTCATATTTACTGTAACACCGATTGGTTTTCCATTCCGTGAGAAAACCAACGTCGAGCGATTTAACTTGCAGGTGAGTTCGACAACAGGGCAATTCTTGGAGTTTGTCTCATTTACACACTTGTCCATATCCAGCACATCCGCAGAGTCTTCCACGAAGCTGATTTGTCCGTCAGTCTCAACGATTCGGGATATTATTTCGACTTGCAAGATCGCAGGCAATTCAACAGCATAAAAGGTTCCTTTCCACTATCGAACTGGATACGGAAAGCCTTATTAAAATCTTCCTTTCCAGATGTCTTTGATGCCTCCAAGCTGGTGGACATGTCCAAAGAGTGCAACAAGCGGATATTCTGCGGCTTTCCTGTGTTCAATCACCGCTGGAACAAAGCTAAGTAAATTTGGACCAAGCGTTATGTTTCGAATATAGGTTTAAATCTCTCGCCTATAGGTTCTCATCGCAATGGCTGCCCTCTGATGATAATGCAATCCCTGGATCTCCGAAACTAGTCCTTCTCGGTAAGAACGTGTCTACGTCTTCAATTCGGTATAACTTCGAGCTCTCTGGGCCATCTCACATGGGCATATACCTCAACCCACTGAACGAGACGAGGATAACCGATTGGTCTTTCCTGGATAACATGATTCGGGAAAACTGGAGTCCGCCGTATTTCATATACTTCTCCGCGGGCTATGCGAATAAGTCTCCTCTCGAGTTCTATGTCGTTGTCGAGGTGAGTGCGAAAGCATATTTCCATCGCAATCATAATCCTTTCTTTGTCATCATTTACAGACACCCTACGAAATCGATACGAATAGTACGAGTGCCACATTGGAGTTAGGCATCGGTGGGCACTACGTCAGCTTTGAACACAAACGAAGCCTAGCAAATAAGGCGTTCATCCAAAGTTTCCCCTCATTCGCTTATGTCATGGAGTGGCCAAGCTCCTACGAGCGATGGATCTTCTAGAGCTGTGCCATCTAGATTTTTAGTCTTTTTTACTCATAATTAAATAAAAAGTAAATTATTGATGTTGAAACATTTGGATTCGCTTCTTTGAATTTCATATCGATCTGATGAGGTGAGCTCGAATAATTCTCTTCCGCTTCGTTGGCTCATAGTTTCGTTGGAAGGAAGGATGAGGCATTTTGTTTTTGTCCCTGTGCAATGTTCTCAATTCATTGATTTAATATTAGGTTTTGATATTGTTCCGATTAACCGTGTCCCTTCTGCACTCATGCACACACCCAAGTCCATCGTGTATATGGTGTATCCCATGCCATGGGCTTAAATGTGAAACGGAAACAACTTTAAAGTGAACGGATACGCTTCCATGACCGACTTTGATAGCATGAACGGAAAAACAGGTAAGCGATATGGAACACAGCGGCGTTACGTCGGCATCATTAGCAGAAATGTCACGACTACTCCGAATGTCATTGTGGTATTACCGCTTATGATATGTTATTGGTCAGTAAAATGCAAATCTGCTGGTAGGTAGGTAAATTATGGCAATTGCATTGGAAACAGAAAACAATGCGAACACAAGCAGGAAACGTGTTCGCTTTTTTGAACAGTGATACACGAACAAAAGGGGGATATTTTCAAAACCGGATGGAAACAGTCATAAATAAAGCAGGCCGTGCCCTTATTCTTAGCTTGTACGGTGCGGTTTTAAGCCCCTTAGCCGATATCTTGCGTAGAGGATTTTTTTGTAAGTTTGTGGGATTTGCGAAATGCAGTTTTATTGCATAATATTTCCACAATTATACAGGTAACCAGCAAAACATCACGAATTCTTAAAATTCGAAGGAAGAAATGCAATCACTCATTTGAAATTTGTTTAGCCTGTCGCTATCGCACATCTCTTAGAAGTAAGTTGAGTCCGCCAACAAAAACAAGACAAAGGTCGGTAGGCCTTAAATGAAAGTCATGTCGGTAAAGGAAGGAAATCAATTGGAATTTAGTTTGCCTTTATTACTGAAGATTCCTTTTTTTAAACTATTATGCAAGTGATGACTTCTTTATTCGACTGATAAGACTTTTGCGTTACCGACTGCGTTTGTTTGAATAGTGCTTTGTTTTTATTTATATTCTTTGGTAAAATATTTTTTTTAGCTTGTTTTAAAAAGAGATCACTGAAGTCCATAAAGAAATGATAGCAATCGAGCGAAATAAGCTACATTCGCGTTCTTTAAAGATCGATTTATACCTTAGCACACAAAATATTTAGGTTGAGGTTCTTGCTAAATAATATAATTTATTTCCGTGGTTTACACCTAACACCAACGATGCGAACACAACAAAACATTACCATTTCTTATATAAATAATGTATTCAATTTGTGAACTCGAATCTTAAGGATGAACAGAGTTTAGTTGTTTAGTTTAAAACACTTATGAATTGCCGCTCATTATGTTCCTCAAGGTTTTATCAAATTTTCTGAAAAATTGTTAAACAAAACAATAAAAACATTCAAACAGTCGTAATGAGTGAAATTAGTACCTCGAAGTAAGCGCTTCGCCGGGAGCGTAAAACGGATTACAAACAGCATCAGTATAAAGAATGTGAAGATTACGAAACATCTAAAAGAAATTCGCGTTAACAATGGTCAAAACAATTAGCAATCGACTCTATACTGCTTACCGATCGGACTTCGTTTTCCCTCAAAGCGATGTTTCCTGAGTCAACAACAATTATAAATTTGATCTTCGTGTTCGTTACGAATCCATATCTGCAAGGAAAGTAAACAACTCATGGTATACAAAAAAAGAAGACATATTCAAACTATTACTTACATTTTATGAGTTTCTGTAGAGTACAAAAGACCCAAATAGAGCTCCTTAGATTCGGGGGTAGCCTTTGGCTGCGGCAAGCACTTTTCCTCGACAACATCCAATGCGGCATGTACTCGATACTGAAGTTCCAATTCTTTATCCAAATCAGTTGTTGCCAAATATAACGGGGCGTTCTGTTAATTCAAAATAAATCACAAACTTAACAAGAGATATTTTGAAAATTTATTTGCCATTTCTTGAAAGCATCACCCTATTAGAAAATGTCGATAATGTAGGCCGGTTGTCAAAACAAAACCAGCTGACGCCACAAGGACAAATCAAAACCAATGTTTTTCTTTCGTTATTCTCGGCACAAAAACAAGCCTTTCAACTTTGAGACAAACCACACACATATTTGCGAAAACTCTTATTTCAATTATAACACATTAGGTCACAAATATTCATTAAAAACACAGAAAATTCGCATTTAAAAAAGCCACCCACAAAAATAAACAATCGCACAACTCATCTCTCTCTCTCTTCGCGAATGTCATCAAGTCCGGAGAGTAGGGAAGAGATCATCACAGCATCGGAATTCTATCCTCTCGGTTTTTATCGCATATTGCGAGCACTTCGCACAATAACTTTATAAAACATCATTTTACCAATTGCCCACCTGGTAAGTTACCCATACGAACTATCAAATCGCCCAAATAACTTACATCCTTTCCAATAATCGAAATACAAACAGCCATCTCAGAATTTCGATAAAATTTTCGTTTACTCGCCAATTTACAATCATCTGTCAGATGAGAGAGAGAGATAACTAACGTCTAAAGCTATCTAATTATCGCGCCGCCACCTATGTATCATATAAACAACTACTCGTCGCAGACACAATGGAACCTGAAGCTGCAAACGCAAATCGCAATGAAATTATTCGTTCAGCACATTCATTGGAGAAGGCATTTCTAATGTTCGTTAATGGCACCGGTCGAATTGTAGCGATCTATTGGATCGATTTTAATGGAAGTCCTAAACTTTATATACGCCTGCGGCCAAATGCGGTAGTTGAAATCAATACATTTCGATCGCATGCATGGGTTTTTCGAGATGCCTACAGCGGTGAGAGGTTTCAAGTACAGAGGCAGAGCGTATTTTGGGCGCAACCGTATTTTACTAGAAATCCTCGCAATCATGACGAAATAATTCCGGCGCGGCGGCGTCTACAAGTACACTTTCCACTTAGAACACTGCGCGAACTTACACTTTGGTACGTGGTGCGTAAACTGAAAAGCACCTCAGAGGATGCAATTAATCAGTGTGATTTGCCAAAAACCCTGAAGGATGACTTGATATTAATTTTAAAGAAGCTCGTCGAATACCGCACTGGTATTGATTTTGTATTTGCCTAAGCCTTCGTGTGGGTAGGATTACCTGTTTTTAAAATAAAATGATTTTCTTTTATGACGCTTGTTGGTCTTTTTATAGCTATTCCGCAATTTGCAATACTCTCGATTTTAGCATGCCAGCCAATATTGAACAATAATTATTAGTATATTAAAACAAATAACGTTTTTACAGTTTTCTAAATGAAATAATGGAACACATGAACCAAAGAAATGCAAGATTGCAACATTTCATTGGTTCCTTGTTTTTGTTGCAAAATATGACAGCTTATCGAGTTTATTATAGCATGTCAAACTGACAATTGTTGTGGTTAGAAAGTAAAAAATACTGTCAAATAGAAGTACGAATCATGCCAAGGGCGTTTAAATTGTACGTCTCCTCAGTGGGTGGCTGAATTATCATCATCATCAGCAGGGTGCTACGAAAAACCAGAATAAAAGAAGTAAGAAAAGAAATACTGAATACTGTTGTTATTTACAAACTTCCTTGTTTTATTTTTTTATTAATTTCTTTAGCGCTTTCATGGTTTGTTTATTAAATATGTTTCGAGTATGTGTACTCTTTGAGAATGACATTACGATATTACTAAAAAGGTTAAATGCTTTTAACGTTTCTTAAACATTTTTGTTTGTTACTTGGATTTTCCTCTGTCGATTGATTGGCTTTTTTACGTGTTTTGGATAAAATATAATAGAATACTGGGCTACTGGAAATGAAAAACCAAAACCAGGGAAAAAAAAAACAGCTACTGTACTGCAACTACGCGTCAGTGAAGGTAGGAACGATGTGATCCCAGTCGGCGGATCAATTGAGACCCAAACGATCACGATCACACCATCACTGCCTGGTTTACTGGTGCGCTTATGCAGTCCTACATTCAGTAACACAAAGCACACAAGGGATTTGTGTCACCGATAAGTGGAATGGGATCTCGAATTAAAAGGAATACAAATGCAACACTGACAAGAGCATTGCTCTGTTCCGTGGAAGCGATTGTGGTCTTTTGTAAAGACCACTTAGGCGACTCTCTATATGGAATTTAATTCCATCGGACAGGTGCCAATCACTTCCGCAGGACAGTTCACATTTTCAGCTGAAACGACAAACTCATACGACTTACAACAATAAATGAAATATTAACGATTTCGGGTAGCGGGGTAAATATGCCTTTTAAGGCTATAACTTGGGGTATATCATCTCTGATCTCCTATCTGCATTGATGTGTGTTTGTACCGAAAGAAACTGAAATTAAACTTATAAAGCTGGGGTTTCTTTGCGTTTTTAGATCTTAGCATCGTAGCTAAAGTTTGGCTTGGTTTTGTATTGGAAAGTCAGGTCGGCTGATTGCTTCCAGATGAAGTGACGTACGGTGCGCAGGTCCATGTTTGGATCGACAACCTAAACGGAAACATGATACACTTGCTGAGAGATGGATGGAATATTGGGCTGGGAAAACTCACCACATCGTTGCATTGCAACTCGATTCGATCCTCCGGTGGAATTTGTGAACCTTCCGAGTTGGCATCACTTTGACTATTCTGCGATGAGTTCGATGCATTGCCCCCACTTGGTGTGGTCTCGGCGCCCAGTACTTTCTCCAGCACATGTTCGCACACTTTTCTGCACTGTATGAACTCATTGGCGACCAGTCGATCCTGCAAGGAGACCAATTTAGAAGAGGGACAGTGGGACATGAAATGGTAAGGGGAAAATACCTTTTTAGTTCGTTCTGGTTTGACCATTGAAGGATGTGGCTGCAGGAAGAACGATATCTTAATAAACTTAGGAGTATTCTTTTCGATGACTACATCTGTGACCCACTGAGGAACAGTTTCGTGTAGGCCGGTACTTTCGTTTTCTCCAGCTGCGTCCCGTACTAGTAGGCGGCATGTCGTTCGACCAGCCACTTCACTGTAGACAGATTGAGAAATATTTTATATAAACTGCATATGAACCTTACTACGCACGGGAATGCAGACATCTTTCTCGTTTGTTCGCGATTAAGCCTGGTACTCACCTGAATATGACGGGAGTGTGTTTTGGAACTTGAAAATAACCGTTTCCCTTGATATCCGAATCCAATTCATCGGCAGGTAAGCTGTGCGGAGGTCTCCAGTACTCGAGTAAAGCTTCCAACAGCAGTTTGCCGTAATTTATCTAAAAATGCAGCCATTTTAGGGATTTTATTTGAGTTTTCCACAGAGACCCACCTTAATGTCTGATGTTGGCTCAGCTAATTCAGGAAGACCAGCTTCTATTGATACCCACGCTGCAAAGCAATCGACCTCATCTTGGCCTAAGACAATCGTTGGCATCTGCGAAAGAAAAACAATCACCCACGGTAAGGACAAAGTCGTACATAAGTCGGAAAAATCTTACGCCGGTTTTGAGATCCACTGTAAACCAATTTGGAATGTATACTTTGTAATTACGCTTCTTAATCTCCTCCTCGTAGTCGACTTTGCCGAGGTCCTCCTTCTTGACTACTCGCAGTACGTCATATATGGTCACGTTGTCCTCTGTGTCCTTTGTCACGATATGCCGTTTATCATTTAACACAGTTGACTTCTTGATAGCTGCGCCACCTAAGGAAGGACTTGTTGAGAAGCAGCGACTTCAACATCGCGTGATAGCTTACCCTTAATAGAAGCAAGTTCGACGCCCTTCCCACAGCCTTCGGCGGGCGTCGTCGAGTTCAGCGTACTCTTGTCATAGTGCGGCAGTTTCCAACATCGAATGTCCGAGTTCCACGTAGTCGCCCACACGCCCGTCTTGTCGATGTCGTAGCATAGACTCAGAACAGGCGCTTTTTCCTCACACACCAAGGTGCTATTGCTTGGATTTCGCAGCTCGGTGGCGAAGATTTTCTTGTCCCGACTGCCGGATATAACATATTGAAAGTTTTCACTCATCAACAACGCCCAGACACCTTCGGTGTGGACATTTATCGTTTGAATGCAACCCTGTTGGCCCAGATGCCACAGCTTGATGGTGCCATCTGAACTGCCAGACACTACTTGCGTGCCATCGGGCGACACGACCAGAGCTCGAACGTTTTCAGCGTGACCGCGAAGCTTCATAATCTTTTTGCACATTCGCGGATCCCATATTCGAAGGACGTTCTCGGTGGAGCCGCTAACAATAACAGTGCCCGATGGGTTCATAGCCAGGCTGTAGATTGAGTCCCTGGAGCCCAAGAGGTTTGATGCTATTCAGAGGGAGATTTCAGTTAAAAGAAACTGGCTTCAATGATTTAGGGATGGAACCTACTCGATACGGTGTTGTTACTGGCAGTCAGAGCTGTTAAGGTATTGACGTCCCACAAGAAGATTGATTTATCCAGTCCCGCACTGGCCACCTTTACGTTGGGAGAAATGTTAAACAGATCACTTGCTAAATGTGAAGGAGAACTTACCTGCTCTCTGTCCTTGGCGTAGGCCAGTGCTTGCACATAGTCTCGGTGAGTTTTCAATGTGGACATACAGAAGCCTTGGTGAGCATTCCACACTTTAACAGTTGTATCACAGCTGGCACTTATCACTGCAAAAGAAATTTAAAATGTTAGGTTCCTGTGCGCAAAAGGGACTATGCGAACAAGAAGCTGAGAGACCTTCGTGGTGGCGCTGAGTCAGGGCCTTAGTCATGCCCATAGTCAGGGTCACATAGCGAATCACTGTCAAGAGTTATGTAAGACTAGTGCTTAAACAACTTAGCATAGGTACCCATCGGTTGACAGGCTGACGAGGGGCAGTCATTCCTTACAAACAAACTGAAGGTAGGCGGTTATGCCTAAATTTACATTTTCACTTGTTCTGAGTCTTTCTATTTTTGAAAGCACATGAACTATAGTTCAATTCGACTAGATACGTTACTATTCCGCTTCTGAGCAACGTTTACGTCACTTCAGCCGTAATAATAGATAGCAGACATGAAATCGATTTTCAACTCTTATGGCCATTCATCAATCATAAATTAAAACAACAGAATTCCACCCACGCAAGCATTCACTTACAGTTCCGTCCATTGCAGCACAAGACAATGTCGTTGACCCAATCGTTGTGATGTTCCATACTTTTGATATATTTGCTCTGTGATTCCGTTTCTTTTGTATTCCATACCCTGATGATTGCATCCCTCCCTATAGGCGAAAGCACACATATTATAGACCACCGAAACCCAAACCACACTCTACTCACCAGCCGAATACAGTTTTCCATTATTCTGATCCAATTGCAGTGCATTGACTCCATTCCTGTGTTGCTTCTCCTCGGCATCTCGTATGACAAATGATACCTGTGCCAATAAGTGATAACGTTAATATGAATACGACTTGTCCATTAAGCACCCCCAAAGGGATTTCAACAGAAACGGGGAAAAAAATTCCCCTCTATCACCCAATGGGTGAATGATATGAGGAGCACCCAGACACACACTCAAACCCCACAAAATAGATTCGTCATTCGACATTAGGCTATTTAACAAGTGTTTAAATTGAATTAGTCGTAGAAAACATTTTTTTAACGATAGTTCACAGATTTTCAAAATAATTTGCGTTCCATTTGTGCGTTGAGGTTAAATGTTGGGCGAATTTACCGAAAAAGAAAAAGTTTTCTTCATTTACCTGCATTTTCTTACGCGCCCCTTGACAACCTTTGTGCGTCAACATAATACAAATAGAACGTTTTTTTATAAGGAAAAACTAAAAAACTTGTTTGATAATAGTTTGTTTTTCATTTATTTTATGTAAAGTATGTATTTTCTTCGAATTTTGTAAAAAAAAAATAAACCTCTTAACCCATCTGTCAACAATAAACAAGAAATTTATATCTCTGAAGTTGGCTGTGATTATTTTGTGACAGTTGAATGTCAATGGCAATAGGGATGCCAATTGGATTTGGTGAAGGTATTCGGCGAAATATTAAATAAATTCTGACGTTACTCAATTCTAAAAATTTGATGTATACCTACCTACCTCCTATCGAAGTGGCTATTCGCCCGACATTTTTGTACTGACTGACGTTTGTCTGTCCCAGCTTAGAAAAGTGTCGAAGGCTACACATATTGCAGTCGCACAAATATCAACAAAAACAAGAGCAAGTGACGTTTTTGTGTTCGATTAGCCACACGAAATCTGTAATCTGAGAGCAAATCTGAAGAAGCCCAATCGAATACCATATAAATGTCAAAGTTTAGAAATGGAAGCCCAGACAGGACATTTTATGTAATGGTCGATAGAAAGATTATTAAAACGAATATAATTTAGTTATAGAAGTAGGCAACTAAAAAACAAACAGAATTCAGAGCCGTTGGCTTGAATAAAGGCACCAAGTCATAAAGAACAGAAACAGAATCCCATACATTTGCAACAGAAACAGAATTAGGAACAGAAAAAAAAATTTTCAGCAACAGAATTTAGCGACAGAAAAATGGCTGTTTGACGACAGAACGTAAACAAGTCTATATTGATTGTTTCTGCAACAGAAACAGTTTTTTTTGTTTGGATTTTTTTGCATTTGTCAGCTGACAAACAAACAAATCGAAATCGTCTGCAAAATGCCGCTCTGCTTCTTTATAGACCGCAATTCGGCAATTAGCTTCATGTAAATCGTATTCACTAAACATTTTTAAAATCTGTTCCATTTTTTCGTTGAAGTCAAAGCTAAAATGTATCATGTTTTTATGGATCTGTTTCTGTTTCAGTTTTGTGTAGCTGAGCTAGCAACATAAACAGAACCAGAATTTACTACAGAACGAAAAAACTTTCTGTTCTGTTTCAGTTTCTGTTCCTGTTTCTGTTCTTTGTCAGTTGGTGCCTTTACCCAAATGGGGTAGAGTTGCCAATTGCCGGCCCCTTAAGCCCATTTAACGCATTTTCCTACAAAAATTGTCATTGAGGTTGGAATTGTTAAGTTTTTGATATGGTTTACTTTTTAAATTGTTGATTTGATATTTCTTGAAAGATAAAAAAAAATTAAACATTAATATTTCAATATAAAACAATGTTTTTCTTCGTTTTTATGAAAAAACACATTATTTGCTATATTTGGCCACCTTGGCCACCAAAAAGAGAGAGATCCTAACAGATCACTTTAATGTGGTATTCGATTGGGCGCTCTCAGAGCACTTTTTTTTGCTCTCAGAGCAATTTTTATGTTCGTTTGGTACAAAAAAAGCAATCTTTTTCAGATTTCAGAGCACTTTTGCGAATCTGGATATTTTCTCAGATTTGCTTCAGATTTACCAATACACGTGCGTTCGAGTTTGACAACTAGTGGAGTTTGTTTACATTTAAGTGAAATTTTTCAACTGCAAAGAAACGCATTGCATCGGGTGGATCTATTTTTGTTAATTATTTATGTACAAATGTTTAGAAATCAATCTGGGTGATCATTTTGAATGTTTTCATATAAAATTTCTCCAGTGAATAGAAAACGCTTAGAAAAGTGTCGAAGGCTACACATATTGCAGTCGCACAAATATCAACAAAGAAAAGAGCAAGTGACGTTTTTGTGTTCGATTAGCCACACGAAATCTGAAATCTGAGAGCAAATCTGAAGAAGCCCAATCGAATACCACATAAGATTCGAGCCAGAGAAGTACGACAACAGTTTCACGCATGTGGCCGAATATTGGCGACGGCCGGAATAAGGCAACTCTACCTGCGTTCGTCGATGCGACTGAATTACAGTCAGAAGATAAGTTGCTGACCAATGGGCTAAGATATAGATACTTACATGATAGATGTTAAGTGGAACGTATTGAAATTATTCCTCGAAATGTGCCATATGAGCACCTTCCTTAAAGACCGCCGAAGATTTGCAGATATGTATATGAGAGAGAATATCTCGCCTTGTAGTCACATGCGCATGGCGCTACACTGACCGTTGTTCCTTCTCAAGAGCGAAGAAGTTACTACATTAAAATGTGCTACTTATCTAACCCTATAACGCTTTTATTTTGATTTGAATTGCACGTCCATAAGTAAGGTAGCCAACGGCTCTGAATTCTGCATGTTTTTCGATTGCCTACTTATAAACTAAATTATTTTCCGATCGATTCAAAAGAAAACGCAATTTTTTATTGGTATATTATTTCTTACATCTTTATTTTGATAGTAGAATATATTATATATTATTTTCTTATATAAATAATAAAAAAATACAAACTGTAAAGAATGAACACAAAGAAATGGATTGTAGATACGAGGTATCGCTTAGTTAGGTACTTCATATGTTCCCAAAATTGCTTCCTAAATACAGGCAATACCATGATATAAAATGTATTCACTAACTCAACAGAAACTAAATTTAAAATTTATTCTTTTATTCGAATTAACAACCATAAGAACGAAAAACCAAAATAGTTATCCTCGTTGCAAGATATATCTTAAAATACTATCTAAGGTATTTTTTTGTTTGCTAAATAAATTAATAGATTTGTGACATCAAATGCACATAAATGTTTGTTTAAATTTAATGAGATAACACAAACTGTGTGTCAATTAATGAAATAGAAAAACAATAAATATAACAAGTGCGTGATTTTGATTTGTTTAAAATTAATGTTTAGTCTTTTTCGTTCCTGTTTCTTTTTGTCGCTTCTCTGTCGTCTCTGACTTTTCACCATTTTAATTTAATTAACTAGTGGCCTTATCTGTATCTTAAATCTTTTTAAGGTATAAAGCTGTATTTTCAGGAAATAGTATTGCTTCAACTATACGAACTAATTTTTTTTTTCAACAAATAACATTTTCATTTTTTCGTGCAAAAAGTCCCCCCAAGATAAAAACAAAAGAAACAGAAGTAAATAACGTACCACAAGAGGGAATCAAAAAACGTATAGGGTAATATGAAGGGGATAGTCGTATATGTACTTTTGTTTTAAAGCTTTTCTGGTTTCAGTGTTACCTAGATTTTACTAAATTATTTATTTTATTTCTAAATAAAACTATGATGATTGAACTGATTAACGAAGTTGTAAAATACTTTTTCTTTCTCAATAATTGAGATAGTTTTAATTTGTTTGTATTCGATTTGCCTACTCATCATCGGCTTCTGTGATTATCGAGTTTTTAATTGTCGTCTCTTTTTTAAGGAGAAGCTGATTGTAGTGCTGTTTGGGAGAGAGTAAAACGAGGGGATTAGTAAGCCATGGCTGTTCTGAATTTCTGAAACATACCTCTTCGTTTTTGATTTGGATTATTCTGTGTTGTATCTTAGGGGCGAGTTGGCAGCTGATCTGCTCAAGGTCATCAAGAGAAGCTCTTCTTAGCATCTGAAAGAGAAATAAATCAGTAACCAGTTTTTGAAATAAAGTAGAGGCCTAGTAATACGGCCTCCTTGAACATCTTTTCAAAGTTGAAAAATCTCACGGAAATAGACTTATGAAGCTGAATATTTTTCTTCTATGGGCTCGCATTATTCAACCCTGAAAATTTGCATATCATATCTCAAAAATCTTCCCATCTACCCATCACTAAGTCAAATATTTTAAAAGCTTTTTAAATGGCTTCTTCAAAAGGATTTTACGATGATAGTAAACGGAATCAATTGGAAAAGTTTTGTTTTGCTAAAACTTAATTTACCTTCGAAGCGCTTGTGCTATGATCAATGGACTTTGAAGCATGTCCGCTGGATAACTTTCTTATGGGCGATGGTCCGTCTAAGTCTAAACTATCTAACATTTGTACCATGCTATGTCTTCGTGATAATGTTATTAAAGATTGTCTGTGCTTCGAATTGCGACATTTTCCTGTTCGCATGTTGATCGCCTTAAAGTGATTTTGTATCACAATTCCCAGTTCAGGGCAGGAGTCATCATCCATCTAAAAAGAAAATCAAAAACTTATTCCAAATGAATACAAAATGAAGAAAACATTTCTGTGACCTACCAAAACTTTAGCATCCTTAAACATAGTAAAACCATCACAACCGCCATGCATGTAGCTTTTAACACATATTTTGTATATTTGGTCCATATTTAGGAACTCGTCAGCAATTTGAACTAATTGTGGGTCTATCCGCTGCCCCGGAGACTTTGACGGATCAAATGCAAAAGTTACACCTGAGACCTAAAAGCGAATTAAAGAGAAGATCCTTAGAAAGAATCTCGAGGCCAATATTTACTCACCTGCGGAAAACGTCCCTCCAACTTTGGATAACTCGATACAGCATTCTCCAGTGTGGACAATAAACATTTGCCAGTGATTTCCAACAGAATAAGAGGATCCCTCATTGGAATAATATTGACAAGATCCTTCATTGTAAATGGACCTGGTGGATGGATTTGATCGGATCGGAATGTACCAGAGTTTATAACAACCACATCGGCGCCGGTAGCGGCTAATACGACATCGCACACCCAGTCGCCGAGATTTGTTTCTTGTGTTCGAATGGCAGAAAATCGACCGTCCAGCTCTACGCTAAAGTTACCCAGTACGTCGGTCATTTTTGCTTCAATTGCATCTGTAAAGGATAATAAAATGGGAACAGTTTTTTTTGCAATTGCACAATCCCAATTGCATGTGCCAAATTAAAAATTTTATGGAAATTCGCACTTGAAAATTTCCAAATTAAATGCCTGAACGCAAGTTTCACGTAAGCAACTGCCAGAGGCAGGATATACTATATAAATTGCTTCTGAAAATGTACCTAATCAAATGAATTCGCAACATTGATTTTAATAGTATTCAATATTTATTTTGACAGCTCGTGCGTTCTGCAGATTCTACTGCGTTCAGGCAATAACACGTCTGTTTTCGTATGTTCCACTTTTTCAAAACAAATCTAAACTCACCAGAATACTTAGCCAATTCAGCCTTCAATTCTGGTTCTTCTTCATAGGCTGAGGTCACATCAACTGGCTCCACTTCGACCTTAACTTTGCCATTGTCGCTCTTGTTCTTGTTTAGCGTGATTTTCGAAAACTGACGGAAATCCGTTCCTGATTTAACTATCTTAATACCGTTAATTTCCTTAATCTCATAAACGTGATCATGTCCGCCTAAGATTAGATCAATCCCTGGACAATGTTGTGCTAGATTAATGTCATTTGGTGTCCGCATATGCGTTAGTGCAATAACAATTTCACAGCCTTCATTGCGCAGCTCCTCGGCTAGCTTATTGCCAGCCTCGACGTAATCGATATATGTGACTTCTTTGGGATCGATTGTGGGCAGGGTCTCAAGCCATTCCTTTTCAACCAGTCCAATGAGACCGATTGAGGTTTCATTGTGGAAAATGAAATGAGTTATCTTTCCTCCTCCCAATGGGCGCCCAGTTTCGTTATCCACTACGTTCGACATTAGCCAAGGGAAATTTGTCTTTTTGATTAACTCGCTGAGTACATCTAGGCCGTGATCTGGAAAAAATTAGAAAAATTGTAATTGTAGCTCGATGTCCGGTGTTTAGACTTAAGATTAACAAGGGGATGAATAATTTTTGGCTGATGCTATTCCATGGTGTCCACTGGTCTGGAAAGTCAGGGAAAGTCAGGGAAAGTCAGGGAACGAAAATTTGGTCAGGGAATGTCAGGGAAAGTCAGAGAATTTCGAAAACAGTCAGGGAAAATTCACTGTATTTTTTTTTTAATATTGTAATTTCAAAAAAATTATTTGTGTCGAGCTTTGAAGTCTACCCACACGTTTCCGCAAAAAGATATAAAAATCAATATCCATCAAACCAACAGAAATGAAAAATTGCAGAATCCATCAAGAATTAACAAGACTGACAATAATAACATATGTTGTGATTTGTTTCAAACAAGAAAATAATGCCCCTATTATCATTAGGTTCGTTCGTGTACTTTCAGCATAGAAAAATGAAAAACTTCAAATTTCAAAAATCGAGAGAGAAATCTAACAATTTCAAGAGAAGTACCTGATCGGTTTTCTTACAAAAAGTTTAACAAATGTCATTTTAACATTATCGTAAAATGCAGCATCTGCAAAATAAGTTGGAATTGCAATTTTTATAAGCTAAATACCTATTAAACTTATCATTTTAAATGTGCTGATATGTTCTAGGAGAATATTAGGTTACATCTTATTCCTCCGACATCGTTGAAGACGAAAATAAATAGAGTTTTACTTGTCAAACTTTTGAGCTGTCACTTAGTTGTCAGTTTTCATTTTTCAGTAAGTCGAAATTCGGCGAGTAGAAAATTACGAAAAAATGAAAAGAATGGAAATGCATTTCTCTCTCATTTTTTTAAATTTTCTCAGTACGTGGTCGCATTCGCACAGTTTCTTAGCAAATTTTTAATAATTTTACGTTTGCAAAAAAGTACCCGAACGAACCTATTAGCGAGTCGAACAAAAAAAAAAAGCGAATGTGACTGATTTGTATTATGCTTAGCGAATTGAACAAAATTCATTCGCCTAAACTGTCAAACCGCTGGCGAATTTAAAGTCCCCTTATTGCGGTTTGCGAATTTATGAAATATCATTCGCCTAAAACTTAAAATTTTGCCGAACAAAACTATTTGGTGAAACCTGAGGCGAATGTAACTTATGAGCTAGAGAAATGAATGAATTCAGGAAAAACGTATAAAACACATTCAATTCATATTTCTACATACATATGGAACAAAACCCAGACATAGCCAAAGGGTTGGTACAATTTGGAGCTTCACAAAAATGCAATAAAGAATATTTAATATTTGACACACAAATTTTTTATTTTGAATTCCTTTTTTTGTTGACATAAATATTCGAATTGTCGTTTTGGTGCTGTCATTTTGGTTTTTAAGGCAGCCTTTGATTTCTAGCCGAATGAATTAATTTGCCGACCATAATCGTACAAGGCGAGTGTTTCGACAACTGACTCGATTTAAGCGAATAATTCGACTCGCTAATGATAATAGGCCTATAAACTAGACTAGTGTTTAAATGGGTTTTTTTTTTTTGTATATTTGCAAAATTTGGTCAGGGAAAACTTCAAAACTGGTCAGGGAAAGTCAGGGAAAGTCAGGGTTTTTTTTTTCTAATAATAGTGGCAACCATGTATTCGCCCGACGTTCGGGACACGGCTACGTAACGAAATGTCAAAGTTAAATCGCGGCAAATAGGGGTTATGTGGCTCGCTTCGCTCGCTTAAAGGCATCTAAACTCCAGTATTTCATTTTCGGGCACGAGACTGTACGTTTAAAAGGTCCAACTCATTTCTTAACACGATTTTTAATGAAAATACCATTACGTTACGTCAATTACGCAGCCGTGCCCCGAAGCCAGACAAACGTCAGTCAGTACAAAAATGTCGTGCGAATAGCCACTTCGATAATTTTTACTTTGTTAAACGCCTATCACTATTGAATCCAAGCAATGTGTCAAAATTCTCTCTACTGAATTTTCGAATTCGTTTTGCTCGACAGCGTCAAGTAGACGTCACATTTATTTCTGTTCTATAATTTAGCCCAGCACATGTTTTCGAACATCGATAAAATTCAAAGTAAATTGGATTTTCTTAGGAAGTTCGTTTATTCTTAAGGGAAAATAAATGCAAACGTAACCAAATGTCAATTGGTTAGCCATAAAACGGCTTAACAAGTGACTTTGGCAAATGGGTCGATCGTTGCTTTTGTTAGTTTCCATTGAACATACCGAATGACAGTAAATTTGATAAACTTACCGAAATCATGATTTCCAAAGACGGCACAATGTGTTCCAACCGAATTCAGTACCGGTACCATTTGTTCGCCCTGAGTAAAGGTGCTTACTGAAATTCAAATATTCGCATAAGGCTAATTTTTAACAACAAACTCCATTCAAACTTACACATGCTTGGCGAGAATATATCCCCACTGAAGAGTATCAAAGGATCCTGTTCCTTAAATGATCTTATTGCAGTGCAAAATCTTGCAGCACCACCAACCGGTTCAATATCCGAATTCGCATCTATGTTATAGACATCGTTGTAATGTAAAATGGTCAATGGCTTGAGATCCTTCATGTTGCTGGTTCTGGACTTCTCCAATTGACTGATGATCGAATTGTTTCGATGGATTTGCTTTGGTGAATCACAAGACGCAGACTTGTGACTCGATATCAGTTGATTCGATGGCTGATGACTGTTTTGATGGGGTAATTCCTCGACACTGCTTGAGTCAAGATCGTGGGACATAAAATTCGGATTTGTGCTTTGTATTTGTGATACGGCTCGTTTGCCAGCCTCGCGAACTTCTATTGAAGCCTAAATATGAATTGGGTTTGTTATTAATAAACTGTAACGTGAAAATGTTGCAATTGTTTGTAGTCCTTTTTTAACATGTAAAGTACGAGTATATGCCGTCGAATAACACAGAAGCATTTAAGACAAAAGCAAAAATATTACGCACGTCCTTGTGTGTTGAAAATAGTCGATGGAAAGAGATTTTATTTGATAGCAAACAGAAAGTATGACTCGATTTTATGAATGATTCTATTTTGTAAACAGGTGGATTTTAGATTGAGAGTGTTTGAAAACAGGCAAGGGGCTACAAAAATCACAAGTGATCCTTTGGCTTGGGTGGTTTTTGCAGAGGTCGAAACTGAGGCTCCTTTATAAGTAATTCATCAAAAAACCAATAAGCCACTGCGCGGATAATGGCTATAGAACGTTTGAATGGACACACACTTTGGAAACATCTCCTAAAATATACAGGAAGCTAGTTTCTATAACTATGTTGAATCCTCTCGCACCGAAAGAGATTGAAAATTGAATCATTCTCGGAGGATACTTAACTGAAATAAGGCTATTGTACCAGTGTCTGTATCTAGTGGCCATTTTTATAAGTCTGTAATTTTTGCAGAGGCACCCGTTAACTAAGGATGTCTCATCTGTTTTTAAGAGGCAAATGCTCAGTCGTTTTAGCAGCTTCAAATCGTGAATCGCGAACTATCGGAAATAGTTACAGACAAAAATGTTCCTCTGCATACGAATATGGATTTACTTACAAATTTGCGAAAGATAAATGTGTTTTTATTTGAGAGCAAACAGAAAGTAGTAGATTTTGTTGACGAAAACAACAATTTCTTAAACACTCACTAATATATGCTCAACTGCGCAAGTGCACATAAAAATCAAAAGTTCCTATCCTATGTGGAAAATTAAAGCAACTAAAAAAATGAGGGAGGTTAAAAACTTTTAAAACTATATAAACAGTCCACAAAAATAGTATGATAGATATAGATTTTATGTCACCAGTTGTGGGAACGCATAAATTGCAAGTTTTGCAAACATAAAACAAACTATGCAAACAAACAAAACACGATAATGACGTCTACACTAGACAGTCCTTATGAAACATGAATTATGCTTCCTAATGAAATCATCAAATGAACTCACACATCTATAAAAACTATATTTTAATATTCAACATAGGTATGTGCATTTTATACAGTTACGTGTTTAAAGCATTTTATGGAGAGCGCAATAAATAAAATTGTAAAGACACAAAAAAAACTTAATCGAATTGTAATAAGAAAATAATGACATAAAACAGATTAAGCCCAACTTAAAATTTATTTTGTTTAACAACATTTATATAACTTTTAGGAAAATAAATTTCAAATGCAAGTGACCTGTTTTAACCATCCAACAACATTTCTAAGACCTTTTGTTACTTCAGTTGCTTCTGTCAGAGCCGTAGAGCTATTTTCAACCAAATCACCCAATTTTGATCGGAGTCCTGATTGTGATGTAATTTCTGCCATTATACTGTATTAAATAACAATATTAATAAGAATTTTGTTTTTGTTCAATTTTTTTAAAATTTTAATTATAATTTCTTTTTGAATTCAAGTAAAGCATTTTGTAAGAAAGAAATTTTGTATTCGTATCTGGAAGTTAAGACAAGAGTTGTGTATCGGTTTTAAAAATTAGAAATAAAGCAAAAAATACAACTAGATAGAGTCGCTATTGTAAGTTTTTAAGAGGACGATTTGTTTATTGTATTCAGAAGAAAATTGTCAGAAAAAATCAAACGTTTAGTTAAAATTTATATTTATTTTCGTTCAGTAACTTAGATCGTGACGCTTGTGACGTTTCCCAAACTTTTACAATTAATTATACCACTGACAAAATTTCAGCTTTAAAATCTAGATATTTTCTTAAAATTACCAATCTGTCATCGCCATATTAAAAATGCACATACGTATTATATAATAGTTGCATTATTGTACTAAACAAAAACTACAGAGCGAAAGTAGTAGAAAGACGAAGTTTTTTGTCCTCGCAAATGTCAAAAGGAATTCCCTTTTCATTGGTCTCAAGATTTATAGTAAGTTTAAGAGATTTATATATCACGCTATTTAATATAAATAAAATATAAACATATCTGTTATCGCTACCCAGACAGCATTCAGCACGTAATTCAGCAGAAACAAACAGAGCACTTTGTTCATATCTGTGAAATTTTATTTATAACTCCCACATTATCTCATTATGTTGCATGTTTATTTGTTTTCACTGACAAGATTTATAAATATCAAGTGCTTCCAATTTTAATTGATTTAAAATGGATTTGGACGCCTTCAGCAACATTGACATGAGCCGTCAAATGTTCGCACAAAGGTCTCCACCACTAGCCAAACACCAATTCGCTTTTTCTACCTACTACTTTTGTTAAGGTTATCGCCAATAAATTCCGATGGAAATGTTTCACTTGTCAGCAATGTAAATCAGATTGCTGAATAGAAAACATTCCCAGGACAATTTTATTCCCGATAGGAGTGAATATAAGAACTTTGAAACTATTAAAAAAATTATGCAATGGAAATAAGAACACTAAAGCATTATTTTGGAAAATAAAAAATAAAGTCCAACAATGAAAACATTGTGTTGGCATCACTTTCGGACACAGGTACCGACAAAGCTTCAGTTCTGTGGAGCAAGCCTCCTGGAGACATATTTCCTAAGAACAACACTTTGTATCGAGTAGCTCGATACGCTGTTCAGGGAACTATAAGGTTTGCCTTTTCCAAGAGAAGAGTTTAAAAAACGGTTTAGCATTGCAAATTTTACGAATGATGTTCAGAAACCATTAGGTAGATACACATGTCAAAAGCGGAAGAACTCGAATTGTTGAAATAGGAGTCGGTTGTAAAGGATATACCTTGAAAATAGTGCGGGAATAGTTCCGATTCAACGCTGATTCTATTTTCAGCTGTCAAAAAGTATGGGGGTGATTGTTTGTAGATGGTACCCTTCAAAGTTTATGGTTAATATTCATACATATTGATTGAAATGGATATAATGTACATCAAAAGGCAACAAATGATATTGAAAACAATGTTTCAGTCAGCAGTCAACCCTTGCTTTTGGTTTTTTTAATAGTGCATCTGTATATACATAACTTGACGATCTTTTCAAGTTCATTGGACGAATTATGGTTTACGTTTTAGAACATAATTTTTGCAGTGACCGATCGCTATCAACATGTTTATAATAACAATGTGCTAAATACCTTATCAACTTGCCTTGATATCTAACCCCTAGACATAAAACGCGATTAACAAATGTTACCACAAGCAATAAAATGAAATCGAAGGCTCCAGATGCCCATGAGCACCATTTTATAACTTTATATTGCAAAATTAATTACTACTCGTGTTGGTAGTGAGTTTAACTATGAATGATATTTACCTATCCAACGTAAACGGCAATTGAGAATTGGAATTACAATGCTTTTTCGAAATCACAAAACGCTTGTCTCAACTCCACAGATTTTTAAATTTATTCTGAAAATATCACGTCTAATAAAATCCAATCCATAACAAGTTCACAATGAAAGCAGTAAAACTAAATTAACTGAAAACAACAAATATATTTTTTTTCTAATAAGAAAAACTATATCACAACTCACTAAATAAATCTCTGCATTGTTTTATTGCTTTGCAGGAAAAACTTATCACATCTAAAACGAGACTACTTGTTTTTGGTTGTTCATCTGATAGGATGAAGCTAGAGATACAGCGCTAATACAACACACAAAGTAAGATTCTATCAAATAACTAAGCAACCAAAATAAATTTCAGAGTTTGTCTTTTATAAACATTCAGCGTGTGACGATAACGAGCATTGCAACACAGTGCAACCCGCGCGAGTTAAGGACCCTTAACCATATAGTCTAAGGACCATCTATTAAGATTTATCTAAAATAAACGTTAGATAACGTGTACCTACCTAGATAAGGGTAGAAAATAATAATAATAACTATGAGATAAGAAATGAAAGGAGATTGTATTGTAACCTAAAATATGTAATAAGAACTATGAGATAAGAAAGGAAAAGAGATTGTATTCGAACACACAGTAGATAAGAAAAGATAGATTAAGAATAAAGAAAAGGTTTTATTTTGAACCAAATACATAGATTACTAAGTAGGATATAAATATAAGAAACGAACACGCAAGGGGCAGTCTAGAAATAACATCGACTTAGACCACAGTTCGGTGATAATAAACTTGAACTAGTAATTAAAATAAATATAAATAAACAGGACTATAAAATCCTAAAAAAATATAATTTGTTTTAATTACGAAATATACGCGAGTGTATTTAATTGGCGATCCTGCCAGGAGACAAATAAATTGTTTATCTTCACGGAGCGGACCAAAGGAAAATCGGGAATCAGATCCACATAGTGGCACCCATCAAACGTTCCTTCATACGAAGCAACCTGAACAAAGATACATACGTATCCAACGTAAAAGTTTTATGAATAGATTTAAGAAAAGAAAAAATTTACACGACAATCGTCGCGAGATAATAAGTGAAAGTGAAAATAAAGAAGTAGTCATCAAGATGGCAGAACCAGTTGATCTAGCAACCTTAGCAGCAAGATTCTCACAAATGGAGATGTACTGCACACAGTTAAACAATAAACTGCAAGAAGCAAATAGACAGACAGAACAATTGTCTAACATAATAAAACAACCTAAGCATAACCAACCAATTGGTACAGAAATACAAATGCCTATGGAAATAAATTCAAGACAAATAGTTCAAGCACAGAGGAAAGCAGAACATCAACCTCAGCGAAACAACTATAACCCATATAATAATAACCAGCATTGGAAGAGAGGAAGAGAGGATAGCGGGCAGTATAGGCAGCCGCAGCACTATCAGAACAACAATCAACACGTCAACAAACAACAAAGGGTGAACCAGTCATCACAACTACAAGAAGAAGACGGAGACAGCATGTATGCAGAACCGGAAGAACAAAGGGTAAATAACTTAAGATTTGACCATTTAAAACTAGTTGACGGGTTGCCTTGTTTAAAATTAACATCTAGCATTTCTAACAAAACTTATAAAATATTAATAGATACGGGAGCAACCCACAATTATATAGATAAAAAATGCAATTCAGCGGAAAGAATAAAAATTAAGGAAATCAAAATTAAAACTATAAACGGGTATTCCATAGTAAATACAAAGAAAATAATTTATTTAATGAATACTAAAATAACATTTTTCGAATTAAATAATATAGATTCATTCGATATGATATTAGGATTAGAAGGTTTAAAAGAATTAAACGCCGAAATAAACTTGAAGGATATGACCTTAATCACCATGTGCAGTGACAATCAATCCGAAAGTAAACTAAACTATATCATAGGAGAAACGTTATATAAAAAAGAAATAGATAGTTTGATGAAGGAAAATATCGGCATAGGACCACTGCCCTTTACTACTACAATAGAAGCTACAATCAGAACTATAAATAATGAACCCATATGGACCAAGCAATATCCATATCCGATAGCCGACAATGAATTTGTCAATAAAGAAATAGCTAAATTATTAAAAGAAGGTATTATTCAAAGAAGTAATAGTCCATACAATAGTCCGATTTGGACAGTACCAAAAAAGGGTCTTAGTGAAGACGGAAAACCAAAGAAAAGAATGGTAATAGATTTCCAAAAATTAAACAATAAAACAATAACTGATAGATATGTGATCCCAGATGTAAACATGACAATACAAAATCTAGGAAAAGCCAGATATTTTACAACATTAGACTTGGAATCAGGATTCCATCAAATTAAAATTAAAAAAGAAGATAGGGAAAAAACAGCATTTTGCGTAAATGGAGGTAAATATGAGTTCGTAAGAATGCCTTTTGGACTCAAAAACGCGCCCTCTATATTCCAAAGATGTGTAGACGACATATTAAGAGAATATATCGGGAAATTCGCGTATGTTTATATAGATGATGTGTTAATATATTCCTCATCAGCCGAAGAACATATGAAACACATCAATATAATTTTCAACGCTCTTAACAAAGCAACATTGAAGGTTTCGGATGATAAATCCAAATTTTTCCAATCAGAAGTCGAATACCTCGGACACATAATTAAATATAATAGGATAGGGACAAATCCGGAAAAGGTAGAAGCAATTAATAATTATGCAATTCCCCGAACGTTGAAAGATCTGAGAGGTTTTTTAGGAATGACCGGTTACTATAGGAAATTTATCAAAGGATATGCAAGCATAGCTAAGCCCCTAACGATACACCTAAGAGGAGAAAATGGTCAGGTAGGAAAAAATAAGAGTAAAAATACTTGTATAAATCTAGACGATGCAGCAATTAAAGCCATTAGTAGCTTGAAAGCACATTTGAGAGAACAAGTAGAGCTATTCCAACCAGATTATAGTAAACCCTTTGAACTAACGACAGACGCATCTAACATAGCTATTGGAGCCGTCCTTAGTCAAAACAAAAAACCTATATTCTTTTTAAGTAGAACTCTGACAAAGACAGAAGAAAGTTATGGAACGAACGAGAAGGAATTATTAGCCATCATATGGGCACTGCAGAAGCTAAGAAATTATGTATACGGAGTAGCGGATTTAACTATATACACAGACCATCAATCGTTAGTATATTCAATATCGGAAAAAAATCCGAACACTAAATTGAAGAGATGGAAAAGTATAATAGAGGATTTCGGTGCAAGGTTAGTATACAAACCGGGACACCTGAATGTAGTTGCAGACGCTCTTTCGCGGCAACAAATAAATACTTCAACAATAAGTACAGTTCACTCAGAAGAGAGCTCATCTGAAGATGTAATCAAAGTAGTAAGCCAACCATTTAACACATATAGCCTACAGGTAGAATTAATACCGAACAACGAAATAAATGAAATAAAAACACAAACCGTTTTTGAAAAAAAGATAAGGCACACTATTTATTTCACAACGGAAGATGAACTGTTAGGAAATTTGAAAAAAATTCTTCAACCTAACAAGATAATAGCAATACATGCAAAACCAGAAGACATGTATACATTCGAGAAAAAGATAAAAGAAGTCTTTATACGAAATAGGTTTATACACACACCCATAAAATTGGAAGATATTACCAACCTAGAAGAACAAATAAAGATAGTGAAAGAGACCCATGAGAGAGCTCATAGAGGATTCAAAAATAACATTCAAGAGATAAATCAAACATATTACTGGCCAAGCATGAGGAAACAGGCAAAATGTTTTAATAAAAAATGTGTAGCATGCTTATTCGGTAAATACGAGAGAAATCCAGTTAGAGAACCATTGAACGACTCAGAAATTCCAACACAAGTAGGAACACACATCCACATGGATCTATACTTCAACGACAAACATTCATTTCTAGTATCAAAAGATAAATATTCAAAGTATCTGGTCATACGAGAACTAGAAACAAAGGAGAGACTTTATGATAAAATGGAGGAAGTCTTATCAAATTATTTCCCAAATTGCGAGAGACTCATGACTGATAACGAAAGTTGTTTTAACACCCAGATGGTAAAGCAAATGTGTATAAAATATGGAATCAAGAAAGTACAGACGCCAGTCTATAGATCGACAGCAAACGGGCAAGTCGAAAGTGCACATAAAACAATATCAGAACTCTCAAGGATATTTATGGTACAAAACAATACCAATCTAATCGAAGAAGTATTTAGAACAGTGCGTGAATTAAATTACACAATTCATTCCGTCACAGGCTACAAACCTCAAGAAGTGTTTTTTAATCAAGAAAAATTCAAAGATTCAAATATACACACAAAACTTATTAAAGCATCGGAAAAAGTCCTCGAAAGACTTAATAAAGGAACAAAACATAGAACCTACCAACAAGGAGAACAAATAATGGTAAGAATTTCAGGGATTAGAAAGAAAAGTAATACTAGATATATTAAAAGAATAGTAAAGGAAGACCGTGAGGACACGATCTTAACAACGAAGGGGATAGTTGTACACAAAGACAATATTAAAAATTATTCTTTCCCTGTAGATGACGAAATTAGCATTCCTCATATTACTCGTGAATGCACTAAAGCATACTCAAGGAACAACAAAAATAGAAGAACATACTAGAAGTAAGAGATCTATAAATTTCTTAGGATCTGCTATTAAATTTATATTTGGTAACCCAGATCATGATGATCTTATTGAAATACAAACCAAAATAAATAATTTAATAGAAAATAATAACAAACAGAGGAAGGTAAACTCTAGATTCGAACAAATCTTAAAGAATTTCGAGGGATACAATTTAAAAGAACATATAATCTTAGAACAGGTATATGAAGAGTTACTCTTACTAACTAGAACGATAAACGCAGCAAAGAATAATGAATATCTTTCAGAAGCATTAGATATAACGGACATAAAAGAAATAATAAAACATGAGTTAGAGGAAGTTCCAATAATAAATATTTTAGAATATGCAACCATATCAATTGCTAGAACGGAAGAACTTTTTATAATAATATATAAATACCCAATATTAAAAATACAATGTAAATGCTATAAGGTAACCCCGATAAGTTTCAAATATGGGAAAATACAAACAGACGAATTAATAGCATTTTGTGAAGATTACATTAGAATAAAAAAAATGTCAAAACTATTTAGGAAAAAATATTTGCGAAGAAAATATTGAAAAAGAAGAATGTATAATTCCATTATTAAAAAATAAAAAATCTAAATGTATGTAATATTAAACAAGAATATAATTTTGATATATTAGAAATAGTACCAGGAGTAATATTAACTCATGGAAATCATAAAATAAATAACGAGACCATATACAATGTGAAATTAATCACATACGAAGATACTGTAAATATAGATGGAAAAAATTATAAAAATATGGATGGAGCCATTAAAGAAATAATAGCAAGAAAACATAATAATGATTTTTTTATAAATACTGTTATAAAAACAGAAGGGCTATATGCATTCAATAATATTGATAGCCTAAACAAAATAATGATTCCATTTGAGGAACATCCTATATTATCAATTATAAACACAATCATAATCATTGTGATAATTATTGTTATAGCTTATGTAATAACGAAAATCGTTAATTTTATAATCGAATACAGAAAACTAAAAACTGATCAAAAATTCATTGAGTCATATGAAAAAGAAATGGCAAAAATTAAAATGAAACAATTAGAAAATCGGGACGATTTTATTAAAGAAGGGGGGGAGTTAAGGACCCTTAACCATATAGTCTAAGGACCATCTATTAAGATTTATCTAAAATAAACGTTAGATAACGTGTACCTACCTAGATAAGGGTAGAAAATAATAATAATAACTATGAGATAAGAAATGAAAGGAGATTGTATTGTAACCTAAAATATGTAATAAGAACTATGAGATAAGAAAGGAAAAGAGATTGTATTCGAACACACAGTAGATAAGAAAAGATAGATTAAGAATAAAGAAAAGGTTTTATTTTGAACCAAATACATAGATTACTAAGTAGGATATAAATATAAGAAACGAACACGCAAGGGGCAGTCTAGAAATAACATCGACTTAGACCACAGTTCGGTGATAATAAACTTGAACTAGTAATTAAAATAAATATAAATAAACAGGACTATAAAATCCTAAAAAAATATAATTTGTTTTAATTACGAAATATACGCGAGTGTATTTAATTCGCGCGCGCTCGGAATACCGCTTCAGACGAAATCACTTGCTAATTTAACGCATTGCAAGGTGTTGCGAAAAAAAGCTTAGATATATAAATGTTGTTTTCAATTCCGTTCACTTAGTTTAAGTGTATATTTACTTATTTACTTATTTGATTCGTTGTTATGTACTTGCCTATTGTGTATTGAAGGAGTGTTTTCTGATTTATTTTTTCATTGTCTAATGTCAAATTCAAAGTCAAGGTCCGAGCGCATTATTGGATCAAGTTCATTCACAAGAGCGCGTCAATATTCATTTTGTACAAGAGAAATACCCATTAACGTGTCTAAATTTAGATCACATGAGGAGAAACTTATATTTTGTTTAATAACAACACACAAACAAGTTTATATGTAATTTAAAAGTCACTGTCAAAAATGACGACCGCTGTATCGATGCAACTATGTACGAGTAGAAGAAGAAGACATTGCGATTAGACTGAAGCCGGCTTATCATATTTGCTGCAGACTTTGGAATATGTGATGCGTTTCATTATTAAAACTACTATCTATATGCGCTATGATTGACAGCTCTGTGAGTCAGTTTGATTATCAATAACGAGACTTAAGGAAAAGAAAACAGCAACAACATGTGTATTCAAGTGGTAAATAATTCTCCGTATGTCGGGTATAAATGAGTGGTTTCGGTTTTACTATCTATCATACGCTAGACATGCATTCGATATTATATTGAACTCAAAGGATGACATTAGGTGAAGGAATATTTCGGACAAAAAATATTTCGGTGAACAAATTAATACGGAAAATATCGAAGTCTTCAGATTTTTCATGATTAAGGGCCGTTTGCTGATACGACTCATAGCGAACTAAGTTCCACATAAACTCTTATGTGACAGTTTATGACCAGAAAAAAGTAGCCCATAAGTATTTAAGTAGAACTTAAATCGTTAAGAGTCGTATGAGCAAACGGCCCTAAATCAACAAGTATTCGTTTTCAATTAAACAGAAAGCGCAATATTTCCCATGATCTAGATCAGTTTTAGCGAATCTGAATTTTAACTAAAGGGTTACACTTACTAACTCTAACACCACAACTATCGACGTTCAATTTTCTCGTTAAAAATTCAGGCCCGTCATTCGAGTAAATGTTTTCAATTCAAAGAATTTCCATCAAACTTCTGAATTGGCGATTTGTTTTGATCTGAAATACGTATGATGTGTGAGGCAAATAATATAAAAAAAATCCTTGTGTCATAACCTTTAATACTCTTTTTCATGGAAAACAGTATTGAACCAGTTTTAATATACCAATAAACATTTAACGAACTCATAGTCATAATGCCGTCCACTTAAAATGACTCTCCATGAATTCAAATTAAAACGAACACTTAATATGACTGCTCCAATAATTTTCCCATCCACTGTTTAAATTTTTCAGAATTTTCAATCATAAATAAGACACCAAAGTTGGTTGGTTACCTACCCCTCCTTATCGTTAAATATTCAGTCTAATGTAACCGCAGAGGCAAACATTTATTCGCGCGCCACAACAGCGTTATTCGATATCACTCCCAAAGGTATCATGATTAATATAATATGCAAGGTACACTCTGCCTCTAAGTAGTTCGGTAAATAAAATCATTTTTAATTAATATAATTATTGCAAACAAACGAGCCTGACAGCACATTGTGATGATGTTGACCATAATCGCACAATGAGCGGTACGCGGTTCGTTTTATGGCCTAGCGTATTTGTGTCTACAACACGGAATTGATTTATATTGCTGTGGATTGCGGACTGGTAATTTGATTTTATAAGCAAACAAACCCAAATTCAGTGAAAGTAGGAGTGAGTAAATGAGTAAGTGCGGCTTCCCTCATTTAGCATTCGAGTCACAAAAAACACTTGAATATAAATATAGATACGAGTATACATTGCACAAACCGTTAATGAATGGCGAATGTAGCGCGATATGCATAACAAATATTCTTTTAATAAGTGACACCTATTCAAAACGAGAATGTGGGTTCACATACTATAATTCTGCGAAACGTCTGCACAGCCAGATGCCTTTGATTACAATGTCCTGAGATGGTAATGAAGATGTTAACAAGTGAATTATAACCCCAAAGTTGTTGATTAATCTGTATACACATGGCATTTACGGTTTTTGCAATTTTTATGCAATTGTTTAATTTTATGGAATATCAGTGAATTACTAAGCTCTTTCAGTCGATGGCGTATTCACAAAGCAAACATTTTTTTAATAGCGTCATAAAGACTAAACGGATGAGCAAAACCCAATAATGGGAATAGGACACGTTATTGTCGTTTTTGTTTAAATAAACAAAATGACTACGTGGTTTGCGTTACATATAACAGTCATGTTTGTTTTTCTTGTAAACCCATATGCCGATCAAATTTTATAAACAAACATTCCTAAAACCATACCCAGAGAAAGCGTTCAAAAAAGAAAATCAAATGACCGTAGTTAAGTTGGGTGCATGTTGTTTATGAAAAGATATAGGGTTTTCCAATAAGAGGTGTTATTTTGGTATTCGAAGAAAAATGCCATTTTTTGAGATAAATGATCGGATGTTTACTTCATAATAAAGAGGAAGGTATGGCGCTAATAATGAAAAACAACACCAGCCAAATGGCCGCCACGAACACGCATACAGGACCATATCCTTTTCATGAAATTTTCCATAGCCAAATCGCAAAGTGGCTGCCCTATGTCCTCGATAGCCTCACGAATTTTATCTTTGAGGTCTTGAATCGACATTGGGCTGTTGGCGTGGACCTTATCTTTTCCCGAAGGAAGAAGTCGCAAGGTGTTAAATCACAAGATCTCGTTGGCCAATTGTGATCACCTCTTCGAGAGATAACACGGTCCGGAAACTTTTCCCGTAAAATATCAATGGTTTCGTTGCTTGTGTGGCACGTAGCGCCATCTTGTTGAAAGTAAACCATCCAACTCCGACCATAAAAAATCATGTGGAATGCCCGATTCCAAAGAACGACGACGAATGGACAAACCTGGGTTTTCCTCAACACTTTGGACTACAGCAGCAATATTCTCAGTTGTTCTTGAGCGACGTGCACGGGTTTTATTCTTCACATCACTAACTTGTCCCAACAGCTCGAATTTTTCGACCAATTTCTGCACCGACAAGGTGCTTCACGACGACCAAAAAATGCTTAAGTTTTGCGAACTGTGACTGCAAGCTTTTTACCATTTTTTTTTTTTTTTAATTTCAATAATTTCAATGCATTGTTGAAGCGTGTATCGTTCCATTTTTAATAATGGCGTAGTTTCTACTTGTCAAATGTCAAAGAATAAAAGCTTCAAAAGTGACAGCTACCGAAATAGCGGGTCATTCACAATAACACCTCTCATTGGAAAACCCTTTATAACAGAACTGTCTTCCACGTTCGGAACTGTTTACAAATCTGGAAAGAACAAATCGGTTGACATTGGCGCGAGATAAGAAGAAAAGATGCACTTTAGAGTTTTTTTCGCTGTAACTATTTGTTTTGCAATACAATTTACTACCAATAAAAACATCAATAGAATTTTCCAGAAATTCAGTTTTCTATTACTCTCAGTACTCGAAAGTAATGAACAATAAAATTTTTATTTAACCACAATTTCGTGTGCGAAGACCACAAATGAATATACGAACATAACCGCACTTAGTGTGCAGTTGCTAACGCTTTTGTAAGGGGTGTATCACATGCTTCAAAAAAACGATTTACACCTTCTAAAGTCAAAGACTTTGCCCGCAAACACCAAAAATGAGGTGTAGTGTCATAATTTATTGTATCCACCCCACTGCACACTCAATTCAAGGAGAAAACTGTAATTAAATGGGATTCCACTCTTCAAAGGTGACACTCTGTCCTTGCTATAGCTTCTTCTTATGAACAGATGTCCACCTTAACCTCAACATCCAGCTATATAACCATCAACCGTATGTGTTAATGACAGTTTTGTCGGAAGCTTTTTTTTGCGACATAGATACTCGTATGCACCTACAAACAATTATTAGCACTAGGTGGGACGGCCATTGTGGTCTTTCCCAATTAATTTGACAGAGTGTGAACCTGAACTTATACAACAAGTCACAATAATGTCCACCCTTCCGCCTCGTTGTCCTTTTGTGTTGCGATGTCAAAAATGTCACAATAAGTTTGTACAAACTTCTGCTGAGACATACTATTGTCCGTTTGAAGGGTCAGAGGTTAGAAATTGGAATAGGAAATCTGGTTAACAGGTTCTCTTCAATGTGTTCCTACTTTCTTTTTAGGTCATCTGTGGACTTGTGAGTTTCGAATGGTGTAGAAAGACAGACACTTGAGAAAATCGATTTCTTCTGTACACAAAACAGCGAAGTATTCTCACCTCAGCTTAACCACCCACTGCCACAAGACTGAACTTGTTTCTCTAGATTGCCCACTTGAACTGTATCGTAGGCAACCACTAGATAAACAGATAAATGGGTTCATGTGGTGGGATGAAATCCGAAATCAAAGCGGCAGCAAAAAGGCCTATTGTGAGCTGCCAAAGAAACCACACCACCAACGAGAAAAAGTGGTTGTCTAAAAAAAAAGAGACCATCATGATGAATAGAAACTGATGAGATTGACACTTTTGACACTTAATCGGTACTCGGGACAGGGGCGTTCATTGGTTTCGGATGGGGAACAGACCGTTCACAAAATTTAAAAAACCGCTGTTGGAGTGTTCATTATACGTTAGCTAAGGCGGCTTGTCACAAAAGTGTTGGACAGCAGTTGAAACAAGTCTCTCACTGAATCCATTGATGAACCTAAAATTAAATTTTACTCTACTTTGAGAGGTGTTGGTGCCTGACACTTTTTACTATTGGTTCACTAACTTTGCTTGCACCATAAATAGCTAAATCATGTGCGTCGTGTATAGCACGCCCAAAGAGATGTTAAACACCGACCAACTGATTGAGTAAGTAATCGTGGAAAAATCATTCGCTACTGTTATATTATCGGTTGTCTCATGTACACAACAAATCATCCGCCCGAATATGGGGGCGAATACGTAACATTTTTTTTACGTTTTTTTTCACTTTAATGCGAAAATCTCCAATTTCTTATACACACTCCACAGAGCTTCTCAGCCGGTTATCCCAATGCATTATTAATTCAATCAGAATCCATGGCAGCAATCCAGATGGAATCAGAAGCCATGACACATTAATACCGCTTCCGTCAGTAATGAAATGTAGTCATACTGTAATAAGAGACGTATCTTCTCAATTATCCCATTGGATAAGCACCTTCAGCGTTCAGCTGAAACTGTGCACCAGTGAGGGGGAGAACATTTAATGTTTCTTCTCTTTTTCTGTACACCATGTTCACACAGTGTTGGCGGTGCGGATTGCGGATTTGTTTTCGCACTTCAATTTACATTGCGACGCACAACGACATTTTCGATTGATGGTATATGGGGGAAGTGAATTGCCCCAACAAAATAATTTTGCCTTTGAAATCAAAATAAAAAAACGAATGATGATGATGACGATTTAATTCAATTTTCCAACGCAAATGCTCCCGCTTTGAATTGACTCTTCTGGAAATTTGATTTCGTTTGCAGTTTAATAAGCTCTTCCGTTTGGAAAGTTTGAAAAAAAAGTGTATTCTCAATTATTGAGTTATCAACTTTTTTCGAAATTCCTCCAAATGGAATTCATCAGCTAAAAGGTATTAAAAATCGCAAATAATTGGGTTTAAACTTTGTGTGTATTTGTTTGAAACTTGCATAAAATGGTTAAACAAGTTAAGCTGTTAATACACCTACAAAGGGATGTGCGGATTTTTAATGGAAGACTTTTGCCTTTGAGATTCTTTTCCCAACTGAAAAGTCGATTTGTTGGTGAGCAGTTTAAATCAATCTGTCCAGTCTGTTTGAGTGGGTCAATTGTTGGCTGTCGATGATGAAACTCTCAATGCTACATAAGTCTATTATAGATTAGTAGCTGAAGTGTTATTAAATGAGCACTTAACGCTGGAATGAGCGCCCACTCATTTGTGAAGTCCATTCAAGATTCAACTGGTTGTTTTGTGTACCAGAAGAAAGCCAATTGCCATTAAAGTGAGTGACATCATTCTTCGGGTATATAGAGACAATGGTGCGGGATTTTTTTTTATATTCGTGCGAAATTATTTATTTTTATGGGTTCTTTTGAAGGGCTCACTGATAACTGGTGTTCGCACAAATTAAGCTCGCTGAAATAAAAAGAAGACGACCCGCCAAATCGAAAAAAGAACTAGTAGAAGTAGTAGTAGATTTGTCCGCTAACCCTCCATAAACGTCAACTGGAACAGCGGCTCATATGACAGATTTACCCAATTAAAACCGAGGCACATCTAGTCAGACAGCTGTCAGACTTACTAAACTGGATACCTCAACGTTCCTATTCTTACCCAACGGCTTAGTCACGGATTAAATACTTCTTATTCCAAATATTCATTATTGGCTTGCTTTGACTACCAGTGAATTTAAAAAAAAAATATCAAAAAAAACTGTTTATTACGGAAAAACAAGATTTTCAGATTTTTCATCTGGGAACACTGGTACTACAACCAGACAGAATTATTAAGTGTTTATCCACAACACTTCCTGAGCTCTAAGCAGGTTTTTTTTTATAATGTCAGTCAGCAGCCATTTAAGACGTATTAGCACGATCAGTTAGCGGGCGAGCGCTTAGGCGGCTTGTTTACCCAACTGATTTGCATGTGATTAAAAACGATTTACCTTATGGAATGCTGTATCTCTTTGTAACTGTCAAGAGCCGTTTAATCATGAAAACAATTACAATGTCTGCTTCCTTGAAGCGTATTCGCATTTATTAGTTGAGTGGTGAAATTCCTCAAGACCCCAACCCATTCCGGTCGTTACTAAGGAGCTCCTTTCAGGAACAAGATACACCCGAGATTTTCTTTCAACCTAAATACAACAATCTAAAGACCCTTGTACGGATTCGCTCCTTGGGCTATTGAATTAAAAAATTTCCCTGTCAGGGTTGGATTAAAAAATAAACAGAAAATGCATGTCTCGTGTCCCTTTATTCAAAAACCATTACATTTACATTTGTAATATGCTATCATCCTTCACTGACAGGACCAACTTCGTATAAAACACATATTATGCAGAATATTTGATGTATAAAAAAAAAGTCCGATGCTTTTACTTTTCGGTCCCCTGGGGAGATCCCACCGAGCCATAATGAACCCGTGTTTCCTAGGGGGTACATTGGATAAAGTTGAATTGATTGTCGTGCCCTTAATTTCCTGTCTGTTTCTTTGATGTTGAAATACGACCCAATTATTACACCATACCACTCTAGTTAATGTCAAGGACTTTTTAATTAACTTTTGCACTATCCATGGTGAAATAAAATTACCCTCTTTGTGTTAATAATTTAGCGCACGCAGATGTACACTCCTCCACCGAACACTGTTATTCCGCCATTTCCGCTCCTTGCGGTTGGAGTTCCCTTCGCTGGCAAAAGCAAGAAATACCCCAACAGCAGCAGTGCGTTGCAAGGCAAACTAAGCCATGCCATGGAAATTGTATTAAATAATCAATGATCCACTTCGGGCGACTCACCTGGAAAAATGGAACACCACGGGTATCTATACAGAGCGAGGCTTTGCCTATACATCGCAGTCATATGATTATAGCGCACCCCCACCCAACCAAACTGTTTTGCTCTCCTGACTTAATAAACTCTTGTTTTTCACCTTCAGTGCACATCTTGGCCATGGAGTGTATACATAGATGGCTCTGTGTAACTTACCTATAGCAATATTAATAGGCACAGCTACTCCAGAGTTCAAATTTGACACCGCGACGACTGGCATTGACAGTGCGTCAATAGAAAGAGAAAGGCAATATACTGGCGATGAAAAGTATCTATAAGGCTTTGCACTTGTCTTCCGTTGCTGTTGTTGGCGTGCGAATATATATGCAAAATTGGACTATAACCAACTGTGAGGCTGCGATTTTAGAGTTGACCTTGAGACTGAGTGGAATGCCCTCTAAAACTCGCAAAATTCTCGCAATTGCCATAAAACAAATGCATGACAAACGCGAATCATCATAGCATATCCGTCGGAAAAAGAAAACCTGTTCCTAGCCATTGAAGTTTAGTTTATTTGGCGGATTGGTGTTTGTTGTTGTGTTAAATAAAAAAATGCAGTTAGCTACATCATGCCAATCATGCAATAGATGCAATTGTATCGTTTTCACAATACAGCACCCAAATATAACTACTTAACTGGAAAAGTTTTACCTTCACTTTAAACAGCTTTTGCTGCGGATTAATCAATCGGGATTCGTTGGTATGACAATTAGGCGGGGCTACAGGAAAACACAATTTTTTTTAACACTTGCACTACACGCACGAACTATGTGGGCATATATCGAATTATCCTTTTTCCTCCTTTGATTGTACACTTTGTGATTGAGGGAAAGAAAAACAAGTTTTCCACTTGAAATCGAATACTAGTACTTGAACCGCACTCAGCCGATGACGATGGATCTCTATCGATTCTCCCGAGTTTAGACCGTCGGATTAGTGAATGTAGGTATACTGCATTTGATGAAAACTTTATCCCCCCAAACGACAAGCGACGACGACGACGACGACACCGGAAAAGAGTATAGTGTGTTCTGTCCAATCCGAAAGAGAGCCAACGATTAGGAAAAGAGTGCAAGTTGTTTTCTCCAGTAAACTTTAATCGCGCACGTGCAGTTGTCGTCAGATACCGAACAAAACGTATTGCCAACGTGCGAACTGAATGCCTGTGAAATAGCTACTGAGACAACCAAGTTCATGCGGCTATGTTATAACTTATAAGTTTATTCAGTACTTCGAATGGGTTGATTTCGTACAGCTGCCCAGGGCCGGACTGGTGGTACTAAAAATACTAAGAAGCTTGCGTTGGATGGAAAATTTCGAAATGGGCTGAGTAGCTTGAATATTTTGGGGGAATAAAAGATGCTAGCACTTGTTTAGTAAAAGATTTCGCTCCCGACCTATGCCCACAAAATATGTATGGAAAATAAGCCCTTGAAGACTCATTGGAACTGAAAACGGTTATTCGTAAGACCCATAGGCTCACGCACATAGCTATCAAAACTTGTTGTCTGTGAGAATCACTATACCTAATAAAAGAAAAGGCGCGATCGGCCTCGACAGCACATTTTCTCACAAACTTACCTAACCTAACCTAGCATCTGTTTTAAATAATGAGTTGATATTTTTACTAAACAACTATTTGTGAATTTTGCAAAGCTTGACTTGAAGTGGAATAAGACTGAACTGTCATATAATGCGATAATAGGTCTGTTCCTTTACTTTTGTAGTAAAATGGAGAAGACTGTCAAAATGGCAGTGGTGGGGATAAATTCTCTCACGGAGAGAGACACTTACGAAAAAGTTAGGGAACGCTTTTGTAGTAAAATACGAAAAATGACAGATACATAATTCAAAAAAGTGCTACGAATAGTCGTTAAAATTTCGTATAAACTCAAAGAATTCGCTAATTTTCTAACAAAATTAGTTTATTTGTCTCCCTAGCGATGAAAGTGATTCGAAATTATTCGAACTTCAAGCATTCAAGAAGAGGAAAAAGCGACACGGCATTAAAAATTTCGTGGAGACGATTGTCCTTTCTTACTCCTTACAGCAAGTAAGAAGTAAGAAAGGACAAGGATAACAATTAATTTTATTTTGCCTCCTGTTGATACCATTTTAATACGCAAGAAATCAAAACAAATGTAGGTATTCATATGTCAAATAGGACAACAAATTTCAAATCAGCTGTTCATTGAAAGGTGACTGACAGCTTTTTCAATTCTACACCAAGAAATTTGTTGAGTAAAAATTCGTAAGATTCTCAGTGGAGGGGTACTAGCTTGCTCTCTCGATGACGGTCTCTTTTGCGAATTTTTCGAGTTAAGGAACGATATTGAGTAAAATTCGTACGAATTAGTACAAATTCGTAAGATTTAAAAGTAAGGCAACAGACCTATTATCTTTTAAAAAACCGTGCTGTCAAGAATCTAACTAAGAAAAGTGAGTAAGATTGTTTCACTCCCACAGCCAGACACAGAACACAAAATATTTTGATTCTATGCGAAAAAATGCCGCCCCAAAAACATGTTCATAATTTGCCTTGCATAACTTTCAATTTTTCATCATCCGCCGCCCGTTTAAAACGGAACCACCCCTGAAACTATTCTGCGAATGACCATGGTAAAAAAAGCTTCGTGCGAATAGAAGTGTATATTTATATCTAGACATTTATTTTTTTTTATAAATAAAGTTACTCATTAAAAGACCGCCACTGGACGTGGGAGTTTACAATGGCAATGTCCAACTGAAAATTTCGCACTCATACATTTCAATAGCATTTCATTAAAGGGCAATTTTTGTGATCAAAACTTGGCACCGCTTGTTAATCATGCCTGACAAGTTCAGTGTTAAATTGGTTAATTTAGGACATCCGAAATTTCATAGAAGCTGCGTGTGAATGGATCCGAGTTCTGTATCTGTGTGTAGTTTTATTTTTATTTCTTAACACAAATGTATGCATATTCACATTTCAAATACAAAAACAATACAACTCAGTCAAATCTCTTCGCTGCTTTGTTATGGGTCAGCGGCATGCTCTTAAAATAACACCGAACAAACTACCGTACCGACCTAGACAAAGAGACAACAATAATTGTTTCTGTTCAAAAACTACGTGCTTTTAAAATAACCATTTCAATAAAAGAGATTTTGAAAGCTTCCATAACTTGGAGCGATGAAAAATAGTCATGGTTCATGGACGAAGAAAACAAAAAGTTTAAATGCGCCTAAAGATGATTATTATTATTTTTATTAACAGCGCAGTATTTTTAGATTTACCATGCAACTATTAGATGCATTCCAAAACGCTTAGCAACAAATTAATTGGCGAAGTTATAAACGATTTGCATTACATACTTCTAAAATGGCGCCCCTAATAACGACGTTTTGGAGAACATGTGCTTTCAAGTGATCGCTGAAAAATAAACAACCTTATTGGAACCAGGTTCCTAAAACCAATTCCTTTTCAAAGATCGACCAATAGAGCTTCATATTTAATGGTTATTCTTTATTGCATAACATAACCTATAATAGTACATATAAGATAAAATTGCACGACCCGACAGACTCCTCTACTCGGTTGAAATAATATTCCTCATTTGCCTGACCGCAGTTACCAGCCTCGGCTCGCATCCAGCACTCAGTGACAAATAGTTCTCGGGCGATGCTTTCAACAAATTCAAAATCTGACTCAAATGCAGGGTGATGGACAGTCCAAGCTCCTCCACTACATTACCCAAGTATTCAATGTCAACCGAGAGCTGCTTAGCAGCGCCAGCCGGCATTGACTTAATCTGCAGGATTTGACTCTGGTACATGACGCAGCACTGCTCAACGACCAACGAGAGCAAAACATCGGCACAGGGTATACTCTGTGTGTACTTGATGTTGCACATCTCCAAACCGGTTTTCAATAGCGGAGATGGAGAAAGCAGGAGCGGTTCCAAATGCTGTGGCAGCGTCAACAGATACTGTCCGATCTGAGTGATGCACTCCTGTGGAGCAAAACTAAAGGCGGGCAAATCCATTTCAACTTGATTGCTGGAGTTGTCCAGTGGCTGAATGTTCCTCAGTTGCTGCTCAATTGGTGACAACAAAATGGTCAGGCTAATGTCGTGGGTCTCAATGAAACTGGCCTTAAGCGCCTCATATATCGAGGGGAATACACCAAGCATATTTGCAGTTTGAGAAGAGTCACTTCGCTTCTGCTGATATTCCTTGATGGTAGCTAGGAGCCGCTTGAGCTCTGACTTGTCACATATAGAGAAGATAGTCAAGTCTGTGGTTTTGGTCACTTTTGACAGTTTCTCCTCCAACAAGGACATCTTCTCATGGAGAAACTTTTCAAATTTGGTGAGCCTGGCCTGGAAATCACTTAGGCATTGCAGTAGTGACATGCAGTTCTGGAGAAGAACCCAATTCTGCTCAGAATGGATGCTAAGATTCAACTGGCGCTGAGTTTTCACGTAGTTTTCGAGAAGTTTTCTGAAAACTCCGCCGAGAATCGAGATGAGCTTACAGAGACTGAGGTCACTCGTGACGACCTCACAGCGGTGGCATGTCTCCAGAAGCCATTCGAATGTTTTGCGATTGGAATCCTCCAACTGGTGAATGGAATCCCCAGCATTCGTCTGAGCCACTGTTATTCTTTCGATCTGACTAAAGAGGTTAGTCTCCTCAATTCGCGGATACTGTTGAATGAATTTCTGGAAATAGTCGAACACTGACTCGGCCAGAGCGTTTCTCTGCTCGCGGGATAACGACACCGCATTGCTCTGTAGCACAGAATTAAGATGGTTCACAAACGTTTTGTTGGCGTTGGCAAACTTTTCCAAAACTTCAAGTTTTTCGTTTGAATTCTTGAGAATTTGCAGGATCTGCGCATCTCTAGGTGGCTGCAGTGCCGGAAGTACTTCCGTCAGAATGACAAAAGGTTGATCGCCTGAACTATCACCGAAAACGTGCTCACACCACTTGGCCTGCTTTTGGCAGTTTTCCGAAAGGAATTCATAGAAATTCATCAGGAAATTATTGGAATTATCGGCTAATTCAATAGTCTCCTTCCACTGCTGCTGAATCGACGTCTTCTGAACAGCTCGGTAGTACTGCTTGAGTTGTGGTAGCCGATAGATCCCTTCAAATATCTTAACATACTTTCTAGAGTTCTCGACATCTCCCACCGAGAAAGCTAGTACAACACTCGGACTAGCCAATGCCTCTAGTCTGTTCTTGAAGTCCTCCACCTGGCTCACCCTTTCCGAGTGGCCCGACAACTTCTCCTGGGCGACTAAAGACTTTTGCAAAGAAACCAACTTCTCGCAAACTGTCATCAAGTCATTCCTCTCGAAACTATCCTCCAGTTCCGATATAAGATTACCCCAGCCATCGGATTCTTGAAGGCTCTCCTTGGCTACTTGAAGTTTTGTTTGAAGATTGTTTAATTTTTCCAGAGATTCCATACAATCGCCGGTTTCCTCTTGGACAGCCTGCACTTCAGATCGCACTTGGCCCATTCTTTTTTGAAGCGATTGCACGTCAGAGTGGAGATTTTTTACATCTTTTATTATACGTGGAAGGTTTCCAATCAGCTGTTGGCTGGTGTCTTCAACGGCAAAATTTACTTGTTGTACGTAGAGTTGCAGCTTCGAGACAAACGAAGAGATAAAGAGGTGTTTGTCATCTTTGCCATCAAAGTTGCGGAAATTACTGTTTATCCAGTCAGGTGAATTGAAATTTACTTCGGACAGAGCTGATATATCCATTGTATTCTGGAAAAAAATAACAAATTAATAAAAGCAGAAGTATATTTAATAAAATCTTACAAAAACACTGCGGCTGTAAAAATATTTACGATTTGTGACAGTTTATATTGCAACGAAAATAAAAGAGTGACATTTGATAATGAATGCATTCAGTACTGAATAACCAAAAGAAGTAGTAGGTAAGGTACTGCTTACATTTTACCAGTAATAAGTCTTGGTTCCGCCGTTTGCATGAAATATCATTTTTATCTAGCAAAGTGTTTTAAAATTCAACCAAATACGAGAAGTTATTGTTTTTGACGTCAAATACTAAAAAGTTATGCCGAATTCACAATGTCGCGTTAAACGCGTGCGTGCGTCGGCGCGCTTTGACACGCTTTATCGAAACTTTACGATTTTAAATGCCAAAGCACGCGAGCAACAATTTTGTACTTGTGTTTTATTGCGCAGCAGAAATCTGTAATTCCAAATTTAAATCTGTAATTCCTTATAAAAAATGCAATAGAAAATATCTGTTGAAAAAGTGTTGATCTCAAGTAAAATTGTTTTGAATGAATGCCCAACGAACAGGCCAGATAGTGGCAAAATCAATACAAAGTTTGAAAGGCTCTAATAAACAAAGTCTTGTACTTTGACATGAATTGAATGACATGTTTACAATTTACGAGTGTCATTAGCGTCGGTTTTGTGTTGTCCGTGTTTGTTCGTCGCCGAAGAATAGTTTTTCGCTTTATTTTCCATTAATAAATCGCAAATTTTGTTAGGATCCCCTTGTTTAAAAAAAATGTCCGAAGCATGGGATATGGAAATCAAAGCAATAAAAAATAAACGCAACACTTACCGTGAAAAACTAGAGAAACGTAAGAAGGAGCGTCACGATATTCTATCGTCTACTGCCACATTGTTGTCGTCGCCAAATAGTGGGACAAGCATAAAAAACGACACATCCGAGGATTCCCAAGCGCCTATTAAAACAGAAACCGGTAAGATGTCCTGTTTAGAGGTGTAGCCATCAAACGAAAAAACTTCTGCTTTTCAGAATCTGACACCGAAATTGAGAAGACTATCCTTCAAATGCTTTCGTCTAGCTCATTAGTCCTACCAATTATTTCAACACATCTTACCGAGAAACTTGAGAGGAATCTGGAGAAATCCGCCCCAAAGGAGCTGGTTAACTACATTTTGAATAAGTTGTCCAACCAAGGGGCTATTGGGTGAGTCACAAGATTGGCGGTCCCAATGCAATGCTTAACTGTAGTGCTCGTTTTCATAGAATTAAAAGTGTGACCATAGGAAAGGAGGTTGGATGCGAGGTAATCCGCGTTCAGCAGACGGCACTTCTGAATCTGTACAAGGAGTTCGTCTCCGAGTCGTATGGTGTTAAAGATGAATTTAAGCGCAAATGTGAGTGTTGCTCTTCAGAAATTTCCAAATTCGACTTGAATCTATGATTTTCAGATGAAAATGAAGACGACGACGATGATAGCAACTCGAGAAAAGCAATCAAAACTGATTCCGACAAGAAAATCAACAAGGACAGCAGTAGCAACGATGCCTCCGATGACATCATGGTAAAATCGTTAGTGATCTTCGAAAGATAATTTGTATAAAATGTTCCCTTTTACAGTCCCTTTTGTCAATGCCTTCGACACGCGAAAAACAAAGTAAGCAAGTCGGTGAAGAGATACTTGAACTGCTAACAAAACCCACTGCCAAGGAGAGGTCTCTCGCGGAGAAGTTCAAGTCGCACGGTGGAGCCCAAGTGATGGAATTCTGTCCGTATGGCACGAAAATTGAATGCCTAAAGGCGCAGCAAGCTACGGCGGAGATGGCTGCTAAGAAGCGTCGCGAAATCGAACAGTCATCTGAAAAAGCTGAAGATTCAAGTGCCGAAACGAACTCTATAGGCACGACAGATGAGTCTTCCATAATCCCTGAAGAGTGTAAGAAAGAGGATCCGGTCCAGTTGGTATCCACTCCCATTGAGGAGATCATCGAGAACACAGATAAATGTACTAAGTTGCATTTCAAAAAGATCATCCAATCGCACACCGATGAGTCACTGGGCGATTGTAGCTTCTTAAACACGTGCTTCCATATGGCCACTTGCAAGTAAGTGCTGTTTTTTTGTCGTATTACTTCCAAACTTGATTCTTAATCCTTGACTCCAGATATGTTCATTACGAGGTGGATGCCCATCCAAACATAAACAACAACAAACACGAAGACGTTAAGACCAACCTCTGCATAAAAAGGAATACGGATCCCAGTGTGAGCCTGTATCCTCCCCAGTGGATACAGTGCGACCTAAGGTACTTGTATACTTCCTGTGAAGCAGTCAATTGGAAAATTGATTATTTCTGCCCGCAGGTACTTGGATATGACTGTGCTAGGGAAATTCGCTGTGGTTATGGCCGATCCCCCCTGGGATATTCACATGGAACTGCCTTATGGTAACACTGTTCATCCACCGCTTTCTCGTCTCATATTTTACCCCCACAGGAACCATGTCCGACGATGAGATGAGGCAACTAGGCGTTCCAGCTCTGCAAGACGACGGTTTAATCTTCCTATGGGTCACCGGCAGAGCCATGGAACTAGGCAGAGAATGCCTAAAGCTCTGGGGGTATTTGAACTCACCAATTTATTATGAAACAAGGCTTTACTCTGTTTCCTTCCCAGCTACGAACGTGTCGATGAGCTAATTTGGGTAAAAACCAATCAACTGCAGCGAATAATTCGCACGGGACGAACTGGTCATTGGTTGAATCATGGCAAAGAGCACTGCCTCGTCGGTATGAAGGGTAACCCGACGAATTTGAATCGTGGCCTTGACTGTGACGTTATTGTTGCTGAGGTACGGGCGACCAGTCACAAGCCAGACGAAATATACGGCATCATTGAGCGACTCAGTCCGGGAACACGCAAAATCGAGCTCTTCGGGCGACCACACAATGTGCAGCCGAATTGGATAACTCTTGGCAATCAATTGGACGGAATTCGATTGGTTGATCCAGAGCTGATAACGCAATTTCAGAAACGCTATCCTGATGGCAACTGTATGGCACCGGCGCAAGGTGTTAAGAAATGATGCCCGTGTCTGGAGCCGCATTTATTTTTAACATTTTAACACGTAATAAAATTAAGCACTTTTTCTAACTTTTAAGGCTGCATAATTGCGTTTTTATCTGTGCCGAGTGTCGTGATTTCTGAACAAAGTCGGCCGGAAAATGTTTTAACAGATATTGGGTGGAAAAGCTTTCTTTTAGATCAAGTGGAGATGATATATACTTATACACCTTGGAACAGAGCGATTCTGAGTTGCAGCAACTCCTTTTGTTTTTTTGTGGCATTACTTCCAAACTTGATACTTTATCCTTGACTCCAGATATGTATGTTCATTACGAGGTGGATGCCCACCCAAACATAAACAACAACCGATACTTTGTGGCATCCTCATTGCAGCTATCTCTGCTCGGAAGACACTGGGAGCTTCAGTTAGAAATACAACAAAACTGCTTGTAAAACATCTAAATACTTTGAAAGTTTATTAAATATGTTTTTTACTGTACGACAGGAATTACAACATTACACACAATTTGTCTTGGTTATATATAATTAATCTGAATTATGGGAGAATTATCTCGTTTGCTGCTAGGATCTTAAATTTATGAATAAGGTTACACAGAAAATCCAATTTAGAATCGGGGCGACTGGGATACCAAATCATAGACCAATTGGGACATCACGAGGAGCAACAAAACTAAAACCAAAATGAATAGGAAAGTGAATATGAAACGAAAACAAAAACTGGCTGCGAAATATTTGTTTATTTCACGCAATAAATGCAAAAATGTAGAAAACGTCTTTTTTTTTATATAAAGAAACCATAAAGTGTATAAAGCAAAAAAAATAAAATAAATTAGAAGAGTAATAGGAAGCCGCACAGGGTGGCGGAAGAGAATACGAATTTGATAAAAGACTCAATAGCGCGGTGCGTATAACGTCGAAATAAAACCGATTACCGGATATCATTTCTTCTTCTTGTTCTTTCCGCTTGCGGGTGGCTCGGTGACACCAGTTATGGCAGATAGTTCCTTTTTGAGCGCTAGTAGTGCTTCAACTTCTGGCTTCCAGATGGAGGCGTCGGATGACTTTTTCAGATCGCGGACTTTTTCGCCCTGAAAGAGAAGGAAACATCAGATGGGTGGACTACTACATGCGAAAGGGTACTACCTGCTTGGCGATTTTCTCTTCGAGTTCCTTGAGTTTTGCCTCGCCTCCTTGATTGGAGTTGGAAGGAGTAGCTGGAGGAGCTGGAGCTGCTTGAGCAGCAGCTAATTGTTTTTTTAAGTCCAGCAAAATGTTGACCTCGGGTTGCCACACAGACTTATCGGCTTTGCTCTGCTTCAGGGTACGGACTTTGTCGCCCTGCTGAGCCACTGCCTTTTCCAGTTGAGCTGCCGTTAGCGGTGCACTAGAGTTGGCGCTGACAACTGGTGGGGGTGTAGCCTGAGCGGCGGCTAATTGCTTCTTTAAATCGAGCAGTATGTTGACTTCAGGCTGCCACACTGACTTGTCGGCTTTGCTCTGCTTTAGAGTGCGAACCTTTTCACCCTGCTCGGCAACAGCTTTCTCCAGATCAGCGGCAGTCAAGGGACCACCCGAGCTAGAGCTCACAACCTGTGGACCGGCGTATTTCTTTTTGAGTTCATCGATGCGGGACTGCTCGATTTTGGCAAAGAGAGGTGCGGGTTTGCCGATTTTGTGACCAGTCGGGAGGAGAATACTGGCGTACGGTTTTCTGCGAAAGACAAGGTAGAAAACTCGAAATGTAGTCGAACTAGTGTACTTACTCTGGATTAATGTGCGCCTCCACTGAGTTGAGCTGTTCAAAGAGAGTTCTAGCCGTCGATGGCATGTAGGGGAACAAGAGATTGGCCAACAGATTGGCAATGTTGCAGCAGACTGCTATGATTGTGGCGGCACGCGCCTTCTCATCATCTGTTCCCTTAAGTAGGACCCAAGGCTGTTGCGCTTGCATGTAGCCATTGCCGTGCCTAGACACAGAGAGAATATGTCGCACACCGTCCCTCAGACGAGCCTTCTCCATTGATTGGATATATCCCTTCAGCTCACGATTGACCAAAGAAAGGAGGATCAACTCATCTTTGGTCAAAGTCATCGGTGGGATTACTGAGTTATAATTCTTCTCGCAGAACATCAACGCCCGATTGACAAAGTTGCCAAAGTTGTTGAGCAGCTCAGAGTTATTTCTGGCACCAAGATCATTCCAGCTGAAGCTGGAGTCTTGCCCTTCTGGACGGGCGGAAGCCAGGTAGAACCGCCAAACATCTGCGGGAATACCAGTTTCCTGGGCATCATTGCCGAAGACACCAATTCCTCGACTCTTGCTGAATTTGCCGTCTTCATAGTTCAAATACTCGGTGGCCATGATGTGCGATACCAAGGTATGTCCCTTGTTCGTTGCCAGCAACATTGAGGGGAACATTACCGAATGGAAGGGTACATTGTCCTTTGCCATGAATTGGAACAGTTCAACTTTAACGTCAGCCGCTGGCTGCCACCATTTAGTGTAGTGTTCCTTGCTGTAACGCTTAGTGATGGACACGTAACCGTATGGAGCGTCAAACCACACATAGAAGACTTTGGATTCGAAGCCTTTAAGGGGCACCGGAATGCCCCACTTCAAATCACGAGTTATGCACCGTGGCTTGAGACCCTCTCGCAACCAAGAGCGGGTGATAACTCGGGCATTGTTTGTCCAGCCGTTCTCTGCCGAGTCAATCCATTCTTTGAGTTTTGGTTCGATTTTTGGCAAATCGATAAACAGATGCTCGGAGCTGCGAATCACTGGCGATTCGTTGCACACTTTGCAGCGCGGACGGATAAGTTCGATAGCGTTGACTAGTTTGCCACATTTGTCGCATTGATCGCCACGAGCGTCTGCGTAGCCACAACCAGGATGGGGACATGTTCCCTCAACGAAACTGCAAAATAAAAAATTGTTTCAGATTTTTTTCTTACGCCAAACCATCGAACACTTACCGATCAGCTAAGAAGCGATCACACTTCTGACATAGGAGTTGCTCCACACTCTCAGTGAGGATGTAGCCCGCGTTATAGAGGTGGTGGAAAGCCTCCTGAACAATTCTGAAAAGAGGAACCGATTCAAATTCAGCCAGGCCCTTCTCACACAGCCACTTACTCGGTCTGCTCGGCAGTGGTTGTCCTGCCAAAGTAATCGAATCCAATGCCAAACCACCGATAGATTGAGTTATGCAACTCAAAATACTTATCGCAGATTTCCCTTGGTGTTAGGCCCTCGGCCAGAGCCTTGTTCTCGGTGGCGGTACCGTATTCATCGGTACCACACATGAAGAGAGTATTGTATCCGCAAATGCGGGCATATCTCGCAAAGATATCTGACGACAGGACGCACCCAATGATGTTGCCCAGATGGGGGACATTATTCACGTAAGGTAACGCCGAAGTGATGAGAATATTACGCTCGCCCTTCTTTGGTAAGACAGTCCGCACTTCCTTGCGATTAGGAACTTCATTAAACACAAACGCAGCTCGTGCTGCTTCCATTTCCTCTTCGGTGACCGTTTCGGCGATGTTGGCCCCAGTCTCCGCGAGCAATTTTGATGATTCTTCGCTTGGTGGAGCTAGAACAATATGATGAAGACCACCGAAGCGATTTGACTGCTGCAACGAATTGAAACTCAACTGCTTTAGGGGATGTTCAACGAGAGCGGCCTTCACCACAGGAAGGGCTGTGATTTTGCGATACCAAGCGAGCAGATTTTCAATGTTCTGAGCTCCTTTCAGGGTACCATCAGGAGCAAGTAGACTCCACACCGACAGATCAGCACTTGTTATTTCATCTCCCGCAAGAAACGGCGACTCTTTCAAACGATTATCAAGCTTCTTAACCAAGGAGTTCAAAACTGGAAGAGCATTTGGATCGGCACGGTGACCAACGCCCATGTTGTGAGCTAAGGCCGGGGCTAATTGAGCTGCTGACCATTCTAACCACTACAAAAGTGAACCATGATTTTAGAGTTAATTTTAATCTAACGCTGATGAAATCTAATTATCTACTTACTTCATCCCTAGCGAGCCCCTCGTCAGGAAATAGATACCTGGCTGCCGCTGATGTCGAGAAAAGTTGTGTACCTGAGTCCAGCTCGAGGATTGGCAACTGTTTAATACCTTTTATTACTGGATCTTAAAGATAGAAAGTGATTTTAAAAATCTTATATTAAGGACAATTATGCTAATTCAATACCATTGAGGTTAATTTTCTTTACTGCCGCTTCTTTTTGGGCGAACTTGGCCAACACTTGCAGTTGCAATCCGAAAGGATTTCCATCGTTTGTATATATAATCATTTTATTTAACTGCTTTTACAATTTCGTTGGTATTCTTCAACTTATTTTACGTGGCAAAGTTAAAAAAAGATCTCCGTCTACTTTTAACTAGCACGCGATTTGCCCTTGCAAATTTGTGATCTTCGTGGGTTGTCAAAGTGAACTTGAAGCTGTCATCGCTGACAGGAAAAACTGTGACTTTGAAGTCATGCCAAGTCAAAGAAAATAAATAGCTCGATGTGAAAAAATAAACGGAAAGTTTCCCAATCAGAACTGTGTCAAACTCTGGAGTCTGCACTACTTGCTTTCGAATAGATAGATTTACAAAATAAAGCTCAAAGCGGTGACATACATATAAACATCTTGGTATAGAAAAATATGGAGCGAAAATCTACGCATCTATAATACATGACAGCTGCAAAAAAATAACAGATAAAATCGTTATTTCAGCGTTTTACATTTTTTATTTTAACCTCTAAATATTTTGTTGATTTTCCCAGCTGTATTCCTGCAGCTCTAATACAAAATGTTTGACTTGTATTCACTGAAATCCGCTTGATTGTCACTTGAAAATTGAAGTATCTAAAGTCAATTTTTTTTATTTACATTTTTTTGGTCGGGTTCAACTGTGAAGTTTGTTTTTTTTTTATCTTGTAAAACCTTAAGGTTTTTAATCAAAAATGGGTGAACGCAAGGGTCAAAATAAATACTATCCGCCGGACTATGATCCAAAGAAGGGCGGTCTCAATAAATTCCTCGGAACCCATGCCCTGCGTGAGAGGGCTCGTAAGCTCCACATGGGAATCCTCATCATACGTTTTGAAATGCCCTACAACATTTGGTGCGAAGGATGTAACAATCACATTGGCATGGGTGTCCGCTATAACGCCGAGAAGAAAAAAGTCGGAATGTACTACTCCACTCCGGTTTACCAGTTCCGTATGAAATGCCACTTGTGTGACAACCACTTTGAAATCAAAACCGATCCAGGAAACTTGGATTATGTCATACTATCAGGGGCTAGACGGCAAGAAAATCGTTGGGATCCACTACAGAATGAACAGGTTGTGCCTGAAACGAAAGAAGTACAGAAGCGCCTGTTCGATGATCCCATGTACAAGTTGGATCATCTTGCGAAGGACATTAGAGCGGGTGAAGACGCGAAACCAGTGCTCGAAAAGTTATACGAGAGGAATGAGAACCTTTGGGAGGACTGCTATGAAGCGAATTGTAAGCTGAGAGCAGAGTTTAGAGTAAGTTTGCTCATAAAGCCTCTTAAAATTGGTCTGTCTAACTTTGTTCGTTTGTTTTAGAAACAAAAAAAGGAATTGAAAATACAGAAGGAACAGGATGACAAACTGTTGCAAAGGAGCAGCTTGGAAATTAGTTTACTGCCGGAGAGTGATCAGGATCGCCAAATGGCGTCTTTAATGAAACTACAATCGAAGCCCGCCAAAGAGCGAGAGGATGAGAAGAGGTTGGATATATTAATGAGACCAGCACTGCCCGGTTCAACGCAAACGACATTCGGTGGTTTGAAACGACAGAAGCTTATTAACAGCAAACTGAGTTTAAAAGACTTGGGCATCAAGAAGAGAAAAGAAGATGAAGCAATTGCACGAGCCAAGGCAAAGGAAGCTAGCGAGAGTTATAAAACAAATAGCAACGAAGCGGTTGTAGCAACGAACGATGTAGGCATCGTAGTGAATAAAAGTGACTTGTCCCTTGTTTGTGACTATTCCAGTTCTAGTGATTAGGTTTTAAGTTTTTTAAGTTGTGTGTAGTTTGTAGTTGGTAATAAAACTTTAGCCTACTCAGCTGAAAGGCGATGTATTTCATTAAATTAATTCATGCGCAGATATTTCCTTTCCTCGATCTAGTACACAATTGTGTGCATCATGCTTATTCCATAAACGAGTCAAGTATTTGAATATCGAAAGGTAATCAGTTTTCAAATTCGATCCGCATTCGTTACCGAAACTTTTGGATCAAGCTCAGTGTGTTCCTTGAAAAATATCTTCGACAACTAGGAACTTCATCATAAAAATTGGCCTGGGATATTTTCAAAGTAGGCCAACCCTTGCAAAAATGTATTTCAAATCGAATGCTTTACATTAAAAACAAAAACTTTCGCACATTGGAGTTTATCTGTCCTTCTTCACTGTCATTAATAAACCAAATTGCGATTAAAAAATATAAATTGTCCTATCTAAAACTTAAAAACATTTACAACGAAACCATATCTTGCAATCTTCGATGGGTTAAAACGTTAACTGACCGAGGAAAGACAAGGCGCCGAAAATCCTTTTTTTAAAGAACATCTAGCAGAGAGGAAAAAAATACCGTAAGAATCCGACAGTGGTTATCATAATAAATAAAGTTAAATCTTAAAAACTGTTAACTATTTTATGATTTTATTGGTAACAAAAAGTAGCGACATTCATGTTCTAACACATAGGACTACGGCCTTATTAAGCGCACTCCACAACAATGCAAACAAAATCAAAGATTAAGGTTGCCCATTTTGAATAACTGCGATTTTGTTTTTTTTTAATACGATTCACGATTGGTATTGGTAGCGTGTCTGCGCCTCTTTTTGATGAATTCGCTTCACTATTCGATTAAATTGGGTTCGACGCTACCGATCGGATATTTCACAAAAAAGAATAACCTATAAATTGGTTCACTGCAAAAGAAGAGAACAATGAGCACCTGAAAAGATTGATTGCCAATCGAGAGTATTCTATTTCGTATTCGTGCGTGTTGTTTGCCATTTCCATGGAAGCTAACAAAAGCAGATCACTAGGCTTATCTGGAAGACAATACAAGAATAAGAAGCAACCTAATTGCCTTGACGAGCGATCGCGTAAACAGCCACAATAGCTACAAAAGCAACAATGGCAACAACAACAAACGACCACCGACTTAAAATGGGTTAAAAAAAAAAATAAAACAAAAATGTTACTTCTGCCAGTGCATGTAGTGCATACTGCATACCATGCAGATAGTACCTACCTATCTGTATCTATGACATGCGAAAGAAATGGGAATGAGTTAGTATTTGCTTCAACAGCAACATGTACTCGAAACTCGAATGTGCTGAAGAATGGTAATATTAGCGCTGATGCATGGAATTTGTATTGAGCCGAAGAAAGGTGCATGCTTTCTCGTGGCAATTGATCAAAGAAATTGTTTAATGAAATGTTTGTTTTGAAGGTAAATGGTGATAGTGGAGTCAGCAATAAATACTATTGGTCTCAGCAGCTTTTCAAATGGTGTACAAGTATTTAATAATATTTTATATGATTTGGCAATTGTGTGAAGTTAGCATTACACTTTAACCTACGTACTACATTACCGACATAAGTGATCTTTAATGAAGAGCTTCACATTTTTATATATTTTATTCAGAGAAATAAACTCATGACATAAGCTAGCTCGATTTTGAACACGTAACCTTCCACTTAACAGTGGAATACATTTGGTACCTACATAAAACTTCGTCAATATCGGGACAATAATTAAATTCTGTACGGAAATTGAATGCTTGGGCGATTTGGTTTAGGTCTTTAACCGTTATGGTTCCCTAAGGGATGGCGATGGGCTCGTATTGGTGCCTAGTCTTTTGTGACGATCTCACAACCCCATTCAACCTAACCTACATAACCTAAAACTTCGCCACGCACTTAAACTTGAGGGTAGGTACCTGACTGAGGTAGCTCTGACCCATATGGATTTTCCTGTTTAGAGAAGTGAAAAAGATTCCTTTATTTGCTTAATGGCAATCTTAAATTTTATAGAATCTGTAAAAAAAAGAAGCTGATTCCGCACCCACCATTTATTGTACATTATTCTTTCCACAATCGAATACGTGCATTGGCACAATGTACGAATATAGAAGAACGGAAAATCATTATTCATGTCATCATTCGATTCAAATACGTTAATAGATAATAATTTTGTTGAGTAATACCCTACCTCTGCATGCCCACTTATGAAACGACGCACTCAACGCACTCCCTGTCTAGCTGTAACAGCATTTTTGGAGTAGCCCCACCGGCCGTTGCAGAGCCGAGACGATATTTAGTAAAATTATACTCACGTACAATGACACCGCAACAATAATTTGTATGAGGTATTCCGCACCCAATACCGCCGATGACATTTGCGTAACTTTATTGTTTTATAATTTTTATTTCTTCGCTTGTTATTTGTGTTACAACAAGTATAACTTTCACTGCTAAAAGAATGTGAGAGGGCAGTTTACACTAATGTGCACTGCAACATTAGGTAATCACATTGAAAGGAAAAACAGAGAAACAAAATTTAAAGACTCATTGAATGTGATCGTGGGTAAGTCTTTCAATAAAAATAGTAGACGCCAAAGCACCTACTTATGGCGATAATTGTTTGTAATGGCTTCGATTACAAATGATAGTTTGTTGAGTTTCCTGTCCTTTGCCGTGGAAAATTCTCCCGTCTCAATTAGCTACGTGTTGGTTTGGATATTGCGTGATGATGCTTTCTTTTTTAAGACTGTTATACGGTTCAAAATTTGTAGAGTTTAGAGGTAAGCATGCATTTAATTTTAATTAACAAGATGATTTACAATCATTCTTAGATGGGGCTTTTTTTATGAATCTCCGTTCGGTTTCTCAGATCATTAAAATGTTAAGGGAATAATTTTAACTTGATTTTCAAATATCTTGCAGCGTAGAGCACAATCGTATCCGTCGCCCTTTATTTTCATTTTCAGCACAAAATTTAATTCAGCGATGAGGCTGTTTTTCTGTAAAAGAGTTTATGACAAAAAGCTAAATTTACCCATTTAAAGTGAATAAAATGTACTACTGAAACGCGACGTTCCAACACTGATTGTTGTGGTCCATATTTGCTTAAGTACCTATATACACTCGTAAGCTGCTGCAGAAATGAAAAAGTTGATGTGTGTCCTACTCTCCCTAAAAAGAAGAAAACCACCTTTGAAACAATGCAGAATTCAAATTCGGCTAGTCACACCATACGGAGCATTCTGTCGCGTATTTGACTAAAGAAACAGTTAATGCACCTTAAAAACTTTCATCGCAGACCCAACGAATGTTTTTAGGAGGGAGCAGGAAGATAAATGTTCAATTTTGTGGTAAAATTTGGTCCTATGTTTGCCTTTAAAACAAAAGAGTTGCACCGAAAACCACAGTTTTCAGCAATAAGGAACGAGTTGATCGTGTGGTTGCGCTGATTAGCTGAATGACACAACCTGTGATTGTGGAAAGTCATGATATGGTAAAAGAATACGTTAATCTGTTTTACATAAAAATATCTTGGCTCTATGGTTGATATGTGTTAAAGGGCAGGGTTTTCAAAGTCAACTAGGCCAAAAAAAAAACCCCAGCAGAAATAATAAATTGACGCATTTGTTCAGGTTTACTCACAATTCCTAAGGAATTACGCCACGGAGTGGACAGTTGTTGTAGAGATTATCCAATTGTTGAAAAGCCGACACTTCGCAAGTTGTTTTTCGACAGCATTTTCTATAAGTCATTCAACTGTCCATGACACTTAAATTCAAATTCGAATAGCTGCTTTAAATGTACTTAAGTTTGATGAACCTATATCTGATTCGTTTCAGCTACATAACCATCATTTTTGGTGGCCTGCCAATGGGCTTCTTCAAACGCCACTTATTCCCATCAGCAGCTCTTTCTCACTTCTTCTCGTTTCAAGGCTAGCCAGCAATCTGTGCTAAGAATCAATATCAAGTGTCATGCCGCTCATACATAAGCTCATGCTCCCGCATGCGGGAACATGTCCCATGAAGACATTTTCCACTTATCAATTGCCCCATTCTCAGCATGAGAGGGCAAGAAATAGACACTCCCTTGATTACCATTTCACCTCATTAAGACTCACAAAAAGAAAAATACTCAAATTTGAACACTTTGAATGACAGTTTCCTAAGCGGAGCCATTGAAACTTCAAATGCGACAACACACTACGCAAATGGCGCAAAAACGAGAAAAAAAAGTGAAAAACAACTTTGGACTTAGTACTTAGTAGATGAGACGCAACAACACCATCTTGATCTTGGTCTCGGGCCCAAGAGGAAAGACAAACAGCAAGAAGTAACCAAAGCTAAGCCATCCATTCCACAGCCGAACCAACAGACTGGCTCTCTTATGCCATTTACTCTCATTCACAAGACACTATCCCGCACTACCACATTCACCACAGTACAAAACCGGCCAAGAAAGAAAAGAAGCAATTGGTTTGCAAGTGTATGCGTGTATCTTTGGGCCATGAGGCGGGTCTGCTTAAAGAAATCCAATTGCCAAGCGTCAGTTTTTTCCGAACCATCGTGTTGAGCAGAGGCTTGGATATACGATATACTTGATGCAGTTGAAGCCGTCGCGTGATCTGAAACAGTGCTACGCATAAATTAATTGCCAACTTTCCATCTCTGTTTTGAAAATTATTGAATAGTGCCTTAGATACGTCTCGCACAGCAGTAGATATCTAGAAATACAAGTGATGAAAGTGCATCGCGGATAATTTGTATCTTAAATTTTTTATTGGTGAAAACAATTTGCCTACTTACCCAGTGAATGTGAATTGCGCCGCCACAAGACCACACTTTTCATACCTCCTCGGCTTTCGTATTACTTTTCATTGCGAGATAGGTGCGCAAGTCAGTGTGGAAAAAGGTTGCAAAGTGAACCTCGTCATCACTGCGACTGCGAGTGATCCAAGAAAGTTATGTGAAAAAAAAGTTGAAAGCAAAAAATATTGCTGAAAAAAAGTGTCTCCTCCGTGTGAAGCTGTGCGCGCATTCCGGATATCTTTTACCTGTTGAATTGCGCGAATTGCCGTTCGGTTCTCCTATGACACACACGACTGCATATATACAAGTATATAACGAGTGCTAATAAGGAATGCGCACGGCCACCCCTTCCCCTACCTTCTGCGCTGATCTATATCAGAGTAATTGAAGAAGACAAACTGGTAACCGCACGTAGTATCTGTGCAACTGGACACTGGACACTGGACATGGACACTGGGGATACGCGCATTAAAAAGTTGAATTCCACCTCCCGGACGTGGACGGTGTAGATACTATTGCGTTGATGAGAAACCCGTTTCAATAAAACACGCTCTAGTAGCTTCATCTTTGGAATAGCAGTTGCACTTATTTTAAGGTAAATCAAAACTTGTAAGGATTTAACACGTTTACACATACGCATTACGAAACGGAGATCAATTAATTCATCTGAATGGAATTCCCTTCTTCGGCGCTCTGTCTGAGAGATCTTTCCGTGAAAGTGAAAGCATTTCGAAGGTATACACGCAATGATTTGTGGAAGATTTCTGTTTTCGTTTCTTTGGATCTTTCGGTTCAGCAAAAGTAATTGTTTTTTGTGCATGTTCAAGCACCTGAATTCCTTTTTTCTCTCTAAATGTAAGGCGATCTTCGGCAGAGATTAGGTTTATTTACCCTCTATGTTTGGTTTGGGAGATTTGTTTTTATGTCTCGTTGTCTTGTAATCGGTAATTTGGTCGATTAACCTCATGTTAAGTTCAACGAAATAGAAAGTTTCCCCACTACCACCAGCCAACAGAGCGAAAGAGACAATGCAAATTTGACGAAGCAATACACAAGTGAAGCTGTTCGTTACAGCTTGTAGTTTTGAGTGGTGAACTGGGGATTTTTTCAAAAATAAAAAAAACAAACTTTATTGCACATTAATTTCCTTGGAATCTTTGTAATGGTAGCGAGTAAAATTGGGCGATTGCCACACAACAGGGCGGGGGTATACAAAAAACAACTCTTTAGCTGAGTAAATGGCTATTATAGCAATCTTGGTCGTAATTTCGTAACGTTACGTAAATTCTGCATGGTGGGTGATTCCTCAGATTATTTGCGGTAGTTTTCGTGAATTATTTGAACGAAATTGCTATTTCGAGTTAAAAATTTAATTCAACAAATTTCTGGATGAAATGTGTGAATAAATTGATTTCTAAGATCAAATCCGGTAGATGATTCGAAAACAAACACAAGACTACAACCAAATTGACAGCTGTCAAAATAAATACATGCATTTTAATGGGCATTCTCTTAGTATATAATGAACCAACTGATTTTGGGAGATAAATGCGATCAAATGCGAGTTTAGTACCATCGAACTATAGCACGAATGACAGGCAATCACTAAATGACAGCACTGCCATAGTGCTGTCATTCTTAATGCATTTTGTGCAGTTTTTTTTTGTGATTGCTGTATCTATCCCCTTTAGAAGTAATATGGTCTTAATTTGAACCCTAATCGATTAGGTCTGAAAACCAAGGCGTAGATCTAAGTACAAAATTTATTCATTAAAATAGATTTCTTTTTGATACATCCCAAAGTGAATAACCCCGCATTTGTTTGCGTTTTTTGTCGATTCATTAAATTTATGTAAAAAAAACGCCACTGATCGTGTTGAGCATTTTAAAAAGTCATTTAGGAGTCGAGTTCTTAAATGGATGTATAAGTGCTCATGGGATCTACATTGCGGCTTTGAGTCTTTTTATTTTGTATTCTATACGCATTTTGGCTACGTTTTTATGTTTTTTTTAAGGTATTTCTTCTTTAGGTGACAGAATAAGCTGTAAGCCGCACTTTTGTAAATGTGCAATTTTCTTTAGTGGACCAGCTTTTACGTTTTTGCTGCTATCGTAGAATTTGTTTTTCTATTGGCAATTAAAATGAGAAGTGACTAAGCATTTGATAAACTTGACAGAAAGTTTGACAGTTGTGTTTAAAACTGAGGTTGCTAATATTTTTATGGGAGTGGCATTTTTTTCTTTTGTGTGTCTCTGGACCAAATTTATCTTAATTTTGGAAATGGAACTCTTGTATATTTTGCAACCTATTTTGTGTTGCTTCATAAAAGCTATTACCGACAGATTACAGTGAGATTAAATTCCCTCAATTCTTTTTAATATTTTCTGTTCAAAATCTCTACCTCCCATTCCTCTTTAAGCTGAAATGTGAAATGCAGGTAGATTTTAAGGTGGAATTTTTGAGGAATATAAAGTTTTAATACCGAGATTAAAAGATTAAGGGCCGTTTGCTGATACGACTCATAGCGAATTTAAGTTCCACATAAACTCTTATGTGACAGTTTATGCCCTAAAAAAAGTAGCCCATAAGTATTTAAGTAGAACTTAAATCGTTAAGAGTCGTATGAACAAACGGCCCTAAGGCTTTATCACCTTACAAATATTTAGCTGGTTGGCAATAATATTTGTCCGACAAGTAAGCAATAACAACGCACAATTTTACTGTCATGTTTTATCACACCTACTATAATTGAGCTCAATTTGTTTACAACCAACTAGGTTAAGCCATCTTTTCCGCCATGGCCTATATGATTCATTTTCAAGAATGTGGAAAGCGTTCGTAAATAGCATCTCATTCTTCAAGCGATAACGGAAAAGAATTAGCTCTGAGTAGGCGTTTCTACCTGTCAGCGCTTCTTCAATATTTCTTCTTCCTAATTTCAATAGAAAATATAGATAAATTCCAACAACACCTTCACCTTCACATTATATGGTGAAATTCATTGTTGATGTCTTTTGAAATCAACTTAAAAAATCAACAGAACCTCATTTCACTCCCTGGACACACCTGTATATGGAGTACATGATCACTCCCTTCCCACACATTAGCATAGTGTTCTGGAGTTCTCTTTTTTGAGCTTTCTACTCGCACATCACACCTTTCGCGCATCTAAACTAAAAATCTTCTAATTCCCGCATTCGAATCAAATCAACGCTAATAAAAAACATCAAGTCAAGTCTATCGAACGCAAGCGAAGCGAACTCTCGATGCGATATAATATGTGTGATTTAGTGCGTATGATTCAATAAAGTTTCACTTTTACATTTTGATCTTACGCTTTCCCTCGAAAAAAAAACAAAATACAACAAAATTCTCGGATTTAAGTCGATTTTTGGTTATGCCCATGAACTGTGTACAGAAAATGGCCGCTTTTGTGATTTTAATTTAATTTGGAAATGAAAGCGAAAATCTCAAGAAAATTAATTGCTTCGATGTTAATTATGAAATGCATGCAAGAAAAGAAAATGGATGATTGTTGATTTTTTTTTGTTTCCCTCAATGGGGCACACTTCTGATAAATCAGCTGCAGAAGCACCGTTACTTGTTTTATTCAAATTTTTGTGAATAGTGCATCACTGCATTGCGCATTGATTTCGTTAGAATTTACGACTGACGTGGCTGCGATTAGAAAGGCCAAGTTGAACATTGAAGGTGGGGTGTGTTTTCTTTCCAAAACTTATATCCGGTTTGACTGTTTTATCAAATGGGCTAGTGATATAATGGCGGACGATTAATCAAGTCAAATGGAAGAATAGTTTAACGTAAGCCATTGGCGATATTCATTATCGAAAAGTTATTTAAGATCGTTACGTAGATATCAACCATCGAGAGAAAATAATTGTGGGATTGTAAAAATTAAAACAATACAAACATTAAAACGAAAACAAGAAATTTTAGTTGATATTATGCATGAGCATGCTGCATGCGTTAAAAAGAGTACGTCACTAAGTATGTGCTGTTCGTTTAATTTTTCCAAATATCTGGTAACGCTGCTACAACATCTCAGCACTTTAAATGAAGACGCCTGCATAAACGTCAACTGAAAAAAAACCCGCAACCAATCTAGGCCAATAAAAACCGAAACACATCAAGTCAGTCAGCTGTCAGGCTTATGTACCTACTAAATTAGATTTTTGAATTTCTCCATTCCCTCTCGTGTTACCATCGACAAACAACTTTAAATTTGTTGCTTTTGCGCCGCATGTGAATTAGGTATGTTTGCTTAACTTCTCAACACATTCACGTCTAATCTCTAAAGTCAATGATCTATAGTTACCGCAATAAATTCAATCAAAATAAATAAATTTTTCTTTAATTTTCAGACTGGATATCATCATCAAACGAAAATGGATAAATTATCGTCCAACTTTAAAATAACTTTTTGATATCACCTATTGTGAACGGTTCAAGTGCAAGCAAAGTATATTTTTGTTTGAAATTAATTTACAAAAGAAAATAAGGGCCCACCCAGTGTTTAATCTATTAAATTAGTGTTTACTTTCCAAAGTGTTGTGATAAATTTAAAAGGAATACAAAAAGAAATTCTGTCAACCGTTGCATTTGTATGCACCCAAACTAATCTCCGCTGAAAATATACGCCAGCTTCTTAAAATGTCGACGAATAATTGGATTTGGACGAGAATAACAATTTGTACGGCTCTACTGTTGGTCTGCTGCGGTAAGTGTTTTCCTTTTACCAGTTTTTGGCGTTTTTTGTTTTATTTTAAGCTCGAAAAAGAATAAACCAACAGATTGGGGAACAAGTCTCCAATAGAATAACTAATAAGGTGTTTTACCATTTCTCTTTTCCATTTACATATTTTTCAATGGGAAACGTTCAGAAAATATAGATATGTACCTGAAGTGCTAACAAACAAACATGTGTGATGAACTTAGGAATTCAGGTTGTCGGGTTTATGCGTAAAGGCATGGTGCATACTAAATTGAAAGACCCTAGCTGTAGAGGAGAGAAAATTTCAGCTCATTCTTAAGGCAATTGACTTAACCTAGAAAATATTTCTTGTGCCGCTTGTGTCTACTCAAAGATCAAGTTAAATGCGCATGTGTCGCACGTGTTTATGTTACAAAAGGTGGATGCTGATGGCCTTTAGTGTTGACCAGACCAGACAATCGCCATTGTGTGTGGTAAATACAAATTGAAAGACAATAAGGTGTGTTTAAATGAATAGTATTGCACTTGTAGGTCTTGCGTAGCATTGCAATTTTGTATTTTATTTGAAAGAAATTCTGTGTAACGTTCGCGAGAAAATTAGTGCTGCCAAGCATGAATAAATTTCAAAAATGTCCTCGTTTTACCATTTTGTATGTCCCTTTCTTCTACCTATCTCTAGCGTCGAAATTGACATTTAAACATTTAGATAGAAATAATAATTTCAGAATGCTTTCACCCTAACCATTTAACCACAAACTAAGACAGATTTTTTTCCCAGCTGCCAGATTAAATAAATATAAATAAATGAAATGCAGTAGCAACTTTTGAAGCATAGCAATTTATTCTGACATGCGATACTGCATTCCCCTAGAATTGGTAACATTTCTCCGCGGAGGCGTCTGCTGCACAGCACGAAGCAAACCGCAAAATTGCACTAGAGATTGGCTCTTGCTATTTTTGTACTTTTATTCGCGTTAAATTTGCCAAATATGGAGAAAAAAATTTGTAATCTAACACGCTCTACTGCGAGTGTTAACCTAATTGAGTTTCTATTTACAACTTGTATCAATTGAACATGCGGGTGCCGGTGCCGGTGCTTTAATTTACATGCAGTACAGTACTACCCGACATCTTTTGGTTGACACTTTTGGTTGTATTAGATGAAAGCGCATTGACAAAATACCTTTCAAGCGGAAATATTCATCAGCCGAGTGGCGGCGAATTGTACATAAATGACAGGGGTATTAGTTCTGTCACACTGATCAAAATAATTTCTTAGCCGTCAATGGGATGCTTTTTTTGACGTAAGCGAATTGTTACGTTAGGCCACAACTATAGAGGTTGAGTTTAAACTTCTGACCTATTTTTGACGTTTGCTAAAAAGTGTCATCTGATAAAATATAGAATAGACATAAGATTAGTTAACGACAACATCGCTGTCAAACAGGAGGAAGAAAACAATCAAACAATCAAAACAATCAAGTGACAGCTAAAAACTTGTACCGAAAAATATCGAAAGTTTATAATAAAATGCAACAAACAGTAAGCAACTAATAGACATTCAAGTGGAAATATTAAAAAAAAAAACACTGACGTTTCTCACACTGAAAACTAAAAAAAAGTATGACAAATAAAATGACAAGTACAAGTGCATATTTTGCACCCAAAATAGCCCAATCCAAAGGGAAACGATGAGGAATTGTTTGGCTGACATGATCTATAACAATTTTAGACCTTGCAACTGTACTCGGTATCTTCCAGGGATGTTGCAATTTATATTTTACATCACAACAAAAAAGTATTGCTGGTCATGAACTCGCATTACATCCTATTCCTCTTCATTCGCCAGCCTGGTATACTTTTTCTTCGATTAAATTGCATTTACTTTATTATTCATCGAAGAAATGTGCAACCTTAGCCTCAAATTCTACTTCAGACTGTTTCACGATACGACTGCGAATATAATACCAGAGCACGAGGGGAGCAAATAAATGACTTCGAGCTCTATACACCAGCAGAACAACATGCAAACTTTACCTGAGATGTCTGCATAACTATCTCACTGCCAGAGCGCAGTCGCACATGTGTATATTGCCTACTTCGGAGCTATTTAGCCAAGCCAGACGTCCACCAGAGCGAATGACCTTAATCAAGGTCTGATCTAATATCAGAAGGAAACTAAGCTTGGGCAGCGACGAAGGAGAGTGAGAGACAGAGATCGGCAGAGGAAAAGTTAAATCACGGTGTTGTGGAAATGCACCTAACTGCCATCGCCATCGGACCACAAAGAACTTGTTGCGATTAGACAGATTATGTCCTATAAGCGAGTTCTTGTTGGATCTTTTACAGTATGTTGAGCGCCATGGCTGACCAGCAAGAATGTATTAACTTCGACCCAGAGCATATAGTGCTGGTGTGGTATGTTAGGACATGGATGTAGTCGCCTGTGGACATTTTAAATAATTACCCAGATTGGTGTATAAATTGAAACAATGAGGAGGCTTTTTCTGATCTGTTTTTTTTTTACTTGTCAGGGTATGCCCAACTGAGACTGAATAATTACTGCTATTAAATTAATGTGACATTTGTGATGACGGTTAGTTTGAGTTCTATTTATAGTTTGCTCTTGGACAAACTTGATATGATAAGATCAGTGTAAAAAACAAATGTGTGTGTCAATATTTATTTTAGGTCCGTTCCCGAACTATGTCAACTAGACTAAATGTCATTTTTCTGTTATGCGGTATTCGATTGGGCACTCTCAGAGCACTTTTTATGTTCGATTGGTACGAAAAAAAGCAATGGTTTTTTGATTTCAGAACACTCTTGCGAATTTGGTTTGTTCTCTTATACTTCTTTTTTTAGCGCTTAAGTTTGACAGGTAGTGGAGTTTAAATTTTTTGTTTACGTTTTCGTTAAATTTTCTATTGAATAGAAATGCAATGCATTGGGTTAATCTTTTTTTGTTACGTACGAACGTTTAGAAATCCATTAAGGTGCAAATTTCGAATTATTTAATTTATAGTTTAACCTTACTTAGATGGCGCTACAGTCCGGGGTGGACCTGGGCCTCAACCAATACGCATCTCCAGTTAGCGCGATCTTTGGCTAACTGCCTCCAGTTGCGCACTCCAAGTTGGTTGAGGTCCCCTTCCACTTGCGCGCGCCACCTAAGGCGAGGTCTTCCTCTACTGCGTTGTCCCTCCGGGTTGGAATCGAAGGCTCTTCGGGGCGGAGCGTTGGTGTCCATTCGCTCTACATGTCCCAGCCATCTTAGACGACTGATACGTACTTTTCTGACCAGGTCGGTGTCGTTGTACAGCTCGTAGAGTTCGCTGTTAAATCTTCTCCTCCAAAGCCCGTCAACGCAAACGGGACCAAAAATCACTCGAAGAATCTTGCGTTCGAAACGGCCAAGAAGATCTTCATCCGCCATTGTTAGGGTCCATGCTTCTGCACCATAAAGCAGGACTGGGATGATGAGGGTCTTATAAAGAGTCTCCTTAGTATTTCTCGACAGGGCCTTACTAATCAATTGCCTTATAGTTTAACCAGTGAATGGAAAACGGGGAGAAAAGCGTCGAAGGCTACACGTATTCCAATTGCACGAATATCAACAAAAGAAAGAGCAAGTAACGTTTATATGTTCGACTAGACACACGAAATCTGAAATCTGAGAGCGAATCTGAAGAAGCCCAATCGAATACCACATTAATGTGAGAGAATTACCTAACTGGGTTTCGTAGAAAAAGCAGAAAATAAGCGAAAGCATTCTTCGTGAACGTAAAAATTACATAACTATTTAGCCAAACATAAAATTTAACAGCTTTTCTTGTTAAACCTGTGGCCATTAACATTGGTGTAATTTACTAAATCCATTTTGATGCATAGCAAACATCAGAAATAAATAAATAAATAAAATAAAAGAGTCGCTTCATTTAAAAGTGACATTTGACGGATTTGACATTTATCTGACGGTATTTTTATGCACCAGAAATGTATTGCATCTTGTGGCTCTCTGCTTTACTTTTATATATGTGAACAGAGTCTTAATAAGTCTCCGACCGTTTGTTGATATATGACGAAAGATAGATCTAGAGTGTCATTCTTGTGCTTCCCTTACATTTTTTGTTATATCGACCTGACGCTTAAACAACTTACCATAACTTGGCTTCCATTTTCCCTGTCCATTCATAACTAAAAATAGTATCGCACACTTCATGCATAATGCATTCACAATTCTTTGCAATAATCGCCACACCGATCTTTCTCTCTGTTATACTTATTTTATTAGCATTTGCAATTTACTTGCGTAATACTGAAACTGCTATTTAACACAGCCATTCCGAAAAAAAAACATCTCACGATCAGAAAAAGCGAAAGTTTTCGCCTTTCCAATTCGCTGCAACTTGTTTGAATTTCTTCGGTAAAATTGTGGCTTCTTTAGTTTCTGTTTTCGGGCCAAAATGTCAACAAAACTTATAAACGTCATAAATAACAAACTAGAGGTGTTTTCCTGACCCCGTACCCGTAAATGTATTCGTCTTTGTTTTCCCGCTATATATCCAGAAGAAGCTATACCAAATCCCGTAACTAAACAGCAAAATTTAGGTCTTCACCAAGTAAGCGGTAAGTGTGTCAGCACACGAACACCAATTGGTCATTTATCTTCGATGCGAAATCAAATGTCATAAACCAGCTACACAACAACCAACAACATAGACGCAACATTCCAAACTTGGTGGCCCAAAAGAATCTGTGTCCGCGATTGTGCGACTTCTTTGCAATATTGTGTCATGCTTTCGGTTCGGTTTCCGTAGGAATCTCTTAACGGAATTCTATTTCAGGTTTGTCCAGCTAGACGCAGAGCGAGAGAGCGCGATGTTGTTTGCATCTGTTTGATGTGTTCTTAGACAATTATTATTATTGAGAACTACTACTGCCGCGACGTGTCGTCATCAGCGTTGCCACAAAGATACAATTGTATCAATTTAGCTACATTTTTGCTTCCGTGAAAAAAATTGATACTTAGATACTTTTTTTTTGATTTTGGTTCAATTAGATACATTTTTAAATTTTCCATTAAAATTCAGCAGAATCCCCCTTTTTCATATATTTAAAATCAAATTTCAAAAAAATTAAATTTTTAGATCTGGTAATATTAATATGTTTTCTTATTTTTGTAACTGATTATTGCTAGTTCTGTACTGATGTTCCCACCCAATCTGATACTGTACTATCTAGCACTAGCCCATTTGCAAGTTTCTCCAAGCCCCTACTCTCTACAGTTGTCAAATGTCAATAATCTCTGCATTAATTATCTTCAGCTAAGTAAAGTTTTCGAAACAATTAAACGGTGAATATAATATGTAGATATCTTAATTATATAAATTCTAAAAATCTATTTAGAAGACGAATGAATTTAAAGTCAGTACAAATTACTCTGCAATACTTATTTATATTTTTTCAAGTTTGTTTTTAAGATTTTTTTTATTTTTTGTATTTGTATAGGCTGATTGTTAGGATTTTTGTTTCTTTCGTTTTAACAATTTTATTTATTTGAAAAAAGCAATATTTTCTTGTGATACATTTAAGAGGCTCAAATTTAGATACTTTTGATACATTTTTTTTTTTAAAAAAGATACATTTTTCGAAAAGTCAACGGCAACGCTGGTCGTCATTGCGGTAATGGTAGAATGGGGACCATTCACTGAAAAATGCTTCTGTTGGTTGTTGTTTATACAGAACGGGTTACCTAATGATGAGTTTGTCTTACATATAGCTACTTGAGAGCCATTTCTTGCAAAACGGTTTGTTTATCTTTTTTTATCAGAATTTTCCAGCACTGAGTTCCTTTGGAAATTTCGCGTGTTTCTAGGCCACAGACATTTGTCATCAAGGTCTTTTTAATCTGCGAAAGTTTAAAAAGTAGATCTTTTTGGTAGCCAAAATTTTAAAGAGCTTTTTGGTCCAGTAGATTATGAAACTGGTTCGCTAATTCTTCATATATTTCATTGTCGTGTAGTTGCGTCAGTTGTAACTATATTTATTCATATGTATGTGTCATTTTGCTAATTAAAGCATTTTTTTTGTTAAATAACGGTGTATAGTTCTTAAGAAAAAATAATCTGAATTCGTTGACCCTGCGATGAATACACGATACTCTTGGCATAAATCAATGAAATGTGAAAACAAAGTGAAATGGTCAGTTTATAGCACTTACTGGTTGTATTGACAGAAGGCGCCATTTTGCAAATGTAAATAGGAAGCTGTAGAGAGTGGTTCTTAATGTTGGTTCTTAACGATTTTTGTGGTTATATAAATATTTAACTTTATTTTGTTCATACCATAACTATTTGTGTTTAAAATTAAAATTTACATACCAACTTCAATAGTCACATCTGAAATATGACAGCAAGCTCTTGATAGGTTTTAAAATGGCAGATATGTCAATTATCAGACGACTACATTAGTTCAATTCGCAAGTCATTAATTAAATTGATCGAAAATCCAAAACAATCGAACATGTTTTCATCAAGAATGACAGAAAATGAGTGAATTGGTCTTCGTCACTCTGACGGATATAGTACATATTTCTCTTCCCACAGAAAGGCAGTTACGCAATGTCAACAAAAGTCGCGTACTCTTTTCCTTTTTAAAAGTCATGAGTTCGTTCATTATGTTTTTTAGTTAACTAGTTGTAATATAATTCGTATTCTTTAATAATGCTTTATATAAACGGTAAAAAAATATAGCCTTCACTGATGTGCTAAAAATATGACGGTTAACAAAAACTATTTTGACAATTTGTTTGTTCTGCTTAATGAATTATGAATATCTACCATAGAGTTCATTCAGTTGCACGAATGGTGTTACCTACTCAAGAATATTTTTACTTTTTTAAGTGTTTCAAGTGCTTTTTATTGTAACAAAATCTGCCGTTCTGTCAAAGTGATATTTGTCATAACATACTCTGTTATAAACGCCGCTTAATTATAGAAAACTGTTCTTGCCCATGACAATTGACGCAGGTTTATAAATATGAAAATCACTTAAAAAAAATAATTTCCCGAACAAACAATGCGATTCGCGTTGTTTTCGGTTTAAGGTTCCCGGAAGGATATGTTCGTAAAGCAAAATTAATTTGTCATCATCGTTTAAGGGAGTTCAAAACTTGAGATCCAGTAATGTTTTTTTATAAAATACATTTTCATTTCTGTATTTAGTAGCAGCTATACTCTGTTACTTACTGTCTTTCCATTTGCAATATCTATTTATAAAATCTTTCAGAAATTTATACTTTCAAAATATTTAAACCGCAACAAATTTCACACAAACGTCATTGCAACGATCTCATTAACCGTAATATTTATTCAACATCGTATTTCGAGAAATTTTAATGAGCTTTTACGCACCTTACAGCATGAGCATTGGAAATGTAAACCCTATTAAAATTTAGTGCCCGCCAGGTGGTCTGCGATAGTGTGCTGTGGTGTTGTTAAATAAATCTATTCGAATATTATCGCATTTTAATGGCTTTACGCTCTTTACATGCCCTAGTTCGTTCCCCCATTACAAGTTAAAAATAGTAATTTGAGACAGCATACTCGGTCAAATCGATAGTTAAACGCAGCTTAAAGCCGTGCACAATGAGCAAGTTCTTTCACAGGTGGCGGTAAAGAACATAAACGCAATTAAAATTGACTTCAAATTTTAACGACAAAATGCTTACAATTTACTTTAATGTCGCGTGCTAGTTTCCATTTCATATTCCACAGCCTGCAAAGATTATGGGATCCAACCGCGGATGTTTATCTTGAGCCTGCATTGAGAGATCACGCATTTCACTGCAAGCAATAATAGTGTGGCATGCCCCTAATTATTTTTTTTTCGCAATTTTGTTTTGCCCTCTGCACTCGTGTATGGATTTTCAGAAAGAAGCAAATCTGTATATATGGTTTCGTGATCAAAATGTAAATGTTATGTCTTTGACACAAAAAAAATGCACACTTGCATGCAAAAAATCGTGTCAGCCAGCATTCTCATTCAGTTGCAGCAGAATGAACTGAATCTAGAAAGTGTGTTGTGCGAAGAAATGTAGACGAGGGAAAACTTATCGAGATTATGTATCCGATTCGAGACGGGGATAATGTACTCGTAATGTGGTTACTGCATGTGATTGTACAGTGAGTTCAAGGAGTAAGGGTACGGGCTCTTTCTGTATATCTCAATTTTGAGAGTATGTTTTATTATACATATTTAAAAATTATAAACTCACTAAACAAATTAAGGGATTTAAGATTTTTTCGGATGTAATGACTTGTCAATAATATTTTTTTTTTGTCTCGACTTTAGGTCTACGCAAGATTACAGTATTTCTGAGCTTTAACCTGTTGTCATTACAATTAAAAAATATGACGGCACTTTAAAATTTGGACTATTAACTATGTTGATAGACATTTCTGTCATCAGAAAAACTTGTTAGACTTAAATTTTTTAAGTATTTTGTATTTTTCTTGCGGTTTTTTTCTATGTGTCCTTTTTTATCGAAAACGGAGATCCCTTTCTGTATTAACAGATTTTAACGGATCGAGAAAGATTTACCCTGTCAGTGATAAAAGTAATAAAAAGCAAAGCAACTGTTTGAACGAAAATTGTACTAAAATATGTTTTGCTTTTAAGGCGGAAACACGAGTAAATTTGAATTAATTTGTAAGCTGCTTAGCTTTAAGCTTAGTATCCTGCTCGCGCTAAATTTTATCTCCCATACAAAAATGTCTACAAAGATAAAATTTAGCGAGGCAGTTTAGCAAAGCAGTATCCTGTTCGCACGCTAAATTCTAAACTTCATGTAGATGGGTCGATGAAATGTCTCCACTCATTTAGCTCGAGAAATAAATGTCCGGTACATTAAATCGAAGATACATTTTGACATAAAAAACGGAGGAAGAAGTTTGTGTTGCGTTTACTATGGATATTTGTTTGAAGGAAACCGCAGAGAAACATTTGATTGAGAAAGAAAAGAAAACGCAAAGCCAAAAAAAAAAAATCAACAGTTTGTTTGCCTTTTTGCAAATAGGAATTAATTTACTACGAAGAAAGGTGTCTTCTTCTTCTTGCTATTACAGAAATTATTTGAGCTGCTGCAGCAATGATTGTATCTTCTTCAATTACTGTGATTTCTTTGAACTTTGAAATTTGAAAATTGACAAAAATTAGGTTTACTGATGAACAAATGGTTTTTGTCCCATCTATATGATGTTTAATAATAATTTAGCGAGCATTTATCTTTGGTGTGGAGAAACAAAGTGGAGACTAGGGACGCTAAAATTTAGCGCGAGCAGGATACTAAGCTTTAGAGTTAAATAAAATAAGACATTATTTTTGGTTTTTATTTTAAGTTTCAACATTATAATAATAAAGGAATATCATTTCTGATTATACGGCATATTTTTTTCATAAACTGCGTGTGTGATAAAGGCGAGTCAAATTGCTAAAATCTGCATTTCACGAATGTGAATGTCCAATAAAAAAAAAAAGTCAAAACTAACTAGTACCAATATGCCAGGCTGTCAAAATAGTAGATGTAGGTAAGTATCGAGATTTCGTTATGGCGTTTTCCATTGAAGATCCGAGAGAATTGCCCCGAAGTTCAAAATTGCTCTTTTCAATGAAATTCGTTGGAGCTCTTTTGCAACAGTGGTAGACACCATATTTTCTGTTGCTACTTGCTTTTTATTTTGTTTTAATAGGCCAAACCAATATATTATACAAATTTATATTTTCGGATTACAAGCGAAAAATTTGTTTCTAATACCACAACAAACATTTCAATCTGACATTTTGCTAGTGTGTGTTGGTGTGTTCAGGGCAATTCTCTCAAAATATTCCGAGCACTTATGTCGTGTCAAGAATTGACTTGGAAGTGCACTTTTTTTTCAATGAAACATAGAAAGAGCACTTCTAGATTTGATCTTTTCATAGAAAGGGCAATTCTTTTCTTCAATCAAAAACGCCATTAGTCCCTCGCATCTTTCTTCTCATTGTAGGTAGTGCTAGAAAAATGGTAGGTATCAAGGGAAAATTATGCATATCGTGTTCGATCGCAGCCGGATAACAACATAAATATTACTTGCATATGACACGGAATACGTAAAGTATAAATCTTTTATCTGGGCCGCAACGTGATCTCTTCGGTTCCACTTCTTATTGTTTCACATTTCCAGTGGAGCATCATTATCATCACTAACATCTTCATTTCCATCATCACTGTCTCAGCATGGTGAAATTTTTTTTGTTTCCACTTGGTTTTCCTTTTGGAGCGAAAATTTCACTTTTTTCTCATTTTTCAACAGATAATAGGCAGGTATATGTATTGTTTTTCTTGGACTTTGGTTTTTCTCCCGTTTTGTTAGGATTCCATGATTTAACAACTAGGTACATATTTCAATTTTTTCGATTCTCTCCGGCTTTGGAATTGGAACTAAAGTCAAGACGATCTTTAAGTTCGTAATCGGCTTACTTGACTTGCGATTGGGGACATCACTGTCAAATTGTTTGGCAAAATACCCATATGTAGGTATACTTACTCGTAGCTTTTCTAAAATACTTATTAAAAACTTAAATCAACAACCGAGGTGAATGCTTTCACCGGCCTTGCCGCTTTTTTTTCCGTTTCACCTTTTATCTTCGCTTTTGCAGAAATTTGCTGTTAAGCTTGTGGGCGCAGTATAATTTTTTTTTTTATTCCATTGGAAAATGAAATAGTTCGATGAACGGGAGTATGTAGTTAGGGTCAATGGGTGGATGATATTAATCGTTGAGTTCTTCGAGTCAGCTCCATATACGGTTTGATGAATACTGCTCTGAATAGGTTCACGTTAGAATAACCCAAATTCCTAAGTTTGGACACAAGCACAGAGGTGCGAAGAGTAGTAGGAGTTCAATTCAATATTATTTGGCGGTGGAGTGCAAAGTGATTACCTTTTAGGGAAATTTGGGTCAAGCTTCTTTGAAGCCAAATACTTTTGGATGAGTAAGAGCTAATATGAAAATAAAATGAAAAGACCGTTAATACATTTTGTGACATTAATCAGAAGTTTTCGAAGCGGAATCATCGGTCGCAATTTAAGTAGAATAATTCTGGTGCCGAAAGAAGATTTTTGCTATAAAAGAAATGGACTTGTGAAGCAACATAAGTTTATTTTTTTGAATGGAAGTTAAGTTAATGGCCGCTCCAGAAAGCCATATTTAAGTAATTAGTAACTCTGTTTCAAAAACACCCAAAGTGCTTATGAAATCGAAATTAAGTACTTGCAACAAATAATTGGTGACTTCTTTGAAATTGTTTAGCAAATGGAACATGTCAAAAGTACGACTTAAAAATTTGGCCGGTATCGCTTTGTTTCAAGTTAAAAACCGTATTTCAGTGATGACGCTATCAAACATATTTTTTTAAAACTTTTGCAAAAATTTACTTGGCTCAAACCTAATATGTATTTACTAGGAATTCGTCTGAAAACGACCATCAAAAATCTGACACCTACAATTGAAGAAAACGTAGAAAAGTTTCGAAGCTACAGTTCGCATGACATTTGTTAACTTTTATAAAAGGTATTGTATTTATAAATCATTGATATGCCAAGAAATAACGACAAATTAAGTAATTATTCATTGTCTCCGACTTTGGGCATGAGGCTGGAATATATTTAAATACTAAATACCAGGTGACAGCTTTAGCCTAGTATGGTGGTTGGGGTGGGCTAAAGCGCCTCTCCTACACTACTTGCTAAATGTTAACTTAATTTCAGCAGTAAAACGTTTGCAGAAAAAAAAACCAACAATACCGCTTAGCTCAGTCTGAACATTTTCTATTTTCCAGTTTCATTTCCAATTTGTTGTTCTTTCAACTTTACGTCCTTTAAATATTACCCGCTTTAATATCACTTTTTTTAAATGAGTTGAATATGTTGGTACTTACCGAGCAACTGTTTTGTTTTTTTTAGTCATCTTTAGTCTTCCATTATAAATATTGCTTCGATTTTAAGTTAACACCGACATGCTCTCTGATCTGTCAAAATTAAGTTATGGAAAGGTTACATTTTGTAGTGATTCTGATAACCATTGGAAACAAGTAGGTACAAGACTTTAAGGTTTAACATTTCACTGGTTAACTATTTCAAAGAAAAGGAACTGTATTTCTTCTCGTAGTTGGTTGTCTCAGTTTGCCTTTCCTATCAGAATGCATCCATTCAATTGTGAGTGAAACTGGAGCTGTCTTAATTTATTTAGGAACATTTTCAATTCCGGTCCACAAAGTGGGGTTAGTTTGAGGTACTATTTAGACAGTACTTGTGGATTTTAATGCCTACATCATATTAAGCACAACTAATTTTCAAAACAACTGTCGTAAAAAAGCAATAGTTGAAGTAGTGCAAACTTATTTTAAAAATCTCAATATAAATGTATTCCCACATTTTGTAAGAAGGTGGTCATAAATGAAAAAGAAATACATCAATAATGTCAAAATGACGACAACAACCAACCCACATACAGAAATGACGCCATTTCGTTTGACTATCACCCTCTTTACTACTATGGCTTTATATCAATCAACATTCACTCAAGTCAAAACAATTGTTGTTCGCATACCCATTTGCAACTTTCATTTGTCACAATCTCCATGTTTTTGTGGTGATATGTACCGGCATACCAGTTTCGACGTTTGTATATCAATGGCCGCTGCACATCAAGCTAAATATACTCGTACAACCACACTAGCCACTATTGAGGTGGCTTTTGTTGAGAGCGTTATTTTCAGCTGCGGGCACGAAAACGTTCGCAATTCCACAGCAATAAGTTACGCATATATATTATGTAGGCCTGGATATCCGCGTTGGCAATGTGATTACAACGTATTCTGAGTCACTCCCCAGTGTTGCAATTTACTCTGACCAAGTCGAATGGTTTCGTGAGTCAAGCAGATTAATCCATTTTTTTTTTGTAACATGTTATGCAAACGATTTGCAAACAAACAAACAAAAATAAAAGTTCCATCAGTTTATCATCTCGTTAAGTTACTCATATGAAAGAAACGTATTTGCGCTATTTGAGAATTCATTTTTAGGTCAGTACTAGCACTGCCAACGATTTTGACCTTCGATAACCAAACACTTTCTCTGATCATTAGCGCACATTTCTGGCAACTCATATTCAATGATCGTGTGTATGCAGTGACTAGTCGCCCATTGTTTTGGCGGATTGGGTTTAAATTTCACCCGCAATCGGATATAGAAATCTGACAGCAGAAATGATTGATCTTTATGGGTCGCAGAAAGAGGGAGTTTGGGAAAATTAGAGATTTGTGTTCTATGCTTACCGGTTCGTCAATGCAATTGTAAGAAGTATTTGACACTGTATAGTGTGAAAGTGAATACCAGCAGAGAGTTACTGCACACTAGAGATTATGTGGGCGAATAATTATCTGTAGGTACATGCGAGTATAATAATACTTTAGTTTAGAGGGTCTTACGTCAAGTCGCGGTTGACATAAAAATTGCAGATTTCGATGAAATTTTTTTTGATATATATAAGGCTCTGCCGCTTTCAAAGGGCTTGAGACTATGTCGTTCATTGCATCGCCTATTTTTTGGCAGCGATTTTGCCCAAAATGGGGAACATGGCGCTAATCGAAAACACATTCACTTAAACAAAGCCTTCTAGAGTTCAGTGAAACGTTTAAAAGTTGTAAGAAAAATGTCTATAAATTGCGGACTATAGTTTTGGAAAAGAGACCCCTGGTCGTGTAAAAACAAATTGAGTGCAAGTGTCTCCTCGTGTCTTTTTAAGAAATAACTAATTTAGAGTTGGTAAGTTAGGCGAAAAAAGGTTTTTTCTTTAATACTGTTTTATTCGAGGCGAGCTTAGGAAACAGCCTGACCTCATAAGTAAGTATTAAAAATTTATATATCACCTACCTACTTAAGGCATGGAAATGCCACCCGCAGCCAATTAACTACTCCTCTTGAACATAACCTCAACAATAATGCACACTTAATGAAGTTTACCATTTTAACCACCATGTTCCCTCATTTCCATACAAAATTAGACCTCAAACTTCGTTGTAGGTATCCCTATATACGCCGCAGACACAATTTATGTAACCAACGAAAACCTAAGAATAGACTACAACTACAACACACTCCCCATCGTTGCTGAGTGCACTTCAGTGTAGTGTGCTATTAATTAAACCAAAGACCACTCTATATTACACCACTCTCCAGTGTTTCCCCGGCGTCATGCATAGCATAAGCCACTTGGAGTTGGAGCTGGAATGCTCCAAAGCCTATAAATGCAACGGCCATCGTTGAACCAGTATCGGTGTGTGGGCATCCCAAGTACCTTCATGAACCCAACAACTCGAATTGTAAAACTCGTGTGTAGTCTACCTTTACCTGCATCGAAGTGCTTTAGAAAGTGAAAAGCCGTTTGCCTTTCCCGAGCCAACACAACTGCTTAGAAGTGTAACTAATTGGATGTGGAACTTATGCCACTATACCAGTGCCATTGAACTCCGAGTCTTCAGTGTGCTATCTCTATCGCAGCACACACTTTTATTGTAGAAGGTGTTGTTAGATATAAAAACAAAACGTATCAGTTCGAAAGGCACTCACTATGACTGCGAGTTCGTTTGAAGTCATTGCGCTGGGCGGGAACGCGGGACATGCATACCTAAAAAACGAAAGCATTCGAGTTACTGTCAGATTTTTGGTTTATTTTGACTAATTACCTCGGTGAAATGCATTTTTTTTGACCAATTAAGCTGGGGAAGCGTTTTTTTCAGCGTGTTGCTACAAAGTGAATGGAATTAAAAGGAGAAATATAGTGGCTCGAAAGAGGCCCAACACCGACGAGCGTTTATTATAATAAAGCAACGGTTAGTGGATTTGTTTTTCGTCTCGTTTTGTTAGAATTTTTTTAAATATTCCTACGGACTAACCGGTTGTGATAATCAGCTTGGCTACTTCAAGTTGATACCGTTACATAATTTGAATGATTTAAAAAAGAAAACTAATAAACACAGCCAACAGTCCTAAGAATAATAAGAAGTGGAAGAGGAAACAATAACAAATTGGGTCCATCTTCGTTCAGAACACTGTTATGCAATGGTCTGTTGAATCGAGATTAAATGCGAGCAAGTTGAGTGATTGAGCATGCGACTTTCTATAAAAGACAAGAGTTTGCATGCGAACGGGTGCTGAGTTTGTGTACAGAATGTCAAAAGAGCGCCGTTTTTTGGACTTGGACTTTTGGAGTCCATACGAAATATGCAATATTTCAATCAGTTTTAATGGTTGATATTTAAAAGAATTGCTCGACAAAAGTGACAGAAGCAAACTCATATATAATATGTAGAAATATAAACACGCATAGAAAGCCTTCATAGACTGACACATAAAACATAAAACTTATTGGTGGCAAGGAAAAGGTATCCAAAGAGTAGGATTTGGATTGGGAGGTATTTAGCAAGTAATAGACGTCTTAAATTTTTACCAATCAAACAAACGGCTGAGAGAATGCGTTTTCCTTGCTGAATGTACCGCGAACGTCGTTATATTTTATTAGCAATAATGGAAGACAAGTCATATTAAATTTTTTTTTACTATTTACTGCCTCTCTCTCTTTTCACTTTTTTCAAAATGTGAATGCGATGTGCGTGTGCGACACCAAATAGCGCAAAAAGTGGTGTATACGTCATTTTACTCTAACTTGGAACAACTAGAGAATGTATTGTGGAGAACAATACGAAAATTGGTGGAAAATCTAAAAATAAATGTGTTACGGACAGTTTACCATTTAGGGGAAATTTTTATAACAAAAGTTTATAATTGTTACTGATGAATCAAGCAAGTCTATTCATGTATTCAAAATTCTAAAGAAAAACTTTTGACACGATTGCACACACACCTGGGATTCTCATATGAACTCGACAACGAATGAAATCTTCTTTCGGGGGACTCTAGGCGAACAAAATGCGAATCGCCTCTTTTGCTGGGAACTAAACAATTTGTTGCCTTCTTCTTCTTCCTTTTATTATAACTAGTATAAGTAATCTCCCATTATTAACCGGAATTCGATTCGTTAAACTATATTAATACACCTACACACTGGCCTTTTGATGTCATTATTTCTGCAAAGACTACTTTCAAACCACTGCATAAGTTCCTAAACTCATCAAGTGGAATAAATTCCTAAACATCTATTAAAAACAACTTCCCATTTACAGTGGTCAACCGCAACTCTTAAACAGTAACTCTTTTCAATATAAATTAGGTCTAAACCACTAGAAGGTGAAGACACAGACAAGGAAAACAAAACAACAACAAAAAAACTTCGACTGTAGCTTATAATAAATCATATTACCAGTATACAAATTCGAGATGCTGTTGACTTCACCTGTTTCCGCCGCGCCGTTCGGGAACTGTAATGATGACAACCACTACACCACTTCCCATCTGCTACTCTAATGTGCTGGTGCAGCAACAACTACTACAACAAAAAAATAAACATCATAAAATGTGTGACAAAACTTGATCTGACGATACCGCTATATCGAGATAAAAATGAAAAACCAAAAACGAATAAAAATTAAATCCACGCCGAGAAACAAGTTGACTGACCCACTGTCCACTGAATGGCTGAATTTGTCTGATTGAACGCACAGCGTCAGTGTTGTCGTTATAGTCGTTTTCTATAATTAACTGAGCAGTAGTAGTTGCAGTCACCATCAACATGAACCTCACCTACAGAACGACAATGAGGTCTTGTTTGGGGGAGACGACGACAACTCCTGGAAGTTATTATAACGATGACCTACTTCAAATCAAGATGGTTAGACTCAGACTGGAAGTGGAACTGGTTTGGGTTGCATTTTTCTTATGATCGGTATATAAAGTGGTTAACTGGAATTAATGGCTCTTATCATTATCAGCCTAACATATGGGCAACGAATTTTGCCGAGATGAACATTCTCTTTCCCTAAAGCGTTTCTCTTTGGAATGCTGATTTATTATAGTACGTGAAAGTTACAAGAAAATGCAAATTCCGATCAAAACTGAGTTGCGTGTAGGTTAAAGGACGACCCCAACGACAAGTGCGCACAATTGATTAATGACGGCAAATACACTCCTGAAATGGAAACTGGTTTTTGCTCAAAGTGGAAAAGTGGACAGAAAGGTTTATTCGACTTTTTTGACAGCCGGTCCTACATGCTTGCATGTAGGTGTACTTTAAAAAGTGAAAGTAATAGGAAGTGAAGAATTTCCACATGTCATGGTCTGAACGAAAGTAATGATAATCAAGCCTCACTTACTGTTAATTACGAACTAATGCGCTCATGTGGAGTTAAACTGCTCGTGTTCATTGTTTGTGGAGTCACACGACAAATGTCAAGTGTTAACCTACGAGACACAATGAGGGAAAATGTGAAAAAGTATTGAACTTCACTCAGGAAGGTGTTGAGTTCCCAAGTGTTTGTTTTATTTTGCTTTAAAATGCGTGTGCAAATTTTCACTTTCCTTATATCTACTTGACAATGACAGATAGGAGAAATTATAAAAGAGACTAACTTTGAAAACAAAGCACTTGACTCTTTTGAAGTTCACGCAACAATAAGTACCTATAATGTTCACATTTTTATCGAATTCGTTGTGCGAGAAACACTATGGGCGTTTGCTTTTTTCAGTTCAAAGCAGAAACAGAAGTGTCAGAAAAAAATTTTGTTGGTTCTTTTCCGTTCAGATATGTCGGCCATGAATTTTATTTCCTTCTTATTCAGTGCATGTTCAGAGCGCCCTGAATATTAATTGACTGAACAGTCAGTCTCAGTAAAAATTTGAATACAGCATATTTTGACACCTAAGAATGCGAATACTCGTACAAAAAAAAATATGGTATAGTTAATGATTCCAGCTGACTTAAGAAATACAAATACTGTTCCCACGGTGTATTTTTATAGTCATACGTCAGCTAATGTGCTCGAGCTCTGCTCATCTGTAATAAGCCCTTAAGGCTAGCTCATATGCGTTCATATTTTCTTCCAGCTGTCATTCACTGTCAAAACCAAAGTAGTGGGCAATTGATTTACATTTATTTGACACACTTCTCTACCGTTGGTTCACTTGTCTAATTGACAGCAAATATACCACACAATCTATCATGCAGAGCTATTGCTTTTTTTCTCTTTCGACAGTTATCTAACACAAGCGAAATAGAACTCCAGTTGCTCAATGCGTGAAGACGCCTTCGTGTATGAAATACAAATTAATACGCTTTTAATGAACTGTCAGAACAAGTATCTTAGCCACTTATTTTAACAGTTAGTAATCGTCTCAGATTGCAATTATTATTGCCTGTAATCATTATTGACCATACATTGAATGCGCTTAAACACACATCCGCACAATCAATCGACTCGCGTGCAACGTTGTATAGTTGTTGCAAGATCCAATTAAAAATAAATATTTACATAATCATACCCGCATCCATCTTCTCTCTATCTCATGAACATGTTCCTAATTGCGGTGTGTTATTGGCAGTTCTCCGCTTGCCGTCAGGTGCACTAGAGTGCTTTCCTAATGACCAGCGACAATGGCTAAGATTTTGTGTATTCAAGAGTAGAACCAAAAGCGGCTTATTAAAGTTAAATACCAGTATAGTAGCTAATGAGCCAACGATTGTGATTAGCTAGCCCATTTCTCTGTTAATGGATGGGGAGTCGATCGAACAAGAAGTAACCTATATTCGAGGATTTGGGCCGAAATTTAACAAACATTTCCGTTACTCATATACTTTTGATGACTTTTTGCTGATGACCATCATTTTTTTCTTTACAGACTGCCTGAACTACCTGCCGTCGGTTTCGCAGATCTCACCAAAGTCAACAAACGCAGGCAAGGGTGAGGACACATCGAGAGGCATTCTAAAGCTTGAAAGTACGCTGCTTGATCCAAGCATCGACAACGATGAAAATGAAACGAGGGGGCATGTGCGGATCGAAAGATCAGCGTTACCAATCCTCAACGACCTGAATCGGCCGAACCTAGGTCCAAACGAGTTGGACGATGGCGATTTAGACACGCAAAAGTTTGACGCGGGTCGTTACTTTCAGTACAACATAAAGCCAACAGAGACCCTCGGCGAGCTGTCCGAGAACGCTCAAATAACGAAGAGCTCCCGTGAGGCTAAGGGCCTTACTGTGGATGGTTCTTTTTTATTGAACGGGGACCTACGATCGGTTTCATCGGGGTCCCCCAACGAACCTATAGCTCCGAGTTCTGTTACACCGATCTCAGCGACTGCGCCGGTGCCTAATCATGCGCGACAAAACCCTAACCCCGATATTCAGGACATCATCACGGGCATAGTGAAGTTGCTCAATGGGAATGTCAACGTGCACGCAAATACGCAAGTTGGTCAGCGAAGACCGACCGCTAGTCGCATCAACAATCGTGGACCGCCCAGGATATCGGATGTGCAGACACTTCCGTTGGATTATGATATTCAAAAGCCCTTGCCGGGAAGCTCGATGCGTCCGCCACCATATCCCTTTGACAGACCGGAAAGACCATTTATCACAGGGGTGCCGATTCCAGAGCAAATAGTTCCACCGTACAGGCCGGGATTCGTGAGCAATAGGCCGCCATGGCATAGAAATCGTCCAAGGCCTCCGATAACCACTAGCAGTGGTGGACGTCGGCCAATTCCGCAGTACAAGCCACCCGCAAATCTAAATGAACACCCCGAGCCATCGCAACACTCTGAGCTGCCCGATCAGCCGGAACGTCCACTGCTTGAACCCGTCGAAGAAGTTCCAGTGACGACTTTCGAAAATAATGAAACTGTGGAAGTTGCTCCAACTGACACGACCTACGACAATGACCTACCCATCGGTGAGTACTCCAACAACAATGCCGAGCAGGGCGGTTCAAGCGAGCTAGATTTGGAACTCCCTTCCATAGTAACCGAAGAGATACCCGTCAAGAAGGATGAAAGTTCCAAAAAGAAGCCAACTTCGAAAACAAAGTCCTCCGAGAAAAAGGTAATCCCCACCGCCACTGAGGACTTTACAACAATCATTGAAACAACCTCGGTGGTGAACACCTTGTCCTCTGAAATACCATCGTCCTCCTCCTCGAATTATGAGCCAATGTCAAACGAGGATGTAATCAATGCGTCATCGGAGGACGTCATTTTCATGACCACATCCATCCCCAAGAGAACGCCATCTCTGGAAGTTAGCACAGCTTCTGCCACTACCTCTCCGAGCATCTCAATAAAGCCCGTAGAGACCACAACTACGTCAGACATTCAAGTGGAAGTCATTTCCAGTTCAAGCACAGAACAAGTCCACAGCACGTCGACAACGCCCAACCCGGCTGCCATTCCATATCATCCAAGACCCGGTATCGTTTTGGACGATCCAGAGTTCAAGCCGGGTGGCCATGGCCGACCGCCAATACCTAGACCACACCGTCCTCAGCCGCCACATATTCAACCCACTCGGCAGCAATTGCCTCCGGGGTATGGCGAAATCTTCGATGTCACCCTGTCTGCCATCCAAGGACCTGGCTCCGGCAGCGGCTCTCAACAGACCATTAACATCAAGCCATACGGCTATGGTGGACAACAGGGAGGAGCCGGCAACGGAGATATCATTATTTCTCCTTCCGGCGACGATGGATTTGTGTCAATTGATGGCAAAAGGACTTATATCAACTTGTTTGGAGATCCCACAGATGCACCGGCAGTTGCGGCGACTACGACTGCTCCCACAACTCCATCGACAGCTACACCGCAGATCCTAAATAATTCTAGTCCACCACCAAAGCCGTCTAATCAGCCGCCTGTCCTTGGGACAGGTTATGCGATCCCAGAGACAGAAGTGGTCGATGTGACCCCGTCGAAAGCAAACACCAAGCCAACTGGGCAGACGAATCAAACACCGGCACAGAGACCACACTATCGGCCAAGAACCACTCAGCCACCGGTGCGCATAGACACGTGTATTGTGGGTGATGACTCGACGTGTGATCAGGCACAGCATGAACGATGCAAGACGGAGAATGGCGTCTCCAGTTGTCATTGTCGACCTGGTAAGTGGAAACCACAGATAGTAGGGACAGTTTTATTTCGTTCAAATTAAAAGAAGACAAAACTTCCAATGACAACCAACCATTTTTACCGTTTGTTTACACTTTCCGTTTCCCCATTTTGCAAGGTTTAGTATAGCTGCGTAGAAAATAAATACTGTTAATGTTCATGGGCGAGGGGATATTTTTCGCCCTCGACGAGGCCTTCTGTTACGAACTTTATGAATTCAGGGACGGCATTGAGTAAAAATTTGTAAAAAAAAATTGTACCAGATTTGGATGTCTTATGATAATGAAAAAGAAAATGGTGGACTGTACCATCAATTATTTTTAAGTCCTCATAATTGTTGGTCTTTAGATAATGTAAATGAAATTAAATACTAAAAACTGTCATAATAGTTCTGTAGACATTTAATTTTTGATCTGCTAAACCAAATACACCATGCCAAGCATACCATTTTACATTGTTTCTTTTTCTGCAGGATACTCTCGTCGGAAGCACCGGGAACCTTGTAGAAAAGTGGTTTCGTTCTTTATGGGGCTTCGTGTAGATCGATTCTACGAACATAGAATTGTTTGGGATAATAAACTGCTCGATAGAAATAGTGAGCCATTCAGTCAGCTGAGTTATGAATCCGCAAGAGCCGTAAGTATTTACACCGGTGACATAACTGGCAATCACTTAGAGATAACGATTTATTAGTCTCCATTGTAATAGATGATTCCTTTTCGCAAACATTAAATAACCGAATTGCGTTTTTAACCACACCTGTCTTTACTTAGATGGATTCAGCTATGTCAATGACTCCCTATTCCGACGAGTTTATGGAAGCGAGAGTAAACAATATCTATCGCGGCGATCCAAATCAAGGAACTCCCGGAGTGTTCGTTAATTTAACGCTAAAGGTGAGTCGATAGGAGGTCTTAAGATATTCTTGGACTCACATAGATGGCGCCACGCTTTAAACAAAAAAATAAAATCTTCCTACTTTTTCTAAAATGCGGTCACATTTCTGTACTAACAGATTGAAGAAAATGCCGAAACGCTGAGGCCCAACCTAAGGACCGATGTTCAAAAACATCTGCTCGGAGTGATCCACCGTCGAAACAATAACATCGGCAACTCTGTCCTGTATGTGGAGTCGCCACAAGGGGCTATCTCCAATATTCAGGATCTGGACGAATGTCAATCGAATGAGCTGAACGACTGCCATGAGCACGCTCAATGCACGAACATCTGGGGCAGTTTTAGATGTGCTTGTGAAGCTGGCTTCCGTGATCCCTGGGCTGACCAGTTCCAACGCTCCGGCCGAGAGTGTCAATCTTGCCCGGACGCATACTGCAATAACCGCGGTGTTTGTAGTTACACAGAGGAGGGCGCCCAAGTCTGTGCCTGCGATAGTAGTCACTATGGTGGGCAGTGCGAAATCGACGGCGAAGTACTCGGAGTTGCTATTGGAGCATCTGTGGCGGCGGTTATTATCATTGTCCTGACCCTTGTTTGCCTGATAATGTGGTCAAGAAGATGGCAGCGTGAGCAGAAGAACGCGATTGGTTCACCTGTTTTTGGATACATGAATACAGCGCCGCTAAAATCGGCCGGTATGCTACAGCCTGGCTATCAAGTCACACTGGAAGACCGAATGAGATGGGCGCAAATTGCAGATGTCATGGCCCAAACTAACCACTACGGGGTGCGTTGACTTTAAAATACAACTTTTTTAATGCGTCTGACTTTAAACTTTGTTTTTAAGGCTGAACCGATTGCGCAGACGCGACCATCATCGGCGATGTTTGGATATCCGAACCTCCATGCCATGGGACTGGGAACTATGGGTATGACTTCAAACCATTGACAACCGCGTTGCGTAACTTTCCAATTCGAATTCTAGGTGGTATGTCGCACATGGGCAGCACAATGCAGATGCATCAAAACGGAGCCCTTCCACCAGTTCCTCTGCCAAGGTAAGGCTTGAAGTTCCCCTGTCCCAACCCCGATCCTAAAAGGCAAATTCTAAATTTCATTCCTTAGCAGATTAGGTCTGGGATCACGGTCGAGTGGAATGCGCACGCTGGAGAACTCCAGTTCTAGTGATGAAGAAGATCGAACCGATCTCCTGGGTAGAAACTTTCAAGTTCCTCGTCCAAAAAGTCGCAGTAACAATAGTATAGCGGTGAGTTTGATACGGGTTCCTTGAGTCTGGAAAATATATAACAAGTTTCATTTTCAGAACCAATCGGGTATATACTATGACGTGGATTATGAGCCATCAAGAAACGGTGGCGGTGGAGGTGGAGTAGACATGTACGGTTCACAGAGTCAAAGTCATATGTCAACGCATATGCCCGGACCACAGGGTATACCAATGAGCACGTATACGTCGGGGAGAGCGCCGAGCAGTTATTATATGAAATGAACAAACGTATGCTTCACTTTTCGGAAGCTTTGTATGGATGCCATTCAGGAACAAAAGGGTTATAACATCGAATCCAGTACCGCGAATTGGGTGGATTGAGATGTTTGTATATGAGCTCGTGAGGATTAACAACGACTACATAATTAACTTTGTCATTTTTAAACTTTGGAGACGTAAAGCAAATGTCAGCGCATTTTATACAATCGTAAGGCGGGTTTAAGGGTTTATAAAATTGTCGGACAGATGACAGAGATTTATCCAACCCTGAATTTGGACTGATTCGTTTCCTCAGGCATTTGCATAAATATTAAAATGGAAATTCTTTTGACGGGCGAATGACTTGCAACTCTAATTTGAAGTTTGATCGCTTAACTTTTTTTCCATTTTTCAAATATTAAATATTTGGCACTGGTATTTGGATTAGAGTCACAAACGACTGCGATAATTTCGTCACTTGTCGCACATTGTGCGACTAGAAATAGATGCATAGTTGCAAGGAGCATCTTCTAATAAATAAACTCCGCCTAAAGTCATCATAAAATTAAGTTATGCTGTTTTCAAGGTTTTTGGATGACACTGCCGTTATGTATCATATTATTTAATGTAAATAGCCGCAAATATTTATCTCTCTATAATGTAATTAAATTATAACTAAAATAGAATAAAACAAATATATTTAAAGTCTTTTTTGTAGGTTTGAAAAGCCAAGTTTTTTCAGACGTAAATGAAATTCCTTTTGAGGGAAACTAATAAATGTATGATGGAAGTATTTGAATTAATTGTAATGTTTTGTTTTTCATACAAATATTAAGTGTTGTATATATATCTTTATAATTTATAGTAAATGTAACTAGGTATTAATAATATTTAATAAAAGTGCGGAAATAGTAATAAAATATAGCTTGTAAACAATAAATTCAGCTGTACGGTTTTTTTTTCAGCGAACTTTGATGGAAAAGCTTTTTCCTTATAAAGGATGTATGTACCTGTAAGGGCATGCCGCCTAAAACATTTCACAAATTGGAATTTCGGATAGAAAACAATACTAAACAACATAAAAAATAGGTAGAGAAATATTGGACTGTTAGTGATGAATAGTTGCAATTATCTTACCCCGAATTTTGCTAATCTTCCTCTATTCATACGTTTTCCATAAATATTCGCATTTAGTTACTTCGCTTAGGTTTTGTTAAACTGTTGGACATTCACCCCGACATCAATCATTTACCATGAATCGATTTTTGAAAGATTCACTTTTTATAATGAATAATAGAAAGATTTGAGTATAAATAAACTAATATTATGACACTTCAAAAGACAGCTGAGTTTCACATGCGCTACCAACTTGAAACCACGAAATGAATGACCCTGTACAATACGAACACCCTCACTGCTTACCTCTCAAAAACGACAGTACAATTTAGGCATACCATATCAAATATACGGAGTACCTACTAACAGGATTTGGCTTTATAATACTGAAATAATAAATAAAAAATGTTTCATTTATCAATTTACTTGTTGGATGTACATCAAAGCAAAACCTGAAATATAACCTCCGCCTTAATGAACATATAACAAATAATCGACCACCCTATATTTAATGCCTGAACGGCACCAGGTGCGATGACAGATCTCTTTGTACACAAAGTGACAAGTGTCTACGTCTCACTTCGACTTGGGTATTTTCTTTTTACTTTTTGTATACTTTTGTTCGAGGAGCAAAAAAAAAACTATAAAAAAATGGCTGATACTTGACTGCAAGTGTGTTGCCGTAAAATCGCATATTCCCATAAGAAAAAAACGTTCAAGTTTTGCAGTGATAAACTCAAAATTGCTACGCGTAACAAGAAAAATTTAACAAATAATTTCCAAACGTGTGTTCAGAATCCTGACAGAGTGGTGTACCTACATTCAACAATTAGAAGCGAAGAGAAAAAAAAAAATAGGAACTCAAAATGGACGGAACAGATAGAGAATCTTCTTTTGGACATATGGGACCCATATCTCCGCCTGAAATCAAACCAGACATTTCCCTACTCAATGGCAACAGTGCTGAAGGATTCTCCCCAGGTCCCGGCAGTCCAGGACAATTTGTTTCCATCAGCAGTCTGCAGGCAGTAACCGCAATGAATGAATCTCCAACGAATCAGAATCGTTTACTTTCACAGCAACAACATCCGCATCAGCAACAACCGCAGTATCCACCGAATCACCCGCTCAGTGGATCGAAGCACTTGTGCTCCATATGTGGAGATCGAGCCAGTGGAAAACACTATGGCGTCTACAGCTGTGAAGGTTGCAAGGGTTTTTTCAAACGAACCGTCCGCAAGGACCTCACCTACGCATGCCGCGAGGACAAGAACTGTATAATTGACAAGAGACAACGAAATAGATGCCAATACTGCCGCTACCAAAAATGTCTGACGTGCGGAATGAAACGCGAAGCAGTACAGGAAGAAAGGCAACGCGGCGCCAAGATTGCCAACGCTCGCAACGAGGACCTGAATCCAACAAGCTCTGTAAGAGATCTCACCATTGAAAGAATCATCGAATCCGAACAGAAGGCCGAAACCAGATGTGGCGACAATGCGATTCCCTTCCTCAGGGTCGGACACAACTCAATGGTTCAGCCCGACTACAAAGGAGCCGTGTCTCATCTATGCCAAATGGTGAACAAGCAGCTATTCCAGATGGTTGAGTATGCTCGTCGCATGCCGCACTTCTCACAGTTGCATCGTGAGGATCAGATTTTGCTGCTCAAGTCCAATTGGAATGAACTTCTAATTGCCAGTGTCGCATGGCGCAGTATCGAGTACTTGGACATCGAATGCACAAACGCTGATGGAACGATTGATCGGCGCACGCCTATAAGGCCGCCACAGCAGCTGTGTTTGGCACCGAACTTTACTTATCATCGCAACAGCGCCATCCAAGCTGGGGTGGCGACGATCTTTGACAGAATACTCTCCGAGCTAAGTGTGAAGATGAAGCGTCTGAATATTGACCGCTCAGAGTTATCATGCCTGCGGGCCATTATACTCTTCAACCCGGACATACGTGGCCTAAAGAGCCGCAACGACGTCGAGATGTGCAGAGAGAAGGTGTACGCCTGCCTAGACGAGCATTGCCGTACCGAGCATCCCAGCGATGAAAGCCGATTCGCCCAGTTGCTCCTCAGACTGCCCGCACTGCGATCAATCAGTCTCAAGTGTCTCGATCATTTGTTCTTTTTCCGTATAATCGGCGATAAACCTCTGGAGAATTTCGTCGCTGAGATTCTTTCCAATCCCCTTTCTTAGGTGATACACAACAGCTGATATTCCCACAATATGCACAGTTTTTTTTATTTCTATTCTCGTCTTTAATTTGCAAGTATTTCTATTCGTTTTTCGTCTTTTCTTTTCCGTCAACAATAAAATTGGTTTTAAACAGTTGAATAAAACATAACTATATGCATATATATAATATATAATAAATATATAAATTATATAGATATTTATTTTGAAGCAATTTCAAAAGTTGTTATATCTTTTAAACGCAATTTAGTATCAAATGCTTTTTATTATTATTTCGTCGTCGTCGTCCTCTTCTTCGTTTACTCACTTCTTATTGTAGCTTGGGCGAAGAGAGCGGAAATTATAAAAAAAAAATTACTTATAGTATAATGTTATTATTGGTCGGTTAGACTTTCACTCAAGATTCATTAGAAATAAAAGTTAAACAAAAAACCAGATATACTAGTTTTGTTGTTTCGATTCATTGCAAGAAGAAGATGACTGTAATAATTGAAATTGCGTAGGAGGGTGAGTAATCTCTGATTGAAATGTTGACTGTCCACCAAGTAGGTGTTGTATGTGATGTACCGCACCCAAAATGTTACATCCAAATCTAAGAAAGATTGAACAAGTACTGCATATGCAAGAACTGGGCGCAATGTCTCGGTTAAATGGCACACTAAGGAGCGTCATAGAGTTAACCATATAGTAACCAACTCTATGGAGTGAACAATGAGCAGCTTTGTAATAGACTGTGTAGAAAAATAGATCAGTTACTCTGGATGTTGAGAATATTAAACAATTTAACAGCTCAGCTTTAGGTTGTAGGGAAATTGATTGATGAATATGTATTTTCCTGTTCTGTTTCGGAAACTTCACGCAAAACAACGTAAGAGGATTCCAATCAAGCCTAAAATAGAGACCAGTCGAATCGCCATATCCGCGAACGAGCTAGGTATACGTTGACGAAATTATGCCGGTTTTACACACGAAACAAAAACAAATTCCTTCACGGAAGAGCCGATTCGACCCCAGATTGCTTTGGAAAATTCTAAAGATCCGTGGACGCCACATTTATGCCAGAAAGCTCTTCGGGATTCCGCAGTAGGTTCAGTATCATAAAGATTCAGGCATATTCCACTATTAAGGTAATCACTTCACGTTGGAATAGCCCTACAAAAAATGTCAAGAAGCTTATACACGAACCTAGTCACATTCGGTATGTCGGTAATGAGGTTAATCTGAATTATAAGGTTAGGTTTGTGGGCTGGAGTGGAGTAATCCGTGCCACACGCAGGTCAAAATTGACCCATTGTGATAGAATCTGAATTATTTAATAATTAATAAATTTCTCAGCACAGTTCTTTCTTAAGATTGTCTGTTTTTTTTTCTTCTTTTAAAAGCGGTGTACAACTTTACTTTGACATTGTCCACTTGGTGTATTTGTGGGAATTGAACTATTTCTGTTTGCAAATTATATTTTACAGGGCCTTGCAACGAAAACCCACACCCATTTTATATGAAAAATACAAAAAAAAACAACAACCAAACAGTCATGGAGATGCTAAAATATTTATTCGAACTTAACGTCAACTCCAGGTACACTAAACTAATCGTCCTTCTGCCAATAAAATCCTAAAGTAATCGCTGACGACAGTTTGGTGCCCCACATTGACAGTACAATACTTTGCCCGGTACAACGCCCACTTCGTAGTTGTAGTTCCACGTCAGTTCAGTGCCAGCTCTAATGTGAGTGAATGCGAAAAACGCAACCCACGGGAACCTCAGATCGTGGGTGTCAACGAACACGTTTTGCACGAAAAGATTCGGCGAACAGGAATGCTGAAAACGAAGTCATTTAGCACACCCAATCAGGAGTTCAAAGTGAGGTCTTACATTAAAGTATCTTCCCAAATTGCCGGTGATCTTTGCGTCCATAATGTAGCAAGCCTCGTCCTTGCCAAAGAGCTTTCGTATTGTTCTTAAAAAATAAAATAGAAAAATCATTTAAATTCACATTGGGAATAAACCCAGTCTTAGTTACGGTTTCTCAGAAGCGGAATTGTCCGGCTGACCCATTGTCTTGTTGGGTTCAAAGCTGATCACCTGCCTCTCCTGGGAATCGTGTTCAACATCTGAACTGTTTTTCGTCGATCTCCTCGACCTGGATCGAGTGTTAAATGATCTGTTGCGATGCGATTCACCCGGTGCAACGAACTCATCGTCGTCTTCGTCTTCCTTATCGGGGTTGTAGAGGTCCTATAAAACGCAAGCAATTATTTAGCGCACAAGTTTGGCAATTCATCAACCACAACCAACCTCATCCTCATCTGGTTCAACGACATCGGACTCGTAGCCCTCCTTGATTTGTTCGGCCACTTCGATGTAATCCAACTCGGCAAAGTACTCGTCGCCGGCGTCCAGACCACCCTAAGGAGAAACATTAGCTAAATATCATATGTCACACATATCTTTAAACAGCCTCACCTCGTTGGCCTTTTGTTCGTTGAGCAGATGACCGGCATAGATGCAAATGAAGCTCCCACGTGGCACGTCGTTTATGCAGCGCAAACCCCAGCCACGATTGGAGGTTTTGAAGACCTGCAGCTTCGACTGAAGCGGTTGTTGCACCACGCGGTTTACGCAATTCGCTTTGCACTTGCACCTGAATCGGGGATTTGTTTTCAAATGTACAAAACATCAAACGCAATAAGAACCCACCTCGCATTGCATTCGTAGATCCCGGTAGGGACATGCTCGTACAGCCGCTTGTATTGATAGCCAACCATCTCGTTGGGCACATTCGGCATACCGTACTTTGCTCCAGCATACGTCAGCTCCCAGCAGGAACATTTCGATTTGTCCTTTTAGGGGAAGATTAACAATAAGTCGAGTAAATATTAAAGGTAAACACACTACTAACCGAACAATCGTCCTCACAATCACAACCCACCAAGTAGTCCTTGTCTAAGTTCAAAGGAACACCCTCGGTGGGGATCCGCCTGCTCGAATATATACAGTCTGGCGGCATTGTGTTGTCATAATAGTTTACGCATGGTATTGGCATTTTCTCCTTTCCGTTGGAGATGTCCTACAATAGCAAAAAATTCACTTGTATCTATTGCATCTAATAAATCCAACAGCACTTACCTTCTTCTGGACAATACAGCTCTCGATGACATATTCTGCCAGGCAGTTTGTCTCCGCGCTGAAATCGAAATTATCCACATTGAGTTCGTTCTCGGTGACGCGCAGGTATCTGTGGAGTTCCTCCATGGAACGCAAACGTTTGCCACACGGTCCACGGTATACTATAAATTTCTTCGACTTTTGACGGAACACTTGTCGCTCCCACCCAGAGAGCAATGGCTTTGCCAGCGGACTGTAAAACGACAAATTGTGCGTAACGTTGTACGGACATGTGGGACTGCAAATGTGTGGCACATAGTCACGCGGCGGTAGATTCTTCCTCGCTGTGTAGTAAACCACCTGTAAAACCATATGAACCCATTACTGTCTGTGCTATAATGGATGGGCTTTGAAATTTATGTACCTTGCCCTTGGGTTTGTTATCGTCGTCGACAAAGATCGTTGAGTTGTTCAGATGACGCACAGTGGGCACAGGTTGCGAACTCTGGTGTGAGTTGTCAGTTTTACTGACACTCTTCTTGGCCACAGAACGAACTTCGCCGGTTTTCGGTTGACTCTGTTGCGGAGGTTGCTCCTGTGATTGTTGCGATGATGAGGAGTCGTCTCCATTGATGTACCGAATGAAGGGCTCGGTGCGCTGTAAAGAAATGCATCAAAATGCACGTGGGCTCGTTGGCTAACTAAGCAAATGACACAACCACTTCCGATGACTCACCCTAGATATTCGCGACGTGTTCGTTTGATTCTTCTGCACCAGACTATTCGACTCCTTGTACACTGGCCCCAGGCGCGTTGATCCGCGGTAAATCCATTCGGAGCGACTTTGTCCCTCGAACAGCATCTGCACCAAACTACAGTCGACGTCAATTACACGGGCATAGATCCATTTACCGTTGTAATCGACCAGCATACTCTGACCCTTCTGGGTCTGTACCATCGGCCTATTGACCGCATACTGTGTCAGATAGTTGTGTATGAACTCGCGCGACTGGTGGTGGACATCCTCCCACACATTCTCAGAGGCCTGACAAACAAGCCGCACATCCTTGTGGTAGACATACTGGAAGTACCCGTCGTCATAGAACACCAAATATCTGCGAACATCCAAGTCGTTTAAAAATCCAATCACGCAGGTTAAAGGGAAACACATACCTGAACTTGTTGCTTTGCTTCAGGGGTTCTGCAATGATTCCGGGATAGAAGGCGCTTGGTATCAGCATTTTCTCCTTGCCTCTGGACAGTGATGTCACATCGAAATAGGCGATAACTCGTGTGCCTGCACAAAGAGAAGGTATCACAACTGATTCTACTGGGAGACATCGCTCAACACCCGCTTACCAATTGGCAGTCTTACTTTCGGAGGGTTGAAGAACGCCATGTGCTTAGCGGACACCGTCTTAAGCATGGGATACTTTGATTTGAGGAATTTGATCTTGAAATGCTTTTGACTCTTCGAATATGGACTGTAGCTGTCCACTGCCTCTATGACTTTACATGGCACCCAACTGGCAATAGCCTTGTTCTTTACAGCGTAATACGTCTCATTCACATGGATGCTTGCTCGGAGTACCTCTCCCATTGGTGGAATCTGTAGAAAAAACAAGAAATTCTATTGCAACAGATGCCGTTCGGCTATTAAATAGAACACTCACGGTAGATTCGGTTTCGGGGTTGTACGTTCGGCCACTGTTCAAGTCCAAGGGTGTTAGTTGGCGAATTTTTATCTTCGGACACTGGTACAGCGAATTGTGCATGTTGTCGGCCTTCTTTTGCAGTTGCCGCAGTTGAACGCTCACGAATTCGGTGTCTTCCTGCAGGTTGTTCAAGCGCTGCTGCAATATTTGCTTCGTCCACGACAACTGATTCTGGATGTCGACATTGTGCATTACTTTGCGGATAGCGCCCTCCAGCTCGGCCTCGAGAAGTTCAATGCTGTCCTTGGGAAGTGCGTTCTCATCTGCAATTGAGGTTTAGTAAGAAATTGTGAAAATAGGTCGTTGAGTGCCGCTGTCAGTTGGTGGGGAAGTCAAAATTTTATATGAAACTGGTCGTGGACCCACTAACATGCAGCGAGATCATGCGCATAGAGTTAAAAATACAAAACATATGTGTGTGTGGATTGCAACATGTAGCAGTGGAGCACCGCAAGACGTGCCTGGATATGTTTCTCATTCGTACGAGCTAAAGAAAGACAGGAATTATTTGTCGGCTCTTTCCTACTCTCGTTTTTTTCCCACCATTCACAGTTGAATTGAACGTATAATGGTTTCTGTCGTAGAAATAGGTTTTGACTTGAGCAGCACTTAATCAGCTCATTTTAAAAATTCCCATAACCCCACTCACCCTTGAAATTATCTGCGGCGCCTTCGTCGTCGTCTTCCTCACTGCTGTCGATGATTTCCACGAATTCCTGTCCCTTGAATGTGGCGCCGTGCAACAGGGGCTGCTTCTTCGAGAGCGTTTTACACATTTCCTGGAAAAAGAAAATGCATGCAGTGACCTTGGCATTTCGTCTTTCTGGCACACTTACCTCGTATGAGCTCAGCGCCCGATCATAGCACTCCTCGCACACATACTGTGCCTTGTTGCGCTTCCTTGAGATCTTATAGTAGTTCAGAGTGAACAGTGTTGCTCGGTAAAAGTTCTTACTGCCATGCTTGCACTCGTAGTGCACGCATTCCTTGTCGTAGAAGATCTCCAGTGAGCCCTCACTACTCGAGTCAGTTGTGGTCGGTGCGGACGTGGCTGTTTGTTCTGTTTCGGTGTCCATATCATTGTCGTCGGGCTCGTTGTCCTCCTTGTGGGATGTGTCTATCATTAGCAGAGATTCGTCGTCGTCGGGAGCAGCCTGTACCGAAGCAGTTTCAGGTGCTTTCATTGTTGTGTTCTCAGTCTTGTCCAGCATTTCAATATCCTCGGGAACGGCTGATTCGATGACTTTTTCAGTGTCGGCTGTGTTTGATGGTTTTTCTGTTGATCCTTCTTCTTTTTCTGTGGGCTTTTCAACTGCAGTAAGAGGTTTTTCCTGTTCAAGTTGCAATTTATCTGCAGCCACTTGTTTGGTATTTACTTCAGCTGGTGCGTCGTCTTCTTTACCCTCGATTGGCGGAGGTTTTGCATCACTTGCTGTTTTGTTGCCTCCCAGATCGTCATCATCGATTTCAATGATTTCAGCATCGATTGATGCTGTTTGCTTTGCAGGGCTCTCTTCCTTTGAAAGATCGGAGCCATCTTTAGCAACAATCTCCTCAATATGTGCTTCATCATCTGGCCTGGACACTTTCGCTTCCGCTTCGTTTTGAGCACTGTGGCCAGTTGAGAAAGAAACAGCCTCCTTGCTCACCTCAACGTCACATTTTAATGGTTCCTCTGAACTATTCATATCCGCTGCTTTTGGTTTTTCAGGAGACTTCTCACTCAATTCATCGGACTTGTCAGACTCCACGGCAGACTTGTCTGGCGACTTTTCTTCGTCCAATTGCCCAGATTTATCAGCTTTAGTCGAGTCTTTTGGATTTCCGTCAAGTTCCTGTGTAGACTCCAGAGTCTGCGCTGAGTCAGTTGTGTGCTCGTCAGCTTTCTCATCAGCCTTGGCTGAATCATCCACATTTCCTTCAACATTCTGAGCCATCTCAGAAGCCTTTGCTGATTCACTTATGTGCTGCTGTTCCTTATCATCAGTATTCAACAACTTTTCGGGTTTATTTGGCAATTCGTCAACAACAGTTGAATCAATTGCGCATGCATCAACCGCTTTCGGCGGGTTTTCATCCGAGTCCATCAAAATATCGCTTGAAGTCGCTGTGCCTATTGGATGCTCCTCAATCTCTTCCATTTTCGGTGATTTTACAGCTTCCAGTGATTTCTCTGCAGAGGTCTCAGTTTTATCCGACAAATTTTCAACTGCTACCACAGATTTCTCTTTTTCTTCGGCTATCACCTGGGATTTCTCGGTTTCGGTTAAGACGTCCTCGCGCTCTTCATCCATCTGCATTGAATTCTTCGCTGTCGCCAGAGTTAGTTGGGAGTTTTCCAGACAGGCCTCGTCCTCTTTCTTGGATTCATCATCTGGCGATGTTTCAGCTTCATTTGGAACTTCATTTAATGATTCCTGAGCTCCTGTTGTATGTTGTTGGTTTCCTTGCGATTTTTCACCGACATCTACGGCAACTTGAGACTTTTGCTGTATTTCCAGGGCAGTTTCCAAAAGTCTCTCAGTTGTCTTTACATTGTCATCGCCCGTTGGTTGCTTTGTACCAATTTTAGACCTTTCTCCTGCATTGGATGATGTTACAGAAGTTTCTGTTCTTGCTTCAGACTTTTCTGCTGCGTTTGATGAAGATATATGCGGTTCTGTCGATGACTCGCTTTCAGTGGGATCTGCGCTCGCCTCTGACTTCTCTGTGGCCTTTGATGATTCAATTGACGTTTCCGTAGGTTCGTGGACATCAACTGAAATGACTTCATTTTCAAAGGACGTCGACGACTGTGTAGGACTACCTACAGATTTTTTATCTTCAGGCGCTTCTTCATTGGATGCCTCTGGTGCCGTAGACGATTTTTCGACCGTTTCCTGGCTCGGTTTCTCTTCGTTAGCGAGTTCCTTTGTCTCGCCAAGTGAATGGTTGCCGTTCTGCGTTTCAGACTTCCCGTCATCTCCAACTGCAGTATGCTTCTTATTGGAGTCAACTTCCATCGCTTCGTGAGGTTCTTTCACTTCGTTCATAGATTCACTTGATTCATAATCTTCCGCTGACACTTTGTCTTTTACATCAAGTGATGGAATATCAGTGCGGACTTCCGTGGTATCCTCTTCCTCAGTTTCCTCAGGGATGCTCCTACTATCTTGAGCCAGCTCTCGCTCATTCGCTTCCAATGGCACCAAGCTGTCGCTGGATTTCATTGAATCTAAACTCTTCGTTGGACTTTCTGGTGGTATGTCCGGAATGGTAGTTACCGGTATGTCATCACTTTTACCATCCACTGATTCTAAGACCGACGGAATTTCTTGTTCATGTTCTTTCGTGGCTTTGTTCTCGTTTTCGGGTAGTACATCTGCACTTGAAACAGATTCCTTGTTCGACTCGTTTTTACTACCTTCTTTATTTGACGAAAGCATTGTTCTGATTCCAGCTTCCAGTGCTCCACTACTTTCCTTTTCGACATGAGACTTTGTTTCTGTTTCGCAAGAGTCCTCTTCCATTTGTAGCAGTAAGGGGGCTTCTTCCTGCGAACGAGACTCTTCAAAATCTTCCTCCGACTCAACTGGCTCAAAATCGAGATCACTCTTTACTTTATTGAGCCCCTTGGTATCTATGACTTTCCATACTTTTGATACCGCCTTTTTAGCTTCAGCACTGGTGCCCCCCTTAGATTTCGGTTCATAAATCTGGCTATTGTCCGAACTTTCGATGTCAGAGAAATATTTTTCCACCGCAGAGGTTTCGCTTTCAATTAGTTCAGAAACATCCTCCACGGTGTCTTCAAATATCTCTTCATCGCTTGACTGCAAACGCAAATTAATTTCCTCTTCTTCTTCGTCGTCTTGAGAAATAACATCCAATCCGAGAGATTCATAATGCGCAGGTGCGGTAGGGATATCTACTTCCTTGGTCAAACCTTTTTTTTCCGAATTTTCAGGACTTTTCGCTAAAGAAACATCACTTGAAGGAGACTTTTCCCCATGCCGTATGCTTGTCGCAACATCACTGGAAGTTGATCCTTTTTCCGGAGACGGTATTGCAATACTCTTTTCCATTTTAATGTAAACAGTTAATTTTTAATTTCAAAACAACATAAACATAGTTTTTATGTGCGGGAAAATAATTAAAACAAAAAATTTGCTTTTTGGGGCATTAATAACCAAGCTTTTCTTTTTTGTTGTACAAAAAATGTGACGTTTCTTCTGACAGCGGCGTTTCCTCCCACAGAGCATCTCAAACTGTTGTATATTGTTGCCTGAACGGTTCAACTGTATTCAGATAGATAAAGAGAAAAAAGTAGTCAGTGCGATAATCTCAGAGAAAACGAATATCAAAATAATAAGCCATTTATTAATAAACGCTGCGTAAAAGTTATTAACTCGCTATTCAGAAGTTACGTCAAATTTTTGTATGCTATCTGATGTCTACTAGCTAACTTACTAGTGCACATTTGTTTATTAATACGGGGGCAAGTAAATATTTGCGAATGCTTTATTAACATTTTCCGGAAACAACAAAAACAAATTTTAAGATTACGCGTGATTAAGGAAGACTCACAAAAAATGTGCATTGTGGACCTTTTTTTCCTTAAAATTCGTATAACTTTCTTTAATGTTACATTATCATAATTTTCATATTGCTGTGGGATCTCGTACTAATCGTTCTGTTTTTATAGACTCTTAAAATCATTGATCCATCAAAATCATCAGGAACAATTAAAATTAAAAAAAACAAACCCTTACAAGCCTGTACGGGGTACTATACTTTATTTTCACATCTCCTCAAACTGTGTTTATGGGTTTGGCTTCACTATGGGATGGAAAAATTTCCCTTTCAAACAACTGTCAATAAACAATTTGGCAGCGTATGTCAAAGAAAGGACGTGTTTTGGAAAATTTTTCGTTTTTTGTTTGCGAAAATTAAATTCCTTAATTTCATTTTAAAACTTAACGATGGCCGATGATTTGCAAAGTTATAAATTACAACTACAACAGGTACGTAACTATCCATATATTTGGGAGAATATTTTTCAAGACCACACCTCTCGCCCGCACAGGTGGAGGCCGCTCTCCTTACAGATCCCGAAAACTCGGAGCTTCTCAAGCTGAAAAAGGATCTCGAAGAGGTCATAGATCTAACGCGCGATCTAATCAAGACACAACTCGAGGAGCAAAAGAAATCCGCTTACGTAGAACCAGCCACTTCAACATCCTACTACGATGAAATTGAAGCAGCTCTGCTGGAGGCGGAGAAGCTTGTTTGTCCGGCCAAGGTTTGGAAAATTGGCGACAAGTGTCAGGCGAAATGGACCGAGGATGGCCAGTACTATGACGCCACAATTGAGGGCATCACCGACGAGGGCGAGGTTAGCGTCATATTCGAGGCATATCAAAATCGTTCCACGACCACGCTAAAAGAGCTCAAGGAACGAACGACCCGCAACGAAGTCTTCCCCTCCACAAAGTGAGTTGTAAAGCGCTAAAACACTTCCAAAAGAGGTTTCTGATTTACTTTACATGTTTCTAGGCGACATCGACCGAATCAAAAAGAATACCTTAAGAAACGCAAACAAAAGAAACAGCAACGCTTCAAGGAGCTTGAGGAGGAACGCGAGCACGACAAGAACAAATGGCTTAACTTTACCACCAAGAATTCCAAAAAGCCCGGAATGAAAGTGAAGAGTATATTTGCGTCGCCCGAGAACGTCGAGGGACGTGTCGGCATTGGCACCTGTGGTGTTGCCGGCAAGGGCATGACTGAGTTCACCGTCGGCGAGAAACTGCGAAAAGGCATTTAGGTGCCAGTTCTATTGTATCTTCTTTTCTATTATTATTATTTTCCCCTCTGATTAGGTTAATTTTTTCACCACAAGTACTGCTGTTCTACTGAACGTTGCTAGACCTAGTTTACAGATTTATCAGTTCGATGTAAGTCAACACACGCATAATGATAACCAATAAAAAGGACGTAGAGTTCTATTAATGTTCGTTTATTTGACTTACAAAATATACACATAGAACCGATCACATGCTAGGGAATCCATTAAAAAAGTCGAATGTCTGTTCGTCGCTCGATAACATCGGCGCTGGTGCTGGGGTTGAAGTGGTCCACTCCGAGCTCGTTCAGCGCTTTCTGTTTCTCCACGAAGGGATAGTCACCGTTCAGTGTTTCGAGAAGAAGCATCGCCGAACCACGAGGAATCGTCAACAGTTTGCAGATATCGTGCACTCTGTGGAGGAAAAGGGATTTTGTTTAAAAAGAGCTGCTCTTTGTCTGTCGATTTGTTTCACTTTTTGAACAGCAAATCCGGGCGCCTTGAGTATTGTCCGAATAGAGCGAATAGGTTTCTTGTCATGTCGTAGTTGAATTGCGCAGAGCCAGCGGACGAGAACTTTGTGTTCATCACCATACTGTCGAGGAAGTAGTCGTCCATTTGCTTGGCAATCAGTCGAAGTGCAAGGTTGAACAGGTTGCTCGACAAGTCCTTCTCCAGGTTGTGCAGTGTGGTTACCATTACCTGGATGAGAACAAAGTAAGATGCGTGATTTGAACCCGCAAAAAGTTTACAAAACTCACCTGGAACATCTCTCCGGCGCTTGTGGATAGCATGAACGGCTCCCTGGACACATTGTCTGGCAGCGATTGCCAGTTGTCGTGCCGGTATGACATTGATTTCGCTTTGATGTTACTCACGGCCTTAATGGCTAGGCTCTTGATGAGCTTCTGTTGCCAGTGTTCAAGTTCATCAACTGGATGTTCAAATACTGAGTTGATTTCATTTGCATTTGGGCCCACTAGTGCCGCATGCAGATGCAAATAGTGCTACAAGACAATACAGACTTCATTACTGGTTCCCTCAAAGGGGCACCTTAACTCACAACATTCTCACCCCACTCCCGGAGAACCGAATTGATGTAGTTAATCGCGTTCAGCACCTGAATACTGTCAACCACCGCGCTGCTGTGTAGCTGCACTAATCTCCGCCGAAAGTTGTCGACCAACTCCAGTTGAAGGTTCAAAAATTGCAGTTGGTGTCCGGGCTGAATGAGGGAGTAGTAGCGATCTTTGATCGCCTCCAACAATCGAATAAATTGGTCGGCGCATTTGGGAATTTTCAGGTCGTCATGTATCCCCGGATCGATGAGCGCCCATGGATCGCAACCTTGCAGAATTTGATCCATTTTATCGGCGCAAACTGGAGAGCAAAACATGAATAAGAGGAGCAAGGAGATAAAGTAGGCACTTACATTGCTCCTCGAGGGAAATCCACTTCAGGAGATATGTCGGTTGGGTAATCACTGTTATTGCACTGGGAAAACTCGCCGGATAGCCAAAGGTTTCACGAATTTCCGCCTCAAAAGCCAGTGTTTCGTCCAGCAAATGCGCGAAAAGATTATCATCCTGAATGATCTCTTCGATATCGGTGGATAGCTTCTCGATTGTCAGTTGGACAAGGCCACGGATAAACTCAAGCTGAAAGCAGTCGCAGAAACATTGCAAGTTCCAGATGGAAAGACATAAAAAGAATGACACCTACCCGAATGTTTAAATCAACACGACCTGCCTTGACAACGGAGGTCTGGAAGCTTCTGCCAACAAACAAATGCGTCTCCTTGACCCAGTTTAGGATTTGTGTGTAGTACCACTCGGGTTTGTCCAAGCGGTTGGTTTGCTTTGTGCCAGTGAAATGGAACAAAAAGCGCTGCCTAAACTGCTTCAGCAAGAGTTTGCTCACAGTGCTTATGGGCTGTAGAAGGATGCTTGGAGTGATTACTTGCAGAGGTTCAATTTCATCTGTTGGCGATTTGAGCTGCAATACACAAGAAGACAAATAACGTTTGTCTGCTGACAGTGGGAAGCTAGCCATACCAGAAACAGATATTCAGCGATCACCGTCAACTTGTTCAAGTTGTCCTTTGAGGGAGTAAATGTCAGAAGATCATTTCCCTGACTTGCCCATTTGATGTTCTTAAGCAGAGTCTCGAATTCACTAAAATAAATCGTAATTTAAAATTACATCCAACGAATCTGCAAAAGGCAGACTTACTTGGAAAACTTCTCCATCAACAGTCCATGCCAGTAAACGGCAGTTCTTGTGGCAAACGATTTTAAAAATTGAGCCTCCACAGCCTCCAGTCGTCCAATAACACTATTCCCTGAATCATGCTCCCCGCTCAACGACAAATACAAGTTCACCATCTTCGTTTCGTCCCTCCCATTTATTGCCGATGTCAGCGAAGTGCTGCAAACACAGACAAAGCTACATTACGACACGCATGGTATTAGCAGCGCCCTACCTTATATCCTGAATATCTCGGACAATGTTCAAGTACTCCACCAATCTTTGCAGTTGCCGCACCTTGTCAAGGTGTGGCCGCACACCGCTAAGGATGCGACTGGAATCTTGAATTTTCGTGGCGAGTTTCCTCTCGAATCGATTCAGTTTTTCCATTTGGAAATCGATGCTTTTGCTCGCTTCCTCGCCACTTTGCAGGGCGGCACGAATGCTGGACGTGTTCTTCTCATCGTCGTAGTTTAACTAGAAAAGACTTGATTACAAATTGCAACACAGCGAATTTCTGTTAGCACCTTCTGTTCGATCTCAGCATAACGTTGTTTATAACTATCCACAAGGCATGAGGCACGATAGAGTTTCTTGAAATCTTTGCCAATTTCATTGTTTAACTTTTCGACGACTCGGTCGTCTATGCTAGGCATTTCGATTGCTTTTATATTAGTATTAAGTAGGATTAACTATGTGCAAACCGTTCCATTTGTGGATTGACCGACGGAATTTGTACACGTCCAAATGAGGATTATGTTGACATGACATCATACTGTCATTTAGTTGAGAGTGATGCCAGTACATTCGACAACTAGTGGAGTTTGCTAACAATTTCAGGAAATCGGGTAGATCTATTTTTGTTAATTATTTATATACAAATGTTTAGACATCAATCTGGGCGAGCATTTTGAATGTTTTCTGAAATCTGAGAGCAAATCTGAATACCACATAAGAGCGATAGGGTAGTTCGCGACAACGTCAGTGTCAAATGAGAAGAAGAATGAATCCAAATGACAGCTAAAAAACTTGTAGGAAAATAAAACGGATTTTGTATGGATGTAGTCTAATTATGTTAAAAAATTACTGAAAAGTGCATAAAAAAGTGCAAACGTATTTGGTAACAACTGAGAAGTTAAAGTAGGTAATGGCAATTGTGCGCTTTTCAACAATATTTGAACAAAACACTACTCTGGCCATTATAAACCAGCTTTGTTATCCTACAAGTTTTTTTGACGTTTGAGCAAAAAAGATAGCCCATCTGTGAAAGGATGGGCTTCGCGAAACACTCTATTCTGAAGAAACACAATCGAATAGGTATAACATTTAAAATAATGCAGTTCTTTCATTTGAGTGGTTTGGCTTCATTTAAATTGGAACTACACCTAACTTCACTATTGTTTACCTCCTTATAAAACTGTCACTTTGCCCGTTGTGATATTTCAATCACGACGCCCTGAGTAGGGATATTCCCGCTTTTCCAAGTTTTTATGCGAAATATTTATTTGTCGAAGCTAAAGTAAATTAATTTCACAATCAATAATGGTGGAACCGAAATCCGGTAAAAGTAAGCAAGGTGAAACGACTTTACCACTAAGCAGAATTCGAACAATAATGAAAAGTTCCGTGGACACAGGAAATATCTCCAACGAAGTTTTGTTTGTTGTCGAAAAGTCTGCGGTAAGTTTTGCGAAAAGCCTTGAATAACCCAAAATAAAATGTTTATTATTTTTCAGGAATTGTTTATACAGCACATGGCAAGGAATGCTTACAAAAAATGCAAACAGGGAAACATGCTAAAGTACGAGCATCTTTCGGCCTTCGTAAGCGAAGATGATTCACTAGAGTTTCTGCTGCAAATAGTGCCACAAAAAATTACGGTAAAGGAATTCAAAGAGATTATCGCGGATGATAGGGAAACTGATGAGACGTCGTCGGAGAGTGAGGAAGAAAACCAGGAACCAGTTAAAAAAAAAACGAATAAGAAGTAGCAGGCAGTAGGGTTAGGTCATTTAAATTTAGATAAGTTTGTTCTTTGTCAGCATTAAATTTCGTGGGGTGTCGTAAACCCACAAATGGTGTGTAAACGTGTGTTTTGTTGTGTACATTTACAGATTGGTGGGGCTAGAAGATAGATGATGCTGCTTCAACTCGGGTAGACGGGTACCTGCTAGTTTATTATGAATTTGGTTCCCGTCTGAGTTGCCAATAAGCATTTTTCAATTTTCGTTTTCGGTGTCAATGTGTGTGAACAACAATTCGAATATTTGTGGCAATACACAGTAGTTGTTGTTTTGCAAGAAAAGAAACGAAAATAAATCAATCGAGACGAAAATGAACTCGCCCATGACAAGGCCGATTTAAAGTCTAGTAGCAGAAATGACAATACATATTTGAATTCTTTTAAAATAAATAGGTTTGGATCTACTAAACAAACAGCACCATAACAAAATTGTTTATGTTGCCCGTAAAAAGGTTCAGATAGGTACATGTAAGACAAAAGTGAACTAGAACTTAAACATCAACCACTATGAACGTGTTCAATTGAAAGAAATGCAAAATAAATGTTCGTGTCAGAGATGAACGAAACCATAATCTTTGGTTCGTGTTCACTTTGTTGCTCTTACACTGGAAATCAAGGCACAATTTATGATGAATTGGTTATTCTTTACACAGTTCTTATAACGTATATTTTCAACAGAGCAACACACAACCCTTAACTTTTTCTATGCAACCGGTTCATGCCTTGGTTATTGTTTTTGTTTTGGTCGTTCTTCGTTTCTTGGCAACACAACAACTGTCAACTTTCTACGGTGTTTACGTCATGCTGACAAGTTGGCGAAGAATTTCCACAAACGCAAGTTTTTTTTTCCGTGTTGCCACGAAAATTTATCAAAAAAACGTGAAAATAGTCGATTTTCCAAACAAAATCGCTGAAAATTAATTGAAAATAGTAATTCCGTCGAATCGAATAAATCAAAAACAGGTCGATGAAATGTACGGATAGTGAAGAATCCTGCAAACACAAAATTGATTCACCGCATATTGTGGAATGAGCTGATAACTAATTTCTTCATCTCCGCAAAACAATAGAAATAGGAACATTTTTCTGTTGATATTTGTTCTACACTCATAACATACAACACACCAAGTTTAAGTTAGTCTAGTGCATTTGACTAGAGAAGAAAGCAGAAGCGTCATAGTGAAGGTGAAAGACGACGCAGCAGAATGCCAAGTGAGAATGGTACGAGGGCGGGCTATCGACGTGCCGAGGTCGATTGGAATCGGTAAGATGTGTTATGTTTTTCAGTTGGTTACTTCTATGGAACATATTGTTGCATGCAACAATCCGAATGTAGTAAACCCGTTCGAATCTTGTGCGTGTCCACGAATGTTTATCTTTGTAGATTAGGGGAGAGTGTGTTAATAGAGGAATGTTTGAAGGTGGGTTTTGTAAAGCTATTGACAATCCTTAAAACAAAAGATCTGCATGTATACCTACCTATATCTACCTACTAATTGAGATTGATTTTCACCCATGATATGCACATTCGATAGCGATATTAATTATGACTCATATTAGTCATAAAAAACGTCAACCTAATTAAACAATATCCATTTGAATAGAGCAGCGGTTCCCAATCTTTTTTGGTCGAGGAGCACTTTTTAGGTCAAACATTCCTCGCGGAGCACTTCGTTACACTTACGCTATTTTCGCAGTTATGTATGTGTAAAAAATGCAATACCCAAATTTTTTTTTTTTATTTTATTAAATTCAAGTAAAACAAGTAAAAGTGTTATCATCGGCCTGGCCGATGCTTTGATTCCCTCCACTGCATACAAGTATGCAAAATTGGTTTTGTGAGGGAGGTACCAGAACTACTTGACCGACATAGCCCAATTTCAATATAAACCTGACGCCGATAAAAAGAAGTCCTTTCACCAAATTTCGTTCACCTACGTCAATTACTTTGGGCGCTATCGTGCTTTCAACAGACAGAGAGACAGACAGACAGACAGACGGACATGGCTAAATCGATTCAGAATGTGATCCTGGGGGGTTATTCCCAAATGCGCGGCGGATCGCTTTTGATGGCGGATTTGAATTTTCGTATAAGCGAAAACACTTTCCAACGTCATTTTATGATTGCATTGAAAGCGATTGGTGTTTAGGTGACGGATTGCTGGCGGATTGTTTGCGAAACTAAAAAGAATGTGGTCGAATGGAAATACAACAAGTAAAAGTGGTATCATCGGCCTGGCCGATGCTTGGATACCCTCCACTGCATACAAGTCATGCAAAATACCAGAACTACTTGACAGACATAGCCCGTTTTCAATACCAACCTGACGCCGATAAAAAGAAGTTCTCCCACCAAATTTCATTCACCTACGTCAATTACTTTGGGCGCTATCGTACTTTCAACAGACAGAGAGGCATGGGTCCAATATTGGTTTTGTATGGGAGGTACCAGAACTTCTTGACCGACATAGCCCATTTTCAATACCAACCTGACGCCGATAAAAAGAAGTCCTTTCAAAAAATTTCATTCACCTACGTCTATTACTTTGAGCGCTATCGTGCTTTCAACAGACAGACAGACAGACAGACGGACATGGCTAAATCGATTCAGAATGTGATCCTGATTCAGAATATATATACTTTATGAGGTCTCCGGTGACTCCTTCTTGGCGTTACAAATGTATTGGCAAAGTGAATATACCTTCCTGTGGAGGGTATAACAAGTAACATCAACGAAAAAAACAAGAACAATGTTAATTAAAGAACATAAGGAATTCAATGACAAGTTCAGAAGCACAAAATAAATAGTCACTAGTGTAATGGAATTTTGCTATTTCGATTTTTTTTATTTTGCCGCGGAGCACCAGGATATCCTTCGCGGAGCACCAAGTGCTCCGCGGAGCACACTTTGGGAAACGCTGGAATAGAGCACCCAAAAGTTTGGCTATGAACAAAACCGGTTGCGTCTACAGTTTGGTTAAATAGGGAAATTCAATAAAACTCCGTTTGACCATAAAGTCTACGATCGCTAGTGCTGCAGGAATGTTTGTTGAACGTGTAATGGTGTTAACCTGGAAAAGCATTTCATATAAATTCAAACCCATCACTGTTTCAGTGTTGATTGCAAGTTGGGAATCAACCAGTGCAACCTTCAAAAAGGCTTTACGCGTCTTTTAGCCAACCAACTTTATACCATCTCCATTTTTTCATTGCAGCTACGGTCTCGGCGACGACGACGAGCCGAATTTCCGTCAAAGATCCAACACTGGCGGCTTTGTTGATCTTGGAAATGAGTACACTTATGCAGCTGGCGGACACCATGCGTCTGGAGCGAATGAAATATTTGCCGGCGAACAAGGTGACAAGCCATGGTAAGGACGAACAAATATCCCCAACACAATCCCTTCAAACATTTTCGTTTCAGGTGGCGAACAAACTTCTTTATCTCACAACCGGTATTATTCGGTACATGGGACGGTGTGTTCACCTCGTGCCTGATCAACGTGTTCGGGGTGATAGTGTTCCTGCGTTCTGGCTGGATTGTCGCTCAAGCGGGCATTGTTAACGCGGTTCTAATTATTTTCTGTACCGTCGTCATTGCCCTGGTGTCTGTTTTGTCGGCGGTTGGCATCTGCGAACGATGTCGCGTTGAGAGTGGCGGCGTGTACTTTTTAATTGCTCATACGCTGGGCTCCAGATTTGGCGGGTCACTGGGTCTGCTGTATTGCTTTGGACAGGCTGTCGGTTGCGCCCTTAATGTGATGGGTTTCGGCGAGTCCATGGCCGGACTAGTCGGCCTAGAGGGAAACACTTGGGCTATTAGAGGATTTGCGGCAGCTGCTGTGCTGTTGTTGGGTGTCATCAATGTGGCTGGCGTAAAGTGGGTCATTAAGCTGCAGTTTGTGTTGCTTATGATTCTGTTGATGTCGGCGTTGGATTTCATGGTCGGCAGCTTCGTTGGAGAGGATCCAAGTGGGTTGCATAGGACATCCCAATGTTATGGATAAAAGTAATTGTTGGTTTGTTTTTTAGAGAACGGCTTCGATGGTTGGGTCAGCAGCAACTTCTTCGACAATCTGTGGCAGAAGTATGAAGATGGTTACTCATGGTTCCGGGTGTTTGGCGTATTTTTCCCCACAGTGACTGGTGTGCTGTCTGGAATTAATATGAGTGGCGATTTGCGTGCACCCTCAACCGACATTCCCAATGGAACACTGGCCGCATTCGGAACTTCGTAAGAAAGTTGAAAGAGTTTGACTGGAGCGTTGGCTAATAGTCTTTTTTACAGAACCTTCCTGTACATGGTTTTCGTGTTGTTCCTCGGCTCAACATGCACGCGGGAGACTCTACTCACGGATTTCATGATCTCTGTAAAAGTGTCTGCAGTGCAATTCCTTTTATTGGCCGGGATATATGTGTCGAGTATGTCCTCGTGCTTGGGTGCCATGTACGGAACGCCCAGGGTGCTGCAAAGCATTGCCAAGGAGAGCGTGATACCAGGAATCGATATCCTCGGCAAGGGAGTAAGTGAACAAAACCTTCTATCCTCTGGAAAGTTGTCTCACCAGTTCATTATTAGCGCGGGCCAAACAAAGTCCCCCTCTACTCGATGGCGGTAGTCGCAGCCATCACGATCACTTTCATCATGGTCGGCGACATCAATTTTCTTGCCCCCATCGTCACAATGCCTTTTCTGTTGACCTACGCCTGCATTGACTACTCTTACTTCGCACTGGCTCAAACTTTTGACATCCAAGAACAACGCGAGGAACGATTCCGCATTCAGGCATCCAGTCCTTCGTACGAGACCCGCCGCTATGGCGCTGTCCACGATGAAAATGACTTGGATCTACTTTTCCCCGATCGAGTGCGTCACAAGAATCTACAGGTCAGTAGGGTGTTCAGTCTTTGAAATCGTATACTCACATGTCCCTTGCAGAGCCCCACAACATCGCAACAAAACACACCACTTCATGTGCCTTCTAAAACTACCCCAGCAACAATTCCAAACGAGACTGATAGCAACAACACAAACCATTTACAATTGGAAAACACCGCCAGCAGTAGCAGCAACAACACTGACGCAGTGATATTCCGCGACGGAACGAACAGTACAAACATATCTGGCCTTGGCGATGCAGATAACGAAGAAGATGCCGAGCCCATTGCACCCATCCGTCCGCCAATTCATTCGAAAACGAAGAACTGGTACTCGGGCTTTTGCAATCGATGGGCTTCTCTATTGGGAGTAGGTTTTATTTAGGCAGTGGTTGATGTATTTTTCCTAATTTTCAAATTTGTAGGCAGTTACCAAGCTGATAGTGATGCTTCTGGTCAACTGGTACTATGCGTTGACGTGCTTCGTTGTCGTATTCTTCGTGTGGGTCTACGTGGGCACAGCAAATCCGGCTGTGAAACCGGGTGTCACCGCCGAATTCAACCTGTTCGGGTGGCTAAAGAGCGTTGTTTTCAGATGTTTTGGGTAAGTTTACAAAATCAGCGTGTATGAAGTACGGCAGCTTCATTTCGTGTCCAAACTTATCTACTGCAATTTTAACCACTCATCCAATCACCACCAATTCCAGGAAACGAATTCACGGCTATGAACAGATTGTGGTGACACCCTCATGTCCGGGTGTTGATCTCTCACCAACGCAGCTCAACGATGACAATGAAGATTTCCCACAGCGCCGAAGATATCACCATTCATCGCTCGTCCAGGGACATTTAGTCGATGACATCTAGTAATCACTTAGCACACTCTCACACATGCTGCGCTGTATAGGACCAAAACCTTAAACCCAACAAGGAATGATAATAATAGTTTTAGAATTTAAACCTACAAAGTGTAACTAAAAAGCAAAAACGTGCAAGCATTTATTGTAAATTGTTTTGACATTATTAAGCGTAAAACTCTTTTTTTACCATTTACCTATATATTCCTTACTTTGATTATATTTATGCATTTAATTACTCAGTTATGAGCTTTTGTTTTGTAGATTTTGTAAAAACCAATTTCCTTTACGATTTTAAATTATTTTCTAACATTAAACAATTGACAACAAAAATTATATACACAAAACTGTTCGTTGGACGTACTGGATATTTATATGTACTGTATTTAGGGAAGTAAATGTTATATATAGATTATATACTTATATATTTGCTTGCGTATACAAATGTATATTAAAATATTAACATAAATAAAAATAATGAAATGCTGTACTGATAAGATCAAAAATGTAAACCAAATGTGCATAAAATTGAGTAGCAATTTATATGAAAACAAAACAAAAACAAAAACCTTCAATAAAGTGAAAACTAACATTTTTGTAATAAAAAAAACGTCTTTCAATTGAGTTTTATCGGTTGAGCGTCTTCCAGCTATGTAGGACTTCAATTATTCCGACTGAAATATCAACTACTACCAAATATCTCGCACAATGAACGGTATCAAGTTCACACTTTATTTGGTATAATCTGTTGCTCAAGCCGGAATCTATATAAAGGGTGATTTTTTAAGAGGTTTAGAACTTTCAAAAAAAAAAAAAACACAAAAAATTCGAAAAAATGAATGAAATATTTATTTGAATCGATAGTTTGAACCTTACAATTTAATGTTTAAAGATAATTTCATGCAAATGTTGACCGCGGCTGCGTCTCAGGTAGCCCATCCGCTGAGTCCAATTTTGGCATACTCTTTCACACATATCGGCCGGTATCTCACGAATGAATGCATGGATGTTGGCTTCCAGTGCGTCAATCGAAGCGGGCTTGTCCCTATACACATTAGCCTTGGCATACCCCCACAAAAAATAATCTAATGGTGTCAAATCGCACGATCTAGGCGGCCAATTGACCGGCCCGAAACGTGAAGTTAACTGTTCACCAAACTCGCCTCGCAATTGCGCCATTGTTTCGCGTGCTGTGTGGCATGTGGCACCGTCTTGTTGAAACCACATATCATGCAAGTCAAGAACTTCGATTTCGGGCAAAAAAAAGTTTGTTATCATCGCTCGGTAGCGTTCACCATTGACAGTAACGCTGCGATTCGCATCATCTTTGAAGAAATATGGCCCAATAATGCCGGCGGCCCATAAACCGCACCAAACAGTGGCTTTTTCGGGATGCATTGGTAGCTGTTGCAATGCTTCTGGCTGATCTTCACTCCAAATGCGGCAATTTTGCTTATTTACGTACCCATTCAACCAAAAATGAGCCTCATCGCTGAACACAATTTTTCGATAAAAAAGCGGATCCTCGGCCAGCTTTCCAAGAGCCCATTCACCAAAAATTCGGCGTTGTGGTAGGTCGGCTGGCTTTAGTTCTTGCACCAGCTGTATCTTAAAAGGCTTTACGCCCAAATCCTTCCGCAAAATTTTTCACGTAGTGCTGTAACAAAGGCCTAACTGCTGGGAACGGCGCCGAATCGACATTTCGCGGTCTTCTGTCACACTAGCTGATACGGCCGCAATATTTTCTTCACTACGCACAGTACGTAAACGTGTTGGTGGTTTAATGTCCAACAAAGTAAATTTGGTGCGAAATTTGGTCACAATCTTCCGAATAGACTGCTCAGAAGGTCGAGAATGCCGATCATAAAATGGAAGCAGCGCGCGATGAACATTTCGAACCGAGCACGAATTTTGCTAGTAAAATTCAATAATTTGCAAGCGTTGTTCATTTGTAAGACGATCCATGGTTAAATTGCAAACCAAACTGAAGCTGTTTGACAGTGACACAAGGTACTAAACACACGTCAGCTGTCAAAACCAGTGTTGCCAAAACCAAACCAGCTAAAAAATCACCCGCATGTTTGGTTGCATCTTAAGGGATAGGATAGTTTTGGGCCCGATTGGTGGCGCTGTATTGCAAGCATTACAGAATATGTGATGTGGCATATGGCCTATGTGTACGAAGGCCGTTCGGCGCATATCGCTTGGTAGAAAGAAGGGGAGCTATATTGTATACTACCACTCGCCCAAGTAGTCCAGCATACTAACCACTGAGCCACCGTGTTCACAAGTCGCAACTACTGATATTTAATGTTCCTTAGGACCTTTATCGAATGTGAAATGGGAAAAAAATTATCCGAACGGTGAACGGTGCCGGGCAAACTTCGAGCGACCGCCATGACATCATCGCACGATTTTTTAAACAAAACCTGAAAACGATCGTGGACTTTATCGTTAAGCACAATCGCGTACTCGGTTGAAAGGCAGAAGCGAGGATTGCCTATTGCCCACATTCTGCTCTGGTTGATTTGGTTGATTGAGAAAATCTGACCGGAACAACTCGATTCAATCATAAGCGCAAAAACAACGATCAAGAAGCCCGAAAATCTATGAAGTTTCTCAATTCAATTCCAAGGGAGTTTCAGTCGTTCAATGGAGAGGTTCTACTATCAAAAGGGATGTTAAAAAATTAATCAATTTTAGGCGGTACGAAGTTCGCCGGGTCAGCTAGTTGTTTATAAAAATAAACACTAAATTGAGACTGAAAATGTGCGGCCAATTTAAATCTGGCTTCGATTAGCTTGAAAGTATCACGCAAGTAAAATGTGTGTATTTATCTTCTTAAAATCAGTCGATGCAATTATTCAATTTCCCGACTCAGTGCAGTTTGACAGACACGATCATAGATGCATTTAGTTGATTGTTAACATATTACTAGCATGCAGCACATAATTCTGTAGCGACATGCATTCTATACCACGATCGCTACTGATCGTTAGTTGTATATCAAGCTCCATCAGAACAAGTTCATCTCGCAGTTATGCTAGCAGTGCTACTGATCGTTGCCCTGGTTGTCCTTATTGTCAGCTATTCGATATGGACTTCAACTTACTGGTCGCGTCGAGGGATCAAAGGACCCAGAGGGCTGCCAATATTTGGGAATATGTTTAATTACTTGATCGGAAGAAGACACTATGGATATGTCTATGAAGATATTTATAAGTAAGTTGCCGTATTGCTGCAAAACGCATCAGTAATTCATTTTTAAAATGAAGATCACTTCCAACCGCATCCTACGTCGGAATGTATCGAGTTTTGAACGAACCAGCAATTTTGCTACGTGAACCGGATATGATCAAGGAAATTATGGTGAAGAAGTTCTCTAGCTTCCGCGATAATGTTTTGTATATCGATGAAGGACGCGATGCGATTATAATGTGTGATCCATTTGTGGCCAAAGGGGAGAAATGGAGAGTTTTGCGAAACGAACTTGTTCCTATTTTTACTCCAAACAAGGTGAGTGGAAATGAAGACGCGTGTTTTTGTTCGTATAACTCCCTTTTGTAGGTGAAGATGTCATTTCCCCACATCGCTGCGGTATGTAAGAAAATGAAATCGTATCTTGAGGAGAACGCAGGACGGCAAAGCTTTGAGGCTAAAGATGTATGAGTTTTGACGTAAAAAAAAATGGATTATACTTCCCAAAACTGCTCTTTACAGCTCTGCTCTAAGTACACTTTAGATGTGGTAGCTTCAGCCGCTTGTGGACTGGACGGGGAATCATTTACAAATGCCAACTCGGACTTTACACAGCTGGTGGAGAATCTTTTCATGCCAAATCCGTACAGCCTAGTCGAAACGACGGCTCTACTGTTCTTACCAAAACTTGGAAACTTCATCAATTATCGGTAAGTACGCGTTGACGATTAGAAAATCCATTTACAAGGCCTTAAACCACCACAGGTATATTCCGACGAAAGTACAACATTGGCTGTCTACAATTATTGGTCGAGTTCTATCTCAACGACGAGAGGTGAAAGGCCTTACAAATAATCGCAGTGACTTCATTCAGTGGCTTATCGAGGCAAGGCAGAAGGCTGGTGAGCCTGTGGACGAGTTCATCATACTCGGACACTGTAGTACTTTTCTCTTGGAGGGATTCGAGACATCTGCGGCGCTGATGTCGTTTGCTTTGTACGAGGTAATGGGAGTCTTGTTACCATAAATTGAGTTTTTTCTACATTATTCTCTCCTATAAACAAAGTTTGCAATAAATCCGCACATACAAGATCAAATCCAGTCTGAGATCGACCGCGTTGTAAGCAAGTATAACGGACAGCTTTGCTATGAGGCTTTACTGGAGATGACGTACTTGGAAGCGGCTCTATATGGTTTGAAGTAAAACACGAATGACTATCCTCGCTTTAACATTTTATTTCGACAGAAACTCTTCGTTTGTTTCCTCCAATGTTGGCCCTGTTAAAGCACTGTACGCAACCATTCGAGCTGCCATCGCAGTTCAAAGGAGTCCAACTCAAGGAAAAAGTTGTCGTCGGCGAGGGAACGGTTTTTATTATTCCTGTGAAGGCAGTTCATTAGTATGTATATTCGCATCTTATAAATAAATGTAGACTTGTCTTGTTTTTAGTGACTCGGAGATATTTCCACAGCCGTATAAGTTTGATCCAGGTCGCTTTACAGAAGAAAACAAACGCCAGAGGGCGAACTGTGCCTTCTTGGGCTTTGGCGAGGGCCCACGCATGTGTCCAGGTGAGAGGGGAAACACATTAAACAATTTGGATTATGAAACCTCTCATTTTTAGGCATGCGATTTGGATTAGCGCAGAGCAAAGCTGGGCTTGCCACAATGCTGATGAAATATTCGGTTGAGCTGTCGCCCAAAGCTAAACCGTTGAAAATAGCAACCACAACGTTTCTCACATCCAGCCAGAGTGGAATTTGGATTGATTTTAAGCCACGGACATAGTGAACGAGACGAAAGAATGAGTATCCAACATTGCGGGAACTTTTACTAAATCATTTAATAAAAATTAACGGCGAGAACTTTTCACCTTACCTTAAGCTGGATTACGTCCAGTCAATCACATATTTTTTTCCTTTAAGAGCATTTTTCCTTTATGTGATCATTTCTGTTAGTATTTCATGCAGGTTAAAATGCCGAACTTTTCTTGCTGTGTTAAGGCCCTTAAAACCAACGCGAAAAATCGCTGATCCGATTCGAACTTTTCAATCGGGTATACTTATACGTATCCCGCGGGAAAATCTGTTCATCACAACAAAAATCAACGAGTAAAAGTACTGTAGGAATTTCGAATTCGGTTTTCGGATACCTTCACGTTTGCCATATAAAAATGAACTAAGTTAGCGTCAGCCTTATTCACGGTAGTTAAACTCACAGCAGTGGGCCAATATGTCCTTGCCTTTAATCTTAACAACATCATCCCTAACCTTAATGTAAGTTCTACTCAAAACTTGCCTTGAGGGATATTCACACCATAGACAAACCATACTGAGACCCCCAACTCACAATCCTCTTGCCGCTGGCCCCCTCAGTTTTTTTTCAAATTCGCCATTTTGTATTCCTATCGGTGTTATATCAATTCGGAATCCGAATGAATCCGAATGACATGCAAAAACATACAAAAAATACAAAAATAAATGCTGCCAACCTCGGCAGCCGTGGGGAAATGTGAAAGAGTTCGGGAATACCACATTTTACCATAACTGAATGCCATTGGTTAGTTATTATTAATTTTTTAAAGGTACATAATTTGATTTGTGTGGTTAATAAAACTATCTAAAGGAGATGTTTTATGTACTAGAAATATATTGGGACAAATATGGTTGTGTATTTCCCGCTTTTGGATAAAATTAACTTCGGTTTCGTGTGTAATTTTTTTTTTAAATAATAAAGAAAATTTGGTCAAAATGTTTTTATTTTCCCTCAACCAACATACATTCTTAATGTCTCTGATTCACACCCCCTTTACAACATTAACAATAACAAGACCTTCGTGTCCGTGTTTTGCTATTGTTTCCCCCAAACTGACTAATTTGTTGCTCTTCCCCATGCCCTCCTTCACACTCTAATGAACGGGTTGCATTGAAGTTTGCTTGAATTTCGGCCACGTCACATCAATGTATGTTGAAGTTTGAATAAGATGTATAGTTCACCATCTTTTTCCGACAATGACGAAGCAACGGGGAAGACTAATTCGTCATAGGAGGGGAGCGTGGTTGGCGCTTTTGAACTGTGATTCGATTGTTTGCACGTGGTAAGGTAACGAATCAAACGCAGTGCGAGAAATGTCAGGAAGCAGTAAGAGGGCTCGACTGTGCGACGTATCCTAATTTGTTCCCTCGAAAACCTATTCCGAATGAATAATTTTCCTGGGGGAGTTGTGCGCTTTCTTTCCAAATTGGCCTGTGCGTTTTATTAGTGGACCCTTACAGGACTGCTTTGAAGGAATATTTCAATATTTGCGTACGATTCTTTAAAAACAAAGCCCGGCGAAAATTTTACGAAAGCCAATTGAAGGCCGTCTTCACACAATGTAGAAGCAGTAAAGGGTCAGCTGCAGATCTCAGTGGAATCATAAAAAAGCATATCAGTGAAGCCTTTCAATCTAACATTTGCTACATCTAAAAAGGTTTAATGGAAATTGAGTAGGTAAATAAATAAAATAAAGGTTTGAGTTGCTACAGTCCTATCAAGCTTTGACACAAACAAAATGTTACCTAGTCGGTAAATATTTTAACAGCGCTCTGCTATATTTAGACAGATTTACTACACCGCAGACCGCACTGTGAGATTTATGAAAGAATCGTGCTGAACTTCTAAAGGAGGCTTATTCGCGGTATGCGATTCTTATCTATAACATTAACATTGACCCACACAAGCAGGGTATACCTACATAGCACGACCACGACGACGTGCCAAAAATCATTAAAACCGTGTGATATTCTTCGCTTGGGATAATTAATTTCATCTGGAAATAACTCTCTGGCATAAAAAAGAAAAAGAAAATAAAACACCGCCAACAAAAGGACAATGTAGATAACTCCCGTAGCCGTAACTGTAGGTGGTCCTTCATTGCGGTTCGAATTACGATAAGGTTAACGACACTCTTGACTTACGTGCGACTCCTAATAGGATTACGAGGATTAATATCGCTAAAATTTCGCTTTTATCGTCCTTTTAATATCATAATGATTTTTCGCAAACAGGAAAAAAATTGACAGCTCCAAGGTGCGGTGACAGAATGAACAACTGTTTTTCGATTCTTTTTCTATTGGACTACCTATTTGAGAGATGCAAGATTATGTCAATAAAGTGTGACAGGGGACAAGAGCCTTTTAGGTATTTGGAACGTTTAAGTTTGTTATTGTCATCATCGTGGTTTTTATGAATGTTTTTGATGTTTATAGCGCAATTAGTTGTTATCGCGGGTTCAGTTGTTATTGGTGCAGGCAGATAAATCTTCTTAAAGGGTATACTCAAATAGAATGCGATGTTTTCCAACTTTTTGTAATGATTTTTTGAAGGTCGAGTCCCCAAAATATATCGGTAGGAAAAAATGAAAAAATTAAACGATTTCAGTTTCAGAATGTTAAACTTTTTGATATACCTAATAGTGATTTGCGACTCAAATTCTTACAATCAGTTTTGTTCTTTCCGGTGGATAAAACTGAAACTCCTCGCTCAGTAGTCCAGCAAACTATAAACACTAAGGCACTCCGCCCACAACCTTGGCACGCATTCAAAAATCTAGTTATCTTAAGTCGACTTGAATTGTCTATACTAGAGATAAACCCTGAACGTAAAAACTAGATTGGTCGGTAAAGTAACAATTCTTACCTCAGCCACATATACGAACTGTCAAGTTATCTGTCAAATTATCCATAGATTTCGGCCGCATTCAAGAATCTAGTCATCTTAAGTCGACTAGATTGGTCTGGATGAGATGCAACCTGAACGCAAAACCTAGATTGGTCGGGAACGTCACGTTTTCTACATCAGCCACATATGAGGACTGTCAACGTAGTACTTAGTCACGAATTTCTCGACTAGATTCGTCGGCTACCCCTCCATAAACGTCAACTGAAACAGCTGCTCTCTCGACCGATTTCGACCAATCAAAACCGAGATTCACTTAGTGAGAGAGCTGTCAGACTTACTAAACTAGATACTTGAACGTCCCCATCAGCTAAAACAAAACTGTTAATGTGATCGATCTAGGCAAATCAAAACAAAACTGAAATATCAACATCAAGTCAACCAATTGTCAGACTGACAGATACTTAAACGTCCCCACTTTTCGATGCAGACTGCTACTACAGCTGTGCGCATAAAGTTCAATGAGCTCAAAATGGAACTGACAAGCTAGTACTATACCCGCCCTTGTAAACAACCGTCCCAACATTTCTCTCTCAAGAATAACTGCATAAAGGAATCCCCCGCCCTACCCCAATAAAAAGATCCCATTGTGTTAATGACTTTACCATTAGCGTCGGTGTTTCCACACACACCCCCTCGAAATATACAAGCAATCAAAAAACATCAATCCAATTCGGTTTAATGGCAATGATGTTGATGAGATTTCTCTTCATTCCTTCACTTCGTGTACAATTCCTTATTTTGGTAATTAATTACATTACATTTAACAAGTAATGACATAGCTACTGTTGCACGAACGAACAAAAAGGACAAATACATTCAATGAGACACATGAGCGTCAATTACTACGCCCCCACATAGCCGATGGAGTCACTATTCATGTGTCAATCACCCGTTGAATTGACGAACGTTATAACCCATTTTGGGAGCAGTGACATATCGACGTATTCGAAATGTGTGATGGGAAGTGCGTAGTCAAGTTCGGCCCTTTATTGCTGTGTGATTGATATTGGAAAATAAAAAGAGCTGCTAATTTAGGTGACCGAGCGACACTTTTACACATTAGGTCGAAAGACAAATTTACGATTTCCTCTTTAAGTGGACTCTAGATAAAATCTTTACACGACGCACACATCAGTAAGTACCTATAGCCAATGACCTATATCTCATGCCAGCCTTCGACTCCGAGCTTTGAAAGGCGCCAAAAGGAAAAACCCTTCCTTCATCATATTCATTTAATATACCAATACCCATTCCTGACATGTGAGAGTTGGAAACGCAGTTGTAAATATTTGCGCAAAAATCTGTCCACTATACACGCATCACTTTGCGAAATAATTCTCTTCCTTGTCACGTCATCGAGCGAATTTCTGTCATAACAGTTACGCACTATCTTCGAGGAAAACTTTTCCACTTGCTTAAGAAAGTCACGATCTATTCACTTAGTGGAAAAGTGCTCTAAATTAGTTTCCTCATTTAGTAACTTCTGACAGCAGGATGAGTATAATTAACCCAAATTGAGGAATCAACCGACTTTGGGTCAATAAACCGCCGAGCAATTTTCTATCTAAGTTAGTCCTTTAATTAACCAAACGAAAACAATGGGGCGAGACAGAACTGAAAACTTACCCTTTCTACTTACATACACCATTCCGACACTGCACCTTGTAAACACACGCTATAAATATACATCCTGCCATCCGGTCAGCTGCATTCCTTCGAGCGATTTGTAAAACACTAATTCGATAAGACGGGCCATGCTCGTGCAAGGTGTGCCCCGCAGCCTTAATTCTTTTGCATTATATCTGACGAAATGTTGCATCCGTTATTCACTTTGCTTTTTTTTTTTGTTTTGGTGGCCAAACTGAAGAAAAGGACCTACAGAAATCTGGGTTACATCCGTGAATGTGCGAAGTGTGAATGCCTTGCGTGATGGCATGCATCGATATCCTTGGAACTTGTACTCCAAATGAAGTGAAATAGAAAAATACCTACTAATGGAGCGAGTACCTACCCTTGAAGGACTATAGGAAAAATCGGGAGACTCACCTCATTCCCTGTTGATAATAAATTCAGGGGACACCTCGCTGGTAGTTTTACAACCCGATTCCGGTTCTGTATAATTAGATCTCGAATCCACTTACTGATACAATTATCCTGTTGCCACACCGAGACATTGGCTGACCTACTAAATCACACATCACAATGGAGAATAGACTGGGCAACATTTTTCCGTTTGTCGAGTGTCCTGTCCATATACGAAGCAAATTAAACGCTAGCCAGGTAAGGAAGGAGAAGGACTAACACGGAACAGGCCACCAACTGTAGGTGTAGTATAGCGCACTCGTCTGACTCAATTGGACAAGAATTTCTTCCCTGTTCAGCAGTTCGGTTTAGGATCTAGACGGGCGCACACGTGTGAAACTCATTCGAAAAAATTATAGTTCAGTTAGGTACGTGCCTGGCCCGAACCACCGTGAAACGTGTGGAAAAAGGACGAAAACGATTGTTTGCGCCACTGTCGTGTGTGCAGATATAGAGACTAAAAGAGGAGCCATAGCTCCCTGTAGGCAACAAATGTGTTTTGTGTTTTTTCGCTGCGTGTGTACAGAGCGATAGGAAGGATTTTTATCCGATTGAATGATTTATAGTGGTGTGGCGCTTAATATTACACTAGGTATACGGGAAGATTTGATGTGAGCGGGTGGGGTAGGTTGGAGAGCTGCTCGTTCATGTGAAATGACAAACAACTGGAACACCGAGAAGACGCAGAAAAATGTTTCAAGGTAAATTTTTGCGTAAATGAATGAATTTCCATAAGGCGGCGTTTGCGTAGGTATCGCCTATCGCGTGTTGTCCCAAAAAGAAAGAACAGGGATATTAGTCTCTGTTTTGGGGGAAAAAATGACTTGATATAGTTTTGTTTACTTTTTTATATCGTTTCAGAGACGTGGGTTGGTATCACTTACCTTGTTTGTTTAATCAGTTTCGAGTTGCTGGCTGCTCTATCAGATTTATGAAGTTTGTAAAGTTGATATATTTGTACAAGAGTGATCCAGTTAAATGGATTTTCCTTGGCAAGTACAAGGAAATCAGTTTTTTTTTTAAATAAGTGACTGATTGGTATAGAAACAGAAAAGTGTTAGCTAGTTAACTTGGGGCTAACCTTGGCATAATCAAAAAGCCAATAAATTGTAGTACATATTCCAAATCTTAGACTCGACGTCTAAGAACTTGTCTGTTTAAGGCAAGAAACGTCAGTTTTGATTGTCACCTCAACACAAAATTTGCTGCAGCTTTGCAAAAAATGATATTTTCAGCGTTTTTTTTAGAAGTTTAACAGTTTATTTTGACTTCGCTGTGAGATGAAGTCTATGTGTCAATTGCTAAATAATAATCACATACTGACATCTGACACCACAGATGCTTATGAAGCGATGATGGCCTTGCGAGTCTTTAACGACGACCGCGTGTGTACTTGGGTTCTCAGTAAGATAGCTGTCTATTGGGACAAAGTGCGTTTGGAAGAAATGACACAATCCTTTTAATTACATTTGAACTGTCAAACTGTTAAAACCTGTTAAAAATTTAAAAAATTAATACGTTTCTATTAATTATGTATATATTTATTCAGATAACTAACAGCCTTATTTATTAGAATTTGCTAAACACGCTTATACACCTGTATAGTTATGCAGTGTATAATAATTTATACAGCCCTTATACACCCTTCCAAAAATTGTTATTAATAAAACATTTTTCCACGCATACTAGTTATACAGGGCTTGTGTCAAAAAAAGTACTGAAAAAGAGAAATCTATTACATTTATCTGTCCGAAATGATAAAAAAAACCTAAGCAGCTTGTGGGAAATGCAAATTCAAATACAAATAAAAATAAAAAAATGGAAAAGTAAAAAGAAAAAGATGGGATATTTGGGACTCCATGAGCCGGTAGTCTAATCAAATTAAAACAAATATATATATAGCGATTAAAAATAGCTCATGTCTGCCCATATTTCTAAGGCAAGTTATAGAGGATACTTGCAGAATCTTTTAAATTGAAAATGAAAACGTCGATACATCGAATTTATTTTTGATTTCATTTAATATAAAATGTGACAAATTATTTAAGTCAAAATGACATTTCGACTATTCCACCTCTATACAAGCTCTAAACAACGTCCAAGTGCGTTTAGCTTATACAAGCTCTGTACAACGTTGAAAATTTTTTATAAATAAGGTTTTTGCGTTTAGAGGCATAATAGAGCGTGCATAACTTTATACACTCTCTATAATACGTTTATAAATAAGGCTGTAAGCATTTAAATTATAAAAATGCAAAACTCTCCGCTTTTTATTACAACGAACAACCACATCTGCTGCCTGTCAGAGATTGCCACGTACAGAGACTGCGAGCATTGAGAGTCACTACGTTACAAAAACAAACTCACATAAAACGAATTGCTGAGAGTGGCCTGACTGTCGGTCTTATGGGGACCTGTTGCGCCGATTTAATTTAAGTCCTTAATACTGTGTCTCCTTTTTTTCAGGTTCCTAAGACGTTCTCAAAAAACTGCATTTAAATCTGTTTAGTTAGGTTCAAAGTATTTGTGGTAGATGGAAAAAGGAGGGAAAACATAAAACTTAATTAACATTGTTTTAGCGCCAGGATGACATTTCCAAGAAAAAAACCCTAATGTCCACAAATTCTAGATATAGGTACCAATGATTTAAAATAAATTTGCTAAACGATTTCGACTGCAGGTCAAATAAAATACAGGACAAAGCTTTCGATTCAAAAAAGTATTTACTTTAATAAGCCCAACAAAATGTTCAATATAGCAAGCAATTGGCATCACCTCCTATTGTAACCTAAACTGCTAATGCCCATGTTCTAGTTTTCGATTGAAGAAAAGAATTGCCCTTTCTATGAAAGAAACAAATCTAGAAGTGCTCTTTTCATGTATTCTATGTTTCGAGGTCAGAAGTGTCTGGGATATTTTTAAAGAATTGCCCTGAACTCACCAACACACGCTAGCAAAATGTCAGACTGAAATGTTTGTTGTGTTTATTAAAAAAACAAATTTTTCGCTGTGTGAACCGAAAATATACAATTATTTGTGCAAAATGTACACTTAAATTGATATTGATTTGACATAAACATTCATAAACATAAAAAAAGTAGCAACAGAAAACCAAGTCTCACAAATGGTGTCTACCACTATCTATTACAAAAGTGCTCCAACAAATTTCATTGAAAAGAGCAATTCCCAATTATGGGGTAGAAAGGCATTAAATGGCAACTCTTAAAATTAATGTCGAACTATGTTAAAAAAGTAATAAAATAATAATAATTATTATTAAAAATTTAAAGAAAATTGTCATCTAATAAATGTATAAATGTAGCTGCAAATAAATTGTGATCTAACCTTTTAATAAATGTAACTGCAATAGAACATTATTTCAAATGTTTGGTACACTAATTGCAAATGTTTGGTACAATAATGTGCAAAAGTCAACGGTAAAAGGAGCGAATATTTGAGATTACTAATTTGAGTACTATACAAATAAGTAAAAGTATTCTGTGGATAGTTTCCGTTAAACACATGTACAAATTTTAGTTAGTAAGCAGACTTAAGTTAGAAATAGAATGCAAACATTTTACGTAGCTGCTGTAACCAGTTTCACCGGCATTTGTCCCATAGTCAACAACACTTTTTAAAAATATCCGCAAAAGTAGGTAGGTGTCTAATAATCATTTATTCAGGTCAAGTTTTGCCAGTTCAAAATAGCGACATTTTTAATAGAAAGCTATCTATTGTCACCTAAAATATTTTTAGGCTGAAATATAAATTATTGAGTTGAGTGTTCCAAATCTAATTGCGTTCGTTATCACAAAAAATAAAAATATGAAAAAAACAAAAAAATTACTTTGGCATCACCAGCGGAAGTGATGCCATATCCACGTACATTTATTTTTGCTTCTGATTTTAAATCAAAAAAAGTAATTTCAGAAACGATTTGAGTAATATGAATTTTTGAGTGAACCCACTTCTGGTACACCCCGTAATCATGCTGCGAAAAAAGGTAGGTGTAAGGAAACAGGCTGTCAGTCTTTAATGCGACGGCTTAGTTTCTATATAATGTAAATATTTTTCAAACTCAAAAATACGAAAGCCAGTCTTTGTGATGGGAGTCCTTCACAACAATGATTCAGATCGGAAATCGCAATAAATTGTTTTTATATATGACTATATTTTATATAGTTATGCAGAAGCCTTAACAAAAGGTTGTCTCTAATGCAAAACCAATGCGGCGAAGAATAGGAGTATATTATTATATGCCTCTTATATCTCTGACACGCAAATTCAACTGCAAACTACAATACAAATTGATCTATGAACCCACCAATAGTTCCATCATCTGCTATCATTCCATCGGAATACAGCCCACCCTTGCCATAGACACAATAAGGCGCTCGTCATCCAACAAATACCAACTTAGAGTTAGAGTATGCAAATTATCCCCATATTGAGTTCACGTGACGGTTTCCTTTATGGTCGGCAAGTGTGTCCAAATGCGGCTCCCTGCGAAAGGTCGCAAAGTCAACAGAGACCCATTCGATTGAATGAAAATGCAAAAAGGTCAACATGCACCACCATGTTGACTTGACATTCACCCTGTCATTGAGACAAGGACTACGGTGCTCGCTGCGTTGGAAGCAATTCAATGAATTTGTAAACTCCTTGGACATGTTCATAAATCAGACACTCATACAAGAACAGAAGAACAAACAAGTCGCACAGTTATGAATTTTTTGCCGACGAGGCAGGAAATAGCACAGATGGCGTCTGGTCCGATGAAGAATGGTTCGCTGGGAATGGAAATAGATTTGCAATACAAGAGGACTGAACAGTTGCTAGTGGGGGATATTGTCAACCTCCCTTGAACATAATTAACTATTTAACGGACCGTGGACAATTATATTTGCCTTAGTTGTTTGTTAAGGAGCATTTCGAGTGCTGAGTTTGTATCCAAATGCAGATGTTAATCCCACTTCATTCAATGACAATAAGAGCTAATTGCCACCACTATTTCCGAGTGAAAATGCCCCATAAACTGGCAACTAAATGGCTTTTCCATTAACGCAGTCATGGTCTTGGCCCAAGACCCTGAATTTAACCAACTCAAGTCAGCAGAAATTTATTTTCAATTTTCAACTTTACCGGGTGTGGCGTGCCGGACACCTAGCTAACTAATGCCTTTGAAATTATAGCGCCACCCTACCCAAAATCGCCCGCCTTTATTTTGGGGGGAGGGGTTGAAAGGTAAAGTGCCATCAATTTCGTAGACACCCTTTCCGCCTGGTGAAAGTTTTCCCTAAACAGTAAGACAATTAGGTATTCATCCACACAGAACAACACAAAGAAATAAAGAAAAGAGAACAAAACGCAAGAAAGCCCCCTAATACGTGTTTATTCCACAGAAACTGAGTTTGACTTTTGAGTTCCCTTAGTCGGTCCCTAGTTGACCTTAATTCCATTTGTTTGTAACCTACCACCACCGTAGCGTCGTGGCAACCTCTAAATAATCAATTAGTGGGTTACCAAGTTGTTTACCTTCCATCAAGTCATTTCATGTCATTCATTAAAAATGAACAAAAGGATCCGGCAGAGCATTGACTTTTAAAGGGGGCCCCTGAGCGAGAGAAAGAAAGAATATTGATTGTTGTTTGTTTGTTTTTTTTTATGTTTTCATTCGCACCCTTGCAAATAACATACAGGGAAAAGGGTGATCCCTGTGACTCTGTCTTCATTGGCATTCGACGAACCATTCCAATCGTGACGAGGTCAGTACACTTTTTTCGTCTCTGGAATCAGTAGATATGTGTGCGAAACACAAGGATGCGTTGGTTTTATGAGCCATGAAAAGGCTGAAGGCGTCGATTGAATCACAATTTCGATTGAAAGATTAAGTGTGAGATCCTTGAGTTTTGTCGGATGTGCAATAAAGGTGGAAATCCTGTGGAGCATCCTAAAAAGTTTATCCGTTATCGATTGGTGTCTGGAATCTTGTTAAACGGTTTTCGGCTTGGGCTCCTTCTTTTTATTGCCATTTAATGAGATTGAACGGGCAGCAAGGAGTGGTGTATACTGTGCAATATGTGTAGGTATATATTTTAGCAATAAATATGTGAGGTGATATATATTTCTAGTGAAGATGTTCATTGTGGAAAGGTCTACTGTTTGCAGAAAGTCTCGGACTCTGTGTTTGGAAGCAGTTTTTAATTAGACAGGTACGCGCTTTGCGAAAAATATACTGGCGACAAAATATGTGCCAAACATAATAAACTTTAACCTGACAGCTGAAGTAGAGCTGTCAACTTTAAGTCTTTATCAATGGGGATGTTCAAAAATATAGTTTAGTAAGTCTGACAGCTGTCTGATTTGATGTGTCTCAGTTTCGATTGACTTAGATCAGTCACATGAACAGCTTTTTCGGTTGACGTTTATGGAGGGGTAGCCGACGAAACAAGTCAAGAAATTCCTGACTGAGTGATAAGTCGACAGTTCGCATAGGTATCTCATGAATAAAAAGTGACGTATTCGACCAATCTAGTTTTTGCGCTCAGAATACATCTTATTTTCCTTGTTAAGATAACCAGATTTTTTATGCGCCCAATATGCTCTCAAAATTCAGTTGACATATAAGAAAATTGCAAAGTTTGTCTCTATATATGTGGATCTGTGCAGCCTTGAGAATATTTACCTCATCCTTACGATTTTTTCCGAAAAGAAAAGCATTTATCCTGACAATTATTGTTTATTTAATTTTCATCGCAATCTGTCAAGAACTGAGTCATATTCATGCAAGATTTACAGTTTTTGGTGTCAGCTCATAGGTGTCTCTCATTGAAAAATGGAGATTCACACAAACTTCACAGTTTTAGATGTCAACTCACAGATGTCTCTCATTGGAAAGCTCTTGCGCAGGAATAAGTGTCTAATCAATGGTATCACGTTACACGTTGCGTTGTTTTCGTTCGTTTGCTGCTCCATTTTGACAATTAATGGCAAAAATTTATCAGTGCATGTTACATCACAACTCTGTTTTACTCTGTGAACTGACATTCAGTACGAAAGTAACCTCATAAGATGAGTATGTTACGTCTGAACTTTAACTAAAACTACCGGATACAGAATATTATAGCGAATATTAAATAAATGTCTCATACCTGCCCCACTGAGCATAACAAAAACTAAAAACCATCCACAAAACCCTTCATCAATTGTTTGCAAAAAAAAAAAACTAATAAAAAATTACAAACGACCCCAATGCACCAAATCGTTTTAAAATTCGATTACGAGCACCTTGTGCTAAATGGAATTCAACCAGCTCACCTTTCGACCTTTCCGTATGCCGCCGCTGGCCGCAGATCAAAGGAAAAACTCTTCAAACACGCAACTCCTAAGGATACCACTCGCTCGACCTCCGCAAACAGAAACCATTATCCATTTCCTTTAAAACCAAGCCATTTGCCGTTCGGCACGCATACGACCCAACTAACACAATTCAAGTTAAAAAATGTTAAACAAAATTTAATGGTTTTTTAATTGATCCTCTCCACACCGAGGAGACGTTTTAAACTTTAACCTTATTCACCACACACGTTGATATATTGCCGCCGTAAATGGCATACATTCATCATTCCTGAATGAAGATGAAGTGGCTCTCCATGAAAGGATTCAATTTGCATCTTCGTTAGGAACAGCCAAAACAATCAATCCATTAGAACTAATGAAACTGTGAATTCAATTCCAATCTATACCCCCATAGGCACACCTAAAAACGAGTCCGATTGCGATTAAACCAACAGAACAAGGTACCATGAAATGAAAATTAATTTGAAGCTCTCTTGAGCCGTCACGCAATCCAATTCGTCGTTACTATTGACCTCCTGTAGTTGACGACGGCTGTTGTCGTTGAGCTCACTTTGTGGCAAAAGGTGCGAGCTGGCGGGCCAAAAAAAGGGACCAAGGTCAGTGTGGAATGTTGTAGCAAAAATAAAAGTCATCTCTATACCATTTGACTGACGTTTGACCCCGTTGTGGGGGTCTATTTCAGGCTTCTGAATACCAGTGGCTATTTGTGTGCTCTCATTGTAGAGCTGACCTATAAAGGGCACTTTTTCAGTGAATGTGGAGAGGATGTTTTGCAATGGAACATGCATATTGATTGGGGGTTTTGAACTTCGTGATGAAAACGCTCTTTCGAGACGACACTTATTTTGTTAAAGTGGCTATAGAAATAGTTGTTTTGGAACTTGTGAATATAAAACAGGTCCCAGGTAGGTTTGTCTTAAAAATGTTATGGCAGGGAATGCTGTTTCAGAAGTCTCTGTTGGAGATACAAGATCATTAAATACCTTCTCTTATTTGTTTAGTGAGTTGCGATTATTTTGTTTACAGAAAACGAAACGAAAACGAAAATCGCATTTAAAATAACGAAAGAAGTCATGCGAAAGTGAAAATTTAGTTCATGTCACTTTTTGTTTTGGGGGTGTGTGAGTCCAAAACGAGATTTATACTGTAGAAATAATCAAAGAACATGAAAAACGTCAATGAAACAGACACCTATCAGTGTTTTCGTTTTGCCAAAAACGATCAGCCTAATTGTGAGTTTTGCCCGAACAATATTCCACCCGAAAAAAATTACATTTCAGAACAGAAATCTTTTTTTTTCGGGTGGAATATTGTTCGGGTGAAACTCACAATAAGGCTGGATATTCTTTTTGGTTTCGAAGTTACATGGAAATTTTTCATACCAGCGAAAACAATGGAAAGATCCCCACCATTTCGGATTGGCGTCTTTAGATCCAGCACAAGACATAGCGGTGACTTACTCGATACTTCCAAAAGTATAACGAATGACAACGAGTACGATACATCACTAGTCAATTTTCATAAAGTTCATTCTACCAGCTGAACTAAGAGAAGAGCCTTCTATTTAATAGCGGACACTAATCACAAACGTCTAATCCACGGTCGGGCCGGAAATTTGGGTTTATACTATGAATCTCTGTTTTTCTCATCTTATTCTAACGAATAAAGACGTCAACCAAAATCAATCATATCCCAAAGGCAAAATGCGTAGGCCCACGCAAATCGACCTTCATTACATTCAAATTTATGTTTCTTTTCGGCCGTTTCACTTGCCCAATTTTGATTTAGGTCGTCCTTGCCCGTGCCTAACGATTAACATAAGTTTCCGAGTTTCCAAGAAAAGGAACATTTCCACTCCATCAAATACATCAAAAATTCCCAACAAAACTTAATGACAGTCGTTTTTAAAGTTTAAAAATGCCGTCACGAAGCCACAGCATATTGGGCCATCCTGTAAATCCGTTCGCATGTCCCTTTCTAGTGGTGGTATCATAATCATTGCAAATGATGACAAAATGCCGGCCAAAAGATTCACACAACAGGACAATTGGAGGCGAGCAAAATGTGACACCGTCCAGTGGTATATATGTATTTCGAATGCAAAACACGTACAAAGTCCGGGCATAAGTAGGCCCGCACAGAGGGACGGCGAGTGTCATCATCATCATCCCATCGAGAGAAGTTTAAAGGAATTTATTTTCATTTAACCCAATCGATATCACTCTGTTTGTGGATTGCAGTGAAGCCTGGATTTGCCAGTTGGCTTCCCCATTCTACACCCTTTTACGGCGAACTTAACTTATTTTATTGTTCACGTGACGGGAAGGGAAAACCAAAGAAAATTCCTTTTACAGCATGCCTACGTGCCAGGAATTAGTTTTTTTTTTTTTTTTTTTGTAGATACTGATTGTGAATGAAGCGTCCTGGTACGACATGACACCGATTCCATTTATCGTTTGCCAAGTTGTGTTGTGTGCCGTATTGCCGGTGTGCTTCGCGGTGGTGTGGGAATAAGTTCATAGTCGTTGGTTTTCAATTGCTCGATGTGAAATGCGCTCGCACAATATTCCCAATGGAACTGCGTATCTGATGGGCATTGGTTCTGTAGCTGACATCATCGTTATTCGATCCAAGGCGATGATGTCTTCACGAGGCACTGTAAGGAAATAGAGGTTTTGAGCACTTCTGCAAGTGATGTTCTTAAAAATTGAAGACATTCTGACAGACAAATGTTGTGCGTGCCTGTATTGGATTGTTTTTCTTGAGTACTTTTGAATGGGTATCGTTTCACAAGCTGTGGAGTGTGTCTAAAAGAAGTCGACACGCGTTATGGATTACATTTCATACGCATTCAGCACTTGACAGTTAGAGATGGGAAATGACATGAGAACCATACATATGAAATAAGGATAAGCTGCGGCTTCGTGTATCTTACTCTTACCTATTCAATCTAATTAAATTTGACTCTTAACAGGGAGTTTTATCAGTAAAATTAACTGTGCTTAATGAAGTGTGAAAGTATAACTCATGACCGTGAAGAATATCACTTCAATTGAAATACATCTGCGTGACCAACCCAGAAAACTCAGGTAATTCGAGTTCTTCGCGGACGAGTTCTTTTAAGAATCCCATGCGATAAATGTTTCTTTGAAAATGGTTAACCCGGCTGGCATTTATAAAAAGCAACGTGGAAGAACAAAATGCAAACATCTAGAAGAATTTTTTGCGAATGCAGACAGGAAGATTATAGAAACCTTCTTGGCAACGAGAGGTACATTTTAAGGAATGAATTATGCGAGCTAACAATCGCTGGGTCGATTTTCATGATTTTTTTTATTCGTATTGCAGTATTTCAAATTTACATAGACAGAAAGAAAATTCCGGAAAATCGATGTTTTCTCTTTTTTTCGGTCAAAACAGAGTTCAGCTAGTTGTCCATATTTATATTGTTCGCCAAACATTCACCTAGGAGAATGTCACCAGTTTATGAGTGACGTTTTAGATTATAAAAAAAGTATTATTTTGCTACCTTTCGCATTCTTCTTCTGTCAGTTCGCAATAGTTACTCTAACATTTGGAAATATTTCATTCGCCGACACTTCCTCTAGATGTTCGCATTTTGCTCTCTCACGTGGGTTTTGAAATATGAATCGCTTAAGATTCGCCGATGAACCCAAATAATTATCCAGGAAAGCAGAGGTCAGACCTAATAGCATATTGACTTTCAGTTTTCATGTTTGTGTTCTATAAGTCGGTACGACACTTCCAGCAAAAGTAGGTGTTACTTGCTTGCTCTTTTTCTAAATGTTTTCATACATTTTTTTGTCATTTTCGTAAGTAAGCTTCTGAGAAAATGATTTTCTACTGTTCGAGAAGAATGTCTTTCAAATTTGTCAAGATTTGGGTATTTGCTAGGTCTGTGGAAGGAATTTAGTGTGAGAGCGCAATCATCGTACTAGTCTTTGGTGTTTGAAGGACGGCAGCCATTTTTACATGTTAATTATTTTCATAAATTTCACAAATTAGCATAACTGCAGACTAAAAATATATCCACCGCATAATACAGCCCCATTCAACACAAATGCAACAAGTTCAGCGCATAGCGTCTGAAAAAAATTTGCATAATTGCTGACTAAAATAAAAGCGTTACTTTCATTCAGCCAAACAGACGATGTTCGTGACGCCATGAACATGATCCCCCACATGCTCCGCAGCAAATGCCATTGCGCGCATAGCAAATGAGGAGAAACTATCTGAAACAATATAAATATCCTTTGGAATTTTGCATTCCGTGTCAAATGGAAGTTAGTATATCATTTTTGCATTTTACTATGTATTTCTGAGTTTTATAATTTCCCGCCCTAAGGCACGTGCTGGCTTCCAGTCGTTTGGTTTGTATATGCATTATGTATGTTATGTATGCTGCATGCATAACAGGAAACAATTTCGATTGGATATACTCGTAAAACGATGACTCGGGATGGAATTGGACGTCGATACATATACAAATTGTTTGCAGTGAATTTATCGATTAGCCAACTGATTGGAAATTTCCCAAAACGGATACACTTCTGACAAGTTATCCCTAAAAAATGCAATTCCATGTTTCCGTTCACCCGGCTCTCCCGAACTAGCTGGCTCGCCCAACCCCCTATTCAGGGGTTGAGTTGTTTATGTGGGTTTCCATAGATTTTAAAAGGAAAACTCTTAGCATGCAATTTTGTTTTCGTCTAATTAAAGCCGTTTGCCAAGGAATAGTTTTAGTTGTGGCTGGGAGTTTATGGGAATAAAACGTGAAACTGTGGACGTGTTGCAAATTTAATATCAAGTTAATATCATGAAATAAGACATAAGAAATAGTGTTTGTGATATTTTTGTATAAATAAAAGAAAAACTCTAAAAAACGTTTCTGTGTATAAGGTATACCAAAAATATTTAAACGAGTTAATATTATTAAGTAGGGTTGTTTTTTTTGGGAGCCTACTTCAAGGATTAAACCAAATTCAACAAAAGACTAAATCAGTATTTCCTTCGGGAGAATCTACTGCAGAAAATCGCGGACGATATACAAAATTTTGGTTTTTATGATTTTTTCAAGTTACCTACATTTGATTTAAAATGTAATCGCCGAAAGATAAACTCGAAGAAATACGATGGTGATTTTGTAGATGTGTAAGAAGATAATCATGAAGATTAATAAAAAAAAATATTGAGTATGTAAACGACTGAGTAGTACTAAAACTTCTTGTTTCATTGCAATAAGCACCATCTTTATTTTTTGCTTTAACTTCGAAGCGATGGGATATAGATTTTAATTTTTGCGTAAAAGAAAAATGCTTCTGAAGAATTGAGTGTAGAAAATATGAAACAAGAAAATTATTTAGACAAACTAAATAAAAAATCAAAAGTTTGATAACTATGCAACAATGGAAGGACGAATTGGAGGGCTCAGAGCTGAACCGAACCAAGTCATGAAATATAAAAAATGTGAAATTTAGTGCGAAATTCTCCGCAAAGTTTAACTCTATTCAGTTCTATAACGGGCTAAGTCAAAAAGTGTTTCGTTCCTAAGGCAACGGTAAGAAACCAAAGTCAATGGCTCTCATTTCGCTCTCATTTTAATGTCAGCTCATTTACTCAACCTCAAATATCTTCGAATTGTCTTTTTCTGACTTGGTTCGCTTCAGCTCTGAGCCCTCCAATTATTCTAAGTGATATAAGAAACGTCTTTATAAAATGCAGAGGCTTTCCTTCAATACTAATTCGCTAATTGAACAAGATTTTATAACACTACGGTAACGAATCCTTTCTTTTGTTTCATTCTAACGATAGTTTGGGAAAATCACCCAGCCTATGAATATGCAATGTATTTTTTCTTTCATTCCTTCGGAATGAGAAATATTTAACCGTCATAAGCTACGGTGGTCCAAGGAGCTCAACCAAATTTCACAGTTAATGTCACTAACCTACAAAATAAATAGAATCAATAAATTAATTAACTTTTTCCAGGCCATTGGCTTCCTTTCCCAGTCTATCGCGTACAAATACAACCATTAATGACAAAATGTAAATTTCATCCTTATCTGGTGTTAAATCATTTTAACGGTGTGGAGCAAATTTCTTCCAAAACGAGAATTCCTTTGAAAATCAATTTACCATAGGAAAATGAATAAACACACTCCATCATTGGAAAACTCATAAACAAAGTTTTATAGGAAAAATTAATATTCCTACTTACTCATCATAGCACATCGTCCTTCCTTCCTCGAAGTTTTTTCTTGTCATGCCCATAGCTGCACCGTTGCTTTAATTTATAGTCCATTCACTTGGTGACCCCGAGTAAAGTAGGAAACTTCAATAAAAAAAAAAAAAAGTTCATCAAACTTTTTGTTTCGGTTGGCTTTGGCTCAAGGGAATGATATCTTATTTCTCCTTGTAAAGGCCTAGGGAAAAAGTCTTTACATTTCCTGACACAATTATTATTGTGTAACGAACCCGATTGTTTAGTTATTCGGTTTGATGACATCCCTTGTTGTTTTATTTTCAGGAAAAAGGAGAACGCCTTGTCAGAGTTTGACTGGAATAGATCCATTTCGGAGCCGGATTTGACAGGTGAGTAGAATGATTTTTGCAAATTGGAATCAATTTCTGAGTGATATTCATAATTTTTTTGACAGAACCTTCCCACCTTCTTGATCGATTTGTGATTCGTCACATCCACGAGCACGTGTCAGTTGATGATTTGAAGTTTTACCGTCGAAAGAGACCACCAGGTAATTTATTTGATTTTTATTGACGTTTGGGGTCATATGAGGATAGGTTCCATATGTTTTCGAGCTGGCATCGTTGTTACACTAATTTAGTTCTGCCCGAATCGGATTAAATTGTGTTAAAGACACAAATGCTCTCTATTTTTATTTATAGATAAAGCAAAATCATAAAACCGGGTTGTTGCACTGAGTGAGTTCTGCCCAGAACAAGTTAAAAAATTACTGATTATGGGCGCAACTCACAAACTTTGTCCTTATTTATTACGCGCAAGGAGGATAGTGATAACTGACTTTTTGACTTTAATTATCAAGGCAATTGTGCCCAAACTTGGATACAAAAGGCAGAAGTTGGCTGCTACCTTATATTGGGTGTACCTTTACATACGTTGAATTTTATGTCTTTATTTTATTTCAGATTCCTATATACGAAGTACGATTTGTTTGCACAATGAAGACCTACCGATGCTTCCATTTGGCTCCCTCAAAACCGAATACACAAAGCGATTCCGTAATCCAGAGCAAACGCCTCGTCGGGATTTACTAAGAAGATCCACCTCACTTCACCTAGAGGGTTCAATGATCACTCAAACCGAAACCCAATCACAGTATCTTCCATATTCACAAGAGGACATCCAAAGGTACAGCTCAGTTAATCGAATACCAATTGCACTCACTCTTTGTTACCATACCTCTTTCTAGCTGCCGAACCTACCCCATTCGAAATCCGGAGTCACTCCAGCTGATCGGAGAAGCGGAAATGAACGGTGAATATCGTTCGTCATTCATTTCCTATCCCATGATTGATCGAACTGCCTCAATTTTACCGCGAGAGGCCTTTAAAGTTTCCGAGTGCGAAGCACCAACCACAGATGACCGTTTCAAAAGAGACCTGAACGCCCCCGAACATCCAACACCACCAAAATCGGTGCTCCAATTCGAAGAAGACATGACCTATGCTCCATCGGAGTACCGGCGACAATTCATTCAGTTTCCCATCGAAAAAGCGCACTCTATACCCCAACTGAGTCACATAAAGATACACGGTGACTTCACGGGTATACCCGAGTACCGCGACAACTACAAAATGTACGACAGCTACTCAAAGAGTGCCCCCATCAAAAAAGTGGACAACCTAACAATCTCTGGCGAAGTGTGTGGCGCCAAGGAAGTGCCGGAGTACAGCGAACAATTCCAGGAACCCCCAAAGATTCCCAAAGAAAAACCTCTCAAAACAGAGGATCATCTTCACCCGCGGGGCGATTTCACCAAGGACGTGCCAGAGTATTTCGAGAGCTTCCGTGACCCACAGATTAAGGAAAAACCCGAACGCGGTAAATGTCGCGAGCCCTACCTCCGCTTGAAGGGCAAACTCGAATTTAATCCGGAGTACCGCAGTACCTACCTAGACTATCCCAGATCACGGCCAGTCGTCAAGAAAGCCACATCATCGATTCGCCTATCGAACGCCACCTCTCCTAGACGGAAATTCAAATCCAGTTCACCCAACCGATACGCAGACACCGATCCGACACTGCCATTGACCCACCAACCAGAGTACCGTCGAGCACAGTACAACTATCAGATTCGCGAGCGAACTCCGCCGCGAAGAATTGGCGACTCCCTCCCTGAACCAGCCAAAGCCAAGGGCAGGGAGAATCAAAATTTGAATGGTAAAACGCAAAAACGTCGCACCTCAAGACATCGTCAAATTTCGTCCATTGGCGAACTGAAGGCAAAGCAGGAAAGCTTCGAGAGTGTTGGCTCCTCCAAGAAGCTGGCGAAATTCGGACGAAGGGCTTCCATTGCGCCGAATACGAGGGACAAGACATCGATTATCGAAGGCAATCCGAAATATGCACCGCGAAGGCAAACCGAGGTGCCCAATAGAAACGACAACAAGGAGTCGTTTGTTGTTTTGAAGGAACCATGCAAGAAGAGTGCTTGGATGAAGAAGTCCTGGTATGAGTCGTAGGCTTAGATTTAGGGATAGTGGTGCTGCCTGCACAATTAAAACTTGTTGAGACATTTCATTGCAGAGGGCGTTTTATTTCGATTCTCAGTGTGTACCAGGATATCTAGTTGTCAAACACTTTAGCCTGATGCGCTACAAGCCTCTACAAGCTCCTCTCAACTCGAATGAGCAATGCACGAAAGTTGCACAATTGTTAAAAGCCTATATAATCATTTGGCGAGCAGCTATCGCTTGCTCTCTTCAAACTTCAAGTAGTGATGTCTGATCCTCACGTCGACCCTAATCCTTTGATTGGGTTTAGTTGGTTTTAAAATTGCAAGAAAAAAAGTCCAGGAATGTGAGAAGCCAACCACTGAGGGGTGTGCCAGTTGGCGGCAGATGAAATTCCCAATCGAGTTCTTCCAATAATAGACTGCTACTAAAAATGTCCATTCATCTCCTCTTGTCGAGTAATACTTCTGCAGTCGTCCTCGTAACTCCTAGTATATCCAAATTTCCATTCTGGCAGTTGCTAAAATTGTTATTCATAGCAGAGCGGATAATTTCCCAACAGACCTTCGGACCCGAATAAACGCTGCTACTCCTCGCGCCTTTCGACATTCATCACAACAGAGACAGGACCATGAAGGACTTGTTTACCCGACAAAAAAAAAGCGCCCTAAATATCTGAACCATCAAAATCAAATTCACTATGTCACTCTTAAAGACGAGAGATTTTATACATAACCTTCAAATCAGTCGTTCACACATACCACATCCTTTGGCAGTTCAAGACTATACGCGGCTAGAGGTAATGGCCGCATTTAGCAATTGCTCGTTCATACCCTGATAACATAAACCCGTCTACGCGTGTGGCATCCCACGAGACCGTCTACGTATGTGTTTACGAATGATTTGGGTTATGCCGAAGCTGGCAGCAAATAATCTCTCCGACACACTACACTGGTATTCCCTCAACTAAATATGGTTTGTACGACCAATTGGCAGCCACAACGTGTGGCCATCACTGCTCTGCTTGCACGAAGGATAACTTTCATCTGATGTGTGGATAGGGTTTCATATTGCCGTAATTCCATAACGAAGATATTGGGCCAGAAAATTATTCAATTGTATGGACGAAAAGTTTTCCTTTCAACGAAATCCTTGGACCTAATTGCTGCACAAGAATCGATGTAGTAGCTCGTGTAGCGTAATTAAAATGGACGCCTCGAAGGCAAACATTTGAGTGCCGGTCCTTTGGTTATACGATCATAACTCATGTCAAAAAAGTGATTTTTGGGCCGTGCTGACAGCGTCCGATAAAAATTCTACTGCCGTCCTTAAAGTTACAACAATTACAGGTGCAACCGCTTTCGTCTAATGAATTTTTTTGAGTGTCCATCAAACATGGAATTTAATGACCCCACAGGCCAGTTGTGCCATAAATTTAAGGATTTATTTCACGCAGAAAAAAAAAGTATTTAGCTCACAAGAATTAAACAAATCACTCGGTTTATGCATCGTTAACGCAACACCAACCATGGACACAAATTAAGCAGCAGCCTTCCTGTGCCGAGGTTAAGGCCAGAAAAGACACCTTCCCCTACACGCATTCTTCGTGGTATATCCTCGTTTCGAAGAACATGCCCACTTACCCTTCTCTGGATGGAGGTAGACAGCTTTGTCGGCCTTAATTAACTCAACCGCCATTTTTTTTTCCTGCAGTATCCTCTCGAATCTATATATTGAGCTGAACGGATTATAATGTACGCCCTGCTGATGCTGCGGCATCGAGTACAGGCACATGTAAGGATAGCAGCTTATACGAGTACCATTAACAGGCATCAGGAGTTTTGTGGCCAAGAGCTTAATTAAATGCATGGACTACATATTCATGTAATCACCTCCATAATGTCGGTTTTTGGTTTGTGATTTTCTTTTTTGGGGCCAGATAGAGTCACCGGTAATTATTACCCTGCGGAATTCTGATGCGGTCAGAAATTACTCCTATAACAATCCGTAAGCAAAAACGAAACCGCGGGCGACAGGATTGTGAATTCCTGGGGGAAGTGCTTTAAATATTGTACGGTTGCTTAGGGAAAAGTTGGAAGTTGGACCGCTGGATGAGGCGTTCGCCTTTTAAAAGTTGAAAAGAACTCCTAAAGATATTTGGAGGCAAAAAGAAAGTTTAAGGGTGTCTAATATTTTATTCCAACTAAGGTAACGGCTGGGTCTTTAATATGCAACGAATATGGCAGTCTCTGAAAGGATTTCGCATATCAACCACATTTATTCACCGCTAAAACTCGTTATAATCCCCTTTTTTTTAAGGATTATTAAGAGAAGTTTACTTTTACCTAATTTAAAATTAAAAAAAATTCCGACCTCACATCGTCTCTGGATTTACGGATTTTCAATAGAGTGCACGAGTGGGTCGACCGAAACTTTCTCGTTGATCAAAAGTTCGACTGTTTTCTTATTTTATTAGGTAGGTAGGTAAAAAATTGAGAACGGTTCATGAAATATAAGAACAGTGTAAAACAAAAAAACACTTTGGGGTATTTCATTTGATATGACAGTCTACATCAAAAATTAAATAACAATGTGAGTTTTTATAAGTTGAAGCTCTCAGTAGCAGGCAATTGTCGCAAGTTCTGAATAGAGGGTTATAAGTCTCCCCTGTACCTACTATTAACAAGCTCTTAGGGAGGTATAGACTTGATAAAATTTTGTGAGTTCGATGCAAAGTGCAGCAGAAGTTTCTGATTTCTGATATATGTTAGGGCATGTTTTTATTTTTAACTGGAATAGATTAGTAACGCTGGTTTGGTGTCTATTATTGGAAGTAGGGTTCGTGATAGATCGATACCTTTACCTAGATAAATATTTAAGAAATCAGAGACTTGTTTTTGAATTTCCATTAGCAGTTATAAACTTATGGCGATGGACTGGATGTGAGTGGAGGTGAAAATAAAGAGTGAGTTTTTGATTGTGTAAGCTCCAAGTGGTTGGAATTGAAATTATTTTAAGGTGCATATTCAATATGGTTGAAATTAAGAAAAAGTGAGAAATATTTGCTAAAAAGAAGTTTTGCATGGCTGTTATTGCATTTTTACTGGAAGTGCCGTTTTGAGTTTTACAAAAGATATACGGACGCAGATCGGGATTTGAAAAATATTGAAAAACCTGGGAACTCATTCCGTATTTTTTCAGACGATTATCGTCTCCAAAGCAGCAACTAAGAGCCAAAATTACGAGTTTGAGACCTTAATCCAATTTTCCACAAATGTAATGAAAGCTGGGGGTAGATTCCGTATAACAATAATCGTCGGGACGATATCGTTTTTGAAACTTTGATGACTATAAGAAGTTATAGTCTGCCCGAGTTTGTTTCACTATCGTCAGCTTTCATTACATTTGTGGAAAATAAATTGGATTAAGGTCTCAAACTCGTAGTTTTGGCATTTAGTTGCTGCTTTTGAAGGTCTATAGTTTCGACGATAATCGTCTGAAAAATTACGGAATGAGTGCCCTGACTATAGTGAAACAAATTCGGGCAGAATATAACTTCTTATGGTCATCAAAGTTTCAAAAACGATATCGTTCCCACGATTATTGTTATACGGAAGCTACCCTCTGATTTATTTATTTAAGAATACTCATTTATTATTTATTTATTTGTTTGCCTGTTCTGGACCGTACAATCTGAAATGTAGTTGTAAAACAAATATTCCAATAGAAGTTGGAAAATACCAACTAAAATATTAGTTTTAATATTCGCATTTTGAGAAGAATCGACCAAAAAACCCAAAAAAGACGCACTTACATTATCTTCAATATGTATTTGGATCAAAATAGTCTCATCAGTTTTTGTAAAATCATGCAGAAAAAACAGCAACTAATATTGCACCCCCTTATTAATAAACGCTGCGTAAAAGTTATCAACTCGTTATTCAGAAGTTATGTCAAATTTGTGTATGCTATCTGATGTCTACTAGCTAACTAACTTATGCACATTTGTTTATTATTACGGGGGCAGTGTTTAGTTTTTAAAAAAATACTATTGCTTAACTATTAAGCTGAAAATTGATCATAAGATATTTTTTGGCATGTATGCATAGCTTGGTTTTTAAAGTTTTATCCGAATCGAATGTTTGGTTTTCGAGATATGAGCAGTTTCTAAAATTAGCATTTTTGGTGATTCGAATTGAAAATTAGGGACGCAATAATTTTGAAAACATCAGTTTTACTCTAAATATGCATTTCGGTCAAAATCGTTGTTGCCGTTTTCAGGTAAACTAAAGAAAACCAAGACTTAGAAAAACATACTATTTTTAAAAATCCATTGTACGATAATATAGAGAATAGCTGAGTTTGCTATTATTTTTTAGGAGTGAATTTTTGTTACACTCATTTCGGCTGTTTCGAGATATGTCAAAATTTCAAAAGTACCTACTGCTATTCGATTTTTTGGCGAAAATCTTAAGTTAGGTACTTACTTAAGCTCAAACATCAATTTTAGTTCAAATCGTGAAAGGCGTTTTTGAAAAAATCAAACTGGTTGAATATTTTATATGGGGAGCAAAATTAATATTGAGGTTACCGTGCAGAAAAAACCAAAAAACGGCCCGAACTGCATTCTCACAAACTCCAAAACCGAGGTTTAAACCAAATCAGGGCAGCCGTTTGGGCTGTAGGCGGTGGTCCCAGATTGAGTGGAAAAGCGCCAATTTTGAATGCAAAATCGGTACAAGTTTTAAAAATTGGAAAAAACCTCAAATCTCTGTGAAACGTAAAATTTATTAAAAATTAAATTCATTCCGAAAAATGTTCAAAACATGAATTGCTCATATTAAACATGAAAGAAAGCAGCCCATCGAACGTCCACGTAAGAATTTGTGTGCATTTGAATGCATTCACTCATTTTGATATTTTGTCAAACAGAAGAGGAAATTATTTTATTAAAAGTATAATTTTATGTTACATGTGTTATTTAAGGCTTCTTAAAAAAAAAAAACAGTTTCTTAATTTTTATTTTCATGTAAAAATAAGTGCGAATTTCACTAAGGAAAAAAAGGGATTTTTTTCAAATGTAGGGGAAACTAATATCTTCGCAGTGGCTTAGAGGTTAGCGTATTGGACTACTGAGCGAGGGGTCCCAGGTTCGAATCCCGAAAAAAAAACAAACTCCATTTTTAGTTTTTTTTTTTAACAGCGCCACCTCTCGCAAAGAATGCCGACCTTACCGAACGATAAAATAAACTGTTCACTAAATATAAGAATAGTTTGAATCATTCTTCACAATTGGCTAAAATAAATTCTTTAAAATTGCCAGTACATAAAGGGTTTTTCAACAGGGACGCTACAAAAGTAGAGCGACAGGGACAGCAAACGACGCCGAATTCTTGCCGCTCTTTTGACATTTCTCTTCAGTAAGGTTTGCCATTTCATGATGGAATGATATACGAGCCAACAACGAGTCGAAATTATTAAAATTTACTACCGAAATTCGGAGTCAGTGGCCTCAACGTTAAAAGCGCTACGTCCAATTTATCATCTTCAGCGATTAGGCTCATTTCTGGCTGAATGGCTTCGTCAATAAACAAAATATGCGGTATTGGTCAGACAGCAATCCACACGTACTCCATGAGTCATCATTGTATCCCGAAAAAATTACTGTTTGGTGTGGTTTATGGGCCGGCGGCGTCATTGGGCCGTACTTCTTCCGTGATGATCAAGACCGGCACGTTACTGTGAATGGGAATCGCTACCGTTCAATGATAACCGAATATTTTTGGCCCCAATTGGATGATATGGACTTGGAGGACATGTGGTTCCAACAGGACGGCGCCACAAGCCACACAGCGAATGTCACAATCAATTCATTGGAAACCAAGTTTGGAGAACGTGTCATCTCACGAAATGGTCCAGTCGCTTTGCCGCCTCGGTCGTGCGATTCTACGCCGTTAGACTATTTCCTGTGAGGCTACGTCAAGTCTATGGTCTATGCCAACAAGCCAGCGACGATTGATGAACTTCGTACGAATATCGAACGTGAAATTGCAGCAGTATCGGCCGATTTATGATTGAAAACCGTCGAAAATTTGGTTCAGAGTCTGGACTTCTGCAAGCGTGCCCGTGGTGGCCATGCAAAAGAAATCGAGTTCCATACATAATGGCATCGAACGTACTTTCACAGGAATAAAGAATTTCATTGATATCCAAAACCGTTTTTGTTTTATTTAAAAAAGCTTTTGTAGCGCTCTGAAAAACCCTTTATTTCGAATAACCAATTGTTTTTATTGTTTATGATTTTTATTAGCGACCGAAGAACGTAAAATGAGGTTAAAGTAGTTCCCTGCTTGCAATTGTGTTCATGTTTCTAAAGTTGGCGCCGTTTCGATGATGGATCGATAAATACTGGACGAAAACAGAGAAAGAGGAAAAAGGGAAACCTCATTATGATGAGCTGTCTTGATCTGGATTGTGGAATGTACTCGTAAATGCGGGGATTGTGTACTTAAGTCGCTATTATTCGACCCCACAGTTCATAATCGTGCAATGGTATCGACAGCAAATGAGATCTTAAAAGGGTTTATGCCGAATTCGTAGAATTACCCGGATCAACCATCAGACCCCTCAAGAGTTGTATTATATTTCGAAATCCTTTCAAAGTCCTCCCTCGTAAAATGTGTGCCCACACATAATGTATCAGTAAATTGCGTCAGTCAAAGTTGTTCTCGCATCAGTCTGTGCGTATCCATGTAAAACGCACGCTTCGCAGTGGCACATGAAAAGCAATATCCCCTCATCACCAGTTTCAGAGTGAGTGCCTGTTTCCCATGGCTAGTGTTGCAGGAAACAATAAGCCGCTACCTGTTAAACTGGAATTGGAAATCGATTCCATTCATATTGATTTGAAAAGTTTTCGTTCACACCAGACAATGCCCCAGGAAATAAAACCACAACACGTCAGGTCGTCACTTTATTTGTCGTCGTCCTCAAGCAGGTACACCACATCTTTGGGCTTCAGGATGCGATAATAGACTACCAGAGTGATGGAGAATAAAACTCCACAGTACATAACCACATCGAATAGGAAGCCAAACCACCAGGACTCAAACTCTGCATGCAGCCACCAGGTGAAAGTCATGGCAAGATTCTCCGCCATTGTGACCACGAAAAAGCCAACATACCACAGGCGTGTGTGCTTGAACTTAATGCGAAACTCAAGGATGACAAAGATATAGATATAGGCCAGCATCACATAGAAGAGTGTCCTGTTGAGTTTGTCATGAAATTTCGATTCGAGTGCCAGCCAAAAGAGCATGAGCACGTAGTGAACCCCCAGGAGGATGAAGAACGCCCGGGTGTAGAAGATACAGAACGTTGAGAGGGCAGCCATCCGCATGCAGATGAATGCCAGCCACCCTAGGAAGGCGACAGTTTTGGCTGCAAAATCATCCTGCTCAATGCCATTGACAATTCGACGTGGCCGAGGGATGAAGAAGTCAATTTCATCCTTAGGCGGTGGCAAGGGTGGCGGACTGGGACTGGGGCTGGGTGGAACATCCCTCAGATCGGCTGTGGGGCTCTCGTCCACTCGCCCGGTTAACATTTTCGGTGGTCGTGGCACGTTCTCCTTGATGTAAAGCTGTGTATTAAGCCACAGCATGTCCTTGAAAGTTGATATCCTATTTGCTGTGGTGGAGAAACGGTTCCGTCCTGCCGGTGTCGTCGAAGTGTTTGATGCCTTAGTGCGGAACTCTGGAGCAGGATATCCTCCCGGCAATGGTGGCGGAGGGCTCTCGGGTACCATGTCGTCGCATTGCTCGATGGCGTTTATTGAGTCCTCACGGGCATGCCGTGTCAACGGCTGGGGGCTATTCGATTTGATTTTCTCATCGTCGGTGAAATTTTTCGCAGTCCTCGTGGAGGCACGAACTGAGATGAGCGGTCGTGTGGAATCAGATCCCATATCGTTGTCGACCTCATCCATTCCGTGTACGTGAACGACGATGTCAGGTGACGGGTCATCGTTATCGGTGTCGCCTTTGTGTCGGTTCGAGGCGGGTTCACTGTGACGCAGCTTAAAGTTTTCCATAATTTTATTGCTCTCCGGGAAGTCGGAGATTTTACGCTCGGATTCACGGCGTTTGCGTTCGTTCTCGTCGCGGAGAAGTGCCGCCGCGATAAGTCGCTGCTTTTGGCTTTCGATTTGATTGGGAACTGCCCACGGATAGGGGCGACCTGCGAGCTTTTGGCTCTCGAAACGCTGGTAGGTGACGGTTATGCTTGCCAGTTGGATGGTGGAGAATACCAAAGAAATGCTCTGGACCGTAGCTGCAAAGACAAGGAAAAGTGGAAAGAAAATTAGTAAGGAGGTATTTTACAATGAAAAAGGATAAGAGAGTCCAAATCAAATGAAACACTAAAATCGAGAAAGGTTCCTAATACGATCCAGTAGCAGTTGCCAGTCACTAACCAAGTGTGAATCATATTCTCGAATAAAACATTTCCATTTATGGCTAGGGCAATCTGGTTTCACTTTACGACCTCTCAATGGCGATATTTTACACACAAAATTAGCCACTGTGACCGACAATAAATCCAAAATGATTATCAGCAAGCCACAGCCAACGCACCTTCACCATGAATCCAAAACAATGACGGGTACCTATCTTCTTGCAGGCCGACGAAATAAATCCACGCTATCGACTGCCACAATAGCCCCTCGTCCACAAGCACTAAATTTGCAATAATTTTTAATGGAGTAGCCTCGACTTAATGACTTCCGGAATATACACTCCCATTACATCTTCCATTCCAATTTAGTCAAAAGCATCGTAAAATATTCCCTATCACTCCATCGACCAATGACTGCCTGGACTAACAAAAACCTAATTAATTTCCGCCGCCTAGTTAACATCTCCCAAAAGGTCAACTAAATCAGAGAAGCTCCTCTTATCGGTCTTATTAAGTGCCTATTCAAGTTGGCCAAGGACCACTGGCAATATCGATTTATCTTTCCGTTTTTGACAAGTTGTATGTTTGCCCATTCGTTCGCTTTGACTGTGCCATGTGCCAGTGTGTCACCGAAACTTTTCGCTGATTAATCTCAGTCGCTCTGAGCCGAAGGACCACAACTAATATCCGTGTGTCCAAAGTGGAATTAAAATCCCCAAGTCGATTTTTATCCCAACTGTGGGGATAAATAAACTCTCCCACTTATAAATCAGTTGTCATTGTCAGCTGGAAGCGAACAGAACATCGACAATTACGGTAAAACCACTCGAAGTGTGGTGGAAGTGTGTTTTACGAGTATGAGCGACCATCAAGAGGGAGTTTTTTTTTTTTTTATTATATGATTCCCCGCATAGGTATGGACTTACTTGTGTTGTAGTTCCTGAAGAGATCCTGCGTGAGCATATGGTACAGCTGGAGGATGATTTGTGGCGCCGATTGTGCGTAGGCCTGGATCAGATGATAGAGTTCACATGTTGAGCATTCACCCGACTTGGCCAGACAGTACATGCGTTCGGTGTCATCGTGGTCATGGAAGAGCGCCTCTACGGACCAGAATATCCGTCTGGCTAATCTGTGAAAGAGCTGGGTACATTATACAAATAGCAAACAAACTGTCACCGAATTTTATATTCTCTGTTAATGAACAATGGGTGGGTTTGAGTTAGGCCAGCTAATTACCTGTGCGGTTCATCGTTCCGAAAATGTGTCTTATACGAACAGAGCAGTGGGAGTTTTGTACGACACGAGGACGAACATGATTTGCTGTCAAAGATTAGGTCTACGCAGAGGCAACACAAGGCGACATGTGATTAATGGATATGAGAGGTGTGGGTGCGAGTTCATGAAATACCTGTGACTCGTGCATGCGGTGAATTAATAAAAGTCTTTGTAGTCCCACCACTCGGGTAAACAATATTTTTGGGCCATAAACTGACAGGCTTAATGTCTCAAGGTGAAGCCTCGCTGAAGTCAGAACGAGCACAGGGAAAATTCAAGTACTAACCGCGCTCTGCATATAGAGTTTCAAAATCCGCCCTAAATCACTCTCAAAATAAATAAAACCGCAGGACGATAACACACGAGGATTAATCGATTCTATAAGGGCGAACATAGAGGAGTCGTCATTAGAGATGATGGGTACCGGGTCGGGTCATTCATTTCGTGGTTTCAAGTTGGCAGCGCTCGCATTTGACACCTGTCAAACGCAGCTGTCATTCGAAGTGTCATAATATTAGTTGAATGTTTGCCATTAACGATAATGGATCGCTTAACAATCGAACAACACGTTTAAATTATTGAAACTTACTACAAAAGTGGTGATGCAAACGGAGCCACTTCTTGCCCATTAGGCGATCGGTAAGATTGTAAAGAAGTTTGAAGAGAGTGAAAGCGTTACTGATGTCGTAAGGCCTGTGCATCATCGTAATGCACGCTCAGTCGAAAATAGTGCAAGTGTTGCCGACGATCCGAACTTATCGATTTGAACGATATGTGGTTCCAACAAGACGGGGCATAACAAGCCACTCGCCACAACCTCGAACATTTATGGCTTTATTGCGTGAGATGTTACCCGGTTGCGTAATTTCACGTTTTGGCGGCTCCAATTGGCCTCCAAGATCATGCGATTTGACTCCGTTAGAGGTTTTTCTGTGGTGCTACGCAAAAGACCGCGTTTACGCGAATCATCCCCGAACTCTAGACGCATTAAAAATCAAAATTACCTACTAAAGTTATGCCCGAGATACCGCCAAAAATGTGCGAAAAAGTGGTTAAAAATTGCCTCAAAAGAATCGCATGCTGCAAATCGCAAAATGTTGTATTTTGCACTAAATGGGAAAGTCCAAACTTTATAGGGAAATATAATTTTCATCAAAAAGGTATCGCAGTGTGCTTTATCTAGCTTTACTTTAGAAACTGAGAAATGAATGACCCTTTAGTTTTGGCACTCCCATCACTCGCTTGTTTGACGGTAGAAAACGATCGCCGTAGTTTCAGACCCAAAAATATCAATTTCCCATTAGAGGACGATGTATTATCCTGTTGGTACTGTAGCATGCATCTTAGGGTAGGACAATTTTTTTTTCAAATCCCTATAACTGCAGATTACATTGGCATAAAAAAGGAGCAGTCACTGTTGCGGGTCTCTTCGATAAAACACCGAGTCAAAAGCTGGTACAAAAGTTCTGGCCATAGCTAGCCATAGACCTTTTTAAACAGCTTTTGACAAAGAGAAGATAAGTAAAAATGGATGGATCAATATTACGCAAAGCAACTGTCGGTACGATGCAAACGCAAAACCCGCACTAACTCTGTGTCTGTCCCGCTGTGTGGTGCAACTTTGATAAAGCCGCTTGGAAGGAAGAGAAATTTTCAACGTTCGAGTGACTAAAAGCTGTATATTGTCTCTCCCAAAGCCCGCATGTGTTTTCCACACCACTTATTCCCTTGACAGTACTCGTAACTTTTTGCACGACACGCCCGCAGGTTGTCACCTAATCTAGAGATTATACCGCCGTAGGTGGTGCCTCAGCTTGTAAAGTCATTTCAACTTGACAGTTCCAAGTGCCGTATAGTCGTATAAAAAATCACAAAGGTTTCCCACTTGGCGTTACGTTTTGTTTATTTCCCAGAACAGTCTCGTGAATCATGCACAACCTTCTGCCGGCCTTATCGCAAAGTATACACCAATTTCGTCATAAACTAAAAATTACCTGTACGCAGCACAAATCGGAAACAAAAACAAATTTAACAACTGATGTCCAATGAATCGTTTCTTATTGGCATGCAGGGGATTGGACCACTGTTCCCTGGATGTTATTACGAATGTGAAACACAGCGCTGGGGGTGCTAGCACCAACATCAATGTCAGCCATCCGAACAATGGCTGACCGGAACGGAAATGCTGGTAGGACACTGCACAGTCAGCGATTGTTTGAGCAATGTAAACCATCAACTCCAGACACGATGGTATGAGGTAGGACACATAAATTCGCGTATGACTTCTGATTGCCAGACCGAGGATGTGCTGAGGAGTGCCATCGCGGGCATCCATAACGTCGGGTGGCTAGTCCTTCACTTTTGAAGTCACTTGGTGCAGTTAGTAATCAAAACAATCTCAAGCTTTCGGTTAAATGTTGCGCAAAAATCGATATCGTACTGAGGTATATTTCACACAAGACATTCGGGTGACTAAACAAATCGTATCTGGGAAGTTGAGTGTACTGTTTTTTTTCCAGTAGATAAGATAAGCACTTCGTGAAACTGTTTACCCTCATTAAGAGTGGAAGGCAGTTTTGCTCAGCGAAGAGAGTTGTTTGAGTTGAAAACTTGGCACTCGAATGGGTCACCTACTCAAAATGCGGTTCTAAGTATCTGTGACTATCCGTAGATATTCATGTGGGTTTGGCTATTAGTTTGGCACACTCCGAGGGTAAATTTTGGTTTGAATTTTGGAGAAGTCTGGGTATAAAGGCGGTAGGCACATTCCTTGCATTGATGGAAATACTTTCGAGCACTATTTTGCTGGTCGACTGGGTAACGACTTCTTTAATGTTTTTAGTTCTGGTGGATAAGTGCGTTTTGAACGAAATCTTCCTAAAAGTGGGTAACTTTGACATCAATCGAAATTAGACTAGGAAAACGTAGAATTTGCGTCGAAAATTTTATCGCATTCTAGGGAGATGTTCGACTTCGACTCAGTCAACAGAGGTATAGACACACAATTACATCTCAAGACTTTTTTTCCACTGCGCCACTTCTGAACGCCTGACAAACATAGGGCATCGGGGTAACTGTCATGAAGGGGCTTCTCAATGAGCCGTTTGGACTCGGCATGAAATTGTAGAACAACTCACACAAAAGGAGTGGTTGTGAGGAGCTAGGTTTAGAGTCCTTGCAGACCTATTGCGCCAACTATTTTTTTAGTTCATTAACACACTTTGCCCTTATGATAACATTACGTCTTGCATATACGTAATGTTACCATAAGGGCAAAGTTTGTAACATAAAGCAGCTGAATCTAAATATTTGGCATCCCAAACTGATGGAACTACAACTTTATTTATAAAAATCACGTGGAACGGAGATCCATTCAATTTTATTTACGAATCGAACCATATGTCTCCTCTATTTGAGTCGTCGTTATGTTTATTTATCAGTTGTGCCATGCGGGAACTCATCACGTTTTTGGTCCACCACATACCATAAAATAAATGGAAACAGCTAGCGCTTAATCGGTACGACAACAAAAAAAGGAAAAACAATAAATAACCTTTCGCTCATTGAAAGAATGTCCTTAAACATTTGAGAAGGTTCTCTTTATACTGAAGAAAGGGTTATGAAAAATACCGTCGATAACATTTTAAAAAACTTACTCCGTTGCCCAGGAGTTTGCGGAAAAGATTGTCTAAAAAATCAAAGAGGAGCAAAAAGTTGACAGCACGCCTTGGATGGGAAGGACTATATTGGAATTCCTTATTGCTGACAAATTGGAAGAAGGACTTAGGATCTTGTAAGAGTTTTTGGTGGGTGAAGCTTTTATGACGCTTCGACAGGGCTCAAATTTCGCTGGCAGCTCGTTTTAGTTGAACTTCGTCAGGTTTTGGGGATGTACGTCGAAGTATAGTCACGAAAAAGAACAATTGCTATTGAGCAGTTAAAGGCAGATATCCTAACCTTTCCACCACTTTTTCGTAACCAAGGTATAGGAGTTCAAATCTTCATCACAAGAAATACTGCCAGATGTTGTCGAAATGGTCCCAACCGTAAAACATTCATCGATTGTGTATCCCAATGTCTTGCGATAAGTTCTTCTGCAGCTTAAAAGAACCATGAGCAAAACTGACAGGAGGCCATTACCATGAAACCGAGCGGTAAGTATAAAGCGGGGCTGCAAAAGGTGATTCTAGGAACTCACAAGCTCTCTAGACGAAAAAGACAGAATAAACGTTGGATTGAAGAAGAAAGAGCGCAAGAAACCTCTAAAATGAGATAAAAAGCTCAGTATTCTTGTATTAGACCTTGCTTCTGAATCTGAAGAGTTGATTATACTTCGAAAACAGGTGAATATTCCTTCCGCCGTTCGGAGAGCCAATTCTTATTCGAACGATATTCGGTCGCGATTACGAAGACGGGTTTTCGAGGAAGCGGTTCTACGAGGAAACGAACTGTTTGAGTGTTGAGACAGCTGTATAGATCAGAGAACAGAGACTTCTCCTAAGGTGATGCACATGAGTAGAAAAGAAAGAGACAACGCTACCTGGTGATGCTTGTTGGTATGACGCCGATCGCATATACGACGTTTATCGCCTGGACGATGTTGCTTTAGAAATTTTGATAAGAAATGCATTTTTTGAGCTAATTTTTCATTCACGAGTATGAGCGGGAAGCTCTCAAACTCGTAGTTTCCGCACTTAGTTACTGGTTTTGAAGGTCTGAGTTAGGTCTTGTTATTGCTCGCAAACTGCGAATAAATTTCAAATTGGATAGATTTAGACGGGCCTTGCTTTTAGGCAGATGTCGCTACTTACCAAGAAAGCTGCGCAGCTCTTGATCTCTGGAGGACAGGTTCAACAGTCTGTAACAAGCCGTTTTGGTGACGCGTCGCTTGGCATCCGCAAATTGGAATTTATTTATTAATCATCCTTCGAAGACTGATTCTTTGCCAACAACTCGGCCAAGATTTGGGTCCAGCCAATTTGCGAAATAGATAAAATATGCAGCGGAACTGAGTCGGTGGTCATATGCACCTTTTAAAAATAAATTATCACGCAAAACGACTGCAAACAGAATTGTTTAAAATTCAATTATATTTTTTTCGTATCAAAAAGTTGGGTAAAAAATTATGACAAAGCTATTCAGTCCACCAATCAGTCGTCGAATCTTCCACGTTGCGCTGAGGTGGGTGTTGTTACGGATGCGGTTCTTCTAAAGGTGCACGAGAATTCGCCTGTCGGATTCCATACGGATATGGCGGCCGTTGAATAGAGTGGAAACTTATTCCTCAGCTCCTCCCCGATTTCCTTCCTTTGTTCCACAAGATGTGCCGATGGCCTGCCGAATTCTTCAAAGTACTCCGTGATTGGGATTTCTGGTCGCATTGCTTCCAATCGTTCCTTAGAACGGATATATTCGTCGTAGAACTCATGCCAGAAGAACTGCTCCATTCGTTTGGCACGTGTAACTATGGAAATGGAGAGGCCAAGGATTTGTATTGTTAAAATCAAATAAAAATTCAAATAGGTCTAACTCACCGGCCGGCTTTTTCAGGTTCGGACGCTGATAGTTCTGCTGCATTTCGCTCTGCATGACTTGGCACACCGTAGTGGGATCGTTGAGATGATCCAACTTGTTGGGATTGCTATGGAGCATTTTTTCTGACAACTTTGTGTCTATTTAATTTAAGTGTCAAAAAATGTGTACTGATACTATACAGGTTGTTATAGTTCAAAGGAAAATCAGCTAACAACAGTTATAGCAACGAGTCGGAACCCTGGTTGTTAGGGTGAAGCATTTGAAAACAAAGAAGACAGAAGGTAACACATGGTGTACCTATTTATGCTGGGTTGATGTTGCAAATTCCCTAAAAGGAATTTCGACACATCTCTAATGGCAACGCTACTTCACTCAAATTTGTTTGAAAACCAAACAAAGGACTTCCTCTTCGTTCGAACTGTTCAAGTAATCAATCCAGCGGAAGACAAAAATCTTCGACCGAATTGTGTGGGTAAACAGAAATATTCGTGTAAATTATTAAAAAATATATTTCCTTGATGTGGGCGGGAGCTTTTTTGTTTATACTTGTTGTGGCGATGGTTATATCGGGTGAAGCACACCAACTGTAGACGAGTGCAAATGTCATTGGTTACGGTTACAGCGTCAGCCGTGGGGTACAAAAGAAAGAAGACAAAAAACTAATTTACGGTTTCCTAGTCTTCTGTACCACGACTAACATTTCAATTTCTTTTGTCATGGCTTCGCATAATTACCAATAAAAGAGCTTCAGGCTTTTGGTAAGTAAGAGTGATGATGAATTCTTGACGGTGCTGTTGTGGGAAGGACTTAGTGCTGAGGACAAGTTGTTTCGCGTTCTGTGAATTGAGATCGCCATTGGAAGACGAACTTTTTAAATCGGATCGTACCTTTACGAAAATAAAAGTTCAGTCTTATGCGAAGGACTTACTCCCACGACCAGTGAAATGAGACTCACCGATTGAGTGAGACCTGAGAGTGATTACTCGAATATGGACATGGCCACTGGTGAAAGGTTTTGTTTTATTGAATATCCATCTCAGCAAAGTAGACAAATGATTAGAAAACAAATTCAATCTTACTTCGTCCTTACTCCGATTCCGCCTGCGGGTATGCAATCATTTGTGCAAAAGGTCTGGTTACCTATCTGTTTTGTAATTGTTGCTGTTCTCGGTTATTCAATGACGTTCGACTTTACCTCGAAAGCAGAAGTTTTCAGGTAAAATATGTGTAGAACTTAGGTCTGTTCCCTTACTTTTAAATCTTACGAATTTGTACTAATTCGTACGAATTTTACTCAATGTCGTTCCTTAACTCGAAAAATTCGCAAAAGAGAGCGTCATCGAGAGAGCAAGCTATTACCCCTCCACTGAGAATCTTGCGAATTTTTACTCAACAAATTTCTTGGTGTAGAATTGAAAAATCTGTCAGTCACCTTTCAATGAACAGCTGATTTGAAATTTGTTGTCCTATTAGACATATGAGTGCATTTGTTTTGATTTCTTGCGTATTTAAATGGTATCAAAAGGCGGCAGAATGAAATGGAATGTTCTCCTTAGATTCTATTTGAAAAGCGCGACGAAACTCTACTTTGCTGTAAAGAGTAAGAAAGGACAATCGCCTCCAAGAAATTTGTAAATGCCCTGTCGCTTTTTCCTCTTCTGAAATGCTTGTAGTTCAATCAGTACAAACTTATCCAGATAGGTATAAAACTAATTTCGAATCACTTTCATCGCTAGAGAGATGAATCAACTAATTTTGTCAGTAAATTAGCAAATTCTTCGAGTTTATACGAAATTTTAACGACTATTCGTAGCACTTTTTTGAATTTTTGAATTATGTATCTGTCATTTTTCGTATTTTACTACAAAAGCGTTCCCTAACTTTTTCGTAAGTGTCTCTCTCCGTGAGAGAATTTATCCCCACCATTGCCATTTTGACAGTCTTTTCCATTTTACTACAAAAGTAAAGGAACAGACCTCTTGTGAACCTATTCAAGGATTTCTTTCAGTTATCGAAAGCTACACTGTCATTGAGTGGTAAAAGCTTGTTTTTTTTAAAGAGAAATTAAAATAATTTGATTTGAGCGTAATTTAAAGCAGTTTTCATTGTGTTGTTAACGAATTTTTGACATTTCTTTCTTTGTGTTAATGCGTTCAATTGCCCCGTCAATTAGAGTGGTTTTCTATGCGTTTATGACGATTTTTTTTCTGACATTTTTTAAGTGTTGTTTATGCGCTTTTTTACCGCGTTACTTTGAGCGTTATCTAAAATGGTTTTCAATGTGTTGTTCACGTATGTTTTGTCATTTTTTAAGTGTTTTAAATGCGTCTTATCACCGCGTTACTTAGAGTGGTTTACAATGCGTTTTTTACGTACCTTTTTGACAAATATTTTGATGCTGTTAGTGTGTTTGAACTTTGAACATGATTAACATCGCTCGCAGCATTACTCCTCCATCAGTGTTCGTAATCCTATTGCTGTGTCTGAATCTAAACAAGGGAGGGGAGAATGTACTCGTACGTCTCTTCTATACGACTTATTTTCCAAGGACAGCCAGCATCTTGTACCGATAATTGATTTCCTGCAATTTTCACAATTGGCTCTCACTCATGCCCCAACCTCTACAAGAAGACAATAAAAGCGCAAGTATTACTTTGCCGTACCACAATCAAATTGTTAGGCAAGCAAGGACTTTTCGATGGGACCATATATAATCTCCTGAAGCGTTATAATTGCAAAGCCAAATGCAGAACAATCGTTACTCAAAGACCTATATCGAGCAAATTATTTCCCTCTTCAAGCACACAGTTCTTTTGAAGTTTCCTTTGTTCTTCATGCGATATCCTTAGCAAGGATGCGAATAAAGCGCTTCGGGCATTTCATTCGCCACCTCTAAGTCGCTACATTGCTAAGATATGCAGGAAGTCAATTCTATCTCAAGCCTGACCCTAACCTCATTCTGAAAGGTAACCCATTTAAACCAATTGCGTTGTTGTTGCGTCTTGACACTGTTATGCTTGTCAGGTGTGCGTTGCAATAGCCTGTTGCTTTCTGAATGAAAGACGATCCTGCGCAGTTCACGAGGAGCGACGGCCACACAAACTGAATTGGCAATACTCGTGTATTCCAGGACTCTCTTTTCCAGCACGAAATACTGATAACGAAATAGAAAATGAAATACCACCCAGGCCCCAGCTCGGGTTTTATGTGCTGATTATGTACTACTGTCAACTATGATTGTTATCCTTGTGGGAATTCTTTTTTCGGGTTGGTATATCGTGCAATGAATTGCAGATTGTATTATTTATGTTGGCCCATTGTAAAGCATGACATTGCGCCTTATGGTTATTTCCTGTTAATATCTGACAGCGAAAATATTCGCAAAAGGGATAGAGTTTTGGACTGCGGAAAATGACTTTTGATTTATTGGTGTTATTGTTTTATTATTATTATTATTTTTTTTTTTGTAAAAGCACTGAATGTTGAATGTGTTGTTCGCTATTTATTTCATTTAGTAGGGTGACGTTTTGTGTAAACTATACCGCGTCAGTAGAATATTGTAATAACTGCTGGCTAAGTGGTGCATTAAAGGACTTTGAGGCAGTAAAAGGGCATTATATCCTTGGATTTTGGGAGTAAAAATTTGAATAACAATAGTCTAGCCTATGGCAATAAACAGTTAACGAGACAACTTTAAGTGATGGGATATAAAAACTGCACACCGTCCGTCGCCTTGTTTTTACTCATTGTAAATCATGCTTAACGACTTTTGAACAAACTAGCAAGGTTGATTTTTAACAAGTTCAAGAACTTTTTTATGGTTCCACCTTATGGCTGGTTGACTGACAGACCTCTGTAACTTCAGATCGTACTTGATGACAATTAAGTCAGTGTTGGGTGAGTTTTATTGGGAGATGGGGATGGGGATGGAGATAGAGATGGAGATAGAGATAGGGATGGAGATAGAGATGGAGTTATGGACATAGAAAAAGAGAAAGAGATAAGGATAGAGATAGAGATACAGACAGAGATGGAGATGGAGATGGAGATGGAGATGGAGATGGAGATGGAGATGGAGATGGAGATGGAGATGGAGATGGAGATGGAGATGGAGATGGAGATGGAGATGGAGATGGAGATGGAGATGGAGATGGAGATGGAGATGGAGATGGAGATGGAGATGGAGATGGAGATGGAGATGGAGATGGAGATGGAGATGGAGATGGAGATGGAGATGGAGATGGAGATGGAGATGGAGATGGAGATGGAGATGGAGATGGAGATGGAGATGGAGATGGAGATGGAGATGGAGATGGAGATGGAGATGGAGATGGAGATGGAGATGGAGATGGAGATGGAGATGGAGATGGAGATGGAGATGGAGATGGAGATGGAGATGGAGATGGAGATGGAGATGGAGATGGAGATGGAGATGGAGATGGAGATGGAGATGGAGATGGAGATGGAGATGGAGATGAAAATAGAGATAGAAATAGAAATAGAGATACAGATGGGAATCGACATATTTTATTTATTTTATTTTATTTCCATTGGCCTAAGTATACACTTGTTGCACGGTTGACTTTAAAGGTATTTACCAAATCCACACAGTTATTGAGAACACAGTCTTATACGAGAATGCCACTAAAAATTCATTCCTTTTCTTCAACGAAAATGGCAACATCTAACATCCTGATCGCATGTTAGCCCATTCTCCATTCTCCGAAGCCACATAATTTTTAAATGAGGGCTTCCCCTGAGCTTCGGTACAACCAAGTCCGTGCACAGCTACGATTCCATTGAAGAAACTTTTTGTTGTTTTATATGCCATAAGGGAAGCTGTTATTTTACGGCTCTGTGGCAAAATTTTAAATTTCGTTGCCACATAATTCAGCGGGAGGAAGGTAATGTTATCCAGAAATAAAATCGCGCTATAAAACGAATTGGAACAGAGGGAGGTGCACCAATTTTATTACGATTTTAAGTTTTTCTTTCTCTACGGAATAAAGCTAACGCGGAAGTGTTGACAAGAATAAAGACGAATGGCTATAAAAGCACTTGATGAAGTGTTGGTGATGAGAACTTAACTTTGAAATTTGTTTAACTTACTTGACATTGTGGATTTTGGTTACTGATATTCGCTATCCGTAATCAAAATCCACATTTATATAAATTGAATAATAACGCCACAAAAAAACGATTTTATTGCATTGCATAAGCCATTAACATCAGACTATACCCAGCCTTCTGAATGAGGCTTTAGGGGAGTTTTTTTTATTAAAGTGGGCTACACAAGTGAAGTATATTTCGTATTTTTGTGAATGAATGGCGTTACAAATGGAAAATCCATACAAATGGACAAAGGTTACATTAAATGTTGCAGCAACTGTTTCAATTTTTAAATTAAGTCAACTGCAAGCTTGTCATCAACATTCAATGAGAGCTTAAACATTCCCCTGCATAATTTCCCAGAATTTCAATTAATTGAGTTCAGAAACTCCACATAGGCATTCCCGATTCCGACCAGCATTCCGAATTTTGATTTACGTTTCCGTAGAGCGCGGTATTTGAGTTTCACAAGACTTTCAGAAAATAAAGAAAACAATTGCCATAAAATATACTTACGCCCGATTTGCGGAAAAGCTCATTATAAGCGGCGGACATTTTCTGCAAATTGCGGGTTTTCAGTGAAATTCTCGTGAAAAAATTAACTTTCCGGAAAATCGGATTTCCCAGTAGAACTGCCAGGAATATAATTTTAAGCAGATGGACTTGCAAATCACGCTAATTCGGAGAATCAACTGAATCGAAAACTTCTCGAATTTAAGAGCTGCACTCGCAGTTGATTATTCTCGGTTGTGCTAGTGTAATGTGAAATAGCAAACTAAATTCTGTCAATGATAAGCTTTTGCTAAACGCCTCTTGTTTTGTGTTCAAATTAAATTACGGAGCTTCCACATTTTTCCAATTTGGAAATTTGTCATTCTTTAGAGCTGTTTTTTTAGGTGAATTGAGCAGTTTTTTCGACTTTTTTTCTAACATTTATGCAACTAATTCAGGTGGGCAAATACATGAAATTGAAAGAACCACTAACGCCTATTAAAACCTTAGTAAATTTGCAAACGATTAACTTTCATATTCATGAAAATCTTTTAAAAAGAGCAAATTGTCTAAACAATTTCCGCAATAAAACTGAAAGACTTTCGAACTGTTGTTTTAATTTTCAGAAATATTAGAAAAAAAAATCCACACAACCAACCCGGTATTTCAGGAAGTGTACTAAAAAGTAGGTACTGCCAAAATGACTGTGTCAAACTTCTGACAGGTTCCCAAAAAACAAAACCGATCATATCCCCCACATATTAAATAATAAGACTCTCTTCTAAATAAGTTAAGATGTCGAATTAACAAACTTTTTCTTGGTTAGTACCAGAGACAATACTGAGACCCCCAACTTCGGCCGATTTCCCGTTACTTAGCCTACAAGCTATATTTTTTCGGAGTGGTCAAGATTTACTGCGCTAGAAATTCGTAATGACAAATGTCACGAAACTTCAAAAATTCTGAGTCACCAATACACTCCCAAAAAATAAGAGCCACTTCCGCTGTGGGCAAAGTTGCTGGCAGTGTTCAAAGAATTTTGTCCGTTAAATTTGAAATTGTTCGTTACGTGTGAATAATAATTTTTTTTAGGAAAAAGTGTACATTTGCTTAAAATATTTTCGAAAAATTAAGAATGTAGGTTGGTTGAGGGAAAATAAAAACATTTTGAGCAAATTTTCTTTATTATTTAAGAAAAAATTACACACTAAACCGAAGTTAATTTTATCCAAAAGCGGAAATACACAACCATATTTGTCCCAATATATTTCTAGTATATGAAACATCTCCTTTAGATAGCTTTATTAACCACACAAATAAAAATATTCACCTTTAAAAAATTTACAATAACTAACCAATGGCATTCAGTTATGCTAAAATGTGGTATTCCCGAACTCTTTCACATTTCCCCACTGCTGCCGAGGTTGGCAGCATTTATTTTTGTATTTTTTGTATGTTTTTGCATGTCATTCGTTTTCCGAATTGACATAACACCGATAGGGAAACAAAATGGCGAATTTGAAAAAAAACTGAGGGGGCCAGCGGCAAGAGGATTGTGGAGTTGGGGGTCTCAGTATGGTTTGCCTATGGTTAGTACTGTCCTTTAGTAGCGCTCGGTCTCGTCATTCTGTAGACCTCTTTATAGCTACAGCTTACCCAATTTCGGATTCACTTCACTGAGTCGAAAATATAAGAACGCAAAGTCTCCTCGTAGGTAGGCTAGGTACGTACGAATTTTTTTATTATATAAAATATGACTCAATGTCAAAAATGGTGGTGAATAATTAATATTTAAATGTTTTGGGTCAACAACGGGTTTTTTTCCTCAATCTATTTACATAAAATGTGGTTTCGTCTTCTTAAATTCATACTCGTAGTACGCATCGTTGTTTGGGTTCACCCCACAATGTTTAAGTCCGAGTGTAGATTTTTAATCTAACCTCCAAGTTATAATGGCCGACTCGCATTTTGTAAAAGTTATAAGACACCCGAAATAAAAAAGTTATTTAAATGTTCTGGAGGTCGAACCTGGGATCTATTGTCCAGTAGCCCAGCAGACTAACCACTTGACCACTCTGGACTCTGTCCATATGCAATGATGGCACAGGATCACAGGCAGGGATATCGGTGAACTGGTCAGTTGGTTTGGTTAAACCACACCATGCTGAATATATTAGTCAGCCAAAAATTCGAACAAACATTCAGGATATCCACAGCAAGGTAAGCTTACGTAATTCAGCTTTTCCTGCCCAAAATGTAAATATTACATAATGCGCTGGACCATTACCTCCGCCCGAACATGAATTTCAGTGCTGACCACTGTGGCGCTATGAAAATACTTAGGTAACAAAAACAAAGCAGATTATACATTGTACAACACATCGCAACAAACTCACGAGGACCCTTCCTACATAGGCAAACAAAATTTGTTTCGAGTCACCTCCCCTGCTGGTAAACACGGGCCACCTGCTGACGAATTACTTCCAGGAAGCTGCACAGTGGTTGTTCGGCGCCCCAAATCAAATGTGACGCCAGAACATAATCATTCTTTCAGTCAGTCGCAATAACTGCGCATCAGGCGAATCCAAAAAAAACTAGCAAAGGATATGAAATTCAACTTATTTAAAGCCAGCAGCAGCAATTAATCCAGCAATTAATTAAAGCGGATTGGTTTACCATATTTTGCCGGAGGTTGGGATACGTTCAGGATAATTTCGTGTTTGCACAAGTACACTCTCTGTATATGAACATCAGCGGGAACATCTTTCAATTATCCTTTACACTGCCGGAAGATTGATTACTTAGGTGTGTTTGAGCGTAAGCTGATATTTGGGTGGGCCTAGTATGTGTACAACACAAAGGCGGCTGTTGAGCTTTAAAGTCTTCAGCGCTTTTCATTGAATTATATTTATCATTGTGTGGCGGTGGGAGGACATTTGCTATAACGATGACTTAAGTTCGAAAATTCTTATACAAGCAGTGAGGGCGTGAATGGAACATGTGCAGCCACTTGCCAAGCGTCGGTGGTTTGCCTAAGTCGGAAATGTTTTGATTTAAAGGCGGGGTGCGGTTTGGCTACTCAGCGATCCTTCAAATATTCGCTTTAGAAAATTTTAGCTCATTACCCAAGGAATGGCGTGGAAGCCAAAAAGTGACACATAACAGGTCTAATATTTGCTTGAGGGGAAGGAGCTTCGTTTAAGGGATGGTTTCCTCTTCTGCATGCGGGGGGAGGCAAATCGTTTGTTTCATATTGCCTGTCAGCGGAAAAATTTCACGTACGATTTATGGGTCAACATATTATATTAAATAGAAAGACGTTCATAAGGAATTGCGGACAAGAAGTTGCGCAATGGTAGCCGCCGACCACTTTATTAATTAAGGACAATGTGTTGATGCGTGGCGCTATGTGTAATCGGACGACAAAAGAAAAGTGATTCGCGGTAAAGACAGAGCTTTTAGTTTTACGACAAGCACTGATAGTAAGAAGTGCGTATTGCCGACGTCCAATTACTTAAGTGCCCCTGAGACTCGGAGTGTTCTTGGGGAACTTGTCGGATGTCCTATCTGTGAGGTATGGAGCATGTCAATGCAGTTAAATCTGTGGTATAGGAGACTTGGAATTTTCATGTAAAAACGAAAGGAAAGTGCTCATTTTACTGTCTTTTTCGTCTTGAGTGGCACAACTAAGTCCATATTGCAGGACGGAATCTCTTGGAACTTTCTCGCTGCTTGCATTTGCAAAACTGAGAGAGCAGCGTCAAGTTGGAGGGGGATACAAATATAAATAGATGGCGCAAAAGGTCCGTTTTGTTTGAGATTTTTTCATTTTTGTGACGATTTGAGGGGGTCTACAATTTTATGCCGAGTCCATAGGGCTAATTAAGAAGGTCCTTCATGACATTTACACTCTTGGGTGTTTGTCAGACGTTCCCGAGAGGTGGCGCAGTGGAAAATATCTTAAGTTGGAATTTTTGCTCTTTTTTTCGGTATTCGAACGTGGGAACCCTCGCTTAGGAGTTCAAATCAGTAACCGCTAAGCCACTGCGTCTGCAGTTGGAAGTGGACCGCTGGTCTTTATTTATTTCAGGTCCGAAATTCATCTAGAAAATTGACCTAAAAGTACACAACTATTTAAACGGCTTAGTAGCGAGAGCTATGTGCTTTTAAGTCAACTTTTTGGAAGTTTGACAGTCCAACAGCAGCTTACCATTTCCTGACTGCGAATAGCCAATCGACCACAGTCCTAGCAAACCCCATGGGTCTGTGTTCTTGAAGAGTTTTGTAAGTTTCAACTTGCAAAAACCACTCTCCCAATTATAAAGCTCTTACTCATAGATCCTGTTGAAAATATTCTGCACTCTTTCCAGCAAACATTTTTTGGATTGGCTTGGCATTTGACATTTAGAGACTCGTACCCACCGCGCATTAAACTGCACTTAAACCATCACGCACGCGCATTTTTGCACGAGACGGGACAGAGGGATCCATTTGTCCGCAGTCACTGCTGATAAAGGCGTAAGAATGACATCGCAAATCAGTCGACTCAAGTGTTATGAATAATCCACCCATAATTATGGATAAATAAAACTTAAATAGACACAAGTTCCGGCGACCAACACTTCTGCAATCACTTGAAAACATTTCTATCTCTGATTTACTTACTTTGGGAAGCCATTTTGCTTTATGGGAAGGCGAAATTTCCTAAGCTATCGAACATGCTAAACTTTCGCATAATTCCGACCACGTAAACAAGATGGCCGACCAAAATACGTTTTTGCGTGTTAGGTAATGCTGCCCCTTTCATTCACACGGGTATTAGGTTTGTTTGACGTGTCCTAGCACTGAGTTAACCCTAAAGCGTTCGATATAGCACTGAACTCGCCCTGGTACTGAAAACCTGTGTTTGACATGGCTTCTAGGGCACCCTAGTTGTGCCCTGAACTGACCCCAGTTAATTTGTGGGGCAAGAATTTAGTGCTGAGTTTTGCTGTCATTTCGCTTGCTGTCATTCATTTTAAAACTCGTTATTGCGAACACTTTCATCAACTATTTGCATTATGGCAAACCCAAACTCAGAATTTAGTTCACTCATTTTAACAATAAACGGGGAAAAGTGTTACCAAAAGATAAATATTTGTCAATATCAACAGCTGACAGACTTCAGGGCAACATTTTGCGTCGAATTTTCAGGGTTGTGCAGGGTTTTTGACAGGCGTGAAAATTAGCTGATTCTTCTCAGTGCGCACTAGTGCTAGCCATGTCAAACAAACCTATTTCCTATAGGGCACCTGTCATTTTTCCTGCCAAATTTTGACCTGCTGACTTCACAAAAATTCTGCCATTCAATGGCCACTCGTGTGTCTTTCGTGAGAGTGCGCTGCGACAGCCCGTGACCATATCACACGTAGCCACAAATTTAGGACAAATGTTTACATCATAATGACGTCGGCATGTCAAAATTTGGCATGAAAAGTGTGATATCCTTAATGCAGCATTATATACCGACCTATATAGATTTTGTTTGTAAATCTGGTGATAGATAACATGTATTATTCATTCCTTTTATTAATTTGTAATCCAGACATAGACTCCCTTGCCAACCCATATAACAATCGCAAGTGACAGCATTCCCCGGTGGAAATTCATCCGATATGGTAATTTGATGCATACCTACGGTGGAAATTCCTTTGAAATGGAATACCTCAAGTGCTTAGTCATTCAATTACGCGGGCTTCCTTGGGCACACCCTTACAACCAACCACCAACCAACCCACACCTTCGGTTCAACTTGAAAGAATGGGAAACCAAAGAGATTGAATAGAAATCCTCAAAAACGATAGCGACAAACAAACAAACATATTTTCGTGTGATTGTTTTTCTTCTCCCTATTCCCTACCGACCCGCCTCCACATAAATCCATTTTTAATGGATCAATATTCGTCTCCTCAACACTCAATGGGTTGGGGTGATGAGCTTTTGTTCACAAAGTAGGGCTATGTCGTCAATCACTTAAATTTTACTCGCAGGAGGGTTCGCATTTGGCAATGAATCTAAGACAGAGTGATAGATTTAAGTTGAGTGAAATTAAATTAAATCATTCGCACAGGGGTGGTGGTGGTGGTGTCGATCGGAATTTGCCGGAGAGCACGTTGATTTGATTTTGGTTTTTTCTTTCATAGGTAACAAACAGATGGTTCAATTATTGATGCAGTGATAAACAATTTTTCAGGACATCAACCACCCACGAAGGACCCCCATTCGAATGACTGTAATGATGACACAGAGCAATAAAGAATTTTTGATCCTATGGTTAGAAAGCCATTTAATGCGGATAAGGAAGAATTAACCACAAAGGACATCGTGGAGCACCCGCAGGCGATACATCACGCAACACAGCAGCACATCTGCCGTGTTGGTCATCAATAAAACGTTTATTGATACAATTTATGGCCCGAACAATTCATTTGTTTGAACGGAGAGGAAGAGGACTATACTCGTTGTGCTGTGGTATTGCTTTGTTCGCATCGCATAATGAAGACCCAGTGTGTGCGTGTGCTCGTAATATCTTCACCAATAACCAAATGTAATTTGGTTTAGTAATTGTAATTTTAATGATATGGCTGTGATGTGCTGCCTGCATGAATGGATATATCAATAAACCCAGTGGGGTACTTATATATTTTTTTTAGCGACTATTCCATTCGTGTGCTGGGCAATTTGATCCTTGATTGTGTTATTTCAGTGGGCAGTAATCCAATTTTTTTCCCGATCCTAATCTGGAGTATTAACGTAGTAAATGTGCTATTAATTCAATGCTATGCTTCAAATAAGATTGGGATCTTTAGCCAAGCGAATGGGGATGATGAAATAATTCTTCCATGTCAATAGATGTGTACAAGTAAAAAAAAAATGTGCATTCACAGTGAGGCCCGTCCTAGATCTGTTCAATGTTTACCTCTACATGGTGGGTATGAAACGAGTTTGTCTATGCATACACCTTAAGTTGACCAGAATCAACATTTTTTATTTTGAATTCATTAAAATGCAATGGCACATCCAAGGGCTCTGCTGATTTACTACAGTACTTGTCAGAAATAAAAAAAAATACATCCAGAGACTATTGCACTTTGAATGCGCCCATTACAACGAACAGCTCAACTTCTCAGTCTTGCTGCTGCTGTTTGATTTCGAAACCATTTTCTATATTTATGTTTCGTTTTGTAAAGTTATTGGAAAGTCGGAGAAAAGAAAGAGAAAAAAAACCTTAAACGAATGTAGATAGAGAAGATGCTGTAATTTTAAGCACGCAAAAAATGGTTGAAAGAAATAAAATTTGAGCCTTAAAAGCTGTTTAATTAAAAAATTAATTTGTTCACAAAAAGTACTGACAGTACCATTTTAGTCAGATTCGGAAGAAGACCAGCAAACATCATCAAGTCTTCCAAGATGAGACTGGAACTAGTTACTTATTATTTTAGAAGAACCAGGCATAGGCAGCAGTAGGTATCTACCAGCCCTGCTGCAAAGAGCCCGGGATGTCCGTCAATATACCACACATAGAATAACTAAGAGTGGCATTGCTTTCTATTTATCTACGCTATAGATGTGGACAAGGTTTGAGGAGAAAAAAAGCGCTTAAAGCCAACGTTTGAAGACAACGAAAAAGCTGTAGTAGAAGTCCTAGACGAATCCGCTCTGGCATCCGCGATGGCTTGGTCTTTGAAACGGAGGTTCGGTCTTCCTTGTCGTCTCGAACCTGGCGACTGGGATTCGAAGATCCTCTTAGCTGGAGCATTATTGTCCATTCGCTGGATGTGGCCGAGCCAATGTAGTCGACGTATAAATAGTGATAATAAAAGAAATAAAAAATTATTATCTCTTTACTTACAATAGAGTTTCCGGCTGACACTAGCACGCTCCGTTAAATGACAACTTACAACGAAGCACGGTGGGTATTTCCCATTTTGTTTTTGACGAATTCAACGAAAGTGCGTTCAGTGTGTTCTCATTTAATGACCGTTTACATGCAGTCATACAGATTCAGATTTACAAGTTTCAAGATTTCAATTTGACGTGACATTTGATCTAATGACAATGGCGCAAAATTATAGTCATCGCGTATTTGGAGAGCTTAGTACATACTAAGTAACAGAACTCTTTCTTCAAAATCGGTGTCTAACTTGTTAGTTTATTATGAACGCTTTGCAACCTACCTACAACTAGAACCAACCTTAGAGCGGACGCGACGCAATTTTTGTCAAACCGACCCTGAATTGACTGTTTGAGCAACCAAACACAGTTGGGGAATTCTCTTCAAATTTTAATGAAATGACAGCAAGAAAAATAAAATTAAGAGTAACTACCTACAACTTGCAAAAGTGCAGAAATAGGAAGCCCACGAGCAGATTTTTTTTAAAAAATCTGTAGCGAGAGTAAAACTCTTAAATTTGTTCGGGTTTTATAATCTTTTGTTTTTCTTAAAAGCCAAACTTCCTTAAAAATTTCTTAGATGTTCAAAACTATTCATATCCTGTGAACATTTTTTTAGAATCTGAAAAAAAAATTGAATTTCAATTTAGAAATAGAAATGACAGATGACAGTTTATTGGGAGTCCCTACAATTAGATAAAATGTACTTTACTTGGTATTAAAGTTAATACCAGGCAATAACGATAATCTGGGTTTTATGTCGACGATAATTAACAAAACTATTGTTGACATTGTAAGGTACTAAAATAATTTTAAAGGCAGCTTTATTCGACTATAATTTTTCGCCAATAATTTTAAATAAAATGGAGTAAAAATATAAATAATTAATTCTGACCAGTAAAAGTGGGGCAGTAGTTAAAACTTTAAAATATTATTTTGTATATTTGCAGGAATCGAAGCTGAGACACCTCTCTCAGTAGCTTAGTGGCCACTGAGTCCACAAATGCAACAATCCTACGAGGGAAAAGAAGGCATCACAAGAGAGAACGCATTGGTACGAACCATTACTTGGAACAATTCAAAATTCACTTATGACTACCCCCAAATACAGCGTTGCCAGGCGGTCAAAATATTTCCCTCACATAAATCTGGAAAACCACCAGATTTGGGTAAGTGTTCATAAAAAAGGTCCCAAACCTTTTGTCTGAACAACAGCAAAATCCAACGAAGAACAGCTAAAAAAGGAGTAAACTTCGGCAAGAATCGGAAGGCCGGTATTGAAATGGGAATTCAACTGAATCCAACTCATGGTCCATTTGACAAATTAAGTTCACCCTAAACCGTTCTCTCATTAACCATCCCAACTCTTAAATTCGAAGTAACCTACCCATGCAATCACACTTCCGCACTCTCATATAAATAGCAACAAGGCATACCTAACTTTTCACCTCTAAAAATTAACCTTGCACCAACCTGATCTCTGTGTAAAAACGATAATTCTAGAGATTCCTATAAGGAAATTGCCTATTTAATCCCGTGCAAGGAGATGGGAATGGGATACGTTACGATTAATTATGTCGCAGCACGCAGAGCCCATCAACCTTGCGTAGCTTGCCATTACAGTGTCAAACTCACCCACGAAACCATTGCCACCTACAAATTAATCGAAAATAAAAATGGAGCCAATCAAATGTCCTTTTAATTGTCATCGATGCCAAGAAGAAAACCACAACAGGGCTGCCCTCGTTTCTTAAGATTCACGCCTCACTTGGCCGGAAAAAATAACTCGCGTCCTTGCCAGGACTGCTTTATTTGACAGTCGTGTAATTAGGAGCACACACAAAAGCAAATCTGAGATGTTTTACGTTCATTGATTCCGTTTGGGCGAAGTCGGGTCCAGATTTAACAATCGTCGTGTAATTACCCAGAAGAAGGTAGGTAGGTATACGTTATTTCATTAGTTAATTCCTTTGTGTATAATCAGCCGATTTGTAAGGAGACACCAGCTTCTCAGACCATTAAAATGGAGAGTCGTGGCATTGTCACTTTTTTGCACGGCACACTGTTACTTTTAAGCCCGCACCACAAGCTGAGTCCCCCGCTCAATCGCTTGGCACTCTGCAATTGGAAAGGCCTTTGCCTTCGGTCAGCCTATCGAGAATAATTAACCAATAATTAATAACAGACAATCGGTGATTAATTACTAGCGTTGACTTTTCTTTATTAATATCCACGCGATAGTTTTGGTAAATAACATTTCATTTCGATTGGCGGTAATTGAGTGCAGACATCGAGTGGGTGGTGGTTTGTTTGCATTTGACACTGTTAATGGAATATTTTGTTAGCTCGTCTTTGACACGACAATGGGAGAATTTCTGTACGCTAGACAGGCGGTTTGTTTGCATGCTTTACTGTCTGGATGATCAAAGCTTATGACGGTGATGATGGCGACATTTTTCTTTAGATAACACAGAGCGACGCGTGCCTAAGTGAGCGACTGAACTCTTTTCGTGCTCATTTTTCATTTATCAACAAAGTGCCCTCGGAGTGCTGTTCATTCGGATAAATGGAGGAGAAGTACGCCACGCGTCCTCACGGTATAGGTGCCTACCCATTTTACGATATAGCATGTCTTTAAGGTCCTTGAATCGGCACATGATGAAGATGCAAATTTATTGACACTAAATTCCATGCATGGCTTACAAAAATCATCGCTGTGCTCCTCCGGCAAGATGTTTATCTATGTTTAGGTCCGTATTAGGCATTAAGTTATTGCCCCGGGGGGAATGATGAGGCCTTTCGATAAAGAAAAAAGAACCAAACAGATGAGGCAAAGACATAAAAGCAGGCAATATAAAAGGGGCTACGCAAAAACTGTAATTCGTGTTGTGATAAGAATCTGTTTTGACCCTTTTGGAAGGTGGGCTTAGGAAATCAATCCATCAATCCATCGCGTGCTGTATGTCATTGAAGGGTATTAAGAGGGATGTACAACAGGATGGGGGGGCTATTTCGTGCTATACAATATTTACTGTAATTCGAGATTAACTTGTTTCGGGACATGCTATTTGCTGGCCGTAATCAGAAGGGAGGGTTGGACGTAAGAGGGACAACGGACATGAAGAGTGTGCGTGTGGAAGAGGCCAAGTAAAACAGAGCTGTTGCTCTTCGTGGTATGAGTAAATTCAATGTTCGGGCAATGGGAGAACGTCAACTCTGCAAAGTATCAGTTATGTCGCTCTGATAATTGATAGCGCAAAAACCCTGATGGAAAATACTGGAGAAGTTGACACATTGACAAAAACTTGGAAAATTAATGATGGAAATACTCAGCGCAGAACCAAGAACCAAAATTGTTCAAATTTATTCTGAAATCGGTTATTTAGGCAGAGAGATTACATTTGAATTTCTTTCATGTTCGAAATGCGTCCAAAAATTTACCATTTCATCGTTTTCGGTCGTTTTGGCCTTTGCAAAGAATTTTACGGCAGTTACACTTTTATACAAGATTCAATTGGTTCGCAAGTTGGAAACCAAATGACCGCCACAAATGCGCCTTTAATATTTTTGGCGTTTTCAAGAGCTGTTCCGAGTTTATTGACAAACTAATAATAAATTGAAGTCTGAACTTTAAATTTAAGGAAGCTCATAAATAATTGCGAAATTTTTATGGAAAATGTTTCCACTTGGAACTAGCTACACTAAAATTTAAAATCGCAACAAAAAATATTTATTGTAACAGTGACTTGGCATCACCAGAAAGTAATGCCAGAGCTGAAATTGGAACTATCACTGGGGACGTTCAAGTATCTAGTTTACTAAGTCTAACAGCTCTCGCACTAAGTGTATCTCGGTTTTGATTGGGGGAAATCTATCAAATGAGCAGCTGTTTGAGTTGATGTTTATGGAGGGGTAGCCGACGAATCTAGCCAAGAAATTCGTTACTGAGTACTAAGTTGACAGTTCTTATATGTGGCCGACGTAGAAAAAGTGACGTTCCCGACCAATCTAGTTTTTGCGTTCAGGTTACATCTCATCCAGACCAATCTAGTCGACTTAAGATAACTAGATTCTTGAATGCGGCCATTGTAACAATGACTTGGCATCACCAAAAAGTAATGTCGGAGCTCGGAGGTAGAATTGGAACTGTCACTGTCGCTCTCTCCATTTTTTGTTTTCGAAAAGAATAAAGTCACAATTTAAGACCTGCAAATAAAATCTTTAATTTTCTATGGAATCCCAGGATAAATTTTAATTGGTCGCCCATTTTATACCTTAATGGTAAAAAAGTATCAAAGCATCACTTAGAATCACAGTATGGTGTGGAATAACCTCAGAAAGGAATCTTTTTTTTTAATACGCCGAACAAGTTGCGGTAAATGTGCATGCGAAAGTCATGCCATACCAGGCAATGATTGACAATTTAAAGGTGGCGCCACAGCTCGTCCAACTAGCTATGTATCTCCTGAAAGAAACTTTTGGCGATAAAAAAAAATTCTCAAATCACCAACAGTAAGATCTTACCCGTTCAGGTACCTACTGCCGTGAGTCTCTTAACTTGCACGATACCCTCGCCACAGAAAATATAAGGCATCTGCAGAGCAGACGTACCAGTCGAAGAAGATACAAAAGTGGAGCCACTTGCCGTAGACGAAATCTCCTAAGAGGCGATGCGAAAAGCTTACTGAAAATGGTGTATATTTGACAGTTGCCACCATACGATACAGACATGGCCACCACTTAGACAGAACAGAAAAAGGGTCAGTTGAATGTCAGCAGAGCATATAAAGGGTGATTTTTTAGCTGGTTTGGTTTTGGCAACACTGGTTTTGACAGCTGACGTGTGTTTAGTACCTTGTATCACTGTCAAACAGCTTCAGTTTGGTTTGCAATTTAACCATGGATCGTCTTACAAATGAACAACGCTCGCAAATTATTGAATTTTACTATCAAAATTCGTGCTCGGTTCGAAATGTTTTTTTATCGAAAAATTGTGTTCAGCGATGAGGCTCATTTTTGGTTGAATGGGTACGTAAATAAGCAAAATTGCCGCATTTGGAGTGAAGATCAGCCAGAAGCATTGCAACAGCTACCAATGCATCCCGAAAAAGCCACTGTTTGGTGCGGTTTATGGGCCGGCGGCATTATTGGGCCATATTTCTTCAAAGATGATGCGAATCGCAGCGTTAGTGTCAATGATGAACGCTACCGAGCGATGATAACAAACTTTTTTTTGCCCGAAATGGAAGTTCTTGACTTACATGATATGTGGTTTCAACAAGACGGTGCCACATGCCACACAGCACGCGAAACAATGGCGCAATTGCGAGGCGAGTTTGGTGAACAGTTAATTTCACGTTTCGGGCCGGTCAATTGGCCGCCTAGATCGTGCGATTTGACACCATTAGATTATTTTTTGTGGGGGTATGCCAAGGCTAATGTGTATAGGGACAAGCCCGCTTCGATTGACGCACTGGAAGCCAACATCCATACATTCATTCGTGAGATACCGGCCGATATGTGTGAAAGAGTATGCCAAAATTGGACTCAGCGGATGGGCTACCTGAGACGCAGCCGCGGTCAACATTTGCATGAAACTATCTTTAAACATTAAATTGCAAGGTTCAAACTATCGATTCAAATAAATATTTCATTCATTTTTTCGAATTTTTTGTGTTTTTTTTTTAAAAAAGTTCTAAAGTCCTTTATTAGGACTCTTTGCGGAGTAGCAAGGGAAGGGGCTATTGTACTAGGCATAGGTGCTATAGGTACGTGCGTCAAAGTTAGGGTTAGGGTTAGGTAAGAAGAACTGACAAATTAGTCCAGTTTGAGGATTTTAATTTGAAAAAGATAAAATGCACAAAGACACATTTGCTGCAAGAACACAACGAAACAAGTCAAAAAGTGACGATGCCTCGTGATGCCTTGTGCGCACTTTAACCACAATGAAGAAAGAAAATTATTTAAGCACTTATATTCACAATTGAAAATGTGCAATGGTTTCGTCGATGGCACAGAAAAAGAAAAGTGCCAGAACTTGGTATGTTTTATAAAAAAAAAGAAAATAAGAAAGAACTGCAGCTAACTTCGTTTGCTGAGGTTGCCCTCTAGTGATAATTTTCAAAATAAGGGTCGGATCACACCAGACTAGTTGATGTAGGTAGTAAAAAAGTTACATTTGTTATATTACAAACCGAATTTGACAGCGAAAAGCTGTCTTAATTTTCTCATTGAACAAGTTGATATTTTCGAAACTGTCGGCAAACCTACATACTCTACCTTTAATGCCAATCGACTTGTTCTGTCAAAACTGTCATTTACAAGCACTGTGTGGTCATAAATATTGACATTGTTCTGCGATTGTGAATCACAATTCGATAAAATTTGCTGACAGGGCAATGTCATTGCTAAACCCACAACAATTAATATTATACTTTCATCACATAAATGCATTCGTGCCACAGATGATTATAAAAATATATAAATTACAAAATGTCCTAATTACATCCGCTCATCAGATATCGCACGAAACTGCAACTGCCTGGGTGCATCGTGTTTGCTAGATTTGTATCGCCTATACTGCAAATGGATTCCAGTTGTGCGGACATTCTATTAAAATATCCAATTTCGCATCCATGTTCAGGACTTTTGTATGTGCATAGGACACTGCAGCAGAGTGTATTACTTACGGTACATTTATTCAATTTTATTGCAAATTTGCTGGTAAAACTGAATTTTTTTCCAAAATACACACACTGCAGTGGCAGCAGTAGTGAGATTGTTGGCCCCAGTGCTCTCCTAAAAACCTGCAGCCTAGTACACACATATCTCCAGCTTAATAGGTATGCTTCGTGCACTTGGGGGGGCTATAAATTGGAATAAATATTGAATCAGGGAGCAATTTTCATAGTGTCTCTCACTCGTTCCCAATTTGCTAGCGAATCGCATTTATTTGCAAATGCTAGTATCAGATGAACTGTGAGGACAAAAATTGGATGTGTCTCGCTCTTGTTGTATCGTGTGACGTTGCCCGTAGGGCCATAAGGAGGTTATTTATGAAAATGACTGTTTTGCTGATTTTTTTCTCTTGCTGTTTTGTTTTGTGAACTATTTTTGGGAAATAATGACCACTCGAATGGGAGATATTCCGGACAACTTGGGTAGTTCTTATTAAACCAGTTATTGGAGAGAGAAAGCATGACGCAGCGAAGCAGAAGTTGTCAAGTGTTGGGCTCATTATGTAATTTTGTTTTAGGCAACTCCCTAGAGATAAGAAGTGACCTGCGGTAGGAGCTCTGTAGCTCCGGCGAACAGCAGTCTTATCTGCACTAGATTTAAATTTGGGGAAAAAATGTAGTAGATCTACTGCAATTGCTGTAAAGTGACAATGCTCGACCTAAGCCAGCTATAGCCATCTACTCACAGATGAAAATCTCTTTTTACAGTACAGTTAAGCATTGTCTATCGTTTTTTCCACAACAAATATGGCGGTGCCATCTGATAAACGGCCGAGTAGTGGCGCTTCTCTCAGACATATGTCATAAATTTGTCGCGTTCAAAAGCATGGCTCTCAGTACCGAGCCTTGTGGCCGCTTAATTTTCTTATATTTCCCAGCAGAATAAAATTGGACTAGATTTTTGTGACAAATAATGAAATAAACTCTGAACTAATGAACTCCTTCTCATATGTCAGTTATACAATCTGAAGTGATAATTCCCAGGAAATTTGTAAGCAAAATATTATTATTTTTTAAATAACTGATTTCAGTGTCCGAAAGTCAACAATAATGGTGATAAAGTGGTAAATATAAAGAAGCGAATGAACAACTTAAAGCACGATTGCGTTCAACAAACAAAAAAAAATATAAAATCTGGATTTCATATTCACACAGGGTAAGCACTGTTTCGCAGGACATATCAGAGATTTTTACTTAAAGAAGTCCAATACAATCCTATCGGCTGAATAACTAAAGAGTCATCCATCATCTAGCTTCTAGCAGGTCATTTATCATGCTAGATGTTCCGTTGAGTCCTTTATCCTGCGCTTGGTAATTAACATAGTGTTTGGTATCGTAGTCAGGAAAAGGCAAATGCAAAAGAGGATTTCGTTTTATTGAAATATAACAAAAAAAAAAAAAAGGAGATTCTTCCATTTATTGTCCTGTTAAAAGATTCATCGGAGTAGAGGTTTTTTCTCTAATATATTCAATCAGTGTACAATATTTTTAGTTGTAAAACCATTTTAACGACACTTTTATGCAATGTATTGTGCGCTAACCCTGACACTAGAGGACAGGGGTGTATAAAACTTCTGCTATCTAGATCTTGTTTACACGAAGTGAAGTAGTTGTTAAAAAGAACTGAATTATTGCTTAGAACAATCGATAAAATGAAGTCCGCTGAAGAACAAAAAATTGGTTTGCTAAACATTTTTTTGGTTGATGAACGCTTCCAAAGGATAGGCATAACATACATAGATGCGGAAGTCAAACACACGCACAAGGATTAACCAAGAATTCAATAAATTTTGTAGTAAGAATATTTCATTCGCTGGAGAGTTCATCTGAGAATATCTGGTGGAAGAAAGAAAAGCGATTTGCCAAAATCCACGCGGAAGAGCAAAATGCGAACATTTAAAGAAAACGTAACGGAATGCATTTAGAAAGATAATAAACGTCTAAAGGCAACGATCTGTAAACTAACTGGGGTGGATTAAGCGAGCTCACAAAAGACTCCTCTTGGTCGTAATGTAAATCCCGACGAGCCAAATATGCCAAGAATGCTTCACAGCTTTATGTAGTTTCTAAGGTTATTTTTTATGTTGAAACCTATTCTTCATTTGCAAAAATTGCAAGTCGGTGATGCATATATACTACTTTACTTACTTAACGGGCTCCCGACCCGTGAGGAGTCTCTGCCTGAGACACTGTAGCCTTCCATTCTCTGCGATTCCGGGCACGCTGCTTCCAGTTATCCAGACCAAGCGCTCTGGCATCCGCGATGGCTTGGTCTTTGAAACGGAGGTTCAGTCTTCTTCCTTGTCGTCTCGAACCTGGCGGCTGGGATTCGCTCGATATGGCCGAGTCAATGTAGTCGACGTATTTTGGCCTTTTGTACTACATCCACATCTGGGTACAGCTCATAGAGTTCGCGGTTGAATCTTCTCCTCCATTCGCCCTCCTCGCACACAGGAGCAAAAATCCGAATTTTACTAATTTTTTCGGCATCAATATAAGCACATTTTGTTTGTCTTCCAAATGCGACAAAATGTTTCTCCAAGCTGGAAATAAAATGACGGGGATTGTGCACACAATAATCCCCGCTTTTTGTGTTTGCTGCGAATGGGTTTGCTTGCATCGTTCGCTGAATTCGTCCATCTGAGTGTATTCAATGACAATGCATACAGTGCATCCTAACGTGGTATTCGATCGGGCTTCTTCCGATTCGCTCTCAGATTTCACATTTGCCGTGTCTAATCGTTCATAAAAACGTCACTTGCTGTGTTTTTTTGTTAATATTCGTGCGATTGGAATATGTTTATGTGTAGTCTTCGACACTTTTCTAAGCGTTTTCCATTCACAGGTTAAATTTTATGTTAAAACATTGGAAATTTTTGTACAAAGATTGATTTCTAAACATTTGTACATAAATAATTAACAAAAATAGATCCACCCGATGCTATTGAAAAATTGCTCTTAAACAAACTCCACTAGCTGTCAAACTTAAGCGCACTTGAATTGGTAAATCCGAAGTAACTCAGAGAACAAAATCCAGATTTGCAAAAGTGCTCTGAAATCGAAATGAGATTGCTTTTTCTGTTACCAAACGAATATAAAAAAAGTGACCTAAAGCAAAAGAGGTGCTCTGAGGGCGCCCACGCGAATACCACATCAGTTAAAAGATGGCGCTGTCTCTTCATCGATTACATGTCATTTGACACATACATTCATTTTGTTGGGACTGTTTATAAAAAGTTAAAGTTAAATTTTCGACATTATATCCACTGCAGTTTTAAGAGTTTTTCAGTTTAATAAGCCAAATGCTTGTTCAATCTATTTTCTGATATAACGATGTTCGCGATATATTCCTAAAGGAGAACACGTTCGCCCGGTACTAGCCAGTGTTTCCAGACTTTGAAAACTGTTCTAACCTTTTCTTTTCATCAGCAAATGCAAATTTGCATTTATTTTGTTACGGAAAAAAACTATATGTAAGTTGTTTTGGTTAACAAGCATTTAATAATTATATAACAAAAAATTAAACAAATATAATACAAGGATCAGTTAACTGAATCATACAAAAGGATTAAAATGAAATGATTTCCTTTTGTATTAGGCAAAATATCAAAACAAAAGTGGATGCATTCAGATACACAAAAATTCTTACTTAGACGTTCGATGGGCTGTTCTCTTTCATGTGTAGTATGAGCACCTTATTCGGAGTAAAGTTTGAAATTTATTTATTTTAATATTACTTTTAAACAATTTCAGTTCTGCAGAGGTTTCTTAATTTGTTTCCATTTTTTTAAAGCTTGCACCTCGTTGTTCCCCCTTGCAATATATGGACCCTGGTGGTCCTCTAATTGCATTATGTGTTTGCTACGGTTAGTAATTCACTCATTAACTAACGCATTTCATCCTAGATGATTGTCAGTCAATATTTCATCGCTTCAAATTACTTCAATGCATAAAACATCTGTGTAATTCAACCAGGATTCCATATAACACCCGGCATCTGGAACATCAAGCAGCAAATATTAATTAACGTTCCGATACTGTGTTCAAGAATTGTAGTCACGCCAACGGTCGGTCGGCGCCCATCAGAAATTCCAATATTTCACCTCAGGTATTCGAATAGCTGCGCTGTGCATATTTTCTAATCAAACATCGTCTCTGCTGAGCATTTCAATATTTATCAGCTCTGTGTCCTTGAGTTCTATTTGCCTTTGACACACTCTTTAATTGAATATTGCTAGCAAGTTGCATGCATATGGATGACAAGCTATAAAACACACGCACGTTCCTCCTTTGGGATCATCACTTTTATTTGTGTTTTGAATACGTTTGTGGACATCTTGAAGGACGTTTTTAAATTGGATGTCGTGACTATAGTTTGACCGAGGTGCATGAGTTGGCTTCAAATTCCAGTGAATTGTGAATTCTGAAAAAATAAAATCAAATGAAACAGAAACATCCTTTGAGATGTGGGACACTTTGAAGAGTCCATTAGCAAATTAGTTTGGCTTATTCACTTTCAATATGTGATGTCCAAGATGTCCACATGACATCCGGCGTGGATGTCATGTGGACTTACTGAAGGAGGCAAATGCAAATGAGCGTATTTCCAAACAGGAGTTTTGTACTGAGAACGGACCAATTCAAAGAGCTGTAGCTTCCATTCCTGTGAATTTATCACCGACTACCCATAGTCGTCAAAATTTACCTTTCTCTGGCGAGTATTTGAGATCTCAAAACTCAAAAGCCGGCATATTGCCAACGCGCGACCTAGAACTGTAACTAGCATCCCATTTATCTTTCGGCCCCGTGAACACAAAACCACAAAACTCCATGCGGACATTCAACACGTGAAACCACACGAACCACGTGGCTGTGCTTTGTCAGCAAACACATCGCCCCCTGCTTGCGCATTCCGATTTCGCGCAGTTGTCTGCCTGAAACAACCCCCGGTCAATACGCACGGCAACACTCATCCATTCCAGCCCAAAACGATGGGGATTTCAATCTACAGCCAAAACCACCCGCATTCTTATTTGGCTCCTCCGGCCGTCGTGGACGTGGAGCATTCAGTTGATGATTTCAATTCGAAATGAACGGTTTGTGTTGCGGAACACGGTCGGCATTTTAACCTCCGGAGAGAACTCACGTAATCCCGTACATATGCTCTTTGTAACAATTACCGAAAGTGTTTTAATAATAGACACAGTTTCGCGATTCGCCCTCCCCAGGCCAAAGTGTTTATTTGTGCGCCTTATTTCGGTACTGATGTAATTTGTCCAAGGAATTCGGTCAGTGGGTGTACGATACGTGTGCTTGTGTTGTGTCAATATTGGCACAGGTGAGAATCGCTTCAATTGATCTCTCCATTAAAAATGTTCGCCAAGCGTCTGAGTCAATAAAAGCGTGTGCTGTGCCGTCGATGTGTTTCTTCTGAGTTTGTATTCCAGCAAGGATAGCGTCCTTCTACCATAAGTGGATAAGTGATTGTTGAATGTAACGCTCTAGCGCTTTCCGGGTTTTGTGCATCGTGGGTAGCCCAGCTTATGCCGTTCATCGGGACAAGGATAACTCAAAAAACGTTCAAAGGGTAAGTGACGTGTGTGTGTGTGAAATCGTGGTCAAAAGAGGATAATATCGCAAAAAAATTTAAAACTATAAGTGCTGCTGGTGGCACTTGAAAACGCGGCAACATATGAGAATTAAATGAAAAGTTTTCCACTGTGCGCAGCAGGGGTGTAGCGGGATCTCTGTTAATAGGTTTACTTTGTGGAATTATTTGCAGTTTGTTGTGGGAGCCATCGTCCTTGAAAGATTCGTGAAGCGAAACGGTTGAGGAAATACACGAAATTTGTGTCGAAATTGGAACTTCACGGTTCGTATCAATTGTGTGCTGAATTGGATTTGCGGACTGGGGGTTGGCTTCTGCGAGGGATTTCATTTTTAATAACTTGTTACGGGATTTTAATGGGAAAATGTTGTAGTGACCGAGTGCAGTCGCAGAAGTTTTCCCCGAATGTATCAAGCTTAGGACCGAGTAAAAAATTTGAGGTTATAATTTACAAAACTAATTCCTTTGGCGTTTTTTCTTTCCCCATCCTGTAGATGGATGGAGAGAGTTTAAACTCTTGACACTATAGTTGCTTACGTGGAAAAGAGTTGACGAAGTTTAGAACTTAGTTCTGTATACTCAAATCACACTATCAGGCTTTGGTTAGGACTGAGCAGGATTACATTAAAAAAATTACATTAAAAATGTCTGCGGCCGGAAGTGTTTTCGCGTACATTTTACTTGGTAATTTGTTTTGCTTTGCTGTCAAGGGACAAGAAGGAAATTCTACCTTTTGAGGTGAAGTGGTGGAGCTTTCGAGTAATTATGCGAATGAATGTGTATGTTGGAAATTTGAATAAAATCCTTGTAGTGACCAAGGAACAATGTTTCTGGAGTTATATTATAAAGAATTTTGAAATAAACAGCTTTTGGTATTTGTCTGTTTTCAAAAAAAATGTTTAAAGTATCTTTGTGCTGTATATACAGGTATAAAAGGCGCAAACATCCACATATTCACGGATAGTCAAGCAGCTATAAATGCCCTTAGCTCACCAATCATTGACTCCAAATCAGTCTTACACTGCTTCAATACCCTCCAAACAATCTGCACCAGAAACAATACCAAAATATGGTGGGTTCCTGGCCACGAAGGAATTGAAGGAAATGAAAGGGCCGACGAATTGGCCAGAAAAGGTTCGGAAACACCTTTTACAGGACCTGAACCTTATTGTGCAATCCCTAAATCAGCGGCGAACCTCGCCATAAAAAGCTGGGAACACAACAAGTGTGTCTCACATTGGGAAGGCCTCCCAGGCCTGAGACAGGCCAGAAGGTTGATCAAACCCTTCAAAAAAAATGCCAGAAAGATTCTAAATCTACGTAGGCATGATGTCAAAAACCTAGTTGGCTACCTAACAGGGCACCATGGTTTGCGATATCACCTAAATAAAATACATGTAGCCGACTCTTCGGAGTGCCGCCTATGTCTTGAAGAAGACGAAACAACTGAGCATATTCTATGTGAATGCCCAGCCCTCTGTGGTATCAGAAGGAACTTCTTTCTCAGGGAAATTATAAGCCCAGAAGAAGTAAAGACATCCTCTGCTGAAATCATCATCAGCTACATTAGGAAAGTAGAAACTCTATTAACCTAAACTTACCTTTTTCTGATCCTATGGCACAATAGATCTACTCAGGTCGAGGAGCCTCTTTATCGCGTTGGCGAGTCAGAAATTTAAAAAAAAAAAAAAAAAAAAATCTTTGTACTGTCATTTGCATGTTTAACTGGCTCCATGAACTTTGGTCTCGTGAATTTGGGACGCCAAACAAAATTAAAACTAGATCGCGAGGCCTAATTTGTTGTGCGTCATAAAAAATTTTAAAATAAATTTTGGACGCCGAAAAAACTCATACGCGACATAAATTCACGCAGTCTAAATTTCATCTCCCTACAAGACAACAGAAGACAAAATACAGAAGACAGTAGGCAGAAGACAGAACGCATACGACAGAAAAAAAAGACAGAAGAAAGCAGACAAAAGGCAAAATACAGAAGACAAAAGGTAAAAGACAGAAGACTGAAGGACGACAAAATACAGGTTACAGATGACAGAAGCCCGATGTCAGAAGATAGGAGATTCTTTATTTTGAAATTTAAGAATGAATGAAAGTGACCTGCTACTGAGTTGCAAAGCTTGCCCAAGCCAGTAGTTCTCTCGAATTTTTGTCAGACGTTCGTGAGAGGATAAAGCATGATTCCAGGCAGACCCAGGATTGCTGCTTCCATCGCTGAGATCAAACTGTTGGAATGAAACTCCATAGGAAACTAATACCTATTGGTCAAACGTCCTACCATTTACCATTTGTGAACTCCAAATGTGCCTTTTTGGCAAATAGGTGGCATCTGCATCCACGATTCATATCAGCAACCTAACCTATTGCATTTTTTTTGATAAAATTTACTGAGGTAAACGTCACTTCTGTTGCGTAAATTCTTTTTATGGCTGCCGTTGCGAATCTATCTTAAAAAAAGTGGTCATATACCTAAGGCAAATCTCTCGGAGCAGATATCGACTGACTGCTATTGCAAAGCACCCTCCTCCCCTTATCATTGAAATTTGATCTTGGAGTCTCTGAAATAAATAAATCGTCTCCCACTAAAACCTGCGCTCCAAACTATTCATTCAAAAGCGTTTGGCAAATGACCACGTAAAGTTGTCTGTCCTAAACAAATACACAGTAACATTCTCATACATTTTGCCTTGAAAATGTTTATTCGTTTTGCCCTTCAAAAACAAACAACGACCCGAAATAACGACTCAGGTGCAATGCGTCACAAAGTGAAACTCATTTTAGTAAGAGTTCTCCATCACATTCACCGCCCTTCGGCATGTGAGAAAACAATCATTTGTCGAAAGAGGTGGACAGGTTATTTAAGTTTTCCGACGCTAAAGTCATGCCCTGCCAAGCATACGAAGCAGTTCTCATTCTCACCTGGCACTCGTCTACAACTGGAAAAGTTTACTAGCTCAGTGGTCCGGGCCCAGCACACCCTCTCAATGACTTTCAAGAAAATGAATAGCTGCCCCCCAGACAAATTTGCAATTTATTATCTGGCGTCTGTCTCAAAACTGGACCTACGTGTCCCTGCTTTAAATTTGCAACATTCCTGCTGAGTTTGCCGACGCACTTGCGGTTCGGCTTACAGTGATAGATTATTGAATTGGTGTTGTCGAAAAATATCGACCAGTTGAACATACCCCATCTATAAATTTTCACCCCAGCATGTATGTGTCAGTCAAAAACAGAGTGGAATTAAAAATACATTTGCCTGAAACTCCATCTACTGAGGTTGAGTCTCGGAAGTGACAAATGGTACGAGCTTAAATGTGTCTTGTCACCGTTCACAATTTTCATGAGCGTTAGCATTCCCCATCCTGCGGTGGCGAGTATTTTTTGTTCACCCATTTCACTGCTGTCATATATAGTCGCAGTTGGAAGTGTATTTTTTCTGTTGCTGCCATTTTTCCTCATCACACATATACGATTATATATGGAGTACACTTTTTTCTTTATTTTTTTTTTTATTTATTGTCCCGTCTCAATCCCATCCCTGAGGGTGTGTTCCCCGGTGCTCGCCGGGTAAAAGTAATAATGGCTAACCCTTTCCGGAAATGATATGCTGACCTTTTTCCCTTCAGCCGAAACTATCCTGATTTGATCCTGAGCCGGCCATCCCTGGCTGACAAACATTTTCTGTTTCTCATTTCTTGTCGTGTGTTTGTTTCGGTATTTTTTCCACATCAAATGTTATAATTTCGTAATATAAGAGGTTAATTCGTTTTCAGGCCAAGGGAAATATTTTCATTTAAATGGATTTTCGTCGGAGGTTTTGATGAATAAATGACAATTTAAAAAATCTGAGACCAATTTTATTTTTTTACTTTGCATAGAAATGGGATCATTGGAATGGAAAATAGAAACAATGAGCTTGTTCTCAGAAATAAGGTGTTTTTTTTTGTTGGCAAGAAAATGGGGATAATATTTTCTTTTACACAAACGGATTAATGAAATTTCAAATACTTTCATTGTGGAAAGTTGATGGAGTGTGCCAAAGTTAAAAAAGTCAAAAACCTGCACTTAGATAGGAAACTTCATGATTGGTCGTCAATGCCAGTTTTACTACGTCATGTAACTCGGCACGGTTTAGCAGCTGTCATTGTATTACTGTCATCTGAAAAAAAAACAACATTTTGTTAATCAATCGAAAGGACCTAACCCATAGAATCCGATGGTTAAGGTATAGTTTTCTCATTCCCTTAGTACAAATTAAAATGGTACCTCTTTAACGCGGTCCCAACTGTCAACGGGTACAATGAACAGAAAAGTGGAAAGTAAACCTGCTTCTGGGTCATCTTCCATGAGCTGCTGTGTATTCTATCAACCTGTCAGTCGAGTACGTTGCAGCGACGGATTCTATGGGTTGGACCCTTAAGCCAATAAAAACTCAAACTCAGCCAGCTGTCAGACTATGCAAGCTAAAATTTTGAACGTCTTCATTAAGTGCACTTTTAAGGTGACAATTTACTTATTTGCCCTTCACCTTACTTGTCAGATTGAATACAAATAAAATCGCTACATTCTTCTGATAAATATATCTTGTTTCTATTTCGACTGTCTGTCAACTTTTTTTGACAAATTTATCAGAGCATATCGGCACAAATTCTTGGATCTCGTTACTCGTTACTTTTTACTGTGCTAATTTCGAAATTTTCTGTCATTTTTGCAGTTGCAGTCGGTTTAAACCACGCATGCGAATGATATTAAGGATTTTTTTTGCTATTTCTAAATTTACTTCTTTTTTCTATCGAATTCCAGTGACAGATTATCTTTCTCTCCTTCTCACTCAAACTAGCGAGTAATTTCGTGATGAATAGTACTGCACTTACAACATAACCCACACGCATTTTTCCACGAGAAGGGACAGAGAGATCCGTTTGTCCACAGTCAATGCTGACAAAGGTGTATGAATGAGATCACAAATCAGACGACTCAAGTGTCATGGATGTTCTACCCATAATTATGGATAAATAAAACTTAAACAGACACAAGTTCCGGCGACCAACATTTCTGCAATCACTTGAAAATATTTATATTTCTAATTTAAAATATGTGAAATGAGTGTCAGTAAACTGAATTAACAATTCCTCAATCATTTACACGAAAGCCATTTTGTTTTATAGGAAAGCAATATTTCGTAAGCCGTCGCTTTATAAATACCAACATGCTGAAGTTTGCCATACTTCCTACCACGTTAACAAGATGGCCGACCAAAGGTGTGATTTTGTAAATGCAATATAAGCAATTTCCCTTTTTAGTAAATTAAATCAATTTTTTCACACTGTTCTACCTTGTAAGGGACGAAAGAGACCAATTTGGACTTCTTAGCTGCCTGTACCTATGTTCTTTCTATTTAGGTTCGTGATCCACCTCGAACTGGTAAGCGTTGTCATTTTTTAATTCCGAACTTATGTCGTACCTCAGATATCAAATATACACGGTAGCTTTTAAATTACTCAATAGGAAGGATTAAAGCCACCTTTAGTACTACCACCCCCACCCACAGAAAACAAGCTTGCCCCAAATATAGGACACGTATCGCTTTTGGATTGTATTTTCAAGGTTGGTAAAAAGAAAACAACAACATCGCACATTTACGTAACAATTGTGCAAGCGTATATGGCAGATAAAATTAAAACCCTTACTGCAAACATCAGAATTTTTCCTGCTGATTAAATCAGGACAAATGCAAATTAAACGAGACAAGAAGGAAAATTACATTCAGCCACCAGATACATAAAGATCCTGTTGAATACTGTAACTGTAGCTGTGGGTGTGTTTCCCATTCTTTTTTTTTTGGATCAAATTTACATAAAAATTTATTTATTAATTCGTTTCCTGCCCCTTCGTGCATCATCAGCCATCATACCTCATGCGTCGTGTTATTTCATATGGTTGAGCTTATTTAAACCTCCCCGGGGGCGTGTGCCTGTGCACCGCATTTGTTAAATCTTCATTTTTCAACTTTATGCCGCCGAGCCCCCCATTATCTATCCAATTTGCTCTTTTCAAAGAACGATAACTCCAGAAGACAGCTATAAAAATGTCTTCCCCTCATTTCATTTCAAGTGCTCCGCTCTATCGGAACGAACAACAGTTTTACAACTTGTTGGGTTGCAAAAAGTTTTCCACTTACGACCCTCTTGGGTGTTGCGCTCGTGTTCGAAATGAGCTGACGCATGATTCGCAGTTACGATTATATGTCGGCTAATAAATTTAAAAACCTTTTTTAACGACGCACGCCAAAAAATCCGCAACTCATTTTGATAACACAAGCGCTGAGGGGTGCCTACGCCAATATTTGTCAAGGGCTAAGTCCTATAACGAGGAATGCTGTAATCAAAAGGTTTGCGTTGCTGTTTTCATGTTTCTGCTGCGGCGAGAGCGCCATTAATCTACCGTGCTCGTGAATCATTTCTATCGGGTAGGCGTTCGGAAGCGTCGTCGGTCGTCGTGTGAACGAGCAATGTCAACCCCTTTGGATCTATAACCATTGGTAGCATGCGAAGGTCCAATTTCCTTGTTACAAAAGAGACACGTGTTTTGAATAAATCTGCAGACAAACAAATTTCGATCCGTGACCGCGCACATTAACAGCCAACGCTGCGATGTTCTCCTGCAGCCAATATCCTTCCATTCACCATGATTTGTGTTGGTATTCAAATTGAGCAGGTCTTAATTATTAATTTCGAGGTTATTTGTCACTCGAAAGAAAAAACTTGACGCAGCACGGTGTGAGACACTTTTGGTGGGTTGACATTTGATATATTATCATTACGATTATATCTGGAGTTTACATGTTCGCCATTGTGCAGACATCGCTTCGGGGATGAAGGATATTTAAATTGCGACACACTTCACAGTTGAGTCGCATTTTTCTACATAGCAAACTTTACAGAATGACAAACATGCTTTGAAGGTGAACCCGGGTGTTTGACATTAAAACGGATTCATGAATGTGGGCCAGCTATACGTGTGTCGGGCGATGTGTTTATCCTCTTAACGAGAGTCGTTTAGCTTGGCAACTGTGCAAAGACCCAGTGGAGAGGAGCGACCTTCGAACGCGCTGATACGTACATTTTGAATTATGAAAAATGAGTGTTTTAATGCGGTGGGCAAAGTTGTTTTCGAAATTAAAAGGACTCGTTGGGGTGGGCGCTGTGTTTGAGTTGAAAAGTCAACTGTGTCTATCTCTTGATTGTGAGTTGTTGATTACGATGACAGACTGCGGCTAATTCTTGAGCAATTTATTGTAATTTTCACGTTTCAAATTGGTTTAGCGAATTTTTTGTTTTTGTTTTGAATGTTCGGCGGGCTATTGGTGTGTGTCCCAATTGCGGGGTGGAATGCATTAACTCTCTTGCTCTTTTCAATAATTAATAGCCGTGCTTGGCACAGCCCAGGTCTTCCAAGCTCCAAGTACAGCACCGCTTCCAAGAGATGTGTACAAAAAGGGCACACATAAGTGAATGTTGTACTTCAAAGAAAAAGGACTGTGGGCGGTACAGACAAGGAGAACAATTTGGATTCCTTTGCGTCCACATTTATGCAGAGAAAATTGCTTTAAAGTTTTTGCTCAAAGATTCTGTGAAACTTTGTAATCGGTCTTGCTTTTTGTTTTCAAGCGTCTCTCCTGGAAAAGGCCATTTTGTAGCGCCCCGAGATAATTGCAGATTGGTGTTACTTGCGCAATTAAATTGTGGAAAGTTGCACTACTCCAAGTTCTGAACTGTGCTTGTTCCGTAGCCGAAGGGGTTGGCATATATTCGTGGCAGTCAAATGTACAGACAGAACATGTGAGGTGGCGGTCTTGTAGGGTGCTCATATGTAGCATTCCAAGGAATAGTTTCGGTAAGTGCCTCCGGGTATTTGTCTTTGCACCTTACGAGCACGAGCGACTGAAGATTTAATGTTCGTTTGGGATATCCTAAGTTGTGTAGGTTAAGTGAATGTTAGTTAAGCAGTATTTCAGCCATGGGACATATTCTACAAAGCTGCAACTTTTCTTCATAATTGTCGCATTTCAAGTTTAGCTCCAACTATTAATTGTGAGTTCACTTGGCACTTCTAAATCTTCATACAGAAGAGGCCACGAGCCTTAGGTACCAGTAAACATTTTAAGTTTCGGCTCTGAATTTCAGTACTCCCCAGTGGCTATATTTTCCATAGAAATTTTGCAATTGTCAGCTTCCGCAAAGTCTAAAGTCGAGACTGAAATTTATCATTAGTGGGGGGCAATGTTCGTAAGTATGTGTGTCGGTTATAGACTAAAAAACTACTCGGCCGATTTCGCTGAAAATGATCGTCGTCTAAACGGATTAATTTTGACAGTGTTACGAGGGTAGTTTCGATAAAATCCGATAAATATTTCCTTGCCAGTACAGTCGGGCGGGTATGAATGTCCGCCCTAATCTCGAGAACCACTTAACGGATTTCGATGCGGCTTGTAATGTGTTGGAATGTGTAATATATGTATTATTTGAATTTTTTGTTTGAGTGTGCATAAATGGGGTTAAGGTGAAAATCCTTTTCATTAAAGCTGATTACGCAGCCCCAGCTTGGATCTACTAAAAAGAAAATCATATCGTCCCGTAAATCCTCCTTTTTCGCACACTTTTCACTTTTCACCAGCTTTGATGCCCTGAAGCATATATCTCAAATTTACTTAAAACCTTTTAAAGTTTCACTTTCCGTGAAATTGGAAAACTATTTCATCGTAATTCGCTTCTCCCGAAACCAGAGTTCCTGCGTAAAGCTGTTTTACTTCATTACATGGAATTCAATTCATTAAATCAATTTAAAAGTTTAACGTTAAACAAGCCTGAGGGTTCATGCGAATTTCCATTCATATTGGGAACCCAGCATGGTATTTGGTCAAAGACCAAACTCATGATGGATTGTTCAGTTGTTGTTTCGGTTTCAGTTTTATGCGGTCGAGTTCCTTCATTACCAATAAAATAACATTGCACTTTATGACAGACAGACGCAACTTTAACCCTAAAGGCTAAGTTGTAATTTCTACTAACTTGTGTTGCAGAATTGCAGCGGTGTCAAAAATATGCTTTGTGATACTAGAACTGAGCAATAGGATAAAGTTGCTACCACAAATACCACATCATAGTTGTGCAACTATGATGCATTTCCTTTACCATGGCACAAGGGAAAACCCACATTGAAGGTTGGGACAAAATGAATTTGAATACACAACTAAAATAAAGTGAGACGAAACTTTCTCGTTTCATGTAAATTCGCTTAAATAAGAAACCTTTGGTAGTAGAGCAACCTTTGATTTTTTTTTTAACTTGTGTGACACGAAATATCCAAATTTATAAAAGGGTTAGTTAATGTCTCGAAAATTATACATTTCCTTTAGCGAGAAAGTTTAAAAGACTCGTACATCCCAAGTGTGTTTGGAGTTCAAAATCCATTGTTTTCCACTACCCGGTGTCTAACGTCTAAGTCCTTAAGTTCTACGACAACTACAACCGAAAAATTTGAGCCCTCAGTAAGAATATAATATTTCAAAGAAGATGGAAAAACAAAGAACTGGTAAACCCGGAAAGACAAATCCGTTGTGAGTCTGGTTTTGATCAGTCTTTTGGAAACAGGCATTTGAATGCTGGCTTTAGAAGGATCCCTTGCAAACAAACCCATAACTTAAAAATGTCCTCCTGCAATAAACCGCAGTCAAAAATTGCAATACAATTTGTTACATCGGTACAAAAAGTTTTAATACATACAACTAAAGAGTCAACAATTCAATTTTTATTGATAAGAATATTTTTATTATTTTACTAATAGTCATTTTTAACCTTCACACTAAATATTTTCTAGGACACAATATGCAATTTTGTATGGAAAGTTATGCCATTACTAATATTGCGGAAAGTCTTCTGAAAAATAGGCAAACTCTAAGTCCCAATTCTAATAAATTTTCTCTGTTTAAAAAATTGAAAACGTATTGATTAAAAAATGTCAGTAGAAAACTCCCTTCACTCCCAATTGTGCACAGTTCCCTTGTCTCATTTTAAGTCTCTAAATTTGCAGACAATTATACACAGTCGGTAATGTAGTGCTAAATAGACTTTCCAACGTCCAGCAAAACGTGCAACAACTTGAAAAGTTCCGCCCGACCCAGTCTTGTACTTGTGTAAATTAAATTCAATTTAAATGCTTTAAAGGACAACATTTTGGAAACTCTTAACCCCTTCTGTTATTGCCTTCAATTTCGTGTCAAATATTTTCAAGTTTCCATTTGGCCAAAGTAACTCCTGAGATGAACGACAAAATGCCAAAAAACCCTTCCCATCAAAACCAGAAATTCTCTTAAACAACAGACACCTGTCTAAACAATCCATTTCCCCCATTTCCTGATTGACATTAAAACAAGAGATACAGATAAACGATGTCTGCGTTTGATCAAATCGCAACAAAGACAAAACCCGGGCACGGTGCTTATGTATTCAGAAATCGACTGAAAGAATTCCATTACACAAATAGAACAACAAACATCCAAATGAGTGTACCTACTCAAAAGCCATGAGTGTACTAATTAAAAGTTTTGGCACTTTCGGAGCAGCCAAATGATGAGTTTACACGTAATTAATGAGTATGCATATGCATAGGGGAACAGCACGTTTCTCAATCAGGGCGCGAGATTTCCATGTTCTCATTTAAAGCGCCGCATAGTCCTACACCCTGGATATAATGATATCAAGTTGAAATTCGAAGAGGAAGTAATTACGGAATAAAAGCTATAAGTCTAGATCACAGAGGGTAACCTACAAAAATGCGAATAAAAGTTGAAAAGTCAATTTATTGAAAGGATTTGGGGGGTATGCCTACGATATAAGTTGAAAAAGTGCTTACAAACTTCTAAGCTCTGTACGTGCCACCTCTTAAATTGTGATTTTAAATTCCGTTTACTTTTACTTTACTGAGGAGGAAAATATAATTTACTTTTATTTTTTTTTAATTTTTAAAAATTCCAAATATACCCAACAGTTCACCTTCTTATGGCGATGCCTGGAGTAAGCATGTAGTCTTAATATTGCCACTTTTACTCCATATTAGGTTTATGTTATTTGTGGCATCATTTTGAGCCCGTCACAGAGCGTCAGTAAGTGTGGTGGAAGCATAAACTTTTTTGTTGACAGCTGTTTTATAAGAGTGTACGCATCTTAATTTCCTTCGGTCCCGCCCAAGCCAATGCCAAAGTCATTTTGGGAAATTGAAATTTATTATTATCTATAGGCGACATTTTGCTCGAAACTAAGGTTTTTTTACTGCTTTCAATTGAAGCCTGAAGTAAAAAATGACCGCCGATCATTTCTACCTTCTACCGATATTTATCTGCCTAGAGACGTTACGAAGAAATCTATGCTGCTGTCCACCTTTAATCCAACTTCTCCTGCGACTGTTTAAGAATGACTCTGCTTAAAAGCTTGTAGGCTATAGTAAATATAACTAGCTATCTTCATACTAAAAATAAAGTAACACACAGCCAAACTTTAGACTTGATATGTCAAATACTTTGACAGCTATTGGAGTCAGAAAGGAACGTTGGCGTCGTTTTGAAAGCAACTAAGCATCGTCCATCTATGAAAAGATTTAATCGGATCTGTGGCTGAAGATTTATTTGCCCGTGATCTGGCTTTTATTTTGAACGGACCCGACTTTGACTGTGCGAAATTTAGTTTCCAACATTTTATGGAAAGACATCTGCTTGGAAGAAATTTAAACTCTTGTAGGGGATAACACATTTTTCTTTCGGATAATTGCCGGAAGAAAAATCGTCGAAAGGCATTGAAGATATGAGGCTTTTACTGTAGTGAGAGACTTGAAGATGGTCTAAGCAAGACTATCCCCCTTAAAAAAGGTTCAGTACAGCTTGGTCTTTCACGCAATAATTATTATTTTATAACAAAATCTGTATTTTTTTTAAATTAAAGCTATAAGAAGACAACTTTTTGTGCTATAAGAAGAGTTCGTTCTGTGTGCTTGGAGAAAAGTGGATGCGTTCAAAAAAGAAGTATATTTTATAGCGGTTTATGGATGTGAATGATTTTACAATGTTTGAAAGGGTTTACAGTTCTTGAAAAAGGTGTTGTAGCTTTGATTTTGTTGCAGTAGATTTTTTGTTTTTTTTTTGGAAAATGCAATTGTATTGCAGTGGCAGCCCTAAGATGCTTTTGTTTCCGTCTCTACTCTCCGTCATAAATCGAAGCGAAAGAAGGGTAAAAGAAATTCATGTATAATTTGAAAATAACTCACCCAGCATTAATCCTCAGAACCACTTTAAATTTAGCATTTCTTTCCAAAACCTCCCAATCAATCGAGCTAAATGATGTACTATGTAATAACAGCAGATGTCCTCTATAAACTGAAGGAACTATATTTAAATGCGCACAGTATTTTTGTACGCAAAGCTGGACACAGACAAATAAACAAAAAAGAATTATACTTTTCCTTTTTTGTTCTGATGTAGAGTGGACACAAAGTGGAATTCATGGAAACCATGAATAAAATAAAATACTGAACACTGTTCTATGAAACTATGTATTTACTTTCCTTTTTAAATAAATTCAATTGAATTGAATTGAATTAATATTGTTTCAGTATTTCCATTAAATTGTTTTTCATTGTGGTTTCATAAGTCTGCGGTCGGGTTAACAGTGCGGGGACAGGCTGCAGGGCACTTATAACATTTGCTAGAGTTCGATCAGTGGTAGAAGTTGTACCGTTATAGTTACCTGGTTTGTACACAACATATTGAAAAACAAATTACACGCAGCATTGCATCTCTGTACAATCTTCGCAATAAAAAACAAAATCAGGGGAAGATGTTGTGTTTGAGGCGGAGTTTTTATTTTCCTTTGCCTATTTATGCCTATAAAGGAATAAAAGTTTTTAATCAAGTTTTAATTTTGCACATGACCTGCAAAATAAATTATGTTTAAATTTGTAAAATAGAATTAACTAAATTAAAATGGTTGCAGTAATTAACAGAGTTAGTAAATAAACTCTGTGAGTATTTCTTGTTTATATGTTAATATGTATTTATATACTCGTAGTACTACCTGACCCGGCGAACTTGGTTCCACCCAAATTTGTTACCGTATGTACTGAATGTAATACTTCCGAGTATGCAGACGCTGCTTAATGAATTTATGTCAATTCAAGTTCTTTATTCAAAATTTTAACGGAACTATAAAAATGCAGATGTGTTTCAATCGAACCGCAATAATTGGTATGGCGGCCATCATTGCTTTATGTTTTTTTTTTTTCGTTCTTTTCTAGGGCGCGAACGCATACAGAGCGGGATGTTTGCCCACCGGTGAGCAAGCCACATACATACAGCGATTGTCCTTGCGACTTTTTAATTGCCATAGCGAAACGCACGGGAGAAATTTAAGACGCTGAAATACAAACGTTAAATTGTACGGAATGAACGGAAAATTCAAAGGCGAAGATGTTCCCATTCCGGAGATTCCGCTTATTCCGTACAATTTGACTTTTGTATTTTAGATTCTTCACAATCAAATGCGTTTCGGTGCATTGAGGTTGCGCAATAAAACTATAACTAATGCGACTTTAACATTAAATTGTGTGGCAAATTACCCAAATCAATGCAGTTATTTAACCTCACTCTTCACAATGCATTTTTTCGACAGATATCTGACCGCACGCAATAGCAAGTCCGTCCAATTCAATTGGAATGGCGAAACGAAAAGGACAACTGTCAAATTGCGCAATGATAAGTGGATCTACCACGCCACCTGGCGGTTTTTCGAATCATCACCAAATGTCAAAGTCGTTGCGCAGCGTCATCTGTTTTCGAAGAAATGTAGATACTTAAAACAGCATGTGCTGTTCACTCTTCTGCTGATTCCCACTGCGTTGCTGTCTATCTTGGTCTCCAGTTTGTTCTTGTGATAATCTTTCTCGAAGTTGCGACATGTTCGCTCGGTTGTTTTCCGATCTGAGCAATCGTCTGGATTTCAGACTTCACAAACAGCTGCTATATGTCATGCATTAAGAAAGGTTTGACCTTCTCAATGGCGGCACGATCAAATAAGACTACGAACCCGCCGATAACCAATATTCACAGCAATTAGGGCGAGCAATTTTTCAACTTTCAGCACAAGTGTAAATATCCATCCAATTAACAAGTTTTTCCTTATTGACTATGTTCGCATTCAACTGTATATTTCATACATCTTTTCTGTATACGCACCATATGTACAATGTACATATTCTGCACTGGAAAAGTAAACACAAATAAAAATCAAACACATTTCGTTCATAGCTCGCCAATGGATCCATGAATCCGTCTAAAAATATGCTCTCTTTATTTTGTCGGCCAATCAATATCTCAGCCCAAGTGATTTGTCTATGTTTCGAAATAATTGTATTTATTTCGACTGTCTGGTGGGGGTGGTAGTTCGCCCGCCAGCTGATGTGTTTATTATTTCCTCAACTGCCATTAGTGATTACCGATGAGCTATGGAAAGCATGTGGCAAGTTGTGGGGTGCAACTTTTGTTCTGCAGTAGGAATATTTCAACCGATTAGTGGCTCCAACTAAGTGCTTGCAGTATGTTTTCTTTGAAAAATTCACAAAAGTTTGCTGCAGGGAGATTCAAATAAACATAATCAAAAAACAGAATCGAAGTTTTTCATTTAGAGAAAAAAAATGAGAGCCAAAAAACATCGGATGACTCCTTTTGGCCCACCCTGTAGTACTTCATGACTTGCTTTGGGCAAGGTTGACGAACTTTGAGGGTCCTTCTTTTACTGGGCGCAATTTGAATAGTTATTGGGGAGTTATAGTGAGCTTATCGAATGTTCAGAGTTGATGGCGGTCATTTTCCGTCTATGACAACACAAACGAGTAGGTGTGTACATGTCGCATTGAAGCGAACGTTTTTTTACAACCTGACATAAAAATCATGCTCGGAACGAAAGCATTGCGATTTGGAATTATCGACATTGTAGTCGTAAAAGTCGAAATTAATTATCTTCTGCAGATGGCGAAACATGCGAATTTATGGTGTTTTATTTTCTCTGAATAAAACATTTTTTAATGTACAACCCACGGCGTTTTATACTCGCATTGGTACTGATAATTCAATGACATGAACAATGTTCGTTGAGGAAGTCACAAAGGCAACTGATTTTCCATAAACCATCAGAATACTATTCAAAATATTCGCAGAATGTGGTGAGCACAGCAGCAGCTTGGTATACTCTTCACTTGGTGTATGAGTGGGAGTACAATTCTATGAATTCATTGCAGTTCTCTTATACATCTAAATCAGGACGAAACAACTATGCGGATGTGGGGTGTTAAATTTTCTTTCAACGAGGATGAACTGATCCATGAATATTTTTTGTATTATGGAAGCAATGCATCAATGTATGAGTAATTTAATTTGCACAGACTGGTGCTTTTTATGACAAATTTGGTGTCCCACCCAAATGTGGTTAAACACTGAAGCTGGGTTGACATTCTGTATGGCGAAAAGGTTTTCATGTGAAGAATTGATTTGCTCTATTCGCCTCAAAGAATTCCAAACCTGCACTTTGACCTAGTGGATTCTGAAGTGACTGGAAAATTGGAAAAATGCTGTCGCAAATTTCAACCTTTTATGCGCTGTAATATTTAGAAAGCGTAAAGCGATTAACTTGTAAAATGGTTTTAGGCCTTGCTAATAATCATATTTAATCTTCACACTTAATATTTTTTAGGTCACAGTGGGTATTTTTTTTGTGGAAAATTGTGATTTATTAAAGTCTAGCCTGGACACTAAATATGATTGTTAGTATTGCGCGTTGTGTTAGCCACTTTTTGAGCCGGGAAAAGCTTTTACGTCAAAATAATGTGTAATTTATAAAGACACCAACAGATTGCAGGCATTTATTTGAAAGTTTTCACAGCAGTTTTAAAAACCTACTGTTGAGTGCCGATAGCTGCGTATTACACACACCTCGGTCATTCGAAAAATACTAAAGTAAGTTTTTCTTGTTCGTTTCTGGTGGAGTGTTTCAGGCGGTTTGCGCCCATGACAAAAATCACCAACCCAAAAATAACAAAATTTGGTAAAATATTACAAAAGTGGCAACCGTGAAGCGCCTAGAATGAGCAAACTAAAGAGAGGAGCAAAATTTTGCTATTTAATGAAAGGACTGTGTTTCTTTTATTAAGCGATGTGGCCAACATTAAGTATTTTGAAGAATGGAAACTAATACGAAAAGTTTGGCACGTTCTTCTTTAGTTGACAGATGAGGACATTTGAAAGCAATCTGATACACCAGCTAGTTCCATACATGTTCCATAACCAGTCACAATTTGGTAACAGTCGACTCTCCCACCGGGTCACTCCTGTTCCTGAGTGGGATATAAATATTTAAGAAGCACCCACTTTTTGTACAGCTGTGTTAAAATGTGTATTCATACAAGTAACGAATGTCTCTTATTTAAAAGCTTTTATCTTTCCTCAGAAATAAAACTCAACAAATCCGCTGCTGTTTTCCCACGTCAGCATAAATGTGGATTTAAAATTCTATACCTGTGCTCCTTTACGAAAATACCTACCCTTCTACCAAATGCCTTTGACTTTATAGCAAAAATAAAATATCCACCAAAAGCACAAGTCCTTGAGTGCAAATTTGTTCAATTACCCGAATTGTTTGCAATTTCCTTTAATACGCAGTAGATCAGGATACTCAAAGACTCGCGTAAACCTGGCAGCTGTCGAACATAGACAAAAAGAAAACAATGTTTTACAACCCGAAATTAAATATATATAAACTCCTTTTGTGAAATGCCCTTTTGATTAGCACTGTAGGTTACCGATGCAAAGGATGATTGAAATTAAATTTAAAAATAAGCAGGACTGTACCAACTCACTTTATGTGTCGTTTGGACGAGGTTTGAGATAGAACAAAAATGTCCCAAGCTATTGACAAGCAAAGTAAAGCAATAGCCAAATCACTTGAGGCTGACCATAACTTCTGATGTATCATATCTACCAGTTGGAGAAAGTCCACTTTAGAGCTATCCAAATTTGAATGGAATACTGAAAATGTTTACCGAATCGAGGCGGGGTCTTGTTATGTAAAAGCTGTAAATGGCAAAGCAGCGAAGGTGTTAAGTCATGTACCGTGCAGTCCCAGAGCCTTGTAAAACGAATAAATGGAAAGGGAATGGGTCCGAGATTCGAGCTTCTTCGGACTCTCCAAGTATCAGAAAAGCGAAAAACGTCAAATTCACTTCATCTTCTGCAATATGTAAAGCAAACTTATCCCTCCAATAAAACCCCTGCACTGCAACCTTCTCGCACTTATATAAGTTACCCTAACCATAACTGATCTTGAATGTCCTCCAGACAATCTGTTAGATAAATAAAAACTCAAATTATGTTCGATGAATACACGAATGCAAAAGGCAAACTTCTCCGAAACGAAGGTGGCATCTATTTAAATTCCCCTTTTCATCAAAATTCTAATTAAATACAAGGTCCTGTCGCAAAATGTTGCCATGGACGTTACTGTGCGAACATAGAATTGCCTTTTCGCAAAATCACTGAAAAGCTATCATGGCAGAAGGATAACCCCAAATCTCAGCCATGTGCCTACTGATTTCAATCTGTTATTTCCATGCATCCAAGGACTAAACTTCCTTCACATCTTGCTGAATAAATTTTCTCATTTCGGGCAACGCGAACCAGCCACTAACCAAGTGACCCTTTCATTTCGCTTGATTCCCTTCACCTTTTGCATTGTTTGAAGCAGCTGCTCTTGTCGGAGGGTACGAAATGAAAAGCCCATCCTTTTGATGGTTAATTGTGTTTGTATTTGTTTAAATGTATTCTGCCAGAACATCGCATTTTGACAGGAAGCACACCTGAGAGCGTGCTACTATTTCGCATCAGAAGGTGAATAGCAATTTCTAATGATACAGTGTATAAAGCTTTGCAAAGGAAATTGATGCCCTGTCATAATGAGCTCTTGGACGGGGAGTCCTCATTTACCTCTCGGTTTTATTGATATTCCAAGATTGCTATCGCAAAATTTATTAATTGTTCTTGGTTGCAGATCCCCTGGCCGATTTATGTTTGCCGACTAATCCTTTGAAGAATGTTTGATTTGCGATTGCAGGGAGAGGGACGAAAATTGTTGGGAAACATGAAAAGCTAATCACCAGAGCATCAGCGTTAATACGACTGAGCACGGCGGGTTTTGTTAACTCCGAGGCAATAATCAATATTTACAGGGGTTATATCATCCTTGGAGTCTGCTTTCGTTTGTTTGTTCTTTGCTTCATCTGTGTACAAATTCTACACACAATGTAATTGATTTCCGGATAGGTAGGTATGCTTTTATCGTGCCAACTGATTGGCACGGATTTGTGGTGTGCACATAGGTTTAGGAGTTTCATTTCTAGGGTTAAGCTCTGTGGTATCGGTTGGAATTGAAATTGGGGTGTTGCTTGGCTCTATTTTCCATTTGAAAGGAACATCGCTGCCGCATTGCTACATCGATAGCAAAGGCGGGCAAAGAAATTCCTTTCAATCGAATTAGGGGCTAATGGATGTAGGCGGTTCCGAGGTTTTTCATTTTATTACTTTGAGGGCCGCGGAACATTACAAATAATGCTTTAGTGTTATTTATTTTTTTCATGATGGCATTAAAATATCTAAATTGCTGTAGCTTTAGTGGATACCTTTTGAGCGGGTCCGACAGAGTGCTCTTTAAAGAAGAGTAGACTCTTAAATTTTACTGCCGCAACCCTGCGGATGGTGATGGGCGCATTATGGTGCCTGGCCTTTTGTGACGATCTCACAACCTCACTCAACCTAGCATTAGCTAGCCCTGCGGATATCTCAGTAGATCCATCTAAGTTTTAGCGGGATTCCTTTGCTATAAATCGAACATTAGCATGTATAGCTTTCCTGTCGCAAGGACTTTCCCACTTACCATTTCCAGGTTTTGGAGTAACACAATTCCAATTGACTGGAGTGATATTCATAAGCGAATTTAATGTTTTCATCAGCCGCCAACAGAGGTCGCTACTTTCGTTGCTTTGAAGATTTGGTTATGCGACAAACGGTTTCGATACCGTAGTATCATGTCTGTCAGGGTATATAACGGTAATACCAGCCGAGCAATGTGGTTTGAGCGTGGTATGGATACTAGGGTTTTTTGCGTGGTTTAGTTACCTCCCTAGCAAAAGCAGCGCCACTATCAAGAAGTGGAGAATAGTTGTACTTAAACTACCTGTCGTTTCATCGAAAATGCTATAGAATTCAATCCACGGTGCCTATACTAGGTGTGTGTCACGCGTTTTATTGTCTGCCGGAGCATGGCAACTGTCAAACTATACCACGTTGTGCAGTGTGTCACCTATACATGACACCCCGACTCCACAGGAGATAATATCTCTCATAATGCTTGTCATGCGATGAAATATCTTGTGGAGTCACTCTCTTCCATCTCATGAATGGATGTTAGCGATCGCTCTCTGCGATTATGTTATCTTGACATGGATGTCTGACAAGAACTTGACAGATGGTTTTTTTTTTGCTTTTCGTCTGGAAATGTCATTTTTTACACCTTCAACCTCTCTTGCTGTTTGCATACGAAATTAAATGAAACCCCGTGGCATGATTTGCCAAACACAGATAAAAGAAACTTACATTTTTGCGCTTCTAGACGAAACGTCAGTTGAACAAGCAGTAAATGAAATGTTTATAAGAAATGTAGGAACATTTCTGAACACTTCAGCTCAGGAAGAAGCTTAAGAAACCACACCTGGCACAATTTCTGGCGTGGCTATTCGATGCATAAAAAATCACGTTAGCGACTATCGAGCCACTTGAAGTCAGGCATCGATGAGGTTTAGATTTTTTTTCACACCTAATGTCGTCTTGAAATCTACTAAACTGTATCAGTACCTTTTACAATGGGCGATGGGTTTTGAAATTGTATTTTTATAACGTAAATCGCTTAGATATAGTTCAGTTAATACCAAAACTACCCACCGGCAGAAATATTACCTAACGACATCGATTAGATCGCTGGCCTCCGGAAATACACAATTATGTTTTGAAGTCCACTTAATTACTTCGTCAACAACGGCTAGTATTTCATATTTCCCTACGATGCGGTCGTGTTCGGTAATTAACAGGATTTGACATTCTATCCACCTTTCTGCTGTTACAAGAGCCATTCGATCCCAAGCGCACGTTTCATTCTCGCCAGAGTCCACTTGACGGAAACATAATATCCAGCCCCCACTATAATGGGAACAATGCCACCGCAATGGAAGTGTAATTACAATTATTGCCCATTTCCAGTTCATAAGCAGGGTCCGGTAATGGAGTGGTATACACCCTCTCCCCCCACCCCTCAGCCCATATAATCGCAATTTTTATGGTTGACACATAATTTCTCATAGTTGCCGCCAGCTAGTTCAGTTCAGGCGATGATTTTTTTAATGAAAGTTGATGGCGACATTTAGTTGATTTTAAACTGCCGTAATCATCGTTGGGATGCTGTTTGCTTATCGATAAATAGAAATAATTAAATCGGCAAACTACCATACAAAATGTTGTAATCAAAATTAATTAGAAAATGGAGTGTCGTGCTGTGGGATAGAGGTGCAGGACTAACAAAGGACTCGAGGGAGATGGGTATGGTTGGGGAAGTATGTGTCGCCATTGCCTATTGAATAAGTGATGTGGTCATCAATCATTTTCTTGTTAATTAACAAGTTATGACGTGTCAATGTCCTGGCGCTCTAGGGGGTTGTCTCTCTCGAAATGTCCTTATTCGCAATCGAAATGGGTGTGGGGGTGAATATTTATTGAACCCTAAGCTAAGATGGATGGACTAACCCAATTTTAAACAAATTTAATGATTTTTGAATACAAATCACGATGAAATCACGATTCAATTTTGAAAATAATTGGTTTTGACAGATCCATCAAAAAGGGAAAATTACTAAGGCTCAGCGACGGGATGGGTATTGTGAGGAACCAGACTTTGCGGTGTTGATGTATCAAAATACTGTGCTAGACTTTTGACGTCAATACAAATGTTGCAGTTGTTTGCTCCACACTTTCTTCACAACTATGTGTCAGAATAACTTAATCAATAATTAAAAGTTTGGTTCATTTTGTGGCCCTAACTGTCTTTTAGTTGCCGCAAGAGGGTAAATAAGGGAAAATACTTCACGGACAATAACTTCACATGGGAAATAACTTCACCTTGAGATGGAAATAATTTCCCTTTTTTTATCTATTTCCCACTAAAAGTTGGCAATTACTTCACCCCAAATTTTGTGAAATTATTTCCCACCAACGATTTGAGAATTTTTCGATTCTAACTGGAAAACAGAAACCAGGATTTTAGTATAATTAAACTAGCATTATGAATAAGCACTTGGCATATACACACCCTTGCGCCTACTCCCACTCCCAGACAGTGACTCCAAGCAGAGGGGTTGCAGGGGGGCAGCATAGCACCCCATACATTTTCCACTGTTTATTAACTGTGAGCTTACATTAATGTCGTCGCGTGTTTGGAGAAATTATTTCCCACAAAAAAGTAAAGTTATTGCTCACTTTGAGTGGGAAATAACTTCACATAAAATAAGTGAAATTATTTCCCACTCGAGGTGAAGTTGTTTTCCATGTGAAGTTATTGCCCGTGAATTTATTTCCCTGCATCGGCAGCGTAAGATGTCGGACTTGAGCAAACCATCTCATTAAAGAGAACATTCCATTGCGGATTCCATTGTACGTTTTGAAAACCGAGTTGGAACCGTAAAACTGACAGCTCGGTTTGAAGAAATTCTGATCGTTCTCTATTTCGGTTATTTTTTATACGATCTAAGAAAGTCAGCCTAGCAATACAACACAGGAACAACTTTTTCCGCAGCCTATTTTCGAAGGCATAAATCATTGATAAATAACTGCAAAACAAGTGGACAAAAGAGGTTACCTTGGGGGAAACCAGAAAAGACGAGAGTGTGTAAAACTCACTGAACAAACAATAAAACCGAAACTAACACGAACTCGGGAAGACGCCCTTTCTGGTCAGATGCAAACAAAATAAAGGGTTTTCCAATAAGAGGTGTTATTTTTGTATTCAAAGAAAAATGTCATTTTTTGAGATAAATGATCAGATGTTTATTTCATAATAAAGAGGAAGGTATGGCGTTAATAATGAAAAGCAACGTCAGCCAAATGGCCACCGCGAGCACGCATACAGGACCATATCCTTTTCATGAAATTTTCCATAACCAAATCGCAAAGTGGCTGCCCTATGTCCTCGATAGCCTCACGAATTTTATCTTTGAGGTCTTGAATCAAGGCTGGGCTGTTGGCGTAGACCTTATCTTTCACGTGACCCCAAAGGAAGAAGTCGCAAGGTGTTAAATCACAAGATCTCGGTGGCCAATTGTGATCACCCCTTCGAGAGATAACACGGTCCGGAAACTTTTCCCGTAAAAGATCAATGGTTTCGTTGCTTGTGTGGCTCGTAGCGCCATCTTGTAAACGTTGTCCAGATCAATACCATCCAACTCTGACCATAAAAAATCATTAATCATCTCTCGATCCATTCACCGTAACAAACCTGAGTTTTCTTCAACACTTTGGGCTACAGCAGCAACATTCTCAGTTGTTTTTGAGCGACGTGCACGGGTTTTATTCTTCACATCAGTAACTTGTCCCAACAGCTCGAATTTTTCCACCAATTTCTGTATTGCGGTCCGACAAGTTGCTTCACGACGACCAAAAAAATGCTTTAGTTTTACGAACTGTGACTGCAAGATTTTCACCATTTTTGGTTTGAATTTTGATAATTTCAATGCGTTTGTGAAGCGTGTATCGTTCATTTTTAGTAATGGCGTAGTTTCTACTTGTCAATTGTAAAAGAATAAAAGCTTCAAAAGTGACAGCTACCGAAATAGCGGGTCATTCACAATAACACCACTCATTGGAAAACCCTACATGAACTCAAGTTGCCTGCCACATCCACCAAGCTGCGTTTCACAGCCTACGCAGCTAACTAAAAGAGCAGGAGACATTTCCCAAATTCCATTTTTTTCCACTGCTTCCCCTCTCACGAACATCTGACAAATATCCGAGGGTATAACTGTCATGAAAGAGCTTCTCAATTGGCCATTTAGACTCGGCGTAAAATTGTAGATCCCTTCTCTTCGTCCCAAAAATTTAAAACTCACGCATAACGAATGCTTGTGAAAAGCTAGGCCTAGTGTCACTACGGACCTGTTGCGCAAACTACGTATTTATTTATTTGTAAAAGGAATATTAGAATTCCGTGTTTTTTGCAGAATTCCAATTTCAAACCAGATGAAACTATGGCGCTCTCTAAAAACCCGCAACATATTTAACTCCAACTTAAAAAAATTGCCATCATTATAACTCTCGTTAAGAGCCCCTCCTACCCAGTTTTGGCTTTTCCTAGGCCAATTCTTACCCAATACTCGAGACATGATGGCCCATGAACCTGCTCGACATTTCACAACGACACGTACAGCATGTCATTGCGTCTGCTCAAAAAACCGACTGACAGGACATTTTCCAAAGCCACCCTCAAAAGAAATTGATTTTGTCCAATCAGCCGGGCGAACTATTCAAGTGGAAAAATGTAATCACTTCCACCTCTTAGACACTCTTTCCAATAATCCGTTTCTTTACCTGCAGGATCTGACCATGATAACGATATTTAATGTCAAATTGAGATTTCGCCCCGAAAACGACAAAATGACAGCACTATATATTATTATTCAAATAAATCGTCGTCCAGTCATTATGACCTCTCTAATAACATTGCCGGGGTAGTTTACGAGCCACCCCCAGAGGTCGGCCATTATTCATTTCGAAATCATACCGCACACAGTTGCTGTTCATTTTTGAACTTTTCCATGTTGAGATCTAATAAATAAAATTCGATTGTATGCTTGATTTATTATTACAGATAGCACCAAACGCAAGAGGTAGGTATTGGCTGGTGGAGGGGCGGTCGAGTTGCTGGAATGTTTTTGCAAAACTTGGTTGTGTCGACCTTTTGACCCCAACTTCTGCCGTGTATTCGATTGTCTTCGCTAGATAATAAGTTTGTCCTTAATATTAGATTAAACCTTTGGGGGGTCACAAGTTGGGCAAACTTAAAGCCGATGGGGGTGAGTTAAATTACTAACAATGGCCACGCACCAAGGTTATCCTGTCAATCTGGATTTTTGTCTAAGTTTTCGTGTAGTCATCTCAGTCGGGAACTAAGTAATTGGGGGTGTTTGCTTGAATTTAATGAGCCGACTTCGGTTTCGTATATGGGCGGTTCGCATTTGACCTGTCACTTAGTTGGCGACAAAAAAAAAGAAATATACCTTTGACATGAGTGCCAGAAAAGTTCCCAGCTACATCGATTGTTCCGCCTAATGACAGCGAATTAGTGGAAGTACCTACTGAGGGTAGATTCCGTATAGAAATAATCGTCTGGTCGTTTTTAAAAATTGGATGACTGTAATGAGCTATATTCCGGCGAATTTTTTCGGCTATCGTCAGCTTTCATTTCATTTGTGGAAAATGAAGTGAATAAAGCTCTCAAGGTCGTAATTTTTGCACTTGGTTGATAGTCTCGGGGGTCTAATTGTTTTGACGATAATCGTCTGAAAAGCTGCGGAATGAGTGTCCTGGATAATTGAAGAATGTGCTGGGAGTAAAACAGTGGTGCAAAAGATCAGAAAGAACTAAAAATGTGATATCCATTTTGTCGCACTCATTGCAAGCGCTTCCATTGCAATTAGTGTAGCGGGCCTTTTTGCTTCGAGTGCTGTGTAAATAGGTAGTTAAGCCAATACTGCAATTTATCTACCATTGTGATTTATGGGCTTAATGTGCCTGCCACTGTCAGTTGATATTGCTGCGGTAAATTATTCTCGTATCGGCTGTAAGTGGGATTTAGATATGAGGTCATGCCCACTTCCGCGGCAGCTTTTATGTCGAAATCGTGAATTTGTTTCCGGACGCCATACTGTGGGCCAAAGTGCCTTTTTTCCTTGCAAAAATCACAACTTTAAAAGGAATCAAGATACCTCTATCATTTGTCTCTTAAAATAATTCTTGAGGCTATTAGCAGTGCAAAATTTGAGAGAACTACTCCACAGGATTCTATCAGAAAAAACAAATAATTATTTTATTTTTAAACAGACCAAAACAGTAGCATTTCCTTCTACATATTTTATTGGACGATACGAAATTATTTTCAGGATTTTATATTTATGTTATTATTATTATATAGTAGCCATTTAAGAAAATAATCTCAATTACTCGCCTTAAAATTACTGACCTTACACAACTACTTTGGCTTAAAAGTGAAAGGAATTTTATTAAAAAAGGGGAGTGTAAGTGGGCGGATTTTGTTTTAAAAATCAAGATAATGATTAAAAGCGATGCAGCTAATATTGGAACAAAATTGTAATTTTGAGAAATGAATTAACTGAAGTAAACCAAAAGTTAACCACCTACGCCTTAATGATAATCATTTTTAATCTTCCCACTAAATATTTTGTAGGTCACAATAAGTAATTTTATATGGAAAATTCGCCATTGCGAGTTCGTAAAATCTAGTTTGGACACTAAATATGATTATTAGTATTAATTAGCAGTTAATTTTTTGCACACAGTTTGACAAATAGCAAATTTTGAAAATTCATGTCGCACGTAGGCTGGAACTTTCCGGAATTTTTTTTGTAGATCTATTTAAAAGCCCTTAAACTGGTAAAAAAATATGTTTCCTTTCTTCTTCTTTATTGAAAATTTTAATTTATTAACAACCCAAACAAAACAAGGTTGCATTAAAATAAAATATTATCTAAATATATAAAAGAAAGTGATGTTAGTTACTACGCTTATAACTCGAGAACGCCTGGACCGATTTCGATAATTCGCACCAATTCAAACTGGTTTCCGACCAAACAAGAAGAATACCCAAGAAAATTCCCAAAAAATCCCCTGAAAAAAATTTATGAATAAAAAAAATTTCCCATACATTTGACTTTTATTTTTACTTTACTTTCTGACAATTTTTTTTCCCCATTTTTTTACGACAATTATTTTTTCACAAAATATGTGAGACAATTGTTTTTGTATCAATCAAACCGTTAATTTCGGATTGTGCAATTAATTGATGATTTTCCTTTTTTCATTGAATTCTTTTTTCAAACGGTAAGTTACCAACGAAGATATTTATTTTGTGAAGTTAGAAATCCTATAATTCTCAGTGTTATTCACAATGCCGCGAGCCAAAAGATCTAACCTTTCGCATCGAACCCGTAATGCAAGTAGAGCTCGGAATATCGCCAGTCAATTGAATACGGAAATCGCATTATAACTCAAGAACGCCTCTTTTAAAATCCAGTCTATATTATTTCTGTAGTTTTGTAACGTCCTCTTTGCCTCTTGCGGTTCACAAGCTCAACTCTTATGACTTTTCACACGTATTCACAAATCACAATTTCACATTTCACTATTCACTGCGGGGGAATTGTCTAGGAGCGCTGGAGCTTAGTTTATGAATAACATTTTGTGTAAGGTAAGGTGATAGATGATACTTTTGTAATAGTCAAATACTTTAGGTGATCACAAAATAACTTTACGAATTTGGCATCACTTTGTTATTTCAAAACATAGTTTTGTTGTCAGTTGTCGTTTGCACCGATAATTCAAGGTAGTCTTGATATAATCTTAATATTATAAATGCGAAAGTCAGATTGTTTCCTTTTCACGGCCGCAAAACCTACTTTTATTAATTTTGGTACCTATATAGGGATAGATGGAACCTCTGAGAATAATGCATAGGATATGAATATTTTAATTGAGTGAGTTGAAGTACTAATTCTACGCAGACGAAGTCGCGGTTACCAGCTAGTATTTAATAATTCTAATTAAATATTATATATTTTTAAATACAATTTTTTTTAAAAGGAATATAATATTTAATAATTCTTATTAAATAATACATTTTTTTGAATGTCATTATTGCTAGGAAGAAAATGAAAAAGTTCGATTTTTTCTTTATCTACTCTGGAGCAACATTGTCCCACATTAAAGAGCTTTCTCACCCAAAACGACTTGTAAACAAAATTGTTTTTAGGCTGTTTTTAAGTTCTCTTTATAGAACTATTCAAAGTCATTGACAAAGCAATAAAAAAACAAATTTCTGTCTGATTTTTTAGTGGCATTTCCGTGACTTCTTCTCTGATTTAGCAAAAGTTTTCCTGGCTTTTAAATATCCAAAGACAATACTAAAGCCATAACTCAGGCACCGTTAGTAGGATTTTTTTTTAAGTTCTTAGGAACAGTCTTTGGTGGCATAGTCTTTTGTGAAGCAAATCAAGAAGAAGTTGTTAAATTGAGCTCCAACTAACCTACATTCCATCTTTTGTACCATCCCTGTCCACTTTTAAGCAGCTTTTACTTTAAGGTTTGGCTATTTTCAATTATTGAAAAGTTTGTCTTTAGCGGCCGGTAAGAAATGCATATTGATCTCATGCTTCCTGCTTAGCCAGCTACTTCCTCAGAATATGAGTCTTCGAGAGCTCTTTCTATTACATAAATTTGAGAGTGAAGGTCAGGTAACACAATTTTAGTTGGCAATATAAATTAGCTGTTTGAAAATGAATTGCTTGCGCAATTTCCTCGAGAAAGATTGTGTTATACAATACTTGTTTTAGATGGCACTACAGTTGGAGTTGATCATGGGACTCTGATTCAATCGATGTCACTAGATTCTGCCTCGTGCACTAATGTTAAAGTGGAATCTCGAGGACTCATTGTCGATCATATCCATGCTTGTTTAAATAAAGACACCCTAGCGTAGCTCAAACACAACCGATTCGAATTTCCCTTTCCTATTTAAAGAGCTTGTAAAAAAATATTTCATGAATTACAAATCAGTCCCTAAACCCTATTCATCCAACTTCCAAATTAATATCTGTTCACTCTGTTTTTTAGTTCACACTTCTAATGGCCAATTGATCTCACAACAGGCAACACCCCCACCAATAATGTACAGCAAACGGTTTATTCACCCGCCTCCAAATGGAGCTTCATCCCCCAGTCCAAAGTTTAAACTGCAAATGCACACTCAATCTGCTCCCAGTCAGCTTAAATACCTTCGCCAATATAAATAAAGTAAATACGAAATAAAATTGAATCACAAACTTCCACAAAACGAATTGGAAATAAATTTTCATATTGTTGTCCTGATTTCACAGTCGCATTTGCGAAGTACTCGTACGAGCTTGAGTGTACATATCTATGGATTTACTTCATTGCTTCTGCCCCCCCACAGACCCGCATTTCTTTACAGCCCTTTAATGCGACAAAGAACAGTTAATGGTATCCGGCTGTTGGAGTAGGTATGGGCGTCGGAGGCACACACCCGGATAAAGATTTATTTATGGATTTTATTCCAGAAATTTATAACTCAAGGGCGTGGATTATTTTTCGGGAAACTTTAGCAGAAATGATTGCAGGGATTTATGTGATTTTTGAGAGGCGAATCGTGCCTGGCTCGCATTAAAACATAAATGCTTTATCAAACAATTGATATTGCGAGAAATAATTCGGTATGCGAAAAGTAGCTTAGCAGTGGAGTGCTTCGGCAATATTACTCGAATAAAAATGTTCGATGTCGTTAAATAATGGAAGAATGATAATAATTCTATTGTTGGGGAAGTTTTGCGTTATAAATTTCCCTCAGTGGTGATGGGAGAAATTGTTCTTTTATGGATGGAGTATATTTCATATTCCATGTAATCATTGCAGGGATCAAGGATATTCATTAAGAATCGTTTTACTAAAGTTTACTTATCAAGTATTCAGTTCAGTGATGAAAAGTTTCGTGTAAACAGTGTTTCGGTGGCGTATACGCAACATTTTCTTGTTGGTTTTTGTTTTCTTTTTCTAAATGCACAAGAGCAAGGACCTTTTGAATAAAGTGGTTAGACAAAGTTAAATGCGAGTCTTTTTATTACCTAAACTAAGTTCAAGCTGTATTTGAACTGAAACTTAACCAGACGACTATGCCCGCAGAGATTTACGAATATGAGTGATATCGTTGCACTTTCACCCTTCCCAAATAAATACGAATATCCTATTTGTCGAATAGGGTATCTCAAGTTCGTACATTCAATTAGGGTATTCTTGAAAAATCACACATGCATCACTAGAGAATTAAATGCATACTTGTCGGGAGTTACTTGGCAATAAGTAGTACGCGAGAAGCAAAATGGAAGAGGGCGTTTCGTTTGAAATGGAAAAATAAGTAAGGCTTATTTTTCACCGTGCTAGGATACCTCCGTTGGCAAGGAAATCAATGAAACAGTTCGGTCGTAGGTCGTGGCCCAGAGCGGTTATTCAACGTATCAATATCTTCAGGAAAATTTAGATGGATTTATTTGAATCAATAGGCAGAGATTGAGATGGAGGACTTTCAGGACGAGTGCCTTTCTGAATACTTATTCAAATTGAACTCCACACAGTCACTGTTGATAGTGACATTTCGCTAGCATATCGAGTTTACAAAGAAATCGGATTATCGCCAAATTGACACCCAAAATAGGATTTAGCAGCGAAAAAGAAATAAATCTATGATCTGGCCATGAAGCGAAGTCTATAATTGAAAATAAGGTTAAGCATTTTGAATGAAAGAAAGTGGTTATTGAGTCGGGTTGTGAGATAGTCGCAAAACACCAGGCGGGACAATCGCCCTCCCCAGTGCTATTGAGGTTATGTTGGCAAAAAAATTTTGGATCGAAAATTGAATGACTGAAAAGCGGAATCAATCAGGTGAATTGCGAACAGCTCTGTCCAGCAGAAGGAGTTTAAAGCGGCATCTCAGGGTGGTAATTTATTTGCTCCCCAGCAGAAGGAACCTTTTTGGATTGGCATTTCCTTCTAGTTGATTTGCATACATGTTCTACTGCAACAAAACATCGTACAAAGCTTATACCAACCTCGCGCCTCTGAATGCCACTGCTACGTCATGTAAACTGCCCTCGTAGAACCACCAGCGGAAGCATCTCTACAATATCTTACAGCAAGATTGCGTGCTATTTATAAATCGATAGAAGGTCTGGATTTGAAGTCAATCATCCGCTATCGTTATTCCGGTATACCTTACTACTACTACTGTTATTTATATCATAAAACGACCTTTCCTCCGTTATGCCACTTTATCCCATGTCATTGCCATAAAAGGGAATCGACTTAGAACCTGCGCTGAAGGCGGGCACTTAACGGCCATCACACCCAGGCTGTCCAGGGAAAGTGGTGGCAACTATTAAACTTATGTACGATACTATGCAATATACATAATACGTACCATCCAATGTGAGTGAGAGTGTTAAGCTGGCTCTACTCTATGTCAGGTTGATGGATATTGCATGAAGCTTGACCGGATGTTAGTTTGCTGGAAATTATGTACTCCTGGGGATAATCCTAATCAAAGTAAATTGATCTGATAAAAGAGGGCACCCTAAACCTTTCTGCGTACCAAAATATACCGTCTTTAACGATGATATCTCCTATGGGTCTTAATCGAATGACATTAGACAGGTGTTCACTGCAAAGGTTGGTCAATCTGCAAAGGGTAAAACCGCTCCGGGCTGTAAGTTGAATAGATAATAGAAAATATGAAAGACTTTAATGGGGAACGTGCCCGCCATAGACATGCAGTTCTGGTGCTGCCTTATAACTCTACATCTACTCGTAAATATTGATTTTCTGCTTAAAAGTAATAAAGCGAAGGTCGTCAGGGGGGGATGAGATCGTGTATTGTTTTCGGTATAATGACATTTTTTTATACTTTGTATACTTTCATTAAAAAGAGATTGAAAAGTTTTTTCTTCGAATTTCGTTTGAGGGATTAGTATGTATTTATTTATGGTAAGCGAATTTTTGCATTTTGTGTGGGCTACGGTTATTTTTGCTGGTGAATTTCCGACATCTACGGTTGAAATAATATCCAAGCCCTTATTTGGGTACCCTGGCTTTTGGGTGCCTTTGAATATTGTGCTTGAACCGCTGTAGGTGTAACGTGTTTCACAAATTATCGAAGGAAACAAGTAATATTAAAAAGCTAACGACCAAATGCGGTTCAATGGCAGATTATACGAGAGAATCACTGGAGATATTGAAAGGCCACAGGATCTCACAAAGACTCGATGCCAATTGGCCGTCAAAGATGCCCAGTTGCTTTAATTAGTAAATGACTTGAACCAGTAACAATTGATGACTTTGAGAGCAAAATTGTTCGCATTATTGCCGGCAGCTTATTAGAACTTGTGATCCAAAATAAATAAATAAAATTGGACCTCACAAATGATGATAGCCCAGCGGTCCCTATGATGAAAGATTATATTTTTGAAGCGAGTTGAAGTCGAAAGTTCTCTAATTTGAAATGGCAACAAGTTGTTAAATTCAATATGAGCGACAATTTCAAGTGCTTTCACTTAACTTGGCGATGATCTTGTGTGTGGTGGCAATTGTTCACATCCTCTCAACATATAAAAAGTTTTAAAATGCTCTAGACTTTGCCCAGTGCCAGAAATTCTACCACCATATTGACCTGGCTTATTGGCAACATGTTGGAAAGCAAATTCCATACAGCATTCCATCTTTGCACAATCTTTCTAACAACAAAAAGAACAAGCTGTAGTATATTTATTTTACTACCTTTTATCAATTTACTTTACAAAGTCGTCTAAAGTTAAAATTAATCAAAATAGTTTTTAACAACAGCGTGGAAATAAACATCTGTTGCCAAAGAGCTAAAAGAAAGAGAGCGAGCGATTTACAAAATCGTAACTGTCACTGTCGTTCTGTCGCCTTGTCAATCGCTTGTACACTAAGCAGCAAAACTACATGGTCCGTTTCTTAGATGTAGACGGTTAAAGTGCAGGACCTCGTAAGTCATAAAATTCAAAAAAATATTAATAATGTAAAAAAATCATAAGAATCAGAGCTATCTTTTGGCGTTTTCAGGGTAACAATGTTGTTCTGAACATTTTACACTAAAGGCAGAATTCAAAACCTCGTATCATAGATTGCATACATTGATCTAAACGTTTTTTTGTTATTTCTGAAGAACATGCAAGAAAGACTTACGAAGTTCTGCACTTTAACCGTCGTAAATACAACAAAGCAAATATTTTCCGCTATTAGTGTCCAGGCTTTCGAACTCACAATGGCGAAATTTTCCATACAAAATTTCTTATTTTGACCTAAAAATATTTAGTGTGAAGGTTAAAAATGATTATTGGTAAGGCCCTTTGTGTTTAATGCAAAGAACGTTGTTCTTAGCTATTTGCCTTCGCCTATTTATTAATACTAGGTTCGCCCAGTGCTCGAAAATCGACCACACATTTTTTTTTATATCATTACTATATAGATAAAGAGTGCACAAATGGATTCACACGATTCAATTCATTAGATATAGAATGCATCAAATCACGATCACAGTCACGATTAGACTGTTTTAAGATTTAATCGGTATTGGTTGGCAGTATCAACGTCATAGAAATATAACTGTGCATAGGAAGGTTGATTACCGTACAAAGAAACAGTCAAAGGCCCCATTCTATGATAAAACGTATCATGAATTTTAAAGTGATAAACACCTTGCGTGACATTTTGTGAGACTTTTGCTTCTGAGGAAATCATTGCAAAGGCAGAATTGTAACTGCGAATATTAGCAAAATAATTATTCGCACGGTTTTTATCAGTTTGATCGAAGGTCATAATATAGCTTATTTATGAAAGCGTTCTGACTTAAAGGCGGTATGAACACTTTTCCTTTATGACAGCAAGAAGTAAAAATATTTCGATCCTTACCAGTCGTCTCTGAACTAAAATGTATCGCATTACAAAGAACACATCGTACATTCATCAAACCATTTATGCTGTCAGTATTTCTCTCTGAAATTTGCATCAGCAAAAACTTCCAGTCCAGTACACCATTTACTGCGCTAAAATTTCTGTATTTGACTGTATTTGTGAGAGGGTGTTTTGCTATGTTTGGATATTTTGTGTTTAATGATGAGTTGAATCTATGACGTTTTTTTAGTATGTAGTTTCAAAAACTTTTAATTTTCAAATAATATTTAGAACTATTGGAAGTGAAAATGCGTAAATTCTTGGTTCCTACAGCAAGTTAGTGTGCTTTCTCTAATGCTTGCATTATTTTAGTGCAAGTGGAACATTTTATTTTCTACCACTTTTCTACCACCTTTTTTTTAAGGCTATCTACCACCATTTCGCTTTTCTCAAGTCCCATCACTGGACCGGAAGCCAAATCAGACTAATGCAACCACTCCTGCGCATAACTTCTCTCCCTCATTCGCTTAACACAAACGAACACGACACGCATTCATACGCCACGCCCCCACACGCCAAACACTTTCGTTTCGGTGAGGTGGCTCAGTGGCTGCTCTATGTATAGTGCTACACTATACAAATAAGGTCAATAATAATAGCATAGCAACGCATACGCATATAGAAACGTTCTCTGTGTATGATTCTCTTTTTTTAATTTCTGATTCATACAATAGAAGGAGACAGTCACAGGACTTCGACTGAGCGAAAGAAAAATGTGACTTATCCAATTACCCATACCCACCCCTGCGCATATACTTTTCTCTCTTTCTTTGCTTAACTCCCATACTCCCATCATTCAAACGTGACATTCGCCGCACAGGTAGCGAAGCTATAAAGCTATCTTTCTTTGTATGTTTACAATGTTGTTGTTGTAACCAAGGTAATTTAAAAACATTATTTTACCTATTTTGCAATAACTTTTTTGAAATTATAATTCTTTTCGACCGATCTATGAGCTGTACGCTTCAATTTGGTAAAAAAAAAATCAATTTTACTTCATTAAATAGGGTAAATATGTTCTGAAAGAAATTGGGTCGGCGATTAATATAGTGGATGATGCACTAACCACTCGTTACAATATTAAGTTAAGTATTGAACTCCTGTTCAAGAATTTTCAGCATGCAATTCACTCTTGATATTTGACCCAAGTAAGAGTGACTTGACAGCATCAATTCATGTAAGCGCCTTTCTGGTAATGTGCTTATGACAGATGACACTGCTAATAAACTGGGCTATATCGGCCCACCAACCTGACGACGATAAAAAGAAGTCCTTTCACAAAATTTCGTTCGCATATGTCAATTCCTTTTGGCGCTATCGTGCTTTTGACAGAAAGACAGACGGACATTTCTTTATCGATTCCGAATGTGATCCTGATTCAGAATATATTACTTTATGAGGTCTCCGGGGACTATTTCTCGCCGTTAAAAATGTATTGGCAAAGTGAATATACCTTCCTGTGGAGGGAATAAAAACTAAATTGGTTGAGTTGATATGAGTTCTTTTATAAAAACCAGCTTCCGTTGAAAGTATACCTACCACTAAATCATTATCAGACTACTTTAAGTGGCTCCTTAAACAGTCTATTTCCCCTGAATTCACATTATATTCTTCCCTCTTCAAGGAAGTGAACCTGCTCGTAACTTTGCCTTCAATCAATCAACTGAGCGGTGTTACTAGACCACGAATTATTTAATACAACAAAGAAGGTTGACAACCGTAACACATTTAGTTGCTCTTTGAAAAGTTAAGTCGGTCTTTTGAACCTTCTTTTACTTTTTCTCTTATTTAATGCAGCCTGTAAACAAACCTCTACTGCTTGATTCGAGGAAAAGCTTATTGTTAGGAAGAAAGTCCTTGCGCAAGGACGTGTTTTTTTTGTAAGACGACTGAATGGGGAGTACCGAAGTTTCTCGCTTAAATTTAGTAGCAGCAATAGACAAGCTCTGTTGAAAAATCTTTAACTGCATTATTACTCTACACAAGAAATATTTTTGGATGTGAATTGTTTTCATGCTTCTCGCTGATAAACATCACAATAGTCCAAAAATTATTTCGAACCTTTGTGATAAGTTCGTTAGGTGTTATGGTCCTGAAGAAAGTTGCGTGTTGCCAAAGTTATCATCATCAGCTGCGCCTTTTCAAGAGCTCCCCCAAACACTTGCACGTGATTCAGATGTGCTCTGACTCAATTTGCAAAAGATTTCATTCACACTTTATTTTCGACTGCCTTCTCCTGCATAACTCGCTGCAATATGCTTGTTGATGTTCATTACAAAAAAGCTAGATACGAGTATCGCTGGACAACCTTCGCCCCTTTATGCATTCCGCAATTAACTATAGTTCCTTTATGAGAATTTTGCAGCAGCTCGATTGTTCCTCCTGCATTCAGCTGAACAATTGAAAGAAATTGCATCTTATTGTGTTGAACAACTGAAAGTGTTTGTGTTTTAGATAGGTGCATGAAGAGTAAATTTAACTAATTTGGATCTGGCGATTATAACAAAGCCTTTCTTTCGTTCAGCTAGTTCTTTCACTGGTGGGATATATATTGGGAAAGAGTGAAGGTCCAATGACTGAATTGGCTGGGTTATGGACACGAATGCTCCGGCCCGGAAGATCTTTGAATCCACACCCAAAGAAACGACGCAGTAGAGGAAGACCGCGACTCAGGTGGCGCACGCAAATGGAAGGGGACCTTAACCATCTTATAGTGCGGAACTGGAGACGGCTTGTTGGTTGAGGCGCCACCTTTCGTAAGTAAGTATTTGGAATCTTCGTTGTTATCTATGGCTCAAGGAGAACGTCCCAGCTCTGTTCTGAAAGATTCTACGCAGTATACCTACGTAGTTATATTTCTCTTTACAAAGGTCTTATGCAAAATATGTGTTCCTATGATGTCCAATAAATTTCTCATACATTTCAAAGGAAATTTGGGGGAGCCATAGAAGGAAGAAATGTTAAACCACCATAATTGTTTCATTTATACAGGCCGGAAGCCAATGAATAGCAAATAATTCATAAAAAACTGTTCGAATGTAAATCCTTGTATATTAGAGGGTAGCATCAAAAATGAAATAGAAATGGAGATCGACCTGAGGGTGTCAAACATCACCGGCCACAAAGCGTCAGAGGCGCTTTGGCCACAAATCGAAAGCAAGAGATCTACAGAAATTCTAAAACTAGGAAGGGTACAACTCAGAATGTTGGTAGGAGTCCTGTCACGGCACTGTTTTCTAAGAAAACGTGCAAATAGACTTAGACTGATAGGTACGGACACTTGCAGGTTCTGCAACGACCTGCGAACCGATGAAAGTATCACACACATACTCGAATCGACATCGCGCAACTGACGGAAGCTTCTGTGTAGGAACTTCCTTCAACATCTAGGAAAGATATACCCCAAAATCTACAAAGGGCTACTCAATTTCTGAAAGGATATTAGTGTTTCTCATGGGAAAATGTTTAGGTTCTGTTTTTCTATTGTGGTTTACTGCAATCTGTTCCCAAGGGATCGCTAAGGGCCTTACTACCTCATATCCCTTTTTACCCAACCTAATGTACAGTCCAACATATCCCGAAACATACCGCCAACAACGTATATCAAATCCTCATTAATGGCGCCAATTGGCATTAACATGCGCCCTCCCTAAAACACACAAAAGCGACATCATCAGGACAGGTATTTGCTTTTGGTGCGCTGCGGTTTCCCTAAATCCACACGGTCTTCCGGAAGCAATTTCTTTCGAAATATCCGCAACGCAAAAATAAAAGTCAACAAAAAAAAACTCACCAAGGAAAAAATCGTTTGCTACACGGTCGGACGTTAATTGATCCTGGGGATATTCTGTTTCATTCCATAGATGACTTCCAGTTTGGTCTACCGCAAGGAATTTCTACTTCCTCTGGTACGCTCGGCTTTGGGTAAGTGGCCGTACTGATAAATTTATCTCGGGAGAGCTTTTCACCCCATAAACTGAAACTCACTGACTGTGACAGTAAAAGCCGTCCACCTGGCGCATCACAGCTTCACATGCTTATGTGCCCCGCTTCGGTTTTATTAGCCAATTTATGTGCTGTGACTAATGGGCGATTAGCGCCTGAGTGGCAGCTATGAAATGTTCTCTATTTAGTTTTGTTTGCCTGCCTCGCAGTCTTCAAAGAGACTCCGCAACGTGTCATCTCTATACGGTGTTGAAATACAGGAGATGGCGCTTTATATGACAATGATAAATCGGCCTGTCAGAGACAGTTCTTCAGTTATAAATCCTCCTCAACTCCTATTTGCGTCGCGGATTCTACAGTCATTCTGACGCTATTGTGTTTCAACCTTTGGTGTTGCTTCCTAAGCAGCGAAAAGATTTATAACAGCAGGAAAGGAATTTATGTTGGATTTGTTATGCTGTCATTTCTTGCTAATAGGGAAGTGTACATCAGAACCTCATTCCCTGGAACTCGCATATAAAAGTTCCCTTTGAATATATAAATCCCTTGCTATGCGAGTGCCCACTCCGAAATGTATTTAAATCAATTCATAGCCCTGGGCTTGCTATAATCTCCTCATTGACACCGTTATCATGCCCTTGGATTGCCCACTGGTCAATTCGTCTTTCGCTATGAAAATGAAAAAGTGTCCACACATTATTCAAGTCTGTCGCCCACGTATATCCATGGATTGACCCAACTTAAGTGTATCCCAAAAAAATAAAATAAGAAATAACAAAAACCACAAGTGTCTCTGTCTAAGTGACGATAAAAGATTTGACATCTGGTCCAGATTGACAGCCCAGTTTACCGACACATTATGGACAAAGGAATTCCCCCTAATAACCAGCAACTCAATGTAGGGATTGTTTATTTTCTGTCAACCGAATGTTTGTTGGTGTTTGCAGCTTTTGTCGATTAGCTACCTCCCATCGAACAAGACCGCAATGCGAATGTATAGGCAGACAGCATTCCCCAGCGCCTGGAACAACCAAACTAACTGTGATCATCTCCAGTAAATTGAAACAATTTTAAGTACCTGTCGGACATCTGCCCAACCACGCACGTTTTTCGATAATGTGCGCTAGCAAGGCAGTTCCCCGTGTCTGCTTTAATTTTGAAAACTCACAATGAAGAGATTATAGCCATTGTGACAACAACAATAAATTGAAAATCGGAAATAGACTCGAATAAATACAAAAACCAATTGGATGCACCAGTAAATTCAAAAATATCGCTGGACAATTTAATTTTTTATTTCCATGCTTGGAAATGAATTGTTAATATGATTTCATACTCCATCGTGCCGTTGACTGTCGTCTGTTGGCAACAATCGTAATTGTATATATGGAAGTGGCTACAGTGTATCTACAGTGAGCGACATGAACATTGATCGGTTAAACATAAGTATTTATCGCACTGTTTGAACTCTGAGGAAAACAACTCACAACAACAACTTTGTTTAATAACAAAATCAAAAGTTATATAAATATCCATGAACAGATGGACTGAATCTCGAAATCTTGATATCCACCTTTTTCTTTTTACCACTGAAAAAAAAATTATGTTCAGTCACGATTTCATCAAATAGAACAGTGGCAGTGAATATTGTATTAAGTCCTTCACTTGGAGTCCTTGCGGTAATAGTGAGCAACAATTTATTGGAAAATGGGGTCGTGCGAGGTGCCAAGCAGCCAAGCACTAATAATCTGTCAAAATCCAAAAATAGAGCGAAACTCTCGCAGAGAGTGGAATCCCTACATACGTGGATAGACTTAGACCTACTTTGAGACACTTACACCTTTGACATCTAATTCAAATCACAAAAAAATAAATAACTAACATTTTTGCAACATATGAAACGTTCTGGGAGAACATTCTTTTAATTTCGCAGGTTTTATTTTTGAGCGCATTTAACAAGAAGTTTGAATTTGTTTCTTGTCAACTTTGTGCATTTGACTTATTTATCAGTACTTGCCGGTTGAAATTCTCTGAGCTGTTTCGAGCCAAGAGCGGAACTTCTCGGTTCTCGCTACTCGTTAGTTTGCTAATTTTCTCTTTTTCTGTCATGAGAACGTGTGTAGACTTTGAGCGATTGCGTTCGATATAAACCGCGTACGCGAATGGGCCTGCTGTCTCGTATTCGATACAGTTGCATAAGTAAAAGAATCGAATAGGCGTAGTCTGAAGAAGTTTCAAGTTTACAAGATCTGTCACTTTTAAATCGTCTTGTAATTTTTGACACTTACTTTGACATATCTGTTCAGAATTGCTATTTCACTCGTATTGAAGCATGTCCATGAAATCCAAGTCATCAGACAATTGTCAAAAGGTTGGATTAAGTCCGATATCAATATCCTTCCCGTATAGGGACTTCTCCTGATTATTTATCTGGCTGTACTAAAGCAACCTACACGAACATTCAAATGGAAGGACTATAAATTTGGAAATGAATCAATGAAATTAATGAATTCGTTAAATACCCCAAAAGCTGATACATAAATATAAGGCCTGCAAGAAGTAAAAAAGGACATGGAAAACACAAGGAAAATAAAAAGCTATCTGATGTATTTATATGCGCGTTTCAGGCTGCCGTAATTTAGGCGCTGAAACGTTTTCGTGCGCACGAATGATTTGCACTAAGCTGCAGAAGCTGTCGTTCGTGCACACGAATATGTTTGAACGTGTCACCTTACAGAATGCCAACCCTGAGCTCCGTTATAACCTCGCAAAAAAATTACATCGTTAGAAAGACTGAACAAAGAAGTACTCTTACCAATCGCTGCTTCATCAAAAAGTAGTCAAGGAGATGTTTAAAAAGTCCGTATAGTGAAAAAGCACGGACCCTGTCGAAAGCGGATGTAAACCTTTTTAGACGCCTTCAGAGAAAAAGATTCCTCGATAGATGTTTGGTTTAATTTGTACACGGACTGAGAAGGGATTCAACGACGAACTTTATGGAATATAAAGTGGTTTCAACTTTGGACCTTATTAATAATAGTTTCCAAACTTTACACTTAATATTTTGAAGGTCACATTGGGTCACAGAGGTTTTATATCTAAAATTTCGCCAGTTTGTTAAATCTGGCCTGGATAATAATGTCGTTTTCCATTGGGCAAAGAGAAGCATCCGGGAGAGTCCGGAATTGAGAAAAAACACTTCTGAAACCGTTCCATTGGCACAAAAAAAAAAACACTTCTGGCGATTCTGAGAAGAGAATTTCGCTTCTCGATTTGAAGTCAGAAACTCACACAAGTGCAATTTATGTTTTTATTACAAGTCAGCTGACAGTAGATTATATTTTGGCATTTCACCAATACTTTTGTGGATTCTTTCAGAAGGAGTTTTGCTGTTCCATTGGATTTGAGAACGAGTGGATCACCGAGTGAAACCAATGGAAAACGATATAAATATGATTTTTAGTAAGTATCGCACCTTTTCAATACAAAATACAACGTCTGAGATTAAGGCGTATATATTGACAACAACGCAATGAGATTTTTGGTCGATCTCCGGGGGACAACGCGTCAAAGAAAGACTCAACCTTAGGTGGGCCTTACATTCCGACAGCCACCTCAATTTCTTAAATGAAAATACCTGGGCACCAAGCTGACTTGAGATTTGACCATTTCATGGCTTCCCATCTCATGCTCTGGAATAAAAACCAACAGATCTGGTTTTCCTGTCGCTGACTGTGTGTATTGGCAAAGCAATGCATTGCCGAACAATTTGTTTGCAGGAAATGTTGTTATCCAGCTGCAAAACTAACGAAAACATGTTATGACATTATATGTCAAAGGTTGAAATTCGCCTTCAAGACAAATGCGATAAAATCTCATAAATGAGAAGGATCCGTTTTGTACCTGAAGGTTGATACAACACACGACAGTGCATATCATGCTCCCATGAACAGGAACGAAGCTCACAAGCAAAACTGTTTACAATATTGAGACAGCATATTCGCATCCTCAAAAGGCGGAAGTCTCGTCGCTTGAAGCACCTCAACTCATTTCGCATTTTTTCCCAACTTTTCTTCTCCTAGCCAGCTCGTGTTCATTCAACTTATCCTGTTCAAATACGATTTGTGGGATATAGATAATAATGCAAAAAAAGGATTCCTTTTTGTTCGTCGAATGGGAATTTATTGGCTTCCGTAACTTTGAAACGATACGCACAGAAACTTTTGGCCGAATTCTCGGATTAAGCTGTTTAAATGTATAGGAAATAATAGTCAGTTAGATTTTATTCAAAGCAGCTTAAAGAGCCAATTTCGAGAACTCCTTTTGCCCGTCAGTAAAAGATGAACCCGCTTTCCTCGAAATACAGGTAGTTTATTCACTCGGGTAATAGCACTGAATTCGAGGAATATCCAGTTCGGATGCAAAAATTTGGAATAGGGAGAAGGATATTTCTTGTCATAGGCAGAAAAGCCTGACTCGTGCCTCAATGAAGCGGGTACAGCTGTAGGAGAGTAAATACAGCTTTTGCCTTTGCTAGGATATTGCTAATGATTTTGTTCATTTTCCGATATTTTCATACGAACTGGATGGAACCCCATCGTTGCATGATACGACAAACGTGTCGGCCGTTGATGTAGATATTGGATGTCCATGATATCAGTTTACCCATTTCGTTTTATGAACTAAGTGATGAATTTCGACTTTTGTCCTGCACAAGGCAGTTGAAAACATCCAGGCAATTGAAAATATCCAGCAATTTGTAGTTGCATTCAGGGTCCTGAACAGCTGCCTCTGTTTTGTTATTTTCATCCCAATATTAATCAAAAGTTGGCAAAACTACTCGCATCTCATCTATACATATAATAAAACTGTAGCTGTTTTCATGTGTACGCGGTTGGCGTGAAAACTACTGCACAGATTTCGATGAAATTTTTTTTGAGATGTCCCTTAAGATCTGGAGAAGGACATAGGCTATTCATTTCATTGCTATGCCTATTTTTTTGGAGCGTTTTTGACCAAAATGTGTTTTTTTTCTGACTTTACTGCCTTTTTATCGCTTTTACTCAAACAATTCTTAACCAATGCAAACAAAACAAAATACCAACAAGAGCCAAAACTTCCGTAATTATTTTAAGGCATCAATCAGCTTTCTGTGTTATCTAGAAGCTAAGCTACAACCCAAAATCTAACACGAAAAAACTAAATTTATTTTCTCAAATCGAAAATTATCAGCAACCTTTGTTCTTGATCGCTGTTCTCCTTTGGGGTGGGTGGGTGGCGCACATCGCACAAGCACATACATGTCAAGAAAAACTGCGTGAAGTTTTCTCCGATTAAGTGAAACGAAAGAGAAGTAGGCGAGGTGAGTGTGGATGTAATCAACAGCGACAATGTTTTTCTGAGGAAATGCGCAGATGGCCAATGACGTGCGATGATGGGCGTATGGTGGTGTATGTGTATTGAGTTTAAGGTTTTTGTTTTTGGGGGTTGTGATACTACCTATACATTGATATCTACAGTAAAGAATTGAAGAATTCCAGAACTGAAGACGATATAGGTGAATAAATTTGTTTGAATTATTGTTGGTGTAAATACAATGCACTCTATATTATTTCTGTAGTTTCTATAGTAGTATATTTACCTCTTGCGATTCACACGCTCAACCAAATTTAACAAATGAAGTGTCAAAAAAAAAAGAGATTTTCTTGCTTCTTATTTTTGCATTTTTAGTTTTTTTCAAATATTAACAATTGAAAAAGTCGAACATTTAGTAGGTAGTAAGTAGGTACATTAAATTTCAACTACGCAGTTGTGTAAAAACTATAGGTACTTTTCTTTCATTCATCAAGCGACTCCGACACAGACTGTATGACCGTTGCAGCATTCTGAAAAGTCGTATGAAAAAGGGCCAATGAGAAAAAAGGTGTAATTTCTGAAGCAGAATAGCTTATTTCAAATTCGTGAACAATATTTAACAAGTATTGGTTCGTTAAACACTATAATTAAGTTGCGTTGGATATAAGAGCTTTTGAAATATTTTTAAAGCGCCTTCTCCAACCGAAAACGGGCTTAAATAGCAAAAAGTTGTGCCAGACTCTCGAAAAAAGTTTCAAATCGCAACTTTAGTCGCATAATGGTCACGCTGAATTGCAATTCATAGCAGAGATAGAAAAACTAAGAGAGAATTTTATTTTCAAAATTAGCGGAGGAATTGGATAGGAACGCTAAAGCTGACGGGCTTTTAATACTTAGTTTATAAATAAGACATTTGGGATCCACTTAACTGCGAAAGTAAGATTGTTACCTTTGAAATGTTACCTTTTAACGAGCGCAAAACCAATTTTTATCAATTTTGGTATAGGGATAGATGGGACCTCTGAGAATAACATTCTCTACTTTTTGTCGTGAAAACAAAACGTGAAGGGGATGAAGAATTGGATGCAAGTTTAAATCACGAACCAATTACCTATTTCTCAAGTTAGGGATAATAAAATTCTATACTTTTGGTATAATATCTACCAATGAATTTAAATGTGTAGGCTGTAGGGCTGATAGGTTGGCTTAAAAGATAGAATAGTTTTGGACCCGATAAGCGGCGCTGTTGTTGATATAAATATTTTAATTCAGTTACTCGAAGTACTAATTGTACGCAGACGAAGTCGCGGGTACCAGCTATTTCTCAATAAGTAGGTAGTTAATATTTTAAATACTTATATAGTTTTAATAAAACAATGAAAAAAGAGCCTCTATAAAAAAAAACAAAAGTATGTTCACTCCATATAAAATAAAAATGTGCAACCGCTGATTTCGAAAGTTGAACTCATTTAAATTCATTTTCTGACATTCTCGATAGTGAATATTCACCCTTATTCCGAGTGGCGTTTTACTTTCACGACGTTTGTCGTTTTCTGTTTCGTTCACCGCTTTACAGAATGGCAGTAAAGTTTCTCACATGACGTTCGCCGTAAGCGAATAGGTTCAACATGAACTTCAGTGACAAATGGCGTTCAACGACTGAAACTCCAAATTCCCGTAATTCCAAATTCCAGATTCGAATTGGCGTTTTTTAAATCGTCGTAAACGCCACTCGGAATAGGGTTGATTATTCGTTCGAATCTCAAAATACACAAAGTTCATTCGAACGAATAGAGACATTCGTTAGAATTGACTATTCGTTCGAATCTGAAAATAAGCATGATTATATTCATTTCATTAACGAATTTGGGCGGAACGAAGTTCGCCGGGTCAGCTAGTTCTAAATAAAGGACACTTGGTTTCTTGAAAATACAACTATTTATACGTTTTCGTTGAAAACAGCAGTCATCGATGAAAGTAACATTCCGCTCTAGGAGTATAAACAGCCGGTATCAGTGCCTGCGATAAGTAAGTGCACAAGTCCATGGAAGCTCTTTCGTTTGAACAGCTCCATACCTGCTTACGGATAATCCACTAAGAAGTTGAGTTATTAAATTCGCAACCAACGCCTTTTGATAAGAGTATGATAATATGCTAACGAAAATCCCTTTCAGTCATATCTCTTGCTCTTCAAGATTTCCGGAGAAACTTAGAAACTCACATCTCCACCGAACCGATTTTCATTTCTATTTCGATTCGTCTGAGTGGAAACTTCATTCAGTCCTAAAAGACATGAAATTTCCGAAAAGCGTCAGCCAACCAGCGCACTAGGGATTTCTTATAAACAAATTATGTACGAATGAAGGGGATGTTGGCTGTCAGAAAGGAAGACTCATTCCCATAGGAGAATGCTGATGATAAATTTGATGAGAAAAATAATTGGATTGGTGTGAAAATGTATCCAGCCAAACAGCTGAAACAATGTTTGGAGATTAAAACAATCAGCTGTCAGAATGGCAACTGACAGAATATCGAAGAGGTGTGGGAAGCAAATTATAAACCACCCCAACCACCTAAGGGCGGCGAAATCCATCCTTAGGAATTAATGGTTCGAGGTCACGATAATCTGTGAAGTCGAATTGTGATGCGTACGCAATTAAATTTTCGAAATGAATGAGAGAAAAAAAAATATTGAAAGGAAGTCGATCAAACAAGCGGACGAATGAATTTTGTTGGACTTTGGGATTGGAACCCTAGATCAGGTATAGGCAGTCAGGAGAAGGGTCAGGAAAACATCAAGTATCAGCAGGCGATTAAAGTTTACATATCGCGAATTTGTCTATTTCGATGACCAGTTGCTTCGCTCTCAAAGTCTTGAGACTCATAGCAAATACTTTGACAAGTGTCTTAAAAAATCAGAGGTAACCATCAAGAAAGCAAGCGAAAAACATGCTTTACAAATCAAATTCGACAACATATCAGCGGTTATGGGGTCAGACATGTTTCCAACTCTCCCAAATATCTCTCGCTTCTTCTCTTTTTTTACAGGACTTACAGGATAACAATAACAGACATAAAATTAGACGAAGTAATCAATAGCCAAGTCGTTATTTTTGAACCACATGTCGTTCACATACGTTTCATCAAATTTGGGCCAAAAGAAATTGGTTATCGATAGGTTTTATGCGAGCCACGGAATTGACTGTTCACCTGCACACACTCTCACGGCCAGCGGAAATGTTTTCAGCAGGACTTGCATTCGCATTTCTTTGACGTACGCGGGTGTTTGCCGATTGCTCACGTAGCCGTTGAACAGAAAACTGGGAAGGACGACCAAGACCACATAAAAGAGACGCAACGTTGCCACAAGAGAACACCGATTTTGATAATAAACTTTTATCATTTGCACATGTTGCTCGACGCTGTAGCTTGGCAGGTGCTAAAATCAACCCATCCCTACTGGAAAAGCATTTAGTATAGGGTCGAAATAAAGAAACGATTCGTGTTGGTTCCCATGCTTACTTCGGAAAGTGCGACATAAAAAGAGACCTAGTATAATTTAAAAGATCAATGGCTTTCATCGTAATCAAGTAGAAGCTGAATAATTATTATCATTGGAACACTTTGCGTCCTTTTTAGAATTTAAGAACGGTGCTATAAAATGTTAGCGGCCATCTTTGCACCTTTTGTTGTCAATATCAAACTGTCGTGACAAACGCCCCGCTTTGAAAAAAGTCTTCATATTTACCTGGGGGGAAACGTTGAAAAACAACTTAAAAAGTGACTGATGTAAACGCATTTGCCAGTGCGTCATTCTTGTCTATCATCTTGTGTATATATACATGTCCCCTTCATTCTTTTTGAACAAAGTAATTTGTTCTAAAATTTGTTTAATCAAACTTACAAGTTACTAAAAGAATGCAAAAGTTCAGTTACAATTAGCGCAAATTTATAATTTATGCCGTTCAGCGTGTATATTCAAAGCGCTACGAAGCGATGTAGCGTTGCGCATTATTTTATTACGTCGCATGAACGAGTCCCACTCCCATAGTGGACTAGCCTATTGCGGATTAATTTTGTTTGTTTTCTATTGGTGGACACTATCCTGACATTTGTTCTTTTTATTCTTTTTATTGTGGCTGCAAATTTTAGGTCGCGTTTTATCGGTTTTCTTTCACAGTCACCTTGTCAGATTTAAGCTGAAAATACGGACAGAAATCGTATATCCGGTAGCTGTCAAATTTTAGTTGAGGAGTATTTCAAAGTATCAAAGAACAAAACTTAAACAGAATATTTTGCGGCAGATCTCTATCTGTCACTTCCCAGGAATAAGGAATGCGATCGTGAACTGGATTCTATTACAACGGTGCTACCAAAGTTAAACCATTTTTATAGAAGCGACTTTGTATTTTCCGCATATTTGCCTCCAATTTTTATCTTTAAAGAAACCTCCATTTCTTTTGCCTAAATTTCCCCTAAAACTTTAACACATTTAATACATAATTCACCTTTTTGTGTGTTTGTCTTTGTTAATTTTTTTATGTCAAGGATATACAAAAAAAAATCCCTCTGCTATTATCCTGCGGACAAATCTCTAAAACACATTACGACGGGATATTAAGATATATCCCTTGTGATACGTAAAAAATAAGAACAACAGTGCGGCTATATGCAGACAATTTCAGCATTACACCGGCTTCAACACTTACGAAAACAAAAAAATGGAAATTTTAGACCGACGCTTATTTATTTCTGCCACGCTAGCAACCAAGAACACAACATGAGCATCCGTTCTGCGTTGCGGATACCATGGAAAAGCAGGATATCTACCTATCTAAATGGTTGCCTTTATTAACGAGTTTTTTTCGGATTTTTTTTCGGTCACGTCTCTAACCTGACCATTGAATACCTAGAAGTGGATTCAAGTTGCGGAGGCATCTGAAGGACGCCATGAGCACCTTTTTCTGTATAGGTTGTCACAGAATGTTTTTTTTTTCATATTTCTCATTGTGATTGTTTAGAATCGGTTGACAAGGGCAAACACATCAATTATTTTTGCCATACGTTCGCAGTGTGATTTTGGGACTCAAATGGAAGTTCAACGATCACATAAGGATAAACATTTCTGTGGTATGATTTAAATTAGGTGTGCTGTCGGGGAGATTTTTCCGACCGAAGTGATTGGTAAGAAGAACGGATGTCCTTCAAATGTTGACATAATTGCTTGTCCGTGTCAACTTTTATTTGCACAAAGGTGCTTTTACACGAATTTGGACTCACTTATTATGCTCAGCTGTAGGTGTGATCGCCAAGGGGAAACAGGACATCAAAGTAAGTGTTGTGTTAAAGGAACAGGGTATTTCACTCGTCGTGGAGTACAAATTCCTTAACAGGCCGATGGTTAAGGATTGTTTGGTCTAAAAAACAGACCCAAAGACAATGACCCAAAGTAAGAAACTTGCAAAACGTCAACGGCGAATTATCGCTAATTAACACCACGTGTCAAAGTTCTCCTATGTAAATTTAATCTAAGAGGATCCATCGATGACCATCCCAATTCGAAACGGCGGCACTGCAACACACAGTCCATATAAACAATTAAAAGGACACACTCGTGCCGAAGTTCAGCGCCCACGTTCAAGTATTGATTTATTACCGTCTACCTGAATACAAGGAGCAAGGACCATGCAATACTCCATTATTCATAAATTTGCCTAGTGCCAAGAAATTTATAAAGATTTGTTAACTTTCATCCAATTATTGTCAACAGTTGGGAAAAGCTACTAACAAGCTAGATTCAAGAAGGGAATTTCCCAGGATAAAAATCAATTTCCCCTCGAGTAAGCAAGGAAAGTTTCAAAGTTTCACCTAGAGAAAAAGTAAATGCAAATACGAGTAACCTACCTGCGTAATTTTCCATATTGTCTCTCAAAACAGCAGACAGTTTATTCAAGAAAAAAACACTTTGAATGATTCTTTAATAAAAAAAGGGGGGGGGGGAAATTCCGCTCAAATGTAATAAATTCGAACCAAACGATTTTTTCCCCTGGGACATGGCGCTCTCAAAAACTGGGTAAAGCGGGCCAAATTGAGGACAATAATTTGACTGAAACTTTGCTCACTGTTTCATTTATCGTGCTTAACCGCAATTACTCGCTTCAAACACAAAACGGCATAGCCAAAGTGTTTCGAGTACATTGTTCTTATTAAATTTACTGCCACGATAAGTTCTCACAAATTGAGGATTATAATGTGCTTTAGGGTAATTTATGTGCCAACGTGACAGTTGAGACACATTGTCTGGATAATCGGTTAACTCCACCACTGATTTTGCAGCAATAACAAGGAGAAGATTTAAATATTAGAATCACCAATACCTCGTTTGCTTTGTGAATTAATACGTATACTTGGTAGCTATTTGTTTTCGTGACAGTCAGTGTGACCAGTTCAGTATTTGAAATCATTCTAAGTTGAGCAGTAAAGCATTTTTTTTTTTTGTATAAAAAAAGTGACGCTAAATATTTTTCTGAAATCAAAACCTGTTGGAAATCAAAAAAAAAATTAACAAAAATGAAGTTTTTCATGTAAAATAAGATTTATTTCACAAAAATGTCGTTAATAAAAATTCATTACTCTGAATTCTGCTGCGGCCAACAGTCTGCCCTCGAATCCATTTGCAATGATTTGGAGCGGCTCCAAAGTATGGGGAGCAACAAATAGTACCTGCGGCTACTCTGTATTACATAAAAAAATATTTTAATTCAATAAAGTCTTTGTCTCTGTTCGTTGAAAAAAAATAAAATTTTTATTAGCTGAATTTGTCGAATGGCTGTGTTCAGCGTTCACTGTCAAATGAGAGTAATGGCCTGTTCACACTAAGGTTCGACTGCTTAATTTGGCTAAACCAAAATCCTGCTAGTTTTTCCTGCTGCATCATGAAATCATGCTAAAAAAAATGCTGCCATGATTTCAAAAAATAAGACGCTAAATAAAATAATCCCGCTAAATTTAGCGAGCAGAAAATATGCTAATTTGGTCACACTGGTGACAGTGGAATAGGATCAGAGCTTTGTTGAGAGCTTTTCATTTACAAAAATCTACCATTACTACCATTTTCTACCATTTTGATCGAAGAGGTTTTTCTTTGCCTCGTTTGAAAAGGTTCACGCATTTAAAACCTTTGTTTGGCATTTAAATTTGGTAAAAAGTGAATCATTTAAAATCGCTGAAAATTACTTAGCTAAGATAGGCAGCTAACAACAAGAAGCGCTACACCAAGGACAATTTAAATATCGTGGCAACTTTTTCCGTAATAAATTCAGCTGTGAAAAAAAAACATAAAAGGGTTAGGGTGCATTTGAATTTTTCGCGGAAGCAGCATTAGTGACGACAGTGAATGTGATTCTAATGCCCAATTCACAATGTCGCGTTGACGCGCGCGTGCGTTGACAGATTATGTAGAAACAAAGCGTTCATATGCTGCCACACAAAATACAACTCCAGGCGTTGAATCGACTTTAGATCGTAAATATCGTAAAGTTCAACGCGACGCCTGAGTAGACCTACTCTCTACTCTCACGCGCGTTTGACAATTTCAGAATTTTGAATTGTTCGATTTGATGTCATGGGGTGTGCCGTTCTTAGTTGGAGTGGCACATATTCAATTATGTTTATCAAACACATGTTTTAAAAAGCAATATAATGTTTTTTTAATGCAAATTAATTAATTTAGTGTGTGAAAATGACGAATACCTTTATTTTTTTGTTAAGCTAAAACTTATTTCTTTAGATTTTCTTTGATAAAAAAAAGTATTAATCATTGCTCTTGTATCTTTGTTAAGATTGTTTTTGCATTTCTGTTATGAATGATTTTTTTATTTATTTTGGAGAATCCTTTTTAATTCTTGCACAAAAATTACAGCTACAAGAAAAAATAGAGTAGACTTCAAATTTGAATTCTGCTCTCTTAGTTTCTTCTCATTAGTTTAAACCAAACCGATCTTTTAATCTGGCATACTCTACTCTCTCAACGCGCATTCGCTTCAAAGCAGCATTTCGTTTTACAAAATTGTTGCTCGCGTGCTTTGGCATTTAAAATCGTAAAGTTTCCATAAAGCGTGTCAAAGCGCGCCGACGCACGCACGCGTTCAACGCGACATTGTGAATTCGGCATAAGTGCCTGTCTTTCGACTGTCAGTCGAGTGAGCATTTGTGCCCCGTGAATTTCTGTAGGAAGCATATGGCTGGGCGGAACGCGGAAGAATCGTATTTAGTTTCGTTTGACGTCAATTTGTTGATCTCTAGTCGTTTACGTTTCCCTCTGAAATTGATTTCCAAGCAACGAAGTCATACTTAGTTCTGAATGCTCAGTGCTGTATAAATCGTGCGATTTGACGATCTTCGATCTGATACATTTCAAGCTAAGTCTGGCAGTTGATGTGAATTGTTCTATTCTTAATGGATATGTGCCCAATCCCTAGTAGAGGCATTTGTGATTCTCTGATGGAAGGTACCTACTGCAAATAATATCCGGCATAGTGTTGCTATGTCTTTAAGTTTGATTTCTTCCGCATTTTACTGGAAATACCATAATTTCCCAAAGAAATTTCTATGCGTTGTTTCTGAACAGAAGAAAACACGAAAATGATTTTAAAATAACTTCCGAAAGTTGCCACTGCACCAGTCATGAAAGGTTCATTACTCCTTTTTGTTCTCGGCAATAAAAAATAAACAAACAATTTCTAGCCCCCTTATTAATAAGCGCTGCCTAAAAGTTATCAACTTGTTATTCAGAAGTTACGTGAAATTTTTTAATGCTATCTGATGTCTACTAGCTAACTAACTTGTGCGCATTTGTTTATTAATACGGGGTTTAGCATTTTTCGTTAATTTTTTTAAGAATGTTTGATGAGGAGACCCATTAATTTTGGAAATATAATTATCGAATTGTCAAAACAGCAGAACTTTTGTTCACCTTTTTTTCGACATGACGATATTTGTATATCGGAAAAGTAAATTTCCCACTACTCACCAACACTTCTTATTGACTTTCGCAGGTCCATGGTATTCGTATCAGCAATCATGATAGTTATTTAATTCATTTTAAGACCCTTAACTGGCTCGAGGTTAAATCATACCTCAAAAATATTTTTGACACCTTTTCTACAATTCGATTTTTTAACATCGAAAGGGTAAATTTCCCATCACCTGTCAACACTTTTTATTGACTTTCTCTGACAAGTATGATCATCAATGGCCGCATTCAAGAATCTAGTTATCTTAAGTCGACTAGATTGGTCTGGATAAGATGTAACCTGAACGCAAAAACTAGATTGGTCGGGAACGTCACTTTTTCTGCGTCAGCCAGATATGAGAACTGTCAACTTAGTACTCAGTCACGAATTTTTCGACTAGATTCGGCGGCTACCCCTCCATAAACGTCAACTGAAACAGCTGCTCGTTTGACCGATTTTCCCCAATCAAAACCGAGAGTCAGAGAGCTGTCAGACTTACTAAACTAGATACTTGAATGTCCCCAATATCTGCATTGCTATTATTGTAAATTGTAATGCTCATAAATCTTGGTCAAAGTTGTCTGGGAATATTTTATCTTGTTTGAAAAATATTCTAGCTTTCGACTCAGATTAAATTCTCTTCTATAGTTGCACAGCAAAATGTAATTAGGAACTCAATAAAAAAGATCTGGAACATTTTGCACAATGCAAACAAATTTAACTAAAATAATTCAAAAATCCTAAAATTTAAATAAAACTCTACCTTCATTTAAACGACATTATATAAAAAATTATACACGAAGAAATTGCTTTTTTTTGCTTTATATTCCCCTCTTGCAGAGCATTTTTAACGTTGGCATAACATGGCGCCTACACAAAGGCAACCTATTTACAGTTTGGCAGATGTATGTCTGTACTCTCATCATATGTTTCAAATTTGTTTTTATGGGAAAACATTTCTACTCCACGACAGCTTTATTTGGCTTTTGCAGTTTATTTTGTGTGCTTTTGTATAAACACAGATTGATTGATTGATTTATGTGGAAAATCGCAAACAGACTCATGTGGATAATTCAAGGATTTCATGCATCTGCTAATGCGAGGGGAATGTTATATATTTTCACAGCATAATCTATTCGAGTTACGTATTCTCGATGCCTTGGCGGAATTCTCTACATAACGTGTGGGATATTTTGACATTTTTTGACAATCAAACAACATGAGTGCTGTAATGATGAGTATTCGTGAATTTCCCAGATGTAATTTTACAGGTTGCCACTTGGTTCAGCTTGGTTCGCATTTTTTCTGTTATGCATTCAAACGAGGAAACTTTTTTAGTTTCTCATTTCATAAACTGACCGTCTTCAGCCAGAAATACTTCCAATAGGGAAAAACGAAAACACGCGCTTGCTATGAAACTGCAAAAATTAATTAAACCCATTCGCGAACTCATTGCTGTTTGTTTTATCCTTTCAGCAAATTCCTGTCAGTTAACTAGAGTGCAACCATGTTGATGTTTCAGGGAGAATTAACATTTTTCCACCAGCGCAATGGCGAGGACCAAAAAGTGAGAAAAACATTGAAAAAGCACTTAGCTAGCGGAAAACTGCACAGCACCCAATTTTCCTTAATTGGTTGCCATCTTTTATAAATGTTTCAAAATTGTTGAGGTTTATTCCGGTCACCTGCAAACAGAATATTTAACAGGGTTAATTTGTGTGCACAAATAACAAAATTAGGACGATCGATTTACACTTGAAGTGTTCCTTAGTTTATGCAAAAAAAAAAGTACTAACTTAAGTATTCATTGGAGGTATCCGTGGAAACCCCTTTTGTTTCAATCCACCATGGTGCACCATTCTCAAAAATGTACAACAGCTGAACTTGCACACACACGAGTTGAGCACCGTCCTGACCACCGGAGTTGCAAACTGGCAGTCGCCAATTATCCGACGAATTCGCCTAATTTACCAAAGTTAAATTCTTCTAAGGGACACGCACCAAAGCACTCCTTTTGCCAAACACACATTTGTTACATTCGATTGGGTGGCACCGTGCAATTAGGCTTAGTCCTTGATTAAAGGGCTCTCGTTTGTGCTCTTATTGACAACCGAAACGGATATCTTCCAAAAGAGAGGCAGAAAGAGCCCGTTGTTGCTCGGAAGCGTCAGGTTCAGGAAGCATGCCATTCAGATTCGTTTACATTGTATATCAATGGGTGTTGATGTAGTTTGTATGTTGAGCATTCATCTGAGCAGGAGAACGGACTCCCAATTAGGAGAACTATGCTCAGTAAGACCTTCAGTCTTGTGTATAAATTTCAACCCGACCATTACTCAGAATTGCTTGCACTTGGGCGAGATTATTTATTAGCACGATTATTCATTTGTTGACACGAAAATGACAAGACAAACTTCATTTATCTGAGGAGTGATTATTACGAAACGTTGCATTTGCCTTTCACATCAGGATATTAGATTTTCTTGTTTAATGGATTTCATAAGCTTCATCCCTAGATGAAACACAAGTAACCGATGGCTTTGTTTCGATGTTTGCTGCATCTTGTCTAGTGCTGGGTAATTTAAGCCATCGTACGTCCAAAGATCAATTGTTGACGAGAAGTGGAATAGTGATTTTGTGTCTTCATGTGATCATAAATCACTCGGTCATCAGTTCAAGGCACCAATGCCTCACCTAAACGATGACGCGTAAGCCCAATCCATTCTTAGTAAATCATCGCAAAGTTATCTTATGTATTATTCAGAGAACCTATGGGAAGAGGGCATTTACCTGCAAACCAAACAACAGCCAAAAGAACAAAGTCCATATATAACTAATCAAGTAAGTCTGTGTTCCCTTGACAACTGAACATATCGACGAAAGGCGCGCAAAAAGTTCAAAGAATCGGAGTGGACACACCCTACGGCAGACCAATTAGAAGCAACACCAAAATGTGACATTTAAGCCTGTGCTGGATGATAAGCAAAAATCTAAATATCCCGACACGTATTCCGACGCATAACCTCAATCATTTCCACTGAATCGACATAATTAATAAATAACTTGATCGACTTTCAGCACCACGTTCTGGTATGCGCTCACCACATGCCACACGAGAGGAGGAGGCTAATAAATCGACAAAGTTTCCTAACAAACATGTAATTCCATGTCCCAAATTCAACAACACACACTTTGACGTAACCACTCATAAATTTATGAGACCAACACATAGTTCGGCATCGAAACGAAATCCGCTGCCAAACTTCTCCACATTTCCACCCAACTTACTGCAGGGTCGAACAAATATACCCACGAGTAACAATCGGATACCGTACTGAACGGATAATGGTGAGAAATTATTAAACAGGACGGGTTATTTCGAAAATGTTGAGAAAATAAATATATACAGCTATATCGCTCACTTGGCGGGAAATTCACACCGAAAAGTTGTGTGCAATGGAAAGGAATACTTAAACGGGGCGACTGTTATACCTTTGTGCGAACTTTTAATTAAGCTTCCAAGTGTTGATTACCCTGCCATTCTTATGTTTGTAAAATTAATGAAAGTTAAGCTTGGTTTATGCTCCCCGTCAGTTTGCAAACGAAGGCAAACTGTAACCATTTTGTTTGCGTCCTTTCCGAACTTAGCCTTTTGAAGTTTAATTAATGAGCAGCCTTGCTGGTCCTGTCCAAATTGAAAAAAAACGACACACAAGGGTAAACGGGTTGTGAAACTCACCTCTGACTGGTGAAACTAATTAGGTATGATTTGCAATTTACGAGATAAGCAAAAACTTCATTCAGTTTCAGTGCTTTCCAAACACTCGATGGGTGCGGGATATTTTTTCCCTTCCAACTGCAAGTGGATTGAGGAAATAAACGGCCGTGTGCCATTTTAGCTGATATTTTGAATTTTATTTTTTAATCGCGACCGACTTTTGGGTGCCAGTTAGTTTACACTTTATTTTCCCATTGCACAAACAGCACTCGCTCGACTTGTAGTCAAAACAAGACCAAAGACCCGCTCCCAGCAAAACTATCAAATGCGTGGTTATCCTTGCCAAAGTGTTCCAAAGGCTGGTTTTCTTATTTCACAATGAAATGTGCGATCACCTGTGTATAACGCGAAAGTCTTACCCAGCGTTGAAACTTGAAAGGATAATCAGAATTATGTCAATGGCACAAGCTTCGCTATTTGTTTTGCATTTGCAAATGCAGCACATTGCGGTGATGTTGGGATATTGAGACTACACTCAGAAAAAAAACATTGTAATGCCAACAATTTTCGTTGGTTAAAATGAGCCCAAATGTCAAAATGTTTGATTGAAGAATGAAATTGTTGGCAATGGCGCAAGAAAATAGTTATGGAGAGAATAATATTCTAAGGTTGAATACTTGATTATTAAAACCTTAAAAACGAGTTCTTGTTATCACCAATAATAGTTGAAGCAAGAACTTTTTTCTTACAATTTCTTAAAAAGCTTAAAATTCTTCGGTTAACAATCTTTGTTTTTCTAAAAGCGCCATCGATGTATATACTGTGTATGTCTGATCAAATTGTGAACGGAAGATTAAAGGGATGCCCTGCCCAAGACTAAACAGCCGTGTGACTGAACGGGACAGAAGACCTAACACGCAAAAATGCATGACAATTATTTTGGTCGGCCATCTTGTTTACGTGGTAGCAATTATGGGAAACTTCAGCATGTTGATAATTTTATAGCCATGGCTTGCGAAATTTGACATTTTTATAAAGCAAAATGGCTTCCGAAAGTGATGAACGGACAATTGTTTTCATTTCGTATAACTGATTGAGGAATTGTTGGTTTAATTTACTGACCCCAATTATCTACCACTCTTATTTTACGTATTTTAAATCAGTTTGAAATGTTTTCAGGTGATTACAGAAATGTTGGTCGCCGGAACTTGTGTTTATTTAAGTTCAAATTATCCATAATTATGACACTTGAGTCGACCGATTTGTGATCTCGTTCTTACACCTTTATGAGCATTGACTGCGGCGAAATGCGTCTGCGTGATGTTTTAAATGCAGTATTATACGTATCTGGAATTGGCAGCACTTTTAGAGTTTTGTTCCTCTAAAAAAAAAAAACAATATTAAATTAAAATCCGGCATGTGTCAGTCTTCCTTCTCACGCCGTAAATGAAAGCGACCTAAATTTTAACTGGAAATTATTTTAAAGACCCATTACTTTAGAAAAGAAGCAGACGACCTTGCAAACGATTTTATGAAACGACTGACATTAACTGTCATATAATTTTTTATATATATAAAATCCTCAGCAGATACTCGGTTATTTTCGACCAGGACGCCGCTTGAAGGACAAAATTACGACTGCAGAAAGTAATTATGTCCGCCGAAATCCCATTTCCATGTCCGTCCATCTTTGACGAAATATACCCTTTAAGGTTGCGGAATTTCCGAATTTGCTTTCGTGTTGAAACCCCGCTATAATGAATATCTACGGGACATGCATTTCCCTGAATTCTCAGTGATGATAAGCCATATTGTACTGCCACTTTCGCCTTTGCGTGTTCTACGAGCCACGATTGACAGGTGACACATGTCAGTTGCCGTGTCATTTCAAATTGCATTTCGGTAGCGCTTGCGAATGAATTTCTGCGATTTTTTTCTCCTCGTCTTTCGCAGATGAGCATGTAACCAACAAAAGAATATAGTCCTTCCTACACGCTACACATATAAGCTGGATGTGACGGAGAAATTTGTGCATACGCTTTTGCAATGCGTGAAATTTATTGAAATTCTGATGAATCAAAAGGTATGGGCTACCGCGGTTTAAACTTAAAACGACCTTCGGAGTGTTATTGGTTGGTGATTGGTTTGTCGGAGCCATTCGATGTGAGGTAGGACCGTGCATATTATGAGTTGATGGCATTGTAAGTTTGTAAGTTACAACGGTCAGTGTTATATAGCTGTGAAGCTTAAACAAGAAATCAACGCAGGGTGAGAGAAGTGAATAAAGGAAAAGTATGAAACTTTCGCTAGAGGTGGCGCAGTTAAATATTAAAGAAAAGAAGGTTTAAAGTGAGCTTTGTTATTTTCAGAGAACTGAACAGAAGACGCTTTGCTCAGTAGTAAAGTAAGCTTACCACTGAGCTACAGTCACAAGATCCCAAGATTCATCAGATAAATATCAATAAAATAAGTCTTCGACTTGCAAGACGATGAAAAAGGATGTGCTCTTCAAAATGTCAGCCGTGTTTTCATTGATTTTCTTAATGTAATGTTGGGCGACGAAATTCAACATTCAATGGCACCCTAATTGAACTCTAGAAACCACGAGCTTATCAAACTTTGAAAAAATATTTTATATCCCTTCAGATTCACAGCAGAATTTTCCCATTCCCCCGATCAATTCCAAGCCTACAGCTGTTTACAATTTCCACTTCTTCCCATTCCGATGGTAGATGGGATTTATTTTGGATTTTTCGATAGATACTGAAACAGAAGCGGATTAGCATCCAAATCAAAACAAAAACAAGGGTGAGATTTGCAGACTCAGAAAGGAGGAGTTTTCCCTTTAGTTTGCGTATACATTGCCCAAAGGTGTTTTAGAATCGAATTAGGTATAACCGCAAATTGATTGCTTCCGTAAAGTTTCACCATATAAAACAGATTTCAAGACTTAAGCTAATAAATATATTCCATCCCTCAATGTGGTGTCTGTTATCTTTGTAATGCATTTAACTACATGTTTCGTTCTGATGCTGATGTCGAACTTTATTTTGAATTTAAAGCTAGTCCACTGAAGGCGTTTTGTTCGCTTTCAATTCGAATTAATTTTTAAAGGGTGGTCACAAATAAATTTTGCCAAGAATTCGGTTATTTTAAACTGTCACCTTGACTACAAAGACTTCTTCACCATTGTGAACTGGCAACATTTTAGGTGTGCAAAAACTGCGGACACAACTGGCAACGTGCGCTATTTCACAAACATGTTACCATTTGCCACTAACTTTAAAACCTCTTGTGATAGGAACAATTTCAAATGTGACAAGTGTAACATCCACCTTAAATTTATTGCAAATCGCAGTGGCTTTTTTTTTTAAATTAGAAAATGCCGCCATTGATAATTCTAAAAATTTTAGCTCTACACTAAAAAATTGTTGCAAGTACCATCGGCTGAATTGAATACACAATTTGTCCACCCTGTGCAATAAATCGGCTCTTGCCTCACATGAGAGCTCCAAAAAACCAGTACAACACGAATCCGTCTGATTGCATCTATTTTCTTCCACATACTGACAGAGGGAATAGCGATTTGGCAATTTAATTACAGTTTGCCAAACTTGAGCCATTTGAATGAATGAGTTCGAGAAATTTGAATCAACGACAACGAACAGCACACCATTTCCGTCAGACCGTGAATGCAGATGCACCTTCAACATTATTTGTTACTGAGTACAATTCATAAATGATTGTAGGTGGTAACCGGTTTTGCATAAAAAAAAAACAACAGAGAACACTTAACCTCTGAGACACCTTTCAATTGGGTAAACCTCAAACCACCAAATGTCACTTGACATTTTGTACGAAATTCTACGTGTGTACCAATAAGGTTTTCAAAGGATTAACGTATTGCTCGCCGTGTCAAGGAATACACGAAAGGTAATCTATTCGCAAATGGGGGTGGAACAGCCCGCCAATTGAATAAAACATTTTACAACTGACTTGCTGACAGCTGGATTGAATAATGTCTGGTAGGGAAAATCTTGTTACACACGTCAGTGGTTGGCACCTGTCAACGATTGAAATGCTGTCAAATAGAGTTTCCTGGATAGGGATTAGGTGAAAGAGAATTTATGATGTTGTTATGGATTTACCTTCCAAGTCCTATTTACCAGCTTCTCTAAAAGTGTTAACTCTGAAGTGAGATGTTTATCGAGGCGGTTAGTACGAGTATCTGCGAAACCACACGGTTATTATACGTCAATTGATTTGTTTCGCATACCATTTATTTGTACAAGTTTTGGAACTTATTTCCTGCCGTTGGATAGATAATGGTGTTTTTATAAAAATTGTTTATATACGACAAACTTGGACAAACAGGAAAATAAATACAAAAACTTGATAGCTATGAGTTAAAACAGAAGTTAAATGTCCACCAACGACGGAATCCTCCCTTGAAATAATTGATCAAATACAAAACTATCTTCTTAAGGGTCATCATCTGTCGAAGAAATAAGTAAATAAAATGTTGGTTGGGGAAGCTAAGTGCGTTTTACACGACCAAGTACATTCTCAAGTTACGCTTAACACTAATCGTTTTTGTTCTTCCATGCCATTGGCCTTAAATCCAATTAATGGACGAGGCAGACAGTCGCTCTCCTGGACACAAGTCGTTTCGCTTGAGGTGGATTGTATATCTCTTCAAATGCCTTTACAATAATTTGAAGGTTCACCATTTTTGGACAAAGATTAATTTTAAATGGTGCTCCAGAGACCTTCACGAACATTCTTACCTCAACGTCAATTCCAATGTACAGGTGGCTAAGCTATCCGAGATAACTTCCTCTACGTAATAATAATTTCATTTTCTCTTAAGGGAGGATCATCTTCCCATATTTTTCGTGACACGAATAAGTCCTTGTCCATTGTCTTTGCTCAGAGCATCCGACCGCAGACGATATTCTTTTAATTAACAACATCCTTCTTCTTGAAAGCAGGATTTAAAACATAATGTAGGTAGATACTTGCGTGGAAAAGGCGAGCGCAGAGTTTTAATTACAACTTGATGTAGATTTCTTTTGAGCAGAACGCTCAGCAATTGAATTAAAATTTCATCAAGAAGTATCCGCTGGTATCTTATTTTGATTCTGACCTACGATGAATCTTTCTTGCGGTACTGGCATTTATAGTTTCTTTGTAGGTAGGTGGCCTCTGGCAAACAGAATTCTGCAAAGAAGCCTTAAAGATTTTCTTCAGGCTTGTCGCGGTTGGATCGGGTTAATGAATGATGACTGTAAAATGGCAAGGACCGAATATCAAGGATCATTATTGCTTCGCCGGAGCGAATTGAATTGTGTGCGAATTTTGACATAAAATGCAAAATACCAAGAAAAAGTGATTACAAATGAAAGGGATATTTATATATGTTACAAACGGAATGACGCAGTGCGACATGCGTGGGATAAGTCTTAGCATGGAGTAGGAACATAGAAGCATGACCAAAAACCTACGACGCAATTAAGAGGGTGTAGGTGGCAACACATTTTGTCAAAAGAACATCGTCATTTGAGCTTATTATAGCATACCGCATACCGCAATTCACAGGTACGAGTATGCAACTAATCACTCACAAAGCTGAATTGAAATTTACACTTGCGGATGTTTGTCAGACGTTCGATAGACTGGAAAAATTCTTAAGACGTAATTCTTGTTTTTCTGGCGTTGAAACTAAAGTAGTACTGCGCTTAAATTAAATTTCAATATTTAATATATCATTGATTGGCAAATTCCAATAAAATTTCCTTTCATATTTTCAGCTTAAAATCACCAGTGCGTCGCAAGGAAAATAGAAAAACGCTTCAACTTTAAGTGAGTATTTCTATAATTATTGACAAAAACAGTTTAAAATTGAAAAATAAATTTAAATCGCTGTGGCGTTGGGCGCCAGTTTCATACAAGAGCTACGAATCTGACAAAGTGGAAGATGTCATTCAATGCCTTATACATTATCATTTTTTTTTCTAAATGAAAAACTTCGACTCTGTTTTTTGATTATGTTTATTTAAACCTTTAGAATTTTATTCAAGTCAAGAAGATGATGTCGGCCAAATGGGCGCCGTCACAATTGATTGCCATAATGATAAATAATCAGGCTAACCTTTTAGGGCCCACTGAAAATATATGTGTGCTTTTAATTGAGGATGAGTTGAGGGACATCTGCTTATCTGTTCGATGGCCAGCTGGAAGTATATTGTGGCTTCCTCCAAATAAATCAAATTCAACAAATAAAATTAAAATCAATGAAATAGATTATTTTTGTTTACAGAACATCCGAGAGAAGGGTCTGGTAGTTTAAAATAAATTAAATACAACTTACCCGATTCAATCTTTTCGGAAAAAAATCAAAATATATGCACACCCTATTTGTTGATGAGAAAATCAATCAATCAAGTAAATCTTCTTGACAATTTAAAAAAAAATTCTATCTTATGAACGTTAACCTATGTAACGCCCCTCGAAGTTCGTGTTTTCTTTCTCGTATGCAAATAAAATTTGTTTGTGGCATAAAACGATGCTAAATCCCCCACGTATATGAGAAAATAAATTTCACTACCATTTTTGTGACATTTTAGGGAGTCTTACACACGCCACATGGGCACACATTATTCTGCCAATAAAGTTTGCACGCAATAACCACATCCAACAAAAAGTGCCACCAGTAAAATCCACAGTAAGTACCGCTCAATTTTAAAGTGAATATATTTCTCCTTACTTTGTCGGCAACGTGGTGTCTTTCCAAATAAAAAAAAAGACAGAAATTACCAAGTGCTATTAAATATGTCGTAAAATGCCTCTTGCGCATTCCTTCGTCCAATATTATATTATTTGAAAATTTACTACGTGCGGTGTTTTTTTTTTTTGACTTGAAAGACATGGCTCCCTCTTTTTCATTGACAAAAATTACGTACTTTTAACTCAGAGCTAATAAGTCGGAGCTAATTTACTCCACATTAACCTGATGAGATGAAGTTGAAAATTTTAATTTTTGTCTTTAATGGCCGAATTTTATTGCGGCAAATTTAGCGCGCCAACTCTGTTATTTGAATATGAAATTACAATTAATTAGGTGTACATTTATTAAGAGCTATTTAAACTCTTTTATTTGGTTAGCATCTCCCGTTGTTATGGATATCGTAGGGTTAACACCTGTTCAACTGGAAGTCTCTGCATAAAATGGGAGCTTAAATGCTGCAATTTATGGAGATAATTATTTTGGGACGTGGATAACGGCATAATGTATATTGATAACTATGTGAAAGTCGACTTTACGTTCCTTTTTTCGGCACCCAAATTGGTTAAAATGAGTACAAATGTCTGGTAATTGGCGCCCAACGACAATTCTCTTTAAATTGTGTCTATTTTTTCGATAAAGGCCAAGTTCACTAATGACATTTGGCCTTTCCAGTGGCCATTCTTAAACATCACCTTAAATAGATGTATGTCGAAAATCTCGCCATTTTCTGTTCGTAAAAACTAACCCCGAAACTAAAGACAATTTAAGGACCACCCAATAAATTTCCATACGAGAAACTGGAGCTGCATTCACTCGCACCATTTTAAAACTTTTCCCTTCTATCGAATACTGGATCAACCGTCTCTACAACGCTCGCCTTGTTTGTTTGCTTCTCAATAAATCCACTTTGACATTTCGACAAAGAGACAAATTAGGAATTTGCTTGAGCGGATAAAGCTTACATGTCTAGCAATTTATAATTGAGGATTAGGCCTTCTTATCAAGCATTTTTCATTGCTCGATTTCACTTACAATTGAATTGGGGACATAAATAAAATATTAAATCAAAAGCAGATGCAGCTGTTCAAGCACAGGAAGACCCAGTCATTTCAGCATTTAAAAAATGTACATCAATAAATTTATTACTTTCCAACCTCAGGTGCTACTCTGATCTTGAGTATATCCAAATCCAAACAGAATGAAATAAAACAAGCTGCAGGTGGATATATTTATACAATTCGTAAAATAATAAATGAAAAAAGCATAAAAAAGAAGTGAAAGCCGCACATGGACGCCGTCTACCAACACCATGAACATGCAGCGCAGCAAACACTTATCCAAATAAATTGCTGAATTTTTTATGAAGCTCGCGAAGGATAATAAGATTGAATGTACAAATTTAATGTTGTGTATGTGTGTTTGCCTTTCTTGTTGTGTATGCAAATATAGTCACAGTTTTTTTTTTTTTTTATTGATCTGAAAGAAGTGAATGTAAGATTTTCTGGTCTTTGGACGCAAAATAATAAACAGCCACCGGATGATGGGATTACGAAAGGCGGTGAATTTCTGGCGCCTTAATGTACTACAACAGGTTGGGGTATTACATTTTTAAATAAAATTTGAAATTTAGCGGTTAGGTGGATAGTGATGTCCATAAATCTGCGATTCTTGACAATATTTCTGCGGAAGAACTTATAAAATCGGCAGTTAATGTAGGAGACTGTGAAACAATAGCAATTACATCTAGTTATACTGAGCGAAAGGTCGCAGGTTTGATCCCCAGAAAATCTGAAATTACTTCGAAATTACTTTGTTGAACGTCTGACAAACATCCGAGGGCATAATTGTCCAGAGAAAGTTTCTCAATTCAGCAATATTATTCGCCAAATTTTAGGTCTTTCCATTCGTCCCAAAAATGAATACAAAACGAATCGTTGTAAGGAGCTGGGCATAGGAACTATACGGTACGGAGGTGTTGCGACAATTATTTTGTATTTTTATTTTGTTGGCAAGCTCTCTGGCTGTCAAATTTTAAAGTTAATCGATATGGCGGAACACATTTGCGGCTACGTCGTGCCACCACAGTCTCAAGGGATATAAAAAATAAATAAATAGTTGGCGCAACAGGTCCGTAGGGACCCTAGGTCTAGCTTCTCACAACCATTCCATTTGTGTGAGTTTTCGTTTTTGGGACGAATGGAAGTCTCAAGGGATGCATTGCTCTTATTTCAGTTTCCACCAAATTTAAGACTAATTTCCCACGTGACTATAGTCTATAGCTTCTTAAACGGGCTTTTCTTTCCAGTCATGCATATAAAAATGTCTTCTTTCACAATCTTGGTCTCAATATCACCCAGCATCAAGTTTAAGTTAAACAAAGAGCAAGAACAAGGTTTCTTAAAAAAACTGTCCTTTGATCCATAACGTAGTTGCATCAATATCAACATGAATATTGACTACTAAATAATAGAAAACGTTTTAAAAGGGTCTCTCTGTAAATGCTTATATACTCAAGGAACCTGATTCATTTTTTTAGTGTGTGGGCTGATTTTATTATCGCAGTAAACAAACCAAGGTTGTATATCTGCAAAAGCAGGCCTTCTTCTGAATAAAATAACATCCCAGGGTAACTTAATATCTTTTAAAAGCTGCGTATAACCAACTCAATCGTTAGGTACCATTTTTAAGTACTCCTTGTTGGATATTTCTAATTAATTTTTCACTGTCCATCGCCTGAAAAGAAAAAGTTGTGAGTAGTCTTTTTCTTGTCTGTGTCTATAATACCATTAGACCCTTAACAGGAGCAAATTTGACCGAAGTAGGTCATCCTCTCGGGCAAGAAGAATAATAATTTGAATAGGAAAAGTCCCTCAAAGAAGTTGGGAAGCCTTAACTTTTTAATAGACAGATCAAACTGAGTACATATATAGAAAATAATAAATTTATTTGTTCCTCAAAGAATTTCAAAGGGATCTTGATGTATATGTCAATGAGTGGTGATATTTTCAGTTTCTTTTTATTCAAGAAGACGCATTAACTTGAATATTTATTTTAGAAGTAGGCCCCCACTTGAGCACTTCAGCAAATACTCCCCCGGCTTATGGGAATGCATTGAACATGACTGAGAGTGGGTCGCTTTCCTAAATTAAAGTCTGTATTTGTTTGTCTAGAGAGTAAATATTTGAGGCATACGACCCTTTCAATGTATTCAGAAACTCAAGGATTACACAACGCAAAGTAAGTTGTCTCTACCTAAGGTTGACGGACGAACCCAGATGTTGGCTATGGAATGGGTACACTAAACCAGGGTAGTAAATAATATTCACAAAGAGCACTTACGTAAAATAGCACTTGACAGCGTGTCACTTTGTTTGTGACGCGAATTCGATTAGAATTAATCAGGAACAGCAGTAAATTCGCACACAGCGAGTTCACAGTGTGAAATAATTCCTTTCGTTCAAGGAGAACGTGTGCTGCCTGGATTACTAATAATAGAGTTGTTCACATAAATTAGTTCTACAAATGTACTTTAGTATACATCCCGGACTTAAAAGAACCGTCAAATTGTTGTGAACAAATGCAAAATGGGACACAACACACAAAACTGACAGTCGCTCTTCAATTTTATCTTTTCGAGCAATCCCAATAGAATTGATTTAATTTTAATACGAAAGCAAATATTTATCTTGTTTATTACATAAAATATCACACACTTCCAATATTGTAGTACGCGAGTAAAACAATCGTAAATAAACGGCCCAACGCTCTACTATGTATTCATTAACCAATTCGAAAAGTCATGTAAGCAAACCATTTGTTTGTTTACTGAGTAAAGAATCCCAATTCGTTTTTACAACCACATTTTTTCCATTTAATGTTGTTTATACAACAAGAAAACATGGAAGTACAACGAATTTCTGGAAAAAGGGATGAGTTTCGGTATTTTTGGAACGAGACAAAAACTACAGGTATGCAATGAAATAATTAACGAATTGGATTTTGTGATTACATTCATTAACTTTGTTAAAAAACGATCAAATCAAACTTTTGTTTCAGAATGTACTTCATGTGTCTGTCAAAATTTAGCGTGCCCATTTAATGGGACGGCACATTTTTTCCAGCTAAATTGTGACAGATCGTTGTGTGTTTGTTGTTCTGTTGCGGAAAAGAGTGCAAGGATGAGCCTTTTTAATTTTTGCATGGACGAGAAGTACCTACCTAGAATCAGAAATTGTGGAAATAAAAGAGAATTCAATTTTGGAAGGAAGTTGTTTTAAAGAACAGCTGTTTTGTGTGTCACTTATCCACGGCGTACTCTATGTCAAAATATAGCTACGACTTTAGCTGACGTTTGGAGGGAAAAGTTGGAGACCAGATAAAATTTAGTTTAGCTCGAGCAGAGTACTACGCTTGAAGGTTAAAAATGATTAAATGAATATTATGTTGAATTTAGTTTTTTTTTTTATCGAGGAGGTGTCGTTTTTTTTTCCACAGCTTTAAACGCTTCTTGTTTTATTTTAGTCATGCTTGAATAAAATAAAACTGTCAAATTTCAACAGATCACATATTCAAATCTGGCGACACCCATCAATTCAACAGGCATACCAAAGATAATGGAATACAGAGATATATAACTTTCCAATGGAAAGGCGGCTGCCTACAAGCTCTTTTCCCGAAAAATTCATGAAGTAACGCTCAGTTCTTTTTGAGTATATGTGAGTTTATGAATTTGACTTTGATGCAAGAATTCGGCATTTTCTAATGTGTACTTCACTGTTTATTTCAATTTAATCAAAACAAGGCAATGGGGACGTTCAAGTATCTAGTTTAGTAAGTCTGACAGCTCTATCACTAAGTGTATCTCGGTTTTGATTGGGGGAAATCGGTCAAATGAGCAGCTGTTTCAGTTGACGTTTATGGAGGGGTAGCCAACGAATCTAGTCAAGAATTTCGTGAGTGAGTACTAAGTTGACAGTTCTCATATGTGGCTGACGCAGAAAAAGTGACTTTCCCGACCAATCTAGTTTTTGCGTTCAAGTTACGTCTCATCCAGACCAATCTAATCGACTTAAAATAACTAGATTCTTGAATGCGGCCAATTAAACACCACGATGGCCATGAAAGCAAGACGATTGGCGGCCGGCCATTAGCAACATGTTTTTTTGTAGCTCACACGTATTCACACACCGGGGTTGAAATTTCAAAACCAACAATGTAAGAAAATGGCTTTTGGGGGGATAGACGTACAAAATATATCCATCTCTTTTATTCTGTCATCTCTGATGCATTACTCTCAACGACGACACTCATCCGAATAAGAGCAGATTTCCCGACGAGGCATCTACTTTATCTCTTTCACAGGTAGAAAATAATGATTTCAAAATGAGTTTTACTTTTTTGCTGCCTTTGTGGTATTAGGTTGGAATAAAGATTTTTCTTTCCATACGGACATTAATTTAATTAAGGGAAAAGGTTATTTCTCTTGTCAGGTTCATCCCTTCAACTACTTATAACTAATTATATTTTTATGAATTATATGCAAGGAGTTTTGTTTATTTTTTGCTTGCCTTCGTTGAAAGCAATTAAGGAATATTATGTCATTAGGTGCTGTCAATTTAAACTCTTTATGGTTGATAGTAAACGGTTATTTTTAAAACCAATTACATACACATCAGAAGAAACAGCATTCATCATGTCTGAATTTCCTTGCTGACAAGCCATCGATGGCATCGCTAAGGGGGGCTATCATGCATGAATGTACCGCTTTATTTTTTCAAAAATAATGTGATCCAGCATCTAACAGCCAGTTTTCATCTTGTAAAAGATTTTGTAGCACAAATCTGAGTGTGAAAATTTAAGGACGCGGACTGATTGCTGATGCTTGGATGTGCTGTCCCTGATTTCTTGTAGACGCTTAGACCACCTTTCCTTGAACTCAGTTATAAGGCGGTGGCAGGCTTTTTAATTAATAACTTATGCAGGTCTTCAACCGGCAAACCTCCAAGGATAAGCTCAAAAAAATTATTGCTAGTATAATCATTTTAGGTGCAAAAATTATATCAATATAAAATGACATATTGTGACCAAAAAAAATGTGGAAATGTTTAAATATTTATTATTAAGACCTTATGTGCATAATGGAAAGTAGATCCAACCGCTATCGTTCCTTTATTTTAACTGCCCACTGAAGAGCCCATTTCAAACTAAAGCTGACGAGCTATATTTGTAAATTGTTAAATGTCAATATCAGTGTTGTGATATTGATATTGTGCTTCCGTCAGTAAAATGGACTTTCATGTGTTAACTCGATACCGATGATGCCGTTCCCCCTTTGAAGCTAGACAATGAGTTGAGTTGAGCGTCATGTTATGCGATGTGGTTGTGGTAAGTTCATACTGTCAAGCATGCAGGTATAATGCGATTGCATTTTTGACTGATGGTCCACTCCATGTTCTTAAAATTGCACATATTTGTGGATATATGCGGTACGGTACACAGAGACGTATGGAATATGTGAATAATGAACCGTCAGTGCAAAATTTTAGTATCTGCCATGAAAAAAGGACAATAGAAGTTTTGACATACTAGTCATATGGGAAGTGTCCTGTGGACGGAACCACTGTGGGGATGACTTCGCATTAAAATAGAAGATTGTAAGGATAGTGGGTAGGTGAGTTCTTTTTTTTTTTTTTTTTTAATATTGTAGTCTCCTATGAGTACGTGCAGAAGTAGATGGTTGGATTAGGTGTCAAGTGTCCCTTGATCCCTCATGGGGGGAATAATCATATTAATAGACAAAGGCGCGTCATTGGAAGTAACGTTGATGGCTTAACAAAATTGCATTAAATCTTCAGTTTTTCACGAAAGGACTCTCTTTGGCAACTGCCATCATCACAATTCCTTCAGGCCAGTTATGCCTTCGGATGCTTGTCAGACATTGGCCAGTGGTTACCCAATCTACTTATTTAAATGGTTTTTTTTTTCAAATTTGTTCGTTTTTCGAAGAGAGCAGAAATTTCGTATTTGATCGAACCTCTTATGGAATATTTTGTGTGAAGATTTTAGTTAGGACCTAGTTTACGCCGGCTTACGGCTAACTGAAGAGGCGTATTGGCTGAGGCGCAGGTCCACCCCGCACTGTAGCACCACCTAGTTAGTAGGTAAGCGTGTGGCAAATTGAAGGCAATCGATCATCCTTTGCCCTTGTCAGCAACGAATTCACAGAAATAGACTCAGGCAGATATTTCTTATATAACTATAAGACACTAAAGACGTTCTGGCACCTTCAAAGACCTTACGGCTTGGTGCCATCATCTGAAAAGAAAAATCCTTAAAAATGAGAAAGTACACGGTGTGACTGTGTATGACTGACAATGCCCATGTGCTTCTTTAGCTAAACTAAGCGAAGCGATGGATAACAAAAACAAATCTTCAGTCAACAAAGTACTGTGAAATGCAATTGAACGACGAACGACGACTAGTATTACCCATGGTCAGCCAACCAATGAAGCCATTAAGCCATTAAGGCTATAAATAAAGATTTTAAATGAAAATAGAGTACATACATTTATCAGCATCTTGTCATATATTTCACTTTTATCTTGAACCACTTGCCCATTTTAAAGACACAAAAGTCTAAGTCTACATTTTTAATTAGTAGCCACAGGATCAATACTTTTCACTTTATTCACATTGTTGACATGTTCTTTTAAAATTCGCATGCCCATCTTTCATCCACTCAGCTTAAAGTAATAAAAAGTATTTATGTGCCCAAGTGCCATAAACACAAAGTCAAACACATTATTATCCCACATGTGTGGTAAAGCTTCTTCTAAATTCCAAAAGCAAGCGTATACGATTTTTTTAACTTAATTATTTATCACACCATAAATACAGAATCATGCGCGTCAGAGCCCAAGAAGCCAAGTAATTGATTAAGCCATTACCATTAACAATTTTGAAGAAAAAAAAACGAACAAATAACAAAGCAAACCAGCAAACAAAAAACAGAAGCCAGGGAACTCTTCCAAAGGAAACTTTGAACAACGCTTCTTTGTAAATTGTGGGGACAGACTCAGATCAGCCATTAACATTCACGGATGCGTTGCGTACAAGATTTATGGGTGTTACGAGAAACCGCACCATATCTACAATCTTCCCTAATCAAACAACATTAAAGGGAGATAATAATACGCTGTGAGAACACACACCAGGAAAAGGCGCGCACCAGCTCTGCACCTTACCATTAAATGTCATTATTTCGATTCATCACCGAATTTATATGTACAAGCATTCGACAAATAGTACTAGACGATTTCAATCCCAATATGTCTACCTATCTGTGAAAAATGAATCTTTTCAGGGAACGAAGGTGCTCGTGTAGATCGATGGGCGTCCCGTAGGAATTTTAACGTAATGGGGTTTTTTTTCCATTGTTGCTGGCATAAGAAATGACGACGGAAGTGTTTTTTATAGATTTGACATGGGTATACAAATAGCATTGTCTGTGCGCCGTTAGTACGAGTGTATGGAATGCCTTAAAAAGGAACTGGCATTCTTTATAATATATTCTATTTATATGTGGGTCCTCTGTATTTACGTTGAGATCCGAAGCGTGTTGACAAGTGTCGTGGTTGTGTAGGCATACCTTGTTGAGGAAAGAAGTGAAAGAAGGAAAGTTTGACAGGTGAAAACGGACAGGTTTTCTTTGATCAGATTTGTCAGCTACCGTTCCCTAAACGCCAGATTAAAAAACTATTCATGCGACCAATCTAGGCCAATAAAACTAAGACTTACTAAACTAGCAATTGTAAACGTGTCCAATGATTTACAACAACAGAAAAGTCGACTGCTGATTGTCTTGTCAAAAGTTGTTTCTTTGATCTTGACATATAAGTCAGGATGCAATTAATGTGTCAAAATCGGCAAAATCGTTTGGAAATAAGAAGAAAGACATAAAACTTTTATATCGAACGCTATGAGAAAAAAAAATAATTTTGTGTTTTTTCTGCGGAAGTCGTATACTCAGACACAAGACACTCGGCTCTTAGTTGTAAACTACACAAGCTTCATTCGAAAAATAATGGAATGCGCATGCAATTATTGCCCTACTTGCTGTGAAAAAAGCGCTTTGAATTAAAAAATGTGCGAGATATTAAATACAATGTTTCCGACATATTCAATAGAGGTTTTATCGAACAGATCGCCTTAGGCTCCAAAAACGTGTGCGTGGTAGAACAGATTTCTCCTAAGGCAAAAATAGCACATTGATTCTGGCCAAGAAATGACAATGACGTTCGGTGTGGAATGTGACATAAAGTAGGTCACATATAGTCAGAGTCATATACTGCCGAACACCTTTGTGACTTTGCCAGGTTGATATGTAATTGACCTACTACAATCGCTTAACATTTTTGTTATTGCTACACATTTATTTTACGTTATTTTTCACGCACCCAAGCCAAGCCGTCGCCGTACATCTTAGATTAGGAAAATTTATTTGCTGAATGCACCCATCGTGAAATACTGAACTTTTACCTAAATTGTTATGTTAGTTCTCCATTCACTTAAAAAAATATGCAGTCCTAATCAATATTGTATAAATGGAGTACAAAACTAGTAGACAAACTTGCAATAATCGTGGAAGTAAAACTGAAAAAAATGCTAATTGTGTTGAGTCTGCCGCGTTTACATACAGAAATCAGTTTGTAAACAAAAGAAAAAAACATACTAAACGAAATGTTTCTTTTTTTTTTTTTAAATGTGATATTGTGGCACACACAAAATTATTGTACGTACTCACTTTTTTACCAACAAAATGTAGTACAAACGGTACAATTGTAGCAAGGGCGCAGCGCTGACTGCGAGCTGACCGCTTTCACGCGACCGAGTTTGAACAGAAGCCATTTGACAAAAACCTTTAACTTTTTGCACATCCCTCAAATCATTTATAAAGACGACGCCATCATCTCTTAAAGTAATTTCCTCCCCAAATAAAACAGACATTGCAAAAGAGTATCAAAGGCAAATACAGCTTCAGATTGAATCCTTTATTCCCGCAAATACATTGCACAACACTGTAAATATTTGCGACCTTTGATTACGATTAATATCGGATGGTATACCATGAATAGACACTATCCTTTGAATACTATTGACAAACCAGGAAGCTTGCCACGCTTTAAATTATGCTAATCGGATTAAGGTAACCCAAGGACTGCGTTTAATCCTGTTAGCATATTGAATTTTCCCCTCAGACGTGCACAAAGCATCATAGAATGAGGAAAACTTAAATTCAATATGGTGTATCGTCGACTTTAATATTTGCTGATTTTTATCGATGTGAGGGGTGGGGGGCTGATTGTGTAAGGACAAGTTGCCCTAGACGGTAGCTTTGGTATCTGAATACTTAATGGACAGGAAAACGTCTCCAGAGATTACTGTGTTCGTTCAATACCCACTTGTTTTACGTGATGCAAAAAAAAAAAGAGAAAACTCTTCCAAGGATTCGAATTACTTAATAGTGCTGTTTGGCATAACAAAAGGATTGCGAGGATAATATTGGATATTTCAATGGAGATGTCGTGCTCTGTTAAAGGAATAAATGTTTTCAATTGACGAGAAAAGAAATGGGTTTAAGGACATTATTGACTGGTGTGGAGATGAATTGTTGCGTATTTAAGTTGGATTGGGTACAAGATTTGTTTGCTTTTGCTAAGGACATTATACATACAATCCGAGATAGGGAGGTTTTGTTTTGATCCCTATTAAGGGCATAGACATTACAATGTTGGAGCAAACTCACCTCCAAGTTAAATATCGACTCATCACTAATTCAACTATTCACCACAAATTCAAACATCGCGCCGTATTTATACCAGTTTCCATATTTTTGAAGTACTGATTTTCAATAAAGCTTTCAAATGTACAACAATAAAAAATATATCGTTAGTTTAAGCTACATTACGTATGCTATAAAAACCCCCAAAAATAAAAAGCTTCTTAGTCGTTGAAAACCCACATTGGTGGTAAAAACCGATCTTTTCTTTCGTCGTCGCTTTCGCTCATTGTCGCTGATATATATTCGCTAACTACTTTCTGCAGAAACATTTTCCGCGAAGTAACATAGATTCACAACCAGAATCTTACTATTACGAATCGTCAAAATAAAGATTCTCGGTTGGCGATTGGAAAACGCTCTATTCGTACAATGGGCCTTACCAATAAACATTTTTAGTTTCGTCTTTAGATTTTAGTACTCCACAATGGCCACATTTTATACGAATTTTTAGCTCCCGCACATTTTAGCTTATGAAATGGAAAGCCTTAGCTCTCGTTGAAGGAATCGGTACTTCTGTGATACTTTATGCAAATGCAAATTTCTATAACATCCCCTGTCAGGCATCAGAAAATAGATATCCATTTCCTTGTTCTACACAAGCCCGCACAAGTATACATACAATAGCAGTATGTCTATGTACTTTACAGCTAATAAGAGTAACAACGTACACCAAATGACAATCCACTTCTCAGTACACTACGAGCACTCTTGTAGTACTTTGAAATATTCCTTCCAGCACCATCATCAAACTACCGCATTATTATAGAAACTCAACTTGAAGTTGTGGCTTGTGGGTGTTTTTTCTTCCACGAAATTTAATGAAATAGTCAAGGGCTGTTTTAAGTTAGCAATAGCTATGAAGAGTGAATGAGAATACTGCGAGCAGATGGGGAAAACTTTGGAAAACTCTTCAATTTAAATAGTTCAAGGTAATCTCGCATATGGAAATGGAACTTCCATGATGGGGTGCATCACAAACTTTCGAGCAGTTTTCGCCTTTCTAGTTACGACGGGGATGCCCTATACTTCAACGGAAACTTGACTGTGAGTTGCTGAAATTCTGTTGGTGTTTGCTGTCAATACTTTTCGCAAACTGCAATTATTTTAATGAAAGATATTATACTTGAAATCTGTGTAGGAGCAATATAGTTAACCAACGTGAAGTCCTATTTTATGATACGGATTCCAATTTTGTCAGTGCATTCTTTGTAGCCGCATGTTCCAATTACAAAAACCTCCGCCCCAAAGTACCTACGAACAGGATTTGGGCATACGACCAAAACAACTCTGTTCGCATCCCATAAATCCATATCCTTACTGTCAAACTGAGTGATTTATGTCTGCAACCATGGGCGATGCCCAATACTCTGACATTAACCCGCCAAGGGCGATATAGCACAAAATCCAACATTATCTATTGTGAATTTGCGATATCATTCAATGCTGTCCGATACCAGAAGAATGAGGGCAGTTCCCTCAGCTTGACGTGACGACCAACACCCAATGATATACACCTATCGACAAAGCATCAACAAGAAGTCGGCAGTGTACTTCATCAACCAGTGTCCAAGTCCAACGGTTTTGAGAAGACACTTTGTCACCCACTCGTACGACACGCGGCGAACTCAGTGAAGTATTTTTCAAGGTTTTTCTTTCTTTATTCTGGGAAATTTGACAAATAATGTAAAAGGGAAAGGAAAGCAACTGAAAAGTACATACCAATCTTATTAACGTCTTGAACTCCTGCCTTCTGTATTCTCATGTAAAATTCATTAGCTGTGTAGTAGTAGTATATCTCCACCGTCTGATGTTGTTGCGGTTTCTTATGACCCATCTGTATCATTATAAATTCGCTTTTTGCCGCGGGGATTTTTTTTACTCGCTATTGCTCAAAGTAGTAAACTACTCACTATCCCATCGCCATCATTGCACTTCATCCTTCTAAGTGCAGATTGGAATTATAAAGTGAGTCACATAATATCGCATGCGATAAAACGAATCCACATGGATTTTCCCGTCATCTGCGTTACAGCACTCTACTAATACTGATTCGGATTCCTCATCTGCTTCTGTGCGGTGCACTGCACGTAGATGCCGTGAAAATGTCCTTGAAAAAGTGCAGTTTAGATATAGAGGCTAAGGCGACTGGCTCTTGGTCCTTTTTCTTTTGCCTTTTGCTTGTCTTTTTCTTTTTCTCGCTCTTGTTGTTTTCAAGTTGATTGCGCGCTTTTGTTGGTGAACGTAGAACTTTTGACCTTCAGCAGAATAGATGGTAGGAAAAAATTCATAACTCAAGTTAAATGAGATTAAAATCAACTTGTTTGCAGAACACTGAGTAAATCTAGAAAACCCATTGTCCTCGGACTTGTTTATTTTTATTTTTTTTTTATTTTTTGTAAACCAACTAACGGTTAGAGATAGACACTTGAACAAATTCAAGTTTACGGCTGCTTTTTATCTATACGAAGGACATCCCAGGGATGTACGACTAACCACGGTGTGTGTGGTTGGGGCAGATAACTTTTCCTTTGAGCCTCGAGTAAATGTATTCTTTCTAGAATTTGGGTAGTACGAGCAATGTGCTAAATTAATGAAAGAAGCTCACATACCTATAGGTATATTGCTTCAACGTTGAATGTAATTAATTAAATTAAATTAAATTTTTTATTACCGACCCACATAAGGTGTCTTATCTGCCCAAAATACCAACTGTCTGTATTATTAATTTAGTTTTATAGTGATTTCTGGGAAAACATGTATGCCCAAGTTGGAGCAACGAATTCAAGAAGCTCTAGGTAATACCTACTTTGAGTAGGCAATAGACCTTCTAAGCAGAAAAGTTTTAATTAATTTAAAACTTTTGCTACGCTGTCCAATCCCCAATTGGTTTGGTTTCGGTACTCAAAGATTAGGTGGAAATTTTCAAAAATCCTTACTATTTGCACTGGAAAGCTGTGGCGGAAGTTCCATCTGGCAAGATAAATATTCACAGTAGCTTGTTCGCCGGATGTTCACATACAGCCCGGTTGCATAGTGACAGTTTAGCGGGTGCTGTGTGTAGGTGCTGGGATCGAGCCGTACTTTTATACTTTCGAACTAATCTCCTGGTTGAACGCTCCAGGCAACATGTGCAACTTTGCGTCGTTAATAATTCCGTTTGACAGCATCAATTAGCCACTAAAAGGATGGTATGGTCTGACCCCAAAAGTTTCGTTTTTAATCCACTCGTACGTTGGTATATGTATTAATAAAACGCTAAAAATAAATAATGTGACTGGCGCTTCTAGTCGGCTTGTGTAAATGAATGTGTACTTAATTGATCTTTTGTAATTTGTACTTGAGTGCATTCTGACTTAAAATTAAGAAATAAAATCCTTTCTTCAGAATCATCGCAATAATACGAATTCAAAAGCGAACTTCTTGATTCCTCCCGTTTTCTGACTCTTCATTTGCCCAATGGAAAACGAAATAAGTCAAAGTTTCAATTTCTCGTCCTTCCTTCACATTTCATTGAAAATCCTTGATTCCAGTTTTGATTCTACAGCCCTAATAAAACTTGCCGCAAAACCAAAATTTCGTTGCTAATGGAAAGGGAAAAGGGTGCATCTTCGGTGTCACCGTTATCAGATGAATGATTCGCAACATTGACAGTTGGGACAGTTCAAAGAGGTTATATATTTAACTTTAATTTAAGAAAGTGCTGTTGACTGTTGCTGTCAAAACAAAAAGCCTGCCTGACATTTGACTTCTCTTCACAAATTGCTGCCGTCGAACTCACACATGCAAGAACATTACGAGTCGGTGAATTTTAACTATGCTTTTAGTAATAAAAGCTGTTCTTTAGTTAAACTTGGAATCGAACTTAGACAAACGATTTTTTGGCAGTGATTGACGTAAGTGAAAATGAACTGTCAACTGTGTCGCTTCGTCGAATCTTGTCAAATAAATGCCACGTGGAAACACATTTTCAGTAGGAAAATTTCTTACACGAAATATACAGAAGATAAATAACAGCACCTTCTACAGGAAGAGACCGTAATGCTTTCAACAAATGTCAAAGACCACGTGGTCAACTTGGATATTAAAAATTGTCAAAAAAGACCCCAGACCCAGTGCTGAAATTCTAGGAAAAACAAACAATAAACAAGAATATGTTCCATAATTTAAATTTCATACTTCTCCAGAATATGTTGAACACACAAGCCTCCAAAATAGTAGTAGGTAGGTACCAAAGAAGAACACTCCCTGCCGATATGTTTATATGCAGATATGGAGATGTCAATAGAAATTTGCAAATTTCCAAGTGTCCTTATGAATATCATGGTAATGAATTTTCAAAAAAATACACCCACTTCATATCGTTCAGTATGTTTATTTCACATAGAAGGACCATGACTCGAATATACAAACACTCCACCAGTACCTATATGTCAACTGAACCGAGTGTTTTATTTTGTAACATCAATGCCCCTCTTGGAAATTTTCAATTAGGAACATCTGTTGAACATGCTTTGACAACAGCATCTCTACACTCATTCGAAAAAGTTCAAACCAACAATCATCCCACTCATCGAAAGTATCATACGACCTCAAGGATGTTGTTCGCCCTCTGGCAAATGATATTTATCATGGTAATTGAATGATTCCTAACGATAATGATCGGCTTAAAATTATTGATGTTATATGTAGGGCAGTCCCAAAAATGGACGACGCGACGTCGGGTTGAGGGCATCCTTTCGGTATGTCCGTGGCAAGCAGCAGAAATTCATCAGTAAACCACATCAATGGTCAGAGTGCTATTTACGCCTATACCGTCGGGATGTCTGGATGTCTGACTTGAACTAGTGATGTTATAGATGTGCGAATGGTAGCGAGATCTTAACGCATGTTTTTAAGAAATTATCATATTTAAATAATGACACACAATAAGTCGGGAGAAGAAAAACTAAAAAGGATGATGCCATTATAAAATGAGACGACTCGACACCGACTATTGAAAGCTATTAGGAAAGGAAAAGGATTATTTTTGTCTCGCTCGATTTTGTCCGAATCGATGTGAGGACCTAGTCGTTAAAATGGAATTTGGGGGATTTTAAGAAGCGTCTATTAAATTAAGTTTATTTGAATTGAGTGTGGGTGGCGATGCATCAAACGGGGCTACCTACCAGCGGCCTTGTACCTAACGACTTGAAGCAATTGTGCCATTAATTTGACTTAAAATAATGTGCAATTGATTGGAAACAAGTTGGCGCCACGAGAACTTAATTGATGGGATTGCAATGGAACTGCCGAAAGTTTATAACTTGTGTTGACTAGTGGAAGTACCCATTAATGATGCAGAATGGACCATGAAATTACGATTAGGTATAGGATCAGACGCATGTTGGCACACAAATGACCAGAACAATTTAAAAAAATACAACTTCAAGACTTTGATGATTTTCTGACCTCAATTGTGTTTGCTGATAAAAATTATGAAATGCAATTGACACATGCCATTAAATTCGAACTTTCGATTGATTGGTGCATTTACAACGTCACACAAACCTATCACGTAAGACAAGTCAAATACTCAATCTAAATATTCTACTGACGGTGTGTGGCACCCATTTTATCGGCCATCTTGATTTTACGATATACATAATGGGAAAGATCAACGTGCTGATATTTTTTTTTATTGCGTGTGTAGCCCATATAAATGCTCAATTAGCCGTTCATTTGATCCATTTAATTCACGATTCATCCATCTACAACGTGCGGTGGCAAGATATTCTTTCCCACTGTTTACGTTTCACATTGTCGCTTAAACCACTGTGCGCAGTTTTAGTTATGCCTGTTCCCATTTTTGTTCCGCTTCTGTATAAAATTAACTTGTCTGCAAACGAAATCTTGGCTTGATCAACTCAAAACGAACGTATTACCTAATGCAAATCGAATTGTTTGCCAACTAAAGGTATAAAATGAACAACCCCCAAAACCCCTACCTGCGTTCGCCTCTGACCATGTCATCGACTGTCAAAACTTGCAAATATTCATTAGTTTGAAGGTTTAGGTGCTCGCTGCCATCATGTGAATAGGCCTTATAGAAGAATCAAAGTATCAACAACTGTTATGATATAATATTTCGTGACCATAATGGACACAATTTGCACTGTTTAACAAACTTATGTGGATATCTTTTCATATTTGACTTTAAATTAAGCCCCCATCTAAGTAGATACTACTGTGGTTGACACACCGCGATACCAATAATCAGTTTTAGTGTCCAGACTAAATTTTTCGAACTCACAATAGCGAAATTTTCCATACTAAATTGCACATTGTGACCTACAAAATATTTAGTGCGGAGGTTAAAAATTATTATTAGTAAGGCCCACATTCTTTAACTGAGTTGCTTTTACGGAGTTTTAGCGAAATTTCAATACCTAGGCACATAAGACAAACTTTTCAGATTTCAAATGTGATAAATTAACGTTCCATTAGTGACAATTTATCGCAACTAATTAAACACGTCCGCCATAGAAAATAAAAGTACCAAACCTTAAAAGTCACTGCTGTTACTTTCACCTGTATCCAGTGTCATTTCCACTTTTGTCATGGCTTAAAATTATATAAATGTGAATTGTGTTCCATCCGTTATTTGATGATGCAATTTAAGGTATGTGCCAAATGACTAAAAAGAAAAACCCTTTACACACGCCATCTTGCTCTCATCAGTTACAAATTGTTGTAATCAAATATAATCGCTTGAAATTTAAATAAAAAAAATGTATTCCCATTATCCACTTAGGCAGATGATACTGCTAATTAGGGATGTGAAATATTCTTCCCTGGGGAATAAAAATGAAGGCCTCTATTTATGTTTGGCGGTTTTAAATCTATTAAAAGCTTCGCCTAGCTTCACGAATTAAGAGATTATGGAAATTCACCATTTTTCGCCATTACTGTTGGGATTCAAATGGGATACGGAAATTAAAGGACAACCATAGGAATACCCTTGACCAAGAAAAAAATAAGTCTAAATTGATAATAAACAGAGATTGAAATCTGGGCCTTTCCTTCTTATTTTTGATTAGGTACAGTAATAGCCGGAAATGGGATGGTTTATGCTCTAGAAAAAATTGTAGACATTTGATGAAGTTTTAATTAATTCTGAAAACTGTTTCGATAAGATGTGGGATGTGGACTTGAGGGAACAACACATTCTTGATGGGACAGTTTGCTGATAATAAATTATTTCATATGTTACCGCTACAGTTTGTAAATTTTATTTTTACTCCAATTGAAAAAAATTCAATCAGACATGTCGAACTAATTTTCTTGTCGGTCTCCTATAGTTAAATAGTTCGAATTATCCACAAATTGAGATAGAACTATCTAAACAAACTGAAATGTATAATTGAGTGAACCACTACTTCCGCACCGCAACATCTGCCCAAATTGAATCATCATTGTGGTGAGAACGAACAATGTGAAAAGTACTGTGAAACCACACACCCTTCTTTTGGGGTATAAAACGGATTTGTAATTATGCTTTACTGATAGAAGTGACTTTTTGCATGAGAGTCTAATAGAATATGAAGTTCTTCGTGCGGGATATTTAAAATGCGGTAGCGGAGCCTGCAGATATCGAAAGTGAGAAGAAGTTAGAAGTAACTCATTTTTATGTTGAAATAGAATCTGTACTTGTTTTAGAATGATGATGATTTAGCTTCTGCTTTAATAATAACTAATTCGCATGTGCTGATGAGTGATTTACAGTTGAATGTTTCGTTAGAAGACGCTTCAACTTAAGTACATACTTCTTGCAGACATTAATGGAGTTAGTTACACTGAACATTTCTGCAAAGAATTTTTGAATGAGGCTGACCGGGAAACCACTACGGACTTAAGGTAGCGTCAGAAATAGACGAAGCTCATCGCCTTTTAAACAAATTAAAGTCAAAGGTCAGTCAAGCGTCACAAATCTTGTAATAGTCACGACTTATGACTGCAATGTAATCGCATAAATATCGCCTGGGACATTCATTATAATCAACACCGAAATCACTAAAACTTTTAAACGGAAAAAAGAAAATTCCATATATTCGTAGGATTCCATGTTTTTTTTTTTATAAAAACCGACCTTTCTTCTAGTTTATGTTAGCCTACTACACTTGCGAAAGTGCCAAACACTTGAATGTGTGCCATGGAACAACTTTCCCATTAATGACTCTCCATTCAATTATTCAGGACATGGATTCGCTATTCATAGCAATTTGTGAACCGTCAAACGAAAAAAAGAAAAAAAAGAAATGCTCTTTCGCGTTGCTATTGCCAAAGTCAATGACAAAGAAAACGCACAAAACACAACAAAAACAGAAGTCGTCCACGACTTAGTTCGAATTTATTAAAATTAATGGAACAGCAAAGCCCATGAAAGCAAGCGACCAAAGAGTCACGTTCGCTTGGATAAATGATACTCGCTGGCTTTGAGGACCAGCGTATGGCACGGCACGGCGCTACATTTTAATTTGAAGACCGAGAATCGAAATGCATTCAACCACAGAATTTAACCGCGCACCGCTCTCACATGCCAGGCAGCCGCTTTGGTCGATATAAATTAATTTGGAATCCTATGGGCTGGTGTGGTAAATACGCCCCGAACCACGGATAACTTCAACTTCACACACTTATTTGCCGCGGTATTTTCGCCAAATCCTATATTCCGGGCACGATATGGAAATTATTCGGTAGCAGGTTTCATGTGCGGGAGTTACTGATAAATTGACTCGCCACTGACACCCTGTTGAGGGAGTCGACTAATCCGTAGTTTAATTAAAGCGGTGAACCCAAGAGATGTCCTTAAACGACGTGCAATTTAAGGCGAAAGGAATTCCAACTCTGAGCGGCAGTCTATTATGTGTAAGGCCAGAGGGAAATAATTTTATACATAAAGCGGATATGGCTTCATAATGAATTTCCGTTTGAAATTCAAGTTACTTCCTATTCCAATGACTTCAAATTAATCTTGCTAACTTTGCTGGATCCGATTATGTGCCAGATCAAAGGATAAACTGCGTTTTAATAGTGTGAATTGAGTAAGTAGAACCTGATGGACTGTGTACAAGCCTGCTTAGGCTAACACGCAATATTTTAACCACGCATAACTCAACCATTAAACAGTCTATGGTGTATGGAGATCGTAAATTAAATTATGTATACGATATCGCTGAAGTAACACCCTTCTTATCCTGTAGCTATTATAGGCAAAGGAGAGAGTGACATCATTGTGCTGTGAATTTGTGGTTATGCCTTAAACATTTGGCTTTGCATTTTTTGCAGTAATTGAAGTAGACTTATTAAGATTAGGATACTGATGGTTGGTTTGGAAATTAATTTCTTCCCGACAAAGTTATTTAGTCGTACTAATGTGCGGGATAATTTATGGTTTTATTGGTAGGTATATGTTGGCTTCACAAAGTGAAACACGGTCAGATCAGATAAGCGAGAACTATTTACTGATGGCGTGTTTTACTCGTTGTTACATAAATGAACGAAAATTAATCCCAAAGTAACTAAATAATTAATTATTGTTGTTAACTGATGCAGACAACTTGAGGCGAGCTCTAGGGCTTTGGAGGTGCCAGCTACAATTTGAAATTGTTGTCTTTCGCTACTACCACATATCGAAAGGTGTTTTCGGAAATGGCACATAAACTGCAATTAGGAATTCCCTACCTGTTCAAAATTGTAATTAAAGTCAAGTGAGTGGATTGAGATCAAGTTTCTTCTCTTTTTGCTTGACAGATCTTCTTTTTTCAATTTCACTCTGTCAACTGCATAGTTTTTATGAATTGAAAGTAGGTGTATGCGGTGTTGAGCTTCAAAAATTACTAAAAACTTTTTGATATAGGTATAGAGACTTGCAAATTAAAGACATTTTGACATTACGACCAACTTAAGTTGACAGTTCTGGCTTAAATTTGTAAGGGCCGTTTGCTGATACGACTCATAGCGGAAATAAACTCTTATGTGACAGTTTATGACCTGAAAAAAGTAGCCCATAAGTAATTAAGTAGAACTTAAATCGTTAAGAGTCGTATGAGCAAACGGCCCTAAGTCTTGTGTCTTTTAAGCTTTTCCCATATATGAGAATATGTTATGTTTTCAGGGGTTAATCATTTTTACTTTGAATTATTCACTAAAAACTATTACCCACAAGCTTCTGTAATATTTTTCTATTTCTTTGCAGAATTTTAACGGCTAAACACTGCTCTTATAAAAAGAAGATAATTTCTTGAAGAATTTTATAAGGTAAGCGAAGGTTAAAATTACTGAAATGCTAATAGTAGGTATTCTATTGAAGAAAAATTACATTTTTATAAATCATGCAATGTTTTTTAATTTACACATAGCGGATTGCCTTTTAGCAGGATATTTAGCAGGATACTTAGCTTTATGAAACAAAATATTCAAGAAAAAAAAAACTTGGCTATACAAATATTTTGCACCGTTTTTATACCAAATGTATTTTGTTTCTGATGTTTGAACAGCTAACTTTTCACTCAATAGAATTTTCGACGCCTACCTATGCATTTTTACCATAATTTTAAAAGCAGGAAAATCGGTTATTTATTATCTATGTGATATACCGAAAGTAGTGAACGGAAAAAATAGTTTATTCATTAAATTTACTAATTTAATTTCTTTTATTTTAGTTTGTTGCTATTTACCTACATAATTATTATTTATTATTTTCGACGAAATTTTCTTATTTCGTTCGGGCATGTACCTACTTTGAAAATTTACCAAACTGTTCCCCATTTTTCTGCTCAGACTGTACTCTGACATCTATAACAAATTTATAGGCACAAATCCACTCCAAACTTGTTTCGTTGAGCATTCGGTGTTTTCGTTTTTTTCTATTTTTAAAACTCAAACCAACACAAATCGAATCTGTGCGAACGGAAATCCATATATTTTTGCTCAATTATTCTGTGGAAATTCAACAGCAAGCATTCAATAATAATGTATTTTCACGAAACAAACAGCAAAGACGAACAACGTAAACATGCATTTATACCAGTTGATAGCTGTCATTTTTGCGGCAATGGCACCATCTGCACTCTTCCCGTGTTCAAACAAAAATCAATACCATCCTACAGCTATACTGCTCTCTCCCGTGCTTGGTTACTGTCACATTCACAATAGTGCGCATTCCATATTTTCTTTTAATTCATTATATCCAAAATGGCCGTATAACACTGGATACGTGCAAACATCGTCGCCGCGAGTTTTTAGATTATAATTTCCTCACAAGCCGTGTGAATTAATTGTGCTATTTAACTGAATATATAGCCGTTGAGCAATAAAGTGAAATAAATTTTATTCGCGAAATCCATAAACTCAAGCTATTGTGAACGTGGTAATGTTGTTGTGTATTTCCAGGGTTCACAATTGACAGTAAATTGCAAAAACGATATAAAAATTTTATATTTTTACCCATAAAAGACGACAAAGAGAGCCAGCGGCGGTGAAGGAAATCTCGTTGCAAGTGCGGAAAAGTGGAAGGTTGTGACAGTGACCATGGAAATGGAATGTGTGTTGTCGCAGGAGCTCCCCAAAGAGGCTGTAGAAATGGAGACGGATGTTACCGAACCAGAAGCGGCAATCGAATCAGTAGCCGCCAATGCTAATGATAATGAAGAAGAAAACAACATAAACACGAATGAGATTGACATGTTGCAGGAACATGTGTACAGCAATGATGAAGGCAGTGTCGAATTGGCGCCACAAATAAACGTCGACGAAAATACGATACTCCTGCCAGTGGCTGGAGAGAATGGGTTAAATGCCGATGACCCCGCAATATCATTTAATGCGTCTGACTTCCTACAGGTGAGTTTATATTTAGTATTCCACTCACATTAATTGATTGAGTGTACTCTATTCTTGCAGGAAGAGGAGCAGGTGCTGGATCCAATGATGGGTACGAATGTTACAGTAGATCCTGTAATTTCAGAGAGACCGAAGAGGACTCCATCACAGGTGCCGAAGAAGCGTCGCGATGCAATTATGGTGAAGTATGAACCAGAAGACAGCTCACCCGAAAAAGTTAAAAAGCGTCGGGGTCGTAAGCCGGGTTGCAAGGTGGTCAATGGGCAGGTTGTATATCAATATGACGAAAACGCATTCACCCCTGCGAAAAGCACTCCCAAGGCAAAGTCTGTCTTTAAGCCGGCACCAAAGCCTGCGAAGAAGGAAGACGGCAGCGTAAATGACAGCCAGTGTCGCGTTTGCAGGTCTGACGAAGACCTAATAAACGCCTTCAAAAAGGAGTACACTAAGACATATGCCGAGAAGCTAATGGCGATTTGCCCATCGGTCAGCATTCAGCGAAAGGACTTTTTGCCGCAGTTCATTTGTCAGATATGTGTAAGTAGCGTCAACGCTGCATATGCTCTTAAGACTCAGTGTGAGCGGACAGATGCCGAACTACGTGAACGACTGGAAAAGTCAATCAAGAAAGTGCGCCGACCAGTGGCTAAGACCTATGTGGCACCGGAGAGTGATCCTGATGAGTTTATCGATACTCCCACGGACCAGGACTTTAAGCTGTCAGATGCAACACCACCATCTGCTGACGACGATTCTGACTCAGACTATGGCAAGCCACTTGCAAAACGACGTACACGTCGTCGAAGCCGAAAAGTGTCTAACGTGGGTTCGACTTCCAAAGCAGTCAAGTCTGAGAAAAATCCGAATTCGAAGCCGCTAACAAAGAAAGCTAAATCTTCGTCGCCAACGAAGGAAATAAAGTCCTTGGAGTTAATGAAGGAGGAAAAGTCATCACCGTCAATGAAGGAGGCAAAATCTACACCGCCAAGGAAGGAAAATAAACTTACACCGTCAACGAGGAAGGCCGTCAAACCAGATCCAGATCTGAACACGAGTATGTCTCCCGAGCCGGACTTAGAAGCAGCTGGTTTCAGCACCGGAAGCGAGGATGATTATTCGCCGCCGAAAAAGAGACGTCAGAAGTCTGCCACGAAAGCAGGAGCTCCAAGAGACGCCCTCACGTGTCGCATCTGCAAAGAAACCATGACCAGCAAGGACGAACTAAAACAGCACAAGAAGGTCATGCACTCTGACCACGAATGCGAATTGTGTGGTCGCAGGTTTAGAATGCTGTGCAGTCTAAAGTCGCACATGGAAAAGCACACAAAGTCGTCCGACCTAAAGTGTGGTCAGTGCGAGAAGCATTTTGCCAACAAGACCGAGCGTCGGAAGCACATGATAGACGTGCACAAGGAGTCGCCTGCTCAGTACATCTGTGAGAAGTGTAAGCGAGCGTTCACGTCGGAGCTTCGATTGTTAAAGCACAATGAGTCGCGCTGTCCTGGATTTGAAACATCAAATGCAAAGAAGAACAAGGGCGAACTGGAATCCATGGCCATGGGTAAGGATTTGTTCAAGTGTGTAGCACCGCTTACAACAACATATTGGAGCGATAGCTTCTCCGATTGAACCAGATGTGCAAGTGCCAGGGCTACCGGCGACATTTATTTTTCTTTTATATATATTTTTTTTTTTTTGCGAAGACGACCGACGTGTGAAACTGTTTTGAGTGTAGTACGTTTGTAAAAATAAAAAGTTATAAGCGATACAGCGAGGGTGTTTTGCGTTTTCTTTGTTTCACCTTTTCTTTTAGCGTGGATGCGGGTTTTGGTATGCGCAGATATGGAGTCTGCGCAGTGAAGAACAGTGTGTCTCCGCAAGAAACTGTCGAGGGAGTTGCCTATTGTATGGTGGGAAGGAAATGTCAGGTAAGAATATTGGCAAATGCAACTTGGTTCAATTTTGCCACCTCAACCAATATAATCCTGTCACTGTTGACCCAGTTACGCTTAACTGCCAGATAAATTCCATTGTTTTTTGCCAACATTACTTATACGGAATTGTAGACGAATAAAGGATAATGTTATTCAGAGCAATTGAATCCTTTGTTGCCAGCTATTTGTGCATCCTCTCAGGGTATTGCTAAATTTCTTTTCCTCGTCTGTGCTGTGCCTCGAACTATAAAAGATGCACTTTGGATTTGAATTTCTTGGCAGAGAAAGAACAGAAGTCTGTTGGTAGACCCATTGAACATCCTTCCTCCTTTATATAATTCGATGTCAGTGTGATAAATGTTGAGTTGCATTTTAATTCCACTTTTATTTGCTGGGTTTTCTCCTGTTGATGCGTTATCTTCCATCAACATGCATCCGCCGTTGCACCTCGCAGACGTGCTTTGCATGTTTGCTAAGTAGGATCGGATGGTAAGAACGAATAGTATGCGAAATGAAATTATGCCTGAACGTGTTTTCTACTGCATTTCCTTTTCCAAGGTACCAGATAAATGTTTTATCGCAGTCAGTTCAGTGTTATTGTTGATATGAAGTAACTTTGCTTAGGCTGATGGATGATAAGATTGATTGTGATTAGAAGGAGTAAGGATAAAGTCAGGGATTAAGTGATAGTTTGCTAAATCTGCACAATTATAGTAAAGTAAGGATAAGCATAAAGAGGCGTGATAAAACTGGAGAGTGAAATCAGTCGCAAGGTTTAGATGCTGACTGGCATATTAGTAATGCATACTTTAAATTTAATCAAATATCAAGAGTATTTATATTCCACCCAATATAGACAAATATCAGTAAAGTTCAGAGCGTAACTAACCACACTTTCGTCTTTTGTTCTTTATTTAAATTTCACCTCTAAACTGGCGGGCTTTAGGAATACAAGTTTGATGTTAGTTCACTTGACAAGTGACAACTTCTTTGCAGGTGGCGTACTAGGTGCAACGTGGGGCAAGTCGTGAGAAACATTGTTTATGTATACCTACCTACCTATTTTGGTGCACCCAGTTGCAAAAAGTTGTAAGCCAAGAGTACACGATAAAGACCTTTTACGCACAATATCTATTGTCTTATCAGTATCTCTATAGTAGCTGTTCAAATTAATTCATAAACACGATTTTCCTGTATAAAAATTGGCATCCATTTATTTTATATAGTAATGAAAAGTAAATGCTTACCAAAAGGCAAACATTTTTAATCTTCCTACTTAATGTTGGACGCAATTGTTCGCCCACACTTTGGCAAATATAAATCCACTCACTGCTACTTTGCCGTCAAGTGTTGTTGTAGGTTTTCGTTTGAAATCCCATGAATTTTCAAAAATTACGCTGCCCATGTTCGTTTTACATCTCAAGGCTCTAAAGAAGCAGTTATATCTGTTAGGGTATGCATCACACTGGTTATTTTGACAGATTCTGAGCGTTATTTTCAAAAGTTTAGTATAGAATAATAGTAACGAACTCACTTGCAGTAATTGGACTACAAACGAATTCACATTTCGGGCACATAGTTATTTTGAGGAGTTGTTATCTTTATCGTTATAGGTACCTATTAGGTACTTGATTCCTAAAGGCATATGGTCATAGAGCAATCGTCTTCAACCCATATAGGTTATATAAGCAATTTAAAACTCTGGGTACCTACGTTGTAATTTGTTTGCATGTTAAAAATGAGCACCTTGCACCTCCTATCAAACTTAATTGCTGCCAAATTCTATTACTTCCATTATTGATTCATAAAGAACCATTTCAGTGGTGAACATAAAAGTCAAAAAGGTAGGTAGGTACTTCTGAAGCCAAATTTTGTATTCCGATTAACTTAAAATGGAAAGGCAACTCCTATTATCAGAGCATTCCTCAACATCCCCATGGGTTTCTTTCAAATTGCATACATTTAGGCAGAAAATCGAAACACGATTGCTATAAAACCCATCACCCTTCGATTCGATTCTATTGCTATAATAACGCTTTTCTCCCATATCGACATTAACAGAAGCAATTCGCAATCTGCTTGACAAAAAGCAAACACACAAAACGTATCCCCCAGCTACAGGCAATTTACAAAACGTTCGCCCATTATCACAACTTCCACTTTGCTAAACTAGAATTCTACTGGTCTGAGTTTGCTCCAAAACGATTTTACTCTAAAACCATAACGCTCCGCTTCGTTAAGACGCATACACTTTGTTGGGAATAAGCATACGGGATTCGAGTATCATAAAACGATTTTTCAACCGAATGCCGAGCAAGCTCCTAGAATGAAAAAATGGAAACCCGTCCCCACACACGATACACCTACCCAAAATGTATTCCGCCAGTCGTAAAAATCACATTCCATAGTTTTCTTGGAAATGGATGAACATCCTGAATATGTGGACACTGGGAATAAAAAAGAAAAAACAATCTTCATTGAGTGTGTCAATCCAAACGGCATTATTATGCCTTTTCGCCCCAAAACAAAACCACAAAGGACCTGCACAGTCAGCAGTGGTGGACGAATAGTAAATAGAAGTAGGACCGCACGCACCACAGTGCGTGTGTAATATTTTGCGAATGGAGAAGCCAATTCACCATACATCGTGTTCCTGTAAATTACTTAATCCCATGTTGTAATCACGAAAACGGAAGTAAGACCAGGACATTGGTTCGCCTCGTGCGCAAGCGAACTATTTCCGTTGCTTAAAGTATACTTTGGGTGCTGAATTCGGTATCCAAGGATAAGACCGATACATGATTAACGTCACAACAACATGCGATTCTACACACATTCGATTGTAGTCAGGGGGAATGAGTTATAGTTTTGGGACTCAAGAAAACAGTCGGTACGAGAAATATGACGTATGCGTTCTTTCGGTAGATTGACTTCGAATCCAATTATGAAATCCGATATCAGGCTTTTTTATTGTGATTTATTGCGGACGGAAAATGGAGTGGGGAGATGCTGGTGGTCAGCCAAATGATCTTTTATGACTTGGGTGAGCCCTTTTTGCCGTTGGAAGGCTCTATAAATAAAATGAATAAGACAATTGGAAACATATTTTGGCAGTAGAACAGTGAATGACTTTGAGTTTTGAGAACGCTGCGTTTATTAAGCGACCATAAAAAAAATCTACCCCACCCCAATATCGATGTTTTGGTCGACTGTTTTCAAAGCTCTGGCTTGCTAAATCTGACAGCTGGCTGACGTGAGATGTCTGAGATTTTATTTGACTTAATTGTTCACGTGAACGGTGGCACATTCGAAAATCTTGTCGTTTTAAGTGGACTAGATGGGTCGCTGCACTTGATTGGTCGGTAACGTCACTTTTTCTAAGGCAGTCACATACGAACAGTCAACTTAGTACTCAGTCACGAAATTCTCTACTAGAAAATCTGTTCATGTGATAAATCTAGGAAAATCAAAACTAAGTCACATCAAGTCAGACAGCTATCAGATTAAGTAAACTACAAAACTAGAACATCCCCAGTTTTTTTAGTTGGCGTTTATGGAGGGGAGCTGACAAACCTGGCCAATTGAAAATCGTATCTGCATACTCAGTTGACAATTATAAGTTTTTGAAAAATTTGCTAAGGGCGCAAAATAGCAAAAGAGAATCTACCATCTCTTTTAAAAAGTTTTAAAATTTTGACTTAAGTCGCACAACGGTAATGCTCACCGAAAGATTACAAAAACACTTTAAGTAGTCAACTCGTTCGTTTACGTAGTCCAGAGAAATCTAGTTGACGTTAAATAGGAACTAGATATCTGTACGAGCCCAGTAAATTCCTCGACTGAATATTGACATTTCGTTGATCTACTTGACGTTGTAAATTTGACGTTACGAACAATATTATATACTTTTGCGTTCAGGGAAAATCTAGTCCAAACATATCTTACTTAAAATTACTAAACTTTTAAAAAATTGTTTAACCTATTGTGAATGAGTCTTCTAAAACATTTACCTTGGTTTACATATGAAATTCAAGAGATGTTTTATTTTTTTAAAGCAAAAAAAAAAATGTCATTTTTATTTGACAGGTAATACAAATTTCGTATCTTCAAATATATCTAACATCTTTCTCAGTTCTTCCAACCAAATTATTTCACATATTTCTTAGTTCTTCCAACCAAATTTGTCCAGAATTTGAATCGTTCTTAAAACATTTAATCTTAACAAGCCAAACCCTATAGACTAAGAATTAAAAATTGTTAACAATCTGTTTTCTTTTATGAAATAAATAGTCAAATATAGCAACTAAACTGAACTTACTATAAACGAGTAATTACCATATGAATGTATCTTCTTCTCAGAATGTCCAGTGAATGTGTCTTCTTTAAAATAAATTTAAATCATAAAAAAGTCATTAATTATGATATTCGCTTCCCGGCACCATTATGCCTCAGTGAAACATCCTTTGGTGACAAGCATGTCACCACCAGAATAAATCATTCGTTGTAGAATCCCTTAATAATTAATGACTTACGTGGAAAAGTTTGTTATCCACAACACTTTTTACAAAATATCCGCAAATTTAATACAAATTCCTTTGAAAAGTTAAAATTTTAAATTTATCGCTGATGGGCGATTGTTCTGCGAATTTTTCTCGCTAGTTAAAAAATTCATCTTGCTGTGTCTTTTATGTTTAGCGAAGGTACCTAAAAAGAAAATTAATAACTAATGAGTTTTCTAAGACATTTCTTAACGGTTGTCCCCTTCATTGGATGAGACAAGTGAAAATATGTTCACTAGAACGTAACCACCATGTTTCCGATTTTTCTTTTGACTTTTTAAATTGGTTCCCAAGGGGTCGCGATGGAACTCACTACTCCCTGATTAATCTAACCTAACCCGCTAACTCTTTTCTGTTTCGCTTTAATAGACTGTTTTAGTAATTTGCATATAATACATTCCCAACAGAAACCTCTCATTAGTTCCCCGATGTTTTGCGCCACGATTCATAAATTCCATTTACATGATTCTCCAGTCTGAATACACATCTCAGCCCATCCGATTTTTTAGTGTCCTGCGTCATGCAACAATAAAATTATTTTCCTTTGTAGACGAATTCAACGATAACTACGTCATTAAAAACAACTTCAATTCAGCCGTTAAACAATTCTTGTGATGACGCATTTTATCCACTTTATCAATAATACCGTTCAAAAATTAAAACGGTATGCACCCACGGTACACCCACGAACTAACTGAAATCAGCAGAGCGAGTGGCAAGATTTTTCTTTGTTACGATTGAAGAACACTCTTAAAACTTTTTAACGGTTCTTTTCGGAAGAGTGTGACTAAGTTCACACCGTCTGCATTTTTGCAACATTTTCCCCTTCACTATCGCACGTTTCCGACTCATTGGGAATAAAGTGTTATGTCTAAGAAGAATGCGTATGGATATAATGTAGAAAATAAAGGGTAAGTGACAAATTGCAAACAGTTTAAAACACATACAGCTACGAGTGTCAAAAGTACGGCACTTAGGATTAAATTGATTGCGGCCTTTTGTATAGTGTCTCTTGTACTTTTAAAGGAAACAATTGTTTTTTATTTTATTTTTTACAATTGGTAGCGTATTTTTGAATCAAAATAAGAAATAAATATGAAAGTGACAGTGACAAGTCCTCATCCAATGGAATCTGACGCAACTTACAAATGATGAGCTGAGCTACATATAAGCAACATATACCTCATATTTTTACCTTTGTTCTCATTGGATCCGAAGACAGCTTTCACAAATTGAAATTAGTTCATTGGTTAATTAGTTCATGTCAGGCTAGATATGAGAAAATGGGAGCAACTGTCACATTTATTCAGTCTGACAGCTGGCTGACTTGATGGCTTTCATAATTGGCTAAGATCGATCACATGAACAGCTTTTAATTTGACGTTTATGGAGGAGTAGCCGAGGAATCGCATATGGAGCGGACCTAGGAAAAGTGACGTTACCAACCAATCTGGTTTTTAACGGTTGTTAAGTCCAATATATTCAACTTAAGGCAACAGTGTTTTTGAACAAGCCCAATGTTGTAGTGGAATTATTGTGGGATGGATTTTAATATTGACGTATTGCTCGGCGTAAAGAATATGACGGATAGTTGGATTGTAAATTCATTTATTTTATGGGTATGTCCAAAGAGTCTATTGAATAAATATCATCTGTGATAAGATGTACTGGCAAAACAGTAGTTCTAGTTAATATGCGGATAGATAGATTTCTTTATTTCATGAAAATCTATTAGGAACATGTACATACAAAATTAAAACATCATCAGGTACAAGCATACACTACACATATTTATGGACTTAAGCCATTGACACTGACAGCACTGGAGAATACTAAATGAACTGAATTATAGCATTATTTTCCATCTGTTTCAGCCTTTATTGGGTCTTCGGAAAAACGCTGGAGCCAGACATTTTTATCTCAGCCAAAGATACACAAAAAACAATCTTATTCAGCTCCGGCAATTAAAACGATTCTCTAACCATACTTCCATTGGTAGACATTTTCAAAACTTAAATCGTAAACCTAACGATCTCATTAATGCGAAACTGTACGATTTTATTTCCTTACTATGTCAAATTCTTTAATGGCGTAGTTTAAACGACAGCTTGTCCCTTTTGCATACATAAAAAAAGTTCAACCCAAATACTGTATCAATAAAAAGCGCAAACTCAAATCAAGTGCCCATTCTATGTTGCAATGAAAGCTTACATCTTTCATAAGTGGGCCTACCCGAGTAATCCGAAAACAATCATTTTTTATTTGCTTTTAATGCCTGCGAAGTGCCATTCGACAGTGTGTATGCACCTTTTGTGCGAAAAAGAGTAGAAACAATAAATTCCACGGTAAACACTTCTCTTTCCATTTAATCTTACGCCCAGCATTCACCCGAAGGCTACTACACGACAGCGTCAAAGTGGAGTTTTATCATGACGGAAATGTCATGACAATGGGAGAGCAGAGGCCACATCCCTTGGCTTATCCCCGATTGCTTTCTTTGCTATATTTAAATTGGCAAAAGTAAAAGTTGGTACCTACCGTTTTACGCCGTAAGCCTTAATTTCAATTATTTTACACCCTTCTCCTCTAATGGGGTGATGCAAAAACGCCACAGGGATAACGCTTTGTTCTTTGTGTCGTAATTTATACTGAACTCAGTCATACATTTTAAATGAATACAAGCAAATACAGTTTAGGAAGTGATAGGTTTCTTTTTTGTCAAAACAAAAACTCCCATCCCCTGCGTATATAAAAACTACACAGTAAAATATCACTGGGTTTGGAAACACACTAGAAGCCTCTGTCACTTGGAGGACCAGCAAATATTCGACTCATGGTTATAAGTGATTGCAAATACATGGCTAATTTTAATTAGAAAAGTCAGTTGAGAAATCTTTCTAGGGCTTAGCGAAAAACAAATAAACACAGCAACATTAACAGCAAATTTGATAACAGCAACAACTTCATGATAATAATTTATATTGAATTATATGCAAGACATCAGCAGCGACTTTTTAAAGGATATTGTCGCTTGTCAGTAGTTGAGTGCAACGCATCGTTCTACCAGATCATTTTTTCCCGAATCAGGGTTGCTGAGAGAAAATTCATTAGCATTCGCATATCTGCGAGCGAAATCCTAAAAAAATTGCTCGTAAATCACAATTTGCAACACTGGTGTAATAGGCTGTCAATCAAATTTTTAAATTACATTCAGCTACTGAAATTCAATCTGTTCAACTGACAGGCAAACTAGCTTTCAAGCACAGCTTGACAGACATTCAGCCGGAACCAGTAACAACCCTGATAAAACTCTCAAAATCGCTCATGTTGTGTCAAGGACTGCCACACTATAGCCGAAGAGAGAAACACATACATCATTTCAAAGCGATTATTCATTCAAATCGAACCTCGGCAGTATCATTTCGGAGTGAAAGGTCCAACTCGATTACTTACAATTATACGTCCGAAATGCAAATTCAATTTAAAGTTTTGTACATGCATGCCCCCGAGTGCATGCGCTATGTCAAAAAGTGCAATTTTCCAATTGAGTTATCATCGATCTTTCAGGTCACACTTACGACTTACCACTCACTTTGGCGCTAAGCTGGGCGTTGACTTACAACGACTCATGCCAGCCAGTAGTCACATGCTGTGTATTGCCCAGAATAGATCTTTCGCGACACTACAACAGCGAGTGGGGGTTTGTGCTGCAACGATTATGTGTGTCGTTACGATTCATCAGTACGCCGTAACAGTGTATTGGCAACGCTGTGTGTATACTGTGTACGCAATTAATTCCATTTGCTAATTAATTTAGTATTTTAAATCCAATTTATTTCAATTGATTTGTGTCCAACGCTGATTTTAATTGGATCGGCAAAACAGTATTTTGCAAGTTAAATTGCTTGTAAGAAATATTTTATATTTACACCGGCGCGCGGTTTAGTTAAAGAATGAGTTAATCAATTTTAGATGACAGGTGTCTTATTTGGTGGCGTAGTACCTAATATACAAAAATGGCGCTTACGATAGAGCTTAATTGGTACTGCCTTTGCCAACTGTTATTGCCGTCTGCAGGAAGCGACACTTTTGGTTAGTAGTAGAGTAAAAAAAACAGTATTGATCAACATTCTGAATCTCTTTAAATTTAGAGACGTACTTTGTTGATTTCTTCGTTCCAATTGAGCGATTCGCAATGTAGTCCTAAATGGAAAAATACTTGTACCTAATAGGCGTTTTCCTTTTTTAGTTCAGGTCAGAGCATGAGCTGTCACACAAAATTGTGTTTCTTTCTGCGCTCTGGAATTTGTGTTTTCCTTCACTGCATGATCGGAGCGCACTCTATGAACTCAGAATAATTGACCGAACAGTTTACAATCTGAACACGGCCTCTTTCGACAGCTAAAAGAGGAAACGAAAGAAGATTGCAAAAAGTGTAGCAGACTAAAGAAATACAAAACATGCTGTTGGCAAGACTTAATTTAGGAGTACTATGTGTCAGCTTGTGCTAAAATGTGTATTTTAAATAAACACGCTCGGTTCAAAGCATGCTCAACATGCTCGAGTTGTTTTACTGCTCTTCCCAGAATGCAAAAACAAAACTCCAAATGGTACGCAAACACAAATATTTAATAAAAATTAAACTTAGCAACATTAAATACTCTTCCATCTAACAATTTCTAAGAAATCCTTTGCTGCAATAATTTCCCTTATGACACCTACTGCAGCTATAAAGAAATTAAAGCTCGTTCATGCATATAACTGCGCATGTATCTAATGGGATTACCCTTTCAGATATGCGATGACAAGGAAAGATCAGCTGCTGCAGTGTAATGATGTTAAATCGTGTAATCTGAAAAGTAAGCATCATTACTCTGAATCACTAGATTCTATTCCACATCTACTTGTGTGCCATCATATTTAAAGGCAGTTAAAAGGAATACGAAATGAAAACGAGGAAAATCCCCAGTGATATCTCAACAGGGTTGGTAGTTAAAAATCCATTAGAGCATGGTATACTAGTATTTCTTTCGTTTTAACTCTGCTGTCGACTTGATCTGCTGCTGGCCAATGGAGCGCAATTTAAATTAGACGTCAATTAGACTGCGTCATTGAACACACTTGAATATATTGAATTACTCTTGATTAGATTCCAGCAGTGTGTCCTTAATGGAGCAACTGAAAATGATGCAAGAGGAGCAAATGATTTTTACTTCCATCGAAGTCATTACATATCTCTGGTTTTTAGTTGTTTTTCCTTCTTCTTTTATTTTTGTGTAATTTGATTCCGAATATATTTTCAGAGGCTGCCATTTTCAAGAACTGAATTATAATATGAAGTGGGTTACACGAAAAATTCGCAGCACATGAACTTGGTATTGAATCATAATGGGCCCGTTTAGTTGGCCGCTAGATGGCAGACAGATAATGATGCTAAATGGAGGAACACCTTTTCGATTGCATAATAGGAGAATGGCACATTCAAAAGTTATCTTAAGTCGGCTAGATTGGTCTGTCCTTGATGTAACCTGTACAGGAAAAATAGATTGTTCGTTAACGTCACTCCTACATGAGCCACATATGAGAACTGTCAACTTAGTACTCAGTCACGAATTTCTTGACTAGATTCGTGGGCTACTCCTTCATAAACGTCAAGCGACAGAGCTTTTCATGTGACCGATCTATAGGCTAATTCAAATTGAGACACATCAAGTCAGCCAGCTGTCAGCAAAATAGGCAAATGCGCAATAACACTACTGACAGTGAGTAGTTTCGAAACAGCCTGAAACTCTGCCAGCACTATGTGATAAACTGGTGCAAACTCTCGGTGTGTTTCTTGTTAGTGCTGTACTGATTACCAATGTTGACAGGCCAAACACAAATACTGGTGACAGATCCCGCATACAATAGACTTTGACACATTGCAAAGAGCCCGCCATTCAAAATTTCTGTCCCATCAATGTTACATCCCTCTGTCTATTAGATATGGGATTAAATTCTTGAAATTCCACATACAGGGTGTTAAAATAAAGACCCGAAAGAGAACAGGTGATAAAAGAGCACTGAATAAATTTGATTCCACTTTCAAGTCACAGTTCTAATACATATTTGGAAAATATTGAATTTCTCTCTATGACATCAAATTGTGCCTCCAAAAACAAAAACCAGTCAGTAATGATGGTAATCCGAGCCCCCTCTAGTCAAAAAAAATATACATTCACAGGTACTTCAAACAAAAAAAAAAAAGCTTCTCAATAACATTTCCCTAACATATGAGCATCACATGTAACTGATTCCCTTTACCCACATTAAATTAAATAAAACGAAAATCCTTCAGCAACAATCTCGCATCACCAAGGTAATGCTGTTCAAAGTAATCCCTCTCAATCAGACTGATTCCAATAAAAATAACAACACACTACTAAGTAGCGTAATGATTTTGACTAATTATTTGGATTAAGATCATGGTTCGTGTTCTCCTCCATGACCTTGCGTAAAATACGCCTCACTTTATGCGTACTCTCTGGCAAATCATTCATATTTATCCCCTTCAATCTAAATGGAATCGTATGCATTTATCAAAACCAACTCAAAGCTGTCTCGCATGTCAGTTATCGTTCAGGCATTAGTTTGATAATAATTCTTTCTAAATTCCCACAACGGGGATTTAATTTGAAAGTCAATTCGCTTCGAGTGGGAATGCAAATTTTGTGTATGTTATTTTTTTTCATTCAACTTTAACCAACACGAGTAAACATTCTAACCAGTGGAGTTATACTAAATCAATTAGGTGTGCAGAGTGCAGAACAAGAATCGTAACTCTGGTCGATTCAAATAAATCAGCTATATTATTGGTGTGTACACATACTCGATGTAATCATTGCTTTAATATTGTCACTTGAATAATTTGGAAAGAATTATGTGGCAGGGCGCTTGCATGCTGTGTTTTGGCGGAGAAACATTTTTCTCTGACAGCTTGTTACATTGAACTGACAATTAGCGGTGGCGTGCTGCAAAATTGTTAGCAAATTGCCTACTAAATTAGTGTGCTATATCTGGAATGACAGATATACTGATAGATGAATTTCGGTACACCAATTGGATCGGGGGCGTATACGTAACATTTTATCTATTTTCTGCGAACTTCTGCAATTTGCAAGGCTTCAAGCTAATGTGGAAAATTCGTGTAGCCTCAGGTTCTTTTTACTTTCTTTCTGTCATAAATTATATGTCAATGTATGAAATGGAAATTCCACAGAAATATAAGCCACGGGAAAAGTTGCGAATTATTTGCATTCGACGGAAACTTTAGTTGTGCTCATTGGTAAACTTTTTCATCCCATTATGTGGAATATGTAACAGTACACGGGTGGCGGGGAATGTTTTCAAAATATATTGCCATCTATTTATCTCCGTAGACTAGATATGCAAATAATGCTTCCTTTGAAATATGACTTGTATCAAATACCCTGTTTGACAGAGGGGAGTAACCCCGCACTGTTGTATAAAATTAAAATCATTTTTAAGGAATGTTGTGTTCATTAAAACATAAGTTGATGTTTTAATTTTTTATTTTATACGGTCATACAAAATGGAAAGGTAAACTTTTTATAAAAAAAGGAACTATATGAACGCTCTCAGGTGCAATTGAACTGAATTTTTCACAAATGTACCTAGTTGAGTTCGAAAATATGAAAAGTTGGTTCATAAATTAAGTAAACTTTTTCAAAAATTAAAAAAAATAAATCAATGACGTTCGGTAAAGGGCATGGTCTGTTGAAAATTTGGCTTCAACTCACCTGTCAGAGGAAGCGAAGAACAGTGCAATAAAATATCTTAGTTATAAGTGACGGCTAAGAGATAGGAAATAAATATGAAAACAAGTATGAGAGACACTAGATAAGCTGCAGACTTGAATCTATTCAAGACATAGGAGCTTTGCACACACATCACATCGCTCTATTAGCACGGATTTTTGAAGATATATAGATATTTCGAAACTCTGTCAAATTTATTCCAAATGTAAAGACCCACAGCCTCCGTTTCGCCAGAGTTGTCCGGAAATCGTTTAAATCGTTTCATAATCTGGGTCAATAGTTAATCGCAGAAGAATATAATACAAGGTTTTCCGAAAGAGGATTAGGAAAAGTGGAAAAAACTACGCGCTCTAGTAGGTACAGGCGGTGACACGGTGAAATCTAAAAGTCTAAAGCTGGCAGCGAGCCACTCAGCAAACAGACTTGTTCTCTTAAAGATGGAATGTCATTGAGGACGAGTATTGGAATTGATACTGTTGTGTATATTTTTTACGAACAACCACAAATGTTTAACTGGCAATTCCAAGACATGTATGCAAATGGTAATCTCACCTCCCAACTACTCCTAAATTATGTTCTTAGGGTCACTGAATGCTTCCATTGTTTTTCTTTCTGAAACCAAATAAACGAAACCCGACTGTAAATACTTTTCGCACTAGGAAATAGCACATGATCTTGGTTTTTTTTTTTAATATGTAAACAGGTACCTTGTTACCATGAATACCATTGGTTCCTAAAAGGTCCTTACAAATGGCTACCGATTAATCTAACAATTCAATAAAACCCGTCAGTCTCCCAACACAAGACCCACTTTCCCCATTCCTGCATCCAGCCCCAGACCTTTTATTGCCCCTTTTGCGTGTCATATTGTCAAGATAACTCCATAAGGCTATGCAGTCATTTCAAACTTGATCTGCAGCTGCAAAATGACAATGGCCGATATGCCCGACTTCGGCACAGTCACCTTATTCCTACGTCCATACGTCTCTGTAGCTGGCTGTCCATATGCCCACAAACTCGGTCAGGTGTCTCGGTTCTTATCAATTTAATCAATTTGCGTTAAAAATTTTCAAACGGACACGTCTGCTACTGTGTCACCTTACACTGCTTCGCATACAAAGTCAGTAGGCTTTTCGAAAAATAAAAAATATAAATCACCTTTAAGCGAAATCTTGACTGATGCACTTGGTCATTTCAATGCACTCACAGAGATAGTATCAAATTAACCATGCGCTGATTGCTATTAATAACATTTACAGATCATTTATTCACTCGGTTGAAGGAATTCATTTTTCTCTTGCAGAGGAAACCTGTCGACATCCTGTTGAACGCAGCCAGAAAATTGAATTACTGGTAGGCGACTTGAATTTTTTTTTGCTAAGTCGACACCGAACAACTGTAGTTAGTATGTCGAGTGTGGTTTTATTTTTATGCTGTGGCGATTAAAATACATTTTTCATGATAATTGAAACGGCTCTTGATTGAAAGCCTATAAATAAACAAGTCCGGAATGGATTTCGATTATTTTTTGTTTCGTTGTCTATATACAGTCAACAAAAAAAAAATATATTTATAAGTTTACCAACGATATAGGTTACCATTAATTGCCATCTAACTGGCGGTGCGGTGTTGCTTAATCGATGAAACTTCACTTTTGACGGTGTGGCTGCCACTAGTCCGCACTATTTGCCAGTGCTGCGGCAATTCATCGTATGATTTGTAGAATTTGTTTGTTAAACTGGGCAAGTCGTTCAAAACAAACCAAAATATGGCCACTTGGCAAGCGTTAGCAAATATCTGCAGTTGTTTACTGCCCCACATTAGAACGGCGTCGCGTCCGATGAAAATGTAAACAACTTGGGTAAGTGCAATGCAGATTGAGCTGCGGTGCTCCCTCCTAAGAGATTCCTTTCGACTTAAAGCCACTGACTTTGTAGGCTGACAGAGAGGGAGCGAATTGGTTTTTAGTTTTTTGGCGGCTTATGCGGTGCATATTGTACACAGCAGGTACCCGTGGATAAAAAAAAAATCTACGTAGGCATTGGTTTGGTTGTTTTTTTTATATTAACCCATTACGATTTAGCCAAATGTTCTGCTATAAATATCATGAGCCTATTGACTTATTTAACAGTTAACAACTTGACACCAAATTGGACTGCAGTTCTTAAGGAAGTCTTAAAAAAATACAAAACATTATTTCACAATGAAATACGCTGTAAGTGAACTTGTGCTTCGGAAAAGTGGAAATTTGTGATTGAAATCGGTTACCCAAAATATCGAATAAGTATTGTTTTGCAAACACTTGTAATTAAAGCTTACTTAGAGTTGTCAAAAATGCAATTCAAAGAAGTCGGTAAATACACAAATAGTTGTCGTTGGGCCCTGACTTTCCAAAATTTGTCCGTTAATCTTTTTGGGGCAAGTGTGATTGTGGCAATAACAGTTCAAAATCACTTCGAAAATAAATCCGCCCGTTCTTATTTTTGGACGAGTTAAAATAAAACGTCAGAGAGCAAATCAAAGTTTGACATTACTGCTGTGTACTGAGCAAAAACTCTTACGTAGCTTTTTTTTTATCTTTAACACAAAAAAATATTGTGGCCGGCCGTTATTGATTAACAAAATTCGTGACACATCCAATAGAGTTTTCGAAATGTGACTAAGCAACCCAACTCTGACTCTGACGTTAGCTTTGATTGAAAATGGAGCTGGTCAGTGAGAATTTCGTATTTGTAGTACGCAAAATATTTAAGGATAAAACTCGAACCTCAGATTAACTAATTTGGTCCATAAAAGGCTCTAATTCGTATTCATAATGCATAGGGTTTCTGAGCCTACGATTCGCTATTTTTTTTTTGATTTTCCATTTGAGTGGCAGCTCTGAAAATTAAATTTAAATTTAGCCTTAAAATCTGGTCTTCTTCAAACATACTAAACAAAATGTCAGCCCAATATTAGAGTTACCTTCTGTGTACAAAAAATGATTGTGAAAATGAAATGAAATGAAAAAAAGTCTTCAAAAAGCTCCAATAATAAAAATTGAGTTCAAAATAGTCACCCGTAAATGGTACACCATTCTGACGAAAGCCTATAGCTAGTTAATTTAATTGCTTCTTCCTGACGGCTTACGAAGGCGATTGTGAATATCAGATTTGGTTATAGCGACATTGTATATGGTTGTACAAGTACAAGTATGCAATGAATATTTAAGTGGAATTACGTAAGCGTTATGTTTCGTTATTTTCACAACTCAGAGTATGCAGTAGACAAATTACACTCCAGCGGGTTTACTTGCCCGTAGCCAGGCTTGATATTTGCATCAAATTTAACAGATTTAAAATAAAAATGACTGAAGAACGCACAAGTTGGAAATCTCCCTCTATTAGAAAAAATGTGTACCTAAGCGATGAGTATTTGCGGGCACTTTCCTCTAAAAAATGCAGAAATGCTGCCAGGTTTAAGTTAGTATTTCATGAATTAAAATTTGATCGTATGAATTTGAAAAGATATTACACTGTAGTGAGTTATTTTCTTTCTTTAAATATATGAAAAAATGAACCATTAATGAAAAATTACAGCGAGGCCACTAATAGCGTGAGATATTTTAGCGATAGCCGCGCTTTTATAGTTGCCATGCGTTTAAATGGTTTTCCAGTTCACTAAATATCGACCTTTAACAATGTCCGAGATGTCCATTCCATAAAACAGGGCTAATAATAATAAATTGTTCTAAATTTATATTGCTCTGTAACTTTTTACCCATTAAATTTACTTTTCCTCGTCATTCATGCTGAACACTGCCCTCTTTTGGCTGACTTTTAATTTGTCTCAATCATTCTTTTATTGTAATTTATATTTTTATGCTTTTATATACAAAACTTACATATTCCCAACATAGTTCCATCAATTTGTAGTCTTGAACAATACCTAACACAAAAAAGGCTACATGTTTTCAAACCATATGGAAAAAAGGTTTCAGTCTTAGATAACTTTTAGTGGCACCTAATATTGGCACCTATGTGATAAAGAATCAACTAAAGTTAAAAGAATTATTAACTCGAGGTAAATGGAAAATAGCTTAACAGTCAGATATTGTCCTTAAATTTCATAACCGAATCCAAAAAAAGTATACGGACTTATTTATTGCAAATTCGAAAATCAAGCATCTTAGAAACGAAACTATTTGAGTCTCTTCAGTCTCTTCATATGGCTTACAAATTTTGGTAATCAGTAGATTTATACTATGTGCGATTTTACAAACTCACAATGGCGATGTTTTCCATATAAAATTGCCCATTGTGACCTACAAAATATTAAGTGTGATTATTAGTAAGGCCATGTATTTTTAAACACGCACTATATTTACTCTCTCCACAGATCATTCTTCTCATTGTAGCCGCTGGTGCCTTTGCTGCACCCGCTGAAACACCAAAAGCAAAGCGCGGCATTGCTCTGGGTCTGCACGCTCCACTCCTGTCACACTCGTATGTTCAACCGGCAGCTGTAGTCCATTCATCGTCCTACATCAATCACGCTCCGCTGATATCACATGCGCCATTGATATCGCATGCCCCATTGATATCCCATGGCCCATTAGTATCCCATGCACCACTTCTGTCACATGGATCAGTCTATGCCCATGCGCCACTGGCTCTTCACCACGCTCCAGCCTACTCCCTACACTACTAAATGTGATGCGATTCACAATGTCCCCCCCCCCCACGCTGGCTATACGGGTTCGATAAACAAACATATTTAAGTTTGCCAACAACAATTAAAAATGCTTGTAAATAAAGAAATTTGATTTGAAACGAAATTTGTTTATTTGTTTTCAAACCGCAAACGTACCTACCTGACCATCAACCACATTCACATTGAGAAGTAATCGAGCTTGACATATTTTCCCAGAACCAACTCTGACCAAACCGCATGGGAACTGCTCAAAGAAACCCAAATTGAGAAACTACTCAAACGGATAACGGATTCCCAGGACGAAGAAAATGTAAACATAACTACATGGAGTCGATCCATCTGCTTAGCATCTTTTCGATTAAATCCTTTGAAGGACAAGATATATTAAAGACCGAAGTGCTTAGGTTTCCTTCTGGATTTCCGATGAAATGGATTACTGGGAATCAGTGGGTGGGTGGGTCTACAATGTTATCCTAAATACAAATCCTTCATCACCATGAGCATTTTCCAACAATTTATTGAGAGCTTGTATGCTTGGTATTATCTTTGCGGTATTTTTGTAAACCTTGTTACCCTTCGTTTGTGTTTTTGTGTGGGTAGGTATACTCAGACATATCTGAATGGATTATTTTCCATCACGAATTCTAATGGTAACTGAAAGGTTGTTGTAGGGAAAAACATCATTTTTGGAGACATAACCTAAGGCGATAGACGAATTGCCGTGTATTTTGCATTTGTTTAGCATTCAGTTTGTTCGTAGTCGTTTTTCCGCGGAACCACCATCAGCTTTTTAATAATTTGATAGTGAGTTGTGGGGAATTCAAGAACTGCACATATATTTCCCATTTGCATCGCCGTAAGCCGATTTAAAATTTCAATTTGAAATATTTTTTACATACATTTCTGGTAGTAGACTGGGAACTAAATAAACAGCTTAAATAAGCTGGTAGGTACAAAAACGGTTAGTTAGTGATGCAGTGCCAGACTTTTAGTCTTCTACAGTCAGACCGAGTAGAAAACAACCAACAAGTCACCATCATTGGTGACATAGTATTTTTAGGATTTTTCTCTTCTTTGTATGTGGATTTGTACACGCTCCACATTAAAACTATACTCACCCAACTTGTGAAGCAACTTTAGCTTTTATTTCGTTGAAATCGGCCAGCCCATTCTGATTCACGCAAAGTTAGCAGTTCTGGTGTCAGCCGACAGGTGTATCTCATTGGGGAATGTTCACGGTTCACGCATGAAATGTGTCTCTTAAGAAAATGACTCTTTTCAATTCCACCGATTGATAGTTTAATTGGACTTGACCAAATCAAGCATTGTTTTGCGCAATTTTATAATTTTCATTTGGAAACAATTTTTTTATACTCTGACTTTGACAAAAGAAAATCACAGTCGATAACAAAATTGATGCAGCGGTTGATGGGTTTGTACATTTGATATTGGTTCGAATAGGAATAGGCTGTGCGAAATTGAATCGAGCATTAGTTGAATTGAGATTATGAAATGACGTCTACGAATTTGACACGAATCAAGAAAGAAAGTGATGTTGATACCTCTCCTGGCTCTTTGGGTTTTCACCCATGCAAAGAGTCAAAGCAATCCGCAAATATTAATGGCGATCAATAAAATGGTCGCTCTGGGATGACTAAATGTTAATTTTCGTTACTATTCATTTACCGCTGCTGTCATCTTAGCTGTTCAGCGCAAATTAATTACCCTAAATAGGTACATAAAATGGCGATCGCGACTGAACATATTTTGTGCGGTTAACTTCCTGACAGGGAAAAGCAAAGGCATTGGCGACGTTCCAGTATCTAGTTAAGTAAGTCTGACAGCTGTCTGATATGATCAGTCATATGTACAGCTGTTTTATTTGACGTTTATGGAGGGGTAGCCGACGAATCTAGTCAAGAAATTCGTGACAGTTAACGTATGTGGATGACGTAGGAAAAGTGACGTTTCCGACCAATCTAGTTTTTGCGTTCAGGTTACAAGTCCAAACTCATCGAGTCGACTTAATATAACTAAATTTTTGAATGTGCCCAAGAGGAATCTATCGGAGAATAGGCTGTCAGCATTCAACTGTTCAAACAATTCATTTAAAGTAGTTTGGTAGCACTTTTTGAATTACATCAAAATAGCTCTGCATTTCCAACTTATTACTTTCAGTTGCCATCGCAATTATCTTTTGTTATCTCTTAGGACCGTTTGCTGATACGACTCATAGCGAATTTAAGTGCTACATAAACTGTTATGTGACAGTTTATGCCCTAAAAAAAGTAGCCCATAAGTATTTAAGTAGAACTTAAATCGTTAAGAGTCGTATGAGCAAACGGCCCTTAGTGAGAATTGCTACTAAATTGCCAGCAATCTCTGATTTGAACTGATAGGCTGGCTTTACTTTATAAACTCTTCATGATATCGAGACGGCCTTTCAGCCTTTCACTCCGCATTACCAAGGAGTGCTTACTCTGTTCAATAACGATGTGGTATTAATAAATTGTCCAAATTTTGCGTATATTCAGATTCAAGAGAAAATGCCAAACAAGTTTCCTGTTATCTTGCTTATAATCGAATGAAAACCAACAATCCAAATGTTTACGAGCACCCTAAAGGTCCTTTTATGTTACGTGTAAGAAATTTTATCTGCCTGGGAGCAATTGTAATTGAACTACAAATATGTAAATAAAAATATTTGAGGATTCTACGAACCGGATATTAGATTGTAGAAACTGCTCCTTGCTTGTTTGTTCTTTCCTCGAAACCTATATAGACAATAGCGTTTCCGGTGAGATAATATGAAACATGATGAACACTGTACGAATAAGTACATGCAGGCAGACTGCAAAATGTGTACCTAATGCAAACAAACAGATCCGCTGGTAGGAAAGGCATTTGTTTAAAATTATTGACTATAAGAAAATATATATCCTGGATGCTCGTTTCTATTTCTAGAGTAGACCGATTCGCAAATAATTGAATGCGTCGTAACATTTTTTTTCTTTTTGTTTTCCAGGACGTATCAATTCCCATTAGCCACCGGAATGAATTACACGGCGAATGCGCAAAGCAATATACCAGCCGAAGTCTTTGGTCTCATGGGGAAATACCACCAAGTATTATAAATATAACCGAGAGACATAAAATGATAATAACATCGCAACCAGACACAATGACGAACGATATCAATTTATCTGAATACAGTCTGATTCTACAATCGGGCTCGTTTCAACAACATCAGAACGCCACCAAGTACCTGGAGGACTTCAATCTGACACACGACATATGGAACGACTTCTTGGAAAAGTATCTGCAACAGTTCAACCCACATCGTTTGAACGCCAGCACCATCGACGAGTGTGAGGACTACTGTAACGGCAATATCCGGGACTTTTTGATCGGCTATAGAGGTATACACGGATACATTGCACTGCTGGTGAGTACATTCGATTTGCGGCATTTTACTGGGATAGATTCCATACATCAGCCAGTTGCCAATGTGTGCGTGGGTTATGCTTTCGAAATACATGAGCTGCTCATTCCAGATGGGGAAATCGAATTTATATTTCCATTTGGTTGTTTGACCTTAATTAGCTTTATTTGCGAAGGATGACATGAAACCTGACTGTTAATGGATACGAAACAAAATCCTATGCTTTGACAAATGGCGGCTACTGATTGAATTCTGTTTAAGGAGCTCCCAAAGCCGCCCACCCAATGTGTAACAAATCGAGACCAATAGTATTTGCCCCAAGGACTCACTTTTATGAATTTAAACAAGCAGCCCCCCAGCAATCACTACTAAACTCGAAACAATATAGAAAATATCAAGGTTCATCAAATAGAGGCGCAACCCAATCTCCTTTGTCAGACACATGAAACAAAGGACTACTTTGCCGATTTTACATGACTACGACTACGACGTAAAAGCTGCGCTTCTTTGGCCCTTCCGTCGTTATTGTGACAGCCCTGAGGAAGGCAAACATTATGTCGCAATAAATCCTCTTGTTTCGCAGTCGTATCAGTTTTCACTTTCAACCGATAAACGAGAAAATGAAACAAAAGAGCTACCGTTTTTCCTTGAAATTCACCAATTTTGATATGAAAATATTACCCCCCGCACCGGGTATCCATTTCAGATTTCACCTAATGGTGCCAAGAACCCCTTGAATTCCATCAGTTCAATGGTATTAGGGTCGTCAACGTCATTCATCTTTTACCGAAATAGGATCAATCAATCAATCAAACCAAAGAAATGAATGAAATCGTTATTCGTGGAGTCCCTGGGGAGAATTAATAAAAACTCCGATGATGACTTGGCAATTAATCAGATGGAAACTGTCCTCGCAGATTTTGTTCTCAATTAAAAGGATTCCTTTGTCATGTGGACAAACAGCACGACCAATGTCAGCTATGCGATTCACCAGACAGTATTTATTCTGTTGGACATTTTTATTAATGTCGTCTCCGTGCCGGTCGGGTTATGAAAGCGGATATTCTTCTTTGGTTGTCATCATTGGAGAATGGAGATATTGTAAGCAATTTATAGCCGCTTAGGGCGCTGATGGTAAGAGGGAGCTCATTCGCGAAGCACTCAGAAAGGGAACCTAAAGTGGGCGAGGTCAGTCTGAGTTGCTTTTAAAAATGACAGACTAACAAAGTACCTCAAAAGTGGTTATGAGAAGTTGTTTCATTGTAACCGACATACGAAGATTTTGAAGTGGGTCGTCGTGGATGCTGGCTTTGATTAATGTTCAACGTGATGGGTTGGTCTTGCGTGATTTTTTTTATTCGTGATTTATTTTTCAAATATAAATAGTTCAAGATTTAGAAATGGATAAGGTGAATTGACGTTAAATACATTGTGGGGGTTTTTATTCAGCTGAATCATTGCTTGTGGCATTGACAGGGTGGTATATTTTTCTAAAGGTTATCAGTGACGTGCTTCCTTTGAGTCAGGAACTTAATTAATATCGCCTCTCACTCAGAAATTATGCCGAAATGTCACTGCTTTGCATAAACCACATGTTCTGTGTAACATCAGTTGACATTTAAATGTCATTAAGACTACATTGGCGTGGTAGTTGTACGCACTTTATTTAAAGGTTTCCAATATACGAGTTGATTCAGTCCTAAGCCAGTCTAATCAAAAAAAAAACTAGTTGTGACGTTTTGGGCCTGATGCTCATGGACTTTGACTGACATTTAGCAAAAGGAATTTCCCAAACTACATTGGGATAAGTCGGATTATCTGTTACTGGTTCAGTTGTTGATAATTTACCTTTAGGAATGTAAAAAGTATATTGATGTGCTATGTATCTTCCTTTGTTTTTTTTTTTTGTTATTATAGATATCGTTACTTGTCCCTGAAAAGTCCATAATTTATCAGATTGTTTGAAAAATGTAATCACGTATCAGGTCTTTCTATTTGTAGATGTCAGCTGGGTGGCCAGCCTCAGTTTTGATTGGCCTAGATCGGTCACAAGAACAGGTTTTTTTTAAGTCAATAATGTCACATTCACTGAGCACTCAGTTGACAGATCTGACATGTGGCTGACGTAGGAAAAATGGCTTTACTGACCAGTCTTGTTTTTGCATCCAGTCAGTACGGTAAAGCGAGAGGAAAAGTGTCAAAAGTTTGTACTTTGTAGGCACAACTACTCTCACTAACTGAGGAGTACCTACAGTCTGTTTAACAACACGGATCATACAAGTCATCGAGAAGAACTGAATGACATGAAAATGGGCACATTCAGTGTTCTGATTTTCTTAAGTTGGCTAGTTTTATTTAAACTCGATGTTCATGTTAAAAACTAGATTGGTCGGTATCGTCACTTTTCCTAAGTCAGCCACTTAACCGAAATGTCAACTTAGTAGGTAGTCACAATAAATGGCCGCATTCAAGAATCTAGTTATCTTAGTCGACTAGATTGGTCTGGATGTGTGGAACCTGAACGCAAAAACTTGATTGGCTGGGAACGTCACTTTTTCTGCGTCAGCTACATATGAGAACTGTCAACTTAGTACTCAGTCACGAATTTCTTGACCCCTCCATAAAGATCAACTGAAACAGCTGCTCATTTGACCGATTTCCCCCAGTCAAAACCGAGATACACTTAGTGAGAGAGCTGTCAGACTTACTAAACTAGATACTTGAATGCAAGAATTCTCAGCTATACGTCTTCATGAACGTCTACTGCGCAAACTATTCACGTGATCAAAAAAACTGTAGGTAGGACATCAAGCCAGCCAGCTGTAAGATTCACTAAACTATAGTCGTGAATATAGCTTATTCGATAAATTCTTAAACCACCACACCCAATACATGAACCCATTGAAATATTCTCTGTAGACCTTCTTCTCATTAATCATATGACTTAAACGCACTTTGTCTCCGTCGAAAAACTGTCATTCTCCTTTCTTTCTTGCAGATATGCATTTTCGGAACGATAGCAAACATCCTCAACATCATTGTGCTGACGAAAAAGGACATGGCCAAGGCGCCAATCAATCAAATCCTCAAATGGCTCGCAGTCGCTGATATGTTCGTCATGATCGAGTACATACCATTCGCGACATATATGTATGTAATATCGCCTGGTAGGTATCCAAAGTCCTTCATTCAACCGCAAACAAATCCGAAATCATCTTCTTTAAGTGTAATTTTAGTGCAAGCTTTTCATTTTGTTCAACTTGAATTTTTCCCTCAGGAGAAAAGGACTTCCGATACGCATGGGCTGTCTATTTGTTATTTCACATGCATTTCTCGCAAATCCTTCACACAATATCCATTGGTTTGACGGTCACCTTGGCTATTTGGCGTTACGTCGCTATAAGGTAAGAACTCAGATCTCATTGACTGCCGAGTGAGGGCAAAAACAATAGGATAACGATTACCTTCGGTAGATTTGCTATTTATTTCTGTTTTTTTGTTCGCCTCAGTTCATTTGGTTGTTCTTCTGCAAACGTGTCTAAATGTTGTTTTGTATTCTTGCAGGCATCCCCATGGAGCGTGTGCTACGTTCCTATTATCGCACTGCTGTGAGTCTATCCTGCTGTCGTTCATCATTTCGCCAATACTATGCTTTCCGACGTACTTCGTATTCAAGGTGAAGGAACGACATTTTCCCGACAGAGAGGATACCGTTTACCATGTGGACGCTGCTGAGGAAACGGCCTTGTACAGGTAAGGAGGGGCGCACATATCCACCAGGGTGCAGTGTGAATGGACTTGTCAACCATATTGGTTTTGAATTCCTCTGTGTGCAGTTTCCACTTTAAGGAAATAATGAATGTACGGCTGTCATTCGTGGCAACCAGTTCAATATTTTTAGTTTACTCCTGTCCAACCTTCGAAGGTGCAAATTTCAATTTACTTCATGAATGTGACACCGGTCTACAGGATTACTGTGTGAGGCAAAGTAATTGTTTTTTTGCTGCCGAATTCCGAGAGTCTGTTCTGGTTGCGTTCCATCGCATTCGAGGAAACCAACAAAAAAGGACGCAATGACGCAATAGGTTTCCTGGGCATGGTAATATATTTTTGTGCTAATGGTGTCAAAGGGTCGAAATGGGATTCGGGAAGAGAAAGGAGACTTATATTAAAAGTAATTCTACTTCTCAGGATCCGCCTTGAAGGGGTTATTCAATATTTAAGGACTGGGTTGGCAGCAAGCAGTTATGCGTGCGGTGATATTTTATTTATATTTATTTTCTTCTCGTAGGAGTCCATACTTAATAGGATGCTGGAAATAAATTCTTTTCCTCGGGGTGGGATTGGGATAATTTCAAAAAAATATAAATGCTAGCATAATGTCAACCCGGTCATTATGCACCCTATGCGGGATGATTTTTTTCGCGTTTATGTGCGAAACGGCGTCGAAGCGAAAAGAGCTTAATGTTTCATCGTTGTTTTTGTTTTTTGTTTTTAGTTTAATCGAAAAGGCACAATGTGGGGATCAGAAGTGCGACAGAGCATAATGGGTCCATGTGGTTCTTTTTAAAGCTGGTTGGTTTTCGCTACGGGGTTAATTTAATTTGTTGCCTATTACTTATGTCAAATAGCCGCACTGTCTTAGGAATTCAACGGCACAAGTTAAGAATTTATTCCGATGCACATTTTATATCAGAAAATTGTAATTATTTAACGCTATTAGCTTTGAAAATGCCCCTGACGGAATATTTGTTTAGAATGGGTGCGTTCACCAGCCGTTGATTGAAAACATCACCGGAATGATGTGGTTTACAATTTAAAGATTAGGTTTTATTTGGGCATATTCAGAAACCGAGTTAGGTATCATAAGTCAACTAGATTGGTCTGTACCTTGCACCCAAAAAATAGTTTCGCCAGTAACGTCACTTTTGCTACGTCAGTCACATTTTACGAACTGTCAACTTAGTACTCAGTCAGAAAGTTCTTCACTAGATTCGTCGACTACTCCTCTGTAGACACCTACTGAAAAAATTGTTCATTTGACCAATTTGACAGACTTTCTAAACTGGAAACTTGAACGTCCCCATCAGAGATAAATGAATTTAAAAAAGCCATGGATATATTTCTTGTTCGCCGAAAACTAATTGTTTTTCTCTTAGCAAGTTCGCTGCTTGAAATTCTACTGCTGTCAAAAATTGCTATTGTACTAAAAATACACTAAGAACGGCAAATGAATTTTTTATTTCGCTCTAAACAGATTCAAATTTATTCCCTAGATCACATAATATTTGATTGCCACGTAATTATTATTGAAAAGAAGATTCATTTCCGGGACTACCAACAATTAATTGTACAGTTTTTTGCACAATGACACGCATTAAAGTGGGTTACCTCATTTGGTGTAGAGACTGAATTTTATTCCACTACGTTCCTGCTTCCTATATTTAAAATTTGTTTTGGAATCGGGCTCTCCCGAAAGTTTTTTTTTTGCTTCTGCACAAACTCTCTAAAAATATATATCTCTGCTTGTGTCGTTACAGCTTCAACTTTTGGGTACATTCTGTGATAATTAAATTGCTACCCTGTTGCATACTAACTGTCATCAGTTTTACTCTCGTTCGAGTACTTTGTGACGCATCGAAACGGAAACTCAAACTTAAAGAGTACAACAATCCGAATAAAGGTTCTCACATAAATGGCCATGGAGTGCGGTAAGTATTCTCAGGGGTATTCAAAAATGAATTCTATAACCTTTTGTCCCATTCTCCCACAATACAGCCCATCAAAATGTGAACGTCGAACAGATAGGACAACTATGCTTTTAGTAGCTGTCCTAATCCTCTTCCTAATCACAGAATTTCCACAGGGGATTCTCGGTCTTCTAAGCGGTATTCTACAAAAGTGCTTTTTCGTGCGTTGCTATACTCTGTTTGGGGAAATAATGGATCTACTGGCTCTTATAAATGCCGCCATTGGTTTCGTTCTCTATGGCCTAATGTCGAAACAATTTCGAACGACATTCAAATCGTTGTTTTTCAAAAAACACTTTACTGGTGGCACCGAAATGACTCGCATGACAAGAGTTACCACTACGTGCGTTTGACTAAAGCTACCTAAGTTCTTTCTTGTAAACTTGTAAAGATATAAAAGCCGGACAAACAAAAGAATGAAAATAATTTCAATTAACTTTTCAAAATGTCTGTACGTGTATTTGTTTATTTTAAATGGAAACCAATTATTTTCTATTTGTATTATACCAAAAAAATAAAGAATGTTTTAGATCTTAAGTTTAAAAATATAATAATTACAAAAGTGCCATTTGTATAGGAAAATATTTTGTGTTTTTTTTTTATATATATAAAACGAAAATAGAATTTCAATACATTTAGATATAAGTCACAAGAAACAAGTTTGTATTGTGCAGGTTTGAAAATTAGTAAAAGAGTTATATATTTTATATTGAGGATCTAGATATCAGTCAGAATTTATTAAAATAAATAGCTATAGCTTATTGCAATACCAATTCAATTTCTTAGAAATGTAGTGTATGGATTTACAACGAAGTACGATTTTTTATTTTATTTAAACAGAAATTCCTAATTTTGCGTAAAGTATTCTGTTCAATATACATTTTGATGAGCCCCTAAAATGTATATTGTTAGAGAAATACTTTCTTGGGTTTGGTTAAAAAAAAAAACAATGCGTATGCATAATATACAACAATTGTAAAATATTAAATGTTGGTAATTTATAAATTGTTAAATACAAAGATAATATTGAATGTAATACAAAGGATTTGTAAAAATAAAGAATTTAAACCATTTATGATATAAGTTATATTTTTACTAAATAAAAAGTTTATAATAAAATTTAAGTGTTTTATTAATGGTCGTCATAAAATAAATAAATAGTTGGGGCTACAGGTCGGTAGGGACCCTGGGCCTAGCTTATCGCAACCATTCGTTTTGTGTGAGTTTTTCATTTTTGGGACGAATGGAAGGGATCTTCAATTTTATGCCGAGTCCAAACGGCTAATTGAGAAGCTTCTTCATGACAGTTATACTCTCGGATGTTTGTCAGACGTTCGCGAGAGGTGGCGCAGTGGAGAAAAACCTTGAGTTGAAATTTAGGTTTTCTCGAGATTCGAACCTGGGACCCCTTGCTTAGTAGTCCAACACACTAACCACTAAGCCACTGCGACGACGTCATTTAGACGTTTGTTTTTAGAGAGGAAAGCGAGAAATCTGATGAATCACAACGAACTCTGGTTCGATTAGCGGGTGAACACTATTTTTTAAAGTTTTTTCATAAAAGGCCTGTTGCGCCAGTTATTTTTTTTAAAATTTATAACAGGCTTATTGTAACTTACCCCCGTATTAATAAAAAAATGTGCACAAGTTAGTTAGTTAGTAGACATCAGATAGCATACAAAAATTTTACGTGACTTCTGAATAACGAGTTGATAACTTTTACGCAGCGTTTATAAATAAGGGGGTTAGTCTTGCGTACTGCTATGAAGCACAAAGTTTAGGGAAGGAAAGGAGGTTAAAGTTTATGTTTTCTGTATAAAATATTTCCGTTGCTTTGACAGATTTTAACGACGCAAGCTCTACACCGATATCGACCTTCTTTATGAAAATTTAATAACTCGAGATCGAAAATGATTAAATTTAGAAATGCTGTCGGAAGCTTTTACATGCATATATGTTTTACAGAAAAAGTAAATGACTTCGTGGATAATAAAGTCGATTTCGGGATTCAGTGAACTGAAGCCCAATGAGCTTTGATAGAAAACCATCAGGGACTGTTCGTGAAGTTATTTGAACAGAGTCCGAACAAATCAAAAGTCGGGGAAGATGTGCACTGTTTTGTCAGATAAGATAAATTCCCAGGAAAACTTTTTACAAATCAGGTAACGTTACAAGTAGTCCTCGGTGTTAACTGTAGATAGAGATCACTAGGATTGGGCTCTTTTATGAGTCAAGAAAGCAACGATAAATGTGAATTGATTTAGTATTCGTTCGGTGGCGCGTCGACGAAAATTTGTAATACGAAAGAACTACATTGGTAACAAAAACGTCCAAACTTTGATACTTTTCAAATTTAAACAAAATGCTGGGATGTATCACTTACTTTACTTATGGCGTTTTCGATTGAAGAAAAGAAGTGCCCTTTCTATGAAAAGATCAAATCTAGAAGTGCTCTTTCTATGTTTTCTATGTTTCATTAAAAAAAAAAGTGCACTTCCAGGTCAATTCTTAACACGAAAGAAGCGTCCGGAATATTTTGAGAGAATTGCCCTGAACTCACCAACACACACTAGCAAAATGTCAGATTTAAATGTTCGTTGTGTTATTAGAAACAAATTTTTCGCTTGTGATCCGAAAATATACAATTACGAGTGCAAAATGTAAACTGAAATTAAAATATATTGATTTGGCCTATTAAAACATTCATATTTACTGTAGAAAACAAAAAAACAAGTAACAACAGAAAATCAAATCACACATATATGGTGTCTACCACTGCTGCAAAAGTGCTCCAACGAATTTTATTGAAAAGAGCAATTCTGAACTTCGGGGCAATTCTATCAGATCTTCAATGAAAAACGCCATTACTTAACGGGCTCCCGACCCGTGAAGAGTCTCTGCCTGAGACACTGCAGCCTTCCATCCTCTGCGATCCAGGGCACGCTGCTTCCAGTTATCTGGGATGTATACCAACAGAAAAGTAGGTATTTCCCGAAAAATAAAACAAACCCCAAAAGTATGCATTTATTTCAAAGCATTTTGTTTGATACCACTTTAAAACTGAACGCGTACGTCCGTACGTGTTTATAGAATAAGCGCCTGCGTTATGCTTATTTCTGTTACACGTGATCAAGTCTTGCAGTTTAGTATTGAATTCGCTTGTAAACAAGTAAGTCTTGGGAAAGTATTTCTCCCTTAAAGATAATTCCAAACTTGAGTATTAATTGATATTCCTCCATTCACGCTCAAAACGCCAGCAACGAATAATTGTAAAGCCAATATAAATGCGCCTTCTGTAGTTTATTTATTAAATTATTATCTTAATGCGAATTAAAATAGTCATCTAAACATTGCTACTATTTCGCTTATGCACTATCGTTCTTATCCTTTGCCACAGTCCCTTCTGCAGCGCCTTCTGGTACCTCCACGACGGTGTTCACATCGAATGGCATTTCTCTTTCTGCAAAATTGAGCGCATCGTTTTCGCTCCACGAGATCTGCAGCAATGATTTCAATTTCGTTGCCTGGAATTTATACTAAGAGAAGCAAACGATTTGTTTAAAATCGCACACACGAAACTATATTCACACAAAGGACTTTTACAAGATCCAATTCAAATACAACATCTACAAAATTTACTTCCAATTTCCGATCGAATACTGCCACTGTAAATTTCTAAACCGATTGCAACTTACATCCGTCGGCAGAATCAAATCCTGGGAGTCCTTAAGAAAATTATTAAAATTTTCTGTGGCCAGCTCGAGTTTGCCGACTTCGTAGCAGAAAACGGAAAAATTTAAATACACCAACGGGTTTCGGGATACCGACGGCACCTTCGACAATAGCACCGACCTTTCAAAGGCGGTGAATGCATTCTCGTGGTCCTCGAGTTTCCGCAGACAAACTGCAACCAGAGATGATATGTTATAGCTCGAAAATTATTTTCTTTCTTGGATGCACTTACTTCCTAGGAGCATGTAACACTCGGCGCTGTCCTTACGTAAGTTAATGGCCGCGGCAAGGGTATGAAATGCGCTGGCATACTGTTGCGCTATGTGAATACGAAAAAGAAACTTTGTAAATTGATTTATTGTCATCGTACGTCCAGGTGGTGATTGTGAACATTTTTTATTTGGTGCTGACAGGGGAATCTAATTCATTTATGTCGTTTTCCATTGGGACCACCAAAAATCTTTTTCAGATCTCAGATTTATCGCGGTTCATGGAACGTGCAACGAAATTGATCTGCTTTTGTGAATGGATTAGTGCGGTTTTTGACAGCAATATCAGCTGTTCAAATTGCATTCGCTTTTGCAAAAATCTGCTATGGATATCGACTTGAAAAATGTTTCCCCTGTTGTAGACACAAATGGAGTAGTTTCGGTGATTCCTAGTTTCCAGATGATGAGGAAAACAATAAAGATAATAATTCCTCCAGCATTATATCAATTGCTTTTTATGTATTTCTTTATTTTGCTTTTCACGAAACTTTGCGCATTTGTTTTCAAAGCAAACTTCTTTCAATGACGTGAAACAGCTGTGGGTATTTGTGGCAGTATGTGTAAATCTGAAAAATTATCGAGATCTGCAAAAAGTGCTCCGAATCGAAAAAAAGATTGATTTTTTTTCCCAATGGAACGCGAAAAGTGATTTAGATCAAAAAAAAGATTGATTTTTTGTCCCAATGGAAAACCACATTATTCTAATAACTTTGGGAAGCAATGTCATAAGAAATTAAAGGCACGCAAATACGATATGTTATGTAGGTGGTACATTGAGGACTCAGTTGTCTGAAAGTTATCTCTTGCTATAACTTTCAGATTTTGTGTACTGGATTAATCTTGTCCTCCCATAATGACAGTACGGAACAAGATGAATGATAATGGACGTAACTTTACCGAAAAAGGAAACATTTCAGACAAATTACGGTAGGAAATTTCACACAAATAATTTTTGCATTTCATTGCGGAGGGAGTTGCGTCTTGACGTGCATAGAAAAAGTGACGTCTTCACACACCTGTTTTAATCAGGAACAAAATAGACTGATGTGAGGAGAATGGCATTTGTTCTTTTTTTACAAACAGATTTGCCTTCTCTAAACTGTAGTTAAATTGACTTGCTTAATGCATTGGATTTTTTATTGACAACGACTGTCACGAACCGTCGAAAATTCTCTCTTACCCTTTTCAATAATTAATGAGCTCATGCGAATTTCGAATTTTCGATTTGTTCAATTTTACATTTTCGCATTGACAAGTTATTGATCTAGTCTCCTCAATTTAGCGGGTTAATTTGGGCTGGATTAAGAAAATTCCCTTAGAGGGAAATTTAACCATTTTTGGTAGACCTCTGACGCAAATTGTTTAATTTCATTCTTTAATGACAATGGAACGCTGCCATTTAGTCGGTTCTAACGGCATAGTTAATATTCGTTCTTGGCTCATGCTCTTGACCTCAATGTATTGGGCTCAAAATTTTGGATCGAGAAATACCTAAGCATAGATGCGATTTCTTTCTTACAAGGTTACCTACTTTTTTTGCGCTGAGTTTAAGTGTAAAGCCTAGTATGCTGTTCGCGCTTAAATTAAGCCCCCATACAAAAATGTCCCCGAAGATAAAATTAAGCAAAGCGGTTTAGCCAAGCAGTACGCAGTTCAAGCTAAATTTGTTAGCCACTGCACGAAAAATCTCTACAGAATTAAAGTAAGCGTATTTTTTTCCCAATACCTAGCTAAATTTTGACAGATCAGAGAAAATATCGGTGTTCGCAACAAAATTTCAAACGAAAGCAAATTAACAGTAGCAAGTCAATCAACTGTCAAAATTAAGCGAAGTGGTGGAGAGAAACATTGGAGAGGCGCAATTTTAGCTTAGCTGAAACAGCATACTAGGCTTAAACAACAATTTCATTTCGATTAAATATGCTTATATTCACATCAGTTAAAGCGAATTGAATTCAAATATTTAAGCTTAGTGGGCTGCACGACCTAAATGGTAACTCGCATACGAAACTCTCTCCAAAACTAAGCCGAGCTAAATTTAAGCGAATCCCTTTAACCGAGTGTACGCTTCTTTTGCCAAAAAATTGAGTTTTTGTTTCAGAATGTACTTCATGTATCTGTCAAAATTTAGCGCTCTCATTTAATGGTCGGTTCACTTTCTCAAGCAAAATTTTGACAGATCGTTGTGATGTTGTGTTGCGGAAAAGTAAGCAAGGATCCATTTTTGTTAATGACTACCTTGACGAGGAATATCTAGAATCTGAAGTGGGTGAAATCAGAGATTGCTGACTTGAAATGAAGGAAGTTATTTCTACAGCTGTGACACTTGCCGACAGAGCGCACTCTATGTCAAAATTTAGCAAGGATTTTAGCTAATGTTTGGAGAGAATACTTGGAAAGTAGCTAAAATTTCTTTTAACTCAACTTCAGCTAAAATAATTGTGATGAGATTTCTGTATAGTCCGAAAAGAATGTTGTTAAAATTAGGACTGAAATGATTTAGTAAAATTTTCGATTGAACTGAATTTCTTACAAAATCAAAGTCAACAAAGTATTTTTATCCTTATGGATGTAAAAAACTGACATCAAACAATACTCGGATCCACATTCTATTACTATTTTTGATCACGTATCTTTTGCCCCCCCGATGAAATAATAAATACCACTACAGAGCGCAAACATGCACCTGGCTGGTGTAGGGGCAACGCAATTTCTTATACATTCCATGTCATCCGAGCAAGCATACGGACTTGTGGATAAAAAAAAACTGACATTTGCACATCCTTTTGAAAGCATTTTTGTTCCTATGACATGGTAAACAAGAATAGACAACAAAAGCAAAAAAACACAATCTCACCTGAAATATAAATCAAGCTCAAGTTGTATAGCGAATTGTAGTTCAATGGTGACAGCCAAACAGATTTCCGGAGACACGAAATCGCCTGCAAAGAAACGAAAAGTTTTATTGACACCGAAAACTACAGGCGCCTCTACAAGAGACACATGAATTACATTTTCCCTCAAATGTTGTGTATCAAACAAATATCGATTTCATCACTTTAAGTGACCCACATTTGACATGAAATGAAGTGACCATGGCCACATCATATCTTACCACTATGAATTTTTTCTTCTTAAAGAAGCACAAGCCAATGTTATTCCAAATTTCGGCACTGTCTAGTTGCGGACCTGTGATTTGGTTATATTTCCCTAGGGCACCCTCCACATCGTTCCTCGACTGTAATAAAACATACAAATGGGAAACAAATTCCGTCATTTTCTCGAAATGGATAAACTTCAAATATATAAATAAGATATCAGTGCATAAATGTGACACAGTCTTGTATGTATGTTGTATGCCCGCAGGAAATATCAAGTATACGCAAGAGTACCAAGGATGTTCCCATTTTCACCGATACAGAGTTTCGCATGAATAGTTTTTTTGTCAGAATGATTTATTGCGAATCGAGATGGAATTCGTGCATCGTTGAGATGCTGTGACATTTTTATGTAAATTTTAATGTGATGCACATATACATACCTGCAAAATAGCGCCGAAGGCCAATAGACCCCGTGGTAAGTTCGTATCGATGCTAGTCACTTCTAGAAGCCTCTCATAAGCACGCTCGGTTTCATTTATTTTCAAATATAAAACGCCAATCTCAGTCAAAACTTCAGTGTTTTCGGGTGCAATTCTAGGGAATGTAACAAACTTTCATTTGAATCTTGTCACAAATGTGAGGTTTCAGGTTCACATACTGCAGAGAATTTTCTAGCACTTCAATGGCTTTGGAGTAGTCCTTTTCCTTTCGGAGAATTTCGGCCAGACGTTGAAAGCTTTCCAATTTTCTACCAGTCTGCACTGCCTTTTGAAAATAGCATTTAGCTTCGGTTTCTTCTTCGGAACCAACACATTCAGATGCACTGCTGGTTTCGGCGCCACTGCTGCTGGCTTTGCGGTATAGAAGTTCTCCGATGTAATGGAAAATTTCATGATCCGGTCGAGGAGAGAGGGATTCCGCCTCTCGAAACACCCCCAATGCTTGATTGAAACGTCCCATAAGAAACCTGTACCAAGAGTAAAGATATGAAATGATTTCGAATCCGAAAATTTGTTTCTACGTACAGAGTTTTACCAATCTCTTTGTAGGTTTCTATGTTCTTTGAATTCAAATCAATTGCTTTCTGCAAGTTTCGCAATGCGTCCAAGTAGTTTTCCTCTTCTCTGGCTATGAGGCCCTGAAGTTACATTTGATTAATAGTTTTGGGAATCATTTCAAGTTGGACTAACTGGCTTGGGAAAGTAGTGTCGCAGAACTTTAAGGCAAAGGAAGAACCTTTTATAATTTAAAGGGAAAAATTAATACATTTCTGTTGAGGGAACTTCAACGGAAAGTAGGACACTTTCGAAAATATGTATTTCGCATATAATTTTATTATTTTAATTTTGTATTTTAATTCATACTGCCTGATCAATATAACCGGCAGAAGTAATCGCAACAGGGGGGCTGCCAAGAAGATACAAAATCGACTACCGTACATTGCCACTCACTTTGACGAAATACAAGTACTCTGGATTGAGGTGTTCGGGCAATTCCCTTTCAATCATCACCTTGCACGTTGTGAAGTCCCTGCGTCCATAGTAGATATGCAACAGCCAATCTATGTTTCCCGACGTGGACATCGTCGCCCGAGGTGCTGCAGAAAGACATTAACTTATTAGGAGCTTTGCAAATATAATGCAACACAGTTATACCCACTTCTTTTGACAACTTCTAAAGAAGGCAGGGATGGATTTCTTCCATTGGAAACGATTTCCGCAGCCATTCTCTTGCAATGATTGCATTTACTGAAAAGTGATTGCCCCAACAACGGAATCGGCCAAAACACAGTATTATTTTGGTTGCCAAGGGTGCGGCATTATTGTCAATTTCACGATATTGTGGTAGGTATTGTTTATGTGAATTTAAAACCTTTTAAAAAATAACAGTTTCTCGGAAGGATATGAGAAATAGAAAACGGATTCAAGTTTTTAAAAACACGTTAAAAAAACACAAAATGTAACAGCCACTTAATAAGTGAAGAAAGCAGGGTGAATAGCAACAGTCTTCAGGAAAAAGGCAAATGGTACTCAATTTCGTCTACGAACGTCGCAAAATGTTCTCATTCTCTCAATGTTTCCCCATTTTATGAGAATAGTCAAAGGACAAAAATTGTGAAGGATATCTTAATTCATTCGGCTGAAGTTGGGAACCTGTTTGTACCCTCACCTTCCATTGAATGGCATGAAGTGTATTCTATGCATCTGTCAGTTGAAAACGTTAACTTAACCGAAAGATTTTATTGGTCAGGGCCCTCGCTCTGACTTTTATATAACGCAAGATGGAGTTATATATAAGTTCATTTATTTTATTGTTCGCAATATTCGACAAAAAGTTGTTGGATAGTAGAAACGTCAAAACTAATACCTACGAAGTTCTAACAAAATCTTGAATAAACGAAATTCTAGAGATTCTCTGATTAATACTTTGCTAACAAAACTCATTCAATGGTTACTAGCTGGAATAACCGATGATTAAGGATAACCAAGATTGAACAAACTCGTTGTTTTCCTTTACCCTAGTGTAGTTGCTAGTCACCCCAGCGACTAGGTGACTCGCTACATTGCATATTTTGCTTCCAATATAGGTAATAGAAAAGTTTGTTGTACAGCAACGGGGAGGTTAGCAATGAAAAAGGGATCCATGACTCACGTTTAAATGTACAGTCAAACAAAAACAAATATGTTGCTTGTCACCACATTTCACGGTATCTGTCATTTTCGTAAACTACTACAAAAGCGTTCCCTAACTTTTTTGTAAGCGTCTCTCTCTGTGAGAGAATTTATCCCCCCCACTGCTATTTTGACAGTCATTTCCATTCTTACTACAAAAGTAAAGGAACAGACCTAATTTTGTTCAGAAAGTCACAGGATTTATGCTCATGGATTGCTTTTAACATGAGTGACTGCAATCGATTTTACCAGTACAATTTCACAAACGTAGCTGTGCATATCCTCGAAACTCTCGTCTTTATTAACGCATCATTACACATGATATTTATACCTAACGAATTTATATAAGCCTTCTTTTCGTTTTTGTAACCAATCCGCTCAGAGCTGATACCTACATCCACCGCAAAGTCCTAAGTCCCGAAACGCCGGGAATCGCAGATTTTCACTCCAGAACCGTGCCCTAAGGGCGAGAAGATTTACGAAATTTTACGTAAATTGCGAAAAATTGCAAAACCGAGATTTCCCAAACTGACGCGATAGTAAATAAAATATCATTCAGACTGACTAAAGCCCGTATGACACTAAATTTTTTTGCATTTTTACACTTTTTAAATGAAACTAGAGCAGAACGAAACATTAGAATGGGAACTACCTATAGGAGTGAGTACGTACACACCAGCTTCATTAATGTAGATACGTCAAAAAAATGTATTCAAATCACATTTTTCAGCTGCTGGCAGTTTTTTCTTTGACATTTCAAGGTTTTTGAAAATAAATTCGTTTGAAAATCTGCGGTTGCTTTGCAAACAATTGCTACCCCTTTCGTAGTACACTTTTGGTCTCTTTTACACACCGCTGACTTTTCAGCATTAAAAAAATGAGGAAAAAATTTAGTGTCATATGGGCTTAAGGGAGGAGAGATTGATTGTTTTACTTTGGCTGAGATATGACATTTGATTTGAGAGGCACCAGAAAAACAATAGAAAATGGACCATTTTTTAAGAACTCCTACCTCCGTCGGTCTAGAAGTTTGAGTCTTAAGTTTTGCAAAGAGGAAAAACCCGGGGCAAAAAAACAAAAAAAAACTTCGGATTAACATAAGAAAATCGTGACAATCCTGGCGAATCGACATTTATTTGCAAGTTTTCCTTAGCATATACTCAAACCACGAATTCCCTCAAATCAGCCGCTGTATAGATAATTACCCAGTAGCTATATCAAAATATCCCATATTTTAAGGAATTTATTTCTTACCCACAATTTCAACAAAACGTCAAATTTCTACGTTGTTGACATCTCTAGTTTTCTCGTTTGTTCCGTCACCTGTCAGCCGCATTTTCGGGTGGAGTACGTATAATTGCTTTTTTATTATTTATTTTATTTACATTTATTCATTTAAAACTACTGCAATAAATAGATAAGAACCTATAATCCTTTCGAATAACATTAAATTTAAAGTGTTTCCGACTTGTTACTTGTTACCGCAAAACAGATATCGAACGAGGAAGCGAAAAACTATAAAAAAAAAGTTGCAAACATTTTTTGCGCACCAGAAAGGTAAACGTCCGTAGTTTAGTAATTTATTTATCCCAGTCGGAAGGCGATTAAGCAAATCCTCTTAAAGACAATCCATAAAATGAACTCTAGTACGATTAGGAGAAGGAAATTAGTAAAATCGACGTTGACCTGTTTTCTTTTCGAATCCGATCCATTGTATCATCCAAGATTACTGCCATGAGAATCTCGCTGACCCAAATTTGACGAGTTTACAGTTTCATTATGAAAATTCGATAGTCCTTCGCCATGCCAGCTGGATTCGTTCGTGGGAACATATTGACGCAATTGTTGCATATTTTCTGAACTTATTCCTCCTCCTACAGTTGTTGATAACACTTTTATCTCCATTGTAGATAGTCCTCTGTGTAGAGACATTTCCTCCCCCAATTTGCCCCTTTTTTTTGTATACAGAAAGAGAGTAGGTACAGCCAGGTGCCTGTTGTGCCTCTACATAACGTTCGTCATTTTTGTCATTGTTGCTTAGTTTATGTGGCTTTATTGATTTTGCCCTATGCTCCTGCTGCTCAATTACATATGATACTAACGACAGCCATTACTCGGAGGTCAATTGATGAAAACGGATTCTTTGCGGCCTGATTATCTGTTTTTTTTTTTTTTTTTCTTGTCTCGGTTGCTATATTTGTTTTTCTTCTCTCTGCATGTGCTGTATCTATATCGCTGTGGCAGTGGAAGGCGATAGCTTCCATATTAATATTTTTGCCAATTGTGCGCGATTGTCATCATCGTCGTCGTTGTTCGGTTCGACTGTAGAATAGATATACACGCTAATTAGATTCGCTTCCCGTGACTCGCTATCTAGATGTTTGCATTCAAGTAGCTTTATTATGAGCATTACCTTTGAGAAGTCGGAAGAAGTAAGTACAAACCCGAGATACATATTCTGTTCGCCACTGAGACTAGGCGTCAAGTAAACAGAATTTTACTGTCGCACTGGGAGTGTTGTATTTGTGTTTAAAGAACGACAGAATTGTAACTGCTACCGAATTAGTTGTTAGTACCATTAGTTCGCGATAGGTTCCAGTTGAATTAACCCGTGAAAACGTTGACTTTGTGCTTGCAACTTCTGTCCATCGAAAGTTTAGCGAAGCGTGTATCCCCCTTATAATCTGATTGCAACAAGGTTGAGTCGTTCACGCGTCCGGCTGCCTATACCATGTGAGTGATTTCGATTTAAGATTAATTTTGAATTCAAACTGATATGAGGGTGATTTATTTGTTGTGCTGTTGATACAAAAGGACTCCACTGAACAACAGATCGGTTTTAATCTATAAAGCAAGTCAGAGACCTCTGAAAAATCGTATCTCCCAAATTGCCATGGGTGGCAAATTCGTCAAATTTTTGGCGGCAATGGTTGACACAACAGCCTCTAATTTAGCCCTCTTAACCTCTCCCATTTACCTGGGACCTACAGCCTTACATTCTATTGTAAAGAAAGCGACTTTAAACGTTTTGAAATCAGGAATCCATTCGCCCTTGTGAAAAAAGCAAAAATTCCGTCAAGTAATACTCGTTTACGGACGACGCGACTCGACTCCAGCTTATGGCGCATAACTGAGTTTGTACAGAACTAATATCCATTACTTTCAATACTAGTCTCCTCACAAGAAAGCTATTGCTAAACTGACAAATGCCTGTTCACCAAGAGTTTGCCTTCAAAAAGAGGGTACAAAATCGGTGCAAACGGTCTACAACAAAAAACAAGCGCATCCCGCAAGGCAAACAAATGCTGCTGCTAATATGCAAATCGTTAAACTTGAATTTCGGGAATAAAACCATCGCTATCGCTCACAACGATTGTGCTTGTGTGTCATTAAAGTTCGTCAATACACCGATGCGATTGTATACGCGAACCGATTACCATCTGAGCTATGATCCCGAATTCAAGTAGTTTATGTTTATGTGCTGCCCAATAAAAAGTCTAACAAATTGCTACACAATCAACGCGTTAAATGGTAGCTAATCTAATCTAACAGCTGACTAATGGGCGATTTCGGTTAATTTATTGGCAGGCCATTGACGTGCTTAGCCTTTATTTAAGAAATGTCTCGATTGCCACCCTCCGTCTGTAAAGTTTTCATTGAAATAAATTCCTATCGCTAATTGTACTGATTTGTTGAGCTCTAGCATCGTCTCGCTGTCGGTGTACTTATCTCTATCGCATTCATGGGCAAATATTGAATCCACAGTGGCAAACAAACGAAAGTTATTTGCATTTCAATGGCTTATCTATAATTTTATTATTTCGCTAATTAAATAGATTCAATCGGCCCCAAGTGCGCGGCTGCTTTTTATCTGCTTCTCCCAATTAGCGTGTCTCTCGCTCTGTTTATCGTGCGCCATAGTTTGTGGATGTTTTGCACAAATACGAAACCTAGACTCAAGTAGTACACCTTATCGCTTCACAATAGTTACACAACCACAATCAGGAAACACACAAACAATAAAAAAAAAACTAACTAACGTCGCAATCAACGTTTTTCTTATTCGCTTTTTTTTTCTATTGTAACACATTACAGCAGTTGTGTGTGCAAGTGAACAGCAATAAAATGGATTTCTAACAACAGCTCTGACTCGAAAGAGCCACCACACATAGAACGATTGGCAAAACTGTACGGAGGAGAGAGGACCATCAGAAATTGTTCTAGTCGCCCGCATCAATGCATCGTCTTCGAACGAAACTCGAAATGAGAATCTGGATAAAAATCATTTAACACATACAAACACGCAACAAAACCGTCAACTCGCACAATATGCTAAGCAAGACACAAAAACTCATTCTAGGTATAGTTGTTTTAATACTCGTCGACATTATTTGGGTAACATCCAATGAGCTCACCAAGGTAAGCTGTTTGCCTCTTCATTTCGCGCAAAAGTTAATGGGTTTGTTTTCGTTTGAATTGTTTGCTTGTAGTATCTGTACGATGATGAGCAGTATGACAAACCATTCTTTTGCACGTACTTCAAGACATCGATGTTCACCATTTACCTGGTTGTCATCGGCCTGATAACACCGTGGAAGGAGTCGTGTGAGCAAAATGGAAATTACTCGGTAAGCACGAATATTGTTGCGAAGTTGGCCGTGTGGGGAGTGGTTTTCTGTGCAGGCGTGGTACGTTTACGGAGCTGATTCTGTTTGCCCAAGAAAATTAAGCGTCGAAATAGGAAGGCACTTCTTATGAAACCGCCCTTTGACTTGCACTTCCACTCGCACTTAATGTCATATTGAAACCGCTTCTTCGCATTCGGTACGACGACGCCAGCATTTTAGGGAATCCCTCGGAATCTTTCCATTTCCTTGAGATGAACTCACAATTTACTTGTTTACCGCAGGTCATGGACCAAGCAGCTGAAGATGAGAACTACTACGCAACACAAGGATCACTAGTAAGTCGCCAACAAGATTAGTAAGTGCACAGCCACAAGATTGCTAAACGAACTCACATCTTTCAGAGTGATCCAACGTACATTCCAATCCGCACACCCGGCACCGTCTCCGGCACAGAGAGCGATGACTCCAGCATCCGCAGTGTACGCTTCAACAAAATGGCCGAAGTCCGTGAGATGTCGGCCCACGAAGCAACCGAGGCGCTCATGTCGCGCCTCTCATATGCGGCCAGCCTAAGAATACGCCGACAAAAGACCCACCACAAGACTGCGAAAACGGCGCTCCTATTCTGCGTCCTGGTAAGCATTGACTACACAAACACTTTTCACTCATGCGTGCCGCCACATTGACAGTTGTTGTTTTACATTTGTTTCAGTGGTTTATTGCAAATTATTTATATCAATTATCTCTAGAGCTAAGCGAGAGTGCAATGGTGGTGCTACTAAGTTCATCGTCGAGTTTCTTTACACTAGTATTAGCTGGCTTCTTTCCCTCGTCCTCTGGTGATAAGTTAACATTCTCCAAGTTCTTGGCCGTGGCCATGAACATTGCTGGTGTTGTAAGTTCTAATCAAACATTAGATTTGTATCCACGAATGGATTTATTCCCTCTTCCGCAGGTGACTGTGACAATATCCGATATCTCAGATTCGAAGTTTTCCCGGGGTGTTATCCTAGCTTTATTCAGTGCATTCTTTTATGCGGCGTACCTGGTCTTTGTAAAAAGAAAAAGCGACACCGAGGAGAAAGTGGACATTCCATTATTTTTTGGTAGCTATTTCAATTGTCTCCGCCCGCTCACCGTGGTCATGTAACAATTGTCCATTTTTGCAGGTTTCGTCGGTCTGTGGAATCTACTGCTGATGTGGCCAATATTTTTCGTTTTGAATTTTCTTCAAATCGAAACGTTTGAGCTTCCCAATCAGAATCAATTTGCGCTGCTCTTTCTCAACGGTCTCATTGGCACTGTCGTCTCTGAAGCACTGTGGCTATGGTAAGTTTGATGATTACAAGCCGCCCAACTGATCTGATCTCTTGTAATCCTTCATTTCAGGGGCTGCTTTCTGACCTCATCGCTGATTGGAACGCTGGCGATGACATTGCAGATTCCAATGTCAATTGTTTTAGATCTCATTCTCGAAAGGAAACCGTACTCGTCGCTCTTTTACATAGGTTCAGCTCCCATTTTCGCAGCACTGCTGCTGGTTGCGTTGCTGACCAAAAACGATGATGCCGATCCAATATCCCGCTTCTTCAAACTGATATATCGCAAAGTGTGCCGGTGTCGCAAGCCGAGCGTAGTAAGGTGAGTTTCGCAAATGCATTCACAGAGTCTGGTGCAGGGGTAGAGTCTGATGAAAATGGCTGCCTGTGGACAGTTGCCTCAATCCAGGCTGCTTTTCTGAATACAGAGGCCTTCTATATGCCTCCTTCCATCCACTGCCATCTCGGTCTTGTGTGTATTCGAACTGTGCAGACCATACGCACTGGTATCCGCGTTTCCATTTCCAACTTGGGGCCGAATCGTTTCATCCGTCGACGGAATTTTTTTCATTGTTTTGCATGTTAAGTTTACGTATGAATAGCTCACGGATGCGGCGTTTCGACCGCTAATGAAGAGGATCTACGCTCTCGGATTTTTCGTCCATTCACCGGATGTTGCTGAGCCAATGTTGTCGACGTGTTTTGTGCTTTTTGGCCAACGTCTCTAAATAGAGTTCACTCATATCTGTTGTATCTTCTGTACTCACGCAAAGCACTCAAAATCCGTCGAAGAATTCTCCCTTCAAAGGGTATCAGTGCCAGCTAACTCATTAGCACTCGTGCCTCTGGACACGACCAAACGTTCACTTCAAGACCAACTTCTATTACATAGCAAAACTTGCACTCTCCTTACAGAATCAACGACGAGGAACAACAGGAATCTCTTATTGACAACCATGATTAGTGGCCGACGTACGTTTCCCGAAGACGCAAAGTTAAAGCGAAATAAAAACTGCTCATCAACACAGGAACCACTGCGCTTAAGACCTCCGGTTTGGTTCATCTAATGCATTATATATATTTTTGAAACAAATATACAAGTAAAAAGTAAATTAAACATAAATAAATTAATTCATTGTGATATTAATAACCCCATAAACATTATAACAAAAAGAACACGACATTTAAGTTTAAAACAAATGTGTAACTTGTTTTTTTTTTCTTTTGTACCTTTTCTTGTTATATACTCTGTATTTATTATTTTCGTTTTTAATTTCCAACTTGAGCATAGTCCTATTTTAGTTGTAAACAATAACGAGCATTAGAAAGGATGCTTTTATAATGTGTAATAAAATATAATCGGTTTTAACATTGCATGTAAAAAGAAAAAAGACTTTTGCCCCCTAAGATAGCTGTATATTTATTTGTATTCAATGGTAAATTTTATCGTATTTAAAATGAATAATAATAGATAGTAAGATATATTTTGAAATATTCTAAAGAGACAATTAAATTCAAAGAAAACAATAACAAAATTGTGAGATTATTAAACACGAGTGTTTTTTTCTTTTGATTGGAGCGAGGGTGAGTCTTTATCGAAATCGAAATATGCAAATATTTACCGTCGGAATGTCTTCTTTCGATACAAATTTTGTGTGGTTATTTGGCCAAATGCATCATTTTGCAGTGACAACTGAATTTGATGACTGCCCTATGGAATCGTTTCAATTATTTTGCACACTTTCATTTCACGTCGAATATTCACTGTGAGTGAGTCGTACGGCAAAATGCAAGAGATTGTGTGCGGGTAAATTGAAAACAGGGAAAGGGTATATACAGTACTTCCCGGATATATGCAACCCCCCTAATAGCAACAAATTGTTTAATCTTGGGATTCACAAACGCCATCCTATGCACTACACGGGTCCCCGCTTAGTAGGAGTTCCAAAGTCTTCTGTAGTATTCGATTGGACTTCTCATAACCAATTTTTTTGCTTTAGAGCCCTTTCTATATTCCATTAGATTCGAGTCGATCTGTATATTTTCTGAGTTGCTTTACCAATCCAAGTGCGTTTGAGTTTGACAGCAACTACTCGAGTTTGTGTACGTTTTTGGCAAATAAACGCATTGCATCGGAAGGATCTATTTTGATTAGGTACTTATTTCGAATGATTTAATATCAAATTTAACGAGTGTGTGACGAAGCTTGCACATATTCCAATCCAGTCACACGAATATCAATAAAAAAGAGGACAAATCTCGTGCTTATGTTCGATTAGACCGTGAAGTCTGAGAGCAGAATCTGAAAAGCCTGCTAAATGTGTCAAAAAGTGTTGGACTTGTAATTGCAACCCTGTTAAACAATGATCGATGGTTAGGCGCACATGCAACATACTCGACGTGGAGACATTTCAAGGGGCGAAAGTTTGGTCTGATCGTTCGCTTTATGCAGCTACACTCTTCCCTTGACTGTCTAGCAAAATAAGGCTGCGAACCAGAGACAAATCATACTGCTATTTTGTATTGTATTGTCTCTGCTGTGAACCGCACAGAAGAAGAAATTCACCATGAGGACCTAGGAGGCCGAACCATACCTTAAGTAGGGTCTACTGACAGCGCTTGAGAGGGAAATACTTCACTTTGAATGAAATTTTACAGTCGACAATAAGAGAATTGAGGTTAAGTTACTTATTGTATGATTGCATGGGCATTAATGTCGCGTCCATTATAAGATACCAACGGTTTGAACATGAATTGAGATGGATTTTCATTCATTATTGAACCTAGCTTAAGTTCACACAATTCTACAACAGTTGTGCAATGCATTTTCAACGCCGGGGTCGAATTACCGCTTCGGTGAGTGAAGCATCCGTCACTGGAATATTTGGATTTTATATGGAAAAAGAATAACAAATTTAGTTCGCACTCGCTCACGGATGCGATAATCCAGCCCTAGCCACTTGATTTCGCTAAATGTGTTCTCCTTCTCTGCAATTAATGTGACAGCAGAAAATTATTCACACCTCTTAGATGCAAATTCTAACCTCTATCCCACTGCGACTTCTTTGACCGCCACTTGCGCGAGCATAACAAGCCATCATTTACGTACCCGACAGTGGCACAAAGAAATCTATCCGCGACTTCTGCAAAAGACCACGTACCATGTGCATTGCTGCACACCTTCGTGTGTAAGGAAGGTAGGTACCTATTCGTGATAGACAAATCATGGTTTATGGTATTCATATAGAATATTTGATTTGCACAGCGAGGAGCCCAACTTCTTTGTTAGGATTGCTGCTTGCAGTCCCCATCATGACATAACCTCATTTAGCAAAGCTGTTTACTGTCAACTCCAAGCACTTTTAACTTCTTAAAGACGTACATTAAAAGAAACACATTTCTAGTCCAAGATTGGTTAAATTAAATTTTATTTCATTTCCGAGTCAAATTCAGCGGAGCCTGTGAATGTACAGCTTCCGTCCGCGGAGTTGTAAGCAACAAATAATTAAAAATAAACAAATTTAGCGTTCTACCAATCAAAATACTAACTTCAAGCCAAGAAAATAAAAATTATGAACAAAACGGGAGGGAAAAACAAAGAAATACATTTTCTTACATTAGTTCCGAAGGAATCCGCACTCGCTATGCGATGGGATCGCTTCCTTTTCTTGTATCAAAATAACTACCGTCCTCGCGTTCTGTGTTTACTGGACCTTGCCAGCGATATGTGAAGTGGATTGCGTTTGTGACGTGTTTTGTGAAGTTGCAGTTACATTGTTGGAACTGCCGCCGTTGGTGGTGGTGTTGGTGGTGGTGGTGATGGTGGTACGTTTCGTACGCTTTCCCCCTCGTACATTCGAGCTGGAAAAGTCCCTCTTATCGACACTCACCTCTAGGACGCCATCCAGATTCTGTTTGAGATCGCCGGGCGGTGGTTGCTGTTCCTTGTGAGCTGCCTGTACGTTTGGGTTCTGGTTTTGATTTTGACCGCGAGCCTGCATTTTATTCGGCTTTGGCCGGTGCTGCACTGCCACAGAGTTGGTGATCGGTTTCAAGACGTTGCCCACGGCTTTGGTTCGTCCCTCGCGGAAGACCATCCGCTGGCCCGGACGAATATACTCCGGGTGCTTGATGAAGCGGAATTTCACGTGAGCTTTGTCACCGGTGCGGAGACATTCCTTGGACATCGTCACAATGGATGCTGTCTGGCGGATGCTGCCACAGTGCACCATTGCCTGGTAGCGTGAAGATATCGTAGTGGGATGGTGCAAAACTAGGATTTCACCCTCAAACTCCCAGCAAGCGTGCGGTTTTAACTCTGGGCTCACCATAACCATACCCTTCCTTATCTGAGATCGTTTTATTTTCTTCAGCGAGAAACTGGCCGTTTGTCCGCCGCGGACTTCTTTGACATTCATCCGCTTGCGGTGGATACTCTTGATGGCAATCGGCATGAACTGACCCAGTGGGTCGGGGCCCAGCATAAGTAGATCGTTCAGTTTGATTGTGCCTTGCAGGCAAGTGCCAGATACCACTGTGCCTACACCTGGCACCGAATATGTATCGTCGATTTGGAATTCGGCCGGCTGGTCATCCTGGCCGGCCATTCGAGTGGTCAGTAAATTCAGAAACATCTTGAGCAGGTGGAGGTTCTCTCCCGACACATTGGACACCTGGAAAATGGGGCATAGCCTTTCGGAGACGAAATTTGTCGCACTGAGAACGACCTCGTCGGGAGTTTTCACCATAACCGGCACCTTTCGACAACCCTGTGACTTGAGAATTTTAAAGAGCAGCTTCAGATTGTCCTGCAGCACGTTGGGAGGACACATGTCGATTTTGGTAACCACCACAAATACAGGAACAGAGAGAGCGAGTGCGAGGCCTAGATGTTCCTTAGTCATGCCCACTATACCGGCATTTGCTCCGATCTACAGACAGAAATCAGTCAGCAAAAGGTTCATTTCGAATGAGCGAGTACCGTACCATCAGCATCCCAAAGTCTGGTGCATGACCAGTCATTCCAAACACCGTCGTCTTCAAATAGCGCTCGTGTCCGGCTAAATCAATGAATGTAATTACCTTGGCTGACTTCTCGCAGATCTTGACCCAGTCCAGAGTGCCGTGGTCTGGTTTGTTGACCACATTGCCTATGCTGTCAAATCCTGGAAACCATACGCCCTTTCAATGGGGGAACATTACATTTTTTGACATGCAACTCACCTAGGATATCATTGCCAACAGAACTGGTCCGGCCGCTCTCCATCTCATGTTTGTGACGGAATAGCCTCTGCCTGGCATGCCCGCGGCCATTATCCAGTTCACCATGTGTAAGTACACCCAACAAAGTTGATTTGCCCGCATCGACATTACCAACCACTGCAACTCTAAGAAGAGGACATTAAATCCGGACACACACTTTCGAGTTGATTTGCTTACCGTATCTCCATAAAGTCCGATGTGTCGACGCGTTTCCTTATCAAATACTGTCCCGTAAGACCCTTCTCGCCCTTCCTCTGCCGCAGCAGAACCATGTCGGCGTCTATAGTTGTCGCCAGCGATTGCAAGGTGGCAACTGATGCTGAATATTCATCCTCATCCAGGCCGCTGTCGCTGCCATCTTTATGGAGACATTTAAGTGCCGTTTGGAATATCAAATGTTCACTACTCACCCTCGCCAACTCCAATCTCATAGATAGTCTCTCCACGGCTGTCGAGCGTACGCTCCTCAAGCCGCTTCTTCAGCAATTCAAATTGCTCCTCGGTGGGACTGACGAGAACGGTTTTTCCACGAATTATTGTATAGTCCACTCGCGGATTATGCATCATTTCGTGTGCTTCGGCCAATGCCTTCTTAGTGGGCGTTCCGACGCTGTCCATTGTGTTATGGTATTCTGTGGTTTTTCCTCTTTAATTCGAAGTCCTTGTGTCTATTTTCGCTTGAAGAACTTTTTATCGAAATTGCTCATTTCCTTGTTTGCTCCTGCAGAAAAAAAAACAAGTTTTGGAATTTCATTGACAACCACATCACACGCGAATTTGACAGGAGATAAATATGCGAGCTGTTGGCTCGGTGGTGGGGTCGGCGCTCGTCAGCAAACGGACTGAGGTTCGATTCCCCGTGGGGGAAGGTCTGTAGGGTTTTTATTTTTTTAACAAGAGTGGAGGATTATGACTGTATGTTGCAAGGCAGGTCGGAACGTAAGTTTTAGAGTGTAAACTTGCTATATGCATATAGCGACAACGACTACCAGCTGACGTTTTATTTTCCTGAAAGCATGAATCAGCGCATAATCCACCGCTCAAAATTCCAATGGACACAAACTTCTCATGAGAGTTCACACGGTCGTTTTGCCAAGTATTGCTGATAATTTTGACCACAGATTTGTCGTTTGAAAAACCCGAAACTCATCGAAATGGATGTTTTGACAATCAAGCGAAGCTACAAACAACTAATACGGTGACATTGGGCGCAATTGTGCAATCTATGGCGCGTGCGATAGCAGAAAAACCCAAGATTGTTAACTTTTAAGCTTCAAATGGATTTCTCAAGGTGTTCAAACTGCGACACAACGTAGAAAAATGTACAAGCTGTCTGTGATGGTTATGATGGCTCGAAAGCGGGTGTTTGCTTCCAAGAAAGTGCAGAACAGTATTGAATATAAACCCAAGAAGCAATAGGAAGGCTTGGATAAGCTCTCAAGAAGGTGTTTTCTCTTTTCCCAGACCTTCTTTTATCAGTGAATGGAAAAGCAATCAGTTGAAGTTTTCACTGCAAGTACGTCATTGCAGCAGGTACAATATTTCTGTGTATGATCCTGCAACTACGCTGTGCCAGACGGATTGCTCAAGTTTCCACGTCGATTGCATATCACTGAATGCTGACGCAACTTGGGGAATGCTGACGCAACTTGGGGAATGCTGACGCAATTTAGGGAATGCCCTAAAAAATAATAACTTCTATTTTAATCACCAGATAGCACAACGATTTTTTTTAATTTTGTTGCACAAAGTTCACATACTTCACATTAAGTCTGTAACCGTTTTCGGCGATAGTGGTAATAAATATATTTAATGCAATCACGTGTTACTTCCATCGAGTTGGATTACCGACTGAGGACTTAATACTTCAGGAGAGGCTCTTTACCATTTTATACTCTTCTGGATTGCGATTGGATGCAAATGCAGTGATGAAATTAAAATGTTCTTTGTCGCAATGCTAAGCATGATGAAATTGATGTCTCAGTTATCGAACTGTTGAGGAAGGCACGTAAACAAAATGCATACTCAGACACCACCAGCATATCAGCGACGTCATCAATTCAGCGTAGACCATCACCAGAGAGAGATGAGTACTCTTTCTTTGAAGTAACATTTCATAACGATCAAACGCTCGTGCTACATCATATTGTTTGTTTTACATAATTAATTACAAATAGTATACATACTTGAAGGTTGAAAAATTAATAAGAAAGAGAGTGTAAATAAAAACAACCACGTCCTAATGTAGTCAACACAATGGGAACATTTCACTTTCTTTTCGAAACAGTAAAAACAAGAACGGCAATCGAAAATTCATTTTACATTTGAGATGGTCTTTCTTGGTTTGGTAGATGGCAAAATGAAAGGCAACTTTTCAGACTTTTCTTGTGATTTTCACGGGGCTCATCCACTGCAGGCCCCCTCCCGCAAATAAAAGAGAATGGATTGTTTTTCTTCTCCTGTTTTAGGGATTCATTTAGCAGAGAATACACACAATAGAGGGTGTTTAGGATAAATTTCTTTAAACTTACTGGCAAAGTTCAATATACACGGCACGTCCGATGTTCTTTGTTATTTTTCTCAGTTTTATTTTGTTGAATTTCTTCAAAACAAAAATAGATTTTTTTCGATTTGGAGGAAAATTTTTCTTTGACGTGTTTGTGTATATCTGTCACTTTGGGCCGTTTGGCGTCGTCACACGTCAAACGTTGGATGAAAGTTGTCAGGGTTTTTTTATTGCCAAAAAGGGAAATTTTTGGATATTTTTTTATCGTAGTGGGGAATTTATAAAAAGCTTTTGTGGGGGGTTGAATGGCAGCGTTCACAGAGCTAGAAAAATATTAAACCCTGTTAAAGGAGAAATTCGTTTTCAAATTTTCAAATAAAGCAGTAATGTTTAAAGTTAGGTTTCACTTTATCATTCTTAGTTTGTGTTGAACGCTATTTGTTTCGATACCTAACCCAGTGCGCACTAGTTTTCCTTAGATCCACGTTAATTATTAGTAAACGCTGCGTAAAAGTTATCAACTCGTTATTCGGAAGTTACGTAAAATTTTTGTATGCTATCTGATGTCTACTAGCTAACTAACTTGTGCACATTTGTTTATTAATACGGGGGAGGTTGACTGCGAAACCCAATAAGCAGCCCCTCACCCAGAGGGCGGAGGAGGAGGGCTTGGCTGAAAAGGTCAAAGGAACCCCTATGAATTCTCTGTGACAAGACGAGCAAGCACCGTCTTCCAAGTAAGTGCTCCCCACCCCACTAGGTGGCAACGAGGGATACAACAAGAAGAAAATGGCGAGATCCGGCGGTACCCGCCACAAGGTGAAAAATGCAGTTTCTCCAACCGGAAGCGATTGCACTCTCTTTTTAATTTTAATTTTATTTTATATGTAAAAATAAAGGGTAACAAATTACTGTTAAACATTAAGACTGAGCCCAGTAATGTCTTAATTATGGCATACTGGAAAAAACGAATTGGAATATTTGATATAAGGGCTGACGTCTGTAGTATTCTGTTACCTGAGTAAGCAAGAGTGAAATCTTGCGGAAATGGCTTTCAGGCTAATGCTGCAAGCGCCCCCGTCCCGTTAAAACCTTGGCAGGCCTCAAAGTACGTTCAATGTTTCGTCACCATTAAGTTGGTGGTGTAGGTCCAGATGTAACATTCCTGGTTAGCACCGATCCGGCTCTGACACAAAACCCCATAAGGGCTTGTGTCAACCCTCGCATGGCCTCACTGCTTGCAAAGACAACCATGGGATCCTTAGGTGACTGCACACTCGAGCATTGATAGCGGCTTTGAGGGGGGACCAAATCGCAATGAATACAACCAATAAAAACAACGGAGAAATAGTGGAAGAGAACATTGAAAATCCCTTCCAGAGAGGATCAAGAATGCTGAGGTCACCAGCAGTCCAAAGAAGTGCCGAACGACGCGATTCACCCGCAATGCAAACGGCAGCGGCTGAATCAACTGTCCAGCAATCTGACTTCCATAAACTGGGAGTACAAATAAGAGCACTGGTAGAGATGCTGGAAGATGGCAAAAGAAGGTCGATCCATCAACCGATGAGAGATTCCATCGAAAGCATCAGAGCTCTCTACGAGCTCTCGGCGATTCAGCTACATGACGAGAAAGCGAAGGAAGTTATTCGTCAGAACAATTCCTCGCAAACTTCGCCATGGCTAAAGGCACCAAAAGAGCTCAAGAAGAGACAAGCTGCAGCCGACGACCCCCCGGAGTCTAAACGGAAGCAGCATAATTTACTAAATGGTTCGGCAGATAACATACTACAGGACCCAAAACGCAGACAAGCTAATGCTGAAAACAACGCTCTGGAGAGCAGACGCAAACAAAAACGCCCATCTAAGCAAATAGCGAGGGAAAATGATGGAAAAGCCGGCGTTGAGACTCCAGTTACAAGAGAGAAACAAAAGAAAGATGTAGACACAAGTAAGAAGCAGGCGAAAGGAGAGGAGGAATGGCAAAATGCCACCAAGAAGAAGGCCTCCAAAAAGAAGCAACTGGAGACCAAAAAAGCTAGGCCAGACGCTATTGTCATCAAGGCTACGGGGACCCTCTCTTACGCGGATATACTGCGCAAGGTAAAGGCGGACCCAAAATTAGAAACAGTGGGAAAGGCGGTGTCAAGAATTAGAAGGACACAAAAAGGTGACCTTCTTATACAACTTAAGGAGACGGGTATTAAGACCTCTGAGTTCAAAGGAGTGCTTAGCGATACATTAGCAGACCAAGCTAATGTTAGATCACTTACACACTACACTGTCCTAGAGATCAAAGACATCGATGAAGTCACAGCCGTAGACGACATAGCCGAGGCCATCAAAACCCAGTTTGAAGTAACAGTTTCAACAGCAGACGTCTTGTCCCTGCGAAAGGCTTACGGGGGAACCCAAAGAGCAACAATCAGAGTCCCCGCAGAAGACGCAGGAAAACTCATAGACGCAGGAAAGGTTAAGATCGGCTGGGTTAACTGTCGCATACGTGAACGGACCCTGCTGAAAAAATGCTTCAAATGCCTGGAATTCGGTCACCTAGCTTGGCAATGCAAAAGCGAGGAAGACCGCTCCAAGTTATGTAGGAGATGTGGAGCAGAAGGCCACATAGCGAAGAGCTGCGGTAAGGAACCATCCTGCATGTTCTGCAAGAAAGAGCACTCAGATGACGTGAAGCATGTAGCTGGCAGTAATAAATGTCCAGTTTTTCGGAGAGCTATCAGTAGCAAAAGACCATGAAGATACTACAGATAAATCTTAATCACTGTAGAATAGCCCAGGACATCCTAGCACAAACGGCCAAGGATGAAAGGGCAGACATCGTCATGGTTAGTGAACCATATAAATGTCCTGAAGAGAACAATAACTGGATCTGCGATAGCGAAAAACAGGCGGCGATGTGGATATGTGGAAGATATGCCTTCCAAGAAATAAACGACCAAACAAAAGGATTCGTGCGTGCGAAAATAAATGGGATCCACTTCTATAGCTGCTATGCCCGACCCAGTCTGACGGCCAGCGAGTACCAACTAATGCTGGACAATTTGACGGCAGATGCGCTCCAGAGATCACCAGTAGTTATAGGAGGCGACTTTAATGCGTGGGCCACAGAATGGGGCAGCAGAGTCACCAATGCTAGAGGACAGGCCCTACTGGAAACATTCGCTCCCTTATCGATAGGTATTGCTAACAAGGGTCGTGCAAATACTTATCGGAAGGCTGGAATAGGTTCTATCATAGATATCACCTTCGTGAGCAACTCCATCCTGAGAACCATAAAGTGGAGGGTAAGTGAGGAATACTCACACAGCGATCACCAAGTGTTGATAATGGAAATAAAAGGAGAGAAACCAGCCATGCCCCCAAAACTTACGGGCCCAAAATGGAACGACAGATCTTTCGATAAGGAGGCATTCGAAGAGATGCTAAATGGAGAATTAACAATAAGCGGAACAGCGGAGACCCTCGCACATCGCCTCACAACCTCCATCACCACAGCGTGCGATGCATCCATGCCTATAAGATCAAACAAAAGAAAGGCAGCACCGTGTTATTGGTGGAACGAAGAAATAAAGACACTTCGGGCTAAATGCCTCCAAGCTCGACGCAAAGTCCAGAGAGCAAGAAGGAGACCAGACTTCCAACAACGCCTGGACACTTTTAAACTGGCAAGAAGCAACTTAAATAGAGCCATCAAGAAGAACAAAAACACATGTTTCAAACGCCTCTGTGAGGAAGCCGACATTAACCCATGGGGCTCGGCATACAGAATGGTAATGACGAAACTGAAGGGGTATAGGACTCCCCAAATTACATGTCCAATAATATTGAGATCCATAGTAGAGCACCTCTTCCCCCAAATACCAGCTACTATGTGCAATATCGTAAGAGAGGTCAGTACAGCGGACATTCCACTAATTACTCTGGAAGAGCTGCTAAAGGCATGCAGCAAGATAGGTGACACCAAGGCGCCGGGACCCGACGGAATTCCAAATAAGGCAGTTAAGGCGGCTATAAAAAAGAGACCAGACCTCTTCATTACGACAATGCAGAGGTGCCTTGAAGAAGGAACCTTTCCTGAAAAATGGAAAATGCAACATTTGGTCCTGCTACCAAAAGGAAAGAAGCCTCCAGGAGAACCATCATCCTATCGTCCAATTTGCCTTCTGGATACTATGGGAAAGATCCTCGAGAGGATAATCTACAATAGATTACTCGCAGTGGCAGACGAGAAAGGAGCTCTTTCAGACCGTCAATTTGGATTCAGAAAATCGCGATCTACCGTTGATGCCATCAGGGCAGTTGTCGATATCGCAAAAGAGGCTATCGAAGGAGAAAGATGGCTATATGGCACAAAGGAGTACTGCGCAGTAGTGACGTTAGACGTTAAAAACGCGTTTAACTCGGCGAACTGGTCGTTCATTAGAAGATCACTCGCTAGAATGGATACACCGTATTACTTGCTGCGTATATTGATGAGCTATTTGAACAACAGGAAGCTGAGATACCATACGGATGAAGGGTTAAAGTACTACAACGTCACTGCAGGAGTTCCTCAGGGATCAGTCTTGGGGCCGTTACTGTGGAACATCATGTACGATGGAGTCCTACGATTAGCGTTGCCTGGGGGGGTAACGGTAATTGGATTCGCCGATGAAATTGCCGTCGTTACAGTTGCTAAGCAGATTCGTACAGTTGAATCAGCAACAAACGAAGCAATTGTACGAATAAAAGATTGGCTAGCAGTCGCCGGACTGGAACTAGCCGATCATAAAACAGAAGCGGTCCTCATAACCAGCCGAAAAACTGTAGAGTTTGCCAACTTTCAGGTTGGTAATCAAACAATCAGGTCCAAAGCAGCGGTTAAATATCTTGGAGTTATGCTGGACAACAAACTCCAGTTCAAAACACACGTAGACTACTTAACCAGGAAAGCATCGCAAATGCAGGGAGCCCTTTCGCGCATACTGCCTAATATCGGTGGACCTGGATATGCTAAAAGGTTACTACTCTCCAGAGTTATCACGTCAGTTCTGTTATATGCGGCCCCAGTCTGGGCGCAGGCATTAAGGACCAAGGAAACAAAAAGAAGGCTATCATCAACATACAGACTCTGCGCGCTACGAACAATCAGCGGCTTTCGAACCATCTCAGACGAGGCTGCCTTTGTTATAGCTGGAATGGTCCCCATCGACATCCTTGCAGATGAGATGTTAAGAGTGTACAATAGGAGATCCCTAAACCAAACCGACGCCAATGGTATAAAGATGATCAAAACTGAGGAAAAGACAGCGTCAGCAGCTATGTGGCAAACTCGTTGGGACAATACAACGAAAGGCAGATGGACATACAAGCTAATACCGACAATTCAAAACTGGATAAGTCGTAAGCATGGAGACTGCAACTACAATCTTACGCAGTTCCTGTCTGGTCACGGTGGCTACCGCAAATATCTCCATCGTTTTGGACATGACCGCTCCCCATCTTGCCCCGAATGCCCAAATGAAGATGAAGATACGGAGCATGCAGTGTTTTATTGCACACGCTTCACGACATGGAGAATCAATGTGCCCAGTCCATCGCTAGTCATCAACCACATGCTGCAGTCGGAAGTGAATTGGACGGCAATAAGTGAATATGTAATAGCTCTACAAAATGAGCTGCGGAGAATAGAAAAGCTAAGGAAAGCAGCAGAAGCAGCAGAGGCAGCAGAAGCTTCGGCAGCAGGTGACATAACACGAATAGCTTGAATGCTAACCAGCCCCGCGAAGTAATACCTAACGGCAGTCCCGCGGGGAGAGTGGTAGAAGTGTACATGGGTGTGGTTTAGTACGTAAGGCGCGAGGCACCGGAGAAACATATCCCGCGAATCGTGCATGCTAGTAGCACGGGCAACTAGTATCTTTCGAAGATTACACATCCTTTGGACGCAACCAAAAAAAAAAAAAAAAAAAAAAACGGGGGAGGTGTGTATTTTTTAGTATCTATCACAGCAATGCGAAGGAAAGTAAGATTTTTAGCACGCCATTACACCAACTACGGCTTACTTGACATTATTGAGATTCCGGAGGTATTTATCCCAAACGGAAGTGACTCAAAAGCAGCAGCTGATGTTGGAACCATTCTGGTGATGTGGGTGGAAATTGCAAGTAAACTTTAAACTAAAAAAAAAACACTAATTTTATACCAGTGCATACCACGCAAACACAAAAAATGTGACTGGCACCGCGCGTTCGCCTAGTTTACTTTGCTAAGGTAGAAACTAAAAAAAACACGAGGAAGTTTGTTACATTCCGCCTTTACGACTTTGGTTTTGTGGATTATTTCTCTATTAAAACAAAATTCTAGGCATACAAAAGAAGATCTAGGGTTGAATAAGCGCGTCCCTGAGCGCCCACTTTACATACAAAAAATAACAAATTCCTTTACGTAGTGGATCACGGATGTTGTAATTTGTTACTTGCTTTCATACCTTCAGGCTGAATCGGTGCCGGTTACTCTGATTTTTTTTGTTGATTTGTAGAGCATGTGCCATCAGAGTGCAACTGCACAAAAGAAAAACCAAACACGAACAAATTTACGTTGAAAATATATTTGTTTGTCTATACTATAAATAATAGTTGCGTAGCAGCAAAATCTAATTGCATCCTCATTTTCTTCGCTTGAACTCCTCCTTAACTCCTTCAATCTCCTGCTTTAGATTGTTGTTGAAAGAACGAATGAACGACCTAAATTTATAGGTTATAATTAAATTTCTACTCAGTGAAATTTCATACTCACTTAAACTTTTCTGGGGTCATGTCAGTCAGGCCACGGCGGTCTGCTATACTCTTCCCTTTATACATCATTGCCACAACCAACTGAGCAGCTCTTCGCATTGGATAGCTTTCGGCCATCCGCTGAATCAGCTGCTCGTTATTGGCCAAATATCGGAAGAGAATTCGGAAAACCATTATTCATGCACTTAAAATTGAATGTTCTTGTATTTGCGAATCAGTTGCTGTTTTAACTTAAGTTGGCTTTTCAACAGATCAAACTTCTGCAGTTGCTCCTCCTTGTTATAGTCGATTCCTGGAAGTTGTCTGATTTGATTGCGGGCACTCTCGAAACGCTTTTGCAGCTCCAAGATCTAAATATTTTGAAATGAGATAACAGTATGGCAGTTGTGAAAAAAAACGCTTGCCTTCTGACTGCACTCTAGAGACTCTTTTGCCTTGGCAGCGTTATCTAAAGGATCCTTCTCGACGCTGAAAACACAAATTAACCGGTCAGTGCACTCTTATATCTGTGGTCACAAGGAAAAACCGCTAAAGTCTGTTTTTCTTTTTTTTCAGGAGAGCAGTTTAAAGTTTTTGACAAACGCGTGAAATTACATGTAAATCTATTGACTCTAGTGACTTAAGCTGTTATGTTTTTTTGAAATTGTAGCCACATTTTTAAAGATATAAATATGAAAAAAATTTACAAAATAAATTTGAGTACGCTGAATCTAATGGCATCAAAATCTCAAATTCGTCTAAAGTCGACTTTAGCGGTTATGGCTTGTGGCCACAGATATAATGGAAGTGTGTGGAGCATTTTTAACAAGTTTATCTAAGTTTTGCAAAGTTCGACAAATAAACAATAAGTCGCATAAGACAAAAATAACAATAGAAAAACAAAGAAACCGACGGAATAATTATATTAAAATAGATTAGTTACCAGCGGATGATATCGTAGATTACTGGCAAGAGCTCGATGTCGAGCTGGTCAACTGTCAAAATGCCTGTGGATTCTGATGCAACACTGTTCGGGTTAATTATTTGTTTTTTATCGATGGGTTCTGATGGCGACAAGTCCATTATGAGTTACATGTATACATTTTTTATCAACTAATTATCAGCAAAATGCAAAAATTCACCCAAAATATTTATAATTTCATTTGATAAATGCGAAGGAAAATTTCCTATCCCGAATTTGTTTGCACACGTTTGACGTTTTCTTTCGCTTTCGTTTTGACAGAAGGCGAAGTGTGTTCAAAAAGGAATGCAGCTTAACAGTGGTGCCAGGTCTCGTTTCCTTTTGCATATAGTTTAGAAAAAAATGTTTGCGGTCATATTTTGGAACTTTATTCTAACTTAAATTGGGGACGTTCAAGTATCTAGTTAAGTAAGTCTGACAGTTGTTGTCTGACAAGATGTATCTCGGTTTTGATTGGCTGAAATCGGTCATATGAGCAGCTTTTCAGTTGACGTTTATGGATGGGTAGTCGACGAATCAAGAAATTTGTGACTGAGTACTAAGTTGACATGTCGCATTATGTTGCTGACGTAGAAAAAGTGACATTCCCGACCAATCTAGTTTTTGCGTTCTGGTTACATCTTATCCAGACCAATTTAGTCGACTTAAGATCATTTTTGAATGTGCCCATTCATTAGATTCCAAAATTAATAAATCTGAAAGCAAACTTAGGAACAAAAATAAGTTTTTCTTCATTTTTGAAGATAAATGTGGTGTTCGTGTGTCGAATCGAACATAAAAACGTCACTTTTTCTTGTTTTTAATGATATTCGTGCGATTGGAATATGTGTATTGTGTATCCTTCGAAACTTTTCCAAGAGTTTTTGATTCACTGGGTAAATTTTATATTAAAACATTCCAAATTTGCGTCCGGATTAATTTGTAAACTTTTCTACATAAATGAAAATATTATGAATTTACTTTTCGTACTGGCCGTTGACTTACAAAGATCGAAACAAGTCAAAACAAAAATCATGGCTCAGACTGTAATAGTTAACTAATGTCGTTTTCCATTGGACAAAAAGAAGCGTCCGGGAGAGTCCGGAATCGAAAAAATGCTGTTCCATTGGCACAAAAATACTCTTCTGGTGATTCTGAGAAGAGAATTTCGCTTCTCGATTTCAAGTCAGAATCCACTCAAGAAGCACTCATACAAGTGCAATTTTATGTATTTATTACAAGTCAGTTGACAGCAGCCATAGATTATTTTTTGGCATTTCACCAATACTTTGGTGGATTCTGTCAGAAGCAGTTTTGCTGTTCCATTGGATTTCAGAATGAGTGGATCCCCGAGTGAAACCAATGGAAAACGACAACAGTAGCATCAACAACAACAAATTGTAACAGAATTAAGGATGTCAACAGCAGAAGTCGTGGTGACCAAACTAAAGCCTAAGGTCAACCTCGGTATTGTTCGTGCTGTGTTGGTTCACGCCATCGAAAAGCAGTGACTCCAGAAAGTGTCTGTTAAGGTAACTGATGCAAAATACATAACGTATCATCTGATACAGAGGTATGCTATCCATAAGTATGTATTGCCTCTGTTCTGACGTACACCCATCTTACTTTGAAAAAGGTTCGGCTGATAATTAATGATTATTCAATTCAAATAATCAACATCCACTCGTATGCTTTAAAGTTAAATACAAATATATAATTAAATTTTTTTTAATTATTGCATCTGTGATTGGTTTACCACCAATAACCACAGTTCTCTTCATACAAAAAAAAGAAGAAGATTTTAATCAATTTATCATCATCACCTTATTCAGTGGGGTTAGTGGAATGGGTACAAATGAAAGCAATTCAATTAAATAATTGATTGTAATCAATAATTGTCCTTTGGGTTGTGTAAAGTCCGGTTTCGATTTATATGTGAATAATTGACACTTTACATCTGCTGTTGTGGCTACTGTTCCGCTGAAAACAAGCACTTGTGTGAGCGATAACGATAATATTTAAATATTCGGATTACATTATGTATTTTAATTTACAATCAACACACTCATGTGCAGAAAGCAGAAGTAGGGGCTATAGATTATCCTGTCGTTGTCATCGGCAGGGTGATTTTTTGCATTTGCATACGAATATTTACTCCCAATGAAAGTAATTGATAGGTAAAATTAAAGCAGCAACGTCATACAAGTTGAACGTATAAATATTGTGAATTTGTGTGACAGTCTTTCGTTGAATGTTTATTTTTATTGAAAAATAATGCTTTTGTTAAGAATATGGCAACACTTGAAAATGTTGGCATTTAAAAACAAAGCAATAAAAATTAGATTTGTTCTACGCGGTTTGCTAAAAAGTTAAATATATTCGGTAGAAACGCAAGAAAATCTCATAAAATATTTTATATCAAACACAATAATTTAACTTTTAGATCTGTGACTTTGAGACTGAATGGATTAATCACCTCAAATGATTAAATGAATAATTCGAATAAAGAAAAACGCATTTCTGGTTACACTTTTGTACGCAGCTCACATCAATGGGTCCCTACAAAAATGTGTTCATATATAAAGTGACATTTACGATTGACAGCAAAGCCCAACTTTAGTAATAATTCCCATTAATACAAAAACTCTTGGCGAATTACGCCATTTGTGCTAAGCGAAGCTAAGCTCTATCGTCTTTGAGGTTTGATAAAAGCGAAAATCGAAATACGTTTTCCCAATCGTGATAATAAAAAGTCATTTAGTTCAAGTTTAAAGTGCACAAAAGACAACTCCTTCAAAGACCGACCATTGACATCCAAGACAAATTAAAGAAGAAAAACCATTTTCAGCATCAATACAATACAGCAAGATGAGCAGATAGTTCAGGGAGACTCCTTTTCTTTTTTAATACTTTGCGTCTGGTTTTTTAATCAAGATTTTGAAACATCCCCAAGGGTTTGACGTGGTGTATGCACGGCTTGCAAACTGTCGAACGGCAACGCTTCTGAATGTCGGTACTTCATAATTACCTGCACTTTGGCCACCCCCTTGGCACAACTCCAAAAATGCTCCGACAGCATTTTTAATTTTCCATTGTCTAGGTCTCGCAGTGGTGCTTGAAGGTCATTACCAGGACAAGAATCCGACGTTATTAGCATGCACTTTCCCTACCCCAGTCACTGTTCAGTTATGGCGTTTTCCATTGGTTTCACTCGGGGATGCACTCATTCTGAAATCCAATGGAACAGCAAAACTGCTTCTGACAGAATTCACCAAAGTATTGGTGAAATGCCAAAAAATAATCTATGGCTGCTGTCAACTGACTTGCAATAAATACATAAAATTGCACTTGTGTGAGTGCTTCTTGAGTGGATTCTGACTTGAAATCGAGAAGCGAAATTCTCTTCTCAGAATCACCAGAAGAGTATTTTTGTGCCAATGGAACAGCATTTTTTCGATTCCGGACTCTCCCGGACGCTTCTTTTTGTCCAATGGAAAACGACATTATACTCCCTCTCTATCCTGATTGGGATGTCACAGTCGGTTTTGGTTCGATTTCTCATTGCTTCAGTTTTCTGGAAAGACACTCGATGCCTTGTGATTGTTGCTTGTTTTAGTTTTCTGCATCAAAAGGCATAGTAGGTACCTATTTCTGAAATACGGTGACAATTACAGACCTCTTGTGCGCAAAAAGAAGAGAGAATTGAAATTTTGTCGAGAACTTATCGAGGCAATGTGTGCAGTTAAAGCTTTAAACATATTTTTAAACATGAACAAAGTACGAAGTAAATTAAAAATTCAATTCATTAAAATACATTGTATCGCATTTTAATATCCTTTTAAGGACTCCCACGAAACAACAATCATCCTTTCATCTTCCGTTTTTTTAGTGTTCTCGTACTTTACAACTTAAACAATGAAAAGTAAAAAAGTACTCGTATACATACACGTAAGCCATTCACCATAATTTCAATGGACTTTCCAAGTTGATCCTTTGAGTCCTTATCCATGGCATCATATCCTATTGAATATAGGGCAGTCGTGTTTTAGCATGCATTAAAGCTAAAGAGTCATGTTCTGTTCATGTTTGGGATGCTACAACAAACACCACAAGACAACACTCATCAGGGATAAGAATGGAGAATGGTGAAGAGTTGGGAAAAGTTTTCTTTGCATCATAATTCACATTTTCATTGTAGTGTGGTTGCTGCTGGAAAATATAAGGACTTTTCAACATGGTATGCGAGTACTTCCTACTTTCCCTGGTGCGGCTGTGTCCGATTTTCGCCATGCATATTCAGAATGTCTGCAACGGCATAATTATGCTCACAATCACAATGGAAATTTCATACAAAAAAAACTACGTGTTCCTCTGTTAAGGGAAGCTGGAATTAGTTCACAGTATACCCAGTATTACAGCGAATCATACAAAGAAATGAAAAATCAGCCTTAATAAAAACAGTGATAAGCGCGGTTTCAACTCCACGAGTATTATTCCAAAAGAGAAACTGACATATCCACCACAAGTGGTTAGAACTCTAGCACAAATTGTTTTGCACTAATTTGACTTGTTTCTTTCAAGCGCCCAAAAGAATGCAATGATCCGAGTTTGTGCATTCCGTAAGGAATGTCTGTCAAGGCAGACAATTGTATAAAGACCAAATAGACACTGTACGTGTACACGGCTGGCCAAGTTGAAAAAGTGTGACAATTTCCAGCTGTCAAAATAATGGATTTTCGATTGTAGGAAATAATTGCCCTTTCTATCAAAAGATCAAATCTAGAAGTGTTCTTTCGATGTTTTCTATATTTTATTGGAAAAGAAAGTGCACTTGCAGGTCAATTCGTAACACGACAGAAGTGTCCAGAATATTTTAAAAGAATCACCCTAAACTCACCAACACGCACTAGCAAAATGTCAGATAAAATGTGGGATGTGTTGGTAAAACACTATTACAAAAGTGCTCCAACGAATTTAGGGCAATTATCTATTATCTGAAATGAAAAACGCCATAAGAAAGACGGCTTGTCAAGTGGGAAAAGTATGACAAAATCTAGCTGTAAAAAAAAGTTCAGAATGAAGTGCGACCCAATTACACAAGATCTTTCTGACTTTGACAGTAAAATGTTATCAAATAGCAAAAGGTATGTAGCTATAATCGCAATTAAGACGAAAAAATGACAGCATAATGACATAACAAACATTTTGCCTTGCATTCAAATTTGGTGTTGCCATTGTTGTCATCATTGATAAATAGAATTTTAATATCTTGCGTGTTTAAATTTGTTCTTTGTTTTTTATGATTATTGTTGGAACCGTAATTTTTCCACTGGAAAGAAGCATTAAACGGTGTTGGCTAGCGGTTGTTACCAATGTATGTGCGGGGTAGTACACGCAATACCGTGCAGTGCTTTAAAAGTAGAATAAAGGTACACAAAGGTATAGAGGGTAGCAGAATGTGTGAGTGGAATTAACTTCTGATACGCGTGACGTGCAGCTTGTTGACATTGGGCTACCTTACCTATATGGAAACGGAAATGTATTCTCTGTGATTTCATTAATTTAAAATAAAGAAGGAAACGCCAAATATTAGTTTGAGAATAAAACTGATATTAAGAATACTACTACCTATACTCTGATACAGCGAGAGAGCGACCGTGGAATGAACCCCTTTTGAAAGCTTCAATATCGCTTTTGCCGACAGTTTTGGGTGAAAATGAATCTCGATAAGCTTCAGATTGTGGCATTCTCAACCTCAGATTCGGAGAAGAACAAACTTATATAGTAAAGTGGAAATAAGAATCCTCTTGTTGTAAATTATACTGCGCTATATTCATCCGTAAATTATTGAAACTTGTTTTTTTTTCTGTAAAAACATGTCCTCCCTCACGCAAAAGGGCGCTTAATTTGTCTGTTCTGTCATATTTATCCTTGTTTTTCATAGAGGCGTCACTTCTCGGGTGACGGTGTCAGTGTTGTAGGTATAGGTATACCCTTTCACAGATTTTCATTTTAATTATGACCAACTACTCGTAGTCGTAGGTTGTAAAGTCCTTTGCTTTCATACAGCTGACGGCATATAAATTTAAACAAACACTCCAACTGCCGTTATGCCGGCGGAGCGACATTGACTCTAAATTGCTTTGAATTCAGTAGTTGGCCTCGCATGTTTCGGTCTGTTGCCGCTTGTGCATTTACGGCGACGTAATAAATTCTCAACCAAAGCCAGCACGTGATGTTGTTGAGCTTCCAAACTGTATTTATACCGTTGTGCGTTATCCCTCTAAAACTGGGATAAGGGAGGCGTATGCTTTGCTTTCGGTTGAATTTAATTTCCGTCCAATGACAATGAGCTGCAATTTGCAGTGTCCACCTTGGTGGTGTTTCAATTTTGCACTCAAAATCAGGTTTATTTATGTTTCAAAAAGTGGATCTACACCACATTCAAATTTGCATTGGATTATTTGCAATTAACAGCAGTTGGAAATATAACGCGAATTTTGAACAGCGGTAGTGTAATTTTCCAAAGAGAAGTAAAGTCCTATGCACAGAAAAATTGCTCTAAATCTGTTGCAACATAAAATAAAAAAATATCATGTTCATCACATGAGGACTGGCCCAAAAGTTTCTACCTCTCGAAAAGTTGGAAAAACCATATACCTAGTCGGCAACGAGTTTGCTCTGAGCAGAACTTTTACCACATTTTGCATCCAAGTAAACTTGGCTCCATTACTTGGTAGGTAGGTACCTAATGTTTATGCTGCAGATGAAACTCTGTGTACGAACTTTGAGTGATCTACTTCGCACTAACCAGAACGAGTAGGTAAATCTCAACATGAATGACCACACCTACCCACAGCAAAATGAATATTTTACTGGCGTTCCAAGTTTCGGAATAAATTTTGGCCAAAAGTAATAATCACCAACACAGTATGTTTCGAAAAAAAGTTTTACCACCCCACCCGAAGGTGTCGATAAGTGAAGTCGGATGCAGTTGATTTGCTAATGAATATGGACATCGGCTTGTACATTTTCTAAATCTGATACGTTGCCTTTGAAAGTAGCGATGTTATACTCGGACGTGTTTGAATATTTATGAATTCATTTAGGCAAGAAGGAAGTTGAGGCAGCCTTCCCCTACGAATGGCAAAACACTTCACCAAAACACGTTACGTAACCGGAAAGACTTTTAAAGAACAAATTGTTTCATCAACTCTTTGGGGGGCGCGGGCTGTACTATCAACAAAATAATGTCGACCCAACTATGTACCTACCACCATTTCCAAGTGATGCATTTTATTTGGGTTTATTTTTTACATAAAATATTGAAGCCAATTGCAGCGTCCATGTCCAGATGCGCGATAACATTTGTCACTATTAACAAATTAATTCGCTTGCAAGTTTAAAAATATAATCTCACACTTGGAGAGTGTTGTTCTCTGATTTTATATGAAGATTTCTCAACATTGAGTGCGGCCGATGGCGACTTTCTTAAAATAAATTTCGGTCTACAATAAAATTTATTTGAATTCACTGTTTAGTAGAAAGTTTTCTCTTAGCCGAAAAATACTTTATACGCTCGCCCCTACGTTGGTTTTTCGTTGTTTATTTTGTTAAAATTACTTAATGTTTTAAAGAGTACGTACCTATACTTTTAACAGTTGAAAAGATGTCAGAAACAAGTGGCAACTGTGCGGTCTGTTGCATACCAGCAAAGCAATTCTGTTCGGCTTGTAAAATTGTTTCGTACTGTGGTGCCAGCCATCAGAGGGCGCACTGGAGAACGCATAAAAATGAGTGCCGGCCATTCAAAGTCGGCCACAGTGAAGAGCTCGGTCGGTATTTGCTGGCAACACGTGACATTAAGGCGAATCAAGTGGTGTTCACGGAGGCTCCATTGGTTGTCGGTCCGAAATGGTATCTCAGTAAAAAAGATGAAACTAATCCAGTGATGCCCTGTGTCGGGTGTTTTATGCCGTGCCGAGTGGATGGTCACCATTGTCCGAGGTGAGATACTAAATTTGTTGCACAATAATGTTATAAATTCCAATCTGCACGTGTTCGAATGATGTCGTCATTGGCGTCGATAGATTTCATGCCCGATTTTGAAACTGTTTGTTTAGGAAAAGAATCGTGGGTAAAGTGCGCATTTATGGCAGAGGTTGGATGTGACTTCTAGGGGTGTTGTCGAAAATTCATAAAGTTTGTTGCTTTCTTCTAACGTCCCAAGTTTTTTTTATAAATGTAGGCATTCGGTCAGATGTACGTCCGTTTTCGATTTCTTTGTCAGTTCTCCATCAAGTCAAAAAAGAACTGTTCAAGTGATCAGCTTAGCTGTTAAAGTAATGTCTTTTGCTTTTCATTTTTGATTTGCGTAAACTACTGTTTTAAAGGTTCCCACACTTTCAGTGTTTCAAATTTATAGCTGTCTGTAGGTTTGTTTGACGTGGGCCCTTGTGCGCACTGAGTTAACCCTAATGCGTTCGATATAGCACTGAATTCGCCCTGGTACTGAAAACCTGTGTTTGACAAGGCTTCAAGGGCACCCTAGTTGTGCCCTGAACTGACCCCAGTTAATTTGTGGGGGCAAGAATTCAGTGCTGAGTTATGCTGTCATTTCGCTTGCTGTCATTGTAATATATATTGCGAACACTTTTATCAACTATTTCCAATATACAAACCCAAATTCAGAATTTAGTTCACTTATTTTTAACTATAAACGGGAAAAAGTGTTACCAAAAGATAAATATTTGTCAATATCAACAGCTGACAGACTTCAGGGCAACGTTTTGCGTTCGATATAGAAGTCGAATTTTCAGGGTAGTCCAGGGTTTTTGACAGGCTTGAAAATTAGCTGACACTTCTTAGTGCGCACTAGTGGGCACTAGTGCTAGCCACGTCAAACAAACCTTGTTATAGCGTTGTCTCTTTTCGTGGAATTGGTATGACACTTCTTGTTAACAGACCTGAATGAAGGCTGTATGTGTATGTATTCTGCCAATTTCGTGAATGTAGTCAGTGGGCCTTGCCTATTAACATTTCTAGTTTCGACGCTAAATTTTAGAAGTTCACAGTGGCATATTTTTTAATGAAAATTTCGACATTGTGAGCTAAAATTTGTTATTAGTACGGCACACTGTATGCAAATAATTGAACAGACCTAGAGCAGCTGTGCTCTTGGTATTGAAATACGTGTCTCGGATATATTGAAGAGGTTAGTTACTCAGTCTATAGTCGAAGTACTAGGAGTAGCTGGAGTCTATATTTAGCGACTATATTCACATTTAGAACCTTCAAAGTTTCAAGTTGGTTTATCAGTGTTAACGTTCTTCACACTAAGTGTGTAATTTTATATGGAAAATTTCGCCATTGTGAGCTCGTCAGATCTAGTCTAGACACTAGATATGATCATTAGTATCGCGCAAAGAGTGATACTAACTAGCAATAGTGTTTAATGTCCAATTGCGCAATTGCCAATGCAAAATTGTCTATTGTGACTTACAATAAATTAAGTTAAGGTTAGAAGAGACTATTATTAGGAAAAGTTCAATACGTGGTACTTAAATAAATTGTTGGTATACCCATCCTGAATCCAGCATAAGTTTTACTAATTCACAATAGCGTATTTATTTTTATTTTTATTTTATTTTGTCATTGTGACCTACAAAAACGATTTCAATGGGCCTTTCTAATATCAATATTAGTTTTAAGCTCTAAATGTGATCAGTTCACAATAGCTACACTATCTAAGAAAATATAGGCAATTGTGAGCGACCAGTAATTGTTATTAGTAATTCACAATGCATTGCCCATATTTGTGTTCATAATTCACATCCAAATTTCTCCCTATTCTCAGGTGCAAATGGCCAAGTTGTTCCCCCGACTGTGATGGACTTGTGAATCCCAAGCTCCACGCGGTTGAGTGTTCGGTGCTGATGCTTGGCCAAGGTCCATCTAGTCGCGACCTCAAATCGTTGATAGACTACTACAGAAGTGATTCGCTGTTCGTCTTAAAGTGTCTGCTTCTCCAGGTGCAGAATACCAAGAAATGGTCTGAGCTGATGGACATGCAGAGCCACGAGGAAGAACGCCTCGAAACGGAGCTATATCAGTAAGTAGCTAACACCTACGCAGCTCAACAATTTATTTATCTGTCTTCCAGGGAAGCCCAAGAACGCATAGTCAGCTACCTGCACAACAATTACCTTCAGAAACTCAAGCATTTGGAAAACAAAAAGAAGGAGAAATTCCTGCAGCAAAACGACGCAGATGTGCTGCATAAAATCTCGGGAATCATTGAAACCAATTACATGTGCATTAATCTGCCTAGCGGGCTGGAGCTGAGCGGGGTCTACTACACCGCCTGCATGATGGAGCATACATGTCACCCGAATTGCTACTTTCAATTTGACCATCGGAATGGTTTCAAGATATCTGTCGTCGCTGGAAGGGACATTCGCAAAGGTGAACACCTGCAGATCATGTACTCGAACATGCTGTGGGGCACCCAGATGCGACATGAGCATCTTCAGATTACCAAGCATTTTCAGTGTAAATGCGAACGCTGTCGAGATCCCACAGAGTTTGGCACTTATTTCAGTGGAATGATATGTGTCGGAGATGTGGGAGTGGAATGCGGTGGCATACAGTTGCCCAGGGATCCGCTGTCGTCGACAACTGATTGGATGTGTGATACGTGTCCGATGGTTATCAGTGGAGAGGAGGTTTGCAGCGATAGAGGGGTTCACAAATGCATGACCTTTCTTAAATTATTCACTTTCAGGTTCGTTTTCTTCTGACCCAAATAAATGAGGACATTGAAGGTGTGCTTTCTATGAAGCCCACCGTTCGCCAGTTGGAAGGTGTGATTGAAAAGTTGTCGCAGTTCCTGCATCCAAATCATTATCAGATTTTCGCTCTGAAGCACTCTCTGATTCAACTGTATGGAACCGAAAAGGGATACACCCTCAACACGCTCAGCGAAGAACTACTGCAAAAGAAGATGCAAATGTGCAAGGAGCTGCTTGCTATTTGCGATAAACTGGATCCACCTACTATACGTTTGTCAATCTATGTCGGCATCATTTTATTGGAGATGCAAAACGTGTTGAAGGAAGAAGGAAGACGTGTCCTTCAAACCACTCCAAATGAAGCTGTAAACAAATTCAAACTGACGCGCCAACACTTGAGCCGAGCCATCAAGGTCTTGGACAAGGAATTGGATAGCGTTGCAGGCAGCAAGCTAAACGAAACTGTGCAGAGAGCACTTCTCGAATTGGATTACTTAGTAGTGTCTAATGAGCAATAAAAGGACTAAAACTCGGGATTCCATCAAGGAAAATTGTCTTTTATGAGTAAAGAATCAGCATCTAAGAGGAAACTTTCAGGTTCGTCTCTTGTTTATGGGTTGCTTCGCTCCAGCAGTGCTACAATCGAAACCGAGCATAAGATATACCCTAATCCATTGAAAATGTTGTTATACACAGAGCCATCATTACTTCCTGCATCTGCTCACTTCACTATACGGACAAGTTTGAGGTACTCAAAGAATGGCTCACTAAACTTGAACGCATCCACCATGTAATAGTGTTCACAATGCAATTACTTTCAGTTTAATTGTGGTTTCCACTGAAAAGTGCTGCCATCATCATTAGCAAATTCCCATTTATCCCTTGGCAATGAAGTTAGCTACACGCCAAGAAGTTCACTCCTTTTCATTCCCACGAGGCACAGCCACATACACATACACTTCGTAATTACAAAATCTTCAGCTGACTGCTGTAGATTAACCGGAATGGATAGGATCCTCAAATAGCGTCCCAAAAATGTACACGATATCCCTTTATGTGTGTGTGTTGGTGAAAATTGCTTTTGTCTAGACCGGGGAATGAAAACTTTTTACCAGTTCCGTTCTAACAAAACATCGCGCCAGTGAAGCGGCTCCTCTAATGCACGCGCAAGGAAATACAAGTACACCACCTAACCGCCAGCCCTTGCTACATGCTACACTTAATGAAATGTCTGCAATTCCCCATAATTACCGGAAGTATTCCCATTTTAACCATTTTAATTCGTTTCTTTTCACTCGAACAACTATTCATGTTGCATCGCCTTTGTTGCGGAGTCGAGTGGGGCGAAATAGACATACTTCGCCAAAGTGAATCCTTTCCAAGTACTGCATTCTTCACTTAGATAGATGTCTGCTCAACGGGTTTCGCCATCAGCCGCAACAACCCATGAACCCATACCCAACCTCCTCGGTTATTAACTTGTAAGAGTAAGTGCATCAAGCTTGCAAAGGACTCTTGTTGTAGTCGCATAGACCACCGCAAGTGCTGAGAACTTCTTCATGCATTTATATGTTTCTGGTGCAAAATCAACCTGCTGAAATTCATGTATATCCGTTTTTGGCGCCGAATCCATTGCAATTGACAGCTTGGCAGGATCAGGATCCCCACCCGTTGTGGCTACAAAAGAATTCGTTCGCAAAACTATCCCACAAACTGAATTGAACAACTTATTGCGGTGGAAGTGAATTGATTTTCCGAAATTGAAAAGTTCAAAGAAACGAAACAGACCTATATATATAGCCCATCAGGCAAAAAGGAAAGTCTAAGTGATTTGACAGCAAAAAGGATTCGCATTCAGAACAAAGTTGCAAAGTTAATTAGGTAAAGTGAAACAGAACCTGTTCGTTGCACGAGTTTGGTTGTTTTTTAAGGGATATAACTTCCCAGAGGTTGGAAATAGTTGTGGTTCTTTTATTTTGGGCTCCTGGGGCGGAATTTTGTGGATGAACTTTTCGCCGATTGAATTAAATTGACACAGAAAAGGGACATCGAAAAGGAATCCTCTTAGCGGGTGGCCCTTCGACCATGTAATGAAGAGGGTTTACAATAATTACCAGCCTTGGGTGGGATATTGGACTTTGTGTTTGGAGGTAGTTGGTAGATTATTTTTTACGCAGGGATCCCGGTTCGACCATCGGAAACATACACATTCCCTCTGATCCAGTTTTCCCGATCTTCTCACAACCGACCGAGAGTGAAATTCTCTTCAGAATTCAGTTTAAAATTGTTGCCAAAACTAAAACACATACACCAACGCAACGGCGGAAAGCTAACCTATAAAAGCGTCAAAAAGGCGTCCCATTTAGATGGGTTGCGCCCAAGGCCCACCCAGACTGTAGCGCAATCAAAAGCAAGGACCACTCACATTATATATTATAACCAAACAACTGAAACTGACATGACAACAATTTGCTGTGTAGTTGGCAGCAACTCGCCTTCGCGCCCTATGCCAAGCAGACAGTTGAGATTGCAGTCCACCATGCGCCCGTTTCTGTATACAAACCTCGACAATACCATCCTCGGGGAAATTTAATATAATGAATCCCTAAACGTTTCACAGTTGGAAGGCATAAATCGAAGCCACTCAGTCTAATTTTGTACTGTGCGATCTAAGGCACGTTTGTGTGTCTAATCTGCAAATCACCCCCAAGGATATCCACAACAATTTCAAATGCAAGCGACGCGTCTTAACTATTCACCAAGCAGAGTCTGTCGCCGACTGGGCTATTTGCCGTTTGTCCTTCGCCACCAGTTCGCCTCACTGTTCGGTTCGCCATCGCCATATTGCAATGGCGAAATATGCAAATGAAACGCTCTCTGGCAGACGGGGATGTGGAATTCAGCAAACATTTTTCTTAGGCGTTCCTTGAGCATTTACCGCACTCCGCCCCGCGGGCAGTGTCCATTGGATGAGGTCACGCAACCAACCAGACGGTATCAGCGCCGTTTAAGTAAAATGACACTGAATCCTTCCTGCAGGCTGCAGCACTATATTCTATACACAGTAGTTCTTCTTAAGTGGATTGGAGGGCAACGGATGGAATGCCAACTGTAGATACACTTATCTGTCGGCACAGTGATCCGGGTGCGGGTGAATATGTCGAAGTTTTAATTGCTGTTGTCGGGATATTAAGGATACTGCTTATGATGCGGTGGCGTGTCATTTAAAATTCCCTCTTTCGGCGCAAAGTCGTCGTCGCTTTGAATCCTTTATCAAAGTCGTCGTAAAACTTTGTACAGCGGTTTGTCGGTTAACTGTGGTGTGGTGGAGTAATGTCATCCACTTTGCCTTATCAAGTTTTGTCGGGATGTGTTTTTGCGAGATGCGTATCCATACATAAAATTTGTCCTGTGTATAGGCATACGTTTGGTTTTCCAGTCGGAGTCGTTTGCTCTTTATGACAGGATACCGTTTGACGGTTTTTCTTTATGGGGCGGTTTTTCTTTCTTGCGATATTTGTGGCTTTGACGAATGAATTTAATTTGGCTGTAGGTAGAGTGATACCAGGATAAAGGTATTATGTGCACATGTACCTGAACGAGAATACAGACGCCTAGAGAGAGAGAGAGAGGGGAGAATTTAAGTGCAGCAGCAGACATCAAGGACAACAGAAGAAGTCACGGTTCGGTCGTGGCATTGAATATAATAATGTCCTCATTGAGGTTATTCTATAAAATGTCATCACCGGCGTATAGCACTAATGCGAATAAAGCTCCAACTGAGTCTATAATGAAACGCTGCGGCTCTGGCTCGGAATCTATTAACACATTTAGCACACAAATCTATTTCAAATAATTGGTTTTGCAATATATATTACCCAATCGCATTAAACAAAGTAGCGAATTGGGCATTCAATTTGCACTGCGATTTCAAACGGATAATGAATATAGTTTGACAAAAAGTGCGGCACAACTATGTCCACAGCTCATTAGATGCGGGAACGAATATCGAGGACATTGGGTGTTGAGGTTTATTCTAAATCAGGATGTTTGTAGGAAGGTGTGATTTTAATTAAACAAATCGCCGGTAACAATTGACAAAAGTTTTCAGATGAAATCGAATTGGATTGGATTTGTGGTTAATTGTTTTGATTGCTATTTTTCGAATTCGATGGAAATCAATAGAGGGTAACCCACTTTGTCAGAAAACAAAGGCGAGTGACGTATATTACATATAAGGTTCATTCGCGTACGCGGTTTAAATCGAACGCAATCGAAAATTCCATACACGTTCTCATCAAAAATGACAGAAAAAAATTAAAATCAGCAAAATAACGAGTAACGAGCAGTTCCTCTCTCGGCTCGAAAAAGCTCAGAGAATTTCAACCGGCAAGTACCTACTGATAATGGCCGCATTCAAGAATCTAGTTATCTTAAGTCGACTAGATTGGTCTGGATGAGATCTAACCTGAACGCAAAAACTAGATTGGTCGGGAAAGTCACTTTTTCTGCGTCAGCTACATATGAGATCCATCAACTTACTACTCAGTCACGAATTTCTTGACCAGATTCGTCGGCTACCCCTCCATAAACGTCAACTGAAACAGCTGCTCATTTGACCGATTTCCCCCAATCAAAACCGAGATACACTTAGTGAGAGAGCTGTTAGACTTACTAAACTAGATACTTGAACGTCCCCAATTATAGTGATAAATATGTGTCAAATGCACAAAGTTGACAAGAAACAAATTCAAAATCCGTCTTTAAAGTCAAATGGACAATACGAAAAAAAATGAAAATATGTGAAAATAAAGAAAATCCGGCGCTAGTCGAATGTTCTCCCGGAACATTTCATATGTCGCCAAAGGGTAAGTTATGTATTTATTTGTGATATGGATTAGATGTCAAAGATATAAGTGGCCCAAAGTCTCTGAGAGAGTTTTGCTCTATTTTTGAATTTTGACAGATTTTTAGTGCTTGGCTTTGGCTCTGGAAAGAACGCGAATAGACCTAGTTAAAAAAAATACAAAATAACATTTGACATTTGAATTGAAATACAAAGTATGTGGGCTTTGCTGTGACGTAATTATTAACTCGCTGCTGCAAAAGTTGTGAGCACTTTTGCAAAGAAATGTAATCACCGAAGTGGCGCAATTTTTAATATAAATTACGCCACGCACAACATTTGACAGGCTTTGTGGGAAATATAAAAATTTAATATTGGACACCAAAGTGCCCCTTTCCAGGACTTTCATTCTCATAAAAAGGGTTGTCTCTCATTATATCCCATTTTCATCCCATGTGTAGACATCAGTAATAATTAATCACTCCAACTCTCGAACCTCTTCCAATGTACGATGTTCGTTGCACATCCGTGCTTGTACTTTTTTCGAGTAAAATATAATAATTTCAATTCAAGAGCCTGCACCTGCAAATCATTTTAATTAACTTCATCGTCAACACACCACAGAAGCGGAGGCTGCACTCAGCTTCGTTACAGCATCGCTGGCAACCAATTAGCAAAAGCGGAAATATTCACCCAGCCGCTAATTCAATTGCGAAAACTTTAGTAATTACAGATTGCTTTCTATACCGCGTAACGGAAGGATCGATAAAGCTGATGTGCTGCATTCATCCTTGACTCAGCTGAGTATACGCTGGAGATCATAATTATTAACGATTGCATCCGGAGAGCACAGGTGCGACGATGTCGCTGTCGTTGTCGTGTCTTTGCGATTTATCGAACTGCGAGTAATTAAAGACGCACACATAAATGAAAGCGCTACCTTACCTCTTTCGGAAAGTCCTTATATTTGCAAGAGGTTTTAAGTAAAAGTTACGCCACTCTTTATGTGCAAAAATGCAAACTTGGTGTGTGGCGGGGAAAACATTTTCAGCCACGAGTTGAACAAACTGAACACAATGTTTGTTCGTAAGCGAGTAAATATACAGATACACCCCCGCAGGGTGAGAGAATGATGCGCTAAAACAGGTAGGACTGGAAGTTGGGCATCGTTGTTTGGTTTAGGTACGTGTGGTGACTGTTTTGCATGTGGTGGGGCGGAAAACGTGTAACGTTTTGAAAACTATTCTGATTCAGAGTCATTTACGGTCTCAGATGTTAACCACAAAATGATGATGTCGGTGCGGGGGTGCACTACTAATTGAAAAAGTTTCGCCATACTCCTCGGAGCTGGGAAACATCGGCTTCGCAGCAGCTGTTTGTGGAGTGAAATCAACAAATCACCGAATCATACTTTTTTGTGCAGTGTGAATGGCGATGTAAAATGGCGGTAGCAATATGGATGGGATAGAGCGAGAAAACCACTTTGGATATTATTGATATATAGGAACCGATAAATGCACTGCGAGCTGTCAAGATCAAGACTGCACATTTTTCATATATTGTTTGGGAAACATTTTGATATTCAGTTGATCCTGTGCAGTTCGTCAGTCAACAATCCCGCATGCAACTGAAGCAAAAGTATCCTTTGGGAAGTACATATTGTATTTACCACCAAATCAACTTGCACCGCAAAATATCCCTTGCTTGCTTGAGTAACTGTCTACCGACTGTCACATCTCATTAATTACATGGACTTTTGTTGGCTTTGTTTCTGGCCAAAGTCCAAAACAAAACCTTCGAACATGGTGTTTAACTTTTTCCTCTCCTTTCACTGTCTATGGGTTGCCTCGTGTTGGCCATGGCGGATACCGGCAGAAGGTCGTTGACACAAAAGTTGTCCACACGCCTCTGCTTTCGCCATCTACATATTGCATTTGCAGTGACCAATATCCTTTTTGGGAAAAAACTTAATTTTCCAAGAATTGCAATTGTAACCGAAAATCCCAGCCGCCTATCTGTCGAGACAGAATTATTACAATGAGAGATGGACGTTGTTATTGCTTTGGACATGTTTCATTTCTTGACATGGGAATAATGAAAAATGTCCTGACAGGCTGACATTCACTAAATACAACATATGACAATGAATGGCCAATGCATTCCTGGACTCCAATCGACAGTTGTTATCATAAACAAAAGTTCAAGCCATTTAAAACAAAACACACACACAGAATCAGAATAAATCCTTGTAGGCATTCCGTATTCCCATTAGTGGCAGCTCTGTGTGAGCGAATAACCAAAAATCCTCACTACTCACTTCCTCGGTAGTTGTTGAGCTTTCCTTGAATATCCGAGCTTTGTTTTTGTTTTACCTACAGTCTGATACGGATGGTTTCTGAGTTCGTGTCATGAATATCTTGCTGGTTCTCCTTCTCAGCTGCTTGTGGCAGAGTGGGCGCATCCTTCGTGCACTTGATCCAAGCACTACAATCCAAGAGGTAGTGTAGAGTAGAGGTTTAAGGTTAAATGTGTGTGCGTATAGGATTAGCAAATCTTTTGATTTATTTTGCTGGCATTTGGCATGCGTTTGTGTTATCATTCAACAAATTCGAGAATGTACACCCGATGGATTTGGAAAACTGTTCCACAAACACGTGCAGACGGAGGATGCATGCGGAGGGAGGATGTATTTCTACGCAAGTAGATCAAGGAGCTGAACAATGTGGGTATTTTGTGGTAATTGAAGATTATACTGCCGACTTTCAACATTTATGTGGGAGAGTAATGAGTGCTTTTTTCCGGTTCTGTCAAAGGAATAATTTTTCCTCGAGCTGTCAGGTCAGGCTGTTGTTAGCCATCAAACGAATGTTTTTAAACCGCCGTATTTTTCAGTGAGAAAAAGAATTCATTCACAAATTGGTTCCACATCTAACTACAAACCGCAAGGTGACAGTTCTATTCCGCAATAGAAAATTGGTCAGTAAAGTTGTCCAACAAATCAAACAACCGAAGTTCCTGTGGTCGGCTTTACTTTGTGTAACGTTATTTATAAATTTCGTAGTCAATGAAATGCGAAAAGTTTGTATCGCACGTTGTATCATTTCGTTTGATATTGGACTCTGGTTAATTTTCGGTACAAAAGTGAAGTGACAAGTGATACATCAAGGTTTTTTTTGACAATCAGTCTACCAAGTGAAAATACTACTTCTCTTGTAAACGTACAACGTTGAACGGCCATTTTAAACATATACCACATCGCTCAATCATTTTACTACACCCCTCGATGACGTTGTCATCTTTAATGTCAACTTAAAATGAAAAAAAACAGAATTTCTTTGGGAACGTCAATAATATGACCATCACTCAATATCACCTTTCCACGGTTGGTTCAATTCGCTTGGCGGATCATGTCCCTTATTTGCCTGTAGGACACTACAATTTACAAGTCCTCCTCTTGTTTTAATGAAAATTAATTATCACGAAGTGCATGGTGGAGTTTAACCAATAAATTGTTATTGATGATTATATTTTAACATAAATAAAACATTAAAATGACATGTAGGGGGATGTTGTTGATTTTTTTTATTGACTTCTGCAATATTGGACGACATGCCAATATAAATTGAGAAAAATATTTAATGAGAATTTCTGTTTTTGCAATTAAAATGATAAGAAAGTATTTGTTCGCCGCAGATGTGAAATCAATCGGTGGTCGTGTTCACGTGAATTATTTTGAGATGTTATTACAAATATCATGAAACTACCAGCTAATGGGCACAAGCTTTTTATGGGTGAAATTGTAACACGTTTATAAAGCTGGTTCCATAATAATGTTACTTAGTGCGTATCTTGTAACGTATTAATTTCTCATCTTTTCACTGCACTTATTCATGCGCAGCGGCTCACGGATTTCATTAAATCAAAAGTAATTGCCACCGCTCTAACGAATTACTCTTTTCTCAGAGGAAATGGAAATTGTTATCTATTATTAAATATTCTGCATCGACATCAAACGTTTAATGCCCTAAACACATGTGCAGAATTCACTGCGCAGCAATATTAGAATACACATTTTTATATGGAGATAAGCACACGTAAATTCTGTACTTACCGCAGCACTGCAACATGTCCCCATTTCTAAATTTTCTGCAAAATTCAAGCATACCACAACACAAAAGAAAATAAATTGCAATTTCAAGAATTTGGCATCATCGGCTTTTGACATTTGCTGATCGTTTTTGTTTTTGCTTTAGTTGTAAACACTTCAGCTGCTTGGTCGGCGAATGAGAGTAGTCGTATCAGCAGATGCAATGCATGTCAAACAATTTTCTGCACATTCTGCGCTCAGAATATCTGCACATGTGTTTTGGGCATAACTGAGAATGCTGCACAGTAAAACCTAAACTTTTAAATTTGGCTTATAATTTTAAGTTAAAAGTGAATGATGTGGCAGCACTGAAATGCGCGGCTTGCAATGCAAAATGGCTATTTCAACAGATTTGCCAGAGCTTGCGAATATTTGAAACCATTCTAATATTGTCAAAACTTCCTATTTGGTTGTGGAATATGTGCATTTCTTATACATGTATTTCGTTTAAAAAAAATATATTTTTCCATATTTTTTGATTGTCTTTTGATAAAACAGTCAGATTGTGGCCGCTTTGACTTCTCAAGTCATACTGAGTCTGAGACCCCAACTCGCAATCCTCTTGCAGTTGTCCTCTTAAAATTTTTCAAAATCCGCCATTTTGTTTTCCTATCGGTGGAATGAGAATTAAAATCCATGACACGTGTAAAAACATACAAAAAATAAAAAAAAAATGCTGCCAATAATAATAATTGGGGAATGTGATAGTTTTTTTTTATAAATGTGATGGACGAGATTAAAAGGATAAGCGGTTAGGCTAACTTTTTAATAGATTTATTTCTTGGATTACTTACTTTTTAATAAGAAGAAGTATTAATAGCATTTTAGTCCCTACAAATTGTTACTCGGGGTCTTCACGCAAAACAAAATTATCCCAACAGCTGTCAGCTTGTATTCCCTGAGTGAATGTTCTTACTTACCTTCATTCCCCAAGTTCGTCATATATATTATATTTTTCCTTTTTTGTTTTTTTTTTTGATAGAACTGTTACACCGCTTGAAAGTCTGGCAATGCATAAGACAGCTGCAAATTTTCTCGGCTTGACTGCAAAAATGTAATAGATTTTAGCTGCATTCATTCATAAATAAATTGGTTTGATTGGTAGCACTTTTCTACAACTCTGCGTAATAATTAAATCTGGCAAATGGCGAAATGTTTAATTTAGAGGTATACTTTCTGCTTCTTATTTATGTTCATTCGTGTGGATATTTTTAAAACCATCCCATCCCACTCAAAGTGAAGTTTAATTATCCATTCTCTTCAATTTTTGCGAACTTGCTGTTGCTACTGTATCGGAAATTAGGTTTGAAAAGCAACTCTAATATAGAGGCTTTAGTTGATTTCTTCAGCCACTTCCAATTACAAACTCAAACAGCGAAATTAATAATAATTTTTGGTGTCATTTAGTTGTCAAATTCTTCTAACCCACATTGGCGAAATTTTCCATACAAAATTGCACATTGTGACCTACAAATTCTATAAGGTTAAGGTTAAGAATGATTACTTTTTCAGGTGCAAAGTGCACCTACTGCTTATATTTAAGAAAAGGTGAACATCCATTATACAATGGACTCATATTTTTCAAAGCCAATCTTTCATAAAAAAAACCCCATCAATGTCGGCGTCTGAGTTGTAATACCCTTAAAATATACCAAATCCGTCGTAACTCTTTAGAAAACAGCCTTATACCAGGTACACCCATATGTATGCACTATAAATATATACATGTTCCGCAGATAATATTGGCATCACTTTTACGTCACTTGAGCAGCGCACACTGTCATCTCATGCTGTGTTGAGCTTCAGGCAAAACGTCAACTTGATAAGCGAAAACCACCACACCGTGTCCGTTTAAATATAGCTCCAGTTGAGACAAAGGCAAGGCATATATAAGATATATGCATAAATTAGCAATGAAATGAATAATAAGCCTTCCGCTTCACTGAAAATTCTAAAAGTTCCTTCTTCCATGGTATTTTTGACATTTCCATTCCGAAACAATGAATGCGCCTGGTTTATCCGCAGCCATATAGGCAGCTTTACCCTTCTGCAAAAATAAAAAAAAATTGCTCCTCCGCCTAAAGCATTTAAATTAGGATATAGGATATGATGAATAGCGGCTGAAATGTAATCCTTTTTGGAAACGTCGGAATTTTTCACATCGTTTCACATATAACAAGAGGCAGTCGTTGTTCCTTTGTTTCAACAGACACACATATGCTCATCACACGCGAGTGTGTGTAGTTTGTTTGTCAACCCCAAAGCAAATTTTAATTAAGCGCAACGTTTGCTACCCTTAATATGTCGGAAAAACATGCCATGATGTCTTGTCATCGAATGACAATCGTTAGCATAGAAAATTATCACTACATTACTCTGCACACATGTGTTCAATGGAAGGAGGGGAATTATGCTAAACAGGAAAACGCCTTTGCCGGGATGCTCACCGAGGAAGATATCACTTCGATGGAACAGCTCTGTATAAACGGACTGATCACAAAGGAAACCGCAAGTAACGCATACTTCTCATTTATGTATATATGACCCAGAAAGGACTTCCTTGGCAGAGTCAAGTGCCATGCTATCGGAAGACGTTCTTTGAAATCCAACATGAAAGTTTGCTTGACGTTAAAAGTCTTGGTTGGATTTTCCGCGCGAATGCATTTTGACATTCTGTGGCGTTGTTCATTGTGGTATCTAATTTTGCTAGCGAGTAGGACGTTTGCACATGATATTTCAGTACACAAACAAACTGTGACAGTACCTACTAACAATGGACACATTCAAGAATCAAGTTCTCTTAAGTCGACTAGATAGGTCACTTTTTCTACGTCTGCCACATATGAGAACTGTCAACTTAGTACTCAGTCACGAATTTCTTGACTAGATTCGTAGGCTACCCCTCCATAAACGTCAACTGGAACAGCTGCTCATATGACCGATTTCATCCAGTCAAAACCGAGATACATCTAGTGAGAGGGCTGTCAGACCTAATAAACTAAATAAACTAAAATTTTGATAATTTTGCGAAAAGCTATCTGTCATGCGAAGCACAAATTCCAAGCACTCTACGAAATAGAGCCACAGGAGAGCAGCTACATATGGGTTCGGTCTGTAGTAGAATATCGTTGATGTTTTATTGAACATTTATCTCTGCAAATCAAAGTGAAGTAGAATTTTCAGCAGGAAATTACAACAACTACTCTTCACTTTATCACAAATGCGACTGTGAATTGTTTCAATTCTCAAATGAATTCTTATTAAAAACGCTGCGTAAAAGTTATCAACTCGTTATTCAGAAGTTACGTCAAATTTTTGTATGCTTTCTGATGTCTACTAGCTAACTAACTTGTGCACATTTGTTTATTAATAAGGGGGTAAGTGAATAAAACAGAAATAAATAAAAGAGTCGATACATTTGTTGCTTTTATTTTGTGTGCAAATTATTTGTTTAAATTCATAAATTACAAACCCATGTCATTCCTACATGTAAACCAGGTTGAAATCCACTTCCCCCCTTATTACTGATTGAAATTAAATCAGTAGTAGATTTATATCTTTCTACATTTCTTTCTAACTCATTACTCATCCAGCTCAGCCTCTTTTAAGTCCCATGCCTCCAACCAACAGACACACTGAGTAAAAGTCTCCTAGTCCTAAAACAAACGTAAATCATGCCACGCTCTTCTGAACAACTTGAATTACCTCATCCTCCGTTGCAATTGCAGTAAATTTCAACTTTCAACTCACGTAGAGCATTGCGCGAAAACTAATACCCGTAAAACTTTCTTCATCTTCAATGTTTTTATTGCCAGAACCTTGCATAACACTTCCTTCAATCCCTTTTTGCAAATGTCTGCGGATTTGTCCGTCGCTTTGCACACCTTCTCCGTCCAGAACTGCGTTTCATTGCTGCTAAACAAATCTGTGAGTAAATGGAGCAGGTTATGTTGTGTGTTGCCTACTTTTCGAACTCTCCTTTACATGACCATCGGAATGACAACACCAGAGACGAGGATAAATTTATCCTTTCGAGTCCTGAGTACCTACAAATGCGGCATCAACACTTTTGCACTATTGCCCCATCTTGGGCAATTCCGTATAATCCGTACAGATGTACTGTTTGCATCCTTGATGCGATGCAAGTTTCTGGAATCTGGAAATTATGCAAATCATACCTGTGCAGCTTGGGCAGGTATATACGCATTCAAAGGAATGCCGTATAAATTTAAAGCCTTGCTGGGTGCATTTAGCTAAATTTATCATATTTCAGTTGGTCCTGCCTCACTGAAAAGTTGTAGATAAATATCAACGAAGCCATCGTCCATCTGCTGGAGAGTAAATTGTTTCGTTTTTTCCCTTTTTCAAATGCAAATTTTCATCTTTATTTTGACGAAGTGAAAGCGCACAAAAAAAATACAGTTGCAGCATATGGTCGTGTAGCAAACTTATGCCGGAAATGAGTATCTCTGTGCAGGAAGTAAAGCCCTTTTGACTTATGAACGTATGACGTACGAGTATATGTGGTGCTACAGCAGGGAATCGCTTTTATTTATGACTTGCCACAGATCGCACTGTAAATTTATTACAACTGACAATTTTTCATATTTCTGCGGCTAAAAAATTGTACAGTGCATAGCTGTCAGCACAATTTCGGAATATAAAACAATTTTTCCATATACATGCCGCATTCCGATGAGTGTCTATTCAATAATAGGAGAGAAGGACGAAAAGTTACTGGGTCGCTTTCAACCATAATGGCTTTATTTTTGTATTCGGGAATAATGTAGTCCGAGCTTTAAATAGAGGAAACTAATTTCTTGTCAGTTTTGACAGTAGTTTATAACACTTTTGAATAAAGAAATCAAAAGTTAGAGCAACTAGTACAAAAAGCATGGGGTTGCTTTTTGGTTCTGCGTAAAATTAACGCAACCAAATATACCTTACACTCATAAAAAATCTTTCCTTTCTGGTATTTGTATTTACACAACTACATGTCCAGGTGAACCCTCAGCCATCTGCGCAGTTCCTCAGGAAAACATTGGGGACGTTCAAGTATCTAGTTTAGTAAGTCTGACAGCTCTCTCACTAAGTGAATCTCGGTTTTGATTGGTCGAAATCGGTCGTGAGAGCAGCTGTTTCAGTTGACGTTTATGGAGGGGTAGCCGACGAATCTAGTCAAGAAATTCGTGACTGAGTACTAAGTTGACAGTTCTCATATGTGGCTGACGTAGAAAACGTGACGTTCCCGACCAATCTAGTTTTTGCGTTCAGGTTGCATCTCATCCAGACCAATCTAGTCGACTTAAGATAACCAGATTCTTGAATGCGGCCATTGTCTATGTTGATTGCATTGGGGATGTTCTAGTTTCGTAAATCTGACGGTCATATGAGCAGCTGTATTTAGTTAACGTTTATGGAGGGTTGGCGATGAATCAAGTCAAGAAAATCATGTTGGAGTACTAAGTTGACAGTTCGCATATGTGGCTGATGTAGAAAAGGTGACGTTCCTTACCAATCCAGTTTTTGCGTTCAGGTAACCAGACCAATCTAGTCGATTTTACTAGATTCTTGAATGTGCCCATTCACATGTACATAACTCGCATACCTACTTATCTTTCGTTCCGTGTCAATAGAGAAAACGACACACAGTATAGTTTTGATGTGCAAATATAACGCAAAACGGGCCCAAAGCAGAACCACGATCAAAAACAATCGTTTTGAATATTTTTAATTTTGATAAAATAAACAAAACTTGGTCTGTAAAGTTCAGCTTCTGCATAAGGCAGATGGTCTAAAATATTTAAGGAAGTGTTGCCTACCTAAATTATTGTTTTTAGTTTCTGTTTAATAAGAATCGCTTGACAAACGGCTAATAAGAGACAGAAAATGATAGATTTTGGTCAAAAACGCCCACAAAAAGTAGGCGTGGTAGAAATAAAATAGCCGGAGACACATTTTTAGAGGTAGAAATTTTATTAAGGGCTTACAATTTAAAAAAAATATTTCCTTTCTATTTCATATTGGGAAAAATACAAACTTATTAAATCTGTTTACCCTTTTAAGTTTCCAACACACATCCACAAAGACCAAAAAACACAAAAAAACCCTTCACCCATCAGCATTTTGAATTTCAACAATATAACGCTTGCTTTGCTTATTTCAATTTCTTTTATATTCGATTTGCAGTCGCTCTTCTCGTACTTTTACTAAATCCATTCATAACGTTTGGATGCTCTTAGCCAGATTTTGGCAGTTAAATTGTGAAAATATTTGAAATCGTTTCCGTTTTTTATACTGACTGTGGCAAAAAAAAAAACAACCCAAACCGTTTTATTCCCCTTGAGCTTTGACCATTGAAAAACGAAAACAGAACCATGATGGTTGGATTCAACACCCGAGAGCAAAAACTGCTCTCGTTGTACTCGTACAAACGAAATTGGTCAGCACGGATAGAGTTGTTATTTTTTTTACAATTTTGATTGAGGGGTAAAAAATCAACAACTAAAGTCCTTGCATTTTTGGTGCGGATATTGACTGCTACTGGCAACTTATATGAACGAGAGAGGATTGTAAAACGTTCAACTGATGTTACAAAGCCACAAAGGCGAGGCTAGCGTAAAGCGGATTACTTCCGATGCCAATTGTTGGAAATCAAGTTATTTGATTTGTTGCACACAAAACGGCAGAAGGTGGGTTTCAACTTCAACTTAATTATAGGTACATATAAAGGAAAGGGTCTCTTAGATTATTTTCGATGCCACGATGAACGAAACATATTTGATTTGTTTATTTATGAAGTTTATTTGGATTAAAATTGTCATTCCTCGTGTAAATATACGTAGGTACCCCGTAAGTTCCTTAAAAAACCCCAAACAAACCACATCAGGCTACACTTTCATAAAGGCGACGCTGACAAGGACAACGGTTTTCACTGGAAATGTAATCAATCCGTGACTGTTTTAATACCCTGTCGACATATTTAAACAATTTTCACCAACTTTTTCACGTCTGGTACTCACAAATTCATTTTACACTACAGACACTTTTACGAACCCAAATGCAGGAGTCGATGTGATGCATGCACCCTGTATACTGGCCTGCAGCACTATTATGCACTCGTACGGTTAAGAGTTGAAAATTAATTGTAATTTCATAGCTTGAATATTTCTCCCCTTGCCCAGATCCGGTATATACTGTATAGTATTTGCATTCGACATAAATATGTAGGTTGGGTGGAATGCAAGCAAATTGAAATTTAATTACTTGCCCAGACGGCAGGCTTTTGGTATGGCGTATGAAGTTTATTATGTCCTTCGGGGTAAATTGTGAAATTGGTATGCTGGCACAGAAGTTTCGTTTCAAGGAATGTTGCGGATTATACGATTATGAGGAATTATGGGACTTACTGTGCGATTGACTCTGAACTTGAGAGAGCAAAATTATATATTGCAAGGGTGTGGAAAAGAGGATAACTTTATACATAAAGACGAATGTTTGTAAAGCAACTTCAAAGTCGGATAATATTTCTGCTTTTTTTCTCAGACGTTTCGCCTTAAACTTAATGACTAGGCTAAAAGAAGATTTTAAGTCTCATCTAAATAACCCGCATTATCATGGTTGGCAGCACCACTGGAGGCAACAGCAGCTCATCTTTTTCCGCACGCTTGCATTAAAAATAGGAAACTGATACAATTTGATTTTTAAACAAAGTTTTTCACAATTTATTTTATTAGTTGGGGATAGAATATTTGACAGACCTGAAAACTAGTAAGGAAATTTAAGATTGGTTGAGGTCGCCACTTTTCATAAGACTTTACTGTAGCTACATACACTCATCCATAATAGCTTGGTCATCCAACCCAATTAATCTACACCTTTATGCCAAGGCCTGCACTATTATTACACCTACAAGCTCTTAAAAAACAATTTTCATACGTACGACTAGTTCCTCAAGTAGAAAAAAAGGAAAAGTGCTGCCAATTCGAAAAACAAACTTCAAAAATTCAACCACTCTACAAGGTTTCGAATTTTTTACTAGCTTTTCGTTCAGCCGAGTCTTTTGATAGTAAGCCTACTTATGGGAAAAAAGAAACCCAAATTGAGCTGTCAGCCATCAAATTGTCTTTTGGTTGAAAAAGTGCTGCCAATTCGAGAAGTAAACATTTGGGGAAACCACTTTTATATGGTTTTACATTTTTTACTTTGTGCAGCTGAGACTGTGGGCTTTGCTTATAATCAATTTTAACATTCACCTTGTTTATTTTTTAGGTCACAATATGCAATTTCCTACGGAAAATTTCGCCATTGAAAGTCTGGACACTAAAAATGATTATTAGTATCGCGGGGAGTGTATTTAGTCTACTTATCGTGAAACTACAAACTATAATAACTTGAAATCAGTTGTCAGCTGTAAAATTGGCTGTCGCTGGAAAAAGTGCTGCCAAGTCAAAAATTCAGACACCTTTTCAAGTGCACTTTAGACCGATTTTAATTGAAACCAAAATTAAAGGTTTCAAGTTCTTCTCCAATCGGTAGCCAGTGTTTCATAACGAAGAATGCCATGAAGCCATTTGACTCAACTAAGTTTTGAAAGGTTATAGCCTTTTTAGAGAAGATTGCGCACTCAATGATCCCCACGACTATAAAGCTTAATATTCGCATAAAACTCGATTGCAACCCGTTGCAAATACCTACCCCAAAAGCCACGACATGAATTGACTTGCTGCACAAATGGTGATTCGCCTTAACCCAACTTGTTTGGGTAAGCAAGGTCAATGCTCACCAAACATGCGGTTTGATTGAAGGGCGAACGTTTAAACGGACTTTCAATATCCGCCATAGTCGTTTTAATTAACTCTCTTAGCCTGACAAACACAATCCCCTGTCCGTATTATAACGAGAAAACCTCCACACCTTTCGAGTCCTTGTGATTGCATATTTAATGATGCTCCTATAAACCAGGTAGCTGTAGCGCCAGCGTTCGGTCTTGTGCTTCCACTCTGTACTATGACTCAGCCAACTGAATTGTGGTGAAGACACGTCATAGCCGCCGTGGTTGTTGTACATACCTACTTGTTTATCCCTCCGTTATCCCGCAAGGAAAACTTTTAAGCATCGAGTTGATTTATGGCAGACTCATAAAATCCGTGTACTCGCAGTTGTTTTGGTCTTAGTCCTTTTCACCTGCCACTACCACCTACCATATAAAACACGGTCGGTAACTACAACATTACCGAAACCGACAAACATTGGCCATTCGACTGGAACGCAAACGTAAGGACGAGGAGGCGGCTGCTTTCGAAGTTACCTATTCGGCTTTCCCCGGTTATTTGGGTTTGTTGTGTTCGGTGTTTTTAAGGCAACATGATAAATGGCATTTTGCACGCATACTCTAGGAAGTCTATTCCGTGAATCCTCGGCACAATTATATAGAGAATGTCGTGTGTTGAAATTTACGAATTAAATTTCCGGCTAAAATACCCAGCTCCGATGCGGAATTTATTATCCCATTCTCCACGACTGGTTTTGGTTTATGTCGAAAAGGGTATTTTGCGGTGTTTTTTGAAAAGCTCAAAATTTTGCAGTATTGCCGATGGACAGACAGTTTAGCGGTGGTTCGGAAGAGGGTCGTGTCTAGACTTAAGTAACTAGCAGGGGTTTGCTTTTAGTGGAAGTGGGGCATACGTACCTACGTCAGGCGGCCAAGTCACGCTCCAATAACATTAATGAGTCGATTAGGGAACTGAAGGTACGTGAGCTGCATGTATTTCCTTAAATGGGTCATGCTTAATGAATTTTTAATTGAGGGACGTAAATTAAAAGTGCACTGATGCGTTTAGGGAGTTGGGCTTTTATGAGTTTTCTGTGTGTAAAAGGAAATTCTCCTTGTACTTGGCTGTATCGAAAACGCGGGTGCTCCCTTCTAATTTTTGAAAGGAAATATGTACCTAGGAATTTCATTTTTACCTTTTAACCCTGGGCCGGTAATTGTCTGATTTTACAAGCACCTTCTTTTGAGAATAAACGGCGTGTGTTGACATCATTTTCTCCCAAGGCACCCTGTAAAATCTGTTTCTCTTTTTTGCAGCTAAATAAACGTATCACCTAATAGCGCAATCGCCCACTTAAAACCAGGGCCAACACTTGTAATACCAATGCGTAGCATTTAACATCACTGATCGGCCGCTCCAAAGTAGCGGTAGTTGCGACCGACAACAAGCTGCTCTACCCTGTGACAAATGCTACACGAAAAGCTACAAGGGCTAATGAAATCGCCTTCATCGACGGTAGCGGTATTCGCGGCGACTCGCGACAATGATGACAAGGCACCTGGCACGCGGCACCATATAAAAGACGCACATCATACATACGAGTACTTTTGAGGAGGGTTTTTCGAGGGTTTTGTATGGAGTAGCGGCCGACAGTGGCGTTGCGTTCATAAAAAGTGCTGCACAAGATCTTAAAAATTTCCCTAGCTAAAGCTATTTTGTTAATTTTCTTATCGTAGACCGATATAATATTTATAAACAATTTTCAAAATATCCTTTTCTGTGTAGAGGGCATATATGTATATTTACTGTTTTGTCCTATACAAACTTTGACTTGTAAGTAATTATTGACAGAAAGACAATAGCAGCTATTCGTTCCTTTAAATTGCACTTATTTGCATGCCTGCGTATCCTATTTCAGAAGCCTGCAAAGTCCACATTCCATTTCAAGATTGTTGCTCGAATACTACTCTGAATTAATAAACACACAAATCGAGATAAATTGCAAAATCACAATTCGAGCATCCTTATCTGAGGCAATACTTGAATTCATCAGGAGTTTCGTTTTGAATAGCAATCATACTGGAACGGGCGAAGAGTCAAGGGGGGAATTATATCGAATCTCCTGCAATCTATACTTTACGTACTCCGGAAGGCAAAAACAAGTGAAACTGTGTTGGATGCCCTGCAAATGCGATATATATATGTACCAACTCTTCCCATCTCCCAACAAATGCCTCACATTGTTTCCTGATTCCTGGTATTTGATGGTAGATTTGAATAATGCATCTCGCAGCACATACACACACTCACAGATGTGTTCTTTAGGACATTTTCTGGTCAGGATAATGTGGTCGAGGCATTCATGTCATGACTCTGGGTAGACCATTTAGAATCGCACTACCAAATCCTTGGGCCGCCGTCACCACAAAAGGTTAGGGAATGTCAATTGGGGACAAATACGTGCCGCACATGTTGACAACTGAAACCGCACAGCTGAGCACACATGCATATAAAGCAAACACTTTAGGTTGAGATCAGACTGTTGTTTGTCAGGAAACGACAAACTGCTATTAGCGGGAGGAGTCTGGTTTTTTGGCCCCACTGAGCGAGTGTCTTGGAGTGATTTGATCGAATTTATATAACGCAGGGAAATTCAGTTAGCAGAAGTTGAGGTGGGTGGAAATTGTCACCCGGGTTTAAAATAAAGTTAAAGGATGTATCTTACGCATTTGAGGTTAAGTTTTGGATTCGAGTGCAACTTGACTGGGATGAGGGGGTTCTTGGAATTGTTGCCAAAGTGAGGTTATGGTGTGCAAACAAATGGAGTAGTCAAACGAACCTATAGACGAGATGCAGTTCCGTCATAGTCTTATATTTTTGTAGCGCAGCGCAACACAACGCGATGAAAATTTGAATGGGTAGTAGCTAAAAGCAGTCTCGTGTTTTTGTCCTGGAACAGATTTTTTTAAATGCCACAACGACTTCAAGCGTGCTTAAGACAATAGAGGAAGTATAGTTGTACACGTTTTGTGCAGTTTTCTATACCACTTCGACCCACTTCCACTGGGTCTTCAGTCCTCACAAATGCCGGGAAAGTAAGTCACCACGAGGGTAAGAAAAACGCATTCACTCTCTACTTAATCGTGTATTGGGCACTTTATACATTTTTAGAACAAGAAGAAGAAGACTGAAACCTCAATACTGACCTGAATTCAGAGACCAAAGTGCAGGTTGGGTGCAAGTGTTGTAGGACCGATTGTTAATTGCTCTCGGAGCATAGTTAATCTCTCCCTGATGGTATATTAAATAGAACTTTTACTGTTTTTGGTCTTGATTCGTTGATTGCAACGACTTTTAACGCGACCACAAACTCGTAACTTAACCTCAAGTAATCGGGCACGTTCAATAATGCAGTTACTAAGTCTGACAGCTGTATCATTTGATGTGTTTCAGTTTTTATTGCAGTAGATTGCTCTCGTTAACAGTTGACGTTAATGGAGCGTAATGTAATGTAATAAGAAAAATAAAAAGAATAGTTTTAGAAAATGTTATATGAACAAAGTTTTTAATAAGACATCAAAAAACACACCAAAAGCCAAAAAAAAAACGCCAGAACCAGAAACCCATTAAAATAGTTGCATAAAAAAGTGCATGTAAACTTGTAAATAAAGCCATAAAATACGTCAGAGAATCCACAAGAAAACCGGATTTAAAATCTGTCAAAAATGTGTCAAAAAATGTACCAGAAACCTGGTTAAAAATGCGACATGAAACTTGTCAAAAAAAAATGCAACAGAAATGAATAAAATTTGTATGCGAAAAAACATCAATAGAAGTACGAAAAAACATGTCAAATAACAAGTAAAAGTCGCATTGAAATGCAATGAAAAATATTCAAAAATAAACATAATAAACCTTTTTAGTTTCGGCTCTAAATTTAAGTAGTTCACAGCGGCTATAAATTTCATACAAATTTCGCAATTGCGAGCCTCCGTAAATTTAAAGTCGAGACTACAATTTATTATTAGTACGGCGCAATGATACATGTTTAAGATCGTTATAAAAGTCCGCCTTAATAGACTCGTAAAATGCCCATAAAAAGCTCGCAACAAAAAGCAAAATAAAGATTTAGAAAACGGTCCGAAAAACAAAATAAGAACAGCTTCAGAAAACGCTACAAAAATCGGGTAGTTGAAAACAAAACCAGCTTAAGCCATGTTATAAAAAAATGTAAAAAGCGTGCTAAAGAAAGCGACAAGGACCGCACAAGGTATGAGACATAATCATTGTATTGTAAGTGATAGGCCCTGTACACTGCGACCAGAAGAGACCTATTGTGTTGGCCTCTATTATTTAACCCAGGGAGTTGCCGAGGCTCTTTATAAACCTCAATACCCTTCTTGGTTACATGTTTCCTATATCTGCAGGAGTTAAAAACGCCCCTTGCATATGGATCGCTCTGCCCCTTGCCACAGCAGGGCATTCGCAGAGACATAATCATAAAAGCTTCAACAATGAAAACCTGACTTTAATATGAAAGAGCCTAAAACAATTTTGCTGCATTCCTGCCCTTTTAATTAGCTTTCTGAAGCACTTTTTGCAACATTTTCAAGGGCTTCTGTTCCAGCTACAAGTAGATACCTAAATATTTTTTACAACAGTTGCCCTATCCTAGACATCACTTGAAAAGCCTTGACACTCAATATACAAGTTCTGCCAATAAACCCAAACTCTCTAGAGTGTGCAAAAAGTATGGAAATATTCAAATTCGCTCTGAAACACATATGCACACATGGAAGCTTCCAGTTGACTGCAATCTGCTAACACTGAGTATTTATCCTTCCATGTAATTTTGACATTTCCATTTCCGACATATTGGTATGTATATGCCTCGTTAAATCGCCCATACAAGAGTGATGCAGGGCAAATATAGAAGAATGCCTGAGGATATGAAGTGAAATAATATTCTCCGCTCACATCGGCTCTGTCATCCTTCCTTTCCCCATCTCCCATCCAGCACATTGTTTCAAAGTGAGACCAACTAGGTGTATAGGTATGTTTTTCTAACAAAATCAACGGCATCCATGAAGTCTTCATAGCCCAGCAGCACATGTACATGGGGAAGAACAGAGCAGCAAAAAAAAATGAAGAACCCCTTTATCATGACTTCGTCAGCGACCCGTCAATAGGCACTTGACAGCAAGAAAACAGAAAAGCACCCCCACATCCCTGTGCATGTGTGTTTGGTTTTAATTAAACGCAACCTCTAACCCCCGATGCTGTTCATTCAAATGTCACGGGAACGTGTCTAGTTATCCTATCATCGAATAATCATCGGCTGCATGAAATCATGTGAATGCAAAATCGGTTCGCTTCGTCGGGTGCCTATAATAGTTCACAAATAGCTGCAGATGCATTAAAACGTATATCCTTCGGAAATGCCAAACGATATCTACTACGGTGAAGCCCTATCGTCGCGTCGTCCTATGTAAAATGAATGCATCCAGCTGCATCAGCTGCTGTTCTATAGCGAAGTGAGGTCTATATGGAGAAGTGCTCCATAGGAGCAAGCCAATTTTCTCCGAGAATAGGATTTCCCGAAGAGAATTTCAATAAATTTCACTCAAAAGATACAGCCCTGGGGATAGAGCAAGAGAACTCTCCTTCTCGCCCCGAAAACAAATTTTACCATTCCTTGGCAAGAGTGTCAAGTGCTGTCTCAGCAGAGAAAATTCCCTACCGTGGCATTAACATAGAAGAAGAATTGATGTCTGGCTGAGATATAGTTGCAAAGACGTACATTTCTCGGATGCTGGCAAATTTTCACTGACATTCCCGACACCATGCGCAATCTATTGTACATTGCTATCTATCTGTTAAGTGTGGCACTTGAGAGATGAAGATATGCCATCAAATAAGACGGCAAGGCAGTGCAATTAATATTAGCAGGCGTTTAGATTAATACTCCTGCGGAGAAGGGCAATTCTCCAGAATTGGTTACAGTTTGTGATGACATTTATCGACATTAGTTAACGGGGCTTGGAAATTAGTCGCGAGAGATTCAGTTTCAAAAGATATTTGGGAGATTCAGTTTTAATAGATATTTGAAACTGGATCTCTCGCGGCTAATTTTGTTCGTTATCGAACGGAGAAAACTGCTACTACTAAAAAGTACTAGAAAAACGAGAAATGTGCAACACTGCATATCCATTTCCGGCATTAGAATTCTAATAAGTCTGCCAATTGACAGTAAACGTCAGTGTGATCTTTATAATGTTCGCGTGGAAGTTTCGCGCCATTGGGAAGATTTACAAATCTAGTCGACTAGATTAGTCCGGACTTGATGTAACCTGAACACAAAAACGAGATTAGGTCGAGAACGTCACTTTTCTACGTCAGCCATATATGTTAACTGTCAACTCATGCACGAATTTCTTAACTAGATTCGTCGGCTACCCCTCAATAAATGTCAACTGAAACAGCTGCTCATCTGACCGATCTAAGTTAATCAAAATAAATGAGACACATCACGTCAGCCAGCTGTCAGACTAAACTAGATACTTGGACGTCCCCATTATGTTTGCGACACTTATTCTCTTTGGGTGGTAGTTGTTTGACAGCACTTGACTCGATCTCGTTCTTAAACTGCATAGTAAAAACAGGTATAAGCCACAGATTTTCCAGCATTCACATATAAAATGTAATAAAGTGTGCATGTGTCATAGCCGCCCAATACAATAGCAATAGCATGGGAGCGTAGATGTCATGACTGTCATGGACAAGCCCGCCTTTTTGACAGATGAGTAGAATGGAATGAGAAAAATATTACTTAGGTATAAACAATGCAAACCCTCAGTTTCCAAAACAAATCGTGTTAATCGTTTCTCTTTAGCATTCATCGGAACGCTGTCGCCATCTTGTTTTTCCGCAACATGTTGGTTAATGGCAGCGTTGCCACTTGTACTACATATGTAGTACTATGCTACATATTTGGGGGATTTTTTAAGGCTGTACTACATACTACATCGTTACCCCAAAGTACTACATTTCTTAAAATCCATCTAACCATATTACTTTACGAACAACATTTCAAATTTCCCCCATGTGCTTTTATAACTAATGTCGTTTTCCTTTGGGACAAAAAATCAATCTTTTTTTTGATCTAAATCACTTTTCGCGTTCCATTGGGAAAAAAAATCAATCTTTTTTTCGATTCGGAGCACTTTTTGCAGATCTCAATAATTTTTCAGATTTACACATACTGCCACAAATACCCACAGCTGTTTCACGTCATTGAAAGAAGTTTGCTTTGAAAACAAATGCGCAAAGTTTGGTGAAAAGCAAAATAAAGAAATACATAAAAAGCAATGTTGTTGGAGGAATTATTATCTTTATTATCTTCCTCATCATCTGGAAACTACGAATCACCGAAACTACTCCATTTGTGTCTACAACAGGGGAAACATATTTCAAGTCGATATCTATAGCAGATTTTTGCAAAAGCGAATGAAATTTGAACAGCTGATTTTGCTGTCAAATACGCACTAATCCATTCACAAAAGCAGATCAATTTCGTTGCACGTTCCATGAACCGCGATAAATCTGAGATCTGTAAAAGATTTTTAGTGGTCCCAATGGAAAACGACATAAATAAATCGATTTAAAAACTTGGCATCACTCCAAAGTATGTGCAAATCTTCAGCTGAATGCTGTCATTTACGTAGGAATTACAGCCAATTTAAATTTGTTTGTTTATTGTGCTGCACCCACAACAACTGCAAATAACAAATATGGATCGGTTTTTAAAATTAGTTTCAGATTCGGACTGTTATTTTTTTGTGAATTAAAATTATTTTTTTGTTATGTCATTACTATTTATTAGTTTGTTACTTAATGTAAATGTCAATTAAAAAAAAAAATAACAGGTACTACATTTTGTTTGAAAATGCTACATTTTATTAGCTAACGTACTACATTTGCTAAAGACTTTAGTGGCAACGCTGGTTAATGGCATACAAATTAAAAAAAAAAACACTTCAAACAGTCACGGAATGAGTATTCTCGACATTGCGTACGGGGAAAACACAAGAATAATCTATGTATGTTATCAACTATGATGAAAATCTACAGAGTTTCCTTTGCAAACTTGCACACAGGTGGCGGCAGCCTTAAACTAAAATTTAAATATAAATGATATTATTAAATTAATGCTTAATACATACTTCATTAATTTAACTGAAATTTCCTGTAGAATTTTGCGAAGCTCCCACTTCGTTAAAACTTGTCTGATATTTCTAAACGTTCTTTTTTTTCTCATTTCGTTTTGCGGACGAACTGTCACTGTCAAAGTGACATGTAATCTAAAATGGAACCAACATATGACCAACTGGGTGCAGAAACCCATGTTCAGTATAAAATTAAAATATGGCCCTCTGTCTGTAGCACTCAAAGAGGACTTTTTGTTTTAAACCTCTTGATTTGTCCATCACACAAAATTTTGACGTCCCTGTTAAAATAATGTCTTTACCTTTCTGCACCGTGAATTCGAATAAAAGTGAAAAAAACGCATGTTTTCAACGACAAATTAAAACGAACTGAATATGATGTGGCAGGTGGCAGATGACAGTCTCTGCAATACAAGAGAACGATCTTCACAGTTGAAAACAGAAGCTCAAAGCAGAAGTGTATGACGAGGACGACAGTGTACTCGTATTCGTTCTACTAATACCAACTACCCAAAGCAAATCTAATTTGCAGGTGCTGCTGAGGAGAGACCACTTCATGCTTACAATTGCGAGTAGTAAACCGTGAGATACTATTCGGGCAGCTTATACTAATTCAAAAAGTTTTCTCTTTCACTCTTTCAAGTGTTTAGCAAACATAAAAAAAAAAAAAATACCGGCAACCACCCCCTAGAGCAACAGGGCGAACATTTAGTGCTGCTTTTCCCTCTTTACACAATTTTAGTTGCTGTGGAAATTTTGCGACAAAAAAATGCTACTTTTGGGCGAAATAATTTATTCAACAACTATGCAGGTAGGTAGGTGGTACCTCAAAGTGCACAATAACTTGAAAGGGAACCTTGAAGTTTTATTTTTTTTTATATACTTTTCTGTGAGACAATTTTAGAGCCACGTAATAAGTGGAGCGAACTACGGGCCTGGAAATTAGTTAACTTTTGGGTGTTCCTTTTCAGTTGGAGTTGCGGGAAATTAGTTGTCAACGACTGGTTACAACAACTGTGTTTCAGATTGCAAAGGTGAAAGGGCCACATCAAATTTACAAGAAATAAAGGCTTTTCCAATGATAGGTGTTATTGTGAATGACTCGCTATTTCGGTAGCTGTCACTTTTGAAGCTTTTATTCTTTGACATTTGACAAGTAGAAACTACGCCATTACTAAAAATGGAACGATACACGCTTCAACAACGCATTAAAATTATTAAAATTCACTACAAAAATGGTGAAAATCTTACAGTCACAGTTCGCAAAACTAAAGCATTTTTGGTCGTCGTGAAGCACCTTGTCGGTGCAGAAATTGGTGGAAAAATTCGAGCTGTTGGGACAAGTTAGTAATGTGAAGAATAAAACCCGTGCACCTCGCTCAAGAACAACTGAGAATGTTGCTGCTGTAGCCGAAAGTGTTGAAGAAAACCCAGGTTTGTCCATTCCTCGTCGTTCTTTGGAATTGGGCATTCCAATTGCGCTATCGATAGATGATTAATGATTTTTTATGGTCGGTGTTGGATGGTATTGATATGGACAACGTTTACTTTCAACAAGATGGCGCTACGTGCCACATAAGCAACGAAACCATTGATCTTTTACGGGAAAAGTTTCCGGACCGTATTATCTCTCGAAGAGATGATCACAATTGGCCACCGAGATCTTGTGATTTAACACCTTGCGTCTTCTTCCTTTGGGGCCACGTGAAAGATAAGGTCTACGCCAACAGCCCAGCGTCGATTCAAGACCTCAAAGATACAAATTTGTGAGGCTGTCGAGGACATAGGGCAGCCACTTTGCGATTTGGTTATGGAAAATTTCATAAAAAGGATATGGTCCTGTATGCGTGCTCGTGGTGGCCGTTTGGCTGATGTTGGGTTTTATTATTAACGGCATACCTTCCCCTTTATTATGAAGTAGACATCCGATCATTTATCTCAAAAAATTACATTTTTCTTTGAATACCAAAATAACACCCCTTATTGGAAAACCTTTTATAACCTCGAACCATTATTTATTCCATGACCGCCATCCTGATTCCAAACCCCATTAAATAACAATCCGATGTTCAGCTGCGGCATAATTGATATCGTGTATTTTTGCTCATGTAAAATCGGATAACAATTCTCTAATTGTACACACATTCACAAACTGTAACTGACCGCCGGGTATATCCAATATCCATGTTCTGCATCCATCTCTGTTTTTGCTCTTTTTTGTTTGAGTTTCAAAATTGATCCAGTTCTGTGGGCAAACATTTAAATAACAAAAACATATCCGATTGGCGATTGTCCTATTGTCGGTTCCATTTTTTCCGCTTAAACACAAAATAAAGTGAAAAAACATTTTCAATAATTATTATTTTTATAGTTGACTAAATAATGTTATGGATAGAGGGGAGATCCTGGTGGGAATCCACTTGAAGGCTTGGTCTCTACCCCTTCTCACAGAGAGCGAGTGAGTTGATTATTTTCCAGGAAGGTCCTGTTGTAGTAACTTGGGACAATTAATTTTCATAATTGTTAAACCTTGTGTGACCTCTTAATATAATTTTAAATTCAAGTATCGACTTCCCCAACCACCTAATTCTCACACGAGGGATAAGTGAATTTCCACCCCTGCGTTTAGCAATTGAATGCAAATTATTCGCATAATAAAAACATCAGGTTACATTCGAAATCATAACACAAACCACGTAATAATTCCAATCCCATGGATGACGTTACATCACAGACAGCTACACCAGCACAACATATAGTTTTCATTCACAAAATATGGCCAGCGATCACATTCACTCGCTGTAATAGAAACTTCTAACTAAATTGTAATTTATCATCATCATCAATTATGCAGATGTACATGTGTATCTAACACAGTGAACAACATCTGCTTGACACCAGCGGTACAATGGAATGCGAGATTGCACAACGTCAACCAAATTACGGAATGTAATTTTGTCAATCAAATTAGAGAAAATGCAATTACAACAACTTAAAAAGCTGTAGAGACTTCCACAGAGATACATATGGTAGCTCTTGTGACAGAGACAGGCGCTTTATGTTTTCTCATGGAATACACAGATGGTGATACACATTCACTTGCCTGTGCTGATGCTGATTAATGAAAGGCATTCCTTGAAATAAAAGTTGCCTAATTGTGGGAGTGTGCGAAGTGCGATGGCTTGTGTTCTTTAATAAAGTTTGCTTTATTGGATATTCCTCATGGAAATGGGTAACTTTGAAGAACCTGTATCCGGTTTGTAGTGTTTTTATAAATATATTACAGCCATTGGTCTATATTTTTCTGACCTACATAATTTTATCACACATTGTTTATGGCTCGTTGTAAATATTTAGCGACTATCAATAAACGTGAAGACAGAAAGCAACTGCTGATCTATCGAAAACTCTCATTGGTTTTATAGGCTCAAATGGGAACTTCATTCAAATATGGCATAAATAAGCTTTAAAATTATGCAAACATATGAGCCCACCACGGCTTGTAAAGTGGTCCTCCCAACCAGAAAAATGAATAATTTACTTTGAAGTTTAAAAATTGAATATTCGTAACCATTATGTGGGCCACTGTGCCCATACTGAAAAAATTAATAAAACAAAAAACAACAGATTTCTTTTAGGCATACAGATGAGTGGTTTAAAGAACTACTTCCAGAAATAAACAGCTACTAATAGAATGAATGGGAAGTTCAGTCAGTGCCAGCTAAATGTTTAACAAAGAGTATGCAAAGTAGATTACGGCGTTAGTCATTTATACGTTTTACTTTCAATTTTAAATAATATTCCCTTTCGTCAAAAAACAAACTCGATAAGGATTACTTTTCTCTTAATGCTAACGACTCTCCTCCTCAACCATTTCTAACGAATTTATCCAACCAAAGACAGGTCAGCTCCATAAAATACTCTAAACACTGAACACTACACTTAATCAGAAGGATACGACAAAAAACGCGTTGGAAAGGGTGTCGAAAAAAATGTGGAAAAACGCTCCGAACAACAAGTCCAAAAACTAGCCGAAAAATGCACCGAAAAGCTCCTCAAAAACAAGTTAAAAGAAACGAGTCGACAAATGTCAAAAAACAACAGCAAAAATTTGTCGAAAAACGAATTGAAAGGCGCGTCGAAACACAAGTCCAAAAGCGATTTGAAAAAATGTCAAAAAGCGCGTAAAAAACGATCCCTAAAATTGCCGTAACGAATCAAACAATAGGTATCTCAAAAATAAACCAATAAATGAGCGAAAATCTCGTCAGAGACACGTCTTAGACTCGTGAGAAAAATAAACATCAAAACAGATCGAACAGTGTCACAAATGCGTCGAAATGTGTTAAAAATGCTTAAAAAAGGCACGATCTAGAAACTGCGTTAAAAAACTTCCAAAACTCTTCAAAAAACAACTTAAGAAATTAAAATAAAAACAGTGCACTTTTTAAGCTAAAAAAAGACCCATCAAACGCTTTAAAATTGCATGAAAATTGTATTTAAAAAAACATCAAAAACACTTAAAAAACGGCCCAAAAATGCATCAAAAAACGCGATGACACTGACTCTACTTTTTCTAACAAATTTTTCCCTGGTCCGTACAAAACATTAAAACAGAGCAGTGTTATAAAATGCGTCGAAAATGTGTTAAAAATGCTTTTAAAAGACACACCTATGAACGGGTCAAAAGCGCTTTGAAAAATGCTCCTAGAAACGAGTTAAAAACGATTCAAAACTTCACCCAGTAGCGCATAAAAAACATGTTAAAATCGTGTCAAAGCTACTTCAAAAAACGTCCAAAACTCGTCAAAAACACTTCTAAAACGCTTTAAAATTGCATCAAAAATGTATTTAAAAAAGCATCAAAAACACTTCAAAAAACGCCTTAAAAATGTATCAGGTCCGTACAAAAATATTAAAACAGAACAGTGTCATAAAATGCGTCGCAAATGTGTTCAAAATTCTTAAAAAAGACCCATGAACGGGTCAAAAACAAGTTGAAAAAAAAAACTCCTAGAAACGAGTCAAAAATTCAAAAACTCATCCAGTAACGCATCAAAGACATGTTAAAAACGCGTCAAAACTACTTATTAAAACATCCAAAACTCGCCAAAAACATCTTGAGAAATTAAAAAAAACGCGCGCTAAAAAGGTGATAGAAAAGACTCTTAAAAAACACGTCTAAAAAATGCCTTAAAAATATATTTAAAAAACCATCAAAAACACTTGAAAAAACGGCCAAAAATGCATCAGAAAACGCGTCCATACGGGCTCTACTTTTTGTAACAAATATTTCCTAGCTCCGTGTAGAATATACATAAAACATTGCACTTAACAAGGGAAACAAGGAGCAATCCTTTGAAATCATCAAAGTTTGCCCTGCAGTAACTTTCATGGACATGTTGCTCAATATTTTTTCTCTGTCATAAATTAAAATATCGAAGGCAACGTAGATACCATCCCACATAATTGGAAAAATAACGTGTCATATCCTTTTAGATAGCCATAGTCTATATTTCGTAAAAATGCAAATCCCCTCCTTTCTGACTTATTCACAGCTTTTAATAAAATCCTTCAGATTCATGAACACTTTTGGCAAACTCCGTCATCGTTATACCAACACATATAGGTCATTACCTGCTTTATAATTCCATTCCGTGCTGTCATATCCATTTTGTGTCACGGTGAATATACACAAAGCTTTATGACTCGTTATCCTGGTGTTGTAGATAAACCATTCTGGACATTCAAATATATTTTTTTTTTTTTTGAATAAAAATGGAAACGAAAACGACCCACCACCTCTCGTTTGATTTTATGTGGCTGATCGTTTCAGTGCACACAGAAAGGAACAGTTACTCTGTTAATACGGGAAGGGAAAAAAGAATGCATTCCATAATCGAAATTGCCATCTGTATATCGGGATCAAACACAACGCCAACAGACCGTGCACTCGGTCGGTTTATATCCCTTTTATGGGAAAGTACATGATATACTCGTGTGCAGTGTGCACCCCGAAATCCAATCTGCTAGAAGTTTTTTCACTCTCCTTCGAGAGTCGAACATGAAAACGTTCACCTCCCCCATTAGGGGATTGCGATTGTTATGGATGTAGGTGAAAATGTGCTTCAGTCCATGTACAATTTCTTGAGGGTGACTCATGCAGTTTGGTCCGCCGAGTAGCGTCGTTCCTCGTCATTCCATTTTATGGCGGCGGATATATGTGAATTTGATTTAGCCGCACCGAGTGCATGAGAGCTTCAGATAAATTTGCTCGTACACCTTCTCATTAGAGAACCAACTGCAGGATTAAAGGACACGACAGGCTGGTATACTGGTATATACCTGTGTTTGCTTTCCTCAAAGAACTCCCGAGTTCATATTTCGTCCAACCGGATGTGGACAGAGGGGTGATTTCCGTTATTACTGTTACACAGTGCTAGAATGGGATTTACCTCACCTTAGTCTCGGGGAATGGGCCGTAATAAATCTACAAGGGGGTGGAATCCAATTATTTAATTACGTGGAAGTCGCAATTGGCCTTTAGTTGAGTTAAGTCGACTATGGGTATATCCCTTATGGGGATGACATTAAATGAACATTCATCTTGGGCCTAATTACACTCATAGGTTATAAATACAAATCTATACGAATCCCTTATGGTTTCTCATAGGGGAGCAGAGTATTAGCAAAGGTTTCCTTGTCCCTGCGTCGCATATATGGGGACTTTCTCTAAACTCACAAGTTCGGTTTCAAAGGACTCCCTAATTGGATTATCTGTTTTTAAATAGATCTTGAGACATCCTTCAGGTCCTTGGGGAAGAGTGATTGCCATATATACATTTCCATTATCGAAATGTTTCCATGAAATGCGCTGGAATAGTGTGTTCCTTTTGCCATCAATTTCTAACGCTTTTGTGAGTCCTCTCACTGTTTACAAAGAAGGAATAGTAGAAACCCTGTGAGAATATCGCACACACTTGAAAGTTGAAACCCGGGCAAACAAAACTCCATTGAGGATATTCATCTGCATGCAAAGTAACAAGAGGAAATCAGCATAATTTTTTATACCAATAGATACGACTGCGCTTCATCGGAAAGACGGTTCTTTCGAGCTTGTGTACATGGTTACAGGCTCTTACATAGAGTGCGAGATAAAGAAGACTTTGTTTGTGATGGGAATTTAGTAGTTGCTACTTTCACTGTGCTTCGTTCTTTGTTCCCCTTTGGCAAAGATACTCAGACTCACATTGTTTGGCGATTAAAGGTAGACAGAAGTATGTGTTGTCTATTCGCTTTGTGAGGAATACCGACGGATGAGGGATGTAAACCTTTTTTGTGATAAAGCGGTCACAGGGTTCTAGGTGGTGCGACTTTGGACTTAAAAACAGTATTGACAGATTTGTTAATGCTCTTCTGTGTGATGATTGGTAATACGCGTCACGCAAGCAGGAGAGTAGCGCAGACAGCATTTTAAAGGTGCTCCTTTAGGGTCTGTGGTAGACCTAATATTCTGTTATAGTTGTGGAACTATGTGGAACTATGCGTAAATTACTACAACAAGGAAATGACTTCAATGAAATGACGTTTGCACCATAAAACAAGTCTGTTAAAATGGTTAAAGGTTAACGCCCGAAACCAAAACTTCAGCAAAGGCGACCTAAGCTGTCAATGCACTACTAATCTGAAAATGGTATAATAAAACGTTCCTCTGAACTACTTAAATTTGGAGCTCATTGGGCTTCGAAGAGTCTTTTTATCAAAGGAATAGGAAGCCCGTCTGTATCAAAGTTAATGTACGTGGAGCAGAAGGTTCAGCCAACTGAACCTGATTTTTCCTTGGATTTAATGACTGTGTAGCTCCTATCACCAGCTAAAGTACCTCCATCGAGACGTGATTCGCCTAGATTTTACGATTCGCAAAGCTCCTGCAGCATATGGAGGCAGAGATGGTACTGACATATATTTCAAAAAGGGAAATAAAAAGGAACAAAGGGGGGTCTCTACATAAAATATACTAATAAAAAAAAAACCAAGGCAGCAGGAACTTTTATTTATAACAAAAAAAAATTCAATATTCATTTCGAAACACTTTTTGTCATACTTTGCATTGTTTTTTGTTTAATAATAAATAAAATCTTACTTAAAATAAGAAAAGGGGACATTTCGATAATTTTTAAAAAAGTGGGGGTCACAGGTCTTGAGTCTAAAAAATGTGCCAACGCTGTATAGTGGATCTTTTTGTGGTTCGAAATATGTCCGCAAGGAAAATTTGCACAAGATCTAGCTTTGCAAAGTCGAATCGACCCATCTCCGACAAGTTTTGGAGGAAGTTCTTCAGAAATGGAGGAAGTTGTTCACATTTTTCGTCAGGCGGATGGGAGCCTTTGAGCCGTTTAATAAAAATTGTCTTCAAGCATTTTTGCCTAAGTCATTGACGAGCTAAATAAATAAATTGTTGGCATAGGTAGGTATCCCATTCAGAGCTTCGCAGTTATCACAAACATTCGTTTTTTGTGAGTTTCCATTTTTGGCATATAAGTGTGCAGGTCGCCTTTAACCTACAAATATATGTCCATTCCAAATGACCGAGTTCAGAACTCTCTTTCATGAGGGTTATACTCTCGGATGTTTGTCAGATGTTCGCAAGAGCTCAACATATGTGTTTTTCCGTCATTGACGAACTGCTTCATAAGTTAAAGAGAGCTTTATAGAGCTTTTAATGAAAGAACGCATCGTATTCGTCTTCTTCTTTTCTTTTCTCTAAATGTTTACGGGATTTGTTGAATGTCATCGATGCGTCAGTTTTAAGTACCTAAATCAACCGACGCCATTTACTCGATTAGGATCGTTTTCGCTTTTGAACGCGGATTTTAGCCCTACAACTTCAAGTGTAAACCACTTAGAAACTTACTTGACTGTCAGCAAAGTCTTCCCCTCTTATTATTAGCAATAAATTCCACAGCCAGTAGAAAAATACAGAATTACAGCCCTAAGCTGTCCTGCTGCGAATATTTACCACTTCATCTTGAAGATGAGCACCTACTTCAAACTGTTTGTTCATAGTACGGGGTAACGCCTTCAATCAAAAGCCCCACACCGTTCTGACAGAACAACCCACAATCTATTAAAAATTCATAAGCTCCCTCTTGCACCACTTGATCAGCAACAGAATATTGTCCAACACCGTGGACGGCGGACCGGAGCCATTATTTTAATCAACTTTCAACTCGACGTCATTATACAGAGAGAGCTGTTGAGACAATGCAAATTTTACAAAACTCTATCTCTGACGTCTGACCTCTTCCGTTCGTTCCCAAACTATACGAGCTGACTTTCCACAGTCGATGGTGCTCGGATGCGGCCGACAATAATAATAATTGAAGCAAAAGTTCCTCAACGTCATTGTCATCTTGGTTTTAATTAAATCTCAGCATCCGACCCAGTTCTAGTCGAATTTTCTAATAATGAGATATAAACTTGTAGTCTCCAAAGTCCACTATCGTTGGTGGGAGGGGATAGGCAAAACGATGACGGAATAGTCCTTAGAATTCAATTAAAACAGATCCACTTGAAGAATATTTCGCAATAAGACAGAGTGCAAGCGCGTTCAGATAACACGATTACTAATCGCTAACAACTAATTCGACTATATACGAGGAGCAACAAGGGAGGGCAACTGGTCGGATGGCTTGCAAATGAAAAAGGGAGAAGCGCACACAAGCAGGCCGAATGGATGGTGAAAAATGTATCCAGAGAGATGAACCAAGCCATTGGGCGCAAGCAACTAAGACCGATGGTGGTAGGGGGTGTTCTATGTTCGGCACAAACTTCCTTTGGCGGGGCTTGCCTCTAATTGCAATTCAATGGGATATGATGAATGGATAGTTGAACGGAGACTATTCGTCTTTTAAATGGTTCCTTTGTCGGGTGTGTGCTGTTGCTGTTGTTCGTATTGATTACGAATAGAATTGGTAGTAGGTACCCTACGCACTTAATGTGTAACTACAGGTACTCCTTCTATTTTATTCTGTAAAATAAATCACACGCTCTTATACGTCGTTGTGTGACATCACAGTCAGCTTATCCTTATTTGCGTCGATACTCCTTTTTTGAGTTGCACGTCATATTGAGGATACGCAGTCATTAATAACAATCCGATCATCTCTAGAGTTCTTGGCGGATATTTTCATACCGGCAGGTTTGCTAATGTCACCTGCTTTTTAAAACTAAAACTAAAGCGCCCAACGCATTAAATGCGTCGTAGTGCCAACGCATTCATTTGATAGCTGGATAGAATACAAGCTAGCTTATGGGAGGCGACACATAAGCAACGCATATGACACTGGATAAAGCAGGTTCACTTACTATATCTCTGTCCATTGTATGCAATGACAGTTTGCTCATATTAAGATAAAACACCCTCACTGGTGGAAACGTCAAAATCCCGATGACAGTTTAAAAACAAAACATTGGGGACACTCAACTATCTAGTTTAGTAATTCTGACAGCTGTCTGACATCAGTTTTGGTTGGCTAAGATCGGTCATTTGACGTTTATTGAGGGACACGGCTATCCGAAGTTACCAGTTCGGTTATGTGGCTGACGTTGGAAAAGTGACGTTTCCGACCTATGGTTACATCTAGTCCATACCAATCTAGTCGACTTAAGATAACTAGATTTTTGAATGTGCTCATTCGGTCTTTGAAATTATTCTGCAACTGATTTGCCACGAATTTTATGGGAGCGTTCGTTCCATTGAATATGTTAGGGTTGACACACCCGTTGACACAAAAAGCAAGCAACAAATTCAATGGAATTGATCTTTTGAAATGTCATAATCTCAGTTTTTCAATTGTTCAATTGGTTCAATTGTCTGCAAAATTTTCGTTCTTTTAAACACAAGCTGAAAGAACTAGTTTACTTCAGTGACACATTGTTCAGCGTAATACAAGTGTCATAATGTCTTTTCCCAGCAGTTGGGTTTTGTATTAGTTCTTAGCTTGTTCACCTGTGTTCGATTTTTTCATTAGGACAGAGCGTTAAAATAGTAAAATCTTTTCAATACAGCATCCGTTCAATCACTTATGTGCGGAGAAAGTTAACAAGTGAATTTCGACAAGATTGTCATGCAAATCGTCATCACACATCACCGCACCGAGTGCCACATTTTTTGATTTCATGCTCCAAATAATGACGCAACACTTAACACAGCTCGTGACACAATTGATCCATCGTGCTGAAACGTCATATAGGTACTTCCAAGGTTTAGTGACGTCAATTGGGCACAGAAATTGTATTATTTGACACTGTCAGACTTCTTCCTGATTCGTGTCAAACATCTGCATATATTGGATAACCTCAAAAACAACATTTGTCAAGTGAGCTTGAGCTGGAAACTTCTGATTATTTTAGCAAACCGTACCCTATTTGACAATTGGATGGTTTCATATTTTTTTGAAAGAATCAAGGAGTGTAAGGTACCTACTTTAAAGGGAAATAAAGTTGCTTTAATTGTACAATTTTCTTAAACAAACAAAGCCGTGCGTTTAATAAATCGCCCTTTTTGTAGCTCTACTCGCACTTCCATTTCCTGCTCTTTTTCAAAGATGATTTCTCCATAAATAATGACACGTGTCGCTTGAGAATAAAAACCATAAATAATAACCTCACTACATCTCTGAAGCCCCACATTAATTTTTTATATATTTTTTTGTCAAACACGGGCTACCCCAATTCAGATGGTGAGGAAATGAGCATAGCCCGACTTTTATGTCACTAATTAATAATTTTTTGTAAAATATACCTAATGCGCTTATTACATTCATTTACCTCTCCAACACTCCCAAAATGGCGGCTGATCCAAAGGAAACCCTTTGAAAAGCAACCCTTTTTTTATAATGACTTCCCGACGAGACATCAATAAATCTTCTGTTCCAACGTTGGCGGCTGTCACTTGAACAAAATTCAAGCAAATCAAAAAAAACAAAGCTACCGCCACACACATTTCACCGCTTCCAAGCTTAAGTACCAACATCCTATACGATTACGAGCTCCTCTCTCATCCACTGTATATAAATAATTGGAGAAAATTTAATCACATAAAATGAAACGACTCAGCTTTTGTGTTGAAAGAGGGAAAAAAATTATGGAAAAAAGTAAACATCAGACCATAAATTCGTGCATCAATTTCTATAGTCGCCTCCACACCCATACATGCGACTTTTGTGGCACCCACCCCACAGTACACAATTGCTTTCGCATTAATGGGATCAACAGCCCCATCGATTTTTGTTATTCTTCGTTTTTGTCCGCATCTCCTTTTGTATCGTTTTCCTTATTTTCTGCCAAAGAAATAAGAAAGCTAACCTTGTAAACATAAATTTTCCTTTGGCTGTACACTGTACAGGCGGCTGCAAGGGAAGACGATGACGACACCCCCGCACATACGGATAGGTACGGACATTCTGTTTCGAAAAGGAAGCTAAAGTAAAATAAAAGAAATACCCAACGCCGAATGAATTATTCAGGCTTGGGTTGTGCTATAAAAGATTTTGGGAAATGCACATTGGCTGTGGATGTGGATTGTATGGATCGGTTGTCGGTTGTGCGGACGCAGGATGAAGCAACGCACGAAATGGGATTTGGCAGGTCGTAAATGTAGAAAATTATATTCCACTGAATTGAGGAATTGGAAGCCGAGGCAGCAGTATCCTTGGGGAATTCAAGGATTCGGAGTACGAGTACCAGTGTATGATGGAAGAAGCGAAACTCTGTATCGGCGTTGCCTTCAATTAGACGCTTGCAGATAATGTGTGTATTATTATTTAAGCGAAAAGGTGACACTGCGCTATAAATTTTTAATTTTAATTATGCTTCAAGTTGGTTGTTTTTTTTTTGACACAAAAGGACCACTGGAAGCAACACCAAACACGTGACTGATGATTGTTGTGTCATGTGTATGGCAGACGTGTGCATATTGCGTTTAGTACTTTTCCATTTAAGATTACTTGCGACACAAGTGATTTGACCAAAGGCATATAAGATGTACCTAACAGTATTTATGCCGTTTCGCAGGCTATAAGCTATGCATACATAAACAGGGCTGAGTAACAAGGTAAAGCGAATTATTATAGAGCAATAATTTACTTTTACTAGGAAGGACCAATGCTTTTTTTGCGTTCAGCTATTTGTTTGCAAAAATGTTAAATAAAAACCGCAACTATACTTCTCGTTATAAAATGTGGATTATATTATTCATTTCCTTGTTCTCATTGTACATTATGTACATGACAATAAAACTTCACCAAGCGCAACGTCAAGCAACGTAATCATATAACATTAAAAAAAAAAATAAAGACTGTACTAGATTTGTACTAGATTTAAGTTTTAAAATTACATAAATAAATTAAAATTTCATGATAAAATATTTTCAATCTCCGACAATAGCCTACAAAGAAATATGCAGAATAGAAGCGGACACATTCGTTTCGCCTGGACTTACTGCAAAAAAAATTTAGAAAGAACTGACTTTTGTTGGTGTCAGCGAAGATCCAAAAGTTGCTTCAGATGCTGCTAAAAGGAATAGAAAAGGAGTTGTATCAGACAAAATGCATTGTCAAACACCCCCAAATTTAGACCTCGTGTATTTAGAAACGAGACTCTAAAAATCTGAAGGGCAATGGTAAATGTCTTAAAGTCTTACCTAAAGAATTTTGAACAACACTTAGTTATTTGTGACTGGTATGCAAAGAAGTTTCCAAAGTAATTACGTATTCAGCTGGTTAAAGTAATACGAGACGATTTAAAGTCCAACTCAAACCAAAGCTATTCCATTAATGCACATAGCCTGTGGACGTAAGTGGGCTTAAGGTAAGATCAATTTGACATTTCTCTAGTTTTGTCAATATTATATTTTTCAGCCTGCCATAGACGCAACCTACTGGTCTTGTCATTTGGTACAACAGTCTTGCCAATTTTCAAGTTGCTCTGACCTCACCTCTGAGGCTTCAGTTTGGCACTACAATACTGAACTTGAACTAACGGATGGAAAGATACCGAGTGGATATTTATATAGAGTTGTTCTACTATGGTATCTTTATTAGACGTCACTACCGCCATCTAGTGGAGACTGCAGTGATCAAAGCATGTGTGTAGTAGATTACAAAAATTGAATAATCATCATTAATAATCGTGAATATTTATTTCAGAATGTACTAGATTACAGGCGGACATCGAACCATTTAGACACTAGAATGTACTAAAAGTTTTGTTAGGTAGCCGATTGAATATAAATATGAATGGAGTTTTGTAAGCAAAGCAGATAGAATAAATGAGCTTCAAACTACTACGTCCTCAGACAAGTCTAAGCAAACCATTCATTGAATAAAAATATTGGAGAACAGTGAAAGGTGAACAGTGAGCAGCGAAGCGAAACGTTCTAGGAGGACATTTGACCACCACTGCATTTCTTGTAACTCCTCATGTATTTTTATTTGTGGATATTTCTTTATTTTATGCGCAAACAAGTAGTGCGATTTGATAGCCCCTAAAGCTGTTTCGGAGTTGAAAACTTCTTTTGATAAATATTCCGATGGTAGAAAATTATTCATCTTCAACAGAATGGGTGCACTTTTCCATTGGGACAAAGCAACACGCTATAACAAAATTGCTGATTTGAGTTATAAAAAATGATATTTCCCTATAGGACTACCAATCACCTTCTTTAAAGTTTTCCAGATTATGATAAAGTGTCAAGGCCTTCACTTGAATAAGCTACCCAAACGCAGGTAAACAGTCCTACCCAATGAATAAATATTTTCCCCAAATCAACCATTCATCTTAAATCGCCCTACATCTTTTGCCGCCCCGGTTCGACCCCCGTTAAAAAACAATATCGATCAATGTTCCATTAAAATCGCCTACAATTGGCAGAAATTCAAATGAAGGGAATTTAGTTAGTCAGTGAATTGAGTTGTTTATGATCCCGACCTCCACCCACTCAATTTAAGAGAAAAAGGAAACAACTCTTACTGCAAGATCTTTCATTTGAAGTTACTGCGAAAATAATCAAAAACTGCATGTTTGCGATATTCTAATTCACACCGAGATGACCTCATCTCGTCAAGAAAGCAATCATGCGACAGTGCTGCAGAAGAGCATTGCATTGCAAGATTCACGATTCACTTTAGTTCAAGGAAATACTGCACCCCCAACCCCCCTATAACCCAGATTCCTATAAAGTAAAAATCATATCTACGTACACCCCTTTGAGAATAAAATATTGAACTACGTTACCCCTTGGACAATTTTTCATTCCATTCAGTTGGCAATATTTATGGCTCGGACGGGCATTCGCATTGTTGCATTTTTCTTTCCTTGTGCAGAATGCAATATCGCCGCCAGCAGATGGCATCCACTTCCGAGACACAATTAAATGCAAAGTTGACTTTAAAATTTAAGATCCTGCAAGAGTTTTTTTTTTGCGAGCACAGTTACACATGAGTATAAGAGAACGACTGCCTTCATAGAATAAAGGGACATCCCCCACGGATAATTCAACATAAACACTTTTGTCTTGGAAACAATAGCTGGCCGAGTCCAAGAGATCCTTTGGTAAAATTCTTCGTTCGGTTACAACACGACAGTGACAACGATTAAGTACAAACTGTTGCTGCTGTTGGTGCTAGCTCTAGCTGTGATACGAGTAGGTATATACCTACAAAGGATAACCGTAAAGCTTTTAAATGTTCTTTGCTAAACTGAAAGCTGAATTATTTGCTGTGGAACAATTGTGACTGCCAATGTAGATGCGGTCGTCCTTTTGTGAGGAAGAGTGCTCCAGTGCTTGAGAACAAAAACCGCGTTCGCGTTATCAAAAAAGGTTAGAGAATAAAATACTTTTACGCAAATTAATTGTTCGAAAGAGATAGCGCATTGTGTGCGTTGCAGGGATTTTCAGGGAAATTCACATTTTCCAAAAGAAGAAGCATTATTTTGTGAATGAAAATGTATTTTCTTTGTTTGCGAAAGTAATGCGAACATTTATAATCTCTTTCACACCTAAAAGTATTTTGAATAGAATGCAAGGGCAGGTGTAAGTAGCAGGAGACTTCTCTTCAGTTCAAGCGGACCATTTTCTGCAAATCATTGAACCGTAAGGGATCTTTTATGCGGCTCCGGCTCTGGGCCTTAGGCAATTGTCCTGACGTTGTAAAGACGCAAGGTAAACCACTATTCTTGTGAGGACCCGCACCTAAGGTCAAATTGATAGTCTTATCTTGTGGCCACTACTATGTGGGCTTTTCTTTCCCGTCTGATATGATGTGGCTATTATATGTTGCAGTTTGCAGACGACTGGTACGCGCACTTTACCTACCCCATGGTAGTTTGAACTCTTTGCATACGTGTCTGCATTTAAATTGAATTATTCAAGCGAACTTCATTAAATCAGAATACATGGTAATTCATAATTAATTCTGAACGTAATAATTAATTAAGGCTGTTAGCAATTAAACTGAAAAACTTGTCACTCGTCAGAAAAGTATTTAAAAAAGTACTGTCCTATGAATCGCATAATTCAATCTCGTCCAATTAACAAATTTCATAAATATTTCATCAATATATAGTGACAACATTGGCACCAACTGTTTACACATCAAAATAGAAGAGATTAAAAAATGTTTTCACACAACGTTATTGAAAAAATATCCTGATTGCACTATGCAGGTGTTTATCGAACGTGTTAATTTTGCGGTCAGTTCAATTATTTTTTAATAACCTTTACGCTCTTATTGAACATTTATATTTAAAAATAATTTAAAGACTATGTAGTTGAAAATTTGTGTCAGTCTTGCGTCCCTTTCAAACTCACACGATACTAATCTACATTATCATAAGCTACATCCATCTTTAAAGCCACAGATTTACTACAAGCGACTTTGTAACATTCTGCATGCTAAACTCTATTTTTTCGCATGATACTAGAAACACATACTACAACTACAATCTTCTATAACACAAAACCACTACTTGTGTTAATGACAACCTCCCTACTCACTACCATGCAACAAGACTTAAGATTTATGGGCTACATGTTGCTCTGTTTATACGTGCTATACCACAGGCTACACAAAATGCATTTAGTGAGCTAGATTAGAATTATGCTATGATGTGACAAATTTTCCGTAAATTTAGCTACCCTACTAAGAAATATTATGCTACACAACTTACATATCTCTCGAGATACATTTCCTGTGCAACAATTTGTAGTATACGCTACATTCGGTTTTTTTGGGCAACGTTATTAGGATAAGATTTATTTAGCTGCATATTTACACACTACTTTATTAACTCAAAGTGAAAATTCCAACTACGATGTATGCTTCAAAGCTACAATGCAACAATTCTAGTTAACTACACCTTTAAGAATTGAAGTATTATACAAGCTACATGCTGATTGAAAACAACAGCTGGGTAGCTTTATAAAAGCAAAATGCACTGCTATGCTGCAAGTTTTTTTTAAACATCCTACCCAGCTACAAGCGACAAAACTACAGTTTAGTACGCTACAAACACTCAGCTATTGCACTCGACTGCGCGACAAAGTGGGCGAAGTAAATGAGCCTGGCAGTATTCGCTCTTACTGGGAGAGCACTTTATCACATCGGTGACACTGGCAATTCACGACATTGCCAGATGCAACTTCAAAGTCTTTAAAGACTATGTTTACTTTAATATAGACTTTGTCCATGCACATGACATCGACAGGGCTATCAATCTTAATGCGCTACAAATCTGCTTTGGTCTTAAATTATTTACTATAAAATTGTACAGTTCTTTCTACAATGAGGGTCATTTTAATTAAATCCCTAAAGTCCCCCACTGATGGGAATTGCAAAATGTGTATCAACTTCCTTCTCACCCGCATCAACTTCAACAGAAATTTACTGCGAAAGAAAATCCGGAATGAAAATTCGATGAAAACCAAAGAAGAGAAGGTGCTTAGTCATTGGATTTTATTTTCCTCACTTCACTGGCTCTCTAGGAAATTATTCATTTTGCGGAAGGACCTCCCATCAGCGCTTTTATTCCTCTGTATACTGTATAAACACAGACGATAAACAAACGTTGACAATAAGCAGTAAATTTGGCGGAAGTAAGTGTATGGGGAGGTCATAAAATTGAGCGACGCCGATAATGTCCTTATTATGAGGGTGGAAGACATTATTCGAACATTAATTGCGAAATCATGATAAAAATGACCAAACACACTGGGGCTGGGAAGTTTTCATTATTTTCACAGATGTGCTAATAATAATTTGAAATGTCACCGAACGGAAGATGCCAGACTGCGTGGAGTACGGCGACAGTGAGGAAGTTTCACAGAAAGCTGCTTATTTTCTTGAGTATTGAGTTGTTGCCTGTGAAATTGTAAAATAAATAAATGGAATATTGCTGGGAATAAAATAAATTTTGCCACTACAAACATAATGGTACCTGATGGGTTCTTCTTTCAACTGTCACCTCACCTGCTGCAAATAACACTCATCGGGGAATCATTTGGCAACTTTGTGCATCATCAAATATCGTGTTATAAATTTGTAGACTTTTCCTTGGTATAATTTGGGTTAAGTGTGACCCCTGTTCAGAGACAAATTAGACTGAGGTCCGAATTCGCAAGAAGCTTGAATTTTGAAATGTGAAATTTAAATTGGCAAATGTCACGAAATGTCAAAAATGCATTCCATTTGCACCCATAAATTTTGCAAAACAAATGGCTGCCGCTTTCGAGCTCACTTAATTGAAACCTAGGAATAATCGCTACTCATTTTTATCGAGCAACTGAAAAGTCATGTGCGCGGCAAGCCTCACTAAGAATTCTTTAAATGCCGATCAGTTAAAAGGAGTACCTACTCTTTTTCATATTTTAAGTGTTTTATTCAGTCAGTTTTTCAGTTAAAAATTTAAGCCGCAAAGTAATAAGTGCTGCTTTAAAAAAAGGCAGCCAAAGGCCTAAGAGGATTGTTCTTGGACAAAAAGACTTTCAGTAAACTCCAAACACGTTTCTTACAATATTTTCATTCGCGTACGCGGTTTAAATCGAACCCAATCGCACAAAGTCCATACAAGTTTTCATCAAAAATGACAGAAAAAGTGAAAATTAGTAAAACACCGATTAACGAGCAGTTCCTCTCCTGGTTTGGAACAGCTCAGAGAGTTTCAACTGGCAAGAAGGCACTGACAAACATTGACTTATTATAATATGGACTGCTAGTAGCCAACTTCACGCGTGTTCCAAAAATACAGAGCGCTACAGTTTTACAGCGGAAAACAAAATAAACTTGAAACGACCAAGTTTACTTTCATTACAAATTTGCGTGTAGTATGCCTATGCGTTGAGAGGGTGAGAACTAATGTAGGATTTGTGTGTTTTTATACCCTCCATAGGAAGGTATATTCACTTTGCCCATACATTTGTAACGCCAAGAAGGAGTCACCGGAGACCTCATAAAGTATATATATTCTGAATCAGGATCACATTCTGAATCGATTTAGCCATGTCCGTCTGTCTGTCTGTCTGTCTGTCTGTTGAAAGCACGATAGCGCCCAAAGTAATTGACGTAGGTGAATGAAATTTTGTGAAAGGACTTCTTTTTATCGGCGTCAGGTTGGTATTGAAAATGGGCTATGTCGGTCAAGTAGTTCTGGTACCTCCCATACAAAACCAATATTGGACCCATGTGCCTCTCTGTCTGTTGAAAGCACGATAGCGCCCAAAGTAATTGACGTATGTGAATGAAATTTGGTGAGAGCACTTATTTTTATCAGCGTCGGTTTGATATTGAAAACAAGGTATGTCGGTCAAAAAGTTCTGGTACCTCCCATACAAAACCAATATTGGACCCATGTGTCTCTCTGTCTGTTGAAAACACGATGGCGCCCAAAGTAATTGACGTAGCTGAATGAAATTTGGTGAAAGGACTTCCTTTTATCGGCGTCAGGTTGGTATTAAAAATGGGCTATGTCGGTCAAGTAGTTCTGGTATTTTGCATGACTTGTATGCAGTGGAGGGTATCAAAGCATCGGCCAGGCCGATGATAACACTTTTACTTGTTTTTATTTTTATTTTACAATAAAAAAGAGAAGTAAAAATTATGAAATGCAACCCAATATACATATACGCAATGTGCGCCAGAATGCATTCAGCCAATTTATCTCTAATAGGGTTATGAAACAATTTGACTACACATCGAGTCATGTTAATCACATTAATTTTGGCGCTCTAATCTATTCCAAATTAATTGGATTATGTATACGAGTACATTCGATGTACGTAATTAATTTGGTCGTTTTTAAAGTGAGTGTGTACTTAAAACGGTTGCCCTAGAGTGTTTATGAAAATTAATTGAACTATTTCAATCGGTATTATGGACACTATTATATGCTATGCAACCAACACTAAAATTTGTAATAATTACATTTTCCAATTATACATTCGCCATTAAGGTTGAGTGGTTCTGAATATTTTCATTTAAAATAAAGTGTGCTTTGGTTTTTTGTTTAGAGATCGTTTTATTTATGTGGAAAGAGCAGGAGTCATCAGTTAGCAAAAAAAGAAACATCTTCTTGACAGTTTTATGTCAAAGTTACAACCGCACCAACTTGTTGTTACCTTTCCACGTCGGTGAACGCAAGTTCCACCAAAAAGGATAACCCACATTTGAGAAGCATTCATTCATCTCGAGTCCACTCAATATCAATTTGGAAGAACACCCCTCCCACAGTTTGGCTGATTCAGTTACCTCAAAGCGAGTTGCTGAAGATTTATGAACTCGAGTGAAAGTAATTCTAATAAAAATAAAAGATTAAGAAGCAAAAACCCAGATTCAAGTTAATACAATGAACACACGAGGAGCGAGGAAATATGAGATCATCCCCCGACCACTACCTACACGGTTGGCACAGCGCACCATACACGCATTATACGAGTACTTCTAACGTAACAAACAATCAAGGCTGTTCTGAGTCTGTCCACACGATAAATGGTTTATAAAGCAAGCAAAAGCAAGGATGTCCTATACACTGTGGCTGTCGTATAAACCACATACAACCCCTACCCCTGAAGGATGAGAAGTTTTCTCTTTTGATTTCATTATGCCCACGTCTGTGCGCTTTCATTATTTCACCTGCGCGATGGAGATTGTATCATATTTCAGCTTTCCGAGCCACTGAGCTGAGAGAATCCGTTATTATAGATTATGGACGATGATAGCTAATGGCCAGTGGATGGGGGCTTTTGATAAATTTGATATAAGAAGATGGACAAGGACATGTGATATGGATATACCTATACCTATTCGTATATTTGATTAAAGTTAATAATGGTAGTGATTTTTTCTCCACATGATGAGGTGCGGCAAACAAAAAATATTTTCGTCTTTTGTGGATTTTGTTTTATTGGACGTGGGATAGTGAAAGATTTAGACATCTCTGCACAGTTTTATTGGGCTAAATTTTCTTTCCTTTATATTCTAACAATAGGTACTCGTATATCGAACTAGCTCAGAACTACTAATCAAAGAATTTTAACAAGTTGGTTGATGTCAGTACTTAAATTGCTTTCAAATTCCCTGGCGCGTTCTTCAAGTTTTCTTCTTCTGTAAACTCCTTCGTAAATTTGCATAGCGTTCCCCAGCAAATTGATGAGAAATTCGTAAATTCCCGATGCATTCTCCGAGTTTTCTTCTTCTATAAGATCTTCCGTGAATTTGCAAAGCGTTCCCCAGCAAATTGATGAGAAATTCGTAAATTCCCGATGCATTCTCCGAGTTTTCTTCTTCTGTAAGCTCCTCCGTGAATTTGCAAAGCGTTCCCCGGCAAATTGATGAGAAATTCGTAAATTCCCGATGCATTCCCCGAGTTTGCTTCTTCTGTGAATTCCCCCGTAAAATTGTCTAGCATTGATTTGAAATTCAAAGGGCAATTTTTATTGAAAATTCATAAATCCCTGATGCATATTTCAAATTTTTTTCACCAATAAGCTTATCTGTAAATTTGTCTATCGTTCCTCAGTAAGTTTTGCACGAATCCGTTCGATGCTTTCGCATTCTTTCCCTAAATGCTCGCACATGGTTCTTCCGCGTATGTTTTAGCGAATCGTCGTCGATATTTTTTGCCAGAACGTCAACTACTACAAAAATATGATTATGCTATAATAACGTAAAAAGTGTTAAAAAATGTGAAACAATAAATATCACAAATTCCGGTAGCGTTCTCCTCGTCCTCTATATTCACAAAGCCATATATAACAAATGACACAATTTTCTCCGCACAAATTGGCTACTTAGCGAAATTGATTGGCGCCTCGTCGGATGCACAAGAGAGCCTCAAAAATAAACCGCCAATGTCACTTTCTTCTAATTACAGTACTCCTTGGCTGGCAGCCAACAAACTTTTAAAAATAAAAGATCCTTCCTCTGTCTGGGCAGGTCATTGTCGAGTGCAATATTTGCCACGTCTTTGCTGTTTTTGGTTCAGTTTTGCCACAAGGATCGATAGGGATGTGTCAATAATAATAGCCATTGTGAGTTTATCATCCGTAGTCCTGTCTGTATTCAGCACCAGCAGCACTTCCTTTAATATTCGAAGTGAGCTACCACAAGGAGTGCAGATAAGCTTGCACCCAGAGTCATGTTTATCTACTTTGTCGTCCTTCTGCAGAGAGTTGCATACAAGTTATATGAATACTACGACTGACTAAAGGAAGAATCTTCACTGAAACTATGCATTTTATACATTGCCCTAAAGAGAGGTAGAGCTATCTCTGAAATGTAAAACACGTTCGCATGACATTTCTTTGACATTCAGAAGGAGATGGGAAACCACATGAGGGTGTAGTGTATGTAGAAACAATTAAAAGGATCATCAGAGCATTGTTGAACTCTTGACGACGACGTCAGGTAAGTGGAGATGCATTCTTCGCAAGTTATGTCTGCACTACAATTATAGGTACTTCTGCAACTCTGTATTGAAAGTATGTATTTTCTAATTGAAGATGTAGGGGTGCCACAATACCACACTCTTGATAGTTTATTTTTGCTCTGTTCTGTTTCGAGGAAAACCCCAGTCGGACAAAAATCCCCTAAAATATTAAGCCCGCATAATAACGAATGCGTTGGCTTTGCACATAACCTCGTGTTGCAAAACCATTTTGTATTCGCAGCCAAGTGCGGTTGGATTTCTTCTGTGCAGACGGTACAAAGTACTTACCCCATCTCATTACTCAACCCCTCCAGTTTGACCCTGGCGAACAGTACACATAGAGAGCCAAGCAGAAGCCCAGCCAGGACCATGAACATTAACGAGCTTCCACAGAAAGGAAATGCGGCAAACCCATTGAAACAAGGTGTCAGTGCGGTTTTGGTTCGGTGAACCGGCTTCGTTCGGTGATAGGTACCTACTCCTATTACGAGGGTAACTATACCAGTATGGTGCAGTGCATTTGGAAAGGTTGAAGTTCTCTTCTTTTTTTTTGTGAAATCGGCCCAAAATGTGGGAAGCACGTTCATGTTTAATTGACTTTTGTTTGTGTAATTAATCTGAAAACCAAACTGGGTAAGTTATAATTGCACTGAGAATTGGACCCAGAATGACAAACGGTTTTCATGATTTTTTGACGTCAACATGTAACCGAGATTTGTATCTGAGCTTATTTAAATTTTGTTTTGATTTGGGTAGAGTGTATTTTACGTGACAGCTTGACAGAGCGATAAACTTGTTATAATGTTTGCTTTGACATTTTATTGGTAAACATCAGAAGAGGGTTGATGATGTGTTTTATTCTTACATGCGAGCTGAAATAAGTCAACGCACGTTGAGTTCAGCTAGGGACAGCCCAGAATTGTGGAATGGAAATTGTGTGCAACTTTTGGTTTAAATTTATTATTTTTTATCAAAGTTGGAGGGGGTATTGCTTGGTTTCAGTAGGAGCGGGGAAAAAATCCATGGGTTCCGAAAGAAAAATGTGCGAATCATGTCCCGCTTAGGGGATTTATGACAATGTCCCTGCGCCATAAGCCAGGAATTAATTTATTTAAATATAAGATCTCTTCGTAAATCTCTTATTGCTAAGTGTGGCTTCAAATGATGGATTTGATACCCTTTTCTGACACACAGACCTTGAACGGTCAGCTCCTGTAAGTGATATAGCAATTTTTAGCACGAATTCCCAACAAATTGTAATGATAACTCCTAAAACCGCATCAAAATCAGTTCGGTGGCACTCGAGTTAAGCGCAGCCATACGCACTGAACAAAGAAACAGCGCCACCTATTGGATTTATGTCGAAACACATTATTAACACTGGTAGTACTTATTGAAGGAAAAAAACTGTTAAGTATGCAGCCAACACTCGATCGAGTATATTTTTCTACGAACATTGACACAAACTATCCAGGCAAGTTGGCAGTTAATTTACCAAAAAGATCCATCAGAAAAGGAGGGATAGGACGCAACCCTGTGGGATTCATTTACTGACGGATTTAATGGCAGTTTGATATCCGCTAACGAGCTAATACAGTTCTTAAGCTGTCTATAGATTCGGAGTTGACATCAGTGCATAAGCTATTGCAGCCGTTGACGTTTTCAAGCTATTGCAGATGACGTTTTGAAAAGTAAAGCGCCCTCTACCTTGACAAATATGCAACCATTGTACACTCCATGTGATAAGGGCGACACTCGATTGTACATTTTGGGGTATGCAGACTTTTTTCACACCGATTTATATGCCCAGGGTAGCGGTCGGAAGTCGCTTGTCAATGGTTTGGCGTAAATAGATTTAAATGAGTCGCCCAATAGTCGATAATGGGAGACCATAAAAGGTACGAGATCTTGGACTTAAATGCTAGAGCAGGTATACACCCCTTTCATGCGTAAACTGCCTTTTCTCTCCATGTCGGAGGAATATGAACCAGATTTAGGCAAATTATCAGTATGATCTCAAGCACTGACACATGATGACAAAGTAAGTTTTGCAGTTCTTCTGCCACTTTCGTTTCTATGTCAAGCTTTTTAGGAGGTGCTTTAACACCTTTGAGACCTGAAATTAGGCTTCTTAGGTAGATTGACAGAGCTTCCTCTAGCTTCCTCTATGTCATTGCTGGGTTCAAAGTAGATCGGTGCTTAAATAAGCTATAAAAGCTTAAATAGCTAAAATTCGAGCTAACTAGAGAAGCACATTACTGTTGAGGGCCGTTTTCCGACTTTCAAAAGTAAAGCACGAAAACAAGGTCCAATCGAGGGCTAACTCTCATCTGAGAGCTTGAAGTCTCTCCCTTGGGGACAAAGTCGCCCATCAACCTCTCTCCCACAGGTGACATTCAAATTTCCATTTAGATCGAACTTTTCTTAAGAAAAAAAACTAATTTAAAGAGCACTACATTCACTCATCTATTCCAGCACTCGTGGGTCTTGATTTCAACGAGCGATTCTGTCAAATTAATATGCATTACAAATTCCCATCACAACACGTCACCCCATACTCAGCCAACGTATCTAGATCCCCAGACCACTGAGATAAGTTTCCTTGTAAGTCATTCATGTCCAGATCCATATCAGTACTAAATCAGTGCCAAAATGTGCAAGTCAACTCCCCCATCCAGCGCACTAAACACGAGGCCAGATGCCGCAAAACCAATGCCCAAACCAAAACACTCAATTCTCATCAACCGCGCACAGTAACAGCAATTAAATTGCACCCTATGGACACGATCGCGTTTCGAAACCTCCAAACATTATCTTAAATTGGACTGAACTGCGGGGTGTGCCGTGTGCAATATATCCACCCTCCCTGCACAATCAGATGCACTTCTCCCTCGCTGAAAACCAACCCCCACAAGAGATCCGTATCGACGAATCCTCAAAAACAAATGAACGAGGGGAAGGTTCTCAAAAAAATAATCATTTATCTGTCTCAGGGATTCACTCTGCAATTTATTATGTGAAAATTGTTCTCGTTAACAATTTGACCCGCGCGTACCCTGAGACTTAATCACCCTACTCCCCTTCAGGGATGCGAATTGATTTTTCAGAAATTTCCCTCCGGAAGGAGCGAGTGTCTATGCGAGAGCACTGAACTAATCTGCTAAAATGTGTTTCGCTTGCAGTTTACGGATTTCGTCCTCGGAAATCATGCGACAGATCCTATCGTCTGGGGAATTAAAACTCATCACTTATACTTTCATGGTGAGTGTTGTTGTTGTTGTTGCACAGACACAGATATGACTGGGAGCATACGCAAAAAAAAAATATAGCTCCGAGGACTAAATCGCAGGCAGATTTTCAGAATAAACTCACTCGTGGGCCACAATTCTTTGGGGCTGGTAAAATCCGAAATGATGCCGTAGTCGTATCTCCCCGAAACAACATCAGCAAATATACAGCAGCGGTACACACTGGGGACACCGCAAGCGAAAAGCCTCATCCTCATTATGATGATTTGAATCGTTAGACGCTCGAGTTGGCGCGGCGATAGTGCTGAGCGATTTACAATGACTCTGGGTATGCGATGTGCAAATACTTTTACATCGCAGAGAGTGAAGTGTGTAAATGTGTTGGAATTGCATAAACAAGAGCGGCCATGCAAGGGCGCAGGGGTCCTGTGTCATTTTCATAAAAGCGGTTTGGGGGCCAAAGTATGGTTTGCAAGAAAGAAACAAGAGATATTTTCCAATATTTTATGAACAGGCTCAGTCTTTCGATTACGAAAATTTGCACCGAAAATCCAAGTGTCAGACATATTTTTCACGCACAAAATGCGAGTTGACTTTTGAGAGACGGTATATAGAACTTTCGGATACCTCTTTTGGGCAGTGAATGTCTTAAAGAAAAGTGTAGTAGACGCCCATGTTCTACACAGAATTGTAGACCATTTTAACATGCTTATAACGCTCTGTTATGTGTAAAGGATATTTACTCTACAACAAATCTAATTCGTATCTAAATTAAAAAGAGAGCTCGTTAGGTACTCCAAACTCAAGCGAAGCCAGACGTGACTCTATTTGCACATAATTTTGTATTTAGTACGGACACTAGATGGGCCGTCGGTATTTTTCGACTGCATTGTGTAGGTAGTCGTTGACCTGGATCTCCTATGAATTTTTGGTCTCATTTCATTCGATATTACGACCTGTAACTTTTATATTTCATTGGAGTTTTAAATTACTGGCCAACGAGACGTATGCATTTTTACATCAGCCCTGTCAGGACCTTTTTAGTTTCAATTTTATCCAACAGTCACATAATTATTGTTTTTTCTGAGGTCAAACCTGTTTCACAGTTGTCTGTTTCGTTAACCAATGAATAATTGCGCCCAATCTCTGACAGTCTACTTCTTACAGTAACCGGAAGTTTGTACGGCCTTTATCAGAAAGATTGGCGCCCTAACAAAAAAGGTATTTAATATTTATAATCAATATCATCTTTTGTCAAAAACCTTTTCCTTTTCTGTCTTAATTTCATATCCGTCAAATGTAATTGTTTGATTCCACAAACAAAAGAGTCCGCCATATTGTTTTCACAAATATTTGCTACGAAACAGTGAAACAGAATTTTTAATGTTTCGTGACAGCAATAAATATGAATTTGGATATAGCAAACGCTAGAGCACCGAATTATGTCAAAAGAACAACTTTTAGTTTGTAGACAAACAACCAAGAAGTCGGATGTCACAGTCAGTGGGACGGTCAAGTATCTTGTTTAGTAAGTGTGACAGCTGCCTGACTTGATGTCTTAGGCCCTAGTGATAGCCATACATAAGATGAAACCATACAAATTTTCTTTTTTCTTTTTTTGACCACTTAGACCTAACGGTGGAACTCAACCTTGGTCTTAAAATGTTGCCCATAAATATTGTAAAATTAGTTTCTTAAGAAATAAGCAAATAATCTTAAAATTTTCAAGAAAAATAATTTGTCTGTACAAAAAAACTTTTTCTGAGCAAATTCTCACTTCCATTTCTTTACTGTTCCATCTGTCAGAAATTTGGTTTCGCATGGAATCCAATTTGTGTTTGTTGAATTTGTTTTCGTAGGGAAATAATTTTCTGACTCACTTTTTGCTATGACCACCTTAGCAAAAAAAAGACTCATTTTCACACCGTTCCAACTTTTTCATTTGCATTTTACGTATGGCTATAACTGAGGCCTTAGATCGGTCAGCTATTTTAGTTGACATTTATGGTGGGGTAGCCGACGAATCTAGTCAAGAACGTGACTAAGTATCCGAACTGTCAATTTACACTTCGGATATGGCTGACATAGGAGAAGTGACGTTCCCGACCAATCTAGTTTTAGCGTTCGGGTTAGATCTAGTCCAGACCAGTCAAGTCGACTTAATAGATTGATAGTTGATTTTATTCATTTCATACTTAAACTTGTAATAATATTCATGAAAGAATGAACTAATATAACTTTTTGTACTTTTCTGAGCTTAAAAGCGCGTGACGCCAAGTTTCGATATGAATTTCCGATTAAGTAGAATTTCCTCGGAAAGTAGTTCAGGTTAGAAAAATTACTTAATGAAGTTTCAATTCCGAATGGGCATCCTAATTGTTGTGTGGCAACATTTTAGAATTCGACTGAAAATTTAGGCCAAAAATATTCACAAAATTTATGTCTTAGCTCGATATTTTCTGAGACTTCCTATCATACAAACATCCTTGCTGATCACACTGTAAGTAAAACACCACGAACCCTTTGGCCTTTGTTTGTTTGAGTTCATTCACTGTAAACTGTCGGTGCCTGAGGCTGGCGAATCTATTGAACTTCCTGTTTACTGACAATGCAAGTAACAGATGTAGGTAATCTTTAAAATTGGCAACAGAGCGTTTTTGTATTTGCCAATATTTAAGACATGCATTGAGCGGTCTTTGTTCGTTTTCGAAACAATGGATGCCATGGTCTGAGGGTTGTGTTAGCAGTTCTTTTATCAATTAGCAGAATGCAATTTTCTGATAAATGTGGGCTCCGTGAATCGGTGAATGTGATGAACTTCTGAGCAAGGTTTAACAACCAGGAAGACATTAAGTGTCCGTAGGTTTTTTTACAGCGCCATCTCTTGCTTAAGTTTGACCAATCACCCGATACTTTGGCTGTTGTGAAAATGATTCTGAATTCAGATATCTACTAACTTACATAAAAGGTTTGTTCTGTTCCTTATAAAAATAAAACTAAGCGACGAATGGTTGTGAGAAGCTATACCCATGACATCTTGCGTTAAATCCTTGCTCCGTTTAATTTTTTACACAAATTAAATTGACTCAACCTAGCAATGTCCTTTTGACAGCGCCTCCAATCTGCTTTACCTTCAAAAATCTTCTGACAACAAACAAATTGTTTAACCATATCCGCATGTATTCCCAGTTGACGGCTCCATAAATGTCTAGTGACATCCGCATCCGCATCAGCATCCGTTCTAATTTACCAAGAGAAAATAAATCTCTCTCCCTCATAGTAGTGGCTATGAAAGAGTAACTTAATTTACCGCAGCCGTCAGGCATAAGTCAAAAGCTTTTTAACCATCTCAGCCAATAGATTAATTTCCGCCTTCGCGCCAAGGACTTTTTTCCGGTGAATTCCTTTTTCTTTCCATTGTTCAGCTTTGTCACCTCGGCAAAAGGAAATTCGCCCTTGCAAATAATAAATTTCCCTCGCCCTAGCAGTTAGCGAGGTAATTGCTTTCAACGGGCACCCGATCCTGGCCTATCACAATTGTTCTCTGTCGAAAAATATTTGTACGTAGGTACCGACCGACGACAGCAGGCCGGCCTCCAAGTTGGATGCAGTTTTGCCATGGCATGCACAATTGCACACCCTTGAAAGGGTAAGTCAGTCGCGTCTTAAGTTTCCGGTACTTTGCAACACAGGGCCGCTCAACATTTTCCCCACATTCATCTTGTGGCTCCGAGTGCAGCCGTGGACCGGGAGAGGGTGCAGTAAGTGCATTGTGTCAGGTGTTATGGTTAGAATGGCCATAAATTTATATATACCTCTCTCTTGGTGCTGTGGCAGGGCACAAGGAGCAAACTTATCCATAACCCGCATACCTGCCACATTCATGCAGTGCTCTGTTAAGTGGCCCTGAAATGAGTCAGCATCCTTCACGGCGAACAAGGAGCAAATCCACAAAATGTGAATGTGTTATGGAAATTTTCCAGTGGCACAGTTGTTGTCGGGCATTACCTACCCCTTCCCTTCGGAAGGAGTTAAGAAATTTAGTGCAATACCATTGGGGGATAAGTTATATCCTCCCGAGAAGGAGCAGGACGTGTGCCGGTTTGTTGTCTTTTGTCGGAATATATTCGAGAAAGTTCGCACGTTTTTCAAATGCAATCAGGACGACACAGTATGAAATGCAGCAAAGGGAATGAAAGTTGTATCACAATCAGAAGTGTGAACAGGAAACACAATGGCGGCGCACCGAGAACTGTTGTTTGGTTAGATTAAATTATTGCGACGCTTTGTTGGGTAGATGTCTGGCAGTCAGATCTATAAACAAATACAGGCAGTGACTCCTTGCTTCATAACTTACTCAAGGATGCATGAGGAATGGAGCTGGCTGTCAGCACTGGTCTAAATAAATTGGGAGCCGAAAAGTCGTCCAGGCGTTGTGGTTGGTTTCTTTTGCAAATGCTTCGACAGGTCCTTGACAGTGGCAAATAACGACAGTGCATACGTTCTGCTCCTGCAAACCATACTTACAAATATATCATAACATTCCAATTGGATGCATTCAATTCAATACAGCTCCTGATGATTGCTCAATGACAGGATAGCAGCACACGGCCCACAGACGACGACTATTGGCATATAAAGGATGTGAGACATTATCTTTAATTAAGAGTGCCAGGCAGCAGACATTACACTTACACACAGTTCACAGTTCACAGTTGTGACAGAAGTTTCTCTTATTAAAGGGGCCTATTGACGGGACGCTGACAAAGTCATGATAAAGGACTCCTTGTGCAGCCATCAGCCTGTATGTGGGGTACCTTTGATATTCAAATGGGAGGAATCCATACACACATGCTCTGTGAAGTGTCATGCTTCCTTTCAAGTGAAACAATCTGAAGACGACGATAACGTGTCACATTCCCTGTGACACCCGCAGTCAAGTGGGTGTGCATGAACCAATTTCCTCTTTGCTTTACTAAATATAACGGAGGACGCGGGTTGTGTGAAATATGAATATTCAGTGTTTCCACTGAACCGGAAGGTTGGCTTTCTCTCCCTTTGGAGGCTAATTTTGCGCTTCATTCGGTTGTTGGCTGGGGATTTATTTCTTGGTGTAATAAAGGCTCTCGCGAAGGCACTCAACCTAGAAACAAAAAATCACGACGCGTTATCTTTCACACGCATGTCGAAGTCAAATTTTCTCGTAGTAAATGAGTTTAAATTGTCATTCACGAGGGTAAGTCTCACTAAGGCCTTTGACAGACAGGGGGTTGTACCTACTGCTTTACTCCGAAGGGTGCAGCTGGCAATAACCTGTGTCATCCACCGGATATTTTTTTAGCCATACGGAGCTCCTGACTGATAGTCCTTTAGGAAACAAGCTTTATTTTTGTGAACTGTACAGGATGATGTCCGAAAGCGATTCTTAAAAGCATCTGCCGCGACCCAAGCGAGGGGCGTAAACGAAAAGGAGCGTCGATGAATTGTCTCATAGATGGCTTCGCCTGAAATTCGGTTGTCTCGTTTAGTGACTGACTTGCAAGAGATGGAAACTAATGAACAGCATACATATATGCGACTTATTCTCGACTCAATTGGAACCTTGCTAACTCTTATCCACGCCTAGAAGCAGAAGGAATTTTAAGATCGCGGCTCAAAAATTTAGATTGCTGCGGGTAAAAATGAATACATAACTGGAACTAAAAAAATGGTTCGTAGGGACCCTAGGCCTAGCTTCCCACAACCATTCGTTTTGTGCGAGACTCACGCAAGAACTTAAGCTGCCTATTTAAGATTAAGATTGGCCAAATTTTTCTTCAGTCTATCAAAATGAGCTGCGATTTACTTCAAAATTTCCCTTGGTACGTCCGCGTCCATATCCATTTATTGCTTAATACCGCTCAGTTTAAAATTGTGGGCCAGTTGACAATCCCATCCCATGTCAAAATTCGAAAGTTCATTCATATCGAGTGCGACTCTTGCATCAAAGGACATTAACCTACGAACAACAACAATGACTCATTTTCCCTTTGTCCCCGGATACGCCCTTTTACAAAAACAAAAATTTCCCAGAAGACTTGAAACATTTCCCATCGCACCTTTGAGCTGGAAATTCATTTTCAATAGAAAGTCATGCTTAATAGCAATTACAAATGTGCACTATAGGTGTGACCTCAATACACTAATGAAGACATAAATTAACCGACATTCATATTCTCTATGAATGATGCACGGACTAGCAGCGACTAAGGGTGAGCCATTGGGATTATTCCGAAACCCCACCTCCCAATGTAGCCGCACATGCGACAATATCGAAATAGCGTGCCGGGTGCCGCGCCAGTCACTCTCCAACCCGGAACCGCTTATCAATTGAAGGAACATTATTCTCAGAGAGAAACATTAGCGGTCGGTCTAGACAGTCCCTTTTTTGTGCCTCACGTCACATGGCAATAGACTTTAACAAATTGCCATTGCATTACTATGGTCGCGTTTGCAATGTAAAGCCCTCGGCGAAGCACCCTTTCAGGCCGAGTATTTGCAATTCATGAACAACCGCCTATAAATAAAACTGTCATTCGAACGGATACAAGTGAAAAAAAAAATGTTCAGCTACCCAGCCCCATAGCGAACACCCAGAGCTGGACAGGTGGAAGGGCTTATACAATTCGCACAGCGTGGGATTTTATGGGAAATTTTTCAAATACATATTTCCAACGCACAACAAGCATACACTGTGCGGGTGGACTCGAAGCACAGTTGCAATGCAGCCACCTGAGCCTGTGACTCCGTATTAGTTGCGTGTAAGTGGATATTTGTGGAAAATTGTTTTATATTTGATTTTCAGATAGGTTCTATGAAAAACGCTTAAAGGGCGACTTTGGTAAGGCGTTTGGAACAGGGCTTTCAGATAAGTGTCATTCAAAAGCATATTATATGCTTGTGTGTAGCTCTGTCTGAGTAAATGATCGGTCTTTCGGCTCTCGGATATGAAACGCATTGTATTAAATTTGAGGCGGTTTTAGACGAGTTTCGGGACGCTTTTTTGACCAGTTTCTCTACGTGTTTTTGACGTGTTTTTTTAATACGTTTTTGAGTCATTTTTCGACGATTTTGGATGAGGCGTTTTTTGATGGTTCGATAATGTTCGACAGGCTTTGGATTGTTTTTTTTTTTAATATATTTTCCACCCGTTTATTAAAGAGATTTCGACGTTTATTTCATCCTGTTTATGGACATTTTTTTGGCCGACGCGTATTTGGGTGAGTTTTTCTATTTTTCTCGATGGGTTTATCGAATTTTTTTTGTATTCGCGTTTTCCAAACCGTTTTGCTGACACTTTTTACATTAATTTTTGTAAACGCTTGACGACTCCATTTTCGCATTTTTTTGACGGATTTGGACGCGTTTTAGAACATGTTTTTTCAAGTCATTTTGCGTCTACCCTTTTTTTGTGTTTTTTAGGCGTTTTTACTGAGTGCTTTAAACGTTTTTGTACGCATTTTTTGACTCGTTTTTGATGCGTTTTTTGACACATTTTCCTATGACTTTGTATGGTTTTTGGATTAATTTCTCGATGGGTTCTTTGAGTGTTTTTTATTCTTTCCGACTCATTTTTGAGGCGTTTTCTGGCGAGTTTTTGTTGCGTTATTAAAGGCGATTTTGACACATTTGTAATGAGTTTTATGACGGTTTTGAGTCCTTCTTCCATTTATTTTTCGATGCATCTTTCGACGCTTTTTGGACGAGGTTTTAAACGAATTTTTTAAGCGTTGTTGTCGACACGATTTTGGCTATTTTTTTGAACACCTTTTTGGCACATTTCAAAACTTCTGTGGGAACTTTTTTAAACGACATTTTCGATGCATTTTTGGTCTTGTTTTTTGACCAGTATTTGCTGCGATTTTTGCCACGATTTTGGAATCTGTTTGTGAGACTTTTTAAGACATTTTTCGAATTATCCGCCGCTGTTTCTTAGAAGCGCTTTTCGTGTTTTCGACAGGATTTTCGGAGCGTTTTTTAACGTCTTTTTTAGATCATTTTTAACGCAGCTTTTGCACGTCATTTGATGCTTTTTGGACGCGTTTTTGACTCGATTTTAACGGCTTTTTTTGACACGGTTTTAACACCATTTCAACACGATTTTGCTGCCTTTTTCGAAGCGTTTTTGACAAGGGCACTCATTCCGTAATTTTTCAGCCGATTATCGTCGAAACGATAGATCTCAAAAAGAAGCAACTAAGTGCCGAAATTACGAGTTTGAGACCTTAATTCAGTTCATTTTCCACAAATATAATGAAAGCTGTCGATAGTGAAACAAATTCGGGCAGAACATAACTTCTTTTGGTCATCAAAGTTTCAAAAACGATATCGTCCCGACGGAATCTACCCCAAGTTTTTTAATAAATAATTAGTGCGAAATACTAAGGTGCACTACATCAAGTAACTGACCGATTAGTACTTTTCATATCTATTAACATTAAGGGCAAACCCATTCTGGAATTACTTCGCCCACATTGTTCGTAACCGCTTGGCCAATTCTTGATCTCTGACATGTTTACAAAGTGCCACGAACTTAACCGACACTTTGTCAGCAGTAACTCTGTAGATGGAACGGAGGCAAATCAAATCAACAATTCGACGTCATGCGGCACTACAAAGATAATCATCTCTGAGTATTCAAATAAAAACTACTGCCCTTATTTGAATAGGATGGATTGCAACGAAAAATCCCCTTCAACACCGTAAATCAAAGACACATGCTGCTTGCAATATTCGCTCATGCTGGAATCTACTACAATCGTCCGAAGCAAAGTCGCACAACCCTATCAATCAGAAAAATGCAAAAAAGAGGCAAGGAACAAGGAAGCAAGAAGCATGAAGCAACCATCCAATTCCAATCCAATCAGAATATTTTTGATCTGCCTCTGCGTTCTGCTTTTGCCAGTTGCCACAATGTTCATTGGAAGTTGGAGTTGGCTTCTAATCTATTACACACAACTCGAACACCAACTCTCCAACGTGTATGAGCGTGAGTATTCTTCTTGTGTTGTAGAAAACTCGTCAGCATGTTGCTGGCAATCCACCACCGTACAGTTTTCAGTTTTCATCCATCCGATCCGGACCGTTACCGTGCTGCGAAACAAGTGTTAAAAGTTGTTTCAGTTCGTTAGAAATGGTCGTTTGCGAAGGACGTCTCCGCGCATAGTTTCTTCACGCACCTACCGGTTTTTTCTGCACCCCTTTTGCCTACTAGTTACAAACAACAAACAAGTCTGCACTCAGCTAAGCAACAAAAAGAAACCCATCCACACGTACTAAATAGTGCAATAAATTCATCAAGTGATTTATTTTAAAAAAATATATGCAAAATAATTGTGCGCTCTCCTTGAAGCTGTACCTGCAAGTGTGCAGTTTTATCAAAATTAGCCGAAAAAGTTAAACCTATAAAAATACAAGCTGTAAAGTGTGCGAATAAAAAATCCCATTCAAGCCGTGTGTAGTTTGTTGCCCATTGTATCTATAGATACTTTGGTGGTGCGCTTCGTGTTTTCCATTTCGTTTTTTGTTTGTCGCGGTTCTTTCTTTTTTTTGTTCGTTCTTTTTATGGTGTTCATCATATATTTTTTTTTTTTACAATCAACCATACTTTGTGTAATAAAAGTCAAGTCAGGTTTTCGTATTTATGTTTGCCCACCTTTGTGTTACAATAAGACGGTGATCGGGTGCGCGGTAGAGTGAGCGAGATAGTAGTCGAACGTGTCTCGTAGATACACCGTGTGGAATTGGAATAGTCAAAGGAAAAGAAGTGCGGTTTTGGTGGTGCTCGGTGCTGCTACTTGCCTGCTGCTGTTAGTGGCATCGATGTCCAAGAAGTAAGGTAGCAGTGCGGCGGCATCTGCATATGTGTGGCATTTCACCTGTGTTTGTGTGCGAGTTTGTGTGTAAATTCGAGGTGTTCTCCTCTTCTCTGCCTACCAGAAGCGGTTTGTTTTCGTTTAGGCTTTTCTTGTAAATTCCAATTTGAAATTGCGAACGTGTTACAGTGGTCTTCAGAGCGATGCACTGACTCTGCCATGCCCAAGTACCTACCATCTACCAATACCAACTACCGACGAGAACGAAAATGCACGTCATAATTACCTGAGTGAAAACAAGAGAAAAAGAAAAATATAGTCAAGCGCTGTCTCGAAAGGATACTCGCTAGAAACTGAATCAAAATCTAGTTTAGCTACTGGTTTTCCAACGAATCTATATCTGTACCGTGCACAAGTGTCTGTTGCGGATGCACCTGGTCCAGAGAGGAGGCTCTGCTCTGATTTTGTCTCTGGCTAAACGACTAATATCTACTCTAACCACTCCGTGGGACTGGAGTCAACGTACGCATAGAGATAAATTCTTCTTCGATCGGTTGTTACCGTGTAAACGAGTATCGTTGAGCCGGAATATATTTTATTAAACACCGTGGATTTGGATTACGGGCGATTGATTTGAATGGACTCTCGTAAATGATGGTGAGTTTGTTGCTTAATTAAAATTATCTGTTTCACGTTCGAATTTAGGACTGATAAAAATAGACATGAATCGAATAGTTTTATCCGGCGCGACAGCCAAACACCACCGAGAAACCAAAATCAGGAATGTGCGTTAGTCAGGTCTCGGGCATTTTGAGATGCGAGATGAATATCAATTGGGTACATGATCGGCTTGCTGTCGATCGTTTTTATGCAAATTATGGAAATCTTTTCCAATTGTGGCTTTTGGGGGAGAATATTTTTTTAATTTCGTGTTCGGTTTGTTTAAGGCTGATCTTTGAATTTGAATTGATTCTTGGACACGACGAGGATTTGGGGGAAAGATCGAGAAAGAATCAGTGAGCCGGAGGCTAGACGAATTTTTGTAGGACTTTTTCTGCTTTCTTAATAATAGTTTGGTACCTATACCTGCTTTTAGAAATAATGCAAATATTAAAATAGTGGTAGTGATTTTTTGCAAAAACGAACGCTAAAGAGAAAAATAAATAGGACCGCAATTGGTTCTCTGCATAAGTTGCAGATATATTCTCCTACTCTTGACCGAAAACGAGATATGGCGGTGGTTACTCTAGAGGTTTTTAAGGCCCAGTAAGCCGAGATTAATACTTTTTTTTCCAAAATGGAGACATAATTAATTTTCATTAAATATTGCTAGAAACGCAGCAGCAAAGAATAAGACCACGAGTCCACATAGTTTGTCAAAAAATTAAAGAGAAAAGAAACATAAGTGTGCAGTTTAGCAGTTTCGGAGAGTACTTATCGAGGATACCTATTTAATTCAAAGGTAGTAGAAGATGTATAACAACATAATTTGACCCTAAAATGGAGAATGTCCAACAACGATCGAGGGTGAGGGATTTGAAGTAGCGATGTTTCAAATATTTGGGACCAATTATAGACGAATAGATTTTATGTGTCACAATAAATAAACCCGAACATTTGAGGTGCCATGCTTGCTAAGGTATGTAGGTTTAGCCCTTAAAAGTGTTTCGGCTAAAGCGGCGTCGTCTAGCTAGGTATACGTCTACTTTATGCCTTCATTGCTGTTGACTGAATAAACTCCAACGTATTGCCTACAAGCTACTCTAGTGCCCGCGCAGTGGCTTAGTGGTTAGTGTGTTGGAGTACTAAGCGAGGGGTCCCAGGTTCGAATCCCGAGAAAACCCAAATTCCAACTCAAAGTTTTTTTACACTGCGCTACCTCTCGCGAACTTCTGACAAACATCCGATAGTATAACTGTCATGAAGAAGCTTCTCAATTAGCCGTTTGGACTCGGCATAAAATTGTAGATCGCTTCCATTCGTCCCTAAAATGAAAAACTCACACAAAACGAATGGTTGTGAGAAGCTAGGCCCAGGGTCCCTACCGACCTGTTGCGCCAACTATTTATTTATTTTTATTGCCCACAAGCTTGATATATGGCTGCCTGCTAGTAGTTTGTACGATCGATTCTGAAATGTAGAGCAGGGATGCCAGATCGTGCGTAATTACCCATGTCGTGGGCAGTTGCTTTTCCAAAGAAGCTAAAAGGGCGAAGAAAGGTCATTTTAACACCTCTTGGAACAAAATAAAAAGGATTTTCAAATACTGAATCTGAAAAAAGAACCATTTGAATTCAATAAAAAAGAGAAGACTCTTTTTATTTTATTGTTTTTTGTTAATTTGTCTGCTTTTTATATCTATATAGTATATCTATTCATTTATTTATATTTTCGTGGAGAATATCGTGCGGTTTTTGAAACAACGGCATGGACAAAAAGTAGATACTTTTGATAATCGTCGTGGGCAAGTCAGTCCGAAAAGTCTGGCATCACTGTGTGAAGTTGTTCACATCAAATGGCTATCGACCACTTTCTTCCGCAAGTTCAAAGGAATTTGTTTGACTAAAGATTGAGATATAAGAGGAATTGACGAACTACAAAGACAAACTATGGTTAAATTTCCGATTGTTGAATATTCCAAGTTGAGTGGTTCTAGTTTTGAACAGGAACGAGGTGCTACGGATGTAGCAGTAGGTTAGGTTAGGTTGAGCTTAAACGGCTGCCAACTATACGCCAGCGCACTTAAACCATTGATAGGTCCATTTTACGACCATTAACTAAGTAGATATTAAACAGACCGTCAGCTCAGAAAACTTATGAGGAACTGCCTACAATCTGTTTTGCGCACATGCACACATGCACTTGCACATGGTTGCTATAAACGCAGCAAGGAATAAAAACACGAGTCTACTACCTACCTAGTTTGACAATTAAAAACAAACAGATGAGAAACATCAGTGTGCAGTTCAGCAGGTTCAGAAAGTGCGTGAAGGTCCGCTTGCTTCGTCAAATTGGTCGCACAGATTTCCGACTTTCCGAATTCTAACCAAACTTTCATTGAGATACCCAATTATGTCGGAAGTATATACTGTACTTATGCACCTCGAGGGGACTACAAAAAGACTCTAAAACCGACAACTGCATAGCAGGTCTTACCTTTCGCGAATTTTTGATTTAATAAAGCTGATGCGTAAAATACACCTCACTATTGAAATCCTTCGCAGATTCCCATTTAAACAGTGCCTTCTTTAGCTCTTTGGTCGGACAAAATATATTGACTTCTGTTCTGTTGGTTTAGCCGGTTTATTTGCCAAAAAGAAAAAAATGGTCACCACATTGTTATACTGTCGTGGGAAGGTCATTAGGTTTTTTTTTTAAGCTCACCCAATCCGCAAGGCTTCAAACTCAAATTGTGCATTACAATCTTATTTGGAAGACTATAACTTGCTTGGCTTATGAAGTTTCTTAAAGTGTCTTTCGATTTATCTGAACGTTTAGTGAGATTGAAAGGTTTGACTGTTTGTTAACCACTTCAAACTGCTCGCCCAATTCCTGTGAATCTCTAAAAAATATAGAGCTTAGCGTTGAGCATCATTTAGGTTATATTTTCATTTTGATACACACAAAGCTAACATTTTTAGATGTCACAGCTCACAGAGTTTGCTTTGGTTATCGTTTTTCTGGTGGTTACTTCTTTTTCGTCGACATTGCCACTAGGCTAGAGGAAAATAGTAGAAAAAATACTGCATCGATGCATATTTCAGGAGTCTGCGCTTAAAAATTCGCGGACACAGCTTGAAACTCCGCAGGTAGTGTCGACTTACGAGTGTCGAGGTGGTAGACCGGTTTCCAAATGTAGCAAAATACAGGCCAACGTCAACTGGGTTTATATCTCAAAAACGTCTGATTAATTTTGTTTACCTCATCGAACTGCATGACACCGCATAATTGGGCCGGGTGGCGAGTAGTACATGATGGACCTCTGAAGTATTCTCCTTCATAATCAGCTAAAGGCACATTTTCGAAACAGAAACAATGTCCAAAACGATAGTCTTTCCACTTTATAAGAAAAGCGATAAAAATTAAGTTGAAAGCTGCTACATTTACAACTGCGCAAGGTACTAGATATAAACTTTGTGAATGGAGGAGCAAAGGACCACTAGGCCTACCACCTAAACGACCAAGTTTCTATATAAACTCTTATGTGGGACACATTTCAAAAGAGGTCGTAATTGCCAGCACCCACTTCGTCATTTCAAAAAGAGAATTTCAGAGGGACAACTATTTTAGAAACCAATTGCAACCCTATAAACTCACAGACGCAAAATTCTCCTCTCAATGTTCATGTCAAAATTAAATCCTCCCAACATCAAATATCCATCACCACCATACCATTACTGCGTGTTGACGACTTGGCACAGTTTCAGCTTCCTTCAGAATGTCCTAAATGTTCCACCAAAACTAAATATAACTACTTTTCCAATTCCGAGAAATAAATTTCTCTTCAATTTGCTGCCAAGTTGTGACCCAACAAAGTGATGGACTCCTTGCCGTCATTTTCTTCGTCCTATACTTAATTAGAAAAGTTCCTTCCCAAAGAAGGGGCAGCATTTTTTAGAGAAAAGTTTTCAATTTCGTTACTAAATGGTGTATCGTGGCTGAGGGTAAGGGGGGGGTGGACCAAACCATCGCCTCACCCTACATCACTGGGCCAAGTATGTCACAAGCACTTATTACTAACCATGTAGCTGTCATTGTCATCGTTGTCATGACGACGATCCAATTTAAATGTTTAGGCAGATGTAAAGAAAGGAAAAAAAAACTAGAACGGCGCTAGCGATTAATTTGGTTTATGAGAAAATGACTTAATTAACACTTTGGCCTCCTCCACCTCCTAGACAGAAGTGAAGCTACATTGCGCTGGTAATTGCATGGAAACATTATTAGTTCCAATCAGCATTCAAGTGAAGTGATTTCACTCAGTCGTTCGCGTTGCATTGCATGTGTGTGTAGAGTACAGCAGGCGATGCACTTAAGTCATTCGTCGTAATTACATTTTCTCTTGCAGCAAATTGAGAAAATTACATTTCTGGTTGTACAAGCACAAGGAACTTGCAGGCCATGTCTGCACTCGCACTGTTACAATGTTGGAACAGATGCTGGATATAGCTTTTTGACATATTCTTCCGCATAATTGATGCGAGTGAAATTATGATTTATGAATGGTCTACGTACGTCTACATCTGTTTGGGGGTAATTACACGAAAAGTATGCCACGTCAGACTTGCGGTTGAAGGGGAAGCAAGATCTTGGGTGACCAGCTGCAACTGTTTAGAACTTGTCGCCACATTGCGAGTTGAACTTTTCGACTTAACGGCTGTCAAACTTGTTTATCACGCCATTGCACGACGAACAACATACTAACAGACTCCGCAGTTGACTTACCCAGTTCCGCAAGACACTCCCAGACCTAACTTCTTACAGCCTGTCGTTTGCATACGTTTTTATTCATCTTTGGAATGAACTGAAGAGACCTACATCCTTACGTCGTATTCGAGTTGAAGAGTTTTCTCATGAAAAAATCTTTAATTGAAATTTTCGTCTTTTTGGGGGTCAAACCGGAGACTAGCCTCAAAAGTCGAGCACACTAACGACTAAGTTCCAACGAAATATAGTGCTGCTAGCATATTTTAAACACACAAGCTATTGGAAGACCGAGTAGGCGTTGCTTGGTGGTGATTGTGTTGGGCTAATAAGCGGTGAGTCCCCGGTTCGAACCCTGGAAAAACACAACTTTCAACTTAAGGTTTTTTTTCCCAGTGCGCCGCCTTTCGCGAACGTCTAACAAACATCCGAAAGTTTTTAACTGTCATGAAAGAGTTTCTCAATTCGTCGTTTGGACTTGGCATAAAATTGTAGATCGCTTCCATCTGATGCAAAAATAAAAACTCACGCAAAGCGAATGTTTAGGGCTAGGGCCCTACGGATCTGCTGCGCCAAATATTTAATTATTTATTAAGTTATTCGAAGACTATCCCGACTAGGGAATTCTCATTTCTTCGCTCGATGTGTAACATTCAAAACATCCCCTTTTAGGGCCCAAAATCCTATTGTACTAAATTCATTCCTAAAAAATAGCTGATGCCTAGTCCTAGTCGCGCACTGTTCACCATGCTTGTCCAATGTTTACCTTACTGCCTGAGCAGGCTTGCAAATTGTTTCCTTGAATTTTAAAAACACATCAATTTCGACGGCCAAATTTTGACTGTAACAACTTTTTTGCAGAAGCTAATCTCAGAGCAGTAGATAAATAAGTTCCAAACCGTGTAGAAAATTAAGTCTACAACATCCGACCGCTGGAATACGGGGACCTACATAAATAAAAGTTACAAATCGCCCAGAAAAGGAACAGTCATACGAACTTTTTACACGAAAGTACTAGATTTTCGGCAAAGTTTGAGTGTAAGAAATTATTCTCGATGACTGTGATTAGGTATAATTCAAGAACCCACTTAAATGTCGCCTATGACCAAATTTAAGGCGATGCTGGAGAATTTGAGACCAAAATTCAAAATTATGGCGTAACCTAAAAAATACCAAAGAACCCACAATTTCATTGATTTCAAAGTACTTTTCGTTGCGTTGAATTGACATACAATTAAATCGAAATGATGCCAAATCTGGGGCCGAATCTTCCCATCTCTAAACAAGCCCCACGTGACCTACTTTGATTTATATTTTTGGCATAATTCTGTGACATTCGCAGTAAACAAACAATTAACCCCCGTATTAATAAACGCTGTGCGTAAAAGTTATCAACTCGTTATTCAGCAGTTTTGTCAAATTTTTGTATGCTATCTGATGTCTACTAGCTAACTTACTTGTGCACATTTGTTTATTAATACGGGGGTAAGAGATTAAATAAATTTCCGCAGTTGAAAGTTTTAGGTTAAATAAACTGTCTTTCTTCGACAAATGCGCCCCTTGTTTGTCTTATCTTAGCTTTTTAACCTTTTAAAGTTGTCGTACATCAAAATAAAATAACACATAAACTTCGCCTTCTTCTGCCACCCAACGACCCCACTGCTCAATGCGAGCATAGGTACTTCTCCACAGTGTTAGACAATGCTCGTATAATTTAATGTAACAAACGGACGGGAAAAAAAGGTAGCCGAACACAAGGAACGAATGAAAACACCACGAGGGGGATGGTTTTGATGTTGAATGAGTGTGTTGTGCTGGCAACAATCCAATTATTCCGAACGACTGAAACAAGTGATGATTTTATGGGTTTTGCATAGGGATAACTGTAATATTATCCGTCAGGCAGCACCATCCGCCACCCCGCCAACAAGCACTACCATACAATTTCGCGTGGAGCAAAGTTACGAAGCTGATACACAAGGACATGGTAACAGTGTGTGAATAATTTTAGTTTAACCACCGAAATGTACTCATCGCAAGTTGGTAATTCAAATTCGGATAAGAAATCTACTTACACAAGGAGTTGTGTGGCCACAATTTCGATTTTATCGCACAGATGTCCCGGTTATACAATTTGCAGGGAGGCGCGTTCTCTTTGTCTGCCAAGAATGCGGACTTGATTTGACTTCTAAAGAATCAATCAAATAATTCCATTTTTGCTGATGTATTGTGACATATGGCGTGCGAAAAAGGGGGATCGTTTGACGACAATTTGAAGGGATTCCTTACGAAGACTGCCTGTAGTTTCATATGCTCATTCAGCCTATCGCTGAACTCTACTAGATACAGATGGGTATGTGTGTTAATGTTGTATGGGTTTTAATGAAGGCTTAGCAGTGTCGATATTGTTCCAGGGAGTCGGGAGATTGCAGGAAGGATGTGACGAAGTGAAGGGCTTTCTGTGTCTTTTTGCGTTTCTTAGAAGAGTACCTATATAAATATTTGGCAACAAGGACGTTTTACGAGCTTCGTCATAGTTTTCCATAGAATGTTCCACTCCTAAGTGGTACAAAAAAAAATTACCAAAATCATTTAGGTTATGTTGTCCTTTCTAATCAGTTCAAAATTTGATTTGTAGGCGCTAGGGCTTGACACTATTGACAAAAACCTGCCAAGGCAAACATATGAGAATTGACTGTCAAAAACATAGCTCTTTTCAAAAGATTCCAAACTTCAAGTTCAAAGCCTGGGGGCAGATTCCGTATAACAATCATCGTCGGGACGATATAGTTTTTGAAACTTTGATGGCCATAAGCAGTTAAATTCTACCCGAATTTTATTCAATATCGTCAGCCTTCATTCCACTTGTGGAAAATAAACTGTATTCATGTCTCAAACTCGTAAATTTGGCACTCAGATTCTACTTCTGGAGGTCTATCGTTTCGACGATAATCGTCTGAATTGAGTGCCCTGTTCATAACGACGTTCACTTTCAAATTTTATTTCAAATTGTGCCGCATGTGCTTTGAGTTTGCAATCGAATGTCAAATTTAGTAATTTGTTCGGAAAATATCAAAGGTTCATTTTCCGGAGAGGATCAAGTTTAAATTAAAAGAAACAAATTGAAACTAAAGATACCATCAACACAGCGTTTTTTGTGGACCTTCAAAACGATTCAGGTATATTGCCAAAGTATTTTCTGTAGCGTTCCACCTTCAGTTTGATTTCCTTTGGGTATATCTACCCAAATTTCTTCGTCATCAATATTTCGAAAGGTGCAGATGCCAACTAAATGACAACGAATTTTAAAACACACATCTTTAACACTCCCTGGGGTCCTATCGGCAGCTCCTTGCATTAATTTCCCTCTTATAATGATCGTAATTTGTTACGTTCCCCTTATTTGTAGTAGCGCCCCCACTGCGCAGCGACGTCGTCATACAGATCCAGCTACAGCTGGCATCGGCATCGTCGTCATCCAATCTGGCAACTTGCGCTTTACAGTTTGTTGCCCGCACATTCTGTCTGAAACTGAACGCAATGTGATTTTCTTTACTACAAAAACGGAGGGAATCCCATTCATCCAGCCAGTACCACCACAAGGATGCTACAACTGCAACGTTCCTACCTATCGCCGGCAGAGGTTTTCCGTTTTTTTCTTACATTATTTTTCCTGTTTGTATACCGTAATGGATTTATAGTGAAAACGGGTGACAAGAAAAAAAAAACGAAAACAACCCCCGAAAAAAAAACTGTCTTTCCATTCATATGGAATTGTTGTCGCATGTCGTCGTTGACGTCGATACATCTTTGGTTCTTGCCCTCGCTGTCGATGCGTAAAGTTTCCCTTCAATTTGCCCCTAGTCCTTGTTATTGTCCTCGTCTGATGTAGCTAGCAGCGGGTTTTCCTTTTCTTTGTCCACAGTAGGTACCTTTTCCTACATCTCGTATCGTTTTTTGGTTGGAATTTTTCATCATCATACTTTCTTGGGGGTGAATTTCATAAACACTCTCGTTGAGTTTGTGTGCAATCGTGTTCCTGCAGCACAAACATGGACGGGAATACACCGAGTCTATTGGCGCCGGGAATCATCCCTCAAAGGGATGCAATGTGCTTGTGCACCCCCAGCTATACGCGAAACAGCACGTCTCGTCGACACTGTAGCGGTGCTGTATGGGGTGTCTTTTATGTTACGTTTCTTTGCCGTTATTTTGTTTACATAGTGCGGTGGCATTGCTGTGTATTTGTGCATATACGTATGCATTAGAGGGGTGGTTTTTGTTTGGTGGGTTTTTCCCTTTGGAAATTATTTCAAGTTGGATTAAGAAGACCAAGGACGATGATACTGGAGGGTGGAATATTTTTCCTTTTAAAACGGTTAATACGAAACAAAACGCCAATTTCAATACGTTTGCAATGTGAAGGCGAGCCATTTTTCGGCTGTCAGTAGGTAGCGGTGGTTTTTCTTCGAAACAGCGTGGTGCGAAAGTCGTTGGCATTTCCTGTTTTAAATAAACTTTGAAAAGAAATGCACTTTTGGACAAGGGCGTGTGGAGTGGAAAGCATGGCTTTATAGCGGGAACCGATTTTCGAGGACACTTGACAAACTTGAATTCAAATTCGTACTAAAAAGTCTTTGCAAAGTGAGCATAAGACGTTGTTCGGGCATAATGTCCAAGACCACCAAAGCCTTTGAAAGCAGCGTTTAAAAACTGAGCTGGCGAGAGGTTAATTGAAACCCACTGGTACAAACAGAGCGACTAGATGGCGACACAAGGCGGAGCTGTTCTTAACCTTAAGTATGTTGGGCATAACACACAAGCATAGCCTCTCTAAGCAATCGTTTAGCAGCCCTCGTCAAACTGATCACCTGGAAGCCCCGAACGCATTTTTCAATAATTCTAACAGTGACAAGTTGTAACATCAGCTTTTGAGAAGAGCTTCTGCCTAAGGTGCTGCATGCTTCGACAACCGCTTTGGCAACTGCGATGTCTTGATCTTTAGAACAGAGGTTTGTTCGTCCTTCCCTTCTTAAACCTAGAGGATGGAACTCGAAGATTTTTTCAAAAACTATTTCTATCCCGAACTTTTTACTACTTTCAAAGATCCTTAGGTAGTATATCGCTTCTTCAGAGATTTTTTCAAGTAATCGCAGTATGGCATCTTGCACATTTAATGAAACTTGCTTACGATCTCAACCCCAGGCAACTCCAAACGAGATCCGCAAATGTTTGTCATACTTAACACCCGTAACTATTATTCCGCACGTCTCTAAGGACCCTATACACTCAGATCTTCAATTTAAATATTTGCATACGTATTTTAAGCGTGCACCTTAAGTTGGACTAAGTTTTTGGTATTTGGAATTTGGCTGTGACTAGATATTCCCTCGAAGTTTAAGAAATGAAAGGGCGATCGGCGAACTTCATTTGGCATTGATAAATAGACTTTTTGGCGATCGCATAGAGTTCCCATTTGTCCGTAAAGTCTGTGGCCCTTCTACTTATTTAATTTACAGGAATCGTTGCGTCTTTCCTTCCTGTCAAGAAGGGAACACTGTTACCCCTGTGTCAATTCCAGAGGTGTAAAAGTAAATTTTAAGTTCGTAATCTATATAAAAATTTAACGCCGTTCGTTTGTGTTTACATCACATACGAAACGTATGACGGACTGGTTTTATTATTTTATTTTGTTCGTTGTTGTGTCTGTGGAAGGTTTTAAGATGAAAAAATTTTCGGAAAATTCGAAAGAAAAATCGTCATAGTGCTTTGTGTGGGAATTTCGTACGGAAATATAGCTGCACCTTTATTGGGTGTATGGGGATAGGGACAGGGACTTTTTTTTACTGTACTTCATAACATATTTGTGTCTCTTACGGCGATTATAGCAATCTCTTTGAAAGTTTGTTTCTCCATTTGTCTCGACGCATACTTTTCGGCCACACTGTACTCTACCAGGAAATACAACAACAACTCCCACGAGGATAGTAAAATAATAAAATCAAATGAAAATCCCCCCTCGACAAAAGCCGACGACTACGTTGATATCCGCCTTCACATGTATCAAGCATGAATGTTTACGCTGTCAATTTCCTTACTCCATGCATTCCAATCCAACTGTCTGTGTGTTGGTCCTTGCGTAGGTTTCGTAGTAAAAACTCACCCCGTGCGACGGGAAAAAAATCAATAAATTTGTCGCCGGAATTAAATCCACACCAACGGACACAAAAGCGGCCGGCACGACACACACACACACACAACAAAAAGGACCTGTATGGATATCACTCTCCGCCAAGAAGTTCATGTGCTGTGCATTTGGGATACGTGAATAGGAAATTTAATTGCTGACGATTTGTTAGTCAGTGTGCGTTTTATTTGCCTGAATATGCGTCAAGTTGGAGTTGGAAATAGAGTAACGGTCCTTGAAATAACAAACTTTGTCTGCACCGCAAATACCCATCGTACGAGTAACCCTAACGCCGGCTGTAGTAAGTACCTAAAAAGGTAAAAGTTTCGGTGTTGTTTTTCAGCTTCTTTCTCCATCTGATTTTCACACACACACACATAGGCAGCCAATCGTATTTGCTTGTTTGTGAAAATTTAAGTGATGACTCATAATCAGGCTGAGAGATGGAGGGTGCCCAAAGTTCTTTTTTTCCGGAACTCCATGCAACAAATGTACTTACCCCTACTCGGGGCTGATTTGATTACTCATGAAGTTACGAGCCATTAGGTGGTGTGGCAGATGTAGGCATGTGCGGTGTGATCCTTATTTTTGCTGGCAAATAGTTTGCCAGAATCATATGTTGGATTTGAAAATTTGATTAAAAACTTTTCCAAACATGTGCGGTGGGGAAAGTTTGATTTTGCCAAAACCTCTCTACTTAGCATGCCAACTACTTGCTTTGTACATAATGTTAAGTGAAATTGAGATGGTTATGAGCTTGTAGGTGGAGTTGGAGCTGCTCTATGACTTGTATTTTGGGTAATGCATTTTGCTATTACATTTTGGTAAAAGTTCTCCGAAACTTTTCATGCGAAAAGGTTTGAGCTACGAAATGATGGGTAGATGATGTGAACCGATGAATAATTTTTTGTGGTGTGTGGGGAAGCATTACCTGATGAGCTTGAGAGTGGAAGAGGGACTTGTTACGACCAAGACTTAAAATGCACTTATTTTAACAGAGCGCGAATATAGTCTACTATTAAGTGGACTGCGGACAGAAAAAGGATGGATTACAGCTAAGGGCCCTGTTCAAGTCCAAGTCGTATTAAAATTCAAAATAATTCCTGACAGCCATCGTGGTGAATACCTAGATCTGTCGAAGGTTCAATTAGAGTTCAAGGCCTTATGGGGGTTATGGTTTAAATGTATTTGATTTTTGACAGATTGACAGTTTGACAGTTTCAGACATAGGTACTACCGTGGTGAATACAGAAAGAGACGTCAAAAATGATCCAATTTCGGGATCCGCATACCTAAGTCTTTTAAGGTTTCTTTCGAGGAAGTTTTATTTTCCTAGTTCCGTCAGATGGAACATTGTGACCTTGTCAAGTGCTTTTAAAGTGTTACGAAGTCGTGGAAAATTTCCCTTTTCGATGGTGAAAAACTATGCAATTGCATAGACAAAGAAAAAGCACCAACCGACCTACAAATGGGTTGCTGGGTGATTGAAGTGGTGGTTTTGGTAAAATCCACGCAGCACTTTTGTTGCCACAACCCATTGCATTTGTTTGTACGAGTCTGTTGAAGGGAAACTCCTTGATCTTTGGAATAAAAAGAAGGTTATTACTTCCCTAATGCTTTTATTTAAAATTTCCTCTGAAGAGCCAAAGGGGAACTTTCCTCAAGCTCGAGGTTTGGTTACAACTAATTTTGGACAGGCGCAAAAAAGTGAATCATTTCAACTTTATCGTATAATCTGGGACAATCTGTCTGACTGCCTGGACCCCTGTAGGTCAGTGGCCTGTGGTGATCGCTGTTATTCTGGCGATTTCTTTTCACGCTTTCACGTAAGTTGTTGTTGTTTGCTGTTTGTCCTAAGTATGACTCAGTTTGCCAGCCTTCTGCACTTCTTCACTAGAAATTTTGAGGAATTTTCTGCCTATTCTACGGGAAAATGTTACTGGCGTTGCTTCCACTCAATAGAAAGGACTCATAATGAACAGACAAAATAAAAATATATTCAATCCCGCAATACTCCCATAATCCACTTACCTCTCATTCAACAACATTCGAGTGGCGGTCGAGTAGCTTAATATTCTATTATCTTCCAAGTACTAGAATACTCAAAGAAGTGGATTCAGCAAATGCACTTTTACATCAGCACTGCATGGATATTACCCACTTGCAGCTAATGCAAGTGTCTATTCGATTGCACATCCTCATTTCGGCTGACTGCTGAGTTTATTTGGAATAAAATATTCAAGCTCATGTATAGCAAACCTTCGCAGTCGTTCTTGAAAAGGAGCACTTCCTTATGGATCTAACGAATGTTTATTTTATAGGTGGTACCGAAATGCAATCGAAATAACGGCCTACTTCCATTCGCTGAATAATGAAAAAGCAAAAAAAAAAAATACCTAAAAGGGAAATATTAATCCGTCAATCTGGCAATTTGCGTATCCCGCTCCTGCCATCCGCATCTAGTCGGTGCGCTGTCACTCTGCCTTGTTAATTAAAAATTCCTCCCTCTCATACACGCGCACGTGTTATAGTCGTTACATGGTTCGCATTAATGCAAAATGAAACCATATCCACACTCGTATTACAGATACAATCTGGCAATACTTACAACAACTCGCACCCGGTATAGTGAGGATTTTTGCAAGAGCTCCTCGCCTAACTAATAATTAGGAGCACACGCCGCAGCATATCAGCCCAACTGCCGACCTCAATAAAACCCATCTGCCGTCTGACAAGCCAGGGACATTCGACAAAATGCATATGGTGTCGCAGGATACGGTTTTTAATTAACCCGACATATGACATAAGCATTTTGACAGCGCATTGTTTGAAGGGTCACAGTGTGGCGGTTGCGTTAGTCATTTTCTCAATGGTCACGCAGCAGCAATTTCTGTGGAATTTAATTTCGTGTTCCGCCAAAAGGATTACTCCGAATGTGGAGCACTTTGCAGAGCAAACTCACTGGAGGTAGTTAATAATTTCAACTAGGAAAGGGGAACCTGAGCGAGTCACATGTAGTGCTGTTGTGCGGAGCTTAATGGGGCTGCGGTTAATTGAGATGAATGGGTGGGCGGTTGGGTAGGGATAAGCTTTAATTAGCCACATAAATTAGTGGGCAACTGGCACATGGCGGCGTAATGTATCACTTTTTTTTTACAGAGAAGGTAGCTGACTTCCATATGGGAAAGTCATAACATAAAAGTCGCAAATACACTTCTACACCTACCATATTAGTTTTCAACGCGGCTTTGCCGACAAAGTAATGTCGACATTTGGAAGTTGTCTCTGTCAGTGTTCGCCATCAACTTATCTACCATGCATCCCTACCAAATGCGGGTCGTCAACGAAGCCCTTCTGAAAGAGTCAAACTACCTTTCACCTGACTGAATAAATCCACAAGATCCATTTCACAACACATACCTACGAGTATTCGGTGACATGAAAATATCTATTCAAAAGGATACGTGTTCTCGCACTCCCTTTTTCCCATTAACTCACTGGTTCCACATCTGGCCCAAGGAGCTCCTAAGTGATATAGTCCTTTTTGCGCCTTCAGCTGCTAATTGTTTTTGCATTAAAATTCCATTCCCTTCTCTACCCACTCACATGTATCAGAAATACCATTCTCACACAAAAGCCAAGCCAAGAATAATGGCCGTCGGGGTTCGGATGTATTATACACAAATCTGTCCATACGATATAATAAAATTATATACACCCTTCTCCAGTCGATCAATAATTGTACTTTGTATGGAAGGAGCAGTGCTAAGTAGATTAGCTGCCTGGAATGATGACAACAATCACTGTGCTCGTTTGTATTCGTGTCCTTTTCGACATAATCACATCGATATTGAGTGAACGTTTCATTTTGTCAAAGCATAGTTGGTGCAGGTAGGGATACACCTACCTACCGCCAGACAATACAACGTGTCGCTAAATGTAGACGGAACAGTATTGCCCGCAAATATGTACCCATTTTAATGGGGGACATGTTCATATTGTAAAACCTTTCGGGGAAGCCTCTCTTCAATAAGGTAAGGTGAAAATGACACTGAAAAAAATTATAGACACTTGCAACCATCGCCTTCCCAATTTTGGAGTCTTTAAAAGATAATTTAAAGCGCGGGTTTTGATCGAAAAATTTTGCCTAAACTTTGGTCCATGTTTAATTAAATTCGATTTCGAAATAATTCCGTAATCTGTAAGCCAAAAACTTGTAGCCCATTAATATAGTGGTGATGACTGATGATGATGACTATAAGACGTTGAATCGCAGGAATGCTTTTGGCAGTTTACGGGTATTTTGCCCCGGGCTGTGATGGTTTTAACAAGTTCGTTCTTATACTCAAACTGCCTCCAGCCTTTGAACACCTTTTGCGTCAGCCATGTCCAAATATATTCCGTAAAATATTTTCCCGATTGGGTACAGTTTTAATTTTATTTTGGGCTCTGTGGATGGGAGCATTATCCTGCTAGTATCGGTCAGTGTTCCCAGACTTTGGCGACTGTTTTCCCCTCTTTTTATCTCTAAATCTGAATTGGAAAAAATTCCCTTAGTGAAATTTGCACTTGTTGTCATATGCAAAAATTAAAAAATGGAACCGTCTTCATTAATAAACTTAAAATATGTATATAACATAAAAATATAAAACAATTCTACCTATTTTCTATTTGGCATCATTTTAAAACGAGTGAATGCATTCAGGGGCACAAAAATGCTTACGTAGACGTTCGATGGGCTGTTTTCTTTCATGGTTAATTTGAATGAACAATTCAAAGTTTAAATATTTTTTTGCAATAAAAATACGTTTTAATTTTATTTTTAAACAAATTACGTTTCACAGAGATTTGAATTTTGGTCCCCTTTTTTATGCTTGTCCCTTGTTTTCAAAAAAAGAGCCCAAATTGGCGCTTTTCGCCTCAATCTGTGTTCACTATGACAAACAATTTTTCTGAATGCTGTTTCCAATGTTGGTCAGTTTTTGCTATAATTTTGGAACCTTAAAAGTTAATTGCTGTCGCGATAGAGCAACCCCGTTAAAAACTATTCTTTCTTTCACACAGATCATGGTCCGTCATCATTTCTGTCCCCGAGACATATGCTGACTTGATCTCGGCGTTCAGTACAAAAAGACACAGCAAAAGCTTGACCTATCATTCATTTTAGGCTTAAGAGTTTTTAACGAAAAGTGTCCCAAAAGTTGGTATTCAAACAAGTATTTATAATCCAAACGATTACTTTTTCAAGCGAAATTTATTGGTGGGTCTTCAATTTTTTTAGTTGCAACAAAGGTTAGCCTTACCTCAAGAACTTTAGATTAAAAAAAAAATCCCAATTCGTTTCCAATTTGTTGACATTTCGTTGAGCCTTTTGACAGTTAAAACAGTATTAAGAAAGTAGATTTGATGAAGCATACTCGTATCAACCCCTTCGCTCCCCACTGTAGCAAAAAGCTTGCCGTCTGACCAAGTACCGCGTTTTTCACTTCACAATTTAGTTGAAGAATATTTGACATGTTTTTTGTGTTGGCTATTCCATTGACTGTTCTAGCTTTAAGGATGAAATCGAAAAATCGGAAAATGCGCTATTTCGGAGTAAAAAAAAATAAATTCCCCACAATGAATGTGGAAAACCCATTGTGAGAGAGGCAAATATTCGCGAAAACTCAACCAAGTGTATCCACTCGACGTAAATGGATTTTATCCGTTGTTGGGCTTTGGCGGACGACGAGCGTTTGCTCAAAGCAAATATATGAAGAAAAACCAGAAAAGTTGTGAAAACACCGTGCACCACGGAGGATTTTCCTGCATTGGTCGTCGCTTGTTTTTCTATTTTTTTTTTGTTGTTTTCCGCTGAAAATGCTGCTGCATATGCGGTTGAACGCGTATTGACTTTTTTTTTCTGTTGCCTTTCGGATCATGCATGTTGTTTGTTTCTATATTTGCACTCTTGGGATGAATATCAACTGTGACTGTGACTGTGACTCTTGACTGTTTGGATTTGGGAAAGCGTTTTGCTTTATTTGCTTAGAGAAAATACTCGGTATTCATTGAGTGAATGTGATTTAAATGTGATTAGTGGGGGCAAAATTCAAGCGTTGTTGTATGAATATTGGAAAGGGAATGGTTGCAAATAGTTTTGCTAATTTTATTTGATGTCACGCGTGGTTGTTGTTGTCGTGGATTCGCGGAGTGATGTCAAACTCTTTAAGGTTATGGTTTAGTAAATAGGAAAAAATGGGGACGTTCACGTTTAATAAGTCTGACAGCTGGCTGACTTGATGTGTCGTCTCTGTTTTGAAAGAAGTCAAGAAATTTCGGACTTAACACCAAGTTGACAGTTCGTCTATGTAGCTGACGTGAGAAAAGTCACTGGCCAAACTAGTCGACTTAAGATAGCTTGGTTTTTGAATGTACCCAATGTCGCTTTGTGTTGCCTTGATCTAGGACGCACGTTTTGGAATTCACCAAAAATGTCTGAAAGTACCTTTTTGGGTGTTTGGCAGACTTTATGATATCCAACTACAGGCAACTTCACTTTCCTTTGTTCCCATCAATAGAGGAGCTCCTGGGCACTCATTTCATTATCGTCAGCTTTCATTACATTTGTGGGAAATAAACTAGATTAGGGTCTCAAACTCGTAATTTTGGCATTTAGTTGCTACTTTTGGAGGTCTATCGTTTCGACGATAATCGTCTGAAAAATTACGGAATGAGTGCCCAGCAACAAGTGCTAAAATTACAATTTTGAGAGCTTAATCCAGTTAATTTTCGAAAAATATAATGAAGGCTGACGTTTGTCAAAAAAATTCGACCAGAATATGACAAATTTTGGTGATCAAAGTTTCAAAAACGACATCGTTCACACGATCATTGATATACGGAATCTGTTCCCAGTGTTTTGAGGAAAAGTCCGGTTAATTCAAATTCAAATGTCCATGGAAACGTAAACAAAAAAGCGACAGCTGTACAGAAACTTCATTGAAAATTGGTTGTAGCCGAAGCTAACTTTTTTGTTCATATAATATCTAAGTTTTAAACCGATTTCTGATTTTTTTACGATATAATGTCGCTTTCTTGACAACGTTGCTATGAGGCGGTGGCACTTTTTTCTGCACTAATCCGCTTTCAAACAAGAGCACCTCCGAGATGCTTTTGAACATTTTTTCGCGCAGAAATGTGTATATAAAAACTGCATTCCGGTAGTAGTCCAAATTTTTCATACCTATCTCCTGAGATAAAATGGAAATGACGGAATAGGTACCTTTATAGTTTCTCAGCTACTAGAAATCGGGAAATGTCCTTGCATTAAATGTTAACTGTAACTTAACTTGACTGTGGGTCTGCTTACAGAGCATTGTTGAGTTCAAATGTGCGACTCGATTTGCCCGACTTAAAATGAACAACCAATTCTCATTTTCAAATGTGAATTATTTCCAAAAATCTGACACATCTACCGATAAGCGCGGGTTCCTTACCATGCCCCCTCTTCGGATCCGGCTTACTTTCGCACCCTCGTCAGTATCAGTCGATAGCATCTCTCAAGTCCCTCGACGATAGATAGGCTCCTTAAAAATGTTATCGGTTTCCCTATTAATTTCCATTCCCCTTGGAGACTCGAAATTGTTCCTATCCATTCGGCAAATTGCTCTATACCCATGCCGTCCCTGATCCAAATCGCTCACTTAATTTGTGTAAACTTCCCCATAAATCGGTTCAGCAAAAAAAAAAGAAAAAACCACGCTACTACAAGACAATGGGCGTGTAAATACAGTTGAGCTTCTTGTGTGACATTTTGAATTCTTTTTGAAATTCATTCCGAGGACAAAATCAATTTCCTCAATCCCTCTTATCCATTTTACACCAGTGCCACCACCACCAAGCCCAGCCACCCCATCCAGACACTTTCCAAGGATACTTATCATTAATCCTCATCATTACGGATTTGTCGAAAGTCTGACAGAGGAGACCTCTGCAAACGCTGAGATATGTAGGAACACGTAACACAAGTTGCCGAAAACCGTCCCAACGACACCATATCCACGTGCACTAATGGATGGATGGATGGAACGCAGAGACGATGATGATGATGATGATACTACACGTAGGGATATATAGGGACACTCGAAAGGATTGTAAATTGCTCCTTTGGTTCGTGCAAAGAAGAAGATATGAGGGTCGTTATGATGGGCTACGTGATCAATATTGATTTTGTGAATTAAAGGAAATGCGAAAGGACGGATATGTTGGTATTTTCACGTTCGGTTTGCCATGCACTGTGTAGGTGGACCTATAACCGTTGTTAGCTTAAGTGCGTACGACACTACATACGTGTATGAGTGAGAGTATGAGTGGGCTATGTTGCCCTTGTTGTTGTTTAGTGTGTTGTACTCAATTGAAAATGAATTGATTTGAGAATGTTCGTCCCGAAGAAAAGGGAATCATCCCCAATAAGGCTAAGAGGATTTTCATAATATCGCTCGGCCATGTTTTATGTAAGGGTGGAGTTGATTGAGAAGGGATTTTGATTTATCTTTGGTGAAATTTGATTCAGAGCTCAAATGGGGGTTGAACGTTCTTAAATTCAGATTTTGAAAGGATTTTTAGGTGAAAGTTGTGCCAAGATTTGGCAGGGTAACGTCTGTTTTTTTTTTTAAATTACATTTTATTGTGATACTAACAACTTTCTTCTTAGAAGAAATTTTTGTTGAAATATTGTGACAATTGACTGCCGAAGAATGTGAGTGAAACACTGAAAATCCATCCAATAATATCTCAAATTCAGCTACACCCTGTGAGTGATGGCAGCTATACCATTTGTCTATGAATTTCACGTCCACTAAGTCGAAAGATGCCGCTGTAAGTACCAGAAGAATATAAAACTACAAAGTGTCAGTTGATGAAATACTAGTTTTCGCTACTTTCTGTTACTACCGCCATCTGTGAGTCAGTTTGTGAACCTTTCTTCCATCAGTTTGAAGGCAGTTGCAGCTTTTTGAAGTTCTGTTGCCAAATCATTACCTCGATGAGTACGGTGATCGTGATAGTTGTGGCTCATATAACTCATCAGGCAATTGAACCTCAGGCCAACTCATCTATCGGACATTTCATCCACACTTATTTTGAGTCGCTTAGCATGATTGTGATACTTAGCTCCCTGCTAAGACGCTGGACTATCGTAGGCTAGGTATATAATTATCTTATACGATTAGGGCACTTTCGTTGTCCAGTTGTCTCACGTGACCTGAGTTGTAGGGCCATGTCTTGGCTGTGGATGAGTTGCGACGAGTCCCGTTCCCCTCTCCATACTCTGGACATCAACCACGAACGTTGTGCCGCTGCTCGTTTCGAAAACCAGGTATTTTGCTGCACTTCCTCACTTGTTAACAAGGTATGGTTTTTTTTTTAATTTTAGGTACACCATTCTCGTGTCCAGCTGCCATTGGCACGTGCCTCAGCAGAAGGCAATTCAAATCTTCACACTATAGAACTAGAAAACACCCTCGCCTATCCCGAACGTCATTACCCAACCCATACACAGCCGTCAATGTGTGACGCTCACAATTTGTATTTGTACGTACTTAAAGTCGATAACCTTTTACACACCATCTCCATCATTCAAACCGGAGACAGACAGACGTCTAAATCTCTATTCAATAGTGCGTTCCCAACTTCCATGTAATTAAATATAGGAGATTCTTCACCCCTAATAAATTTTGCTGCCTCCTTCTAGGTAAATCCCAATGAAAACCTCCAGCATAAACAACAATAGGTTAATCACCCTTCCAACTAAGGGTGGCTGCTGTAGGTAGGAGACCAACAACACCATAACAAAGTGGAATCCCCTGTTTTGTGTGTGTTGTGACTGCTCCATGGCATGCCAGTGGTTTTCTTCGTGACATACGCTGATGTGCTCTTTCCAGTAGTGTGTGTTAATAAAATTATATTACACACACTCCGACACATGCCGAGTTAAAAATAAAGGACAGACACCGCGTTTACGAGTATAACTCTGATCGACGCGTCTCGACTTTGCATGACTCAGAAACAGCCCCTGGCCAGAATTATAAATGTTCTTCAATTTATTTATCCACCGAGAGCACTGCATGTGTATTTGTGTAAATGGATTGGCTAAAATGTTAACCCCCAGGAGCAGGGTTGATTTTACAACAAAACAATCGAATCATTGCGGGGGACAAAGCACACTCGGACGTGGCGCGTCGGTAAAAACGTGTTCGATCCCCTTTTACAGTGATGACCATTTCGGCGATGGGGATTCGTTTTTCCTGCAACGGGTTTATGGACGCAAAGTCGGTCCGTTTTTTTTTTTATTTTGTTTATGTGTGGTGAATAGAGAGCTGAGGCTGGAATGGGCCGCAACCTCTGGACACCACGTTTTGTATTTTGAAATGACCAGAAGGGATGACCAGATGGCAAAAAAAACTTTGTTACCCCTTGGCCAGAAGGGATGAAGTGGTTATATCGTAAAAATTGTGGACGGACGGTAATCGCATTCAGCGTGAACGCATCGGTCCTTTTGTGATGGATGGATATTGTAAATGGAGTTATGACCCATAAAACGGAATGAAAACGCCGATGAAAAAAGGAGTTTCGCTTAGACAGCTGGAATTTTAGTACGTACACGTCAGCGATTGGCAGGCGATAGAATTGTCACTGAATTCGCCAAAAGATTAGTTGAAGCGGATGGAGAAAGTGGGCCGATGGTTAGGACTTGTAACGGATGAAGAAATTGATTCTGTTTGCTGCTTATGTTTGTTGAGACGTTTGAATTTCTTCGTGCTTTAGTCGTGAAAATACTAGCAATCGTTTGAGTGACAGCCGCCATTTGGAGGTGATGCACACGTTTCACGAGTTTTCGAAAACTTTCGGCGAAAAGTTCTTCAGCTTGAATTGGACGCTCTTCATTGCGACTGCTTAACACTGTGTTCGTCTAGATCTGAAAGAAAAAAAATCTCAACTCCCGCAAAATGTCCACTCTCGCACGGGTTCTGTTTGTATCTGGTGATTGTGAGTCGCAGTCACTAATTTACTTCGCCCAAAATTAAATAAGTGAGTTCGAATAATTGAAATCCATCGATTCCATTAGTAAATTCAACTCAGTTGTGCTGTTACTGGTCGTGATGGCATTGCTGCTCAAAGTGTAGTCGCCCAGAAGTATGATTGACTCACTAGTGACTCACACTTCTAACAATTGATACTCTGTGGTGAGTTTCTAAGTGAAAAATGCTTCGAACTGCGAAATGGGCGGTTGAAATCTCATTTTTTACTGAAGTTTTAAGGGGAATCGATGTGAAGAAGAAAAGTAATCCAACTTGTCAGTCCTCACTGCGAAAAGTGAACTTCGAAAATTTATTTTTTTTCGAAGATCCACTGGACGCCACATTTTTTTCGATCAGTTAATCAGGAATTTAGCGCATGTTGCGAACAAAGAGAATTCGAGCAAACAGAGGTAATAATTCGGTTAAAAAAAAATACCAGGGTGATTGAAAATATTTACCCATATTTATTGAACAGTACTGGCCGCCATACACGACCGAGGTAAATTAAATGTTTTTTTTTTATGAGTTAAACATAAATTGGGTACTACATGCAGTGAAACGTATAGAGTATTGGAGCAACCAGAGATAATAATTTATTTAAACAAAATGCCAGACTGAATGCGGAAAATATTTAGCCATATCTATTGAACAGTACTGGTCGCCAAATAAGACCAAGTTGGTTATTTAATTACATTTACTTAGGTTGCCATTTAATTTCATCATATATAGTCAAACATTTAGCCAACAATTTAATTTATTTACTCTCGTCCAACGGTGATGTGCGTCCTTTTCTACTTGCCCTGACCACATTCCGAATATAGTTGAGCTTTCATCTAAATTGAAAAGCAAATTTCACCACAAGTGGGCCATTTTAATTGAAATCAAAATACCCTACCTGCATAAATCTGAAGATATCTGTCAACATTTTGTTGGCATCCTTGCAGGTTCCCTTTTGCTCTTCAAATAGTCCCATAATTTCGTCCGCTGACCGCTTTCCCCAGTGTGGCGAAAATGTTAGCTAAAGTTGATGTACGTTATATGTTTGCACGAGACTGAAATTTATCTGTGATATTAACTTACTTGACAATGCACCAGGGCACTGAGGGCAACAAGCACTACAGCCGATAGCAGAAGTCCACGAACTGAATACATTGTGAAGGATTTGATGGGGTTTTCCACAGCGGTAGTCCTTTTTATACCAGGCAGTCTGACTTGTATAGGGCTTCCATTAATGAAGCGCAAGACCCTCAAGTGCTAATTGTAATTGAATTTTCTGTCTCTTTCCATGTTTTAGTTTAACTGAAATTTTACTCCTAAGTTGTATTTAAAAATCCCATTCCTTAATGTTTTCTTTGCATTTTCTCCTTCCAGCGCCCACTATCAGGGATTCTTGGAGTTCACAATTTGCACCGTGGTAAGTTTTGCTTTTTGTTTACATTTACTAAGCGAACTTCGTCGGATTAGATACGATCACCAAATCAGACATCTCCCCCCAATAAATAATGGGTTTCCAACAGCAAGGGGCTTATTAGTTCCACTTTTGACTTGTCCCCTTTGGGTATCCGTTCAAACCCATTGGTCTGGATTTTTAATTCGGTGTGTGCCTACGGGCGAATATTTACATAAGCATTTTCCGCCTCTTCCTATTAAACGAATGCAGGGTCTCGTAGAAAAGTGTACACCATTTACATTTTGAGGTTATAAAATTATAACGATGGGAAAGCCTCTTATCGAAATTTAATGAAGTTCACATTGACTGTGTGGTTATGCAATAGATAAACTTTGATGGTGGAGGCAAACCTTTAAAGTGACCGTAAGTTGTTGCGAGTGGGCGGGGGCGGACTTGTGGTGAATCGGTATAGTGACTTGGAATTTTGTTTACGTCTGTTGAGAGATTCGTGGGAATACTGGCCGTAGATAGAAGGTAGGTGTACACTGTACACACTTGAAATATCATCACGAGAGAGGGAACAACATCTGCCGCCCTCAAAGGTGACTTGACAGGCTTTTTTTTTTATTAAAATGACGATGGCATATGACACGTCTCCACATTGATTTTTGTAAATGTGATTTTGTTGTGCTCATCCTTACAATGAAATCAATTTGCAATTAAATTTCAGTAAATTGAAAAATCTGTCTTTTCTGTCTATATTTGCTGGTGGCAATCAATGGTCCCAAATGGCAGCTTTTTTGCCACTGGTGGCACGGAAAACTATTTTTGCGGCAACGCTGGTAGAGTAGGCATTGATTGGCATCAACTTTTACTGATCCAAACCTCACTGGTCTCCTTTATTTAGGAACAACAACGCGACAAGTTGACACGTCCTCTGTTTATTGAACTTGTCTGGTGGCAAGAAACCGCATTAGACTTGTAACTCTGTAGCGTTTACAGAATTATGTAACAAAATGCAGTTGTTACAAAAATTCTAGGATCGCGTTACAAGCCTTACTCAGCCTATTTTGGCGCAAGTGTTGGACATGAAAAACCAGAAGAATTGTCTGTCGAAATTGAGTCTCCAGAGTCGTGGCGATATCAAAAGTAACCATGACAGATATTTTAAGCCGTCTTAACCAACCTGCTTCCAAATGGTGTTAAAGGTGATTTCCTTAGAACGAACTAGTCTGAGTAAGCTGAGAAGAAAATGGGGCCCAAAGATCTCTTTTGGAACCAACAGCAACTCCTATATCACTGAAGTGGGTTACTGATGGTTTACCGTGCTAAGTTTTCACTCAGAAGTCGTGGAGATCCGCTGCAACCGACCAACAACCATTCGAATTTTGGTACTGCATCTTTTTGGATCTTTGTTATCGAGGTTAGTGTGTTGGGCTACTAAGCGATTGGTCCCAGGCTTGATGCCCATGGACCTGGACGACTAAACGAATACTAAGATTTGTTTTGTATTCGATTTCCTTTTGACTATTTGCTGTTTGAAGCGACTCTCTTGACGAAGTGATGATGTAGAGAAAGTGCGGGCACCAACGACTTTTAAGCTGCAAAAGTGAACCAAAAATCAGCGAATTTCAAGTCGAGACCCATCACTCAAAGCATAGGTTCGTCTGATATTGTCAAGAAGAGCTCTTGACAGTATACAAGGTGGGCCAAAAGAAGTCATACGATGTTGTTTGGCTCTCATTTTTTTTTCTAAATGAAAAACTTCGATTCTGTTTTTTGATTATCTTTATTTGAACCTTTAGAATTTTATTGGTCAAGTTGAGAAGATGATATCGGCCAAATGGGTGCCGTCACAATTGATTGCCATACGGGCTCGTTTTATGGCATTTTTCATCACTTCTAGGTCTCGGGCTTGTTCACGTAAACACGGGACTTCAAATTTGTATTTACCTGTCAACCTATGTGGCAACTTTGGCGCATAATGTTGGATAAGAGACGGTACAGTGTTTCATTTATAACTATTCGATACGCGTTCCTTATTTTGGCAAGTAAATGCGCTGTCAAGTGTGGCTTCTTCAATCGCGTACTGAACCCAAAGCACACATAGCCCAAGGTAGGTGTTTAAAATGGAGGACACTCTTTTCGACAGGGAAGTTCAGCTACCGCTCGATTGTGACATCAACGGTTGGTCTAAGCGGGCCATTGCGAAACATGTGAGATTCGTTTGGCTTAAAATAAACATAAGGTGACGACTCAAGATATCCTCTGAAGAAGTTGCATTTTGTTTCGGAAACCACTGATCAGCGGGCAACAAAAACCTAATCTACCATCATTGGTGGAGTTACAGCCAAGTGGATCTTTGAGTACCAGCCAGGAGGTTAAAAAAAGACAAGGAAGACTGAATTTTAGGAACACAGAGCGCTTGTTGAAAGCATATTGTGTCCGAGATAAGAGTTGTTTGGAGGATACAGTACCTCAGTTCGAGACTCTTCACGATTCGGGAGCCTGTTTAGTTAGCATAGCCCTACTGAGAGTACCATTTTGCATGAGAGGAAGCAACTTACTTAATGTGCCTCCCACTTGCGTAGGATCTCTGCCCGAAACACTGCAGGCTTCATTTGCTCCTGCTGCCTCCTTTTTGCCATCGCTAATAATCGAATTGATTTGTGATTTGGCTTTCTTAAAAGAGCCTTACTGCTGTGCTAAGCTGATACTAAGCCTAGATAAGTTTTGGCGCCCCTAATCTTAACTTGGTTTCTCCATTTTGTGTCTACAAGTCGGAGCTTTGGACCAAGAGTATGATTTTTGAACGCACCCTAAGATCAACGAGGACGTTTGTATGTCAAAATTTATCGTCGATTTAATGAACCGGACATTAATTTCGCGAGTGGAGACTTGTCATCGACCGAGCCCAGATTTTGTGTGACATCTACGAAGTTTAAAATTTCTTCGTACTAGGCTGTCGCACTAAAAGTTGTGTATCAGGATCGATTAGTCCGTTGCCGTTATCTGCTGTCAGGTAAAAATATACCCAACGCCTGAATAACCACTTCACGGGCCATTATTTTCCCTAATTCACCTTTGATGACACAAAACAACAAAATAATAAAAGACTCTCATTAAGCTGTTATACCCAGGGAACGGTCACCTCTAATGGCATGCATAATTCCGCCCCGAAAAACTGGATATCAACAGAAAAATTCACTTCCCATTCTTGAAAAATGCTTAAACACACAGCACTTAAAGTGAACTCCACACGCATGCGCAGCGCACAACCTGCTTTTCTTTTTTATGCCGCTGCTGGAATGACCAATTTTCTAGTTTCCCCGCATAAAAAAAAAAAAAAAAAAAAACAAATAAAATAAAAATAAAACTGAAACAAGAAACCAACACTCGCAGGCATCGCATCAAATAACTTCATGGGTCACCGACCGACCGACCGATCGTCCAGCATTCCTTCTCGCACTCGCACCTATGATACTTGCTCGCTCACTAGACCGCTGACAGATGCTTCCTCTTGTGCCGGGCGTCTCCCCCGGCAGACGGCACCACTATGCATATGAGGCCAGGCCACCAATATGAAGAGAAAAACGCGGCCATTAATCACAACCATAAGAGACATCATCATTATCATCATCATCATCGTGGTCATAGTCATCCAGAGATAGCATCCATAGGTTGTAGATGCTGCACTACACACGATGGGGCTGTTGGATTAATTAAACTCCAGTGAGGTACCACTGTTGAGACAATAAAATTGTTTATAATCGTTACTTTAGCGTCATCCGGTTTACAAAGAGCCCTCTGCGTCTTCGAGACGAAGATGTCATGTCCCACTTTCAGCAGAAAAGACGAGGAAAACGAAATTAGTCCTTTAAATCGAATTATGCACAAGTGGCGTGGATGGACTGGAGCTGGCATCGCACCGGATAATGCGAATCATCGCTCATCTAGCGCAAGCACAGCCAATTGAATTTCCATTCTATTGCGAAATTAAAATGTCAAACCGGGCGAGCGAAAGCGTACCCGACGATGATTTATCTGGCTTGATGCGATTTCTTTCAGGTTAGTTGTCGCACTCTAATTGCCGTTTGAATGATAGATGGCGCAAATCCCTGCTGCTGACGATTAAAATTGATTATATGGCGACAAGTGTAAGGAGCAGTGTCACGGCCGCCCTATGTCAGCGATCGATACGTCTTAATCGTATGTGGATAAATTTTGGAAGCGCACAATTGGATGGGAATGACGTGCCAATGACAGTGGCAAATCTTTGTAAACACTTGCGAGGCGAACGTCTCACGCATTAAGCCCACGTATGTGTCATTAGTCACGTGTAGGCGCGTTAAATTGTGTGCTCACACAGATTCGGCTACGTGCGGGGCGGTGATTAAATCTGGCAGGAAAGTCGTTTCGCTTTTTAGGAAATCGTGCAGTCAAAGAGGGCCCAAAACGGGATCACTGCTTCCACTTGAGCCGCTGTAAGGGATGCAAATAAGAAAAAAAAACCCTAAAACAATATTCCCTCACTTGTGCCCACTAAGTGGATGCACTTGTTATACTCGTTGCGAATACGATTCCCTTTCAGAGGCGTAGTGCAGCTCTTCCGCGTTGGTACTTGTTTCTCGGGCCTTTGTGTGCTGCCAAAGTTATTTGGAGCGCCTTTGTATGGTACTTCGTTGCCAACACCGGAAGTGTGTGACACTAAGTCAAACAACGTGCCCAACAAGAGTGCGCGCCGATAGAAAGATGCTGCTTGTACACAACAATGTCTGGCATGAGGTCTTTTGTCAAAATGGCAATTGTTCTGGCTGAAAACACCTTTTTGATTACAGAACTATAGGCAGATATAGAACAGAGGCCAAAAGACAAAAGCGTTTTGTTTTTTTTTTTGCATTGCTCTTGCTTTTAGCCCTCGCCGTTGTTTGAATGGAAATTTTCTGCACAATTCCCTCGCGGAGCCGGTGTACCTGGGATAGAATGGCAAAATATCTGTGGGAAAGTGTGCGCGCACAATGGGTGTACGTTAAGTGAGGTTAGGGAACTCACAATGAGAGGGAATTTTATGTTTAGCAGTGGCGGGCGGTTCAAATGTACTTTGTAAACTGTTGCGTTTACAATTAGGGGCGCAAAGGAGACTCCAAATTCGAAGAGAACCAGTCATCAGTGACTAAGGAAGCAAAGTGCTTTGAGTACCAATGAGAACTTCTAAATACTTTCGAAATAAATGTGAGCAACTATAAAGGAAGCAAAGCCAGAGGGGAAACGCATCAAAACCGTATTTCTGCTCGCATTTCTATGCATAGTTCTTTGCATTCATCTGTGATACAACTGAATAAAAATGCAAAAGTTGAGCAACGCGTTGAACACAGAATATACGGGCCATTACAGCTCACTGGTCAATGCAACGCGCAATGGTGTTCAACGAACAACACGGGCCCTTACACACACAGTGAGCAACCAACTACAACCATTTCCAACTCGTTGGATGAAACCGTTCAAGACATAATAGCGTTGAAATTGAAATTGACGGACATCGCGCTTGGTGTCTAACCGGCCTAAGCAGTTGCTCCTTTCGGGCGCCCTAACTTTTGGTGTTGACAAAGACTCGCATGACATCAATCGTCATTAATTAACCTGCAAATTACCTTCGAGTCGAATTTTTCCCACCTTCTCCTGACAATAGTATCACAGATAAAAATTTCCGCACCCCCGGTGGTTCCCTTTGGATACCCATTACCAGTCAATTTATCAAGCCACACCACACAATGTTGCGTATACAGCCTTGTTTCTCAATCGAAACAGAAAATAACAACAACAAAAAAAAAATACTCCCCAAGACTACTGGATCCTGTTTCATAAATTGCGCAACCAAACGAGTCGAGTTGGCGTGCTGGAACTGCCTCCCCCTTGGCGGCATCGGTTTTCTTCGTCATTGCCTACAATTTAACGGGAGTACAGCAAAACTAACAAACTGCCAGAAGAGGTTACCCCCAATCTATCGAACTGACAGAAAATGAATAGCCTTCCACTGGCCACAGTCGAGTTTTGCCAGCAAAAAGCAAAAGATGAACCATTTGCAACATTTTTTTTTTTTCCGAAACAAGTTTCCAACGGCCGCCAGTGTCAGTGTGTGCGTGTGTGCGCGTGTGCTCCGAGTGAATGGTTTAAAGCTGAAAAGACCTTGCCCAACCACTCCCCACATGGAATGGTGCAATTCAAATGAAGACATGCAGTAAATTGGTTAGAACCCAAGACTGTGTTGCCGGCTGCAACGTGGTCATTCAGTTGCATGGCGGGTTGTCTATTTGCGGACCGTGTAAAGGACTCGAAAATGAGCTGAAAATTACAAAACTTGATTTTGTGTCGGCACAAATCAGCATAAAACTCCTCAAGACATTTGCCAGTTGGAATTGGAAAAGTTACAAACTCGGTTCAATGGGGAGCACTCCCGAACAATTGCAGGCGGAGACGGAGAAGTTGCCATTCGATTTGGTATTCCATTCGAGTGCAACGAGTGCCTATACCGGCAGAGGGGGTATTCGCTTCGTGATTAGAATTTCAAGACGACCTGTTTGGTGGAGATTTCTGTGAAATTCTCTGACAACTTTAGTTGAATGTGGCTGAGTGATTCTGCGGGCGATGTGATAATCGAATTTATTGTTTTCAGCAGAAAATCAGTTTTGGGTAGAGGGTTCCAGGCAAGCGCACTTGATTGAGCAAGCTCAATTTAATGTGAATAGGCGATAGAGAGACGTGAAGCGGAGTAAATGCACTAGTTGTAGTCGTGGACGAAGGGTGGAGTGGGGGCCCATGAAAACTTACTGCCAAACTGGGTCAGCAACTGAAAATGGGCTTCGACTTTATGGGCTCGGGCTGCCATGTTTTTGTGTGTATAGTATGTCCATAGTACTGAAGTCTAATAGATTCTGCTCCGTTCTGCCTTTAGATACCATGTGCCCAAAGGTCCATTGTAGCATTCGGGGAATTTCTTTCCAGTCGACTTTTACGAGGAGGAGGCCATGCTTTAACGACTGCTAAGTAGCTGAAGCTTATAGATCGAATTTACTGAAGATGCTTAAGGCAACTAGTAGTCTTAATATTTTCGGGCCATATCTGTCAAATGTGCACCGATTTGAATGTGAGGTGAAAGCGGACCTCGACCATCTTGATGGAGTGCGCAACTGTGCGAGGCAGTTAGCTCAAGATCTCTCTGGACTGTTATCTGTAAGTATGAATCGGCAACCACCAATCGTCCTGAAGCCCAGTCGCAAGCTAATACGAATCGTAGTCACATTTGAGATTTTTCAGAAATACATTGTCAAAATTCAACCCATCTTTTATGACCTTTCGAGTCCTCACAACCGTTTTGGCATAGCAAGAGGAGCAACAGCTTAAGTCCGAGAGGCTTAACAGAGACGCCAGTTTACAGACAACTTAGTCGGACTTTGAAAGAACTTGAACTGGTCCGAACTTCGGGGTTGAAGCCTAACAGTTCCGTTCTGGAAGCATTGCCTTCCCAAACCTTCACTTGCATTTTTAAAATGCTGGTTAAAGGTTCGCTGCCGACGGTCTATTTTTTTTGCACCGTTGAGTGAAGACTTTAAAAAAATTTTAACTTTTGTCTTCACTGCATTATTATATAGAGTACTCGCTCCCGTTTTCGGTTTCTTAATCTTGGTGCTTAACAAGAAGAAGTACCTCAGTGGAAACGGTGCAGCAACATTTTTAAAAATTTAAAAAAATAGTAAAACCTTCAGAGAATCCCTTAAAAAATATACCTCTCTAGGAAAAGCTGTATAAAATTTTTTAAAAAAGGCAAAACCTACAGAGAATTTTCTCAACAGAATGCTGATAAAAGTTCTTCGACAAAATGCTAAATGCTCTTGGAGATTCTTCTGTGAAAATATTGAAAGTATACCTCCAGGATCTTGAAGCTTTTAAGAATCTCTTCAGATCCCCCCCTATCAAGCTGCATATAATAAGTCTGGATGGAAACCTACTTAGGTACCGTCGACATTCTATTAGATATGCACCCCAGAAACTTACTTATCTTGTTTTATAATGACAATCTTGTAGCAGGCATCACACATAACAAGATTCGCTAGGCAATAGGTCGCCTTAAAGCCCCAGAACCGTACAACATAACACCATCCGGAATTCAACTACCTCTTCATACCTGTAGACCCTCCCTGACGGCGACTACTCTAACGTGCTGTGTGAAGTTATCAACGTTACCTATCTGAACTATGAAAAGAGGTTGAACAAGCTTTTACTGAAAACAGGTCAAACATTACAAGCTACACCAAAAGACCTCCAAACGAAGATCTTATCATAATTCCAGCTTTTACCTATTTACGTTCTAACCTTTACCTGGGGCTTTGCATTTTTATTTTCGGCGGCTCAAGTGCCCACAGGCTTCCTGTTTCGGTTTATTTAACAGCTCGTGAACTGCCAGAAAGGGTGAGAGACCGCCACCCTGTGGTATTTCCCAACTGACTTGTCATCTGATGCTCTCGTGTCGCCTTTAGAAGTGACTTAATCTGTAGTCGATATAGCATGAGTCAAATCCAGTTAAAAGGCTGCTTTTTGGATGAGTATTTCTCAGCTTCGAGGTTGGTAAAAGCTCCGTCTATGGCTGGGACCTAGGAATGCACTCAAGATGCACTCCTCATGGTGGATTTTGTTTTTACTTTTTGCAACCGATACCACAACGTGTCGTGCTGCGTTTCGCCGGTCCACTTTTATGTATGAGTGCTGACACTTTTCCTTTACCAAAAAACCTAAGCTACTGTGTTTAGTTGAAATTATCTCTCGAGATAAGGAGACAAATTGAGGAAGTCTCTTAAATCGGCAAACGGCAACAGGGAATCATATAACAAAAGTCACACGCTACAAAAAAGGTTCTGTCAAACGGCACAAGGATATTGTGTTGCCGCCGATTTGCAACATGCACATTTAAGCTTCGATGCAAACACTCGATCAAAGAGCCCACCCTCGGCCATTCACTCAACGACCAGACTGTCGCCATTGACCGCATTGCACTGTCATGCCATGCACAATGCAATCGGATCGTCTGCCCGATTTCTGGTAACCAGACAAATTTGTCGCTACAGGATATGCAAATTGCAGGCAGAGAGGTAGCTGGCTTCCTTCTTGTAGTAATTCTGAGACTTTCTTTCGAACACAATCTCGGCCAATGCGATTGCAGGCCAATTTATTAATACAGCCAATCTAAGTGGAGATAAAATTAAATCCTTCCTACCAGCACCACCCCTAAGCGGATTGAATAAAACGCTTCAACGAGTCACATGGCTTTAAGCCAATTTGTTGGCACAAGCGTGTACGCTTATCTTTTGCCACAAATCAGATACTCTTGCGGGCTGGGGAGGAGAGGGTTGGATTTATTAAGGTTTTAATTGCAGCCCGTTATACGATATTATGGAAAAGAAAGTTCATGCTATTCCTTACCAGATGCCTGTGGAGCAGTTGCAATAAAAGTTCGCAATGGCTGGTGGTGTGGCTGTGTGCGCCTGCCTCCGCGCTTAATCCTTGCTAACAAACTTTTACGAGCTGCGTAAAAATCGTTGTATTGTTGTTGGCAGTGGCTCTGTACAGAGTCACTCGTCTGTTTCTGATGGCGCAGGATGACATCTAAAAGCTGCATTTTGCTCTTTCCCATTGTCGTCCTGTGTGAGGTTTGTGAAATTTACACAAATGAAATTAATTTGGATTTTCCTTTCGTTTGTGGGGAGGGAGTGCAAAGAAAACACAACAGCGTACCGACACGTACAAAATGGAGAGTGCATGGTGGCATTCAGCATATATATCTGACTTCCAGACGATGGGGTGCAAGACACAATACGAAAGCTTCCTACAGCACCAAAGGGTTGTTCGGGTATGTTCAGGTGAAATAAAAAATCCAACTTCGTCGTCGTTGTTGTCGTTGTCTTTCCGCTGGGGTATCCGTTGACATTGGAAATAATTATACGCTTAAAGCACTTGTCGTTCTGTCTAACGAGTGTGTTGGAATTTCATTTGCCAGGGTGTTGGACTTAGAAGGGGGTACACACCGTACTCTGGTTGTGCTATGTCTCTAAGGACTTATGACTCAGAAAATGGGATTTTTCTTTTTTGCATTTCCAAATGAAATTAAATTTCTGCAAGATGAAATATGAAATTGTGTTCCATTGGCTGGTGGTGGGGGCTCCGAGTATCTGTTGTAGGTTGAAAGGAGAAAAACTCTTGTTTGATACATGGTAGCCCACGTTTTCCGCTAACGTGACAGGCGGTGCGGTGTCTATTTTGAGTTGTGGTAAAACAACCATCAAACTCTGTCTGAACTGCAGTTGTAAAATAAGGGAGAGCGTTTTCTATGTAAAATTGCAACTAGGGGTGGGATTTTGTAAAAATAAAAAACGAAAACCACTTTCGCATTAAAAAAAAAACGAAAGAAATCATGCGAAAGTGAAAACGCTTTTCATGTGAGTAACTCCTTCTTTCACTTTTAAAAGAAGCAGTCTACTGTAAATTGCATTCATTTAGGTTCATAATTTTAGGTACAGTTTGAGAAACTTTGCTTTTTGACAGCAGCAGCTGATCGTGTCTTTGTTTACACCCGGCTTTTCTGGTTTTATGTTAAAATACTAAGGAAATTCGCTTACTTTTGACTCTTTCGAAAACTAAGCGAAAACAAACACGAAAACATAAATAAAATTATTTTCGCGGAAACGAAAATTCCTTTCGTTTTTATCAAAACGTTCATGCAAACGAAAACGATCAATAAATCAAGGGTTCATCTTACAGAATCCCAACTCAGTTCTGTTTTCTTTATTGTATTCTCCGATTGACTCAAATTTACTTCAGAGTTCTTAGGCTCAGAGTTTTTAGGCTTTTTTTTAGGTTTACATTTTTCCTTTAAAACACTTAAACTATGGATTGCCCAAAACGATGCAGTGTAAAATAGTTTCTCCCAATCGTATCAATGTTTTTAGGTCAAGCGTCAAGCACACAAAAGCCTTCAATATATTTGGAATACATTCACTCAAGTAAGTGATAGAAATCCAAGCTTTGTTGGAAATACCTGAACCGCCAGTGGCGTAGGGCGCAGTGACTTTTTTCCCAACATAGTCAGTCTTGGAGACCAGGGGGTCAATTCTCGTTCTGTGAAATAGTGAATCGTTTTCACATTCGCTTTCATACGTTGCTTTCACATTTTCGTAGAACGAGAATTGAAATTGCGGTGAAAGAGTGAAAAGATTTTCGTTTTTCTTTTTCACAGAACGAGAATTGACCCCCAGGTGTTTTTTGTTAAGTATTTTGTTGACTTTGGCGATCTTTCTGATGGAGATGTTTTGGAGTCCTTCAGGAAGTAAAATCTCCCTATAAAAAAGAGGTGTCCTCCTTGAAGCGCATGTGGCTATGCATCGCGATTTAATTGTGAAGCGAACAAAGTTAAGTCTGGTGTCACTGGTAGAATTGTTTCCTATATACGACTATATTCTAACAAATTTTCGACTGCTTTTTTGAGAGCTGGGGGCTACATATATCCCAAGTTTATACACATATTGAAATGGCAACCGAAATTGAGCGCAGTTCAGCTGTCATCTGTCAAATAGGGTATCACTGGAAAAAAATGATGCCAATTCGAAAAATTAATCTCTTAAAAAGTCACCCTCTATATGGTTTCAAATTTCGAGCAGTCTATAAATCCATAAGTCTATACTCAATGAGATGATGAGCACAAATCAGCTGTCAACTGTCAGCTGTCACATAGGGTATCTCTGTAAGAGAAATGCTGCATTTGGACGGAGGAAACCTCTGGAAAACCTCCTTTAAGCCAGGTATTAAAGTATTTTCGCAAGTAACTTGTGCTATCTCAGGCCTTTAGTTTTTCATTACCGCCGCCACATTGCCAAGACTCACTGTATTTGGTGCTGGACCTTAGCTCAAAAGCAATATAAAAAAAAATTACCCCAAGATACCATTTGCCGCGAGGTCGTTGGCTTTTTTCGAAACCATACCTTTAGCCCAATAAATTAATTTTAATTATTGTAGTAAAAGTTTGCACCTCTCTTAGCAGCAGCAAAACATTTCATTAAGTTATCTCGTAAATCGTGTCTGTAATTAATTTTTCCGCCACAGCAGATACTGTCTTATCTTAATTGGTTTATCTCTTCCGCTGCCTGTTAAAGCTTTAGCCCAAAGGCTACCCAAAAACAATGTTCATTACATCAGCACACCTGTCCCGTATATGTTGTTCCAAACCTTCGCCCTTTTCGGTGAACTTATTTCGACAGGAACACTCGTCGGGCATAGAGGGAATTTGCATAACCTTGACATTGGCTGACACGCATCGCGTCACAACTCATTATCTGCGGCCGCATTCCAGTTGGATTGAAATTTAATTGGCGCCTTTCCCGGTGGAAAGTCCCGCCTATACAGATACACAGACACAGCACTGCAGCATGAGTTTTCCTATTGTGAAAACTCTTCTGCCGTTTGTTTGTCATCGTCGTCGCCTGAGTGAAGTGCTTCTCACGCTTTTGTCTGTTTTTCTTGATTTTATTTCATTTTTCCGTTCCGACAGTTTGCACTGCATCATCAAATATGCATTCGGTGGAGGCAAGCACATTGAACTTGGTTGCCCTCTGTGGTGTGTCTGGTGGTAGTTTTCCTCAAACGGACTTTCGTTAGAGTTTAGGAATCGAAAATATTCACTAAAATCGCTTCTGGCTCCGAGATAATTATAATGAGTCTCCGTCAGTGCGGTGATGGATGCGTTTAAAGCAAATCTGGATGCAGGCAGAAATCAGGTTTATGTGATTATACACACTTGCCCCGATTGGTGGCCACAGTGCTGAGGATGTTGCGTGACGTTAATGATTAAGTAAATTGCTGCTGGGGAATGCCGATGCTGATGCCGAAGCCGATGCCGATGCCGAAGCCGATGTCGAATGCAATTAGGGGAAAATCAACGACTTTTACAAATGGTAGGACGACAGCAGAGGAAGGAGTGGTCTTTTTTTGTATTTAAAATGGTGTAGCATATATATGTAAAAAAATGTGAAGCCCTGAAGTTTGTTACCGGATCAATCTGCTGTCAGAAACTGTATCTGGGTTAGCGTTCCACAAATGGGTTACTAACTTGCGACAGAGTGTTCTGAAGTGAAAGAAAATATGCAGTCCATAATTTTGCAGGAGCACATTCCCAACTCTTGCTATATCCTTTCAAATTATAGTTCACAGGACAAGACAAACACTCAAGATAAACAGCCCTTATCCGATCGGAAAATGTTGACTAAATATCTGCGAGCGTTATTCGCGTCACCGTCGAAACCCCTTATCGCCTCTACGCATAGTACATATAATATTATTATACCCTTCCCTCTGACAAAATTTATATACCTATCACAAACGACAAATGAACAGCCATGCGATAAGTAATTACGAATATTTTCAGTGTCACACAGGGTTGACGAAAAAAAAAGAGGGAATATCACTTCCACCCCAGTCCATGCGGATGATTTACGTACACGAGACGCTTATGGGAGTGGGTGTCCCATTGAAGAAAAATTAAAGAACCTAGCTCTTCAAAATTAAAGCAGAAAAACAAACTCCTGTGTACCTTTATTTCCTTAAGGGTCTTTTTTTAAGTGCGAATTACATCCTCCTAACGAATGTACATAATTAGAAAAAAATTAAGCACATTATATCAAACGACTGACGTAAATCAGCAAACGGCCATCGTTCGTTGGATGCCCCCTCACGGATGGGTCCACCCTGTCCAACAATTGCTTTCGCATTAATGTGAAATTGGCGTTTTATTTCCATGTCTTACTGGGTTGCTAAGGGGCGGTTATTGGGCGCACAGAAGAGATGGTGAAACTGAGTGAAGATATGTATGGTTCGAGGGGTTTTTGAAACTGCTTGAAAATAGTCTGTCAAAAGTCTGAATGCAACATAAAATTCGTATTGTGAGAAAAATTTTATTTGCGACTGCATTAATTGTGAATGACCTTAAACCACGCTAAAAAATTACGATCGCGCTAATATAGTTGTAAGCGACGTATGACACTCCGCACGCCATAGACATCCCTTCTGCATAATTTAAACTCAATCGTCTTGAATTACAAACCACTCTTCACTGAAATGGGAAACTTCTTAATTAATCTTCCTACAATCACACAATTCCCTCTATGTCATTTCTGTAGATCCTTTTTGCGTTTCTCACACTAAACCACTCTTAGCAAATGACGTGTCAAAAGAAATACATTTTCCTTGAGCATAAGTATGACTAAATTTTTGCTTTACTAAAAATTTTATAGAAAAAATGTTGAGAGGGTTCTTGCAAGGGCACCCTTCACTCTAGTAACCAAATAAAAAAAATTTTTGATCATGACCTTATTTGCGACAAAAAGAAAAATACTTTCGGCAACTTACCGAATCGCCACATCCGTTAACGAGCTATACGTTGACGGAATTATGCCGGTTTTACACACGAAACAAAAACAAATTCAGTCACGCATTGCTCGTTCACGGAATAGACGATTCGACCCTAGGTAAGTTTCATCTTTCAACTGATCCATGTTGGGAAATGGAAGTGAACTATACCTATTTTTGAATTAGGTAAAAAATGACAAAAATCCAGAAAGATAATCCCAAACCATCTTCAGCCAAGTTCAATGAAATGTTCTTATTTTATTAAATCAGTAACCAACATGTGGCTTTAGTTATGTTTTGACGTTTCGACTTACCTTTATTTTTGTCCCTAAATTTTGTCTTACAAAATGTCTCCTTTTTGGCGGTATTCACTCTTCTCTGTCTATTCTACAAAATCGAATCGACAGAGAAAGTTCATATTGATTGATGAAGAAAATCATAAACTTATAAATTGTCGGATAGATGGCGTTATTAGTCACTTTTTGGTTAACTTGGACCAACAATTCCCATTTCCCTGCGACCAATATGCTTGCTTTATGGTTGTGTTTATTTTTTTGTTCGTTCCGCCCTTTTATTATCCTCATTTGTTCGGAAAGGAAACCTAACGTTGTTAATAAAATTTGCCGCTTACAAGGGATGGTATGGCACACCCCCACAATACTACATTTACATTTACATTAGTGCATACATAGACAAGCAATGAATATGCCCAACACCGGGAATGAATTATTCAAACGCAATACACAGTACGAGTATACACCTCTGCTTGCACTGCACAGCGGATCTCGGGGAAATGCATATTAGATCCTTAAAAAAGAAAGAAACAGACTGAGAGGCACAAACAAAGTATGGGGTGTGTCAGGTCGTTAATGCAAAACTCATGAAGGGTGTTGAGGAAATGCCTGCACCATTGGTGTGTTGAAGAGCACACATGTGTCTAGGTCCGTAAGGGATACGCGGTTTAAGCACTGTAAAAATTCTTGCAATTATGGAATTCCATTTAATTTATTCCGGTTCCTTTTTTATAACAAACATTTTTTGTTTTCAATTTAACAATTGGTGTTGAAGTCTATCTCGAAAGCGGATACTACGAGTATTTAAACCTAATTTCTAGGTTTTGCGCTTGAGTTTTAGTTTTTTAGCCTGGTTTTGGGTTCCCATTAAATACAGTTTGGCGGGAAGACAGCAGTAGCCCACCACGATTATGGGGACCCATTTTCTATTCAAATTCCAGTCATAAATTTATCGTCTTAAATATATTGAAATATCGATGGGTAACCATATTCTTTGGCCAACTACCACTGTTTCCACTTAATAATGTTGACTAATATTACGTCCATTTGAGAAGGTATATTTAAACGGGAAAGTTCTTGGCGATCCAATCGTGCACATATTTTTTCTTTTACGATTTAGTTTAAACCTAACTTTGGATTTTTTTTTTAAAGAAGACCACACCTGGTTGGCTCAACAAGCAATCGACGGTTGAACATTTTTAACATAACTTCGGAAAAAGTATAAAGAAAGATTGGAATCGAGAAATCATTACTGGGATAAAGATTTAATTTTCCAACTCAAAAAACAAATTTTACACGCAGTGTTCGGTTTAAAAACTATTTTTTTTTATTAAAGCTTAGTATCCTGCTCGCGCTAAATTTTAGCGTCCCTAGTCTCCACTTCGTTTCTCCACACCAAAGATAAATGCTCGCTAAATTATTATTACACACCATATAGATGGGACAAAAACTATTTCTTCATGACAGGAATCTGTAAATATAATTTTTACAATTTTCGAATTTCAAACTTCAAAAACATCGCAGTATTTGAATCATTCCTAAACAATGGGTATGAGAAAAATTGAAGAAGATATTATTATTGCAGCAGCAGTTCAAATAATTTCTGTAATAGCAAGCAGAAGAAGACAATGTTCTTCGTGTCCCATTAATTCCTTTTTGCAAAAAAGGCTGATTTGCAAAAGACCTAAGATTATTTGAAGCTAAAAAAAACTAGGTTTCCATTAACATTGTAAAAGTTTTTTTTTTGGCTTTGCGTTTTCTTTTCTTTCTCTATTAAATTTTTCTCTGCGGTCTCCTTCGAACAAATATCCATAGTAAACGCAACACAAACTTCTTCCTCCGTTTTATATGTCAAAATTTATCTTCAATTTAATGTATCGGACATTTATTTCGCGAGCTAAATGACTGGAGACTTTTCATCGACCCATCTACATGAAGTTAAGAATTTAGCGTGCGAACAGGATACTGCTTTGCTAAACTGTCTCGCTAAATTTTATCTCTGTAGACATTTTTGTATGGGAGATAAAATTTAGCGCGATCAGGATACTAAGCTTAACAACAAAACGAAAATATATTGGGAAGCCAATTCATATTTTAGTACACCTCAAAAAGTACTACCTAAAAATAATTTAAAAAATATTTGCTCGCATTACTCTTCGTTACTCAATTTATTTTTATTGTTTGTTTGATTAAACATTTGTCTTATTTGTAAATTAAGTTTGGGATTGAGAAATAGTCGGCAGGACATTGGGAACGACAAAGACTTTGTCCCAAATGTACCTTGTTGGCGATCCATACAAACAGATCAACATTTCTATTTTATTTCAAATAATTATAAAATTCTAATAAACGTTTCCTTTTTCTTTGCAGATTGCTCAGTGAGATTATAAGTGATGGTAAGTTACACTTAGACTTCTGTGAAACCATTATCGCATGTTCTTCCAACTTTCGAATGCTCGAGTTTTACAACACTAAGAAGGTATTTAAATTTCAAAGTAGGAGCCATACCATGTTATAGGAACCCTTACTCGGTTGCATAAGTGTCAAATGCACCACCTCATTAGAGGCTATTTTTTTGAAATTTAAATACTCGTATACTGCAAAAAAATTCAATCTATTCCATTTTTTAAGAGAATCTACTGCGAAAAAATAATCCTTAAGTGGCAACGCTGATATCTGGTGTTACTATAGAAACGAACATTTTTCGACATAAATAATTGTTTGCTCAAAATTTTCATCAGAATGTAAATCATGAGTGAAACTTCTTTTTAGAGGGGCGTATTTTTTTGATATCTAGATGCAGCGTTGCCACTTTGCTGCAATAGCAGTAGATCTACTGCACTTTTCGCAAAAACTAAATCTACTGCCACTAAATCCAATCTACTGCACTTTTTTTTATTTGATAAACCCTCTCTTGGACAGCTGCACCGTCAACTGTCATGCATACAAAAACCATGCATAAAAATAAAAACTGTAAAAAAAGAAAGAAGCCAGCTTATTGCGAACATGGCCATATTCTCTTTTGACATATGAAATGAGTTGGCTGCTTTTTTTCATGATATTATCATGAATCATGAGACAAATCTCTGCCTCTGTCTCTGTCTGTCTTTCTGTTGTTTTCTCGTTTTCTGCTAAACTAACGGGATTCTGACTGAGAGCTTATTTGAATTTGTGTTTTGTGTATCGTGTCCGTGAGGAAAACCCTTACTTTTTGTATAAAAAAAAAATCTACTGCGGGAAGATCCAATCAACTGCATTTTTTCCATAATCTACTGCGCTCCTCTTCTTTTGAAGTGGCAACGCTGTCTAGATCTAGATGTCTCTTTTTCGTTTCTAAAAAAAAAAAAAATAAAGCATTAGAAATATTTTAAATTTGGTATACATACTTATAAAAGGTAGTGTCCGCTTTCGACCACAAGCGGGACTAGTTGGGGATAAATTTATAAATTGAAAACTACTTTCAAGTGCCACCTAGTTGTAATGTTGAATATAAAACACTTTTATATCGACACCTAGGTGGAACTATTACATTGTTAACTTACTTGAAAAGACATCCAACTTCAAGTTGGACGTGTCTCTGTCTCTGTCTGTTTAGAAATAAAATCAAAAATCGTTCAAGCAATGACAGAGATTAAACGTAAATAATTCTGGGATAAAAGAATGAATTTTTTTTGAAACAATAAAATATTTATTTGGAAACATGTGATCTCAAGCTGTTGCCCCTCGTTCCTTTCGATGTCTCCCCACCATCCCCATAATCGAGCTACAGTCGAAAACAATTATTGTTTTGACATTTCATCGCATTTAATTCTTTTTTAGTTCAGTGCACAGCCTGAACTGTTATACAAAAAGTTCGTGTTTCTTTTTTAGCTTAGAGCGCGATCAGAGCGCACTCGATGAGCTCAGAATAAATTGACTGAGCAGGCTGAGTGAATAGCTGATTTCACACTTCCAGTCACATTTGACAGAAAAAAAAAACAGGATAAGCAAAATAGTTGAAAGGTGAACGAACCTTGTTGTTTTAGAACTGAAAATTAACCAATTTTATAAATAACAATTTAAAAATATTAATTTATGCAATTATGACAACTATGTGCTCAAGTGTGTTTCATAAATACCTCAGAACAATCTGAGCACGCTCGCTTCAGAGAAGATCTGCTAAATTTATTGCTGCTCAGCCTCCGGAAGGTGCATAAAAATGAATGACATCTCAAAATAATTAGCTAAAAGTTGCTCCAAGTTTTTGTTTGCGTTGATTTAGGTTTATGAATTTAACGGCTCGGTGGATAAAATTAAGTCAAAATAATGAATTGTAAGAGGTATTTCGGGTATCACTTCTGCACCATCGCAGTTTTTTTAAACACGTTTAGTAAAATAAAAGCAGAAAGTTTATAGCCTATGGTACTCTATTCCGTAGCTGCTTTCAGTGAAAGAATTTTTCGGATCGGTCGTATAGTTTCAGAGCTCATTCCCCACAAACAAATTTTTTCTCTTAATAAAAATGCTCTATTTTTTTCAACAAAAGCTCATAACTTTTTGTAAAGTCGAACAAGTATTCCAGTTCCAAGTTTCGCGGTATTCGTTGGTTAATTATTGTTTCAAAATTTATGTGACTGTTCTGATTTCCTCTCAATTCCAACTCAGCTTCCCTCCCAATGTTCTATGCAGAAAATCGTTTGTAAAAGTTGCGCGTGCCCTAATAACACCTTAATTATGGATGTGCTTCAATAGCCAACGCTCTAGCCACAACCATCAACTGTAGTTAAGCAAAATCGTCCATGCACAAGTTGAATTTGCAAAAACTTGTTATATATCTACTCGCTGAGAGTATGTTCAGCATCAACCTCGCTCTCTAACAGCGCGACCCCGCAACAGGGATGAAAAATGAACTGTGTGGACTGTAACTAAATCTTAGTTCCGATTGTATTTTTTTGGGCTCAATTGTATTTTTTACTTTCTCGTACACGAGTAGGAGTAAGATATCGTTTTCGTACAAAATTTCAAATAATTTCGAGTGGTTTTTAATTATATGTAATGCCACGCATTTTCGTCCCTTAGTCTGTCTGTCGGCTTCTGTGGCTTACAGCTAGGCGGATTTGTTTCAAACCTCGTTTTTAAAGTTTTTGGGCTTCAAGTTCGAAGCCTTTTTTTTGCACGATAAATTTAAATTTTGGATTTTTCTCGAAAACGGTATATATCAAATACATATATGTACATCATTTTTTTTTGGTGGAATACTTTTCGGGCGAAACTCACAATAAGGCTGATTAACAAAATTATGTTTTAAATGTAATATGACCATTTTTAACTTAATTGCAATCAAGCTTTTTTTCTAAAGCATCGTATACCGTATAATCTAAATTATTTTGTTTGTTTTTTATAGGCTACATGAAAACACAAATTTTATCCAAATGCATGTAAAACTTCCAATTTTTTTTTAAATGATGGCATTTTTCGTTTCCCTCACGAATTTAACAATAACGGTACTTTAAGCAACGACTCGTATTTCGAAAAACATATTTTCGATTTTGATAAAAATTATTTGGAAGGTGATGTTTCATTTTCAACAATACTCTTTTCTTAAAATTTTAACAAGTGTAAATGCAAGTAATACCTTTCACATTATTTGCGATCACACACTTTCATTCCTATATTTATTATTACAGTTTAAAGTATGAATATTTTATCAACGGAAACGCTTAATTTGATATCGAAATTGAAAAAAACCCCTGGATTTGGAATAGTGTACATTCAAATAAATTTGCTGTTCCTTAATTTCATCAAACGGTTATTTTCGTTTATGTGTGTATTTGGAACTGCTATATACAATTCTCAAAGAAAACAAATTGAAAGTTCGCTAAAACCCCTGAAGTTGATGTTTAGCTTTTGTCAAAAATACCTGTTTATATTAATAATTAACTTTAACAAGTAAAAGTGTTATCATCGGACTGGCGGATGCTTTGATACCCTACACTGCATACAAGTCATGCAAAACTGGTTTTGTATGGGAGGTACCTGAACTACTTGACCAATATAGTCAACATAATATCAACCTGACGAAGATAAAAATAAGTCCTTTCACAAAATTTCATTCGCCTATGTCAATTCCAATTGACAGACAGGTAGACGGACATAAATCGATTCAGAATGTGATCCTGATTCAGAATATATATACTTTATGAGGTCTCTGGTGACTCCTTCTTGGCGTTACAAATGTAATGACAAAGTGAATATACAGGGTTGGCCAAAAGAAGTCATCCGATGTTGTTTGGCTCTCAGTTTTTTTCGAAATGAAAAATTTCGATTCTGTTTTTTGATTATGTTTACTTGAACCTTTAGAATTTTATTGGTCAAGCCGAGAAGATGATGTCGGCCAAACGGGCTCCGTCACAATTGATTGCCATACGGGCTCGTTTTAGCAATGGGATGTATGACAACAGTGGACGGTGCTCGCTATAGGGCCATGTTAACCGATTTTTTTCTGCCGCAATTGGACGAATTAGGACTGAAGGATATGTGGTTCCAACAGGATGAAGCTACGGCATACGCTGCGCGAGCCACAACCGATATTCTGAAGGCGGCGTTCCCGGGTCGCCTCATCTCTCATTTTGGTGATTTGCACTGGCCCGCAAGATCGCCCGATTTAACTGTTGCAGACTTTTGTTGTGGGGTTTTTTGAAGTCCCGTGTTTACGTTAACAAGCCCGAGACCCTAAAAGCCCTCAAGGACAACATTCAAAACGAGTGCGAGTATCTGTCGCCCGAAGTTCTCGCCGAAGTGATGAAAAATTCCATAAAACGAGCCCGTATGGCAATCAATTGTGACGGCGCCCATTTGGCCGATATCATCTTCTCGACTTGACCAATAAAATTCTAAAGGTTCAAATAAACATAATCAAAATGAGCCAAATAACATCGGATGACTTCTTTTGGTCCACCTTGTACCTTCCTGTGGAGTGTATAAAAATCATCAATCTATTGCAATAAGCATAAAAACATTTCCGACAGGATTAACAAATTTACTCAAAAATCTTGTAGCTAAGATGCAAAAGTTTAAAATATTTTTATCGTTATAATTATATGCAGAACATTCAAAACATTCTTAGCTTAACACATTTCGTATATTTTAATAAGGTTTATTTTATCGGGAATCCCTTGTAGAATTTAGGTATAGCTAAGCTGTTCCATCTTTCATATGTTTTGTCAAGCACTTCGCTTGTTTGTAAGGGGAAGTTAACATTGGGCCTTACTAATAATCATTTTTAAGCTTCACACTAAATATTTTGTAGGTCACAATATGCAATTTTGTATGAAAAATTTCGCTACTGTGACTTCGAGAAGTTAAGCCTGGACAATAAAAATGATTATTAGTATGGCGGATTATGTTTTACAGTGGAATTTGTTGCGTTCGTATAGCAATTATGGATAAACGAATACAAAAAATTGTAATAATTTATTGTATTAAATAATATGCGTTATTGCAATTTTTCAAAATTAAAAAATACTCTTTGAGTGTAACTTTTTCGGAGCGATTGTATTTTGTATTTTTTCAAAGTCCATTGTAACTTAAAAGTTACGATCGTAACACGTTTGTCAACCCTGCCCCGCAACCATCCGTGAACAGTGGGTATCGTCTTTCGAACACACTTAGTAGCAACTACCACCAGCGGCGCGGCATAAGCTGGAGCAAATTGTTCTCCTCAGACCCTGTTCGGCACCCGGAGCCGGACCCCCAACAAGTGCTGGTTGTACAGTATACCGAGATAGACGCATTGGAACATTTAATAACTTTTATCATTATGAAGCTGGTGATGAAATTGAGTGCTTAAAACAGGTTGGTGTGCCCGGTTTCACTTTAACGTCGTTGCCGTGATACAAATTGCTGGCACGGTGAATCTTTGCTAAATCAGGAAGAGAAAAATGGCAAAATGGGTTTTTTCTGCGTGTATAGACCAAAGGGCGATGAAATTACTTGCCTGTCTGCCTCAGTTGTTGGCAGTGTCCTCGCCCTCTATGTGTCTCTTTGGTACACGATACTAATTCTAGGTTGAGTCTATTTAAATTGCAAACAAGAAAGAAAAAAAACAGATTTGCAAACGGGCCTGACCTAATGCCTTTCTCAAGCCGCAGCAGTAGTGGCAATTTGCTCCCTTCAATTATGCAATTGAGGACAATTGAGTCTTTGTGCAGAGTGTTCTTGCAAATTGTCAGTTCTTGTTCTGCGTCCCCTTTTCACACTGCACTTGTGAACCCGTAGATATTGGCTATCTATAAATCTGAATACTGTGCAGAAGCAGCATAACTAGAGCACACCTGCGGCAGTTTTCAGTCGGATTCAGTTGGATGCTCCTTGTGGCAGATTTGGAAGGGTATTTTTTTTTCTATCTCTGTCCACTGATTGCGGCGGATTTTCCTCGATATCGGTGCCGGAAATTAAATTTTTACTTTCAAATCAATTCGGCATGGTATATGGATAACAGTGAGGGACGGGGGAGTTTGTGACTAGACTAATTGGACGATGCCAGCAACTGTCTGAACTTTAAATGCTTATAAAAGAAATATCCCAAACAACAGCCGAACAGCAGCGTTTCTGTGTCAACGTCATTAAAATTGAAGGTATATCTGGCTGGAACCAACCAATTTTGGGTCCTTAAGAGACGACTGTCTATGTACATCCTTAATCGCATTCAAGTTTGTATAAAGTATGCTCTCCTGTAACTTAAGATATGGTTCACACCTCTGTTCCAAATTTCATCAAAATCGGTTCAGCCGTTTACAAATCGTTCTAAAATACTCAAACAGACAGAAACATTTTTTTCACAATACTTAAGTTGGTTTTACAAAGAACACTCACCATTGTGACATCGGGTTCAAGGAACAGGACTCAGCAACCTAAATATTACTATGCAAACGAAATATGGTCGAGACTGCTGAGCCACCAATCCGCTGTCCAGTGTAAAAATCTATTCAAGCGACTACATCGCTAGATTCCCGAGCACCCAATACGTAAGTTCATATTTTATCGAGTTAATATTGAAAACAAAAGCAAGTTACTTGCCTATTGCTTATTTACGGATAACTTAGTTGGGGACCTGAATAAGATTACCATTGATGCAATTTCTGATGACTCCATAGCGAGTCCCATCTCAGTATCGCTTTCGGGTTTTAAAATGTGTCAAGAGTGTTAAATTTAGATGAGAAACGCCCACTAAAAGGGGGCGTGTCACAAGAATTTATATGGAAAAAATTTGCTAAAACTCGACCGTCTACTGAAAAAGTACATTTTGGAAGACAACGATACTATCATCAAAAGGGTTATCTTTTTAATAAGTAGGCGTGTCAGTGGGAGGACCTGCAAAATTCTTAGACATCAGTTGAGTGTGGAATATCAGAACAAGGGAATGCAAAACGAATGAAATTTGGGACATGAAAGCACGGTAAGAAAAATGTTGAGATAGGTATACATAGAGAATAGTTTTTTTTTAATTTTTTGAGTATAAGTGGTCTTACACCTCTTTGTTCACTACTGCGCATATCTTGTAAAAGTGCTTCCAACAGGCAATATACGTCCATTAAACACAAAATTTCATCGATAACGCCGTCAGAAATATTAAGATATAGCGTCTTAAATAATTTGTATAGGAGGCGGGAAGTGCCACGCCTATTTCTCCAAATTTTGTCTGAAGAAACACTCGGTTGAATATAGAAGGATGCTAATTTTGAGCTCAATTGATTCAATGGTTATGTCAGTGCATTGAATAGTATTAAAGTTGATATTCTGCAGCGCCATCTAGGGGCGTGTTGCAACGAAGTGGACAGCCACAAATTTTCCCAGGAGAGAATATATATCAGCTCTCATTTTGATCAGTCAAACGGTGTCAGAGTACAACACATATATGAACGAGCATCCTTTTTATGTATCTAAATGAAACAACAGTGGAAATTAGATAAGAAGTCGCAGACACTTTTAGTCAAAAATTCAGCCTTCCAAATTTTAAATTGTGTTTTTTTTTTGCATTATCTATACAACTAACGTCCCCGATAGCCCCAATCAAAACAGTGGCAAATAAAAAGCTGCACCTATGAAAACATTCCTCACTGTGTTACGGAGCAATTTTCGCATTTGCATACTCCAGCAAATCTGATAGTGTCCTCTCTATTCCAAGCAATAATTGCCCGTCCTTTTCGTAAACTGAAACATGCACTTTTGTTCTTCTCCTTTCAGGTGACATACTCAGAGAATGAAGTCATTAAATTGTTTCACAATTGAGCGGGTAAGCAGAATGTCACTTTATTTTATTTCCCTTCGTGTTTCTCTTCCTATAAACAAAATTTGTCACAAAGATACCCTTGCATATGAGACGTAAGTCGTGGAATAAATATTTATTTCGTCCACAAGAATAAGAACTAAAGTTGACCTGTGTTGACCCACCTCCAGTTGTCGTTCCAATGGACAACATTTATGACTGCAGCACAGATGTTTCCCAACAACAAAGTTGACTTAAATATTAACAAAAAAAAAATCCATTCCCTTACTGTAGATAACATTCATCATTTTCATTTTCCCTCAAGTTCTTCGTTTGTATGGGTTAAAGTTAAACAATGAGATAATGTGCCTTTGGCTAGTTTAAAGTACAAAAGGACATCCCATGGAGGAAGCTCAACATAAATACTTTTTTTGTAAATTGAACAATGGTTGGCGTTTCCTTTTGATACAACTTTTGGCGAATGTGCAAGCATGAACTGTTGCTGCCGTCAGTGTAGTGGCTCAAAGGATTACGATATAAAAATAAAAAAAAGTTTCTCTCTGTTTTCCTACATCCTTTTCGCAAATAGATGGAAACTCTCCAGCAACACAGAACAACTGTGGTTGGGTATTGCGTCTGCGGGAGTGGAGTGAGATATCAATCTGTGCTTACAGATAAGAGACTGTATGCGGCCAAAGGTTACAGGGTTCAATATCTTTTTGTGTGTCGGAGCAAATTGATGGCATTCTGGAATGAAGGACTTGGATTGCTTTAATCGGATGCGTGTTGTGTGTCTCTGACTAGCGAAGACTGCTGCAAATTGGAATTGGGCGATATTCATCCGATTTCCGTACACAGGGATGTGCGGCGAGGAGCTGGGAATAGTGGAAAAAGGTGGTCTGATCTTTTCTTTGGGAATAGGATCAACCTTGATGAGTAAATTGGCATTTTCGGAAAATTCGTGTATATTTTGAATGAGTTGGCCGATTTCGATGAAATAAATTGCAAATGCGGCTCCATTTAGCCCTTAAATTTGTCTAAAAAAATCTTACGGCTTGGCTTAGCTGTTTTAGTGTGATATGGTTACAAGTCCAAACACAAACCGAGGAGCATCATTGTTTTTTTACTTATACTCAATTCCCACCTCCCATTCCAAACTCACAAGCGAAGTTCTCTTGAAAAATTGCCCATTCACTCGGCAACCCTTTCATATCATTATCCTGACGCGATTGGTATTTTTAACAACTCTCCAAAGATGTATGCATCCCCCTAGTCATTTATAGTCTGATGAAAAAGTGTCAGCTCAAATGCCACACCTGGATTGAAAGGAGGTCATAAAAACTGACACAACCATCGGTTATCCCGTTTTCCTAGAACTGTCAAAGTTTCTTCGAAAAAACCCTTTGCAATAATAATGATACCTAAACCGCAGCTTATCATAAGCAGTTGTCAAAAAGTTTGAAGGATTTTTCAAACTCTTTACCACAAAACCATTCAACCTTGTTCTTTGTGTTGGATTCTGCATGACTCTCAAAAGGAGAACTATCTAACTTTTTGCCTTTCAAGCGATAGAAGCAAACACATCCCCGAGGGGGTTGATCCTCGGCAGAATGTCTTGGATACTTGGCTCTTTAGAATTTCCCAGTGTCAATTTACATCACCCCCCGGAGGCGAAAACTTTATCCATGAGAAATCCCGCACTGGCAGGAAAAAAGCCAGGAAGTCAACCGACTTCGACAAAGTTAGATCACAAAGCGTGTTGCCCCACTTTGCCTAATTAACTTCAGCGAAACTATATGCGCGCTATTCTGAAATTGTTTTAGCTTATCCCACCACCCCCGCGGGAATGGAATTTTACATTTTAACATCGGTTCCCCTAGCCGTTCCTCGTTCAATTAATTTCTGCAAGTCGAACAGACATCGGGGGTGTTGGAGCTTTCTTGTGAATTTGTTACCAATCGCCTTCTGTGAGTTAGATGGTAATTAGGAAGCCATTCGCAAGAATTTGTCAGTCGCACAAAGAAAACGACAGTTTAGGGGATAGAGTTTCCAAGGCACACGACAGTATAGACACACGCGTGGTTTAAGAGGACCTACAAGTTAGCCCACACTTTGCAGCCCTTCCTAAGTGTTGCACTTAGTTTTCAGTTAACAAACCAGCAGGGCAACAGAAACAGGACAACACTCACAGTCGACAACGACACAGCGAGCAGTGGTAAGTGAAAGAACAAAGTACTTAAGAGGACACTCTGGGCTGAAGTATGTGTGTGTTTATACGTTGCCTCGGGTATGCCAGAGAGTGGAAGGACGCCACAACAAAGGATCCAGCAGTACCGAGCGCAAATAGTTTTGCCCGTTCGTGTTTGTGTCTTAATCAAATGAATAACACAAATTTAAACGACTTGAACGGGAATGCTTCCGACTTCAAAGAGCTCGCAGACAATTGATTAAGTGTGTGGAGTGTAATGGCGGGGGTGGTGTATTACATGCGATGTGAGTTACACGCGCGAGGTAGACCCATCTGGATGGTGATGGGTGTCCTGTCTAGACAAAAGCAATTTGTTGGAGTAACTGCGGATGTAGTGTGCATTCTTTTTGGGCGAGTCAGTGCCGCCTGGTTGTCTATTTGGGGTTGCGCTACAATGTAGGGGTAGTTTTGTTGCATTATCCTTCGAATTGGTGGTATTTTTGTTTAATTACTGAGGAGTTTTCACAGAAAAAGGGCCTTTCGAGAGGTGTTGGAAGTGGATGCTGTTTCAATGAAACTATTTACTTCGTTTATTTGTATGTTGATTTGAATAAGCATCAAGCTTAAACTACTGGGCCAATTTTTATGTTATTCTCGCAGTGAAGGACTTAATGGAGCAGCATTTCATCGCAATCAGCCAACTCATTCAGAAGTTATATGAATTTAAAATTATTTCAAAGAAAGCAGTTCTCATTGTCAGACGTCGGCATAAATGCTTGCGATATGCGTCCGTCGTTTGCACTCAAGATTTACAGTCGTAGATGTCGGCTGACAGGTGTTTCTGATTGGAGTTTGTTCGCCCATGGACTGGTGTTAGTCGTGTGTCGCTTTTTTCGAAGAAGTGTTGCACTAAAAAACAAAATGTAAGACCAACCAAGAGCCGCCAAATCAGAACAGAATTCATTTAGGACCCTTTACCCTATCCAACACTTCGAAGAAAATATTTGTAAACAGAACTTGCATCAGATCCGACTTTTCCCTTAAAAAAAAGGTACTTAAGGAAGGCTACCGCAAACATTTCGTTTGTCTTTTATAAGTTTCCTCAGTTCTTTTCCGATCTCATATTCATGAACTTTGAGCATTCGTGGTACTTCAAAGAGTGTTTCAAACTTAATACGAAGGCCTTCAGATCAGGGGGCGTGGCACTTCTAATTAAGCAAGCATTAATTTTGGCACAAAAACTTTTAAAGGCTTTTTCTCTGCACCTGTTCCAGCAGTAGTTCCAAAATTTGGTGCATGGGTGCAGCGTTTCGCTGAAAAACTTCGAAAAGGGGAGTATAGAGGAACCCTTGTAAAAAAGGGGCCTCCTCATAAAATTATATTAGTATTTTATATCGAGGCCCCTATTTTGGATTTGACCCCTTCTTATTCACCTTTTTTCTGGGGCATTGCAAAAAAAAGCTAGAGCGGCAAAAATATTTATTTATAACAAAAAAAAAGCACAATGTATTCATTGAGAAACCCTTTTTGTATAATTAATTAATTTGTATGAATTAAAGGGGAGGGGGTATGGGCCTTGATGCCTAAAAAGTGATGTTGAGAAATGGGGCGTGGCATCTGCAATATGAGAAACATTCAAAACCTTTTATCTTCGTACTTATTAGAGTGGCGAAATTTCGTACATCGGTGTGTAGCTATTGTATGAAAAAAAAAATAACTTCCAAAATGTAGGCGGGATTAGAGAAAGAGGCGTGGCATCCACTATGAAACGCGAACATTCAAGCCATTGTTAGTACAAAAGAAGTCATCCGATGTTGTTTGGCTCTCATTTTCTTTCTACATGAAAATTTTAGAATTTTATTGGTCAAGTCGAGAAGATGATATTGGCCAAATGGGCGCCGTCACAATTGATTTTGCCATACGGGCTCGTTTTATGGCATTTTTTATCACTTCGGCGAGAACTTCGGGCGACAGATTTTCGCACTCGTGTCGAATGTTGTCCCTGAGCGCTTCTAGGGTCTCGGGCAAATAGGAAATAGGTAAAGTTGTCGAAATTCGAAACTTTAGATCTAAAAATATGAGCGCGATTGAATGTAATGTAACGCGCTGCATTCATAAAGTAGAAAAGGCATTTTTGAAAAGCCTTATACATACTTTCAAAAATTTGAAATCAGAGAGAGATTTCCATCTAAAACAGCTGCCATGCTTTTAGAAAGTTGAAAAAAATAGAGTCAGCTCTAAAACTGTCGTCATATCTTTCAGGCTCGAAAGCCTTGTCTGGAGTATTATTCAAAGCTCTGAAAAAAGTGCAAGGTAATTATTTTCGACGATTCAACAATGACTTACAAACAACATTTGGAAAATGTCCACTTGGTGTCTTCGCCTCAAGTAAAACTATTTTTTCAAGTAGAATTTTCGTCATCTTTCAGCCAAGAGGTTAAAGAGGGTTTTGCTGACAAGGACGGACAAGACTAAGAGCTAAGTGGTCAAGTGGGACTGCCCAGATATGAACAAAATCAGGACAGGACCACCACAATAACCAAGTTATCATTACCCCTATTAAGGTCAGAAGATCCGAAAGTCTCAGACAGCAGACCACTCGGTTTCAGGATGAATGCTGAACCCAAACAGCTTGAGACGTTGTAATTGGAGATGGAGGAGATTGAATTGAATTATATCCTAATCCTTATATTAATATACCGAGAAACTTTTTTGGTCATGAGGTTATACCTATTTATATGTGACGTTTATAAAAAAAATATATTGTTCAAGGGGTAAACTTTATTACTTCAAAATGTTATGTCAAATGTTGAACTAATTGATTAGATTAGGACAGATGCTGTAACTTTTCTTTTAAAGATTTTTTCATCAAAACGGGAAAACGCTCTTTTTTGATGAAAAATTCATAGAAAAATAAAAACGCGCCTAGAATACTCTTGTTTATCGAAGAAGTAAGTTACCAGTTGACATCTTTCCTCTCGCGAATACAATCGAAAACAAAGAGAGTCATATAGTTGTCAGATGGACTTTTATTCAGTCATTTTCAACTTTAACCCTTTTGAAATAAGCACTTACCCCCGATTGCTCTGTAGTCGTCATAAATAGAAGGCAAAGCCATTGAGGTCGCTCAATAGCGACCATCTGTACACCCGGAATAGAATTACGCAGCACAGTTTGAAAAAGCCTCTGTTTTTCCAGCATAATAATTTCCCTCGGAGATAATTAATTTCTCTTCTTCTTGCAAAGATTTTAATTTTCAACCCAAAAACAAACAACAAGCTATAAATTAGGCGGCATTAAGATGGGAGGGCCAAAACCTTTGGCAAAACTCATAACACACGACAATAGCTGCATTAGTCCCCTCCAAAAGAACCAAAACAAAAAAAGGACGAAAAATCATAATTAAAAGCGATGGGATTTTTTCATCATTTTAACAGATGAGCGAGTGCTTCCAGTCAGGACCAAAGTCAATAGCTAATAAAGGCGACGAGCAGCACATCTACAAACGATTTATTTTACAGCCAAGCGTTTGTTGTTCTTTGAAAAAGTTAACAAACGATTATGGGATAACAATTTGCACGCAGGATACGGCATCTGAACATGTGAACATGTGTGTTTCGTGATTGCAGTCAATTTGAAAATATAATTCCTCTGTTTGTACACATTTTTGGGGAACGTTTTCACAATTCCTGGATACCCTGAGTGTTTTCTGTTTACCCTGGGCTGATAATCCCGGATAAATACCACTTAACTTTGAGTGGATTGCGAAAACAATTTTGTTACAGCACTGAGACGAGTCAATTACGTCAAAGTCCCGGGGGAACGGCAAAATTTGTTTCATTTTATTTCACTTGCATTTTATTAAGTACACACAATTCCATAAAATTTAATTGAATTTGTAAATATTTATTTATAAATCCGGCGGATATAATGAGATCCCTTAATTGCATACAACAATAATATCGGTGGATGTGTGTCACTTGGAAAGAACAATTAACGTGGCGCTTATATCTGATTGCATGGTAATTAACATTCCCCAACAAAGCGGCAGAGTGAGAGAGAGTCCAAGAGAAATGTACGAATAATTAAAGTGGTGTACCGCCTCTTACCGGCTTTTTTTCTGCGGCATACGCGATTCATTATCATCCAGACAGTCGGTTCATAATTTTTTTCGCTGGTGAGTGTGGGAATGGGAACAGCGGGTAATTGGTAATTGTTTGGATGAGAAGCGCCAGCCACTGTGCGCTACCGGTAACAGCTGAGCAAACATTGGTTTGACTGGTGTGCACTGCCTTGGTGTCTAACACTTTCATGGTTCGTCAAGCCGAAAAGCAGAGTTAAGCGGCTGGAAAAGATATATCACACGCAATCAAGATAGGCGGTTAGTCTATTAATTGGAGAGCATCATGGGGTGCAGTGTTTTCGTCAGTAGATTGCTTCAATTAGCGAACATTTGCTTAGTCAATGATCGAGATAAGATAGGGCGACGAGTGGGGGAAGTCGTACATTTTGTACATGGAAAGTACATTTGGAAGGAATTTTGTGGACATCTAAAGCTGTTGCCTTTGGAGGAAAATGTATACCCTTGGCAATGTGTTCTGATAAGGCATCAGGTTTGTCTAAGAGCCAATCTAATTTTGAACAAGTTCCTTTAGTTGAAGCATGCGCAAAACGCACATACCTTGCAAATGGGAAGGTCCCACTTTTCCGAAAATCCCCTTCGACAAAAGGAGAAGCAAGCTCTTGACTCTATATTTGGAGACGTATTTCCCAAGGACTACAACTGACCTTATTTTAAGTACAGAAGTAATACATATGAAGCCTCTTAGGACGCTGAAGCCACTGCACAAACCTTCTTTTCGATCTTACGATTTCTAACAATTTTTTTACTCTTTCAAGGTGAACCTTGATTGACGAGCCTTGATTCGATTGAGATCATCCATCGAACGAACTTGAAGTATTCGTCACCTGCGTAGTCTATCTTGGTTTCTGAGACTTTGGTCCAAAGCACTCGTAATCGAGTTCAAAAGATTGGGTCACCCAAGGTGTTAATTTTTTTTTTTGACAAAGTCGATGTTGAACCCACAAAAAAAACAAACGGACGTTTTTCGCACTGGCCTATCTTTGGCGAAAGTCTAACAAATGCAACATGGATCCTGGATCCTTTTTGACAAATGAATCTAGTGTATTAAAAGCCAACTCGTGATCATTCTTATAGCTTAAGACAGCGTTTGTAAAAGCCTTCTCTACTGCTCCTTTCACAGAGCTTACCGCATCGCAAAAATCTGGCATAAACTGAGGAGAGTTGCTGGAAGGTCTTACACAACTAAGAAGTAAGCATTTTGTTAAATATAATGAGGCTTGTTAAGGTAATTCATATATTTGGTGACTATTCATAGTTAGAAACCTTGTGAAATACCCTAAAACACAAAAGTCAAACAGTACAAGGGACAACTCGAGGGCTTAAACGAAGATCAAAAGCTTCTCGTAAGTGCTCAGTTCAGTAGAGAAGTTTTTAGTGCTGTTTGTTAGTCAATTGACTCGACAAAATATAGCTGTGGCATAACTAGAGCTCTTTCTAACATTGCAGAAGATAGCACCAGAAGCTGCAAGGTATAGCTATTTGAGCCCCTGTCTGACTTCGGAATCTAGGAAAACCCTTCTTCGATGCAGTGAGGAAGTCTCCTCATTTGAGTTTAAAAGAGTTCGTAGCTATCTTCAATTCCACAAGCTATGTCGAGACTGTTCTTTTAAACTTGATATGGCAAAAGATGGAAATACCCTTTAAAGCTGAAGGGAGGAACTTTGAATATCCCTGAGGCTGGTAAATAGTTCACTTTAAAATGTTTTAAGGTACTTAAGCTAAGTACTTTGATCTGTGTTTCTAAAGGGACTGACCTTTATATACAAAAAAAAAATACAGAGACAGAAATAAACCGTTTAAGTCCCAAAATAGCATTCCGTTCTTTAGGCGCAGACTCATCTAGCGCCATAGCGTATTTTAAACTACATTAAAAAGCGAGATGCATACCCCTCATTTGAAATTGTTTCACCTCCAAAGTCCGTCCATCAAGACGTACTAAGCACTAAGTGCACACGTCCATCTTAAGTGCGTACTCGAACTAAATCAAATTTCCCAAACACAACCACCAACTAAGCACCATAAAAGGAGAAAATCATCTCAGTACTCAGTCCCTAAAATGCCTGCCTACCTACCCTTTTCAATTAGGTGCTTAATAAAAAAGAAAAATCCCGAAAAGCAACTGAGCTGAGCAGTTGTAATCCACTTGGCACGCACTTCTTCATCTGGAACACAGAAGAGAAGCCGACAAGAACTTCCTCAACCACTATTTCCCCACTTGTTCGCTTTTTTTTCTTTTATTCATTTCAATCATGAACATGTTTTCGACGCAACGACAAGTGCTGCTTCGTGTACACACGCACACGTAGAGAGGAAGTCGCGTATAGAAGTGCAATTGAGTGCAGGCAGGCTTAATTCAATCGCTCTTTGGAACTTGTTCTTATCAATGGGTTGGTGTTCCTCTGGGATGGCGCTTGCCATATAGAGTGTCCATATGCACACATGCCCACATGGTTGCGTGTGCAGATACTAAAAGTATGTATAGGGGCACAAGGGAGTTCATAATTTATAGGCCACTTGGATGCGGTTACTTCTCATCATCCTTACAGGAGGATTGTATAAACAGCTTGATGCTTCTGTTCGTTTACTGAAGGGCTATACAAATCGAATCCACACCGCGCTCATTCTCCGACTCCAGTGTGTGTGTGTTACTTAAATTTTATTATTTGCACGTTTCTTTCCTTTGCGATGGGTATATTCGTGTCTTATTTACATGGGCTAAAAGTACAGTCGAGGAAATGAACCCAATGACTGATCCTTATGTGGCTTCGCATCGGATTTCATGTGAAAAAAACAACCGAGCATGAAGGATATGGGCAATCAAACGGCTTACGTGGGTTGAGTTTGAAATAAGCAGTCGGGGGCAGGTTCGATGTTTGTGTGGAAATTCCTTGGTGCCAAGAGTTTGGAATGCTGTTGAAGAGCGAAATAAATTATTAACTTGAGCTGGGCATGCATTTTAACTTTCTCTAATATTTAGTACGTAAAAAATTTCGAACTCGCGATGTAAATCAATTCTGAAAGGAAGATGATGGAGGAACTTAAAGAAGTGGGTCGCGCAATTCTGTTCGTCTGTCTGTCTTTCCGTATGATCCTGAGGCCTACAGCCCAAACGGCTGCTCGGATTTGGAGTTTGTGGGTCTCTAGTTCGGGGCCGTTTTTTATTTTGTACGCTAACCTCAAAATTAATGATACTTCTCAAGTCAAATGTCCAGCTTGGTTTGTTCAAGAACTTCTCTAACGATTTCAAACAAAATTTATATTTGAGCTTAAGTAGGTGAGGTTAACATGGCTGCAAACCCAGTTTGTTGCTAAAAACTTAATTAATGGCAGGTACTTTTAAAATTTGGACGTGCATATCTCGAAAACGTTCTATACGATTGTAGCAAAAATGCATTCCCAAGGTGCTCAGCGCTTATAACTCTATAACCACAACTTGCCTTGCGACAATTGCCTGTCACTGATAGTTCGAACTTATAAAAACTCGCGTTGTTATTTAAAATTTTATTGTCATATCAGATGAGTAACCGAAAAGATGGTTTTATATGACACTATTCGTATATTTTAGGAGCTGTTTCTTTCATCTAGCTTCTCAGATTTTTACCTGTCTACCTAACAACCAACGAAGCTTTTAATGAACGAGAAAGTTTTGTGCGACCCAGTCGTGCACTTTTTTTTTTTTGTTTTTGTGAAGCTTCTTAAATCTTCACTTCCTGTTGCTCTAAATAGGTAGAAATGGAATTTTAAAGTCTTCGGATATAACTCACTAAAATTTCAGCATTTGAATTTTGTGCCGCAGGGTGGTTTCGCGCCATAACAAATGTGCCTATCCTTCACTTCGATCCAGACCTTTCTGCCTACAGTTACGGTTCTGCTCGATTGGTTGAGGTAACCTTCTCTCTAAAATCGGTATTTTACTCGTGGTCCTCTTCTATTGCGTTGTCCCTTCTGTATACAGTCGATTGACCCAGGCTAGAACGTCGAAGTCTATTCACTATAAACCAAAAAACTACCCCTCATTTTGCTACCGGTCTCAATGAAGGAGTCAACCTAACGTTTGGTATAAATCAATTCAATTCAAATCAATTAGTGTTAAAAAATGAACTGTCGAAGACATTTGAAAAACTAAAAACTACTGTCAGCTTTCGGTTCATTATTTTTTTGTTTCGTTGTCATCATCAATGAAATGAGGGCTAATTACCAGAATCCTTTGCCAGGGTACCAGAGGTTTAAATTGGGATCCCTCGTGGAGTTCTACGAGGTTGGTTTGCAATTTTGTTTGTAGCAGTCATTGGTTTCGGTGAAAATAGCACAAAGCTACCACTGTACCCTGGATACAATCGTAGAGTAAATGAGGTTATAGCCGTTTGGACTCGGCATAGAATTGAAGATCCCTTCCATTTGTCTCAAAAAAACTCACACAAAACAAATGATTGTGAGAAGCTGGGCCTACTGATCTGTTGGTCCAACTTTTTATTTATTTATTGTTATCTATCGCCAGTTGGTAAGTTAATTCCTTACAAAGGGTCGTTGGGGAAAATCGTTTTATACATTTTTTATCGGCCATAATACGATTTTTGTCGGAAATGATCTTCCGATCCTCTTCCAGCCTATGATGGCCTACTTATATGCGAAGCTAATCCAAAAGTTGGGCCTTTTTCAAAGAGTGTAATGCCAACCAAATTGCATGCCAACACCACGTGTCTCTCAATTGCAACTGATTTATTTCCTAGCCTATCTGGGTGTTGCAGAAGGGTCTCGTACGTGGAGGAGAAAAGTACCAAAAATTCACTTGTTTTTGGCAACAACTACAAATCGGTTTATCTACAAAAAGAATGAGTATTTCCACCTCAAATAGTTAAGTTGCCTCCCCTAAAAAACGCGCTAAAAAACTGCCTCTATAGCTCTGCTCACGAAACAAACCACACCACACTGTATACCGATTCCAGGTGAATCATTCCACCGCTCCTGCTCAAACTTCGGCACTAAGCAATCATCTGTAAACGTGAGCTGTTTACATTTCATTTCAAGCTTGAAGCCGAAACCCTTCAAGAATCAATAGTCAACAAGCTGTCCGCCCGTTCGCTTGTAACACAAGTACACCCTTTCGCAAAATTATTCCGCCCAATTTACTTGCAAACACTTCATTACAGCCGTCAGATTCTAATTTTGTTCAATAAAGAATCCAATTTCCCATGCGACAAGCTCATGATGATCTTCTTCCATCAACATCAACACGGTTGCTGACGCCTCTACCCAAAAATAAATGCTATTCCCATTCATGTGATATGTCACACCTGGAAGCAATCACCTTCCACCCACCCACCTGCTGTTGACAAGGCGTTCATTTCTCGTTCAATCTACCGTAGCACAACAAACTTGTATCCCTGCATCCTTGTACCGCCAATCAATATAAATTTGAATTTTTGTGAAATTCTCGCCTCACTCACGCGGTAGATGGCATCCATTCGCTCCATCTACGGAACAAAGATAAATCGCTTGCACCCGCCTTTGTCTGAGCGTGTGACTGTGTGTGTGTCTGTGACAAACTCTATAAATAATCAACGTGCTACCAGGCAGCGCATTTTATTAGGAGCCATTTTCGCACATTTCCGACAATAAACTCAGGTCCTCTGAAATTCCCATTTTCCTTTTGGTCCTTCAATTCTGGGGTGCACCACACACCCTTCCACCAGAGCGCTTTGTTTCGAAGGCTCGTTACCGTGTTCGAAAGGGAACGGCGAGGCATATAGCACGGCCCCGGATGGAGAGCTGCGGAAGAGGTTGATTATCAGATTAGGTACCGCTAAGCAACTCAAACCGCACCCAGTTAGAGCTGGGTGCCAGTGTGTATGGACACAGGCAGGAGGTGCTCGGGCGCAGTTCAGAAGTTCATGTTGTGCTGTGGTATGGTTGTGCAACACGTAGAGTTCTGGTAATGTCGGTGTGCCAGTGCATTTTGCAACAAGCGACTGCAGTTGGCCTCTGGTGCATACGAAGGAGGTTAGCTGTAGGGAGAGGTGCTAAAACGTGGTGTAGCAACTGCTTCAGAAAAACATTCAAAGGTGTTTTGGTGGATAATTGGAATATGGGCAAGGGGCGCGTTGTCGATCGAAATCGAAAGTTGCGGCCGAGGTCAGCTTGTTCTCGTCGGTGGGGCGTACATGGCGCATGCAGTCAACATAATTAGAGTTGCAACAGCTACGCTAATTGCTTCTGCTTGCATCGTCAAATTCTCTTTCTAAAGATATCTTACACTGACATCCTTCAGAATGTCGTATAACTTAAGCTCTGGGTGGGAGAAAGACGGCACAACTGTGGAACAGTGAATGCTTGCTGAATTATTTACGCTGATGCGGGACTCCTTTTAAGCTTTCCGCTACGGCTCTACTGGTGAAATGAATTTTTAACTATTAGCTCCAGTGGCATATACACTTCAGAGGTGAACCCTGAACACCTTGGTCTTCTCAGTTGTTTATGGGGAAATAAACACAGGGAGCGTGTAGGTAGGTGCGCTTATTTCCATCTAGCATTTTGGGTGCAACATTCTGCACAACCGCATGCAGTCGGGACTTTTGTTTGGTATTTTGTAATTTTTATCGACTTTTAGGGTGCGTATGAGAGTACTTTATTGGATGGGACTCAATTTAAACAGAGAGCTTTAAATGTTTAGAAGTCTTGCAAGGGACATTGTTATGGCAGCAAATGGCCGATAGGCAACGAATTTTATTTCAGTTGACATGGCGCATGCCACATCAAATGGGACTATAGGTACATGAAGTCGAACTTTTTACCTAAATTGTTCTACTACAGGGTTTGAAAATTTTGTGCTAGGTTCCACCAGAAGAAGAATAACGTTGGTGTAGGGAGCGGGTAAAGACGAACCTGCTTGTTATTGTTGTTTACTTTTGAATCGCATTTCATGAGTTAAACAAGCTGCTCCAAAACAAGGCCTAGATATACGAGTATGTCGGCAGTAACCCCCTCGGGCTCTATGGCGCCCTTCTCGAAAAATAAATACAAGTGATTTTTTAGAAAATACCTTTCGACAACACAGAGTTCCCAAGAAAGCTGCATTTTTCCCACTTGCAGACGATTTCAACAAGTACTTGTGAAACTTGCCAGCGGCCTTAAATTTCTCTAGTAGTCATGGCAGTTTAACAGTCTGAATGTGTGGAGTGTTAAACATTTTTAATTCAGGACAATTGTATCATCGGACTAAAAAATAAACAGTTGACGCAACAGGTCCGTAAGGTTTGCTTCTCACAACCATTCGTTTTGTGTGAGTTCTTCTTTTTTGAAACGAATGGATCTAGAATTTTATGCCGAGTCCAAACGGCCAATTGAGAAGCCCTTTCATGACAGCTATACCCTCGGATGTTTGTCAGACGTTTGTGAGAGGTGGCGCAATGGAAAAAGCCTTAAGATGTAATTTTGTGTTTCATCGGCTGAGGGAAGATTTTTAAGAGCTATATCGAAGAGCTTCTTCTGGATAACTGGGCTTTTAGTGGGCGCTCATGAAAACGTGAAAGGATGACATAGACTGGGTACCTTTTAATGTTTTAGTTAAACTACAGAAACGGTTTAGGTTATAGACAGTCCGACACCTCTTTCATGAAGATCTAAAGCCTATAGTTCTGTTCTAAGTCTATTAATACCTCAAAGCCTGTGATATTTTCCGGAAAAAGAGAAATCCGCTGAAGGGCTACTGCTTAAGTCTTTTTGTTTTATTTTTTTTAAATGCTTACACATGGGTGTTACTTCTGCAGTTAAAATGATTTGAGTCCCCCATTTTGGTTTTGGCTATACTCAAGTCTTTTGATGAAATTTTAGATTAAATCATTTTTTAAAAAGTTTGTCAATTTTTAACGTCTGCAAGAGACTTGCGACTACTTTTTTATACCTTCTCTGTCGAATGACCCCAATTGTCTCAAATTTTTTAGATTACCTATCTAAGCGACCCTCATTGACTCAGGAACGTCCGGCCGTAGGCTTTAGACGAGACAAAATTCCACTATGTCGTCTCTTATTGGACTGGAAACTTCTTACATTAAATCAGTTTTAAATGTTTGGTATGTCCTCAAATTTTGAGTATCTAATTTGAAAGTTTAAAATGCTTTGTTTCAAGGTCATAACTTTGAAAAATGGTCTTAATATTTTCAGTCTTTTTTGGAGTTACAAACCTCTTTAGGAAAATGCGTTTCCTACGGATGATGGCTTATTTCAAAAGCTTCTCCCCCACAAAAATATTGCGCGGTACTAATAATCATATTTATTGCCCATGCTTGATTTTATGAACTCACAATGACGAAATTTTCCATATAAAATTACCCATTGTGACCTACAAAATATTTAGCGTGAAGGTTAAAAAATTATTATTAGTAAGTCCCATTGAGTTATACATATCTTCGTCTTCTTCTTAGAAAAAATTTCCAACAGCTACTTCCTCTGTGTACTTTTTTTTAATAATATTTCCCACAAATTTAAAGTTCTGGACCCCATTTCGTATGATTTGGGGGCAGTTCAAATCCATTGTCAGCTATAATAATCCCCTAAGTGACTTCTTGAAGATATATTTTGACGTAAGTTGTGTTTTATTGAACATCAACCTTAGCAAAGTAAAGTTAACCGGAAAAATACTCAATAAAACTAACCCCAGCATTTTTTTCTGAACACTTTTCCGCATGTATCACGCAGTAGTAACTTCATGAACACACCCACATCATCGAGGTGTCAACGTGGACTAAATTCCGCCTAGTATTTGACATTTCGTATTACAATTCCTGCTTAAGATAAGTAACGAGAATAAATCTTGGATATATAAAAGCAGAATTATAGTTTTGTGCAGGATGAAGTCGGTCGAAGGGAAACGCACTGTCCGTTGCTAAAATGCAAAATAATTCAATCGAACAAGTGAAAGCTCTTTCAGTCAACTGGGTTTGTAACGAATGGCGACCAAGACCCAACTAAAACAGTTTATTTAAATTAAATTCATCACGAAGAATTTGTACTCTCATTTAGGTTATTACTGAACGTAACCTGCACTGTAAGTATTCTGACAAAATTCTTGTGAGAAAGGTTGAGGGTGGAAAAGTCACTTCAATAAGATCTTTTAACGATCTTGCACTTATTTAGTGCATTTTTTTATTCTTTCATTTATATTTAGTAAATGAATGATGTAAATGATTTTGTCGATGACTTTTCTACCCATGATCTTAGTAATACAGTATGTGATAATTTGTTTAGAAATAATTCCTATTGTGATGATAAATTGTTTATTGTGCACCAGAATATTAGAAGTTTAAGAGAGAACTTTTCAGTTCTTGTCAGTCATCTAGATTCTTTTATGTGCATTCCAGATATTGTTTTTGTGTCAGAAATCTGGATATACGATTTCGAAATAGGCGATTATTTTTTGCCCGGGTTCAATTTTTTTTGTAATACTAATGAAAATTACGCTGCAGGAGGTGTTGGTTGTTTTGTGAAAGCGAATTACAAGATTCTCGACGTAGAGTGTGTTGATTTTTTGAATGCTGATGTTTTAAAGGTTTCTATTGAAATTAATCATGAAGCTTACGTTTTTCTTTGCGTGTACAGGTTACACATGTTTAGCGTTTTAAATTTTATAGAAGAATTTTCAGGTCTTTTAGAAAATGAAAAATCAAAAAATTTAATTATTGTTGGTGATTTTAATATCAACACTTTAGAAAATAATGAAACTGTTTCTAGATACTTGGCTTTGCTAGCATCTCATGGCCTAGCATGTGTTATAAATGAGCCTACTAGAATTGTATCTCGTAGATGTTTAGATCACATCTATGGGCGCTTCAGACAAGCTTTTGTTGGTAATTGTGAGAAGCTTGTTCTGGATTTAATGATTACCGATCACTGTATGACAGGGCTCTTAGTAAACATGAATAGCAAGTTTAGAAAAAATGTAAAATCGCCCGACAGAGCGATCAAAATTGACTTCCGCAAACTTAAAAACATTCTTTTTAATGAGTTCTGGGAAGATGTTTATTCGTGCAGAGATGCCTCTAAGGCCTATACTATATTTATTGATTGTCTTAAAAAACACATTCTTAACTGCTCCTCAGTTGTTCCCTCAAAAAAATGTGTAAAAAGACTTAAACCTTGGATCTCAAGATACCTCTTAAATAAAATAAAAGGCAAAAACAAACTTAGAACTAAGTGCCAAAAGTATCCTCAAAATGTGAGTTTAAAAAGAAAATATAAAAAATTGTGTGATGAACTTAAAAAGGAGATTCCGGCATGTCGAGATACGTATTACCGTAATCAATTTAATTCCGCGAAGGGAAACTTAAGAAATGAATGGAAAATAGTAAATAATCTGCTTAATAAATCATCCTTTTCTAAGAAACCAACCCTTATACGTGTAGATAACATCGATGTTGAAGACAAACCTGCCATTGCTGACGCATTTAATTGCTATTTTGTGAATATATGTAGTAGATTACAACCATGTCGAGTCCTACCATCCTGTACTTCCTGTTCGTCGAATTTTAACTCTTTTGATCTGTTGCAAAGAAATAGTTTTGTATATAAGCCCATAACGTCTCTTGAGATATTAAAAGTTATTGGTACCTTAAATGTTTCTAACTCATGTGGAGCTGATGGTATTTCTAATTTGTTACTAAAAACTGTTGCTTGTTTCTTAGTGGACGTCTTGGCAGATATTTTTAACCGCTGTGTATTTGCGGGTGTCTTTCCAGAAGCAATGAAATGTGCAGATATTTTACCTCTGTTTAAGAAAGGCTCTGCTTTTGAAATGAGCAACTACAGACCCATATCTCTTCTCCCAGTCTTCAGTAAAATTTTCGAAAAACTTTTAAAAAATAGAATATTAAGTTTTCTGAATAGTACAAAGTTTTTTAACCCAAATCAATTTGGCTTTCAGAAAGGTAGATCGACTGAAGACGCACTTTTACAGTTTTGTGCTCAAGTAATGTCAAACCTCGATAGTAAAAAAAGCACGGCTGGTTTATTTATTGATATTACGAAAGCTTTTGATATGGTGAATCACAATATTTTGTTAGGGAAATTGGAAAACGCTGGATTTCGAGGTTTCATACTGGACTGGTTTAGGTCTTACTTAAAAGATAGGTCGCAAAGAGTGAAATTAGATGAAATTAGAAGCGAAAATAAAATCTTCAATTTGGGAGTACCCCAAGGCTCTGTGTTGGGACCAATTCTGTTTCTCATTTATATCAATTCACTTCTTGCACTCAATTTTAAAGGTTCACCTACCGCCTTTGCTGATGATGTTGGTTTTTCTTATGGGTTGAACAGTCCATTGGATCTAGTTTCCGACATTAATTTTGATCTACACTTATTGAGAAGATGGTTTGCTGAGCACAATTTGATTATAAGCCCTAAAACTAAAATAATGTTTTTCAGTTTCTCGTCACAAAATAATTTTGAAACGAATATTTTTTATCACGCACCTGAATGTCAAAAATACAAGCTTTCTGATTGCAATTGTACGTTTTCTCCCACATTCTCGGAAAGTCTAAGTTGCTGTGATAAGTGTTTCTTGATTCAGGAAGTAACTGAATTTAAATACTTGGGACTTATAATTGATTCTAGAATGAACTTTTCGAACCACGTCGAAGCTCTGCGGAAGTATTTTCGTTGCACGCTTAGACATTTTTTCTATTTGCGAAATATATGCTCAACGATGGTCTTAAAAAGCATTTATTACGGAATCTTCCATTCCAAACTGCAATATGCAATTGTTTGCTGGGGAGGCGTTTATGTCAACAAAATTCAATCACTTTTAGTTCTGCAGAAACATATTTTACGAAAAATGTGTCGCAAACCTAGTAGACATCCGAGTTTTCCATTGTTCTGCGACCTGAAAATTCTTCCAGTCCGACATTTGTACTGCTTTAAAGTTTTAAAGACATTTTTTATGAGATCTGGCAATCGCAACTATCGGTTAATTTCAAATTATAATATACGTGGAAACTTTTCTTACTTAGTATCGGTACCAATATTTCGCACTACTGCTTTTCGTAATTTTTATACAGTTTCTTCATGTCGTTTATTTAATAAACTTCCGCAATCGATCAGGACTATAACAATGCCTGGAATGGCCTTAAAACGTATAAAACCATGGCTTTTAAATTTGAATCATATTAATATTGAAGCATTTATTTCTGATATTCTGGTTTAAATTTTTGTTTAATTTTTTTTTTAATTTTTAACTATTCATTTTCAAGTTTTAGCATTAATTTCAGTAAAACTTTTCAATTGTATAACATTTGTTTATTATTCTTTGTAGTAATCTATTAATTTTTATAATTTTTGGAACAACGCTTATTGCTCAGTCAAATTTGTTCTAGTACAGCTTTGCTAAATTTAATATTTTGATAATGGAATTGTTTTAAATAGGGTCACCCCACCCCAAAAAATAATATTTGAATTTGTTAGTGCCCATTTGAAGTGACATTCATTACTATTTTTTATACTTAGTATACAAAAAATACAGAATGTCTTTATATTTCTTATTGATATATGTACTTAAAGTAATAATTAAATTTTTAACTTTCAAGAACTATTGTTAATTTATTATGAATTTATAAGAAATAAAAATTATCTATCTATCTATCTATCTATCTATCTATAACCAGCCACAGTCTGAAGCGTATTTTTTGACAATTATTATTATTATTAAAGCTTTGTTGACAGAATAATAAACTAAACTGTGAAAAGGTAACAGCGCTAGCTACCAGGGCTTTCGTCTAACTTTTGACAATCAAAAAGCAGGAAGTACTAGATTTCCCCAATGACAGGCCAGATCGTCGGTATCTGACAGAAAAATTTCCGAACCATATCCACCAACCAGTTGAATTGCTCCGTAATAAACCAAGGCATTTAATAAGCTAAGACACGAACCCAAAATTCGCCTCTGAACAAACCCAGGTGTCTATATTTACTTTATCTCTCATATCACCCTGCTCCCAAATTATACTGCTCATTTCATCTGCGGTGCAATATCCTGTTCGCATTTTCTGCTATTGAGGTTTTCATCAGCAAAGATAAACTCACGAAAGAGCAAACGAAAAACAAGACTTCTGTCTTTTAATTGCACCTACCTACAGTTAGTTTCATGATTTCCTTCTCCAGGAGAATCACACTGAAGCAACTACTATGCAGCGCCACGCAGTCCTTAATTATACTCCAAACAGGGTTGTGCATCGTATTGATGTTTGCATACACATCTATCAGGGAAAATAAAGAGCAGCGGTTTCCGTTTTCAGATGCACACAGAGAGCGAGTCAATTCCAATATGGCTGTGGAATTTTTATTGCTCTCTTGGTGGCACAAACTCGATTCAACATTTAATAATATTCGCTATCAAAGCGTGTAATTACAACATGTTCTTCCAATTAAAACGAACCAAAGGTTGTTTCTATGTGACAAGGATGCAGGGGGTTGCATTTCTGCTAATTGGTTGTAAAAGATTCTTTTTCCAAGTTTTGTTACATCATAAAGAGTGACGACGCCGGGGATGTATTTAATTTCGCGCAACGCCACTTGAAAAGGGATATTAAAAGTTCGTACCGGGTGCTTATGGCTATGATTATTTGCGGTAATTAATACGCAATCGCGTGATGTAAGAATTTCTGTTGAAAACTTTGTTACAGTTTTTCAATTATACAAATGGTGCACATTGCACCGCCAATCCTTTGTGAAGGACTGAAGGAGAGTCTGATTGAAATAGGTCGTTAAATTGATTTGAAAGGAATTGATACACAACTTCAAACGCAGGCGGTTTGTGTACACGCTATACTTGATGTGCAAACCACTTTTGAACTTAAGTTCACTGACACTGCCATCTGGCAGACAAATCGAGTATTACAAAAAATTATCGCATAATTCGTAAGCTAAAAACGGATTTTATGTTATTCAGCACGCTTTTCGTTCTTTTCGCTGGCTTCTGGAAGCGATTTTAAGCTGGAAGTGGGTACTGATAGGATGATCCAACTCTCTAAAGTGGTATACACTCGATCCAAATCCAGGGATGTGCAAATCTGACTGTGATGGGTAGCACTCTGATTTCTTTTGTTTGGAACCCTCTGAGTTTCAATTTCCCCTAACATGTGGTCTTGATTTTTCTACCTAGCCAATTCGATTTAGCGACTTCCCATCAAAACGCTCACCAAAAACGCTTTCTAACCCCGGGCCACTTCTATCTTTTCAGATCATGAAATAGCTGAACGGACACAAAATCATGTTCGCACCGGAACTACCGTCACAAAGACAACACTCGACTACACTCGAGCACACAAAAGTCATGTCGAGCCACAGACGAGGGTCACGCATTGAGGGCTCATTGCCAGTGCTCGTAGCTAGCATAGTTCTAAGCCTACTAACAGTACAAACCGCCTCGTATTTGATAATCGTGAACGAGGCCATCGAGCCGGGGGCAGTGATATTCAACGCTTCGGTTTACAAGCTCGGATCGGAGCGGCATTACAAAATCAACGCCCACAAGTCGGCGCGCTTTGTGCACCATCTAGTCGAGGTGAACCATAAGGATGGGCAGGTCAAACTGAAGAAGCATCTGAAATGCGATGGAATTTACTATCCGAACTTGTTCACGTTCTATGTGGACTCGACGTCGAACCGGTTGAGGAGTATCGATTACTACAGCCTGCCGATTCGAATTTTCGTGTCGGGCAGCGATTGCAACGACGATCGTCGGGTGGAGATGTACGGCAGGCTCTTCGAGGAGGAGGACACGGGATATTCGAGAAGACGGAGGAGGCGGTACATCCAGGTGGAGGGGTATGATGACCCCGATCAGCGGTTCTATGGGGAGTATGTTGGTCATAATGCGATCAACGAGATCAATCACAATGACAGTCGCAAGTTTCAAGATGGCGATCTGATATTCGGTGACAGCTATGACAATGAGATGCGACACCGGATTCTGAGTCGCAAGAGGCGGTCGAAGGATTTCGACACCGAAGAGGGATCGATGCATCGGCGGGTGGCTGACGCTAAGCAGTGGATCTCGGAGACGTACGCGTCGTACGCGATCCACACGACGGATAAGTGGAACAAGATCTGCCTGAAGAAGTCGCAGTTTATCAACAATTTGAACGCGTTCCTGCCGAAGTCGGTGTGTCAGAACTGCAAGGTTAACTTCTTGGACGTGAACGACGAGAGGTTCCTGATTGAGCTGCAAAACCGTGACCTAGTGGCTAGTCGGGATGTGTGTATCCACGAGTCGATGTGGAAGGTGATTATAACGTTCAATATACGCTGCAGCCGGAACGATATTGTGGACTCGGACCACCGACTGAAGATCGTCTACCATCATCAGGAGTTCAACGACACTGACATTGCGCGGCGGGTTCGGAGGGAGCTGCGGAATCAGAGTCCGTACTTTGAGCAGGCTTTGTACGTCGCCTCGGTTCTGGAGGAGCAACCGGCTGGGGCGACGGTGACGACTGTGCGTGCTAGAGATCCCGAGGACTCTCCGGTAGTTTACTCGATGGTGTCGCTGTTGGATTCGCGATCGCAGTCCCTGTTCAAGGTGGACTCCCGGTCGGGGATAGTGACCACTTCGGCCAGCTTGGACCGCGAACTCATGGACGTGCATTACTTTCGGGTAGTGGCCACGGATGACAGCTTTCCACCGCGATCGGGGACGACCACGCTCCAGGTGAATGTTCTCGATTGCAACGATCATAGTCCGACTTTTGAAGCTGAGCAGTTCGAGGCGAGTATTCGAGAGGGCGCCACTGTGGGTTCGACAGTGATCACGCTGCGCGCCACCGATCAGGATATCGGAAAGAACGCCGAGATCGAGTATGGAATTGAGAGCGTGACAGGTGGTGGAACCACTTCACAGGAACAAGACGCTAATACATTTCGAATTGACGGGAGAACGGGTGTTATTTCAACAAGGAGCTCCTTGGATCGAGAAGCATCGGACAGCTATACACTGATCGTGACCGCGACAGATATGGCATCGCCACAGAGCGAGAGAAAGACTGCTACCGCGACGGTGCTGGTGAAGATCCTCGACGACAACGACAACTATCCGCAGTTCAGCGAGCGGACGTACACCGTCCAGGTGAACGAAGATCAATGGGGCGACGACAACACTGTGGCTCACATCAAAGCCACAGACGCTGACCAGGGAAACAATGCAGCGATTCGCTATGCGATCATTGGTGGCAACACGCAGTCGCAGTTCTCCATAGATTCAATGAGCGGGGATGTATCTCTGGTCAAACCGCTGGACTATGAGAGTGTAAGGAGCTACCGGTTGGTGATTCGCGCTCAAGACGGCGGCAGCCCCTCGAGGAGTAACACGACGCAGCTGCTGGTGAACGTGATCGATGCCAATGACAACGCACCGCGGTTTTACACGTCGCAGTTCCAGGAGTCTGTTCTCGAGAATGTCCCTGTTGGATACAACATTATTCGCGTGCAGGCCTACGACTCGGACGAAGGCGCCAACGCAGAGATCACATACAGTATCTCGGAGCGGGACGACAACTTCCCACTCGCCGTTGATCCCCGTACCGGATGGGTGCAGACAATAAAGCAGCTGGACAGAGAAGAGCAAAATCGCTTCACATTCCAAGTGATCGCGAAGGATGGCGGAGTTCCACCAAAATCGGCGAGCTCCTCGGTGGTGATCACGGTTCAAGATGTCAACGATAATGATCCCACCTTCCGGCCGAAGTACTATGAAGCCAATGTGGGTGAGGATCAGCCGCCAGGAACTCCGGTCACAACTGTGACTGCAACAGATCCCGACGAGGATTCGAGACTGCACTACGAGATCACCACGGGCAATACTAGGGGACGGTTCGCAATCACCTCTCAAAATGGCCGAGGGCTAATCACGATTGCGCAGTCCTTGGACTACAAGCAGGAGCGGCGGTTTCTCCTGACGGTGACAGCAACCGATTCCGGAGGCAGAACAGACACGGCTACGGTGAACATAAACGTGACCGATGCCAACAATTTTGCGCCGATCTTTGAGAACGCCCCGTACAGTGCGTCTGTTTTTGAGGACGCTCCCATTGGGACCACAGTGCTTGTGGTATCGGCCACTGACAGCGATGTGGGAATTAATGCGCAGATAACCTACTCGCTTAACGATGAGAGCATTAACGGACTGGGAGCACAAGATCCGTTCTCTATCAATTCCCAGACGGGCGCAATCGTCACCAACGCCTTGCTCGATCGGGAAACGACCAGTGGATATCTGTTGACTGTGACAGCAAAGGATGGAGGAAACCCTTCGCTGAGCGACACCACCGATGTGGAGATCAGCGTGACGGATGTGAATGACAACCCGCCGGTGTTCAAAAACCCGCTGTACCAGGCGTCGATCTTGGAAGATGCCTTGGTGGGCACCTCAGTGGTTCAAGTTTCAGCCACAGATCCCGATATGGGCCTAAACGGCCGCATCAAGTACATTTTGAGTGACAAGGACGAGGAGGATGGGTCGTTTGTTATCGATCCAACATCGGGCACGATCAGAACCAACAAGGGCTTGGACCGGGAGTCTGTCGCCACGTATCATCTGACAGCGATCGCCGTTGACAAGGGCTCCCCGCCTCTCAGCAGCTCGGTGGAGGTGCAAATTCGATTGGAGGACGTAAATGATTCCCCGCCAACATTCTCGTCAGACAAGATCACCCTCTATGTGCCGGAAAACTCACCCGTAGGATCAGTGGTTGGAGAGATCCACGCACACGACCCCGACGAGGGAGTCAATGCGATCGTTCACTACTCGATCATAGGCGGAGATGACTCGAACTCATTTTCGCTAGTGACCCGTCCTGGTTCGGAGAGAGCCCAACTGCTGACCATGACAGAGCTGGACTATGAGTCGTCCAGGAAGAGGTTTGAGTTGGTTATCCGTGCCGCCAGTCCGCCACTTAGAAACGACGCACATGTGGAAATCTTAGTCACGGACGTAAACGACAACGCACCGGTCCTACGGGACTTCCAAGTGATCTTCAATAACTTCCGCGATCACTTTCCCAGCGGCGAGATCGGTCGGATACCCGCTTTTGACGCCGATGTGACGGACAAGCTTACCTATAGGATCCTCTCTGGGAACAACGCGAACCTACTAAGACTGAACACAACGTCGGGAGGACTGATCCTTAGCCCTCAGCTGAATACCAATGTGCCCAAGTTTGCGACGATGGAGGTGTCCGTCTCGGATGGGATCAATGAAGCCAAAGCGATCATGCAACTGTCCGTGCGTCTTATCACCGAGGACATGCTCTTCAACTCAGTCACAGTCCGCCTGAACGAGATGACAGAGGAGGCCTTCCTGTCGCCTTTGCTGAACTTCTTCCTCGACGGGCTAGCCGCTATCATTCCCTGTCCCAAGGAGAACATCTACATGTTCTCCATTCAAGACGACACCGACGTAACGTCGAGGATTCTCAACGTAAGCTTTTCCGCGAGACGACCCGACGTATCCCACGAGGAGTACTATACGCCGCAGTATCTGCAGGAGAGGGTCTATCTTAACCGTGCCATTTTGGCCCGCTTGGCGACCGTCGAAGTGCTACCGTTCGATGACAACCTGTGTGTTCGTGAACCGTGTCTGAACTTCGAGGAGTGCCTGACGGTCTTGAAGTTTGGCAATGCGTCTGACTTCATCCACAGTGACACCGTGTTGTTCCGGCCCATTTACCCGGTGAACACCTTCGCCTGCTCCTGTCCAGAGGGCTTCACCGGCAGCAAGGAGCACTATCTCTGCGACACTGAAGTGGACCTCTGTTACTCGGATCCCTGCCTGAACGGAGGGAAATGCCATCGAAGGGAGGGCGCCTACACCTGCATCTGCACCGCTTCTTTCACCGGAGTAAACTGCGAAACGAATATCGGCAAGCTGAAGCCATGCACTGCGGAGCTCTGCGACGGAGGACATTCCTGTATGAATACGCTGCTGACGAGTTCGCAGCCCCCACCATACACCGCAACCTGTGAGCTGAGATCGCGATCGTTTTCGCGGAACTCCTTCCTCACTTTCGAGAGCCTGAAGCAGCGCCACCGGTTTAACCTGAAACTGAGCTTTGCCACCGTGAATGACAACGGACTGCTGCTCTACAACGGGCGCTACAATGAGCTGCACGACTTCATCGCTCTAGAGATCCTCGAAGGCTACGTGTCGTTCTCATTTTCGCTGGGTGATCGTATCCAGGCGGTGACCGTGCGGCACAATCCTAAGGTATCCGATGGGAACTGGCATCACGTGGAGGTGTCCTACTTGAACCGGACAGTCACCCTGTCCCTGGATGAGTGTGACACCGCGATCGCTCTGGCAGGAAACCTCGGTGATCGGTGGAGTTGCGCCAATCAAACAACTCTGGTGCTGGACAAGAAATGCGCCTCTTTGACCGAAACCTGCCACAGATTCCTGGACTTGACGGGTCCGCTGCAACTTGGCGGACTTCCGAGAATACCTGCACATTTCCCGGTGGAGAATCAGGACTTTGTGGGCTGCATATCAGACCTCAAAATCGACGACCGCTTTGTGGATCTCAACTCGTACGTAGCTGATAATGGGACTATCTCGGGGTGCCCGCAGCGAGCACCGCTATGCTCCTCGGATCCCTGCTTCAACGGCGGAGTGTGCCGCGAAGGATGGAACACGTACACCTGTGAGTGTCCCGAGGGCTTCGCAGGGAATGCCTGCCAGGAACCAATCCCAGCGCCATGGAGGTTTGGCGGCGACGGCAGTTTAAGCTTCAATCCCCTTCTAAGGCCGATTCAGCTCCCGTGGATCACGTCGCTTTCGATAAGGACACGCCAGCGAGATGCCTTCCTTATTCAGATCCAGATTGGACAGAACAGCTCAGCGATTGTCTGCCTCAAGGACGGCATTCTCTACTACATCTACGACAACGAGCCGATGTACCTCGCCGGCGCTGACTTGGCCGACGGAGTCTGGCATCGCGTGGAAATCAAGTGGCTTGGAGCGGAAGTTCAGTTCTCCGTGGACTACGGCCAGAGGGCGGGAGTTGTCCCGATGTCCCAGAAGGTACAAGGTCTGTATGTGGGAAAAATCGTTATCGGCAGTCCCGACGGGTCTCTAGGTACCGTCCCAGAACTGATGCCCTTCGAAGGGTGCATCCAGGACGTGCGAATTGGAGCGCCGCAGTCGGTCTTGAGCAGGCCAACTATTCGCGAGAACGTCGACGACGGGTGTATGTCTAGGGCAGAGTGCCCCGAAACCTGTCCCATGCACTCGAGTTGCCTGACGAGCTGGGACGAGGCTCACTGCGACTGTCTGACCGGCTATGTGGGTCCTGACTGTGCTCCTATTTGCACGGTGAAGCCCTGCTATGCAGGAGTGTGTCGGGCAAATGTCAACGAGCCGCGAGGATACCGCTGCGAGTGCAACAGCACCCTGCAGCATGGCGAATACTGTGAGAAGGTCGTTCAGCAGCCTTGCCCAGGAGGCTGGTGGGGCGAGAAGGGCTGTGGGCCGTGCAACTGCAACCTGAAGCAGGGCTATCACCCCGACTGCAACAAAACCACTGGACAGTGCTACTGCAAGAACAACCACTACCAGCCGCTGAATGAGGCAGCGTGCATCCCGTGCGACTGCTACCCGACTGGGTCCTTTAACAGCGCGTGCAATCGCCTTACCGGGCAGTGTGAGTGTCGCGAGGGAGTCATCGGACGAAGGTGTGACTCCTGCTCGAATCCGTACGCCGAGGTGACGCTAAATGGATGCGAGGTGGTTTACGACGCATGCCCAAAGTCTTTCTCTGCTGGCATTTGGTGGCCAAGGACAACGCTTGGAAGCACGACGATTGAGAACTGTCCAACACCCAGCAGAGGGAAGGGCAGCCGGATCTGCGACATAACGTCAGGCGGCTGGGGCCATGCCGACATGTTCAACTGTACCTCGGAGCCGTTCGTAGAACTGCGGAAGCAGCTCTCCCAACTCGAGAAAATGGAACTGGAGCTGAACTCCTTTGTCTCCGTCAAACTGGCCGAAAATCTGCAGCACGCATGTGAGGCAGTCGATCGGTCAAGCACTGTGAAGAAGCCGAAAATCAAAGACGGCCGCCGCTACAAGATGGAGTCGTCGTTCCTGCTCAACGAAGGCAACAACATGTGGACGGACGAGTTTGAGATGGATTACCTCTCCGATGAGATCAAGTTCACCCACGACAGGCTCTATGGCGCCGATCTGCTGGTCACGGAGGGAATCCTGCACGAACTGATCAACTACGAGCTCATGCAGAGCGGCCTGAACCTCTCCCACAGCCAGGACAAGTACTTCATAAAGAACCTGGTGGACAGCGCAAGTGTGATCCTAGACAAGAAATACGAAAACGAGTGGAAGCGGGCTATGGAGCTGATCCAGCGAGGTCCCGACGACCTCATCGATGCGTTCAACAAATACATGATCGTGCTGGCACGTTCCCAGCACGACACCTACACAAATCCCTTCGAAATCGTGCAGAAGAACATGGTGATGGGCTTGGACATTGTCACCACCGAGTCGCTCTTCGGCTACGAGCCGGAGCAACTCAGCGAGTACCACAAGACGAAGTTCCTGAAACCAAATCAGTTCACCACTGAGAGTGTAGTGCTGCCGGACACTAGCGGCTTCCTCCAGCACTCGGCGAAGCAGAAGCCGGTGATCACGTTCCCCAAGTACAACAACTACATCCAGGACAAGAATAAGTTTGACAAGTACACGAAGGTGTTGGTGCCGCTGGACATGCTCGGCATTCAGCCGCCCGAGAAGAATGAGGTCACGCAAGGGTCCAGCGACTATCGAGCGATTGTCAGCTACGCGCAGTACAAGGACGTCGGTGAGCTCTTCCCGGAGATGTTCGACGAGACCATCACCCGGCGGTGGGGTGTGGACATCCAGGTGGCGACACCGATCCTCTCCCTCGCCATATTGGTACCCAGCAACGACGAGGACAAGCGTGTGGAAATCCCCTCGCGAAAGATATCCACTCAGGCGATGCCCAAGCCAATGCCTGAGTCGGCAGTCGAAGTATTCGATGTTCCCGGCAGCAAGGAGAGAAGCAGTGAAGAGCAGATGAACGAGAACATAAAGATTATCGCGCACGAGATCGAGGCCTCCGAAGAGGTTGAGGTCGAAGGCGATCCAGGCATTCGGGTGCATTTTGACGAGAGTGACATCGAGTTTCAGGGGTCCAGCGGAGAGGACACCTCGCACGCGGTGTCCTCCAGTGAAATCGATAAAACAAAGAGCGACACACCTATGTCGCGTGAGAATGAGTCCACGTACCGCGACCGAAGACTGGTGAAGCGACAAGCGGAAGTTATCTACCCCTCGGAGCATCAGCAGACCGACGAGAAACATTTGACCTACCGGTCGCTGGGCTCACCGCACCTTTCGCAACCGATCAAGCTGCAGATGTGGCTTGACATCGATCCGGCTAGATTTGGGCCGCGCTCGAACCCACAATGCGTGCGCTGGAACACCTTCACCAACCAATGGACGAGGCTGGGGTGTCAGACCGAAATTCCCGACTTCGACGAAGCAATCGTCGAGGGAGAACCGATCATGATCAACTGTTCATGCTCGCACATCTCCAACTACGCGGTGATCGTGGACATCATCGATCCAGAGGACATTCCAGAGCCATCGCTGCTGGTGCAGATTACTTCGTACTCCGCCTTTATGCTGTCACTGCCTATCTTGTTCAGTGTCCTTGTAGCTCTTGGGCTACTGCGCGGAATGCAGACCAACTCCAACACGATCCACCAGAACATCGTGCTGTGTGTGTTCTTTGCGGAGATGCTGTTCTTCGTGGGGATGCAGTCTCGCAGGAACCTCCTCGAGAACGAGTTCCCCTGCAAGTTGATTGCGATTTGTCTGCACTACACGTGGCTGGCGGCATTTGCCTGGACCACTGTCGATTGTGTGCATCTGTACAGGATGCTGACCGAGATGAGGGACATCAATCACGGTCCGATGGGATTCTACTTCTCAATGGGCTACGGAGCTCCGGCGATTGTCGTCGGACTGTCGGTTGGAGTGAGGGCGCATGAATATGGAAACAGCTTGTTGTAAGTACACTGTTCAGGTTGCAATGCCAATTTCCCCACTAACCCGAACCTCTCTCTCTTTTTTTATTAGCTGCTGGTTGTCGGTGTATGAGCCTGTGGTTTGGTGGCTAGTCGGTCCGATCGCCGGAATGTCAGTCATCAACCTGCTGATCCTCTTCGTGTCGGTTAAGGCGGCGTTCACCCTCAAAGACCATGTGCTGGGCTTTGGGAATCTACGTACCCTACTCTGGCTGTCAGTGGTTTCCCTGCCACTGATGGGAGTAATGTGGGTACTGGCTGTCCTGGCTGCATCGGAAAACTCGCAGCTGCTCAGCATCCTCCTGTCCGCTGTAGTTGTCCTCCACGCGATATTCTGTTTGATTGGCTACTGCATTATCAACAAGCGGGTGCGCGAGAACCTCCATCGGACCTTCCTGCGGTGCATGGGTCGGAAGGTCCCGCTTCTTGACTCATCACTGGTGGTGAGCAATAGTTCTCACAATGTCAACGCAACGCGGCCGAATAACTTCCTGGCCGGAAACTACGACACGGCCAGGAGGAACATAGGGATCAGTGCATCTAGCACCACGTCGAGGAGCACGGCTAAGACTAGCTCAAGTCCTTACAGGTAAATTGAGAATATGTGCTCTTTGGGATGGTTTTTGACTTCTTCTCTTGTACTCCCTAGCGATGGCCAACTCCGGCAGACCTCAACGTCCACTTCAAACTACAACTCGGCGAGCGAGGCTCCCAGCTACCTGCGCGGCTTTGAATCGTCCAGCACCCGACGTGAGGACAAGCCCCGGCGGCATAGAAAAGACTCCGATTCGGGCTCAGAGACCGACGGCCGCAGTTTGGAATTGGCCAGCAGTCATTCGAGTGACGACGACGAATCGCGGACAGCACGAAGTACCGGAACCCACCGAAGCACTGGAGTCAGTGCCACACCGTCTTACTTGCCCAACATCACAGAGCACGTTCAGGCGACCACCCCGCCCGAGCTGAATGTTGTCCAAAGTCCACAGCTATTTCCAAGTGTGAACAAGCCTGTCTATGCTCCTAGATGGTCCAGTCAACTTCCCGACGCCTATCTGCCATCGCCACCGAATATCGGCAGATGGTCGCAAGATACCGGTTCGGACAACGAGGTGATCCACGCCCATAAGACAAACTCGCCGAATCCTTTGCCAAACCCTGATCTCACCGACACATCCTACCTCCACCAGCACCAGAACAAGATCAACATGCCGCCATCGATCCTCGAGAACATCCAAAATGCGCGCAATGACAATGGCTACGAAGTGGAACGTGAGAACTTGTATGGCCGCCGAAAGGACTATCAAGACAACTATGGCCAGTTCGATATGGCGGGACAAACGAAACCCCCCAGTCACTATGGCAGCGAGAAGGACTATGGAGGTGGCAACGGAGGCTCACAGATCGTGAACCACATGCGTTCGTTCCACCCCGACAACGCGTACCTCAGTGACACCATCTACGACAAACAGAGGACACTGGGTAACACCTATCTAACGGCAAAGTCTGACTCGCCCTACATGTCCAAGGAGCGTATTGCGCCCGACATCTACGGATCCCGTGACAATCATTACACGCTCAAAGCACAGCCGCTCTACGGCGAATCAATGCACAGCGTACACTCCCTGCTCAAGAACGACTACCAACAAAACCAGCAACAGCAGCAGCAACAACAGCACGCCCAACAAATTCGCCAAATGGAATACCATTCCGACCGACTGTCCGATGGCTCAGACAAGAACGGCTACCACTTTCCCTACACCGCTGAAGAGGACCACCTTTCAACTGGGCTGTCTCGCAAATCTAACCATCACATTGTGAACGACATCAACAATCCAGGCATTCCGCAGAGTCGACTGTCGTCCCGGCATGGCTCAAGAGCCTCCTCCCCACCGAGTAGTGTGGCGCCTATGCAACCGCTCGCGCCACTTACCAGTATTACAGACACCGAGTGAGTAGGACACCTCTCCACACGTGGAGTAGTTCCGTTTTCCTTTCCATTATACTCTTGGTGTTGATCCAAATTTGTTTATGTCTAATCCTCAAATTTTGTGTTTCTTTTTCTTCCATTCCTCCTTCGCCCCCCTGGTATAAATACGAATCAATTCATTCTCCATTCCACACTATTCCACATAATGTATACAGGTGGTCATGGGAACGGCTCAAGCAAATCTAATTTGGTTCTTTCTTTTTCTTCTTCTTCCTTTGCTTTCTGTCTAATTTGTTGTGTCATCTTCATGCACAAAATTACAAAAAAAAAAATCAAAAACATTAACAAAACAACATTAACATTGGGATTCAACACTTCACCTACATCAACAACTACGAACAGATCAGAGGTAAAACTGGAACGAATTGGAATAATTATCTTTCGTTTTCATCATGTACTATATTTCATCTGAGTGCTTTTTTTGTTTTTCCTTTGTTTTTGAGTGTTTTTCTTTTCATGGAATTGTTTGCTCGGTTTTGTAACACATTTTAGTGACACTCGACTACCTTTTGAATGTCTGTGTTCTTAATTTACTTATAATATGTTGTAAATGGTGTCAGTTTCAGATTGAACGGCCGGCATAAGTTTTATACAATCCGTGGTGTCACTGGAGATGGATGCGTCAAGGTGAACGTAATAAAAAAAAAAAAAACAGTCGCATGAAATACGTCTCATATTCGTTGCACAGAATGTTCTCCCCAGAATATGAAGAATCCATAGAAAAGAACGTTTTGCGATTGAACTGTCATCGTGACGTTTCAATGTTTCTCTTTCCATTGACTAGTGCACTTTGTCTCAATTCATTCAGCTGCCATAAGAGTTTATTTCATTTTCTTAATATTTCTGCCTTTGAATGTGTTTTTCTTTCAATTTAAAAAATCTGTCAACGGATTCAAATAAGAATTCTATTCATCTGTCAATAGACAATAGACAAATACATCTGCTTTTTTTGACTGGAGCTCCTAACATTTGTCTAACAAATCCATCACGTAAAATCAACACTAATGGCGTTTTCCATTGGTTTCACTCGGGGATCCACTCATTCTGAAATCCAATGGAACAGCAAAACTGCTTCTGACAGAATCCACCAAAGTATTGGTGAAATGCCAAAAAAATAATCTACGGCTGCTGTCAGCCGACTTGTAATAAATACATAAAATTGCACTTGTGTGAGTGCTTCTTGAGTGGATTCTGACTTGAAATCGAGAAGCGAAATTCTCTTCTCAGAATCACCAGAAGAGTATTTTTGTGCCAATGGAACAGCATTTTTTCGATTCCGGACTCTCCCGGACGCTTCTTTTTGTCCAATGGAAAACGACATAAGTAGTCGACTGACAGTAGGGGATAGTACTATCAGTCATGCGAAAATTTGTGACACCTTCTTTGCTCGGCCATTTTGTTTACGTGATCTAAATCTAACATCAGTTACTGGAATTCAGGCGATTAAATGCTCTTCGCCGGAAGTTGTACTTTTGCTTCCACTTTACCTGTCTGACAGCAACAGAGTGTATCACAATTGCTATCTCATTCCTGTGTTTTTTTTAGCTAAACTACAGAAAAAGGGATCTCTCTCTCTTTTTATCTCTGATTGTGTCCACATAATTGTAAATGTACCTAAATGTCAAATTGGTTTCGTTTGAATCAATTTTAACAACTTCTTGTTTGAAGCGGGTGAAAAAAGTGCTGCCACATCTTCCGTGTTTTGTGCGTATGCAGTAGCACATTTTAGTCACGCACAAAATGTCATTTCAATAGTGGATACAAATAATGCTTATCTCTTCATTTAAATCTTTTGTGACACCCTTCGTAACAGGATTTTAGAACACGTGTGTTTTAATTCGTCAAACAAAATTATACAAGCAAATTACTAAAATGTGTTACAAAATTCATTCGTTGTGTGCATTTTCTTTCTAATTTCTTTACAACACAAACAAACACACACGACACATTCATCAATCTATGCATAAGTGTTTTTTTTATACAAATTCATTCATATTTATGTTGTAAATAATTTTTGTTCTTCTTATTAACATTCATATAAACATAAACTTTCAGTTATCCATCATATGGCTGCACCGGCGACAGCGTTATCCTTGGTCTTTAACAATATGGTAGACGAATACAAATCACAAATCCGAATTTTTTTCACTCTTTCTCCACACCCATCCAAACAAAACAAAAAATAAAAAATTGTTAAAAAAATTGCATGCAAATTTAGACCCAGACCAGCTTTAACTTTAATAGTGCCTACTTCTATTCTCAAGACGCTCGGATGCTGGGTGAGAAGCAGCAATCAACGTAGTACACCACACCTACACCCCACCCACCCTTGTTCGTCTGATGTAAACAAACTTTGCTACTGCTCTTGCTAATTAATTATTCTAACAAAGTTCACTTGAGGTCCGATCCGTATCCGTGCTAATAATGAATTGGATAATAAATTAAGAGAACTTGTTTCATTCGGTAAACTTGCCGTTAGTTTTCCTTGGTCCGGTATATTGATTAACGGCAAGTGATGTTTGTAATCAAGTGTCTGCACTTGAATTGAAAGACCCCGACGGAAGGACACGACATCGAAGTTTTCCTCTGCTTTTTGTTCCTTCAGCTACCCACTCTTGGCACTTAGTTAACTTTGCTAGTTTACTTGAATTCACGGACATTTCCGTTTTAAAATTGATTATACTAATTGCAGGCATGCAAAAGTGCTCCCTGTGTGGGATTTTTTTTATTTTGTCACAATATTTGTACACGCCTGTCGTACACATTACGTTACATAAGTCCTTTTAGTTTTCATCACCAGTTTCCATTTTTTATTTTGATTTTTTTTGTTTAAAAAACTCATTTAACTCTTCCGGTTGAGTTTTCTTTTTTAAGTATAATCTCATTTTAGATGCTACAATAAAAATCCTCAGCTTATGCTGTGTAGAGTGCACTTTTTGTATAGAAAAATTCACAGCCACCCACACCATACTGACACAATAACACTAAACATTTATTTTTATATCTCGTCTCGCTGTTGCATTTACCTACACACAATCGCATCAAATTGCATCCATTCTTTCAACGCTTTCATTTATATTTTTTTGTGAGTGTATATAATATAAAATTTCTGAAAAAACCCGTATCCTCTATAATGGCCGCCGACAAATTGTTTTCATGACTTTTTGTCCCCCTTCAAGTAATTCTTTTCATTTTTTGGTTTTGTACAATATTTGTTTTCATTTTCAGCTGTTTGTAGTTTTACTTGACAGTTGGAGTGACTGCAATTGTTATTTTGATCGTTCAGTGATTGGATTTTTTTTGTCTCTAGATGGTTTTCGCTGCAAGTTGGTTAAGCAATAAATTTTAATAACAAAAATGGAAATGAATTTGAAATCGGAGCCATTTTGAATAAATTCGTCCAACTAACTGACGACGAGACAATTCAAATTTCAACGATCAGTTAGATAAAATGGAAATGTTTTCCAAGTGTATTTTAGTGTGGCAACTCTGTCCATCAACTCCCATTTGGAATTTGTTACAATCACCAATAATTTTGACACCAAATCAATTGTACCGGTTGGAAATCGAATCGAAATCGAAATTTGTCTGCAATATATTGACATTTGAAGGTTGGTAGAGCTGAAAAGCGCCGCCGTAAAGTTGGTAGCATTTGCTCGGATTTGGATTTATGCCATATGCCAATGTTGATGTTGCTGTGCTCGTGTGTTTCACCCCATAAATTCCCAGACTCTCTAAACATTTTGTTGTGCCTGTCAAAGTTGATGACAATGACTACACATGCCAAAGGCTCAACACAAATTGAACAATAGGAAAATTTCGTGCCAGCATTAAAGCTGATAAAAAATGTCCGATAAGAAAACCAAAAACCCCCATCGAACTTTGCAAAATAGCAATGCCTCACCAGTTCAGCGACTTTTTCGCCACACTGTACAAGTAAAACTTTAGTTTTCATAACTTTCCTTGTAGGACAACTTTGTAAATATACCCAACTGCATTCTAATTATTTCGCTTCATTATGCTTAACTAAAACAGAGAATAAAAGCATAAACCTCATCTATTACCTCGCTTCAATAAAATCCTTTTACTCAATTTGACACAGATAAAGTTCTAATATAATCCTTTTTCTTCTTCTTTCTTTCTTTAATCTACTAAAATAGGAGGAATATTGATGATGATGAAACGACCGTGTGATTACATTGGACAAGCAGTGGAATAGGATCGGTATCGTATTTCCAACTCATCGAGAAATGATTTCCAATCCCAGTGCTGATAAATGGATATGGTAGTAGATTTTTTTTTCAAAACAAGAACAAACAAAAAAAACAGCAAAGTTGGATAATAGTAGTGTATAGTGTTAGAGAAAAAGGATATATTTACAAAACGATAGAAAGGACAGAGGCGAGAGAATGAGAATAAAGCGAATTGAATATTTATATTGTAGAAGAGTATAAGTTTACATTTTAAAAGATAACTCGAAAAGGATACCAGAGAAAAAATGCATTTATTTACCCATAATTAATTGGAAGCGAAATGAGATCGAGAAATGTGTGTAAATAGAAGCTTTCAGTTTCCAATTAATCTATGACTCTTCCCCATCTGACAAGTGTACTCCTGTAATGTATAATGTAATCATTTTGTGCTATTACAGTAAAAAAGAAAACCAATTACGTATTTAGTGAGAGAGGTTTTTCTTTTGTACAGTCTAAGTTTAGTATTAAGCTTCAGTTGTAAGTGTAAAAACAGCAAAATAATATTAATGATCATTTTAGACTGATTTTTCTTGAAATGTAAAAGATATTTCCCTTTTTTATACTGACAAACAAAAATTGTGTAAAAATTTAAATTAAGTGTAATGTGTTTACTGTTTATACTGGACTGCGTTCATAAAACTAAGTTTTTATTCGCCCATGTGCCGAGGTTTGTTTTACAAATCGTTTGCCTTTTTTGGAGGAAACTATGTACTTGCTTATTTTTAAAGAGCAACAAAAGGTTAAGCAAATATTAAAACTATCAGATTAGATGTCTTGTATTTAAACAACTTTACTTAACGGGCTCCCGACCCGTGGAGAGTCTCTGCCTGAGACACTGCAGCCTTCCATCCTCTGCGATCCCGGGCACGCTGCTTCCAGTTGTCCAGACCAAGCGCTCTGGCATCCGCGATGGCTTGGTCTTTGAAACGGAGGTTCGGTCTTCCTTGTCGTCTCGAACCTGGCGGCTGGGATTCGAAGATCCTCTTAGCTGGAGCATTATTGTCCATTCGCTCGATGTGGCCGAGCCAATGTAGTCGACGTATTTTGGCCTTTTGGACTACATCCACATCTTGGTACAGCTCATAGAGTTCGCGGTTGTATCTTCTCCTCCATTCGCCCTCCTCGCACACAGGACCAAAAATCCGCCGAAGAATTTTTCTTTCGAAGGAGCCCAGTATCAGCTCTCCCTTCCTGCTTATCGTCCAGCACTCGGCGCCATAAAGCAGAACTGGCAGGATAAGGGTTCTGTAAAGCATACATTTTGTCCTTCGAGTTAGGAGTTTTGAACCCAATTGCATTGCCAAACCGAAGTAGCAGCGGTTTCCTAGGGTAATTCTTCGCCGGATCTCCACTAGGATGTCATTTGTGGAGTTCATGTTTACTCCGAGGTAGATAAACTCCTTAACTACCTCGAAATTGTTGCTATCAATAGTGACGTTCTGTCCTAGGCGGTGGACAGATGCTGGTTTGTTTGTTGATAGCATGTACGTATTTAAACAAACAAATTGCAAACTTAGCATTAATGCGCAAGAAATTTTCGTTTGGAAATGTTTTTGCTTTCAAAGTTTTTTAAATGCGTACATATGAAATGTTTAGCTAATGCTCTGAGTCAGCAAAATAGCAGACTTGGAATTTTCGCAGCAATTGTTTCCTCTTTCACATTTTTCATACCGATATGAGTAAAAACTATGTGGCGCCGCTTTTCGAACATATCGAAAGTTAGAGTTAACTCAAATCAGTTTTTATTCATACGAAACCTAGCAAATGCTTTGATTTGGACATTTCTTTTGACTTGGGGAAATTGCCACGTTTTATTCATACCACCCCATCATTTGACTGTCTCCATTCTTAAAGCTACGGTTACATGCTACACATGCCACTTTTAATGCAAATATTGACAGGCCGACGTCACTATGACGTAACCGTTTGACCTAAATTTGTGTCTACGTATGATCGCCCGTCAAGCGTCTGGTCACGCGGGCTGTCGCATCGCACTCCCACGAAGACACACAGTGACCACCGAATAGCCGCGTTTTTGTGACGTCAGCGAAATTTGCAACGAAAAAAAGACACGTGTAACTGTGTTAACTACTAAAGGGGCTAACAAATGTTTATCCAAAGACTCTCTAAAACATTCCATCGTTTTTGTAATAAAAATGTGTTCTCTTTTTGTTTCAAAATTTCCTTTCATTCCTTCACCACAAAGGAGCTTCATTAATTTTGGTTTAAGTGTGTCTTTCCAGACAGCCACCTTACCTAACCTAACCTAACCTTCACCGCACTGACATCTCACACTTGAAAGTATTTTGAAAATACCATCAATTAAACGGCAAACGACTGTAAAATATGAGCCACCCACTCAAAGCTAAGAAGATCCAAAAAAAATTATTTCTCCAGTTTGTTTTAAAGTGAATAAATTAAAACGAGACTTCATATTCTTAAAACCTTGCCATTGCTAGCAAATATTGATTCTCATATCTCTTTAAATATTATTTGCATTTTTCCGTATATATACCGAAGATACTCGTATACCTATCTTGCTAATTTAATTAAATTAAAATATTTTAACAAAAAACAAAGAGTGCCTGATATTCTTTAAAAATTTCTCAAAAACTAAATAGGTATATAAACAAATTTTAGTTGATTAAATTGAAATGCTTTTTCTGCTCCCACCACCTAAGTAACTAGTTAAGAAAATATCTGAAATATAATTAAGATCCCACATGACTTGATGTAGATGTTGAAACAACATTTAAAAATACAAATATTAGAAACTATATATAAATAAATGTTTATTCTATTGAATTTATGGCAAAACAAACAATCGCATCGAAATCAAACGTTGTATGAAAAAAAAATAAATAACAAAATTGTAATAAATAAAAATAATTGCGAAAATTACATGTACAAAGTAAACCATAGATAAAGTAAATATTTAAAATACTTATATTTAAACACAAGGAGTATTACCACAGTTAATATTTATTGATTGTTAAACGGACAAAATACAAAACAAATACACAGTCTATCTAAGAGATTATCATGTAAAATAAAATCATTTTTTCCAAACTTCCCATTCCATCGGCATATCCCCAGTAACCGCATTGACGGCATCATTTCGACAGATTCGTACTTGTCATTGTCAGCAATGCGGATCATTCTTTATTTTCATTTGACTTGTCGAATTTTTGAGTTGTGATTATTTTTATATGTTTTGTAATTTTTATTTATATTTATTTAACAGAATCTAATTCCGATACGACTTTTACTAAGAAAAATACTCAATATTTAGTTGAATTTTAAAATAGTTTCTATTGTATATCATATATGCAATTTTTAGTTTATATTGTAAGTGTCGAATTTTTTGTATCCATATTTATATATAAAATATATATATAACTGAAATAAATGTAATTTGTAATTTAAAAGGATTGTCTTTTATTTACTGGAGCTCGTAATGATGTCAAGAACATGGAAATGGATATTGGAAGGGGTGAGGGGATTTGAAATTCTCAGTTTGTTAGAAAAAGTCGATTTGTTTCGTGAATGCAAAGCACCAGAATATAGGTAGATGTAACAATTCAGTGGCAAAATATGAGTAAATGAAAAATCAGTTCATTGCGTGTCTATGCAACCAAAAAGGAAACCAGTGGCTGAGTTTATACGTCCTTAGGTTCATTCAAAGAATTACATTAGAGTTTCTTTCCATAAATTTATTAATATATATAATTTAAGGGACAAGCATGAGAATACTGCACTTTTATAACCTTTTCAAATAAAGAGCAATATGTTTTCTTATTTGAATGACTTCATTGAGATTTAAAACTTCTTCTGTAAATTCGCCGTCTTCTTCAATTTCACTTGCGTCGTTCCCCACCTCAAAACTTTCTTCATTTCGTAGCTTAAAGTGCCTTCCAATGTTGTGTAACGCGCAACAAACATTAATTATTTGTACCACCTTTTTTGGCTGTTATTTAAGAGAACGCGCCAAGCGCCTAAAACGGTTTTTTAAAACCCCAATTGTCCTCTCAATTACGTTCCGAGCAGAGGAATGTTTTCTAAGAACTTGTGTCAAAATCTTTGAGACTGTGCTTCAGCCCAAAGCAACATCTGCATCTTTTCCAACTGGTCTTTGAAGGTTTCCCTCGGAGAGCTGCAGCTAACTGCAACGTACAAGGAATCGAAGATTGTTTAAGATGCTTCCTAACAGTTTGCAGCACTATTAAGAAAGCACATTTATTTAGTCGGTAGTATGATACAAATCTATATGGAATAAGAAATAGGTAAAAAATTTGAACTTTTGCTTGGAATAATTGTAAATATGTACGCAGGATCTGCAATTTTTAATGGATTTGAATGGTCTCTCAGCATACGTCTTTTAATTTTTTCTTCTGCATACTTTTCTTTTTGGGTTTGCAACAACACCGCAATTAACACAACACTCATTATTAAATAAATCGCGAAAACGAGTCGAAATTTAAAACAAGCAAACCATTTTTATCAAAATTATATTTTGGTAACGTTTCAAATGACAGATATCAGGCGTTTTTAATTTCACAGAAAGTGATTTCGAAAAATGTTTGATATTAGTAAATCGGTGGAAATGTGGAACACTGAAATCGAACTCACTCGATTTGAAATTTCGATTTCATTTCGCTCGGATTCTGGAACCTAGCTGTTAAACTTATTTTCTAAATGTTTTGATTTTTCCAAGTTTGGTCGAATTTCGATTCGGTACCCATTTTAACGAACTACCTATGACATATTTATATACATACAAGTTACCTGTGCAGGGAGACTTCGTGTTTCATTTCTTTGGATATTGAAGCTGAAAGCACTCGATGTCGCTTAACATTTAAAGTACTAACTATCGGGCCACAACACCCTCAGTAGAGAGAAAGTTAATATACATTCACTAGAATGCGTATGCCAGAGCTCTGGCTACTTCTTGTCCACAGATGGCGTTTTATCAAGTAGATTTTATTTCCCCGAGCTTTGTTGGCAATGTAAATTTTTATTATTGCTATTCCATCTGTTTGTTTTATTAATATAAGTGTTGCAAGTTCAGTCCTTCAAAAAAGGCAAACTAAGGCTCACAAAATTTATAAAAAGGGGCGAATACAAAATTCTCAGCCCTTTTCAATCGTATCAAAAATTAGTTTCACACACGCGAATGGCTGTGATGCGCTTGTCCTTTTTAGACTTGTTAGCCTTTGGTTTATTAGCGGAAAATCCTACTGCACAGAACCAAGAAAAACTCTGTTCGTTTTGTGTTTATTCAGTTTCCATTTTTATTTTTCATTTAGGTAATAATAATAGTAATAATTGTTAACAATTATTATATCAATGTATATGCACTTTATCTTCGAATAGACTTCTCCTCGTTATTACTTGTTTTTGTAATATACAGTAAGAATAATATTAATATTTTTTTTTCTTTTTTTTTAAATTCATTCGTATTAATTTTTTTTTTCACCATGCAGTTTCCAATTCTTATTTATTTCAAGTAATCGTAAATCCAGTTAGCTCTTTCTCAAATTCTAAATTTTATTTTAATTCATGTAATTATAATAAATAAAAAAATTGTATTAATAATTTCTGATATTAATTGTATACAACAAGTTAATGATAATAGGAATTAAAAAATGCACTTTGATTGGATCAATTTAAATGGAATGACAATTACTCTTCTGTTCTTGGTTTAATGGCGGAACAAAGTGAAATTTTCAAATTACAATTACATTTCACTTCCACTAAATAATGTTATACTTACTAAAAATTCATTGTTTGTTTATGGTTTTCTCTGATATACATATACATTATATAAATTTGTTATAATTTGTTTATATTTTAAATGACGACGACAGCAACAAAACATTTTCCTTCTCTCCTCTTTTTTTCTTGTTTTTATTTGTTTGCATAATTATCTAATTTAATTGATTTTTTTTTTGTTTCTTTTTTGTGTGTAACTGGATTATGAATAATGATATAATTATAATGTTTTTTCTCCCTTTAATAATATGAGGTTTTACATCAAGTTATACAATATATTCAATATACTTCTTTGCTATTTCTCCTAACGTTAAATATATTGAAAGAATACTTTTGTTTTATTTATAATAATAATTTATTACTTTTTCGGAATGCAATTAATAAATTGATGAGTTTTTCTTTTATTAATAGGTACATATAATATTATATAACTTTAGTTTCATTTAATATATAATACACAATCTGGATATTTTGTTATGACTAAAAAAGTTAAATAAATGAAAAAAGGTTTTCAAGTTGACTTTCGAAAGAAGCAGTTTTTTCTTTTGTTTGTAATGGGCGTTTGGTAGTGTACAAGTAGTATACAATTTATACGATGTTGTCGTTAAGGCCGTTTTTTTATTAATTCATATTTTGACAATGTTTTATTTTTTCTGACGAAAGAGAACAAATTTTATTTATTTATTTTTCTCATGTAAAACTACTATAAACAGTCTTTTCCGCAGAAGTATTCCAAATTTTTAAATACCATTTTGCATTCAACAATGTGTTTTTTGTTAAACAATATCTATACTTAAATATTTTGTTTCTCTTTCATTTTCTTCAACTGCAATCGATGTAATGTGCGTAGTTTTTTTTTTTTTTAAATATTACATTTATAATAAATTACAGAAAATAAAATGAAACAATGTTAGTCAACGAAAATGGCAACGAACTTTATTTTTAATAGTTTTATTACATACATTAACATTAATAATTTAGTTTTTTTTTATTGGATAAATAAGTTTTATATATTCTTTCTTCATTTGCTTTGGGTTGTTATACGTAAGATTGTATTTAATACACAGATATGTGAACAGAAATTAAGTTCAAAATCAAAAGGTAGGTATGCTTTTCCGGTTTTAATTTACGTTGGTTTTAAGTTGTGTAGCCGATTTTTTTTTCCAGAGACCTGCATTATGTACAGAATATTGTAGTAACTATCTTAAAAATTGTTTTTCACATTTAAAGACTTACCAGAAATGCGTACTTTTAATGGAATTTGAAGACCAAGGACATTTATAAATTTAAGAACCTTAAAGATATATCTTTTACAAATATGAGAAAAACTAGTTCCGAATGTCAGAGGCCTTTTTTCAGCGGGGCAGTATAAGAAAATGTCTGCTTAAAACAAGCAAATTGTAATCTGTCAAATTTTCCGTATATCATAATTTTTCTCTAGCAAAACTTCTGAAACTTGCAAATTTCCCATTTAGATCCACAAATTCCCGTCAGTTTGCAACCTCCAAAAGTCAGGTGCGCTAAATATTTATATTCGGCTAACTTCTGTAGATAAACTATAATTATATTCTGCTCTAGGAAAAAGGTAATATAACTTCTAAATTCAACACTCATCTAAGTACATGTCAAAAAAAAACTAGGCGAAGCTTATATGTCATGTCGCACTTGATGTACTTGATCTTCCCTGAACTCTAAAACAAAATTCACTTTTACTACGGCAAGCGTAGGTACAAACTGAAAGTTGACTGAGAACTCAGTTGAGAAATTGTTGACAAGTTTCATCGATTACCCCTCTATAAACTAAACGTCAACTGCAAAAACTGTTTTCGTGCATTATTCCCTAAAAACTTATCCACATTTCTTCAGCCGGTTGTCTGAATTATTTAAAATAGTTTTTCGTTTCGCAATAGTCTGACAGCTGGCTGATGTAATGTCATGTTTCTTTTTTAATAATATTTGACATTTAACTAAGAATTCCAATAGGTACTGTTGCTGTCACTTATCTAACTAGCTCACCATTCCAACAAATTCTTGAAAATCGGCAATTTCGGCCATTCGGTGGTGAGTTTCGGGGAAAAAAATGTTGTTGCGGCCATTTTTAATTGGAAACTCATAACAAGCACAAAAAATTACAAATACAATCAGTGTTTATACAGCTAAAGGTGGGGTAGTAAGTTTTCTTCTGTATGTACTTGAAAAATTGAACACAAACTCAGCCAATTGACACTCCTAACAACGAAAAACACTGCTGTCGCAACACTTCTTGACAGATCATTTAAAACTACAACAAAATGGCTAAACACACATTTCCCAATAATTAACACTAGTTTGCATTTTTATTTCTATGTCGCATTAAGTCAATGAAATAATTTGTATGCTATTTGTCGGCAAGTGAATTTCCCCTCCATTTTGTATATATATTTGAACATTTTGAATTTTAATGAAAATCTGTTGTTTTGTTGCGTTTTGGTTTCGCACTTGCATTTGTTTTGGTTTTTATCGTTTTTATTGTCTACTATAATATATAGTACCTTTCGCTTTTGATAAACTTTTACTATTTTTATTACACGTACATATATATAATTTTGTTTTTCCGTTTAAATCGTTTCACTAGGCAAACGTCTGTCCTACACTTATATGTCAATATATAAACGCCGCTCTTCAATTAAGATGATAGTATATTTATACGTATATATTATGAACGCTTGTATCTTTTTCGCCTAAAAACAACACACAGCTATACACATTTCTTTTTATTTTCAATACAATTTCAATTTGTTTAGAAAAAGTGTTTTGTTTTACATTTATTGAATATAAACAAATCAACTCACTATTGTAAACCAGTAACTATTTATTTAAAAAAGGAGAAACGGTTTAAAAAATGATGCATGAGTTTCTTTCTGTTTTGTGATCCTGGTTTGATGTCCTTGATTGTATGCAATGTCAATTAATTGTAGAGAATTTCGTTAGCTTTTTGTTTTTGTTGTATATAGAGTGCATATAGAAGATATGGAAAAAAATCGATAGAGAGATGACTGGTTAGAGCTAAGTTTTGTAAAGAAATTCTGACAAGATTTGTTTCTTCTTTTTGGTAAAAAATTATACATAGGTCTTAAACTTAAAATGTAACCTTGTCTTGTGTTTGTGTTTTTTGTTTCGGTTTTTGCTCCTTTCTCTTAAAACTCGTTCATTATAATTTAAATTTGTTTTCTTTACTAAATATGCATATATAATGTATTCTTTTTGTATGTATAGATTTGTTTTTCTTTTCTTTTCTGAATTAACATTAGAAATAAATTACAAAATAAACAAATGACAATAATATTTATATTTATACAATAATATGTATTCTTAACAATTGCAATTAGAAGTAGGCGTTCCTTGAGGTTGATCTGTCAGTCGTTGGCCTTTCGCACCGCCACCCACTAACGTTGGATCCGAGTCTAAACTTTCTGACATTTTGTCACATATAATGTCGACCAGTCGCTCGAAAACAGCCTTGAAATTAGAATTCATTTTTATTTTTAATAAAATTTTAAGTAAGAAACATTCTAACAACTAACCTTAACATTGACATTCTCCTTGGCGGAGGTCTCGAAAAATTCAACGCCCAATTGATCGGCCAATTGTCGGCCACGTTCAAACGAGATGACACGTTGATCTTCCATGTCACATTTGTTGCCGACCAGAATCACTTGTGCGTTGTCCCAGGAATAGGTTTTTATTTGAGTTACCCTGAAAATTAAATCAATTGATTTGTTTGTAATGAATTAACAAGGAGAACCAAGAAACAAAAAAGCAAAACAAACACTTTTGCGCTGACATTAATAACTTCTACTATCCCCAGATAAACAGATTGATAGTGCCAACATGCTTAAACTGACTGTCATCTCTTATTAATGTATGCAGGTCAAATTGTCAGTTTGTTATGTTACGTAATATCCATCACAGTGAACGTCGATAGTCTCCTGATAATCGAAATACCAAGAGCGTTTTACAAGCGATTAGGATCTAAATATTTGCACTTGAAGAAAAATAACTAACTTCACTTTGAATCTGACAGTTGATATGGCAGTCATAGCAAACTAGTTCAAGGAAACTCGCTGTTGGTCATTTTTATGGAGGCTTCTTCTGTCTTTGTTGACAATATACATTTTTTAATCGAAATACAGATGTAACAACTCAAAAATTGACACATTATTGGTAGTGCTGCCAGTTTTGATTCTTATTAAAGATTTATGTGCGGACATCTTAGAATTTTACTCTCGATTTTAAAACAGAAAGAGCAACACAATCATCTTATTGTAGACATAATAAAGCTGCAAGCACATTCCCATTTTCGCATTCAATATAATTGCGTTCTAAAACCGACAAAATTAACAACAAAATCAATGCATACTTTTGGGGTTGGAAAATTTATACAATTCCTTTGCTGTTGACAGCATATCCTATATTTTGATGGCATCTGTTGTGACTTGTGAGTAAGGTTATAACGGGTGTTTGTTAAGTAAGTTTTTAAAATGGAATCTGTGACAGCCTTTGGTTCAAATGTCAGGTTTCTCAAATATTTGCAAGTGACATATAAATTAAGAAACCATCTTTTGTCGTAACAATTTGAGTTTTAAAGTAACCCGCAACTCACCAACAGATGTCTAACTTTCTTGCTTTTGACATTGACAATCTGAACGTCAACTTTAGTAACCTGTACGAGCAGTGGGTGCTTGATAAAATTATTGAAAATCTCAAAAGTTTATTTTATTGACAGCATAAGCGATTCCATTCCCTTTAAACTACTTGCAGTATTCTCGTTGCATATAAATGGTCTTCTAGCTAGAAAGTTTTAATTCAATGCAGTCTAACCTCAGCTCTGTTAGTTGGGGAATTTCCTACCGCAGATTGAGACATTTTATTCCAGCTAAATTCAAATTTATTCAGAGCTGGCCATCAACAAATACTTTAGAATAACTGCAAAGTTTTGTGATTCCATAGGAAGTTTGTTTCCAACTCTGCACCCATCACAAAGGATTTCATTTAAAACGTTTAGAGACAAGCTAACACTTTGCCTGCAGGCGAATGCTCTTGAGCTTAGCTATTCGTCTACGTCAAAGATCGGAGGAGGGATGTAGGAAATGGAATTTATTAAAAGTTTTTGTGGAAACTGTGCATTCCGGGAGGATATGTCATTTATGTGAATACATTATTTCAATTTGTGCTGGAACGGCTGAATTTGGTATTTAGTAACAATCGCACAAGTGGGAGGTGACCTCCACAAATTTGAGGTGGTTAACGAAACTCCCGCGCTGACTTAATACAATTTATACCACCTGCCATCGTTATTCTTCACTCACTTTCATTTACATAAAATCATACTCGCTTCGCCCCAAAGTAGGTATTTTATTTACTCACCAATCCTGCACCGAGTTGAAACTATCCTCATTCGTAACGTCGTACATTAGGATGAATCCCATCGCTCCACGGTAATAGGCGGTAGTTATTGTTCTGTATCTCTCTTGGCCGGCGGTATCCTGTAGGAAAACAAAAATGTTCGTGTTGATGGTTAGTGCTGCTTCTTTTAATAATATTCAACTGAAATATGTAATTCACTCTGTACATAAGGAATGTAGGCGAAGCCACACCACAAATGTAGGTTTGGGGTCCTTTTGTTTGCAAATCTAGTGAAATGAGATTTTCCCTCAAATATTTCAGATTTAGGTATACCTACGTATAAATGTGGAATAAAGTTTCGGCATTACGTTTATTTTGATTAAATCAGGGCGGTAGGTCTATGGAAATGGGCTCCTAAATGCAAATGCGTGCTCAAACGGGAAAGTCGTTAAATAGTTTTATTAATGGCTGCCTTTTTAATGTTCATAAATTAGAATTAAAAATTTGCCCGCAAACTAAAAGCGGGTAGTGCAGCTCTTTAGCAGATGTTGTTCCTTTCTGTTGGGAGTCTTAACTTAACCCATTTACATGGTAGCAAAACGTAACAAGTAGTGGAATGAAACAATGGCCCATGACAAGGATGCATTTCTTTTGTGATGTAAGTAGTTTGGCTCCTGAAATAAAGTTCGTCAAATGGGGACACTAAAGCCAGTGCATTTTGATAAGAGGCAAGTTACCCGAGGCATCTTTGAAAAATATGTGGACCATGACAAGCTGTCATCCGGTTAGCAAAAGAGGACTAAACGTGACTTAATTGCTTTTCCATAACCTTGACGACCGAAAATGACAGTAGTTTTGTTTTATACTTTAGGCTACCCGTACGTTGGCAGGCCAACAATTGGGCACATTCAAAAATCTAGTTAGTTCTAGTTAGACTAGATGTAACCTGAACAAGATTGGTCTGGAACGTCGCTTTTCCAACGTCAGCCACATATCCGAACTGTCAACTTAGTACTCAGTCACGAAATTTTTGGCTAGATTCGTTGTCTACCCCTTCATCGACGTCAACTGAAACAGATATTCATCTGACCGATCTAAGCCAATCAAAACTGAGTGACATCAAGTCAGCCAACTGTCACACTTACTAAACTAGATACTTGAACATCCCCATTGTCTCTACCATAAGTCTCCGATGGTTGATTGATTGCGCTACGTTGTATTGACAAATGTCATGAAGCATCATTAGTTATTGGTCACCAATATAAAATAACATAAACGGACAGAAAAATGGCGAGACTAAAAAAGCACTATACGTTGGTTATGAGCGGAACACTGACAGCTGTCGATATACAGACTGTGAATTTTTGGACCATATTTTGACAGAACACAAAAACAGCTTTCTTGGACAGCAAAATTAAAAAAAAATAAAAAAATTAAGATAACTTGGTATGTCCTTCTTGGCATTAATATCCTAGGACCGAAATGCTTTTTTGTGCGAAAACATCCGGTGCTTATGTCGCTTCAAAAATTGGGTAAAGATGCGACTGAGGACCAAACTCAATCCGCATCATTTTTAGAGCTGCCAGAGCTCGATTGTACCGACTGAACTCGATTGTATCAAGTTACGTGATGCCACCCGAGGCTAAATTTTTCGAAATTTGTGACCTACAAAATGTTAAAGGGCTAAAAATTATTATTAGTAAGGCCAAATTTAGTTATCAAAAGGATACTGAACGCCTCTCGCCGAAAAACTTAGAAGTCTCAATAGAAAATTCTTAGTAACTCCACTTCTGCTCAACTATTTGACAGATTGCACACTTACTATTAATTTAAATGAAGGCCATATAAAATTCTATATAAATATGCAACCGAATTTACCGCCATTTTGTTTTCATTTTTATATTCTCAGTGTGCACACACGCACAGGCGAACTTTCTCGGACTAACTGAGCATAGAAATCATCCAAAAGTGGCAGCACATAACTTGATACGAATACAATCGAGCTCTGGCAGCACCTAATTTGTCTCAATCTAGAATAATCGATTGAGGATAATCGCACTACTGACAACATGACGAAAAATGAAATAAAAACGTTACTAGAGGTCGTGTTGGTGATAAGAGGGTCTCAAGGTCAGGGCATAACTTCAAATCATAATACCTGGGCCGACATCACATTTAAATAGATGTCATAAATCATTTTCTCTCACATATATATAGGAATTTATTAAAAAAAACTTAATTTAAACTTTGAAAATGTGGTAACATTGCTCGTTTGATAAGTTTTTTTTAAGAAGACAATTCAAACCCGACCGCATTAAAATGTCTCTCATTACTGGTTTCCATCCTACTAACGGATCTTTCCATCCTTCTCAACCGTAAATGCCACTGCGGATTTAGACGACGATATAAAACAAACACTCCTTCGCTTGTTTGTGCCCCGAAAACAAACCTCAAAATTGCTCTTCCACAACTCAAATACGAGATAGCAAAACTTTTCTCTCCCACTTGTCACAATCTAACAACATGAAAACCAAATTTAATTAAATTCCAAAATTAATTTCAACACAAGTTATCTTAAAAAAAAACGAGTTTATACGCATTTAATGGCCAACACAAAACTCGTATGATAGCACCCTCTGAATCCACAAGGCTCGTTTGATTGTTGTAAACAAAGAACATGATAATTATTTTTGTTTACACTTTGGTAGGGCTTCCCTGGCAATTCCACTCCCTCCACTGACAACTATTCACCGTGGGATTTCCCTTGCCAAAGACTTGTTGAGCTCACACTTGAATTCAATTGAGGCCAGTAGATAAAATTATATCACCCCACCTCTGTTTGTTGTGCGGAATTTCTACTCATATCAGTTGGGGTTAATCTGAACGTTTCCCTACAACAAATGGCGACCAAAGAGCTTGTTACTCTCTTAAGTCCGTACGTACTTACCCATATTTGTAGTTTGACGCGTTTGTCATGGCGGAATACTGTTTTCACTTTGAAATCGATTCCAACTGTTGACACAAAGGCTGAGGTGAATGAGTCGTCTGCGTAGCGGAATAGGAAACTCGTCTTGCCCACACTTGAGTTACCGATTATCAGCAGCTTGAACATGTAGTCGAAGTTCTGATCTGCTGCGTCCTTTTGCCATTTTGGATCACCACCGCCAGCCATCTAAAGGAAATAAACAAAAGAATACAAAATTTAAATAAAAAATTGATTAGTGCTTTCGAGGGGTAAAAGGATTACGTGGGCCTGAGCTAGTGTCAAAGATGGACGAAAATCTACTGGGGTTGTTTGAGTCCCTTTTCAGTCGAGATTTCTGTTGACAGCTATCGGTCAGAGAGTGGATATTATGATGCTGAAAACGGATCCATTCTTCTTCCTCAACCTCACATCCATCTTTAGTATTTTTTTATTTTTTTATACCTGCAGGCTTTTTATTAAAAACGGTCCTTAAACAAACAATCAGCCTTCGACTGCATTTCATCGAAGACATGAATTTCCCTTCCTACTGCAGTCACGTAGGTCTAAAGTGCTTCTAAAAGTTCCCCTCGAATGCATCGTTGTGACACTAATGGCAATTTTCACTGGCGAATTAATTTTAAGTACTCCAGCTGAGTGGGTCGGATCAAAAAGGGAATTGCAAAGTCAGTGCCCTCCATCATTACGAAGTTATGACAAAATCCCCTCCAAGTCAACCAAGCAGCTAATCAAACATAACTCACTTGAGCACTTCCCCTCGCACAACTGATTGTCAAACTCAATTACAAACAAATAACAAAATCAGGAATTCTCAAATGTCTTGGTCGGGGTTTCCGGTTTTTGGTTTTTGGTTTTTGGTGTTTCATATGCCAAATTAGGCAGGATCAAGAAGCATTCTTCTGGGGAAAATTTGCATACCGATGCCTTAGAAGAGATACCATCTCAATTCAATTACTTACACTCGGATACACTTGAGTTAGACGATGATATCCTTTCTCCTCGGTGTGGGTATCCGATCTATTTTCAGAAATGTGGCGTGCTTCTTCCAAAGATGTGTTCACGAATAGGAAAAGAAATTCCCCTCAAAGGACGAACGGCGACATGTGCCGCCAAAGCAAAATTGCCAACAACACAATGGTGCCTGTGCCTTCGTATAGCTATAGCATGTGCAGAATAGTGTTCAAATTAAGTCGTATCCTCGAACAATTATCCTCTTGTGATGACGGAAATGTTGGGGTAATTTTCTTTCAAATTTGTTTCCTCAACAATGTCCTCACATTCAAATGACACAAAAAAATAAAAGGAAAAGAAATTGCAAAGCACTTCAGTCACGGAAAAAAATGTTCCACATACGCCCCAGTATACCAGGCGATGTCCATTGTTCCATTTGGGAAATGCCTTCGGGATAGCACTTGTCCTCGTTGTAGGTACACACATGTGCCTACGAAGATAGGAAAGTCATTTGTGTATGTGCAGTAAAATCCATGGTCGTGCGACTACTAAATATTAGTTGAGAGGGAATTAAATTTTATTCATGCGGCTTCTTCTTTAATTCGTTGTCCATTTAGTATGCCTCTCAGTGGATGGTGCAGAGAGAACGGTATGCACCTTGTGGCTGTTTGAACTTGATTTGTATCTTTTTTTTGCAGAGACCTAAGTGGAGCGGCGTACTTTTTTAATTAAGAATTTGGTTTACTTTCAACTGGTGCAGTAAAGTTAGCTTTGCGAAAAATAAATTCTATTAAAATTGAGTTTTCGCTTATTTAGGGTCCGTAGTTCTTTTAAGAGGACCGAAAGCGTATACACAATTAAAAAGTACGTACCTGAGGAGTTCGAATTCATGCGGATCTAAGATAAATTTTGCCTTGGAATAGGTTTAGTTTGACGGCGCACTTGTAACGAGGAAAGGGGCAAGGGAAATGTCCCTCGAGTGTGACGAAAGGAACAGTCTGAATTTGCATATAGAAAAATATTTTTTACTCAAGAATAAGAATGGTTGTAGTCAGTGACTAGCACATGCCGCATCTGTTTGAATATCGGTGGATATCTAAAAACTCTGAGAGGATTTCGGCTGCAGGTTGCATTTGCCCAAACCGGGCAAGGGAATTATTAAAGACTGCGACATTTACTGGGGAAATTCCTACCAAGAGTAGCAGTAACCGTTCGTTTTACATTGAAACAAGCTAAGATGGTTGAACTTTGAGCTTTAGAGGTTTGAAAAAAAAAACATTTGAACAGAAACTAAGAGCACCTGTGGTAATAAGGTGGTGCAAAAATAACCTTCCGATGTTTTTTGGCTGTAATTTAAAAAAAAATGAAAAACTTTGATTCTTCTTGTGGATTATTTTTATTTGGTCTTTTAATTTTTTTTACATCAAGTCGAGAATATGATGAAGGGCTCCTTTTTATGGCATTTTTCATCACTTTGGCCAAAACTTCCGGCGATAGGTCCTCACATTCAGGACGGATATTGTCTTTAAGAGCTGCAAGAGTCTGAGGCTTGTTGACATAAACCCGCGACTTCAAAAAGCCCCACAAAAAGAAGTCTGGAACGGTCAAATCAGGCGATCTTGCTGGCCAGTGCAAATCGCTAAAACGGGAGATTAGGCGCCCGGGAAATGCATCCTTCAGCATACGCGATTGGCGGTCAGCAGCTAACAGCTGATGCACCGTCTGGACTTTGTACGGAAACATCTTCAAATCTTGTACCAAAATTCGCTGTAAAGACCGTCGACTGATACCCATTTGCGTGGCACGTCGTCTGGTCGATGTCGACGGTGCTTCCATGACATCTTCGGCTACAGCAGCAATATTCTCTGCAGAACGGCTACTCCGCGGTCTGCCACGCCTGGCAGCATCTCGTGTTGTGCCAGTCTCTTCGAGGCGAGCGGCTAAACGTCGCAGTGTTTCACCAGTAGGCGTTGGACGGCTAGGAAATCTGCGACGAAATTCACGTTGTGCCAAAGTCACCGACCTATTATTGCTCAAATAAATAGTCACCAATATTCCGCGTTCTGGAGCAGTGTAGCGTAACATTGTTTATTAACGTGTATTTCGCATGTGTTTACTACACAAATGTCAAAACAGAACTGACATTAGGGGCCAATCGCAAAATTTATAGCATTTACTGGGGAGAATAAAATTTACCGTCCTCAACAACAATCTCATGAGCTTTTGCATAGATAGCACCTTTTAGTACTGTCCTAAGGAAGATATAATCAAGGATATCAAGGAAGAGGTCATTTCTTTTACCATTGGAGAAAGCGCCTTTGAAACGCGAGGGGTAATAAACTTCGCTATAAAGCGTTGAAACGTTGAAACAGGATATTCGCAGGAAGACGTGCTGATTTTTTGTAAATGACACGCAACCAATATTTTACACATCTGCAAGCTGGGATCTTAATCTCAATATCAAAACAGAGGTTTAAGCATAGTTTATGTTAGAATAGCTTTGCGGAGGACAGTCAAAATTGTTGCAATTTATAAGATTCCTCCAACCTACCGAAGAGTACTCGAGAGAACCAATATGGCTGATTTGTCAAAGTCGACATAAGCTAAGAAGAAGAACTCGATGTTTAAAGTAATCAATCCATTTTACTACAAACTATTTTTCATATTCTTTGGGCATAAGAAGGCATTTGAGTCGTTAAAGTGACCGTTTATAAGACCCTAGTCATCCCAGTCCTGCTCTAAAGGCGCATAGGCCAAATTCGGACGAGGGTAAAAACTTCTTGGAGTAATTTTTGGTCCCGTCTGCATGTGAATGAGGAGGAGATACAACGACGAACTGTAAGGGCTGTTCAGCGATATCAACCTAGTCAGAAATGTAAAGGAGTGAGGTGGCTGGGTCATGAAGAACGAATCGACACGCATACTCCGGCTCAGAAAATCTTCGAGTCCACACCCGAGGGATCTTAACCAACTTAAAGTGCAAAGCTGGAGACAGCTGGCTAAAGGTCCTGCTGGCTGGAGACACTTGTTGGTGGATGCCCAGGGCCCTATAGCGCGCACCGTCCACTGTTGTCATACATCCTATTGCTAAAACGAGCCCATATGACAATCAATTGTGACGGCGCCGATTTGGCCTATATCATCTTCTCGACTTGACTAATAAAATTCTAAAGGTTCAAATAAACATAATCAAAAAACAGAATCGAAGTTTTTTATTTAGAAAGAAAATGAGAGCCAAACAACATCGGATGACTTCTTTTGGCCCACCTTGTATTTATATATCAAAAAGAGTGACGTCGCGTCCGTGTGTGCACTTATAACTTGAGAAAGGATTCTTCGATTTTCACTGTTTTAGGCTATATGGTTTCGCATTGGCCCAAGGAAGGATATAGGCTACTTTTAGTGGTGAAAACAAAACTTTAAGAGAATGAAATGGGGGATGTGTGGGAAAACGTCCTCTGGAAAAAATAGACTGGATTGAAAAACCGGGGAGTGTCACTTCCAATACTACAAAAATTATATTAAAAAATGCTAGCCAGGTCAGCTTGTTTCTTAAAATACTTATAAAAGAACTGCGACCTGATTCAGCTGCATCGAGAGGCTAAGTTAGTACTAACGCGAAAAATTACAGCTCCGAACAAAAACCGACCCAAAAGTTGACGACTGCAGAAAGTCGAGCGACGCTGCCAAATGCAATATTTACTTTGCATTTATAACGATGCATACCTATGGTATGGATTAGGCATGGCTACCGTGATTAGAGGAGCGCCAGTTCAACCCTTTCCTGGTTGAAAGTGTAACAGTGCGACAACTCAAAGTGAACGAAATGATTTGATGAAGCTGCGAAACGTCCAGGTGCAGGTTTCACCTTCTTTTGTACCGACAATATGCCCTCGTCGTTGTGTTTGGGCATACACAACTCACAATGACTCTCACTACAACCTAAATATAACGAATTCAGAGAATCCGTGCAGGCGGCAATCAGTTCATCGTCAAAAAAAGCTCAGGAATCTAATTAGCCAGTCACCGCATTTACGAAAACATGATCTCTCTACATGCCCATTGAAATGGAGAGCTCAAACGTCCTCGCTATGCCCCATTATCCCCTTTGCACACACATCAACCACAATCGATATGCATATAAATTCTGAAAGTATCCGTTCACCTCACGTTCCAGCCACACAAAGTCGGTGTCAGACTAGGTATTGGACCATCAATGGTGATATACCAATCATTTTATCGCACGACTCACAACGATAATTGACACAAACAAGAGCATGAAACCATCGTCACATCCGCCATTCTTCCCACGTCCCATGGGATCCTTAACCAAATAGCAATTTACATAATAAAGTAGATGGTAATTAAGATTGATGCGCCTCCGGAAAGCTCCAATGTGTACAAAAGGGGATTTTAAGCGTTCGTGTTTAATCTTCGTAAATCGCTCAACTTCTTCTACTACGGATGGATATATATCGCCATAGAACACACACACACAACCACCTATCGGAGGCGATCCGTCATTCTAGGTGGTGTTGTTAATTATTTAGGACAATACGACGCCCTTCAAGTTTCGTTTATCTATCGGATTCAATATCTACACCCACATTGGGTGTATGTGTGTACTGCGTATGTATGTGTTGGCGCGTCTCAAGAGTTTCATTACCATCATTGGCATTCTGGGTATCCTTTTGCTCTTAAAATTTGCACTCGCTCCAAAGATGTATGGCATGTGATTACAGGAAGAGGTCACGTAATGTACGTTGAACGAGTGAGAAATGACGGTAACGCTAACGTGCTGCGGAACTTTGAAGCAAACAAATTACACACGTTCACGGAGTCGTTTTAAATTTTATTCAACTGATGTAACTATGGGGGGGGGGGGGCAAAAACAAAAAACAGTGGGTGGTGTGTAGTACATTTTTGTTTCACATGCAAGAACAGGTGACTCATGTCGTGAAATGATTTTGCACACAAATGAGAAGACACCAACACCGGAAGTTCCTTCAGTCGCTTCTGAACAAAAGGCACTTGAGCACGCTACAAGTCTTTCGTCGTTACAAGTGTGCAACAATGGAAGGAGGAAATGAAACTAAAGTGACTTTCAACACGGAAAAGCTGTTCAGGTGTTTCTTCTGTTGTTGGAAACAAAAAATTAAGTTTCACGCTTGGCAAAACGGTGCCGCTCTGAATAAAAGCCTTGTAAAACAGAGCGAACAGGATGACTATGGAACGAAATGTGTTACAGTGAAAATAAGGTGTGGTCCGTGGGACTAGAGCGGGTCTACAAGGCGTATAAAAGGTCGAAAGACCTCATCAATCGAAAGGCGGGAAGATGATTTCACCAGATATTTAAAAAACAGTAATAAATATCGTTTAGCTGACATTTCCATCGAAATCAATGGCAAATAATTTTTTTACGATCTGTCAAATCTTAGGAATAGTATAGGCACAGAAGATCAGTTGCAACACCGCGAGAAACTATTATCAACGCCAAGACTGGCTGCTGGATTTCACACGCTCATCACTAGAACACCTCTAGTTTTATGAGCAATATCAACCAGAAAACGCAGCAAAACTATTGGTGTATAAGGCGGCGCTATAAAGTAGGGCTTGAGCTGAAAGACTATTTTAGGTAGAACAAGAAACCAAAAGAAGCCCGTGCTTCCCGTTGATACATCGCTGCCAACCTCGGTCGCCCGTGGTCAAAGGAACTGGCAGATGTTACTTCAAAAGCACTGAGTGAAAGATCCAGAAAGGGTAAGTCGTCGGGGAAGATATTTCATTCATCTACCTTTAGAGATGACCAAGGAAACCTTGTAGTTGAGTCACGGTCGGTTTTAGGAATACCAAGAAAATATTTCCCTGTAACAGTGGCTAAGATTCCCAACGAACCATTAGATAGACAAAACTTCTGTCCACCTGTCTAGAACGAAGTAAGGATACGATTATTATCAACCAAGTTTAAAAATATAAAGGGTGCTGTGTCTGAAAGTCTACCAGACGACCTTTTAAGAGTAGCTATGAGGTATCGGACCATTTCATTTCTTTTCTTTGTCAGATCAATGTACACCTGACCGTTGGATCGATCGATTGCCCCGATCTAGTACAAGGAAAGACCTTCATTCACCCCTCCATTTTTGTAAACGTCTATAGCCCCAATTTTGTGAAAGTCCAGTGACAATTTTGAACTAAAACTGATTCTTGAAAAAATCCGAAAAGTCAAAGTCCGAGCATCGAACATAAAAACGAGATATTCTGAGCCATGTCTAGATTTGGAATCGCTGCCAAACTCACCCGCCTGTGGAGGATGGCTGATGGAAAGACCTGACAGCTGCATCCTAGGACCAATGTACGCTTTGATGTCAAAGAAGGACTTGCAGAAAGTGACGCTCTCATGTGATAACATCGTACTTGAAAGAAGCTTACAAACAATATTGACATAATCACACTGAACTAGAAATTCTGCACTTTTGTGCTTAAAAATAGAAAGAATTGAAATGAGTTAGGCGGTTAACTAGAGCAAGGCCGAATATATACTTTCAATACACCGAATCTTGGACCTAATTCCACAATAGACATTTTTTACCTTGAGGTAGTTGGGATCTTTATTTTCGACCTTTGTGGTAGCGTTTAAATGGAAATTTTTCTGTCCATTAAATATATTTGCAACTTTTCAGCCGACTAGAATTATTGGAAAATAATACCAATGTGCGAAGTGAGTTCTTCAATACGAAAGAATTGTTCCAAGCGGAACTCCACTGTTCAAGTCTCAAAAATAAAAGCAAAATGTAAGTCTTTTTGTTTTTGCTTGAATATAAACATCCTTCCGCTTTTAAGGAAGGCCGCTCTATTAATCCAGAGGCGATATTCAAAGAATTACCTCAAGTTTCAATCAATTCGTAAGACGTCATCTCAAAGATCAAGCGAAGAATGACTCTTGCAAGTCGATGTTTCTTTGGACTGAGAAGGTCTCTCCCCAAAAGATCTAAATAATCCGAGTCCAGCTCTATGGATTCGAAGCATGAACTCTTTTAAATGCGAATGAAGATATACGCTTTCTCCGAGAGAAAATCCTTCCCCAGATTATGCGCTTTACTTCCCGATTTTTGGAGAAACCATTCAAGGGCGAACTATACGATCAACGCTCCACCTCCAACCTTTAGCTTCGTCGTTCCTTCAGAAAATGTACACTTCAGACAAATGCCCTTTTCCTCTTTAGTGCTGCGCAGAAGTAGAAGAGAACCTCAACCAACTTGGAGTGTTCAAATGGAGGCACATGGTTAGTTGAGGCCCTGTTCCACCTCAAACTGTAGCACTGCTTAAAGAGGAGGAGATTCATTGACGCACAAGCCTTACCTTGTTTGGAACAATTCGAAACAATTTTTTTTTCAAGAGGGTGAAGCAGTTGCTCTCTGAAAAGTGAGTGATATTGTTTTCAAATTATCAATACTCAACATTCTTCAAATTGCCGCCATTTTCGGCCTTACAACAATTCGCTCTAATGAGAGCAGATTCCTTCACATCGCTTATTATTTATTTGATAGTAAAACTTGTGAAGAGTAAATGGTAGTAGAGGCAGGAAATAATAATTAAAAACGGTACAATCAACATATTCTCATTCCCATTCGTAATGTCCTTTTTTAGAGTTTTCTGTCGACTCTATCACCGAATCTTTTAATTTCACTCTAAGCACAGACTTCAACATGACGACCGACCAGGTAAACCCAAAACATTCACAACCATTTAGCACAGACACAATCAGACCGAAAAATCTGGGATAATTCGTCCCTCGAGAGAGGGTTTGGTTTGGTTGGGTTCGGTTTTTTGGTATGACTTAAGCAAACACGGCTCCAGAGATTTCAATCTCAACCCGTTTGTAAAATTGAAATAGGCCTGCCAGAAATATACCCTGTTGACCGACGACGGGTGTCCATGACTCTAGGACAAATACTCGCAGTGGTGCCATTTGTTTGCAATCGACAGTCAAACGCAGTCTCAGAGTATACATTATTCAAGTATACTTGATTTTTTCGTTATTTCAACCGAACTGGGTCAATGGTTGTGATAGACATATTCACTGTTGTTATATGAAGCGATTTTCCAATTTCCTACAGTGCACAAGTACACAGTACATTGTGCGTGTATCGGTGTATCTGCTCTGATTCCCCCTCGCTGAACCTTTGAACAGATATAAAATATTTTTCATGGGCAATAGTCGGAGTATGTGAGGGTTATGTGGGTAGCAATTCCATTCGTCGTCGTCGAAAGAACTTGTGAACACATTTTGTTTAGGTGTATTTGTTGGGTAAACAGAGAGTACGACGCACGTCAAGTTGTTTCGCCCTGCAGGTATAGATCTTGTGTGTTGGATACATTTACAATTCCAATCTTAACTTTGTTACGTCAAATTTTCCTCACATCGAACAGTAAGTATATCGCTTGAAAAGCTTCTGATTAATTTATGTGTTTGTGTTCGACGTTCTTGTCCTTCAGGCAATTATTTACTGCGAAAAATCCTTCAAAGCATGTTGTAGAGAGAAAACATTTCATTTTGCCAAGACAAGATGATGGCACAGTCCACAACGAATATAGGGGAGGAATTTTCATTGGAAAACCAACTTGTAAATGAAAATCTACGTTTGAATATATGAATTTCATATAAGAAACTTTGTTTTTATATATGTGTTCGCATATAAGAACAACTCAGATAAGGAAGGAATTTTTTTTTGCATTTTACAGGTTTCTTATAATCGTGGTGTGTAGAATATTGAAATTGAACAGAAATTTGTTGAAACCACCTATGGCAGCAGTGAAAAACTAAACACTACCCGAAATTAAACTCGGCGGCAAATTTTCAAATTCAAAAGCGAAATGCCTGCTTTTGAACATTGTTTCAAATTTATTCACGCAATAGATTTAATAACTTTTACTTCACATTTTATTTACTGCCATGTTACCTACAATCTTGCTTTTAAAAATACATCAACTGTCAGGAAAATGCTCTGACAATTTACACGTACAGGGTGGCGCAAAATTAACCATACAACTTTATTTTTAAATGACATTTTTACTAAATAAGAAGTAAGTGGTTTCAAATGATAAAAATCTTAATTTGCACCTTATTTCAAGCAGAGGTAGCCGCTATCACCCAAGCGGCGAATGACCTTAAGAGACGGCACATTGTCGGTAAACAAATCACTATTTATTCTGACAGCCAAGCGGCCATAAAAGCCACGGAGTCTGTCGTGGTGAAGTCAAGGGCAGTAAGTCGCTGCAAGAAATATCTGGATGAAATATCACAAGCCAACGCGGTGACCGTATGCTGGGTACCAGGGCATGTGAATATTCCAGGTAATGAACATGCGGATGAGCTTGCAAGAGACGGGTCTAATATGCTTGCATGTATGGCCCTAAAATCATTAAGAACTCCGCTAAGCACGCTCGTGAGGATGATTGACATTGAATCCTGGAGTAGAACTAACCTACGTTGCACCAATCTGCAGGCATACAAGAGAACTATGGCCAGAGGTGAGCAAAAAGAGATTTAAATGCATGATCGGATTAAATCGCAAAGAGATTCGCATATTCACAGGGGTCATTACTGGACACTGTGCGATAGGCGCACACGCTGGAAGGCTGGGGATACTGCATAATGACTTTTGCAGAAGCTGTAGGGAAGTTGAAGAAATAGAATCTGTTCGCCACCTACTTTGCGAATGACCAGCCCTCAAGAACAGCAAACATAGGATTCTCAACAGTTACTTCTTCGACGACCTAGATGATTTGAAGAATGCTGATCTCAAAGTTCTCCTGAGATTCATACTTAAATCCGGGTGGTTCCAGTAGATTAACAGACTTCATATCATTGGCTACTCGTAGGAGGGACTAGAGGGTCATGTTACAACGGAGCTTTAAGAACCCATGAGATTCATACTAATCTATGTGGCTCCATTATGAAAGCGGTCTTCTTTCTTGTCTTTCAACAGGTCACACTGGATGGTTCCCGTAACTGGACACAATGGACCCAACTGATGGTCTAAGTGAAGCTATGTCGCCACAAGAGCACCCATTTACCTACCTACCTACCTAATTTGCATCTTTACAATTTTTGGAAAAGATGATATCCGTCGTTTATCATGCCCCTGTAATATTCGCCAGTAACAGTGACCATATTGCCGATGGCGTCTTTAAAAAAATACAGCAAAATAACTCCTCTCGCCGAACCACACAGTGGCTTTGATATACTCGTACACTCCGTGCATCACACTCGGAATTTCAGTGCTCCAGAAACGAAGATTTTGCTGATTGACGTAACCTCTTAAGTGGAAATGTGGCTCGTCGCTCCCGACCGATTTATTGGTCAAAAAAATCGACGCAAGTATTCCACGCTCTTGCGGAGTTTGAGTATAGCTACGCTGACCATTCGTCCTCTTTTCGAGAGGACTGTCCTTTATTTCCCTACTATGTCCTCTCTGATTTTTTAATCAGGGTTATCGCGAATAAATTCCGATGGAAATGTTTCCCTTGTCAGCAGTCTAAATCAGATTGCTGAATGGGAAACACTCCCAGGGAAATTTGATTCCCGATAGGGGTGACTAAAATAAAACAATTGTCCTCCTTTTTCCAAAATGTCATCTTTTTTCCTTAAAGACCATCTTCCTGCTATAAGAAACAAGCGAAATTGCGAGTAGGTACCTTCTCAATTCTTACAAAGCTCGTAATCTTGTATTGATTTCCAAAGACCAAGTCAATTCTTCTTATTAAACCCACAGAAAACCTACAAGTTTTGATGTGTTTTAACTATTTTTGACTGTATAGGTAATTTTACTTAAAAAAAATGTCCTCTTTTACGTGATAAAAAAAAATGGTCACCATAAGTATAGCGCCCCATTGCAGCTGTCTAGTTAACAAATATCAAATGTCATTGACGTACGCCATTTGCAAAAATTATAAAATCTTCCGATAGGGTGACTAATTTTGCGTCACCTTGTGTGATCCTAAAACAGAAAACGTACCGAGCGGTATTTAGTATCGTTCACTGCCTTAAATTCGTTGCAGTCCAAGACCTTTAGGCTAAATGCTGTATAGGGTGCTATGACAAATTCCATAATGAACAAAGCGGAATTGTCGAAGACGCCTTCTTCGCGATAAAAGTAATTGAACTGGCCGATTGACTTAAGGCAATTGAGCACAGAGACGCGAAGATGCCTTTTAAAAAAAAACGTCTTAGTAGGTTTCAGCCGGCAGCAACTTCTTCTTTATGCTCAAGCAGGCCTTATGAACCTTGACGAAAATGAACCTCAAACCTTTATATTTATGAGCTCCCTTTAAGACCTTTGCACCACAAGCACCTTGACAACCACAAGTGTATCATTTTGGTAAAGCTTCGTCTTTCCAGCGACTTGGCAGAGGCTACAATTAAGAATCAATTAAAGTGCAGAAGAAACACCAATCTGGAAGCATCTTGGCACGCTTTTGAAACGTTTTAGGGAAGCATTTTCAAAAAAATACTAGTAGTTCGAGTATTTGGCTCCGGAATAAACTTATTTCGAACTTTAAAAATATACCAGTCTATCTCTTGGTCACAAGTTTAATCAAGGGTATTGTTTCGATAACTGGTGGACACAATTGAATCCTTGAATACAATTTTTATGGTTCTTTACAAATTTTTTTGGACTTTTTTTTTAACTTTTCACCTATCCCATCTAAAATAAAATACTTAATCCTCTGCTGAGTTGATATTACAAAAATTGTAGGAATTTGTTTATATAAAATATTGTATCCTTTGTGTTTAGTCGGTTCTGCCGAGTTTGAACAGGCCTAAAGACGCAAGTTATGCGCGATACAGTCATGTATGTAGTGTTCGTCTGTATATACCAACTGTCTATAGAACTGGAAGTAGATTCGTGATTTCAAATTTCATTAATTGAATATGTATCAGTTAATTTGTTCTCCAATTTATTTTTGTAAAGTCTGACTTGAAATAACTGGAAACAAACAAATTATCAAAAAAAAAAATCCCAGCTCTTGGTCCCTGAATTTGAATTGGCTCAATTTTCACATTTTTCTAATCCTTGCAGGAAATTTTCTTTTTCTCTGAACGCAGTCTCTCTGGGGTTATTTCTACAGCCCGTGGTGGTTTCGAGCCTTAATAAGCATGTGAGGTCTTTAGCTATCTGCCCTGAGTTACACACTCCAAGTTGGTTGCGGTTCCATGTGTCAAAAACACAAGACCACAAGTGTCCTAACAAAATCTCTAAACTATATCCAACTCGAATATGGCATAAGGATGTAGCTGCTCTTCCAAATTCAATTTACAGAGGCTAGTTCTTGTATCAACTAGCATGCTACCCCTACCACGGCCTCGTCAATGCATAATACACCAAAATATTTTTATTCAACTATGCATTTGCTGGAAGGGAATTTACTCTGAAGCACTCATAATACAGGTTATCAAAGAGCAATCAACGGGAGCTGTACATTCAGGGCGTGCCTTTGAAAAAGTGATGTAAAAAAGTTAATGGGTTTTTCTGTACACGAGATTGGGCTACCATTTTTTCCTGCTTCCAAAGTAAGGAGTTATATATCCCGACTTTTATATATTATAGCACCAGATGTAGGTACGTAGAATATTGGTTTCATGACAAGCTACGCATTATTCTCTGTTTGCATTGTGAAACACGTGCAAATATTTAATATTGAGAGGGTGGTGTGATTATCATCACACCTCCGATGTTGTGTTCCGTGAACATTATTCTAGGAAAATGCTCGAACAAAGCTATGCAAAGTGGTGCGTTCCACCCTGCGTCACTTTTTCTATTCATATCATATTCTTGCATATCAAATACGATAAATGATTATTTTCTGTATCTACTCAAAGGATTTGAGAAATTGAATTGAATGCGTAGGTACCTTACGATTGCTAAGGGGAACTTTGTCGACCTGAATATGACATCTGTCAAAGACATACATTTTTACCTTGTCTGGGGGTGTTCTTCCTATTTGTTCATTAGTAACGTCTATCTATATACGATATACTCGTATCATCCAGCATTGATCGAAACAGTTACGTAAACACAGGAGTATAATTTAAAAATGGCCGCAAAAAGAAGCACAAATTTCCGGACTATGAATACTTCTTTTTAAAGCGATGTTGTAAATTGACTTGAAGTTTCCTAAAACACAGCAAAATCAGAGCCCAGAGAGACCAAGAACCTTCATAGATATTGACGGAAATTTGAAAATTGCACCCACTTTAAGTGAGGAATATATTTTTTGAACCTCCTTTGAAGAGTGGAGGTCAAAGCATTGCAAGCAAGTTAATGACGAGTTTCAACTTTTACGTTGATATTCAAACAGCAAATTTTTGTATTAAGTGTTCGGAAATATTTGTGACGTCGAAAAGACAGAAAAGATTTCTTTAAGTGGGTACAACTATTTTACTTTGTGCTGGAGTACGTAAGAGAATTTTTCAAACGTAATCCCACAAAGGACAGTAAAAGGGTTCAAATCAGCTGGTGTTAGCAGCAGAAACTAAACTAGGTACCGAGAATTTGCTGCTTTTGACGGCTTACCTTGATAACTTCTTCCCAGACACTAGCAGTCGCTTTTGTTATCTAAAAAGACGTCACTCCGAGGTCATGGTGTGACGTCTTTCGTCGAATAATTTCTCTCCCGTCCGAGGCAAAAATTAATCACACTCACATTAGTGGTCCGGTTTTTCGCAGCAACCTTTTTCATAAATACTTTCACTGTTCATGATCCGTAAACAATTTCAACCCAGGCTGTAATTGAGTCTCAAACAAAAGGAAATTTTAATGCTAAGTTTGCCCGTGGGATGTCAAGCAATCTGTCATCAGAGCTGAGGACTCCCCCAAGGATATACACATCTAGATATAAAAGCACCATCCACCAACCGTGGGAGGGAAATTCCTTAAGTGAAAATTCCCCAAAGATTTCGCGTCACTTTTTATTTTGTTGCTAATTTTTTGTTTTCCTTTCTCTTTAGTGTTTTTTTTTTTTTTATTTTCTTTGTATTCAATTTTTTTCTATCTCGAAGCTGTAAAGGCAAAATGAAGTGAAACGTATTTATAGGTCACTTGTGGCAGGGATGATGTAATCGATGGACGTTATTTGTTTTAGCCGCTGTTCTGCTTTATTCCCCCGAGTGGGTGGCGAAGTGACCGTGAGCAAAAGTTACGATATTCTTATAATAAACATCTCCAGCAAGGATATCTTTGCATTGGATGGGAGGAGCTCTATTGCGAAGGGTATAGTTTCGATTTTCCATAATGTATAGGGTATTTATTCGTTCGGCAAATTCCCACAAGATTTGGTTTAGTTATTCTAATCCCACCGGAGGGTAACGATTTTATGCAAAATATTCAAATAAGAACTGAAACTGAAATCAAAGCAATTTCTGAATGTGAATATATAATGGTTTTCAAAATTGAACCAAAGGGAAGTCCTTGTAGCTGGATGTACAATTCCTCGATTGTCAGTGTCTGCGATTATTTGCGCATTAGATGGAAGGCTGCGAAGACCTTCAAGACAATCTAATTCAGGACGGGCATCAGCTTCACTTCGTCGCAGTGGTTCATGTAAATGCTGTAATTGCAAGGGCGAAATACCTGGGGGGAGCTCACGTTAGACGATAATTGTCTAGACAATCAAAACAAGTTATAATCAGGCCGATCAGGGCCCTGGTTTAATGCTTCTATATTGAGGTTAGTTTTTTGAGCTACCGGGTGTATTTCCGCCATTGGACCTACCATGATGGCACGGATAGGAAATGATCGAGTTCAGACTACCAAACGAGTGTTTTTTCTACCATTTTGAACAGGCTGTGATTTTTACATACCAAACAATTTCGACGTACTGCCAACGGTTTCTAAATGTTATTACTTGTTGTATCCCCCAAGAGGTTGCAGATGCAATTACTACACGAGGAGAAGTACCATTTCACCATATGGGACAGTAAAAACCGATTTGATTGCGCACGCGTTTATGGGTCCATTAAAAGTCTATCAGTAGTCGAATATTCAGCACAAGTGTACTTACTTGTATGGACGTTTTACTGCTGGTTGTGAAATCCATTAAACGATATCTCGTAACATGTTACAAATGATATGGCGAACGTCATCACGTTCGCGTTTATACCCTACCACAAAGGATATCATCATTCTTATAAATATTTATGCAGCCCTTGATCGGGTGTCGCTGTTATCCAGTCTTTCATATCCACCATTGCTCAGCTCTCTCTCATGTCATGGCAATTTATCATACAAATATGTGCGACGTGTTCTTTATATTCAAGGAACGTCGCTCCATGTAACACACACACCTCTGTCGAATGACTGGCACTCACAAACAGCAAGAGATAAAAAATTTATGAAATTCTCACAGTGTAAGGAAACAAAAAAAATCACAAATCCATATAATTTAATTCATCGTCATCAAACCACCTCTACCATCCCCTGTGGGTGGATGTAGAGCGATTTATTAGTTATTTGCTAATAACTTGTAGTAACCCGCATTCGGGCTTAATTGGTATGGACGCGAACACACCTTGTTGTTGGCCGGAGGAGGCTTGACGCTCCTCGTTCTATTGATTTTATTAGCTTTGTCAGGGTGCACACATACCTACGTCATATATTCGAAGCTCTTTATCAATCAACAATGCTGAATGATTAATTAGTGTCCACATTTGCGTAATTCCCTTGCAGACACGAAAACACGCAACAAAATAAAATCCCCCAATAAACCCAATGAATGTAATCACAAAAACGAACCAAAATACAGCGCTTACAAAGCACCCACTCACAAAAACGGGCTGGGGAAATGTCACCTACGCAAATATCTTTTTTTTCCCTTTAGAGGTGACAGCCCAATATCCACCCCCGGGATTGTAATATGAAAACTGTGTATCACTGTCAACCGTCGTCGTTCACCGAAATTTCATCACCATCCTCCCTGTGTCGGCTGCTGAAAATGGCGAGCGCCACCAATGCCCATACCCAACCCAGTATACCTATACAGCTGTTGAAAATACAACAGCACTACGAGTAATGTGGAGTGGAGCACGCAAGAAAAGAATGACAAGGGGCAGTTTCTATTGTACAGAAGGTCAGAGAATTCTTTGTAGGGTTTTGGACTAGTTCAATATTTTTCTAAAGAGCAATTTGCGTTTCGAAAATTAATGTTCCGATTAGAAAAGGCTGTCAAATTTTGACGTTTAAGATATTTTTTCATATTTCACAGGTACAGAGTGAGTTTACAACTGAATCAGAATGTGATTTGACAAACATTTCATGCCTCGTTCATGGTTTTATAAGAAATAACAAATTTTTCGTATGACCTGTCATAAAACTGGTATTTCTAGATTACCGCGTCTGACACCATTTATTTTTGACAACGGATTTTGGAATTGATGTTGACAATAGTCAGGAAAATCGTACCTGTGCTCAGTTGTTTGCGTCAAAATTTTACGGCAACCCGCTACATTTTGTGGAATTTAAATAAATTAAACCAATTGTGACAGCAAACCATAACTTTCCTTAATGAATGTATTCAATTTACAAGAATGGTTGCAAAGTCCTTTTGTTTTAACCAAAGTATGATGTAATATCAAATGTGAGAAAAGCAGGTGCAAACACATTCGAGAAACTTCTGACAAACCTTATTAAACTTCTCAGTTGCAAAATTATAGGAAATATGATCTCCCGTTTCAGAATTCAAGTACAAAATGTCCATTTGTCCTCTTCGCACTCAGGAAGTATTGTTTTTCACACACATTCTCAAAGAGCAATTCATAGTGATGGGAAAACTGAAACATTAAAAAAAGAAATGGAGCGTCATTTTAGCAGCGACTGGGTAACGGCAAATTAATGTCAACCAGAGTGTTTCTTCTCCCAAACTAGTGCAGTTTGTTTGCTTGTCACTTCGTCAGATATCACCACAGATGTTAGGTATAAGAAGGTAGAGTGGGATAGCGTGTGTATCTCTCGTGTTTTTTGTGTCGCACACATTACAAAAATTTAAAGATTGAAACAGAATAGTTTAAAAAAAACTGGACGATCACTTCAGGTCTCTTTCTATTTTTGAAATAAGTGTAACGACGCGTCGTCGGCAATACATTTACCTTTCTAAAAGAACGCATTCGCGGAGCTTTGCTTAGAATATGCATCTGAACTTCTGGGCGTAGAAAATGCGAATATACGAGACAAGAAGAATGGATATGCGAAAAATTCATCAAATACTTATTTTTCTGTTAGGTTTTTTAACGCTGGAAGGGATTTTTGTTCAGCCAAATAAATGTCTTCTAAATGAAAACTTTGTAAATAGTAAAATAGTACTTTTTAACATTTTCGGCTTACAAGCAATTTTCACCGACTCCGCTCTTCGATTTGCCGTCAGTTCTCCAAGTTACTACCACTTGCACCAACGAAGCTATGAACACCAATTATTGAATAAAGCAGAGATGTTGACAGCTGTATGTGAGATGGAAAACAAAACTGTCAAACAGATTCAGCACATTGCTGCGGAGGTACGTGGTTCACATATTAATGAGGACGTTCGTTTAGTAAGTCTGACAGCTAACTTGACGTATTTCAGTTTTTATCGACCCCGATTGGTCACCTGGATAGTTTTTTTCTGTTGACGTTTATGGAGGGGTCGACAGCCTAGAAAAGCCTGCCTGCATTCTCAGTGGACATTTAAAAGTGTCGAAATTTAAAATAAACCCCGAGAATTTAACAACAATTCAAATTGATTAGGCAACGCGTTCGTATACCTAGTTCAGACAAATCTAGTTAACGTTTTGCATCAATTGGGTATATGAACGTTCAAACGTAAATGACAGTCAAATCAAAATGGAAGCGAGAATAAATCTTCGTAGTCTGTCCCACATTTTGCGAATGACTTAAACAAAGTTTAAATATAGTTGCACTAAAAGCCCAACCATTGCTGCTTTAAGTCTGTACAGCAATTTCATTTTTCAGTTCGTACTTGATATACGCAATTGGTTAAGTAAATTGTTTCACAGAGACGTTCAATTTAAGTCTCAAGTATCCTACAAATTACGACAGCAGGTACCCAGCTCTCGAAAATCGTGTAGGTATACCCATGGAAACTGACTTTCGAGGTATTACCAAAGCCAACGAAATAAAACCCATAAAGGCAGGTGTAATGATGAAAAATGATCTATTTACTATTCAATTAGGTGTAGATGTCTAACCTTACACCAGAAGAATTTGCAGCGTTGCTAATCTGAGTAATTTGTTTTTTACCAAAATTCTTTCATTTCAAAACGAAAGCGTTCAATTATATACTGAGCAGCTATAAAGTACATAGGTATATACAGAGTTACAATCCCTGACCTGTATTTGTAAGTCAACCCAACAAAAAAGAACATTAACTTATAAATGGCATGACTTCATCTGCTCCTCTCTCCCCGCTCATTCCACTCATCTCTCTGTACCAAATTCCTCCCGACCCACTGTACATGTACATTCGAGGGAAAAAAAAGTCAACCCGCAGACACACATTCTTCGACTTTTCAAACATAGATACTTTTCCCGACCCAGAGCATTCTCAGATTTTCCATCATAGAATTATCGATTTTCTGTGTTGCTGGCATACATTTTTCTTCTCTATTGTAGGTTGTGTCCTCACCAGCTGCTTCTGCCCACATATTGCAGTGAAGGACTCACTGGGAAAAAAATTAAGTCCAAACTTCTATCGGTGTTAAAAGACTTGAGGCTGAATACGGAATAGCAAAACCCCAAATTTGTTCTTAAGAACGAACAACTTACGTTTCACAATTCAGAAGGACGAATTTGTATCCTTTATTTGGCCTCCGCTGTCAGCTACGACGACGACAATATGATTACAATTCAATCGCGGTGACTTAATCCCACAGCTGCTGTTGTTCGTGCACAAGGTTGAGTTGAGGCAAATCCAGATCGTATGCCCAAGGTGGGTGGGAGAAGTTAACAGGATATTGGACACCAAAAAGGAAAAAAAAAGCAAAACAAAAACTTTAGTTTGAAAACATTTTTTTTTTTTCTTGTTATAAACTAAATAAACTTCTCTGCGAGACTTGATTTAATATTTGACACCACAAACACAAATATGGACACCACACACAGGCACACACAACTACATAAAAGACACAATAGAGAGAGGCACACACACGTATGTGAGCGAGGGATGTATTATGTATTAATCGATACTAAAGTGCTAAAAATAGCAGCCACCCTGTAGGAGCAAGATGCTCTTTTTCGATTTGGTCCTTGCTTACTCGCTCAGATATTACTTAGAGTTTTTTTTTTTTTGTATCCCTACAATCCTTGGGAAGATTTCAAAGGAAAATTATTTGAAAACTTTAAAACAAAAAAAAAACACTCAATGAGAACCCTTTTTGTGACGTGAATCGTTAGAAACTTGACAAAGTTATTTATTTTCAATTTTTATTACCGTTATTCCCGAGATATTTATTCACAAGGACTGACCAGTGTTGTATAATTTTGCGTCGAATTAAGTGTGTATCCTTTTTTGTCAACACAGGAGTTTTTGAAACGTTTTCTCTTTTATTAAATTTTTTGCGGAAAGCGTTTAACGAAAATCACGAACTAATGCGGACTGGGGTAAGGATTTTGTAAAACTGCCTGCGAAAGGACTTGAATAAGTATTCAGCTCTTGGGTATATTTGGAAATTTTGTGTTTTTTTTCCCGTAGATTATTTAGTATCGACGACAACAGCACACGCAAGTCTTTTCGTCGTTCGTTGAAAATCGATGTCGCTGAATTGTACAGAAAGTAGTTGTGGCTGGGTAAAGTAGGTGATTTCGCCGTGAATTGAATGGGGGCCATGGCAAATCGTAGGGCGAATTGGTTGTACGCATGAGCTTCAGCCGTGGATGGAACAGTTGTTTTTAGTTGGTGTAAATTTGGTAGGTCACCCTACCCCCGAGGAATACAAACACTTGCACGTTATCTGTGAATTTGTGGCTGGGTGCTGACAGTTTCGCTGTCAAACTGGGTCTTGTGCGAGCTTTTCTTTCGAATACTACACCTACATGTTTTGATATGGAAAATTCGAACTCCTTATCAGGGTTCGTCGAGTGGCAGGGTTTTTCATGAATGAATTTTAACTGTCACTGTGAAAAATTGGCAGCTTTCTTGAGGTGGCGGTGGGTTTGGTATTCAGGTGCAGTTGAAGTGGTCTGGACAGTGGCACTAGTGCGTTTATAAATACTTTTCTTTCGACAGTGTCATTGCTGTTAGCAAAAAATGTAGGGAAAATTTAATAAGTGAGCGAAAATAAATTGAAAGGGCAGTTGGCAACAACAAACAAGTGGTGTCAACTGTCAACAGCCAAATCAGTTCTATTGGCATCGAAATCATTTCAATTCCATGTACTTCGTTGTTAAAGTTTGTTGACTTTGCAAATCTCAAAGTCAGTTGTGAGACCTTTGCGCATGAAAATAAATTCGAAAAACTGACTGCATAGTTTTTCACCCCTATTAAGCTTACATTAAGCTCGAACACGAACCTATACACAGCAGAAAGTGTAGAAGAACCTCGGCGCTTCGTTATTACAATTGCTATCAACCTTTAAATCGAAGTTGACATTCTTGATGATTTGAAAATCGTCACAATTCAATTGAAATAATTTTGGGCTTGTTTCTCTATTGTTCAGCATCAATAATTTGCTATCCCCAAAAGTATGCATCGCAAACACAACATTTTAGCCGTGAGATTAATAGTTTTGGAAGCACTGTTGTTGCTGTCAAAGCTATTACACTTTCGTGTCTTTGCGTTATCAACACCAGAATGGTAGTGCTTTTCAAATCATATCAATGGAATATTTACAAAAAAAGCTGCCAATTAGCCAGTTAAGCGAAGATTAGGCATAGATTTTCTTTAAATACATTTGTTGACACTAACGACACCAGTTGTATTTGTTTCGGGTGCTAATACACATCGTTCTGTTTAGTTTTGGAATCCCATTCAGTTTTTAGATACTCTTTGCTCTTCCAGTCGCGTTTAGTTTCATTAAAATGCATTTAGGAGTATTGGGCTGTGGCATCATTGGGCTGACAACAGCAATTGAATTGCAAAAAGAGTTCCCCAATGCTCAAGTTTCAATTTTAGCCGATCGCTTTATTGAGGATACCGTCAGCTATGTCGCTGCGGGTATATTTCGTCCAAGCACCAGCTTCATGGGACCATCCCAAGAAGTTACACAGTGAGTATACATTTACAAACAAAAAAAAATTGTCGATTAAAACAAAATTAATTATCGTTTAAGAAAATGGATCACTGATGCATTCAACTACTGGGATGATATTCGTAAAACAGCCGATGCACCACTTGCCGGCGTAACTCAACTATCGGGATACATATTCTCAACGACTAGTCCGTCGATAGTTAGGGTAAGTAAGAGCGACCTTTACGGTTTTTTATATTATTTTTGACGTTCGTTGACACATGCAGTCACATAATCACCGGGGGAATAATTATCGATCTAGAAAGTGTTTATAGATTAATCAGCGCGTTAAGCACTTGTTTACTATCTTATCATGATTGTAGGTCTAAATCATATTTTGGCAGGATAGCTTTTTTTATAATTTATAGGAAAGCATCAACAGGGCTGCCAACGTAAGATAGTGCATTCGAACAGTCAAATTTGAATAAAATCGCACATTGAACTAAGTTAAACTAGGTTGGGTTAAAATGGCTGCCAACTATCGCCATCACACTACGATCAGTTATAGGTCCATTGTGGTTCCAACTGGATCAAAAAATATATATACCTACCTGCATTCCTACTCGTGAAAGTTCGATGAATCCAGTAAAGTCTTATTGTGGTTCTCCCTTTAGTTTCTCTCGATAAGTGACATTTCGGCCATTATCTACTTCCACAAAGGTAGGAAATGAATAGTACATAAATGAAAACATTTTTACATGTCTATATAGATATTATGACTTAAAAATTTATGTTAAGAATCAAATCTGATAGAAATATTATATCTAGCACAAAGTTGACGTTAAAAAAGCTCTGGGGCGATCCCTCACATGTCAAAATTTGGTATTTCCCATCTATTCAAAACTTAGCCCAACATAAACCTTAGACAAGCGTTTGAAAATTAAACTCAAAATCTTCTTATTTACAACTTCGTCCAGAATCATTTCATTGAGAAGCTTCTTCCAATCTATCGTCAAGCTACAGAAGAAGAGCTCACATTATGCCATGGCGGATGGAAATATGGATCGTTTTTCACGACTGTCGTAACCGAAAGTCGACTTTACCTACCGTATGCCACTAAAAAGTGAGTATAAATAATTTCAATTTATATGGCACAGTGTATTATTGCCAAGATAAAATCAACAAAATAGTAAACCAAAAACTGAACTTTAGTCTTCAAGTATTTTTGCCCAAAACATATTTATCTTTATAACCGTCTTTATGTTAACAGATTCCTTGATGCTGGTGGTAAAATAATCGAACAGAAAATAAACTCATTCTCTGACGTTCAGCAGAATTTCGATGTTCTCGTCAATTGCACAGGCATGGGTGCAAAGGAATTGTGCAACGACCGACATTTGGTTCCAATTCGAGGACAAATCATGAAAGTTCGGGCCCCGTGGGTTAAAATGGCTTTCTATGGTGACTTTGATACGTACATCATTCCTGGCTTTGAGACTGTTACCTTAGGTGGTTGTCGTCAGTTTGACAGTTACAACACAGAGCTGTGCAAATATGATGCACTTTCGATTCGTGAACGCTGTTATGGAATGTTGCCGAGTTTGAAGAAGGCTGAGGTTGTGCGAGAGGTAGTTGGACTTCGTCCTCATCGATCGATCGTGAGAGTGGAACCGGAATACCTTAAGACGCCATCGGGCAGAACAATTAAATTGGTACACAACTACGGTCACGGTGGATATGGTGTGACCACAGCACCTGGCACTGCGCTGCATGCTGTCAAAGTGGTTAGGGATGTTCTTTCATCGAGTAATACTAGCAAGTTGTAAAAGTTTTTATGTTTTTATTAAATACATCAGTTGTGGATTAAATAAGGTTGTTTTTTTGCATTATTTTTAAATTACATGGTATTATATTTAAGAATTTAAAACGATTCTCCAAGCAAAATAGGAGCTGAATTCTATTTTGTCCTTCGTTCCAGACTCTGTCGAAACGCACGACTGATTTTGAATGGCATGTCAACTGCGCGAACGACGGAACGAAAGATTATTATTTTGACAGTTACACAATCAAGACAACAGCTTTATTTTATTAGTCTTGTCTTACACAATAAACAGAATGGCAGACATTAAAGACCCTGAACGGACTTTAACCTATCTACGCCGCAAAAGTGTGGGCTTTTCTAAATGTACACAAATTTTGAGAATTGAGATCGTAAATTTATTGCATTTTAAATTTGTTGCTATTAGGACGATAAGTAGGCATAAAAATTTGTTATTATGGGTTCAATAATACAGATAACATAAAAAATACATTTTCAATACTCAAATCAGGGAATTTGTAGTTTTGAGCCGTATAATAAAAGCAACGGTTTTTCGGGTACAAATATTTATGCTTTCTGATTATATTTATAGCTTATTTTGGAGTTTTTATTAACCAAGTGGTTAAATAATAAATTTTTGTGGAGTATCAGAATTGGCAAATGGATTTAAAATCGAGAGCACAACTGTTGAAACTACTATTGCCACAATTTTGTTGGGGTTTGTATTCATATTTAAGTTTGGCTTTAGACAGAAATACGCATATGAACTGATGAAGAACGATCGCAATTTCACAAACATTTTCTATTCGTTCTCAATGAACAATGAACAATGTCGTTTTCCATTAGGATTTTCAGATTTTGTTCTCAGATTTAAAATTTTTTCTAAACGTCAAATGAGATTACTCGTTTTTTCTCATTTGTTTTGGTGCATGAGCATGATGGATGGGATGGATTTTTATAAACACAAATTAGAATTTAAGATCAACTGACTTTTAAGCTGGTTATAAAATCCCTTTATGACCAATATAGTTGTAAAATAGAAATTGTTCTCTAATAATAACACACCTCAACGCTTAACAAATAATGTCAAATGTTTTGGTGTTAGTAAAGTATAGGTGTAAATCTCGCTCAGACATCGAGATTCTCAAAATTGATCTGACTCCAAAAAAAATGTAAACTGATTTCAAGAGCAGAAAAATTGTATCTGAATCTGAAAAATGTGATTTTTTTGCCTCAATGAGGTTAGGTGTATGGTACATTGTCTTTACAGAAAAACACAAACTGAATGACAGTTGGCATGTATATTCACTAGTGGGCATAATAAATCTATTAGCACCGAAACGCTTTCCACAACAAATTAAAATATAAACATATTAATTTGTAACATAAAATTATTGTTACTTTCTCATTTTTAACAATAAACGGGAAAAAGTGTTGCCAAAAGATAAATATTTGGCAATATGACAGACTTCAGGGAACATTTGCGTTCGATATAGCAGTCGAATTTTCAGAGTTGTGCAGGGTTTTTGACAGGCCTGAAAATTAGCTGACACTTCTCAGTGCGCACTAGTGGGCCATATCAAACAATCCTACTACCTACTGCTTCAGACCAAACAGCCACAATCAATAAGGAAGGTAGGTACCACCTGCCACCTATAAACAAATACTAATATTTCCTAGCATTCAATGTTCAGCAGCGCGAATCTGTCTCTACGAACACAGTCCTCGCAACCAAAACAAACAGACGTCAAAATTGTCAACATACAACTTTCTGTAAATGTCAATTTGGACTCGAAGACTGCAAAGAAAAAAAAAATTGTGTGAAAATTGTGTGAAAATTGTGTGAAAATGTCGTCGATGTCCCCCTCCGAGGTAAGTTTTTCTTTTAATATCTCTTTAAATAACAATACTGCCCCGTAAAATGACCGTATTTCCATGAACAAAGCGAAAATCTAAACATTTGCCACTAACCAAAAGTCACAGACTTTTGCACAACTTCTGTGAAAAAATGTCCAAATTGCAAATGCTGCTACAGAAAATGTTTTGTTTATTTTCACATGTAACACACTTCGTTCGGGTTATCAATTTCAATTTACTGCACACCTAACAAATGTGAATGTTTCGTTCCAATTCGATTTCGCGTCCTTAGATTATGTTTGAAAGCAATGTCCCTCGAATTGGCCGCAAAGTACAAGTGCCAAATTGTGTCTTATTCAAGGACTGCTGTGTCTCTTTTAAGTCTGCTTGATTCTGAACGAAGAACAGTAAATTCAATTTGCATATTGGCAGAGAATTAAAATTTATACTCCACTATAAAAGTGAACACGTCTACTTTAAAACTGTCCGATATGTGGGTACCTAAACAAGGCGTGTGTCAACCAACTAAAATGCAAATTAAACTTAGTTAACTTTTAAAATGGTATATATTTGTTGCTGCGATCGCTGCAGTTGATGTGATGCTATGCTGCTTGCTGGAAATTGATTGTCATGCGATGGGCAAGTGAACATCAGGCAGCAGCAGATGGATGATTAGTTCAATTTAATCGATTTGTGCAAACGAATGGAATCGGCCCCAACTGCGTTCCAATTGCCCAAAGTAACTGACCACTGAATTTAATCAAAACCATAGAAATCAAGTAGTTCTGTTTACATGCTTGACGGGGGCCTGACACAAATAGATTCATAAGTTCGTAGATTAGATAAATAAAACATTAGTCACATATCCACAACAGTGTTTCTTTCTTCTCTTTATATTCAAAGCAGGTCTGTGTCGTTAATATGTTGATTGGAGAGAATTAATTGATCATTGTCCACAAAAGGTGGATATACGCACTCACATTGGCTGTCTGTCGATAACTGTTTTATATTGACGAAGGGGCTATCACCGGAATCTTTGTTCGGGGCATTTCCAAAGATCTGCGGCAGATGTTTTGGGATAGCTCTACTCATCTTTGAAAGCGCTTTCGAGTTAAAATAATGATTGCTCATGGTCCTGATTTGTAGTCTGTGCAACCATAAATCACTTTCACAGCTGGTTTCCATACAGTGCCAACTACCTGTGCCAGTTCATGTACTGTACAGCAATCACCAGAAACAAAGAAAATCGGCGCAAATTTAATCCAGTAACGTAATGCATCACTAAACGCTGTGCAAATCAGGACTGATAACCAGGAAGTTGTTGCCGTCTTGCGTTATCTGCTGCTGTGACACTTTCAGCTGAGATTTTGTTTGTTTACTCTGCCGAAATGAGATAATAGTTCAGAGGAAACATGCCAAAAGCTTCTGTAAGATTGAATTCTTATCAGCGTTCTTCTTTTAGCATGCTATAATTAATACAAAAGCACTTCCGTGTCAAATTCTGCTAACTAGACTGCTTAAAAACGCTTTTTCGCTTTTTTACTCTCAGCTGTTCCTGGTTTAAACGACGGCAGATCAAACACCCTACTTAAGTACCTGTTTATGTTGTTGTTCAAGTGCCTATTTATAAATTGTGTCAGTGGGTTCGAGCGACAGCGTGCTGTTTCTTTCCGTATGCTCTCCTATTGAACCGAAATGAAAAAAAAATATCAACCTAGGAGGTGCGATGAAAACGCAACATTCTCTCAAATTGTTGTTTATCTCTAAGCGAGGTATCGAGCGAAAAGACGGACACCCGCTTGTCTTCATTATTCAACTCTTTGCCACAGTTTGCTAGAATAACCACGTATGGCATCGGGCCAATGGTCAAAGCAAATTAGATCTTAATTCATTTCAATTAATGCAGCGAGTAGGTAACAATTAATTTGGTCGTGTAATATCAGTATGCGATCACTTGGGGCATGGTTGTAGAATTCAATTGACAATTATTATAAATTATGCAAGGCGACGAGAGTGTACAACTGTTCAAATATGTTTACGTATGCTTGCATGATCGGGACAACTTTCTATTAAATATATATAAACCAATCTGAGGAATCTGATAATACAACATCTAAAATGAGGCTGTGGTCTTTTTCCTGGGGACAAATTGTGTTTGAAGTAGTCCGCTGCTGATCCTCTCCTGCGATGTTAGCTGCAGTTTTAGTTTTTTATACTCCAGATTTAAGTGTTCACAGGCAACAATATTAAGACAGCGGTTGCGGAGTTTTTTTTATTGCCGGTGCAATCGGTATAAAGCTAACTATGCACCTACTGCGTTGCAAAGCATTTGAATGGCTTAGGCGTGTTTATGTTATTTGCTTTTTGGACAAGCGGTGACGAATCCTTACCAAATAGCGCGTTCCTCTTTGTGCATCGCTAAAAATGCGCCAATTTTGCCAACAAAGCCGCCGAGACAGAAGTTACCTTAACACTGACCGACATATTTCAGTTAACCTCAAACTGTTCAAGCGGCCAATTGGTGAATTCATGACTTTTCGACAGTCTGATTGTCGCCTGTAAAAATATCCTTATTTGCGTTTTCTACGGAGGCAGTTAACGTATCAAATAGGAGTGTATGATTTGCATAGAAGCTGCAAAGTGTGCGATGAAAACTTAGAGCAGAACTCTGCCACCGCCATGCTTTAACTTCACAACTGAGACTATGCAATGAAAAAATAAATATCGGGTGAGGCACCTCTAAAGTATGGAATTTACCTTACACGTACTTGTTGTTTCAAAACAAACGAACTTGCTGCTCTTCCTCACGTCCGATGTACTCGTACTTAAATAGAAAATTAAGTCATTGCGGCTTCCCTCGAACAAGTCTTCTCCCTCCATTACTGTCAACGGGAAGATTTGTTTGGTTCATCTTTGATCTAGCCCAAGTGTACCATTTCAAACAAATAAGAACGGCCTTCGGTAATTTCTTGGACCGTCCTTGCCGTCGTCAATCCGGTGAATTTTCCATGACGCATTTTTTTTTTCCAGAAAAGTGTTCCAACTGTGTCAGCACAGTAGCATTGAACTTAAAAACGATCTCGAAATAGACTACCATTTCTATTAATCATAGCTCAGCGGAGAACAAAACAAATAAATGTTGAAAAATATCGAACAACAATTGAATTTCCTCCGATGAGTCGGCAGGAAAAACCGTTTTGTTTTCCTTTCTAATTTGAGTCTGTTGTTGATCTGCGGAGGCTTTCGTATAAAATTGTGTTTTTCAAAAGATTTCCACTAAATCGGCCGTCCATCATTGTGGCTAAAAGAGAGTTTGTTGAACCACTTCGACAATCATATTAGCGTCCTAATTTAATTGTGCTTTTCTAACAACATGCTGATGGTGTCTGAGCTTTGTTGGTTTTATCTCCAGACTGACCCAGTCGTCACGACACGCGCTCATAAATTAAATAGCCATTCGAAATGGCCATCAATTAAACTAATGTCAGCGAATAATAAACTTGTGTATTTTTAAAATTTATTTATAAATCTTTCTTTCGGAATAATTATCAGTTGCACTCCCTACGTGAGCATCGTTATTCGTAATATCTGAGGCTAAATAAAGATTTTCTGTTTTACTTGTCGCTTAATCATTTCGCTTGGGAGTTTTTGAACTGCTGGCTTGGTGTCAATATTATCATTGTAACCTTGCAAATCACAACCTAGCAGCAACTGTCTACGTGCAGAAGAGCTGCATAGCTATTTGTTATCTTTTATGAATCTCGAATTTTCCAAGACAATTCTTTTAATACTATTTCCACTGCCGATTGTCTTGAATAGTATGCCATTTCGAAATGGCTAGTCACTAATTGGTAGAACCTGCAACAGTCTTTGTTACAGCGATACCCAGTGCAAGTAGCCATGGGCTGGGTTGGAGCATAGGCCACCACTTGGAATAGTAATTGAAACGGGGAATCTGGTAAGAAAATATATGAAACTCTAAGTTTCAGCGGTTAATCGCGTAGTGATACATTTTGACTTCAATCGCCACAAGGCGAGTAAATTTACCTTACCTCGCTTTCTCTGTATACAGAGTTATAACTTGAGGAACTGGCCACTTGGAAGCCAACATCTCTACTTTCAAGTCATTTAAGAAATTTCCGATGTCTCACTATACAATTTTTTACAGGGGTTTGAGCTCATCAAGATGACTGAACATGAACAGCTAGAAGCCTCGATTAACCAGAAGAGGTCGGCCAATTTTAAGCGGGTAGTCTCCACTAACCTTACCTGAAAAAAAAATCTGCTTTTCAATCCTAGTGAACTGGAATTCTGAACTAGGGCTCAACCTCCTAGACATGCGAGTTGAATGCATTCGTAGAAATCAGGTAGCAGAGAAAACCTTAAGGCATAGTTTTAGTTTTTCTAAAGGTTTTCTCTGCTACCTGATTTCTACGAATGCATTCAACTCGCATGTCTAAAAGTCACTATTCAGCAGAAATGACCACAGGAACTGTTCCTGTTTCTGACTGCGTCGCGGCAATTTTAAGTGTCACTTAAACGCATTTTGGGAATCGATATTCTTTCCCTATCTTGTTCTCATAGGACGGTCATTGGCAGTCAGTCTTGACAAACGTATTTCTTTGCCTAGACAACCAGTAGGCACTTTGATCGCTTGTGTTTTTTCCAACTTTGTCGTTTTCGTTGATTGATTGAGTGTGCTGCTGTGTATAGCGACTACTTAAGCAGCGGGAACCCCCATTACAATATTGATGTCTCCAATAAGCAATTGCTTCTGCGACTAATTGAGCCTGACCTTAACCTGGTGAGAAGCGGTGGCGCTTCTGGCGATGACGACGCACTACAAAGTTCATCGGGAAACTAAGTATTTCTAAAATTGGTGCTTTGCTCATGCCATGATGGAAACAAAATCAGTATTGCATAGGAGTGATGCACACATTAAATTTTAAGTAATAATTAACTGGCTAATTTATTTATTAAAATGAACTGGTTTAGATCAGGTAAGACTAGATGCTTTGCATGAATTCCAAACTGAACCCAGCCAGATGGCGGAGAAAAGAAAGTGCAGTTTAAAATGATGACTTCTACTTTGAAGCAGAACATATTGCTCAAAACGTGATTCTTGTAGTTTGGGACATATAATCGAGTAATACGTGACTGTCATGTTTGAAAGTATACCCTGCCTGATATTGTTTAAACGGCAGAAACACATTATTCCAAGCGCAGCTATTACTTTTGTGTTTCACTGTAAATATCCATCGATCGTTCAACTTCCATCGGAAAGGGCTGCGAGGAACTACACACTTTCTATTATACACCAAACGAAGCACATAATAACACTGCTTTTAAAACCAAGCTCTGTGGCAGTTTCGGGTTCAGGTCCATTTTTTCCTCAGTCAATTTTCGGTGTTCGATATAAGGGAGGTCCTGGCTTTGTTTCATCATCATCATCGTTTTCAACGTTCTGCCTATCCATTTTCAGTATGCCTCCTGGCATCTTGGTCTTTCATACAGATGGTTGGTCCCCTTTGTCGTCTGAAACCTGGAGATGCGGTTCAAAAGTCCTCTTGGCTCGATCAACAGTGTCGAATGCTCGATATTTTATTACTTAAAGTTACACAACTGAAAATCGTCAGAAAAGCCTACCACTTTCGTAAGAAAAACTTGGCAGGTCTACCAGTGTTGAGGTGCTGGGAAAATTACTTTTTCCTGAACATTTTTAGCAAACGTTTTCTGAGGAAAAAGCGGGAAAATAGATTTCCCTGCGTGTAACGTGTAAAAGTTGACGTAACTAAAAAAGAAAGAAAATGTTCGACCTCTTATTAGTTTTGTTCTACTACATTATGCTCGGTCTGTCACTACCTCGAATGTTAACTGGTAGCGCGATTACTCAAGAACGGGTTAAACGATTTGAATGCTTTTATTCTTCTCTTTTATTTTATTTTATCCTTTCGTATTATTTTAGGGCGAAATGGTTGATTTTTCAGAGCTGTATCCTTCCTCAATCCGCGTAATTCGCATAGAACGGTTTTAGAAAACTTGTTTTCTAAAGTTTTATTTTTGTTTTTGAGTTGCGGTAATGTCCGGTAACATAAAAGCGAAAACAAAACATTAAAAGTGATTTATTTGTTTGTTTTTTTTTCTTAATTCCCCACTGGGAAAATTGTGGGAATTTCTCACAGAAACAAGGGAACAAAGTAAATTTCCAATACGCAACACTGGTACACATTCCCTGTAATGCTGCAAAGGTTATGTCATGCCGGAAATAAAATTCCTAATCTCCCCATGTCCCGAACTCACACAACAAGACAGACAGATCAATGGCACCTTCGTTCTCTCTACTCGGCCCATTCTGCAGCAGTTCGCACCCACTACAAGTGCATTAAATCCAATTTAACAAATCATGCGCTGCCGTCCTTCAAGGCGCGCAAACAGCAGCTTTTTCGTAATTAAATAAGCAAATCCGGAAAAAAAGAAAATAAAAACAGAAGAGGAACGACAAAAGCAACCTCTAGAGGAGTCCTCGCCCTTTTTTAATGACTCCACCACCTAATTAATCTGTTGGTTCTTGACAGTGGATTATAACCTGCCCCGTGACAAGTTCATGATGACTTCTGCCTGCCGCTCTCCATTCACAAACAACAACAAGACAATGCAATGCTTTCGCGCTAATTGCACTTTGCCTCGCACAGGGCGTTGCAGATAGGTACTCGTATACCTACACTTACAAGTCTCGCGTGCATGCTAAAAGCACCAAGATTTGCAAATTAATGCAAAAAAAAAGAAGCTTTTTCATCGCTGCACTAGTAGGCATGCCGAGCCTGTTTATGCTAAAGATGATTTCCTTATCTCCCCGAGCTGAGTAGCTTCCCTAGAAAACAGAGGGCCTACTCCAATTTCCTTGAGCACCTTGTGCAGCTTTTTCCACGTCTGGGACTGTCTGGAAAATCGTATTTCACGCTGCTATCATGTGAAAACATCGTGTCACTGTACGCTACAGCCAGGCTAGCGCACACCAAAGTCAGCTCTCTTCCCTCTCGTGCCCGGTGCTCCAGCGTCGGTCGGTCATTTATCCAACAAACCACCTCCGCGTTCGTTTTTGTTGCTCGCCTGTGTACATACGTTGCCAGCTGTTTTCAGTTAGACCAGTCGATTGCCTGGCGAGACTTCAAAGTTTGTCAGACGTGCTATTTGGCATCAGTTGTGTTCGACGCGTGGATATCATCGAAAGGAGTTTGCCTTGCGCTCGTGTTTTGGTTATTTTATTGCGATTAAAATAAGTTCGCGTGTGGAATATAAGCAGGAGAAAAAGAACAGTAATTTAGTAATTTGCATTGCAAAACTAATATCGTATGTTAAGTTTATAAGTTTCTACTACAGAATTCGCTACTAGCTTACCAAGTGTGTGCAAATAAGTTTTTTTCTTCCGAATTTATAACTTTTTGGTTACAATCGAGTTCGCTCGCATTCGTATAGACTTCGTATAGAACTCTGCGTTGATGTGGAGACCGTTAGATAAATTTTTATCTACATGTGGGGGATATTTCTTGAATATTTGTGGTATTTTTTTGAACGGCTTCCGAACTGGGCAATACCCCGGAGCGTGCCTAACGAAGAATTTGAGTTTCCGACTTTTATTGAGTCATAGTTTTTGTTTTGCGGTCGTCGATGTCATTTGTTTATATTTTCTCCGAATGTTTATGCGAGTTTGATACACAAACAAATGTTACAACTGACAGGAATGTGACGCTAAAAGCTGTCGTAATTCAAATTGCATGGTGTACCCTTGTTCGCGGTTAACCCACGAGTTGAGGTTAGTCGGCATTAAAACTCATTGAAACCGAGGATGTCCATTAATTCGATTTCAGATCAAGTCCACCTTCGGATTTTGTTGTGCACGAGTGCATTTTAATCGTGGTTTTCGGCATCAGGAGTTTATATATATACTTCAAGGATTTTCCGTCATTTATTGTATATTCCTGTTTTGGCCGACTAGAATACTTGTATCTATGCGAATAAGATGTGCGCGCATTCGTGTTCTTATCTTTTATGCAAATCGCTGGATTGTATAAAGAGAAGTGGAAACTGGTTTTCACGATCGTGGCTTCTGGACTTGTTCCTATATTATCTCATAGAGTGTTTTGCGTCACGCATGCCATTAACTCGTAGTATGAACTTGTATTATATGGCATGGCATGGCTTAGATTTCGTTGGCATAGAGAAATATTGCTCTTCAGACTACTTGTGACACTTGCGTTTAATGGCATGATACGAGTATCAGTGTAGCGAATAGGAAGCGAACAATGTTTAATATTTGAGACACGCACCTTTAGACTGCTGGGGGATTTTTTTAAATAAATGTAGCGCATTTTTTTCTACAAAAGCCAGCCTGACATAAGGCAAAAACGATCGAGCGACGTTGACTTACCTCGTGTAACAGTAAGAAATCGATTGGTGGACCATATTTTCTTTTTATTTCACGTACCTAGTTCAACTGTCAAATGCAGTCGTCAAAACCATTCGATTGAAGGATGGCATTGGCCGCATTCAAGAATCTAGTTATCTTAAGGCGACTAGATTGGTCTGGATGAGATGCAACCTGAACGCAAAAACTAGATTGGTTGGGAACGTCACGTTTTCGACGTCAGCCACATATGAGAACTGTCAACTTAGTACTCAGTCACGAATTTCGTCGGCTACCCCTCCATAAACGTCAACTGAAACAGCTGCTTTCATGATCGATTTCGACCAATCAAAACCGAGATTCACTTAGTGATAGAGCTGTCAGACTTACTAAACTAGATACTTGAACGTCCCCATTTATTATTTTTTTTAAAAAAAAGCCTTCCTTGACAACTTATGTCATCGTGTTGTTAGAAATTTCTTTTTGGTCTTTAGAGATTTAGAAATAGGTCTCCTATATAAATAATATAGACATGGATCGAGTATGGTTCATAATGCTAATGAACCATACTCTACTCATCCATTGAAACATTTGCGGCAATACAAAAATGAATGATAACGAGGAAAGGAACGAATCAAACAGGCGTAAACCTCAACCTTTAAACATCTTTCTATCCCCCTAGTATTGCATAAACACAGTCGAAGTCGGAGTTGGAGCCGCCTATGTCAACTGTCAACTTGAATCGTTCAACTTTTAAAACCGTTTCCACAATGCAGTCGTGCGCCTTTTTAAAATGTAGCCAACAATGGGGACGTTCAAGTATCTAGTTTAGTAAGTCTGACAGCTCTCTTTCTAAGTGTATCTCGGTTTTGACTGGGGGAAATCGGTCAAATGAGCAGCTGTTTCAGTTGACTTTTATGGAGGGGTAGCCGACGAATCTAGTCAAAAAGTTCCTGACTGAGTACTAAGTTGACAGTTCTCATATGTGGCTGACGTAGAAAACGTGACGTTCCCGACCAATCTAGTTTTTGCGTTCAGGTTGCATCTCATCCAGACTAATCTAGTCGACTTAAGATAACTAGATTCTTGAATGCGGCCATTGTGCCTGTTCTCTAACGGCTATGCAGTCTAACACAAAATTTATTTAAACATTTTTCCTTCTACTCAACTTTTGTGTGAAGTGAAAAGTGGGTAATTGTAGTAGATTGCTAGGTACAATTCTCCACTATGTCGCAACTGATGGAACTCTCCACAAACTATTTTCCGCTCCCACGTTTCGCTGTCCATTTGGAGACAACCGGAAAGTTTCCTTCCAAAACAGCAGCGTTTACTAGGCGTTAGACGTCAAAAAAAAAACTGTACAAAAACAGCAGTTGATCAAAAATTCTTAAATAGTACACAATCTCTAGTACGATTCAGTTTCTTCCTGTACCATATATTGTGTATCAATATTTGAACAAAACAATGCTCTGACCATACATATATAAAATCTCATAAGTGACAGCTAAACTCGATTATTTCTCGACGCGCTCTCGATTTACTCGAATTGCAGGCCCGACTTCGCTCCATTTCGAGTATTTTTCTGAAGTCTAACCAGATCAGCAGCCTACTTCAAGCTAAAAGAGTGTCGACCCAGTGGAGACTCTTGATATTTTCCGTACAAACAACAGCTTGACAGATCATTCACATTGACACGTCCGTCAATTTGTCTGACGGTATCATCGCATGGCGACCACTGCTATTGCCGCTTTAAGTGCAACAACTGATAACGGGTTAAGCTGTTGCCTTGCTTACATATTTATTGCTTATTCGTCTCATTTATGATGATTAATTAATATAATTGTCATAAGTATGACTGTTATTGTTTGCCACTACTGCATCACGTGCAAGCGGCATGCACTCTAGAATTTGATACTTTGTTTACCGTTTAGTTGGTGTTTTCGAATTTCCTTACTCTATACTGAAAGTAAGCACTCGTCTTTGTTCCTTCCGATTATAGCAACAAAAAGAGAACAAAAATAAGTTAAATGCAAACGGAGGCGATTGTTTATGCCAGCAAACATTTAACGAACGCATAAACAAAACCAAAACAACAACTTTTGATCTTTATAGGTACATTTATCCTTTATAGTTTTTATTTTATGAAGTTTTTGCATTGTAGTTAATTTCAAAGCGTGTATAGGTAGAAGGAATTCTTGGGAATTCACACTTATAAGTTAATGGCTGAGAGGATTTTGATTTAATTTGCAATGCGCGTGCCAGTGTTGATAATTTTCTAAAAAAATTAAATGCTGATAAGTGTAGGCATGGGTTGGAACTATTATCAGATAGGTAGGTTCGCAAGTTTTCCAAAGTAAGAGGGAAGTACCCGTTGTATTCCATGTGTCATACCTTTTCATAAGCGTACAATCAAACATCTGGTCAGAGTAAGATCTGCGCTTAGGGGGATCACTGTTAGATATACGTAGAATGTGGGACGTGAGTGACATTTGTTCCACAGGGTAAACAAAGCTAGAGACGTAAGCTAGTGGAAGTTGATGTCGCTTATGTCATAATTATAACAAATTTCTTTTCTCACAATAAGTTGTTATCATTTTACGGTGATAGTCTGGTTATTCTATACGATGTAGACACCTCATAATGAATTTCCAACACACCAAACTGAAGTTGCATTCCTTTTGACACTACTTGTCATTCATATTTGTTTGGCGCTTTGTAATTTCACAATATGTACGTTGTTTGCGTCTACCGTAGATCTGAAAGGTTCAGTCTGTCATAATGGAATTCGTCTTATCTGATTGATGGTTTTTCTTTTGCCCGCTGAAGGTGAATGTCGCTAAAAGCAGCAGTGTCATTAGGAGAACCACCAAAAACTATAATAACCGTATGTCACATCTAGTAGCGATAAATGAGCACACATATGCGAAAAGTCATAGTAGTATTCAATCACGAAATTCTTGACTAGATTCGTCGGCTACCTCCCAACAATCGCTCTTACCGATTTGAGGCACATCATGTCAGCCAGCTGTCAGACTTACCAAACATGATTCTTGATCGTCTCCAATGTGAATGTCAGAAGTGTCAAGTTTAGTTGTTCTAGGTTCTGATTTACTTTGCTGCACTTGGAAAAATGTTCATGTTGATCGCATTTTATCGACACTGACATTGACAAGAAGGTAAGCATAACGAGACATGAGTATACCACTAGTTTTTGGAATCCTAGATTAAGAATGCAAACCTTCAGATTTCTTTCAACAAAATCAATGGCGATTTAATCAAGACTCCACCATTTATGTAGTTGTTCATCCCACTGGCTTTTATTTAGACACGCTAACGTGTCGCAGTTATCAGGGCTTGGTGTATAATTTACCTCGCATTGGAATTACACTGAATTATGAATCAAATTATCCCTAATGCCAAGGTCTGGCATTAACTTTGCCTGTGGTGGAAATCATGCAACTATTTATAACGTTTATCGATATGTAACACAGACTAAGCTTTTAGCTATATAAATATAGAATGTGTGTGTTTTGGGTGAAGTCGTAAAGTCGAAGTTGAATGAACTTCATTAATTTATTTTCTCACGAGTACACTGTACCTACATTCCTTGCTTATAGAATAAAATACCAGCCTGCCTGCGAGTACTCCCAAAGATTACTTAGCTTGTTTATGTAAATAACCAAAAAATATTTGTCGATTTTGTTTCCTTTTGCAAAACGCAAATTCGTGTCCTATCTATATAATTGTTCCAAAATGTACGCACTTCTCATACCCACTGAGTGAGTTGTCTAATAGGTAATGAAATTGTTACTCGAAGGACACTGTTCTTTTTTTTATACGTGTTAAGTATCTTTTGTAATAGGTGGGTCTTTTTGCAGCTATTAACGTGGGTGTAAAAAGAAGCTGAATATATATTTTTTTCATATTAATAAGAACCTAAAATGAATACAAAAACACACCAGGTAGGCTAACATTCAGGGCACAAAACAGGACCCACTGGGGATTTCTGTATTGTATTCTCTGACGCAAACGTCTTGTTCAAGGCAGAATTTAAATGAGTGGGGGAACATTATTCTCAGCAAGGTGCACAAATATTAAAATGGACGCTACTGTTGTTACAAAAAAAATTACGAAATGCTGCCCATTTGATCAACGTGACCTGTGGTTCCATTTATTTGAAACATGCGCAAGCGTACATAATTCTTTCAATCATGATAAAGTCAACATAAACGCATTCAAGGGAAGAAGCAGCACTATAAAAACCTTGCACAAAATAGTTTTTTTCAAATTATTCGATAGACAGAATGTATTCTGATTGAACCGTCACTGGCGGTTTAAATTTTCCAACAAAAAAGGAGCTTTATCTCAACTCATTTTAGGCCGATTACATTTTTTCTCATTCTCCTAATGTTCCCACCTATAAAAATGTAAAGCACATTTATTTTCTCAATGCATTTAACGGGCAGGCAAAATGCAGATAGCAAATCTACTCCATTTTTCAATTAAGTTTCGTCTTTTCTACAAACGATTTATCAAATCTGACGTTTACTCTGTTATTTGTAACAAACTACAATAATTTTGAAGTAAGTCCGTTTATCAGCACTTGAAAAGTCCTAGTATTCCTTTTACCCCTGATTGTGCATCAAATTTTTTTTTTTTTAACAAAAGCAGCTGTCACAAATTATTTTTGACAGATGGCAACTAGTTTTCAATGCAATGCCAAGAAAAAATCTGTACTACATTAAACATCCCCATCTTTACATACCACACGTTAGATCTTCTAATTATTTATAAACTAAAGCCGAAAAGAAAAACTACAATTGTACAGATCATTTGCAACGTAAACTATATGCACAATCTCGTGTAACAATTTCAGTGCATTGAAATTTTATTCTGTATATCTACCGTATGAATCCAATTATAGCTTACAAGGCGCATTGGCCGAAAGCTACTTAATTCAAACACAAACACTCCAAAGAGAAACAAAATCTAAGCGAATTTATTTTTGTGTCTAATTGCTACCGCATCTGTAGTTTGATTTTCTGGTAACTCAAAATGTACATCAGAAATTTCGATTCGAACAAATGCGTTCGTCGATATACTAATTGTACGGCGTCCAAGCACTATTGGTTTTAATTCATTTTTGGCTTCTGATTTATAGCATTTGCTTTAATTAATTGGATAAGCAGAAGGGTGTTATAGTCGCGTTCAGAAGTAACGTAAGGGCAAATATTATTACCAAAACTAGATTGTAGGTTAGATTGGTCTGTACTAGATGTAACCTGAACGCTAAAACTAGATAGGCCGAGAACGTCACTTTTCCTTCGCCAGCCACAATATGCGAACTGTCAACTACGTGCTCACTGCCCAGTCAAGAATTACTTGACTAGATTCGTCGGCACCCCTACATAAACGTCAACTGAATCAGCTGTTTAAATGACAGATTTAGTCAATCAAAACTGGGATACATCAAGATACTGTCAAAACTTACTAAACCTGTACAATGTACATGATACTTGGTACGCTTTCGATTAACTCTCCATTGTCCAAGCGACAAGCATAGTTCACCAATTAAATACAACAGAGAGGTTGACAGACCACCGTTATACCTATGTACAGGGTGGGCCAAAAGAAGTCATCCGATGTTGTTTGGCTCTCACTTTTTTCCTAAATGAAAAACTTCGATTCTGTTTTTTGATTATGTTTATTTAAACCTTTACAATTACAAATATTGGTACAGTCGAGAAGATGATATCGGCCAAATGGACGCCGTCACAATTGATTGCCAAACGGGCTGTGGCATCAAGATTTTTTGACGGTCTTTCGAGTGATCTCATTTGAAATGACAAGAGAGAATTCACAAAATGGCGAGCAGACTTTCTGATGACTGTGTGATGACAGATGTGGGACTTTTCAAAACTATATAATCAGATTTAAGTGACGATTTGTTTTTTAAAATCCGTTAAGTTAAACTCATTCAGCTAAATCTGCTGCAGAACTGAATTGAATAACGCGCCCCCAGCTTAAAATACGATGGTTGAGAGGAAAATTGTAAAAGAGACTGCCTGGTCAATGATCTTTTCAATTAATGTTTACATTTTAATTTGCAAACCCACTCATATTTCCTACAAATTCTAAAGAGAACTTAATGAAAACGTCAGCCCATCTGCACCATTCAGCAATTATTTTAACCCAACATTTCTTTTTATTCTACTACTTCTGCAAGAGGTTAACTTTGTTCATTGCCAACCAAGTGCGAACTTCATTCCTGCATCCACAATGACGTTTCCCCAGTTCATGTGCTTTTATTGTGACATTCGAGCGAATAGAAGCGGATACGCAGAATGCGCAGTAAACAAAAGACGCGCAGAGCTGCATAACCAAGAAACAAAGGGAGAAAAAAAAAGTCCGCGATAATGAAACAAAAAAGGAAATGATCGCCCACAATTGCATTTAGTGACGCAGGCAGGGAGTTATTCGAGTCTTTTTTTTACGATAAATGGATAAGACGCGTAAAAGTACCCTACGCCGCAGTTTAATTATTGAAATGTGTACAAAAATAAAAATTATTATGGGATACCACACAACATTATGCATACCACTCTTCAATTGACAAATTATGTGGTTGTGCCTTGGCGTTTCCTTAATCGGCTGGGGTTTAAAAGTTCTAGCACGTTTCTCGCGGCAGCATTACAATAACAAATGAATGTGAAACATAACCATACGCGCTGAGGCTGATGATAGATGCTTACATTTATGCCGCTCCTTCACGATTTATAATTGATATTCCACATGCCAAAGGAAATCTTTGTTGGTTTAAGTTGTCGGACAAGGCGTTTATTTCGAAAGATATTAATCGGGAAAAAGAATACTAAAGATGAGAAAGACAACACCAAGACAGTTCTCTAGGTCATGCGTGCGTACGTTCTTTGAACTTTTAAACGACGCACCTTTGGTGTATTATCCCAAACGAAATGTTTTTTACAGACACAAACAGCGAGCTGGCGTGAGTGATTCGTTCCAGATCTAAGCAACTTTTTCTGTTAAACTAATATTTACCCAAATCTGATGTATAATTCCATCAATTTAGCTTGGAAAATACGCATTAACCTTGCATATTGGTACTGCCTATTAACACTCTGTCTCGCAGATCATCTCAGTGATATGATTATTACCAGCGACAAATTGAGTTGATCAACATTTGTCTGACAGCTAAATAAACAAAATGGAGTATTGCACTCGGAGTGGCACTACGCTGCACCCGTTCTTACCTTGTTTGCATTCAGGCCCACTGAACAGATGCAAATATTAGGTTTGTTCGTGTAAAGTGAATACCGTCAGACAGTGTCACATGTCGAACAGACTGTTGAGTGTTGTTCAATGCGGTGATCTTTGTTCTCCATTACTATATTTTTATTTTTTTTTGGATACTTGAAGAAAATTGTAGTTCAATGTGCGCATAGGTCGGCAATAATTAAAATTTGTTCGAATACCTACTTGTTTACTGATTCAGTCAAACATTCTTCAGCAAAAGGCCTAAAGTTGACTGCAGTAGCAAACTGTTTACTTGAAAAACTTTTCTCCACTTAAATCGGGCGTTTATTACACTAGGGAAATAATATGTTTATTTGCTTATAGTATTTTCTGGCAAATATTTCAAATATTTTCAAGCAAATTTATAGTCGAATAAATAAAATATTTTTTTTAATAATAGCCCGCACTGTTTCGAAATTCCGAAACAAATTTGATTAACGCGCAGCCCCCAAAAGCGAACATAAAATATTTATGGCTGGGTAGGCTGGGAACTTATTACGCTTCAACAGCGCCACCGTATAAGTAAGATAGTTCTCCACATAAATGTTTTAAGCAGTATTCCTCTGGAAATGTGTGGTATAGCGAAATGTTAATGTTCTGACATTTGCTTGTTGTCTGAAAAATGTCGGCATAATCATCACATTTATTTTGGTGCAAAGGTACTTGGCCTTTCCAGTAAACATTTTTAGTTTCGACTTTACAAACAAATTTCACAATTGTGAGCTTCCGTAAATTTCAAGTCGAGACTTAAACTTATTATTTGTCAAGATGCAATGCGCCATCTTTTGACTTCGTTCAGTACTATCGATTGCGGCAATAAATAGCGCCCAACTGAAGTGGTATAGGCACAAAAGGAAAAGTTTTTATCCGTCCCGCAGGTGTCACCACAATCCCCACTAGGTGAAATAAATTCCTTTATTATTTAAATTTAATTGTGTCGTGGTTTATTTTGATTTCATTCTTGACATAAATAATAGTTTTAAGTTGCAACTGCGAACTTTACCCCTGTTTTCGTAGCCACCTGATTTTCTCTTATGCTTTCACTACAAGAACAGATAAGATTGGGGTATAACAACACCCAAGTTAAGTTGACTGAACATTCGCTCTAAAAGGTCATTCGCATTACCATTTCTTAGCTTGCCGCAATAAGTCACAAGTTTAATGTTAAACTAACAGATTCCTCCATAATATTAACACTGCACAAGCGATTTAATGCCAAAGAAATTGTCAGCGCAATAGAAAAGCTGCCGCTAATTAAACAAAAGATAAATAAAAAGTTCAAAAAGCAAACCCTTTGATCTTTTTATTAAGGCAACAAAGCTGCAGCGCGCGTAACCACTAAGTGCCACCATTGTCAGCTGAGGCAATCCCATAATAGTGGTAATAAAACAGTAGACTGCCCGTCAAATGTATAGATTCTTGTTAATTCGTTGAGATACGATCGGGGAGAATACAATTCCAGCACACGTCTTGGATCTTGCTCAAAAGACGCGGTCGCACTCGTTTACTTTATAAAAAAAAACGATTGATCAGTTCACGATGCAGTTCATGTGTAGAGAGACTTCATTGGAGAGAATTGTTCGCGCTTGCACTAACTGGATGTCAATGTGTTGGACTTAATTTATGGCCGTGTCTCACAATCGATGGGGGCCTTTGTAGGTGGGGCAGCTGTTGGAGATGTGGTTAATTGGTGTTTCAGCAAACCCCTTGACTGATTGTTGATTTTTATTTATTATTGACAGTTTGTCATGCAATTTGAAGAAGTATACTTTCAATTGACCGAGTCTATAATAGTTGGGTGTGGAAAATTTTCAGACAATTGTTGTAATAAGCATACGTACATATTTCTAAATTACATTTTTGTAGTCTGATTCTCAGCGCACACTACTAAATAGAGATTGGACAATGTTTTCATACCAAATGCATCCATATAACCATGCAGCTTATGATTAATGTCAACGTTGACCTTATTGACAAGAAAAAAGACCAAACGCACACTTAAAACCAATGTGTGCGCTACGAGTTGCACTTATAAAGTGTGCCAAACCAGGTGCCCACATCAACTTTTGCCGTGTACGTTATGCTAGCTATAATTTTATATATCGCACACTTAATGTTTGTGCGTTTGTGCGTTCAGTATGTCGATGAACCTTGTGGTTTTTACTTTATAATAATTTTTTTAATAAAAAGAATCGCTTAAGGAAAAAGTGTCGCATAGTGCAAACATAAATTGAAATAGCGCACAATAGTGTGCGCATTCAAATAAAGAACATGTCTTCCTCCTAGAGGAATACAATTGTGTTGGATGTTTACGAAAACTAACAACAAAAACACTGTCCCCCGTATAAATAAACGCTGCGTAAAAGTTATCAACTAGTTATTCAGAAGTTACGTCAAATTTTTGTATGCTATCTGATGTCTGCTAACTTGTGCGCATTTGTTTATTAATACGGGGGTGTACTAATAATAATTTTTAACCTTCACACTAAATATTTCGTAGGTCAAAATGGGTAACTTTATATGGAAAATTTCACAATTGTCAGTTCGTAAACTCGCACTACCAAAGTGCCACTGGGTTATTACATATATGACCACATGAGTGTGCGTTATCGTTCGCAAAGTTGTGTGGCTCTTAATTCATACCTTTACTGTACAACTTCATTCATTTTCTTCCCCTGCTCATTTTTTTTCAATTATTCTCACCTCTAATTGATATCATGCGCACAGCTCAGCAAAACTAGTTACTGTAGATAAGGTTATCTCTATATTTTCAAAAGTGGACTGTTATCTGGTATAAATTAAATTCTCCCCCTCTCTTCATCCGAACTATTACAATTATCACCAGAGTGCATAGAACAATATTGAGGAAACAGGAAGCACCACCTGCTATCAAGTACAATCTGCATAATCGAGAAAGGGTTACAACCGACTTAACCTTTTGTCCTATCGCCTTGCGTCAGCTAGGTATTCATAAACATTTATTAAGTCTGCCTATCTTATCAGAGGAAAACTGCTTCATATTTTCATTATCAGTGATTTTGCACACACTTGAGTACAAGTCCTATACCTGTTACAATTTAAAAAAACAAAATATTATTTTGAAATCAGCTAAGAACGAATGATATCGATTTCTAGTCTGCCTGTCGTTTGGCTTTAGTTCAGGAGACCAGTCAAAATGGCTCTATAAATATATCAAGTGATACATAAAACACAAGTGATTCACAAAGTTAAGAAAGCAACAAGCGAACAATCAAAGAAATACAAAAACTTTCTTCAATATGTTGAAATTATTTAAAAAGAAAGATGCAATCAAGTCTGAGATAATAACAACTTCGCCAACATCACCGGTTCCGACAAATGGCAAAAAACTGGTGCTAACATGCCTGCAATTGGAAGTAAGTATATTTAAATAAGTTTGACTTGTAATTTGTTACCAGATTTGAGATCAGTCATATTGTTGAGTGCATTTATTAGTTTTTTTTTTTTAAATACAGCTCCATCTGTTGAATGACTAAGCGAACCATTTGCTTATGGTACTCTTTAAACGACTTGACGTGTGGTTTTTCAGCCATCGTAACTTAACATTTGATATCGAAATTGCTTATCAAATAAATGCTTAACACTATTTCGTGCTGTGAGGGTTTAAGGGGTGTAGGTGTCGCTGTATTATAGAGGTAGTCAAGTGTTTCTTTGATTCTAATATGAGATGGTAAGATCAAATCTGAAATCTCTCCTCTACCCGTTGGGGGTCGCCCTATATAATTAAGAGAGGCGGCTGTGGAGGATTTAGAGGCATGTAAGGTCCATTTAAAGATAACATCTTACACCCGTGACTGGATAGACGGGACATTGCAAATTAAAAATAAGTTGCAGCAAAGACGAAAAACGCATCGCGTAAAGTGGTATAGTAGTCACCTGAAAGTCTTCATTTATCTTCAGACTAGGTTGGTTCATTAATATTTTTATCTAACGCAACAAAATAAACAGCCGAGGTTGTAATCTTCAAAAGATTTAGAGAACTTGTCTATCTCGGTCTAAACAAGTAAGAACTTTGGAACCTGTAGTGCAAAAGCTTTGGTTATCTCTGGGTCGTTATCGCAGCACATTTTGAAACTAGTTCTTAAGGTCGAAATCGGAATTTCATTTTATTATTCACAAGACTGTAGCTTGAATTTGTAATGTTTTATGGGTTTCACGTGGATTACTGCAATCGTATTGTCGGTTTTCCCTTTAGCCACACAGCTATCATTGAGGCACGACAGCGTTTCGTGAAATCATTTCTGAATCCGTCTGAATAGAACAGAGCTACTAAGACTAACCCACTTGTACTGCTCCGAATTGCTCATTATGTTCGCAATAGTAAATTTGACAGCTCGTGTTAGCCTACCTGTACACCTGTTGTTAAAAACTTTTCCGTTTGTTACATGTGTATGACAAGCATATTTTTCGGTTTTAGTCAAAAGATGTACCCCCTCTCTGTCAACCACCCTCCTTTATATACGTTCTATGATATCAATCAATCAGAAGAGCTCCAACTGACAACGCTTTTCAATTCAAGTATTATTGAAGTTATTTGCGACAAAATGACCGCATTTTTGAAGTAGTGTAGAGTATACACAAATTCATAAAAAAATATTAGAAAACAACTTTCCACAACCATAATCTGAACAACAATTTATCATTCGCCTAAGTACAGTGCTTGTCCTGATAAGATATAGTTAATTAACCTTGTAGCACAAACAATTCGTCAGCTGCGTAATTGTTAGATAGTCTTCTGACAAATTTCCGTGCATCATTTTATTTGCAAAATAAAACACTGTACCCTTGCCACAGGTAATGCAAGGGTTGAATAAGTAGAAACATTCTTGTACCCTTAAAAATATTTCTAATCAATATATTCCATTTGCGTTGTTGTTCGTGCGAAAAAGATAAGGACAATCAAACAAGAAACTCTTTGTTCAGAAAAAATAACAGAAACAACTCCAAAATGGTTTATGATATTTTCATACCTGAATCGAAGTGATAAAGCGCAATGGAGATTATTTTTTACAACCTCTATTGATTGTAGATAACTGCTAACGCATTTAATCGGGAGACAGATAGGTATTACGTATTAGGCGCGTTTTTTCACCACAAGTATAAAATGTGTTATCCACCTAAAAATGGTTAATGCAGTTCTGTTCATAAGTTTTTCTTAAATCCTTATTCAAATAGAGTAAGAATGGAAATATTTAAAGAAGGATTTATTTGTTGATACGACTCAACTTGAATGCCATTGTGCTACTTTTTGTAAGGCATAAACTGTCATGTTAAAGTTTATGTGACAGTTTATGTCTTTAAGTCAGTGGGGACGTTCAAGTATCTAGTTTAGTAAGTCTGACAGCTCTCTCACTAAGTGAATCTCGGTTTTGATTGGTCGAAATCGGTCGTGAGAGCAGCTGTTTCAGTTGACGTTTATGGAGGGGTAGCCGACGAATCTAGTCAAGAAATTCGTGACTGAGTACTAAGTTGACAGTTCTCATATGTGGCTGACGTAGAAAACGTGACGTTCCCGACCATTCTAGTTTTTGCGTTCAGGTTGCATCTCATCCAGACCAATCTAGTCGACTTAAGATGACTAGATTCTTGAATGCGGCCAGTATAAGAGGTATCAACTGTCAAAGATGTTGCAGACTGCAGACAACAGCGAAAACTTCGTATTGGACCTTTTTACAGAAAAGTCCATAGGTTTGTTTGTTTCCTAACGATAATGCATTCGACATTTTACCCAACTTTCGCATAAGGAATCGAAGTTTGACTAATGAATTCGAAGGCATTGTAAAGGATTTTCCAATGAGAGGTGTTATTGTGAATGACCCGCTATTTCGGTAGCTGTCACTTTTAAGCTTTTATTATTTGACATTTGACAAGTAGAAACTACGCGCTTACTAAAAATGGAACGATGCACGTTTCAACAACGCATTGAAAGTATTAAAATTCACTACAAAAATGGTGAAAATCTTGCAGTCACAGTTCGCAAAACTTTTTGGTCGTCGTGAAGCTCCTTGTCGGTGCAGAAATTGGTGGAAAAATTTGAGCAGTTGGGACAAGTTAATGATGTGAAGAATAAAACCCGTGCACGTCGCTCAAGAACAACTGAGAATATTGCTGCTGTAGCCCAAAGTGTTGAAGAAAACCCAGGTTTGTCCATTCCTCGTCGTTCTTTGGAATTGGGCATTCCACATGATTTTTTATGGTCGGAGTTGTATCGTATTGATCTGGACAACGTTTACTTTCAACAAGATGGTGCTACGTGCCACACAAGCAACGAAACTATTGATCTTTTACGGGAAAAGTTTCCGGACCGTGTTATCTCTCGAAGAGGTGATCACAATTGGCCACCGAGATCTTGTGATTTAACACCTTGCGACTTCTTCCTTTGGGGCCACGTGAAAGATAAGTTCTACGCCAACGGCCCAGCGTCGATTCAAGAGCTCAAAGATAAAATTCGTGGGCAGCCAATTTGCGATTTGGTTATGGAAAATTTCATGAAAATGCTATGGTCCTGTATGCGTGCTCGTGGTGGCCATTTGGCTGATGTTGTTTTTCATTATTAACGGCATACCTTCCTCTTTATTATGAAATAAACATCCGATCATTTATTTCAAAAAATTACATTTTTCTTTGATTACCAAAATAACACCTCTTATTGGAAAACCCTTTAGTTAGGGAAGAGACCTAATACTGTCGATATTATGTTCTGTGGTACAGGATGCTTGTGCCAGTCATGTTCTTCCACCATTTGTAGGCACTAAGGTCTGATTTATATATAAAAAGTTTCTGTCTGTAAATATTGTACAGAGCCCCCGTGAAAATGATTGGTTTCTACTGTATTTTTTGTGTATAATTAAATTCTGGTTAAACTTATTTGCTATTTCTGTTTTTATTTGCAGCGGAGACTACACAAAGAACTGATGTCCCTTATTAAGGAACCCCCACCAGGAGTCACTGTCGACGCCGAGAGTATTAGTCAAAATTTAGCCGAGTAAGTTCCGCATGCAAAAATATCATTTGTACTTTCGAAATCACGTGACAACACCACATGATTTTTAAACCCCTCTTGTTGTAACAATACCGTCAGTTAACATTATTGTCATTATTGTATGGTTTCGCTGTTGCAGATGGAAAATCAATATCGAAGGCTTCGAAGGCACCCTGTACGAAGGTGAACACTTCCAGCTACTATTCAAATTCAATAACAAATATCCATTTGACTCGCCCGAGGTAAGTCTCACTCGAAGGTGACTGACGACGTAATAATGCGATTTCTTTACGTTTGTTGTTTTCTTGTTTTACAGGTGACATTCATCGGATCGAATATACCAATCCATCCGCATGTGTACTCGAATGGACATATCTGCCTGTCAATTTTAACTGATGACTGGTCGCCGGCACTGTCGGTGCAATCCGTGTGTCTTAGTATAGCGTCAATGTTAAGTAGTTGCCGTGAAAAGAAACGACCTGCAGATAACACACTTTACGTTAAGACGTGCAATAAAAATCCTAAGAAAACGAAATGGTGGTATCATGGTGAGTTGAAGAACCTTAAATCAGTTTGATTGGCTTGGGCATGGGTTTTACGGCTCTGCTTTTGCAAGTACATATAGTAATAATCTTCGGATGAGCAAAAGCAAAAAAGCTCCAAAAATGTGTTATGCTTTTTTTCCCAACTAAATCTTTGCGTGGCTTCATTGAAGAACGACTACCACGTTTTCAGTGAAACGCTCTTCAGTCTGTCTAAGACATTTTAATTTACATCGTTTTCTTCTTTTACAGATGACTCCGTGTAATCTTCTTGGGCTGCTCCCTGCCGTCTCCGCTCATTAAAAGCGATATGGTTTCCCTTGAGATGCATCCATTCAAAAAAATCTTCGAAGGTTTTCCCGTTCAAATACTAAATTTACTGTTGAACCGCTTCGAAAAACAAACAAGCAACACATAAACGTATTAATCACAACGTCGACGATGATCCGTCAAAAATATATTCATCGTTTCTTGTCCTCCTCGTACATTATTTTGTAGATCCTAGAGTTTCCGTAACGCAAACAAACACAAAAGAAAACAATTTTCTTTCGCGAAAAATTCAGTTTTCCTTTTCAAACACAAAGTATAAAATAAAACAAAATGTGAATCTGTTTGGCCTTATCAAAAAAATAAAACAAATCTATTTAGGAAAATGAAACCACTCAAACATTAAAGATATGTATATATATTTCTGAATTAATAAATAAAAATTTATAAAACATAGACAACAACATTCCAAAAAAATAAAAACATAACAAATGCGTTACCCTTCAAAATTGCTGCAAAAACTATCCTACAACACACACAAAAACACAACACTAAAAATATGATCTCCTTCTCTAATGTGTACTGTAAACAGAAACAAAAATCAATATTAATAATGCAAACATTTCTACAAGAACTATTATCGATTGAACATGAGCAAGTCAAATCAGTTTTATATTTGTGTTAATTTATTAAAGACAGACCACGTCACATTTACGAATTCACAAACGGAAGGAAATGGCATAACTTGTGCGGTTAGCGTCTGGTGAATTATAGTTTATTTAAGCTTTAAAATTACACTTACCTATTCAAGTTTCTAAAACATTGTGTGTATGAAGAACGTATTTGATTTTCCATGTTTTTCTTCGAAAGGAAAACACCAGAAATCATTTCTAGTATATTCTTAAGATTTTATTTAAACGAAAAGAAAACAAAATAACAACTGGATGTGAAAATTTGTGAAACACACGTAATAGTGTTAGAATCTATATTGTACTGTATAACGTCTTAATTATATTTTAAGTAGTTGTTAACGCAAATCGTATAAAATATTAAACATATTATTTTAATCAAAATCGAGTCTTTTCTTTACCAATAATCATTTGGCAAAAGTGGGGATGCGGCGTAAAAAGCGTATGGACAACAGTGTTCCGGACAATCTTCGAAGGGATCTGTCATCTGTACCTGTAAGGTGGCGCGCTTCGCTGTAAACCAACATTGAGTCTCCAACTAGGGGCAGATAGCCACTTTTGAGTCCCAGATTTAGCACCGGAACGTAGGCTGTAGTTCTCTGGAAATGGCCAAGAAAAATCGATTGCCTCGCAAAAAATTCTGCAGCCGGATTACCGCATCCGTGATCAAGTGCTAACTTGCAGAATTTGTTGTTGTTTTGAATGTAAAATCAGGGATCGAATCTCGTCGTTCGTGAACGAGCTCTACGTTCACGGAATTTTACAAGTTGATTTTCCATGTGAAACAAAAACAAATTCCGTCACGTAATGCTCGTTCACGGTATTGCACGGGGTCCATTTATTATCCATGAGTGTTAATTGATAAGGCAGACAGTCTTTCAGTCGTAGGTTCATGTGTTCTGCCCATTGAATCTAACTACGAGTTTTCGCTCACAGCAAATAATCAAGTCCGAGTTTAGTTTTAGAAACATTTTTTTTATTTTTTAAGAAAGTTACCAAGTACTTAACGAACTATAAGGAACCTAATGTCACCCACCGTGGAACAAGCCTTGAAGTGCCTCCTGCAAGGCTCGCTGACAGGCCATTGTTGCCTTATAACCCCCGGCACGCTCCGCCAAGTTCTCGCCGCGCACATGCGATATGTACCCCTTAACCTCGATGTCTGTTGATGGGGGCGGTGCCGGACCCTCGTTGTACAATTCCGGAACCCGATGTACGTACAAGGGGCCCTCATCCTGTTTTGGCACTGGCAAGAACAGCTGTTCCCCGCCACGTGTAAACTTAATACCAGTTGAGAACTGTGTTGCTGCTTTTGGTGCCGGCACCACTTTCGATTCCTCGCGTTGTTTCTCCGCTTGCTCGGCAAACGCACTGACAATTTTACTAGCATCCTCATAGCTGCTCATCAGCTCATCAATTAGCGCTTCCTTTTCTCGGATTTTCTTCTTCTTATTCTCCTCTTCAATGGCCAGCAGCTCAAGGCGTCTGGCTTCCTCTTCGTGCTTTTCGATTTCCAGCATCTCCTCTAGCTCGAATTCTTCGCGACCCAGCTTGGCTTTGTTTCGCATGATTGTCTCACGGTTTTCCTTTTTGTACTGTTCTATTTTCTTATTGGTATTGAGGAGGTCGATATTGTTGCACAGGTTGTAGATAATGGATTCGATTTCTTCCAGGTAATCGTTGTAGTCCAGCAGGGATCCAAAGTCATCCTCCTTTTTGTTGTAGTCACGGAGAATTCGTTTTCTTATGTCGACTTCTTTTTCTACTTGCGGGTCGTCGAAGAGCTGAACACGGAAATTGTTTCGTCGCAGTGGGACATTGCACTCGGGGCATGATCCGGAGCCTTTGAGAAATAGCAGATCCACGCAACTTTCGCACAGAGTGTGACCACAAACGTTTACCATCAACTTTAGTGATGGATTTCGATATTTTGTTGTTTTACAACGGGGACATGCTTGCTCATCCATTTTGGAAACGAATTTATAATTTGATTTAGTTGAAGTAAAGAATATTTACAATTATCTAAAGAAACTTCGGTGTAGTTGATTACAACGAGACGGGGACGGAGACGGAGACACAAACAAATTTCGGCAAATGTCAAGAATTACCGGCTTATGTCAAATTGACGCATAGAGATGTGCTGCTGATTTATCGATAAATGGTTTCAGAAACTCTGACAGAGAATGGGTGTGTTTTTTATTATTCAACTTGGTTGACTCCGAAATTAATGCAATCTCATTTTTCAGCGCTTTTTGTAACCCAATCTGTGGATAAGATTTCTAAATCAAATAATAGTATAAAAAGGAGAACCTCATGCCAACTAAATGGTATTAAGTCGACATGACAGTGTTTTTTTTTGTATTAAAATTAAACGGTTTGTTTCCGGATACGCGAATTTTTATAAGGAAAAAAAAACACTTGAAACTTGTAGGAAAACAGAACAGTGGAACAGAAAGTGGCTGACAATCTTTTTTAGCTCGCGGCGCACCTAAAAGTTCAGGATTTTGTAACGACGCCCTTCCCGTCTAGCTATTTGAAAAATAAACAGATAGATAGGCGTGTTTAAGAATTCAGTTTAAATAAGTTTGCATTTTTGTGTAAAACACTTGAATAATACTTTTAACCATAGACAAACCATACTGAGACCCCCAACTCACAATCCTCTTGCCGCTGGCCCCCTCAGTTTTTTTTCAAATTCGCCATTTTGTATTCCTATCGGTGTTATATCAATTCGGAATCCGAATGAATCCGAATGACATGCAAAAACATACAAAAAATACAAAAATAAATGCTGCCAACCTCGGCAGCCGTGGGGAAATGTGAAAGAGTTCGGGAATACCACATTTTACCATAACTGAATGCCATTGGTTAGTAATTATAAATTTTTTGAAGGTAAATAATTTGATTTGTGTGGTTAATAAAACTATCTAAAGGAGATGTTTTATATACTAGAAATATATTGGGACAAATATGGTTGTGTATTTCCCGCTTTTGGATAAAATGAACTTCGGTTTCGTGTGTAATTTTTTCTTAAATAATAAAGAAAATTTGCTCAAAATGTTTTTATTTTCCCTCAACCAACATACATTCTTAATTTTTCGTAAATAATTTAAGCAAATGTACACTTTTTCCCAAAAAAAAATATTATTCACACGTAACGAACAATTTCAAATTTAACTGATAAAATTCTATGAACGCTGCAAGCCACTTTGCCCAAAGCGGAAGTGGCTCATATTTTTTGGGAGTGTATTGGTGACTCAGAACTTTTGAAGTTACGTGACATTTGTCAATACGAATTTCTATGTATCAATACTAGCGCAGTAAATCGTGACCACTCCGAAAAATATAGCTTGTAGGCTAAGTAACGGGAAATCGGCCGAAGTTGGTGGTCTCAGTATTGTCTCTGCTTTTAACGGTGCACCAGAGAGGAGCTGCGGCGCACACTTTGGGAGTCCCTGCTCTATAGGGAAATTATCAGAGTAATGGAGGTTTGTCAGCACAGTTATTAAATTGATGAAGCCCTTAATTATACGGAGGATTCGTAATCAGCTGATGCTGGTCGTTGGTGTAACAAATACAAATTTTCAGTTGGTGTTTTGGAAGTTGTATATAGCTGATGCTGATGAGCTCGGACGAAGCAAAGCAATCTATTGAATGAATAGTGATAACGACAACGCTGAGAATCCAATTGTAAATAATTTTAAATAAATTCGTGAATTTTTGTGTCAAAGTTAATTCTGAAACTTAAAACTCGTGGTATATAGATCTTGGAAAAATGAGAAGTTCGACTCTTAGCAATCACAACAACAAAGCCTACCTCCATTTAAATGTTTTAAGGCCTATCTAAACATGAATTTTCCTTTTTTTGCGAATGCGAACTGATGGTTCCATAATGGCAATACAGTTCGATCCAAATTCCCTGAACACTTCCTTCGTTGTCGAAACATATTGCACAGTTTTCAGTTGTTTAAAATAAAAGTTGTTATTATTTAGCTGAGCACATTTATGAATAAGTAAGTAAAAGAAAGTTATTGGTGGTAAATAAAATCAGGGTTATCGCGAATGAATTCCGATGGAAATGTTTCCCTTGTCAGCAATGTAAATCAGATTGCTGAATAGGAAACATTCCCAGTGAAATTTTATTCTATTTTTAACAGTTTGTCCTCTCTAAGCAAACGTCAGATGGCAGGAGGGATATATTTTGGACTCTTTATTTAATAAGCAAGAGCGCCTTAGAAGCCTTTCAGTTTTAACCCCAAAAACTGGTGCCTACCAATACCAAGTTAGGTACATATTTAGCTAGTTTTTATGAAGTCAGTCCGTTAAAAAAAGCGCGAGCTTTCAAAAAGGTATAAAAAGAAATATGGAACTGAAGTATATTTATAGGAGGAGCAGCGAATTCTTCAACCAACGCTATATTTGGGTTTGACTACCCGGAGCTGAATAAATGCAGACCTTGGTATGTTTACGTTACGACAACGTTACGGTGTAAACTGAGTAATAAAATGAGGTAAGTTATAGTACATTTACACCGCACCTAAATTCAACATTTCGAAATCTAGTTTGGTGTTCCTACTGAAACTTCAACATTTCAAATGACAGCTAGTGTCAGAATTGATTACTGATCTTTTTTTCTGTAATAAAATAAAATAATTTTCTCCTTCCACAGCTCAACAAAAAATGCTTCGCCTGTGTCTGTCCAGTTCGTTCTTCCTTTCTTATATATTTTTCCTGTATAATTATGTGCAAAATAATTTGTTTAAAATGAAAAGAAAATTAGACTACTTCCGGAAATGTCTTGCGATCGAGCAATGGGACAGATTCTGTAAGGCGAAAGAAACATTTTCGTGCGCTCGAAAGATTTGCTCTAAGTTGCAGAAGTAAATCCTTCACCCACAGGAAAACGTTTGAACTTTTCGTTTTACAGAATACCGACCCTGAATATGCATAGAAATCACTGCGGTGTGTCATTTTTGTTTAAAAATATTTGAAAGATAAGTAAAGTTTCCGTGAGAACGAATTAGACAAGGGCAAACTAAATTTGCATTTCTTTTGTAAAAATGGAATATACTCATGCCTTTTCACAAGGGAAGTCATAATGAGCTCTATGAATGCGTTCAGGACTGCATTCTAAAGTTCAACTGTTGGTAAAGATATGAACAACATAATAGGTCTGTTCCTTTACTTTTGTAGTAAAATAAAAAAAGAGTGTCAAAATGGCAGTGGTGGGAATAATTCTCTCACGGAGAGAGACACAAAAAAGTTAGGGAACGCCTTTGTAGTAAACTACGAATATTGACAGATACATAATTCTAAAATTTAAAAAAGTGCTACGAAAAGTCGTTAAAATTTCGTATAAACTCGAAGAATTTGCTAAATTACTGACAAAATTAGTTGGCTCATCTCCCCAGCGATGAAAGTGATTCGAAATTATTCTTCATGTACCTATCTGGAAGAGTTTGTACTGAGTGAGCTACAAGCATTCGAGAAGAGGAAAAAGCGACACGGCATTAAAATTTTCGTGGAGACGATTGTCCTTTCTTACTCCTTACAAGAAGTAAGAATTTCGTAGCGACTTTCAAAAAGAATCTAACGATAACATTCAATTTTTGGTTTGCCCCCTGTTGATACCATTTTAAGACGCAAGAAATCAAAACAAATAGACTCATATGTCAAATAGGACAACAAATTTCAAACCAGCTGTTCATTGAACGGTGACTGACAGCTTTTTCAATTCTACACCAAGAAATTTGTTGAGTAAAAATTCGCAAGATTCTCAGTGGAGGGGTAATAGCTTGCATTCTCGATGACGATCTCTTTTACGAATTTTTCGAGTTAAGGAACGGCATTGAGTAAAATTCGTAGGAATTAGTACAAATTCGTAAGATTTAAAAGCAAGGGAACAGACCTAATAATTGTCAGAAATCAAAAACTATTTTGACGATGAATAAGAGGTTTAATTCGCAACTGCTATAATTCCTACCAAATTGTGTCAAGTAGGTAGTTTGAATAGTTTGCCAATAGAAGCTCATTGTTACTCCTGACCAGCGTTGCCAGACGGTTAATATATTTCCCCCCAGACAAATCTGAAAAACCTCCAGATTTAGCTATTTTCAAGAAAAAAACCCCTAAATTTTTTTTTTTCAAAAAATATATTTAAAAAGCAAAAAGTTAATTCAACACAAAGAACATTTTTACCAAGAAAGTCTCGCTCTGCTTCCTTCCACCCAAATGATTGTGAACTTTTCGCAAATGAAATAGTGTGTGATGCATGTAGCTTCAGATAGGGGTTAATTAATACACTGGCACTTCTCAACGAATATTGGAATGCGTTGGAATGGAATGGAATTGCCAGACATGTTTACATCGGACATAGGTAAGGTACTCGAATATACATTGATTTGGTTTGTTGGTGATGCAGTTGCTTTATAGCTTACGATGCTTTTTAGTGAGAAAAAAAAAGAAATTAATTGAACGCAGTTACAAAATAAAAGATAAAACCCCCAGATTTCCCCCTAAACAATTTTTCCCCCCAGATTTCCCCCCGTCGGCCAAAAAAACCCCTAGATCTGGGGGGAAAACCCCCAAACTGGCAACGCTGCTCCTGACTCCTCCATTTCCACCAGTAAAGAACAGCAAGATTGACTGTGTTGTGATAGTTGGAAAGAAACTCTTCTCTCGTGTACATTTCAGAAATTGTTTATTAGATTTTTTTCTGCATATGAGCGCGAGAATTTTTATAATAATTGTTTTGTTTTTCATAGTTTATTAATAATTATAATAATAATTAGAATAGTAATAGCATATACATTGTTTTTCTTTATATTAAATATGCAAACGATTATAGTTCTATATTCTCTAGTTATACATAAATACTTTATTTATATTTAATTAGACCACATTTTAATATAGTAGTAAAACATTTTTATTTCTAAGACCTACTTCAGTGTGTGTATCTATCTAAATCATAAAAGCATTTCTTCAATTTGTTTCCAAGGTTGCATTATACAGTTCTGTTTGGGTAACACAATCGTTTCTATTCAAATTAAGTGTCCTTACTAGTTAAGAAATAAAAACAAAAACACTACACAATATATATTTATTTATATAGTATAATATTATCTACACTTTAATGTAAAAAGAAAGGATGGACTTGGACTTCTGTTTTTGTTTTTCTAAATTTGTATTACACATTAAAATTTTATATTCTTCACCATCTCTGTATTTATTTTTCTTTTTTTGTTTATAATCGAATCACTGTAAATATCACAATTTAGTTAAATGTATAAATATGATGTATTTATGTATATAATAATATGTAGATATATTTTTTGTTGCAACTCAATCTAATGCTTAAACGTTAATAAGTGTTATACGTGATTTAAATAACGAACTCTATCTAAGATTTACTTTTGAGTTGAGAAAGAAAAATACGAATAAAATTTATCTTAAAAATTTTAATTTAAAAATTAAGTTGAATGAATGCATGGGGTATGTAATTATCTACATACGTTGCAGGTTGATGTGTGTGGGTATGGTATGTGAACATTCAATAATAATACATATATATGTTTTCGGACTTCGTTTTAACAGCTTTAAGTTCACGTTCGCCAATTTGCTGAGAAATAGTAGCCGGTGGCAGCTCTGGGCATTAGCTGTAACAATAGATATTTGGTTAATTCTGTTTAAAGCCCTAGATGGAATTTGATTTACCTTTGAAGAGCTGTGGCTTCTTCAAGGTCGCCTTCGGCCTCCTCCATTTTATTGCCGCCGCTGCAGATGCGACACTTGCAACAGATTATGCAGGGTGCTGCTAGCAGGAGGAGTGGTGATGCCACCAGCAGTAAAATGCCAAAACCGGCAAAAATGCCAATCACTTGAGCTCTGTGCCAGACCACAGATGCTCGGGAATGTCCCAGTTTATTTTTACACGGTCCCTTGTCGTAGTGCCGTAGAAGAAAATCATCCTAGAATGGAATTAAAAATGAAGCCGCCTTCTGTTATAGGGACTGTGGTCCAAACTTACATCTAAACTTGCCAGACAATACCAACAGAAGACGTGTTTGCAGCGTTTGCACATCATTTGGGCACAGCCTTCGTCCTTTTCGATAGGAACAGCACACATCGGACAGCTCTTGATCAGATCATTGTCGAATGGTATACCGATATCGTCCTGACCGTCGGCCGCCAATCGCCGATTGTTTTCATCACAGGATATATTTGGATGCCACTGTTAAGAAAGCAAGTGGATTTAAGTTTTAGTTTTGAAGTAACGAAACAAGTTTTTGATCTACTTACTGGCTTTTTACATCCGGAGCAGAACTCATCCTTACAGGAGGGACATTGAACCGCACACAGCGCTTGTTGGATCGCATTTTCTTTGTCATTATTCGACGAAGATGGTGCTAGCGCCGAATCCGATGTACAACCAACCAAACATACAGTTTCACAACCAGCTCTTGGACACCAGGTTCGGAACTTGTCCAGTTCTATTTCTGTTAAATGTAATAAATTTAAATAGTTTGGTCAAATGTTCAGAGGGAAAGGATCATTTAAAAAAAGGAGTATGAAAGTTGTAAGTGCCTTTTGTTAGTTTTAAAAAATTAGCTCTCAGATTCTAATATTCACCTTAAATATGTGGTGAGTCACAATAGATAATCTTATATAAAAAATGCTGCCATTATGAGTTCGTAAAATTTACTATCGTTTTTGATTTCGAAAAAGTAAATGGCCGCATTCAAGAATCTAGTTATCTTAAGTCGACCAGATTGGTCTGGATGAGATGTAACCTGAACGTAAAAACCAGATTGGTCGGGAACGTCACTTTTTCTGCGTCAGGTACATATGAGAACTGTCAACTTAGTACTCAGTCACGAATTTATTGACTAGATTCGTCGGCTACCCCTTCATAAACGTCAACTGAAACAGCTGCTCTCATGACCGACTTCGACCAATCAAAACCGAGATTCACTTAGTGAGAGAGCTGTCAGACTTACTAAACTAGATACTTGAACGTCCCCAATCTACGAGTGACAACTAAACTTGTTATCAATAATTGTCAAAAGTCAGTCAGCATTCATTACAAACGACTAAACATTACGGTGCGATCAAACGAACACAATAATTTAATATAGGAATATTACTTTCCCTTTAAAGGAAAATAAAGTTTATTAATTTACTTTCAATCTAACCCGCGTACATTATATTGTGAGCTTGATTGATTGACAGCCACTTAGATTTCCTATAATTTTTATCATTTAATTATCTGTCGTGCGAATTGCCACCCCTTGAATGGAGGTGTTCAGTAATTTACTTACAAGCGATTGTTCTTTTCTATGTAAATATTATGTAAGAAGTTATTCTTACGAGAATGAATAAATTTAATTTGGTAAATTTGGAGCTAAAACCAACTTACCTCGATTTAATCGATATCGATGATGTTTCTTCATAAGATTCTGTGATGAAAGATTATCGATTTCATTCAGTGCAATGATGCCTTGTGATGGGCACTGAGCATCTGGGCAAGATATTTCATAGGCGCCTTCAGATATTTCGAACTCCACATAGGCCTTCATACACTAGAATCAAAATAGGGATTTATTTAGTACGAATCAATAGAGATAAATAAGGAAATAAACACGAATAAACGAGGTATTATAACACAGAAGACTGTCAGTTAACGACGCTTAGGCAATGGCGATAACGGAAGGCAGTGTATTGTTACCGAGGCGAACTGTCATTAATAATGAAATGAAACGAACAACAATTAATTATTTATTGCAGGTTCGATAGAATGAAATATAATAACAATACAAATGTAGACAAGATATTTTTATTCATTTGACAGATTGCATCAGTTGAGTGGCACACGATAGGTACGCAGATTAATGACAGTTCAACAAACGATATGATCTACGTAATACGTGGTGAACTTGTGCAAATTAATCAAACTCTGAAGGTACGATGCGTTTATTAATAAATGAGGTCTGAGTACTTTTACAAGGCCTAACCTTTGCAGAGAAATAAATGGGTATCAGTTTTATATAGTATCTCCTTGTTATGTGATATGGCACGTTCTTTAAGAGATAGTGTTGTGAATATGTCTGCTTGGAGCCATTGTTTCTTTTCTAATGCGTGCGATGCGAATGTTTAGTGACATAGCAAATGTCAAAATGACTGAGGATTGTAAGAACATTTAAAAATTAAAAGGTTCAACCAGTTGCTAGCTGAAATCCATGTCTTTCTCCTGTAAGTTAGTAAACTTTACACCCAATACCTATGCGGAAGACCTATGGGCCCTGGTCTTTTTTGACGATCTCACAATCCCACTCAACCTAACCTAATCTACACCCAATACCGGTTTACCAAGAAGTGCTGACAGAAATGTCACATAAAATAGCAAGGGACAACCATTAGGCGCTGCATTGCACCCACAATGACTCACAGTATGGTTACGCCAAATTTAGAATAACACCAGTCACGCCACAGCCAGAAGTATACTTATACCGTCAATTTGACTCATCCTAGTGTGAACAATTGCAAGAACAGCACAAATTTCGACACAAAAACGTACTAAAGCAAAACAAATATGAACGATTTATTTTTTTCTTTTTCTTTTCTTTTCATATTTCGCTCATTGTGTTGTCAAGAAAATATTGGATCGAGCATATGTGTGTGTTAGAGAACACGTACATCATTCCAACTTGTACGAAATGTAGCAGTAAATGCAATTTGGCTTTTCAGATTCAATTTCAAATGCAAGACTGTTTCCACAGTGGCTTATTGAATTTGCAACTAACGAAGGATAGTGTATATAATGTGAACATGTTCATAGCGAGAACAATGGATCATTCTCTTACTGTTACTTGAACGTAATTCTATTGAAGGAGAATAGGATCTGATTAGACTGTCCAATGTAGCACAGATGATGCACTGATTGTGGTACAATGGGGATGGTTTTTCTGTTGCAAAATAAATGTGCAAGTTTGTCACATAAATAATTTAAATCGGTTACTGACAGTGACAGTACTATTTATGACGTTCGAATGACACTAGTAGCTTTTGTTGGGTTGCAGCAATTTCCCGAATTAATTACTCTTTTCGTGTCAAGTTTCCGTCAGAAACAGTGATGGAAAACTGTAATCCAAAAAATTTTAAAATACGTTACGTATACGACACGTGTGCCGCAAATTTTATTCCTCTTCAGATTCTTGGGGATTTCGCTTGCATAAAACCTATTCCCAGCTAAATTCGCAACTCAAAAAGATTACTTGTCATCATTTCCGCTCACAATTTTCCATGGCAGCATGATGATAAACAATTATACAAGTTTCGTGAAAAGTGAAGGGTTTCAGTTTCATGTTGAAACGTCAATCAATTTTAAGGGATTTGTGTGTTCATGTTACAGTGCGAATCAACGGGATTCATCTGAACTTGAACATTGGAGATAACTGCATAATAATAACAAAACAATATAAAGCAAAGTCAGTACCGCTTTTGACAGATATCAATAGTTTTCAGTAAAAATCTGACATCATCACTGTCATATGTTCATCAGCATATTATGTAGTGCAAGGGTTTCCTCGTAAATTTAAGTCAACACACATTTATGTGGATATTCCGCTCCAGGATTCGATTTGCAAGATAAATCGAGAATTAAATTATACCTTTTACTTGGCTATGATTTCCGGTCTAGACGTGTCCTCAAATTTCAATTACTTTCCATTTCCTGCGTCTGAATCGCTGAATGAGTCGACACATTTTGTTTAAGGGACTTGTAAAGTGGAGACAATTGCGTTTTTAATTACAGAAATGCAGCAGACGTTTGAGTAGTGCTTAAATACTTCTCTATTAATTTATTGTGTTTTCAGGAGAAAGTGGATGAATGAATAAATAGAGTTATGTATGCAGCAGTTTGCCAACAGATGGCGGCATCACAATTAGGTGGAACTTCAACAGAAACGTATTTGTTGCGCTATAAAATTAAACTAAGGCAAATGGAAACAAGCCGTATTTTTATATTTTAATTGAATAGGCAACACTTTTCGGAAATGCTTCATAATTCTGGCCACATTTCGTTTCTATAATTAGGCGTGGCAGACGTTTGTAAAAGTGCAATCGCTGTTCTTTTTCAGTCTGGGATTGCGGCCCATTTCAACCACTACCAACGTCAATATTAAAACTGACATTGAGGCAACATACTCAATATCTCTAAAAGGAAACTTATGTAGCGCAAAATTCTACGCTTGAATTAAAAAAAAAGGTAATGAAATCGAACTGTCAAAGCCATTCTATCAAAAGTAAACAAATGTGTAAAAATTTAAGAGAAGTATGCGGACGTTGATGAAAAATGATGAAAAGTAAATTTTATTTCCATCAGCAAAAACAAACGTAAATAGAGCTGAATGCAATTTGCGTCTACAGCCGGTAGCTGCGTTCATCAAAATAACGGAAGTATCATTTCCAAATTAAAGTTCTGCGAGAAAAAAAATATTGGAAGCAAAAAGAAAAGCAATTTAAACTTAATTTGTTGCGAAATCTACTGTTGCACAGTTGGTATTTTAAAAACAAATACCAACCTGACGGGTGCTTATTTCTGTTTGGATTGGGTGTGTTTGTTTTGAAAATTCAACTGAAGACCTACAGATGGGCAAAAGAATCATTAAAGTATGCTGATACTGATAAGCATATTTCCGCAACAGAAATTTGAACGTTTCTCAAAACGTGGTCTGCAAGTTTGACAGTGATAAGTTGGGAAACCTTCCCATAACGGATTGCCTTCAAAATATAAGCTTCGTGCTGAATTAGTAGAAGAAAAAAAAAAACTGAATCTTTAAAGAATTGTACATAGTTTCGTGCTTTTCAAGTAAAACATTTCATCAACCATATCTTCAACAGGATTTGAATTGAACGCCCATCTCAGGTATTGCCGAAAAGTGAAAGTCCAAGTGGCGCAGTACCTAGTATGAAAATACGTCATGAGCACATTTAATTATTATGCGACTGTCCACGCTTATAATTTTTTGTGTGTACAATATGTCTACATGAGCTCCATCTAAGACCCTGTTTACGTTTGACTTAGTGCTCGGTCTAACCTTGAGATATTTGCGTCGTCACTAAATCGGAGCAGAAGGAGCAGTTCCTCTTAACACACCAATCGCTTGAACATCTTTTTTCCTACCCATGACTGCTGTCTACTTACATTGAAACAGCTTTTCTGCTAATCCCCAATCCACCACACGTTTCAAATCTTAACTCTGATCGCTGTAAAGCCCTCTGAAAGGGCACTTCAAATATTTCCTTAACTGCAGCAGAGTAATTTCAATATCCTAACCTGGGTAAACAAATCTTTGGATTGGACTCTATCCGCTTCCAATTAGCTGCAGCGCATACTGTTCCGCCTCATTCTATACATAAAACCAACTGGGACCATAAGCTGAACCATAAATTTCAGGATTAGCTTGGTGCTTTCCTCTCTTTTTTGTAAATATCCAGTTGAAAGTGGCATGAAAAATTGCAACGAACCTCCACCACTAGACAAGCTATGAATAAACGCCAAGGTTTATGGTTCTAAAACTGCCACCAACACATAAAGGGATAAAATTAATTTCTGTTCTAAACCATGCGGAAACAGGGCCATCCATCAGGGCTGTCGTAGCAAATTAAAACCACACATCTCATTGAATCTTCGTTTACACAGTTTCCAGTGTTGCTGGCTAGGGAGTGACACATTTGACACATCCCCTTCAACCGTTGCGCACTAACGCGAAGTGAGTTTGTTCTTTATAGTTCCGTAACAAGGTCAACCTGAGAGTGCATATATAAAAAATTGAATTCATATTCAAATGGCGTTCTGTGGAATCATATGCGGGGTTAGAACATGTAAAATTCAAATAATATAATAACGATGTGAAATGAATTCAAATTTATTCAATCAAAACTGTGAATAACGCCAGCACGAGTTTTGTTTTTTTTTTCTACGGGGGAAAGCGATGTAAAGGATTACACGTAGTTTGACGGGTGATCATGATGATACGACCCAACACCGTTTACCAACAGAGAAGTGCCAAAAAAGTATCTCAATCTTTCCTTAACCACTCTTGTTTATCGGCTGGCTCAAATGCCGTAAATGTTAAACGGAGCGCGGTATGAAGAAAAAAAATGGCATTTCACGCCATTTGATGTTTCAAATCCCAGGGAATGCCATCAAATCCTGTCTGAAGTCTATCTTGAGCGATGGTATTAACTTTTCGAGGGATAAAACCACCGCATTACTTTCGTTAAGTGGAATCTTGACATTATTATAATTTCGCCCATTTCTTGTGAGAGGAAAACAAATTTTCTAAAGTGACGGTCATTATTTACCTACACTTGCGCCCCTCGTTGAAAAGCAGCTTAGCTGGTGTAGCTCTCTCGATTTCTCTCGATTTTTACCCTGTTCTTGTTATAGCTTAAATCGCTACTGGGGCAAGGACGAATGCCCTTAATCATACAACTCACGAAAAAGCCATAAAATAAGAGAAGTGATTCATTTGATGGATATTATAAGCAGTCGGTATTCGTATCCTACCATTCAAAGGAAGGATAGAAGAAGAGGTCTCATTTTTCGTGTAATGGTGGATCGTAGATCAAAATATCGATACGAGAGTAACTTTGGGAAAATGATTGATTGAAAATAACTGAAGGGGGACACGTTCATCTTTGGGGGTACATTGGCGAGTGGCTTCTAAGTGAACCGTAAAGTCTATGTGGGAATGGATGTGATGTGGTTTCTTTCAAGTGCAGTGATATATGGTTCTTCAGTGCCCAACAGTTAACGCCTCTATCACGGAGACTTCTGAAATAACGAACGTCGATGGGTGACAAAAGTCGACTAGATTGGTCTGCACTAGATTTACCCCGAACACAAAAACCAGATCGGTCACGTCAGCCACATAATATACGGAATGTCCATTGAGTACTCAGTCACGAAATTCTTAACAAAATTTATCGGCTCTGAAGTAACTCTTCACGTAACCAATCTAGGCCAGTAAGAACTAAAACATATCATTTCAGACAGCTGTCAGACTTAGTCTACTACCTACATTCTTGAACGCCGCCATTTTTTAACTTCAGCTCTTGTCAACATCTCAAATGTCACTAGTCATTAGTAAGTTAGTAATGAAATACAAATGCCTACACCTTCCTTTCAATGGTAAGTCATTAACCCCAGTTCCCGCGTTTATATTGAAGGATATACCTCCGTATTAATAAACCAATGTTCAACAGACGTCAGTTAGCAGAAAACGCAACTGCTCCGCAATCAGGTGATAACTTTTAAGGCTTAGTACGCTGCTCGAGATAAATTTTCGCTCCCATATAAAATTCTCTCCAAAATTTAGCTGAGCTAAATTTAAGCGAACCCATTTAGCTGAGTTGTACTCAAACTTTTGTTTCAGAATGTACTTCATAAATCTGTCAAAATTTAGCGAGCCCATTTAATGGGTCGGCATATTTTCTCAAGATAAATTTTGACTAATCGTTGTGTATTTGTTGTTCTGTTGCGGAAAAGTATGCAAGGATAAGCTTTTTTAATTATTACATGGACGAGGAGAACCTAGAATCAGAAATAGTTGAAATAAGAGAGAATTTAATAAAAAAATTCTAAGAACAGCTGTTTTCTCTGGCACTTATCCACGGCGTACTCTATGTCAAAATTTAGCTAGGACTTTAGCTGATGTTTGGAGAGAAAAGTTGGAGACCAGATAAAATTTAGTTTAGTTCGAGCAATGTACTACGCTTAAACAGTTATTTTTAATATTGAAAATTGAAATAATTTACGTTAAGTAATTTGTACCGAAAGCATTTCAATTATATATTCGTTTCGTTGTAAATATTTGTCACAAAAAAAAAATCTATAGAAAAGAGTCACATTATTTCGCCATGACATCTGCGTTCGCATGCAATTCCCAAAGTCAAATCTACCATACAAATTCCACAAAAGAGTAAACAACGCAAAAGAGTTTTAGCCGAGCAGAACGCACTTCGACGAGCTAAGTTTAAGAAGCATTCTTCTCGGACTGTACATTTCTGCACTATAGTTTTAAATCACGTAATAAATGTGCGACACAAAAACTAAAATCTGACAGATCAAGAAAAAACCTGCACGAATTCGATTCACATTTTTAATTGATGTAAACAAAATGAACAACAACTCGAATATGAGGAGTTGTCTACACTTTTATTCTGCACAAAAGATTAAATGCCCCTGGAGAAAAAAAATTAGGTACTTAGCTCCGTTTGATTTTAGCTCGTTTATTATCAAGGGTATTCTTCATTATGAACTAAAACCGAAAGAGCATTTTGGATGGCTGATCTCTTTCACGTTTTTATCCAAACGTCAAAATAAAACTTGTAGAAACAATTAACAAAAATCAGAGCAGTGTTTTCCACAGAGATTGTGAAGCAGTGTAAAATTCTTACATTTCCGGCAGGAGTTGGATCAGTTGGTAATTTTCCGTTCATGAAGCATTTGGAATTTTCCATTTCGAACGCTAAAAAGTATAAATATATATCAATGACAGGAACAAACGACAAAAATGCATTCACACTTGAACGACGAGTTGCTTTTTCGATTTTTGATGCGCACTTCCAACTGCAAAGGTCTTCGAGCCAATATCATTCAGACTGAATAATCCGGTTTGAAGTTGGTATCAAGAACGCGAATTCTGGTTCTGTGGCAAATTAAATTTGGTCTCCACTTTCAGTTCATGTTCTTTTAATGTTTATTATAAATGTCGGTTCGAAATTCTACTGCGCACCGAATTAATTTGTCTCCCTCCTAATTGCGCATTGACAGTCAGCGAGTGACGCTGCATGATGTCACTACAAATGCTGTTACACATAATACAAGAGACTCGGATTACCTTTTTTAATGATTCATAAAGTAAAAAAATTAGGCGCTTAACACTTTGTTTTTATTAATTTTGGTTTAAAAAAAATTATCCAATCCCCCAAGTGTGCTCGATGCCTTATGATGAATAATGAACGCGCGGTCATTGTGCCCGCAAAAATTAATTGTGGCCGCAAAAAGAATATTTCATACGTCATTACATTAGCATATCTATTCAACACGAATGCTGTCGAATAATAAGTCACAAAATCTAAAAAGATGAATTGATATGTGTATAAAGACTGCTGGCTCACCAACCTTCCCAAAAAACAAAGCAAACAATGAACTCAGTGAATTATGAATCACTTAAACGGAGGCAATTAGTCTGAACCAATTACAAAGACTTTGTAGCACTTTCCGGAAACATCTAAATAGCTCTCTGTTGATTGCTCCCTTTCATTTCAATCAAAGGACACTTGTGGACGGCTTAATGCAGAAAAACGTAACCAAAAGTTTAAAATGGAAACATAAACATTATATAGGAAAAGTTTGCACTCTCTGAACAAAAAGTTCTCGCCCCAGAGCAAAATGCAATTGCCAGCCCTCCACATAGTTCGTTGTGCATAAAATAAAAAATGGAGTAGCATCAGATTCGGATCTTCTGACCTAAGATACTTTTCGAAGCTGTTTTCGAGAAGATAAAGAAGAAATCCTTGTAAACTTTTGCGAAAACTTGCTCATGCCTCACAAATGGATGCAATTTGTAATCGCAGCGCCTAAACAATAACCCAAGAGAGCAATAACAACAAGCACACATCTAGGGCTCGTTTCAATGGGCGTCGGTCGGTATACATTAGTCGATAACTTTAATTAAAGTGTAACCTAGTTATGGCACAGATGGCTCCGTGGAAAAAATGCTCAGCCATTAGGGATTTATGAGTGCGAAATGAGGAAGTTTCGATTATTCACAGGAAGTGGACACACTCATAATGGAAGGATTCTTCGAGTTGATTTCAGTTCCGTTATGGACTATGGGTTGTGTGTCTTTTCTTGCGATCTACCTTCAATAACAAATTATTCGGGTTTTCACTAATTGGATGCAATTATTGTTAAAGGTCGCACTGTCGGGCAAAAATCATTTCCGCTGCAAATAAATTACCAGCAATTCTGTTAATGGGATAATTAATATCCATGGACGTTCTTAACCGTGCCGACAAGGGAATATAATTGGAAAATATACTCGTGGTTCTAGGGCTGACGAAAGTGGAACACCTTTTCAAAATAAATTTTTTGTCCGTCGTTTTTTGAGTGCTTTAAACTAACAGAGTCAAAAGTATTGTCGTAGGAATGTTAGTGAAAAACATTGGGGACGTTCAAGTATCTAGTTTAGGGTGTCTGACAGCTCTCTCACTAAGTGAATCTCGGTTTTGATTGGTCGAAATCGGTCGTGAGAGCAGTTGTTTCAGTTGACGTTTATGGAGGGGTAGCCGACGAATTTAGTCAAGAAATTCGTGACTGAGTACTAAGTTGACAGTTCTCATATGTGGCTGACGTAGAAAACGTGACGTACCCGACCATTCTGGTTTTTGCGTTCAGGTTGCATCTCATCCAGACCAATCTAGTCGACTTAAGATGACTAGATTCTTGAATGCGACCATTGTTACGATTAGGACGCGTCAATTCTTGTACCAGAAAAAACTCAAGGGAACCAATATGACAAATTTCTTTCTTACGTTCCATGGACTGGAAGATTTTTACCACAAGTGCTAGATTAAAGAACGCCACCCTAAAATTATGCAAAGGTTAAGGACTATTCACATGAAAGCGAATTGCGAACAAGTGAATATTTGTAGTTTCTGACACTTCATTCACATGAAAATTTTTTTTAAATCGCAGATAGGTACCCCTCGATTCAGCTTAATTTTTAAAGGTTAAGTTTGAACGAGTTTTTCACTCGTGGACTTTTGGATCGCGACTGTATTATGTGGATTGTGAATAAAGTGTGACAGATGACAGTTCGCGGGCAAGAATTAACTTGTCTTAAGACTGTCGATGAACTAGACTATTTTGCTACTGACATTTTGCACACCCGATTATTTACAAATTCATTAATAGACTTAACTGATTGTCACGAAAAATAATATTTTTTGTATTTCATTGACACGACACGTCAAACATGTAATAACAAAAATCAGCAGAAATCGCTAGATGTCATTTTATTACAATATGCTGCTTGACGTTCCGCTAGGCAATGGACCCAGGGTGTTAGATCATCAAAAACTGTTGTTAAAATAAAAGCTTGCTCCTTGATAGCATTTGAAATCGATACTTAATAAATTTCGTACTACAAGTGACAATTCATCGGGTCTGAAACAATGAAAAATACTCAAAAAGGTGTTATTCGCATTTCGCACTCAAAGTAGATTATAACCCTAAAGGGAACTGATTCTTTTTCCTCCATTTCCACTCCACAGAAATCTAAAGCTTCTGGATAAATGCAATTTTATCCCTTTAGCTTTGCACTTTAACCTTATTTTTGCAACATTACCTCGCTCTGTGTGCTCTTCGCTTCCGACCTTTGCTATTTGGTTGCCTTTTTTCCAATCCAAGTGTCGTCAAAGCATGCTGCAGCACACGTTTGCGAGAAATTCTTTTTAAATCGAGTTTTCGTTACCTCTTCTTGAAATTGAGAAAATTGTGTGCGACATATATTCCTTTTACCTTGGTAACAGGGCAATTTATGCGATTTTATAAATTGTTCACATGGGCTGCAAATTGCATTTTTATTTTTGCTGGCTTACGTGAGTGTGAGTGGTGTCTGCTTATTTTATTGAATTTATATATATGTACTTAAATGCAGTCTTCAATGGAATGCTAAAATTTGCGTGCTTATACTTTAGGAAATGACGTGTGACAAACAAACGGGAAAAGTGGTGATTGTACTGCTTTCAAAAAATCACAATCATTTTGATATTCTGATGTGTTCACTCTTTCGATTGAAATATATATAACAAACCAACAGTGACGTCTGTCAAACTGACAGCTGTAAACAAAAAACATTTGCGACGACCATCAAATTGACACCCTAACTCTTTTGGGGTTTTGTTAAACTTGCATACCCCGCAGATGGATCACTGTCTCATTATTTTTTGTTGCTTCTTGTGCCAAGTCCGCAGATGTCATTTCGGCGAATATATCTATCTATGTGACGTGCAACAGAGTAAGCCGTATTGTTTTAATAGGCTGATTGGGGACGTTCAAGTATCTAACTTAGTAACTCTGACAGCTGTCTGACTTGATGTGGCTCAGTTTTGATTGGTCTAGATCGGTCACATGAACCGCTCTTTCGTTTGACATTTATGAGGGAGTAGCCGACGAATATAGTCAAGAAATTCGTGACTGAGTAGTAAGTTGATAGTTCGCATAAATGTGTCTGATGTCGGAAAAGTGACGTTCCCGACCAATCTAGTTTTTACGTTCAGGCTACTTAAGATAACTAGATTTTCGCTTCTGTCACTGAGAGAGAATTTGTGACGTTTATGGGACATGTTAGAAAAATGAAATTAAGTACGGTACATCCAAGAAAATACAAACATAATCCTTATAACTGCGGCAGTTGTCATCATAAGAGACTGGATCCCCCACTCATCCAGATATCCAAAGGCAATTCTTGACTCTCACATGTGATTAAGGAGCGACAGTACATGAATATTGAAATTCCCCCACCGACCGCTTCGGGCAATAATATTATCTCGTCAACTTAATCAAACGACCCGTCAACGTGTAACTCAATCTCGACTGAATAAATGAATTCCTACCGCCGCCAACCAATTAATTGGCGACGACACAGTCGCAATCATCTGACATCTGAGAAGATTTTCATTTCATGCTTGGAACACGTTATCTAACAGAAACCATTTCTCACCCCCCTCGCCGCACCATTATCAATCACATCCCCATTCGAGGAAAATAAAATAAGAAAGGAAACACACGCGATATCCACAGCCACACGCTACATACCCCCATCGTCGTGTATAGCAATTGCATTTAAATTGTTTTATTAAGAAAAGTCACCGGGCGCGCATACAACATCTGTTCAAGTTGCCCGCTTTCGCCACCACCTTTGACACATGACATCGACATGCCAGCTATTTCTCACAATCTCGGGTGTGGTATGTTAGGGGGCGTGCCGCTATATGTCACATAATCCAAATATGTGCATATTCGGTCTTCGTGGGACTAGCTATAAAAACCAACAAAGCCGCTCCTGTAAAACGTATATGTTTACTTACTACAGACAAATTCGAAGACATTTGGCGAGCTGTTTACATGTGTACGAGTGCTCCACCGGGAATGTGGGTACATTTCTGGAAAATAAACTCAATTTCCTAAAGGAATTTATGGAAAGGTTTATGTGTGGAAGGATTAGTCATGGTTGCACTTAGAAAACTGTTTCAACTTGTCCCACACAAGTTTACTTTTTCGGAACTAAGAAAGAGGCAGAAGGGCTTTTAAACGTTAGAAGGATAATTAAGACAAAATGACATGCTCTCAGGAATACGCTGCTTCAGTGGGTTAAATATTTTCCTTTTCAACGTTTTCCCTTTTAGGTTCTTAGTTTTGTGCAGTTGTATTAATTTTGTTCATGGCATCCTGGTACTAGGACGAAATTTTGGCAGTTTTGTGTTTACTTCCAATTTTGAAGTTTCTATAAATGAAATCACACAATAAGCCGACGCTCGTCAGAAATTTACTGAACTCAATTTGCTGAATTTTATTGAACGCACCCAAATGCCGATGTCATATTTTATCGCTTGTTTTGTTCGCATTGATACGTAAAAGGTGAGTTCAAATCATTTGATTTGACATTTTTTACAGTTTGCATCAAAAGTTGAATGTAAGTCAATTAATGTCATCTACATTGAATTCTATTGACTTTCACAATCAAGTTAAAGCTGTGTGGAAATACACTTTGACTTTTATTTGCTTCACACTTAGCGTTATGTCATCCATCGACATCACGAACTGTCATTTTGTAACACATCCCTTTGAGGGTTTCAAATTATCTAACAACCAAGTGTCAAAACAAAATTTTGTATCGTCACCTCAGTCACGCTTAGCAAATATCCTTTGTTCCAACTCACCAAATTAGCATAAGTTGTCTACTTAAAAGTGCTTATTAAATATAATGACAAACGGCAACTTTGTCTGCGAAATCCCATTAGAGTAAAAAAAAAAAAAAATAACTCTATTAGCTACATCGTCAATCACTTATATTTTTTGTTAGTACACTTTTCAGGAGACCGCTGTAGCTCACGCAGTATGCGGCATAAACAAGGTAGAAAAAAATTCTTCTGTCATAACCACGATATGCATAAAAATGAACTTCACGTCGTTCCCATATTTGCGTACACCGTAAGCACTTCAACGTACTAGCCGCTATATAGCGTTCGCAAAAAAACAATAGGCAGAGAGTATGCTCCACGAACAGGCAGCGCGTATGCAAATTGCAACCCAACTAACGGTCAACGTCTCTATATACGTAAATGCACAATGTTCTGCCACGCAAATATTTGAGCTCCCTCGGAATTGGGGTCAAATGGCTTATGCTGTCACTTTGAGCGAAATCCAATTCATTAATCGCTACGCCGTGTTCGTGATTTCGTTTGACAGTTCTGGATGACATTTGCAATTATGTAATTAACTGCGCATCGATATGTTGTTCTGGTATGGCCAACGAACAACGCCAAATCAAACAGAACTCTGTTGAATGCGATTGCGAATTCGGCCGAAACCAAATCACGCAAGAATTTAATTTTCGCCTCCCTTATAGCTGCGGGAAATCTACAAAATAAACAGTGCACGTAGAAAACAAACAGCACAATAGGGACATTTTGTTTTTGTGTTGTGTTGGTTTGGATCGTTGGGGTACATGCGGTGACGGTCGTTCGCTAGCGCTGGCTATGGGGTGTATTTTCATATAATTGGAATTTATTTTCATTCTTGAGGAGACTGAATAATGGTGGCTGGGTCTTTGAATGCGTTCGAGAGCAACCAGTATACATGAACACGACTTGAGCAGCACGCTAGTCACGTTTTTGCGGTGGTGCGTCTTTTGTTTCATTTGGTTTTTAGAGTTTTTTTTTCAGATCGAGATCGAGAGTTGCGAGGAAACATTTTCGAAAGCGCCAGGCTCAAGCGACTTTTGATAAATGTTTTATTGCCTGGGAGAGATTTCTTTAAAGTGAAGGTAGGTATTGAAATTTATTGTTAAAAGGTGGATACTCATACTCAACCGGGGTTAATGGTCGGCATCCAATAAAGTTGTCACTGACTTGTGGTACGGGAGAGTTGAGTTGTGTTTACATAGTGGTTGGTGGCAATGAATTGGAAAGATGTGGAGGACATGGAGAACATTGAACTTCTGTATAGACAGGGAACTTACAGCAGTCCTATATACATTAACCTGTCATGCCAAATTTTGGTATGCTTGTCAGACGTTTGAGGCAAAACTGACTTTTGCACATTTGTAACCTCACTTCAGCCAGCTGTCAGATATGGTGAAAACAAACGCAAGTAGGTATTTGACGTAAATATCCACGAAAGAAGTTTTATTTTCCAAATTATAATTCTTACACATAAATGCTAACTAAGTAGGTACTCGAGCAGAAATTTCTCGACTCCATTGAAGTCCATTTAAAAAACAGGATCAACTCAGATCAATCGAACGAATGAAAGAGGCTACATTAAAATTATTTATTTTGTTTTAGCATTTCTCTCATTGCACTTTCACCTTAAGTAATCATAGTAAAACTACACCACAACCAACTTCGTTAGTTTTTGAGATAATACATACAGCATTTAATTTTCGCTGTCATACCTTTTACTGTAAAAATAATATTTAATGAGTCGAATCAATTGACACTACTAAGAAATAATGGTGCCAAACTTCCGTCAGGTTTGAAATGACGCAAAAATAATATATTTGTTGCTACCTAGCTGTATGAAAGGAAAATGTTTGACAGCCATGTTAAGATAATGCTCAACCAATACTCTGAGTGACATTACAATCAATTGGACTTAGCTGGCAAGCATACTTTGTATTCTTGTATCCAGCTTGACAGCGGATTGCGCAACTTTATTAAAGGGAAGTATGTTACGTTCTAAATATTTATAAAAAATATTAAATTAGTGTGATGATTTGGCACTACTTGCTGCCAAATTATCACACTTCAATGGCATCGGTGTTACCAGAATCGAATTAATATATACCTTTTAAGCCAGCCCTTCCGACTAGAATATGTTTGGCTAATAATTAAGCCTTGAGCTCGATCTTGAACTACATGAACACCATTTTTTCTGCAGCTGAAATTAATCTGTTGCGGAAAATCCAGTCGTCGTCAAATCTAAATTAACTCTCATTACAACTTGCAACAACAAGCATTACTTGACTTTCCAAGGTCAGACGTGACAAATCAGTTCTCAGTTAACAACTTGCAATGAAATTATTTAAAGTGCCGTCTAATTGAATTATCCGATTGAAATTAATCTCACAAATCCGATGATATATGTACGGCTCTGGATCTGGAGAAACCCACTTAATGAATCGTCGTAAGTATTTTTTTTTTTCTAATTTTTGCGAACGTTGAACTGATTGCTGAACTGAACTCATTAACATTATGAGAACAAATGTCAGATGAAAAAACTTAATTAATTTGAGCACTAATTGAAATGATCGCTTCAGTGGATTTCATTCGAGTACCCATCATATTGCGGATAAAAAAATGCCAACCATAAATTAAGGGAGAAATGGCTTTTTTGTTGCTTTATTTGAATATTGTGAAGTGGTCGCAAATGCACACATGACACGTATGACAGAAAATATTTGTGACAGTTTCATGGGAACTATTTTTGGGAAACAGTTTACTCTCAGTAAAATCGTAACTAGACATTTTTCAAAAAGGGCCGGAAGAGGGAGCAAACGGAAATTTATGTACTGCAGCCTTGCACATATCTCACAGATAAGACACAAATTATACGATCCCTAGCCTACACAAAAATAAATACAACAGCAGATGACCCGAACAGTAGAAGCCAAAATAAAAACACAGTCCAATCTGAAGGGCATCGCAAAATAATGCATTTCCTTTACACCCATTAAACTCAATGGCCGTTCGAATAATTGGACCACACAGACGGCAGAAATTTCACGACCATTGGCAAATTACAGTAATTTCTCAACATGCTACATCAATGTGTGTTCACATATATTTTATCTGCTGTTAAATCGGACCGTCTATGAAATCAATTGCTGCGCTTCATTATCTGCTCGTGGTTCATCCAAATTATCTGCTTCCAGACAAAAATTATATCTGCGCTAATTGAATACTGATGTTGAACCCGCCCAAGACAGGGCTGGCGAACCGCATACCACGCAATTACGATTGCGCAATATTCGCAGTAGGACTGAAATATAATTGCATCGCCGCAGCCGAAATAACTGACCAAACAGCTGGATCATTTGACACAATTGCGGTCGTAATTACCAACAGGATTGCCAACTGCTGGGTGAATAATTGCAAAATCCGATCATCAGTTCGGTAGAATGCCTGCGGCTTGGGCGTTCAAAACAAATGTTTGCAGTTTCCAAATATTTCAAAGGGACTTTGCCCGTCGTCCTTATCCGCATCCACATCCTCTCAACCCTATCGTCATTATTATCAGTTTGCTCCAGTTGTTGCAGTGATAGGTGAATTCCATGCTCATGGCGATGCTCCACACGAATTGCGATGTGTCAGACGGTAGTTGTGAAAAGTAAACCAGGTCAACTTGCTTGTCCGTGCTTTCGTTTGATTCTATTTTTTCACCGAACTAGGAATACATAAATATCGATTCAATTGAACTCAGGCGAAATGGTGTTATGTGGGGGAGTGTCCACAGATGATTTTGATTGTCAGGAGCCCAAGGTGGTTATTATGAATGGATTTCATATCCAGCGTTTTGAAAAAGAAATATATACTTGAAAGGCTATCATAGCAGGTTGCAAGCGATCATTATTAGTGAGGCCTACATGAGAATGACGTTTCCCTTCAGATGACAGCGATATGTGCTCTAGAAAACTAGCTCACAAAATGCAACCCAATGAGTTGTTTGCGATTGCTTCTTGCACTGTCATTTTCTGGCAAGTTAACCTGAATACCAAATGACATTTCTGTTTCTTTTCTCATCTGAAAGCAACAACTAATCAATCCATGAGCGTTACTAATAATGGTACATTTTACAAAGTCTATTGTGACCTACAACATTTGTAGGGCGAAGTTTAAAAATGATTTTTATAAGTTGGGTCGCAATGAATTGATCAGCAAACTTAAAATAATACTTACAAGTAATAATCTTTGTTAACATTTAACTTAAATATTTTTTAGATCACAATGGATGATCTTATTGGACAGAAAAATCTACGTATAAACTTATTAATTTATTGCTTTCCGGTTAAATTTTACGAAATCACAATGGCGAAATATAAATCATGTAATCAAGGTTTGATTTTACCAAATCACAATGGGGAATTTATCCTAATAACAAAATTTATTGTGACCTAAATCATGTTTAAGACTTAGGTTGAAAGGGAAATGACACCATTGCCGAATGAAATGTTATTGGGCCTTATGGCAAATATCTAATTATTTTCAGCCTTCATATTAAACATATTGCAGGTCACAATAGTTTTTTTTATATGGATAAATTCGCCATTGTGAGTTGGTAAAATCAAACCTTGATTCTATGATGATTATAAGTATTTCAAAAAGCTTATTTGGAGTTCGGTGCCACTTAAATGAGTTCAAAATTCTGCAATCCCTACGGAGCTAAAAAAGTTTATTTAAAAAAAAAAAAGGAAGTTAAAACTCACCTCAGTACAAAATCGACATCCGCACTGCGCAAGTACAGTCGCCTCGGTGGGCGGCACATCCACAAGGCACAGCTTGCAGGTGAACTCCTCCATTTCGACGGCAAGTACGGTCCCGCTACCGCTGGACACTATGGCCGGCGATAGCGGGCTTGATCCCGACGACGATGATGAATTCAACGTCGCTGTCGTCACATTCGACGGCGGACTATTGCCGTTGGCACCGGCCGAGCTCTTCCTCGAGCTGCTATTACTGCCGCCATCAACACAATCGTTGCTCTTACTTACGCTACTTCTGCTTAGGTTGCTAAAGTTATTGTTTAGATTATTTGAATTGTTATTAACATTTACGAATCCGCTATTAGCGGTATTCAAGGAATACCGTGAACCGGACGCGGCCAACGATAACAGACTAGAACAACGCGAACACGTAGCGTTCGAGGTCGACAAGCTATTCCGCAGTCGATTGAGCGGTCGGATTTGTTCGATGCCGTTCGCGTTGATGGGACCACCACTATCGGTACCGCCGACACCAGGTGGCGTCCCACTCGCATCCGATACCGGCGAACAGAGCGACGATGTTTGTCGTGTAAGCGCGAGAACGGTTTCGCACTTTCGCATACCCGTGTACTGTACATACGATTGGGACTTTTCCTGATGCAAACTGGCGGCACTGCCTTCACGTCGCAACAGCGGCACCACATTCCACAGCTTTTGTTGGACAGCGGTATTGAGCGATGTGGTGCTTGTGGCCGCAATCTTATCTGGCAGATAGTTTACCAACTCCTGATGATGTCTCAGCGCCAATGGATCAGTGAGAATGACATTCTGATCGGATGGTGTCCGGGTGATGGTTATTTCAGGTGATGGTAGTAGCGGTGGATTGAAGGATAAATCTTTGGAGGGCTTGCGGCCAACTAGGGATTTGAGGAAATTCTCGAAACGCCGCCGCCTCGGCAATGGGCCCCCAGCATGGAGTGAGGCTGCATGAGGGCCCTCAATATCATTCTGTTGGTGGTTGTAGTGATTGTTGATGCCGTTCGCGTTATTGTTGTTGTTGTTGCTGTTGTGTAGCGGATAGGTGGCGTTGGGTGTCAATGGAAGTTGAAGATTTGTTGGCGGTTGCGGAGATGATATGGTACGTCGAACACGAGCGTTAGTATGATGAAGTTGCGGTTGAATGTTTATTTGATTCTTGGAGTCTAACAAAGAGGCGGTCTCATTGTCAGACGATGGCACCTGGCGGCTGGCCGTTTTCTTTGCGTTGGCCAGATTGTGAATCGGTGAGGAGTCCTGCAATGAAAAAAATTAAATTGTCAGTATTAATGCAGATTACAACAACAAAAAAAGTGGTTGTAGACTGGAAAGTACTGCTGGAAGTAATGGGCGCGATCTAGGTGACAGAAAACCAACAAATACTGTTGTGCCGCCGTTGTTTGGGGGAAAGAAAAAGGAGAATAAAGATCCAATGATGATTTGATTTGCTGAAAAATGATTGATAATGAATACATCTTTCTTAAACGATGCGAATGTTAACTTACAAAACCTAAGAACTTCCCTAAACTTGGCAAACCTGTGCGGCAAACAATATCTAATAAATTAATAATATAAACTAACGTTTTCGATATTACTTTTATGGAATCCAAAATGACCTAACCTGGCCGGCAACGTGTTTTACATTGAATCACACTGACATTTCCCTTCGTTAAAATAAAAGAAAGAGACAGTAATAGCTACGTATTCAATTCAGGCAATTAGGTTGCTGCATAAATTCAGGTTATTAGATTACCGCACAAGTTAAGGCTACTAATTTACAAAAGTTATTAGAGGGACTAAGAAAAAATAGGTAGTTCATCGGCTCGATGACAAATACATTTACGCTATTACTGATTGATTGATTCTTCAATTCACAATCGAATAGTTCAAAGAGCAGACTAACTTAAACAATTGGCAGTTAGTGGAACCTATTTTGTAGTGAAATAGCAATACAAATAAATTGTAATCATATTTAGTTCCCAGGCTGGATTTTGCGAAGTCACAATGGCGAAGTTTTCCATCCAAAATTACCCATTGTGACCTGCAAAATATTTATTGCTCAGGTTTTAAATGGCCAAAAATCAGCAGCTGACAAAAATCTATTCTAGAAATAAAATAAATAAATAACAGAAGTTGATAATGTCGAAGTGTTATCATTGGAATACAAAACGTTTTACTCTGGCTTACGTCGCGTTCTTAAAGAATTTTTTTGCAGAAAGTGACCATTTCGCATTTAGATCTACCTACTTCATTACCGACACACCGCAAAACTAATAATTATTTTGAGTATCCAGGCTAAATTTTTCGAACTCACAATGGCGGAATTTTCCATACAAAATTGCAAATTGCATATTGTGACCTACAAAATATTTAGTGCCGAGGTTAAAAATGATCATTAGTAAGGCCCACAGCGTAGAGCTTTCAATTGACTGCAAACAATCAGAAACAAAAAGAAGTACACATTCGCCATCACTTGTGAATGCGAACCGAACAGTGGCAGTGAATTTTTCGATGATTCACTGGTTCACTCGAATGTAGAAAAAGCCCCATTCAAAATCAAGAGTCAATTCTTTTTATATCTTTTACTTATTCGTAGATGCGTGGGCAGTTTAAGAACACAGTTCGCAAAGCGGGAAGACCCGATTTCTTTTTAAATTTCTTTATTTACGTGAATAGATCGACATGGTGGGATGATTCACAATTGCTTGTAGTTAAGTGGGGATTTTTCTATCAATAATTATTGTCAGCCTGCTGTGCAAATCGGCGATTCCGGCGAATCTCATATACAATAATTTTCTCCATTCAATTAAATTTGCATTCGAAAGCAAATTACTGTATTCACAAATGTACGGTTGTGTAGATTTATTTAGAGAACAGTCATACCAACGTTCCGGCCGTAATTACTAGTAATTATACGGGAGTTCATTTGAATATCTCTCCGCGAATGGTGTGCGGTTGAAGTGGCTTTCTCCTTGCGCAGTGAGAGTCGTTTAGTAAATTTCATCGTCACGAAAATTAGATTGCGTAGCCAAATTCAAATGCAATTCATCAAAGTCATCGCAAAGCAAATATAAACTATATGCCAATGGGAAGTGTTCATTTTGGGTCGTATTTGTGGCCGGTAATACCTCTTCAATGAGCAAGTATTAGGTGTGGGTTGGTGGGTTTGTTAGTTAGCACCTAAATTAATAAATTAATTTAATTTACATAGAGCATCGCAGATACATGCGAATAGAATTGCGGTTTTTGTTGGAAGTATGACGTTTGTAATAAAATAAAAATTGGAATGTAGACCCGTCTATGATTAACAGCAGAATAAATGTTCAAGTATATTGATTTTTGACAGCAGCTTCTGACTGTGATATTCGCTTCAAACTGTGTTGTTCGATTGTGAATTGAACCAAAATCGTGAATGCGTTTTATAAATTCTAGCTTCAAAAGGAACAACACTTCAACGCCACTCTCTCATCACGGCCTCACCGAAAATTATACCACAAAAGAGAACCACAACTCACCCTAGAATCCTGCTCCAATTCCTCCTCAAGGGCACTGTAGACTGGAGCGTACCAAGAGTACGCGTGCTGTTTTCTTGTGTTCGCAGCCGTTGTTGTGTTCGTTGTCGGTTTATAGGCTGAATGTTGACCACCACCAGCAGTTCCTGCTGAATAATTCAACGGCAGACTGCGCCGATGATGCTGTGCACGTAGTCCGGCACCGTTCTCCAGATGCTGATGATTGTGATAGCTCCTGTGACTGTAGTGTTGATTGGAGTACTCTCCAGGTGCGCCAATCGACTGTCGATGCTGCGATATGAATGGCTGGCTCTCTAGCGTACAATCATCAGCATAACAACTACCACCTGAGCTGTAGCTATTCGCCCGATGATGCTCCCGCTGGTGATGGTGATGATGGTGATGGTGCTTCTTAGTGGGCACGTCCTTCTTGGTGAATATTAACGAGGCACTATTCTTGTGTAGACAAATCAAACGATCCGGATCGGAGACAGTCGATTCGATGTTTGTCAACAGCGGTTCTGTCTCGGACAGCGGCAAATGATGTTCGCCACTAACTACTGATGAATCATTCGAAGCGAATGACTCGAAGAGTACGTACTTCTCGTCCAGATGATTCACAAAGAAATTCGAGTTCGAATTCGATCGCAGAGTCGTTTGTCGCTGGAGTCGTTTTGTCGTCGACGCTGCTGGGGATCTGGCAAATGCACTATCCGGTGAGACTGGCGGTGATGTACTGAGATCAACGATACGAAACTCGGCTGTCGGCTGGTCGTAGTCCTCGCTGTTGTTGTTGTTGTTGTTATTGCTGCTGCTGGTCGTGTTGGTTGGTGCTGTAGGGCGTTGCTGTTGTTGCTGGTGATTTTCCAAGCGAATTTCTTTCGATTTAAGATTCTGCAGTCCCAGTGGTTGGACCACTTCATTTTTGGCCGAACTCGCTGTCAGCGGTGGACGCATTGTCGCTGTTTACTGTTGACTGTTTCGGGGTTGGATTACGAGATGGCCTAACCAGCAATATTGACGACATCTTGAAGCGACTCTGCAAGGATACGGAATGAAAATCAGTTTCTTGTTTGAGTATTTATTCAATGGGGGTATCGGAAGAGAGGAACACGTCGAAGGAGATTAATGGTTCAAGGAAAACCTTGCAATCTATCAAAGAGTTGGGGCTGTGATTTATGAACGTCATTTATGGTACCCATGTTTGTTATCACGCGTTATTGATGGCAATCTCACAGGCGAGCTATTTTCGAATATGGAAATATTGGGTGATATTGTGGGTGGGATTAAGATATTGGCGAACACACGTGGCGTGAGCTTTTTGTCAGAATGACAAATTGTGCCAACTTTGAAACAAGTTGCAGTGGAGATGGGAGAGAAGTACGAGAAGAAAACAATTTGGCAATTTGTGGAGTGAATCGCTTGCGTTTAAAGACAATTAGGGAGATATTTAGCGACTGCTTCTCTTGATGAAGACGAATTCTCTTTTCTGCATTCAAGTGAAACTAAATGTGGTACCATTCACCCCTTTCCTAGGCCTGAGAAGTATATAAGGATTCGGTAAGCAGTTTTAACGAATCCCCATACAAGCAAACACAGTGGGGGCGCAGCTGTTTCAGATTCCAAAAGAATTGCGCTTTAAATTCGCCAGAACCAATTCCAATAAAAAGGAATTGCAGCAAAAACTGTTGTAGTGTTTACCATGTAATACAAAAATCCGTTCCACCTCTGAATACTTTGCATCGTTTTTTTTCCCACCACCGTTTACAAAACTTCCTTCATGGGAAATATCTTTTGAATAATTTAAGATTTAAATATTCTTCACCACAAATGTAAGTAAATCGATTGGAAACAGAATTCCGCCTCTCAGAACAAAGAATCGAATTCAATCCTAAGCAGTCAGAATAGCGAATAGTAAGTGTAAGGACACCAACTGTCAGAGTAAAAGCTGCTAACTTCCTTTTATTTGTTGGCTCTCTTTTCGCTCTCCATTTGAGAGAAAAAAAAGTCAGCAAAATTCAAAGGAAAAACATAATTTTTCTGAAATGAAGAAATTGAGGAAATTGCACGATAAAAACTGCTTTAATCAGCCTCGAAGCAATCATTGGATAAGGCAAAAGTTCCCCCACCACTGTGACAGATACCACAAGCGATTCTAGGCAAAACAAGAAGTAAGTGCAGAAAAAGGAAATGTAAATCACATCTTTTCTAATAAGGCGAATTTGTAATCTTTTTTTCCGCCGGCTGGAGGCGGATTTCTCAATTTTAAAAGGAAAGTATACGCCATTTTTTTGCGAAATGTCAAATGTCAAATAATCAAAGAAAAAATATTACAACTTATTGGCTTACCATTTTTCAATGTTTCCCGAAAGAAGGACCTTTGATTCAACGAAACGACGAATCCAGATCTGAAACAAACAGAAAATAAACAAATTAATTTCCATCTGTCAACAATTAAGCCTAACCTAACAAAATACACCGCTTTAAAGAGTTTTAATTGTGATCAAATGTTGTCGTAAATTCTAATAACTTGTAATTTATTTACATCGATTAATTTTAATACGCTCACGTTAGAATTCATTTTTGTTCTTCGGTTGCCATCAAAGCGTTCGAAATTAATTAAATCGCAAAATACGTTGGAGCAATTTTCTAAACTAATTGGGTAAAAATTCAATCACGCAGGCAAATCGAAATTCATTTCCAATTCAAATGAGTTGACTTTTCTGAATATAATGTAAATTGCCAAAATAATTATCTCACGGCTGGATTTGTATTAGCGGGAACATGTTGGTGGGTAGCTGTTGATTTATTTTGCTTTGTATAGTCAAATGAGCAATAAAGTAATTAAAAGCGAAAATATTATAAATTTTGATGCTAATCGCTGCTTATAGTTATATTACCCACAGGATATTGTTGTGGTAAACACGAGATTTTGTTTTTCATTTAGCAGTGACATCAGCAATTCGCCGGATAGTATCTTTACAACATCTAGCGGGCATAACAACGAATTGGATTTGGAGTAACTTGGAAATGCAATGCGCGGGCGGTCAGTATGTATTAGATTTTTTCAGCACACTTAAAATTAATTTTTAAAAGTCACAATAGTGTGGCAGCACTGAAAAATAAAAAGTTAATGAAAGAATGTATGAGTAAAGAATGAACGAAGAGACGCGGCAGAACAAATACAACCGTCGCGCAATAAAGACGTGCTAATTACGTGTCGGCCTTTTATTTCATCCAAGTGTCTACTAAAATCTCAGAAGTGGGATAATCCACAACACACCACAGTGAAAAAAAACAAAAACAAACAAAATAACCAAAATCGAGTGTGCTACGAAAGTATATATATATATAATTAAAAAAAAAAAAGTGTAATTAAAGCGTGCAGTAATGTCCGAAATCGAGGACTATAAAAAATATACTGCGTCTCAGCTAAAGGTGTGGCTGGAAAAACTAGGGAAAAAGAAATCGGGTAATAAAAGTGAGCTATTACTGCGGTTGTTGTCAATCCCTGAAGGAGATCGGGGAGAATTTCCAGAGGTACCGGATGACGCCGTTGAAACACAGACGGCAGATGGAGACAACGATGACGACGATGGTGGCGACGAGGCAGCTGCATCGCATACATCGAGCAAAACAAGCGACCTTGATTGTCGACACATGATAAGGGAGATGAAACTGTTGAGAAAGGAAATGGAATTGCAACAAAAAGAGATCGAACTATTAAAACGAGAAAATGAGTGTCTAAAAGCAAAAGAAAATTACGGGCGCTTAATACAAAAAGAAAAAGAGAAAATGATAGAGAAAAAGTGTGATGAAAAAGAGAGCCACGAAACGAACGACGAAGTAGAGCAAAGTGACAAGATAAATACGGTAGAGCAAAGTGACAAGATAAATACAGTGGAGCAATGTGACGAAATGAAAACGATGGGACAAAGTGAAGAAAAAGATGGTCAAAATACAAACTACAAAACAACAATAAATGACTGTTATGAAAATAGTGTCAGTGTGGTGAAAGAACTGGTGTCTGAGTACTCCGGAGAGGAGGACAATTATTCGTTATGGGAGGCTCAGATAATGAATATACGATCATCGTATAAGCTAGATGACCATAAAATGAGAGCATTAATTGCTCTCAAACTTAAAGGAAAAGCCCTCAAATGGTTGCATTCTCGGGCCGACATTGTGGCGATTCCGATAGATACCATTCTTGACGAGATGCGTATGTTCTTTGACAATCGCATCAGTAGGTTGAGAATGCGCCGAGCGTTCGAAACACGAAAGTGGTCACCAGGAGAAGGATTCCAAAGCTACTTCCACGACAAATTGATCCTGGCCAGCAAAGTTGACCTTACCAACGAGGAGCTAGTGGAATATATGATTGAGGGAATATCAGACCAGCAGTTGAGAACGCAAGCAAAAATGCACCGCTTCACTAATAAATGTCAGCTATTGGACGCATTTTCGAACGTATCGTTGCCGAAACAACCGAACACCTGGTCGCGGCCGATAAGCGCTGCGAATGCTGGAAGCAACGAGCAGCGAAATTCCACCAGATGCTTTAATTGCGGCTCATTGGGGCATGTGGCTGCCGAATGCCGTAAACCAAAGAGGGAATTTGGAGCCTGCCACGCATGTGGCCAAGTCGGACACTACGCAGTTGATTGCGTAAATTACAAGAAGAGGAATACAACAGTGCATCACGTGGACGACAAGGACGACGATTCGTTTGTAAGGAATTTATATGTATATTTTAATTCAAATAACTTTAATAATTTAACTTTGTTAGAATGCCTAATTGACACGGGAAGCCCCATCACTCTCATCCGTCGGAAGTTTGTACCGGATACTATAAGAATTAAAGATGTAAATGTAATGAATTACTATGGTTTAAATAAATCGAAACTGACTATTTTTGGTTCAGTTGAAATAAAAGTTAATTTTGAAAAAGAGGATGTTTTTTTAAATGCGATGATAGTATCGGATGAGACGATGGCGTTCCCCGTCGTTTTAGGAAGAGATTTTTTGATAAAAACAGAGATGTGCTTGAGGAGAAAAAAAACAAATAGTAAAAATGTCAATGTTATAACAAACAAAGAGAGACAAAATTGTAATATCCAAAATGAGAATGACGGTGTTGATGCCTTTGAAAAAGAAACATGTAGATTTAATTCAATAACAGTTGTGCAAGACAAAGTAGAGTTAAATGTAAATGAAAGTCTAAGCTATGAAGTCAAAGAACAGTTAAAGAGTTTGTTTGAAAGAAGTTATGTAAACTGTAAGCGTCCACGATTGCACAACGTTAAGTACGAAATGAAATTAGTACTGAACCACGAAAAGCCCTTCCATTATACCCCGAGGAGATTGTCATATTTTGAGAGAGGTAGATTACAAGAAATAATAGAGGATCTGTTAGCTAAAGAGGTCATAAGAACTAGCGATTCGGAGTACGCGTCACCAATTGTGTTCGTGAAAAAAAAGACAGGTGAATTACGTTTTTGTGTCGACTATAGATCTCTAAACAATCTTACGATGAGGGACAATTATCCTTTACCTTTAATAGATGATCTGTTAGATAGACTGGCGAATAAAAGTATATTTACGTTGCTGGATCTAAAAAATGCTTTTTACCATGTATATATGAATGAAGATTCGATCAAGTACACTTCATTTGTGACACCAACGGGTCAATACGAATTTTTGAGAATGCCATTTGGCCTAAAAAATGCTCCGTCGACCTTTCAACGGTACATAAATAAAATCTTTAGCGATCTTATCGATGCTGGTAAAATGACAGTTTATATGGATGATATAATGGTGGCGACGTCCACTGTGGGTGAACATTTAAACATACTCGAAGAAGTGTTAGGTAGATTAGCCGAAAACAACCTTGAGCTAAGATTGGATAAGTGCAAATTCATGCAATCCGAGGTTAAGTATTTAGGATATACGGTATCAGGGAGTGGCATCCGTCCAGATGACAAGGGGATTAAATCCATAATTGACTTTCCAGTGCCACAGAATGCTAAGTCCGTTCATAGTTTCTTAGGACTGTGTTCCTACTTTAGAAGATTTGTTAAAGACTTCTCGCTCATTGCTCAGCCACTTTACAATTTGATTAGGAAAACTACGGAATTTTGCTTCGGTGAGAAAGAATTGAGCTGCTTCCAAAATCTCAAGCAGAAACTGGTGGAAGCTCCTATCTTATCGATTTACGACCCGCGAGACGAGACCGAATTACATTGCGATGCGAGTTCCATAGGTTACGGGGCAATATTAATGCAGCGAAAAGCAGATGGAAGGTTCCATCCAATATTCTATTTTTCCAAACGTACGACTGAGTGTGAGTCAAAATACCATAGCTTTGAGCTAGAAACACTCGCGATTATATACGCCTTGGAGAGATTCAGGATATATTTACAAGGGTTACGATTCAAAATTGTAACTGACTGCAATTCGTTAACGTTAACAATGAATAAGAAGGAGATAAATCCTCGAATTGCTCGTTGGGTTTTGCAATTGCAGAATTATGACTATGTTCTTGAACATCGAAATGGGGAGAAAATGCAACACGTCGATGCGCTAAGTCGTGCTACCAACGTATTGGTGTTAGAGGAAAATACTTTCGAGCAAAATCTTTCGATTTGTCAGAATAGGGATCAAGGTATACGTACCATTCGAAAGCAATTAGAAGAGTCAGAATGTAAGCTTTATGAGATGCGCAATGGATTGGTTTATAGAAAAGCGAAGGGGAGCATTCTTTTCTACGTACCAGCAGACATGGAATCTCGAGTGCTGAGTAAGTATCACGACGAGTTAGGGCACATAGGGCGCGACAAGATGGTGGAAGCGATAACAAAAACGTATTGGTTCCCGAAGATGAGGAAAAAAATAGGTAATTATATTGAAAACTGCTTCAGGTGTATAGCGTTCTCTCCAAAAAGTGGCAAGAGGGAAGGGATGTTGAACAGCATACCAAAGGGAGAAGCACCGTTTGAGACGATCCATATAGACCATTACGGCCCTCTTTCCATGCCTAACTCAAAAAAGAAGCATGTTTTATTAGTAGTTGACGCGTTTACAAAATTCGTGAAATTATACCCAGTGCAAACCACAAGCACTCGTGAGGCGATAATTCATTTGAAATCATATTTTCACACGTATAGCCGGCCGAAGGTTTTAGTGTCCGATAGAGGTAGCTGTTTTACCTCCAGCGACTTCCAAATATTTCTCGAAGCAAATAATATACGACATGTTAAGATAGCGACTGGATCGCCGCAAGCAAACGGGCAAGTCGAAAGGATCAATAGAAGTATCGGTCCGATGTTGGCTAAATTGAGCAGCGGGGATCCCGCCGCGAGTTTGGATAAGGCGATGCCCCAAATAGAATTTTCCATGAATAACACGATTCACCGTGCCACGGGTACGACGCCAAGTCAGCTTCTTTTCGGGGTAGATCAACGGGGAAAAGTCGTTGATTTTCTCGGTGAACGACTAAAAACGGAGGAGGAAAAGCCGGGGGAAAGAGACGTCTACAATCTAAGGACTAGGGCCGTTGAGAAGCAGCGGGAATTACAGAGATACAATAAAGAGCTTGTCGACAGAGGTCGCAGGGTAGCCAGGAATTATGTTATAGGAGACTACGTTATGGTTAAGAACTTTGTCACCACCCCCGGAGCTTCGAGGAAGCTCGCGCCAAAGTTTAAGGGACCCTATAGAGTAGAAAAAGTGTTAGGCAATGACCGCTACCTAGTAAGGGATGTCGAGGGGCATCAGGTGACTCAGATTCCCTACGAGGGTATATGGGAAGTGGCTAATATGAAACCGTGGTATAGTTCAGGTGCAACCGGGTAATCGGGACGATTACGGGTCAGGCTGGCCGAGTTGTGGCAGCACTGAAAAATAAAAAGTTAACAAAAGAATGTATGAGTAAAGAATGAACGAAGAGACGCGGCAGAACAAATACAACCGTCGCGCAATAAAGACGTGCTAATTACGTGTCGGCCTTTTATTTCATCCAAGTGTCTACTAAAATAGCTTGTTTTATAAAACAACCAAAAGCAGATCTTCGGAAATCACACGCAAACAAAAAAAGAAAGAAAGCAGCACCTTTTGTCAAGATTGCAGAATTTTATATATTTATATCAAACAATTTGGTCTTCAAAAAAATATTTGAATTTTGTAAAAATTCACGACATAAAACCAGGGTTGCCAGCCATATTGAATTTACAACTGCCCTATGTCCTCGATAACCTCACGTTGAGGATGGAGAGGCTTCTCAACAATAACTCTTGGGTTTTCCGAGCCCCCGATGCGACAATTTTGCTTGTTGACGTAGCCACTGAGGTGGAAATGGTCCTCATCAGTCAGGATGATTTTTCGATGGAATTCTGGAATTCAAATGCATGAATTTCAAGGACCCAATCAGCAAAGACGCGACATTTTTTCACCATTTGTAGTCAATTTTAATAATTTCAAGACGTTGTTGAAGCGTGTATCGTTCCATTTTTAGTAATGGCGCAGTTTCTACTTATCAAATGTAAGAGAATAAGAGCTTCAAAACTGACAGCTACCGAAATAGCGGGTCATTCACAATAATACCTCTTATTGAAAATCCCTTTAGAAGTGAATTTCAAACAGATAAGTTGGATAAGATTACTGAGCCCAATTTTCTAGAAGGATGTCATGATACCACTAGAAAACTTCTTTAAGCGCTATTAACTTTCAAACTTATAACGCTTTAACAAAAAAGTTCTAGGAGAACGTATGTGAATCAATATAAACAGTTCAAAGAGCTTTATTACAAATGCTTGCATACATGTAGGCTGTCAATCTGAATTATTTAATCCATCATTTGTCCACTTTAGTTTGCTTTGCTGACAGAAATGTCAGGAACTGACTAACCTATTTGTTCCTCAGTTGCAAATAGTACTTAATTAACTTCAATCGTATTTTTATACCCTCCACAGGAAGGTATATTCACTTTGTCATTACATTTGTAACGCCAAGAAGGAGTCACCGGAGACCTCCATAAAGTACATATATTCTGAATCAGGATCATATTCTGAATCGATTTAGCCATGTCCATCTGTCTGTCTGTCTGTCTCTCTGTTGAAAGCACGATAACGCCCAAAGGAATTGACATAGGCGAATAAAATTTTGTGAGAGGACTTACTTTCATCGTCGTTAGGTTGGTATTAAAATTGGGCTATGTCGGTCAAGTAGTTCTGGTACCTCACATACAAAACCAATTTTGCATGACTTGTATGCAGTGGAGGGTTTCAAAGCATCGGCCAGGCCAATGATAACACTTTTACTTGTTATATTCGAAACCGTGCATAACGCTGATAACAATTATGCATGCTCCATTTAACAGCGATCTTGAATCGAGAAAAAGTCCCATCGAAACCAATGCGTACTTTCAGGGTTAAGAACATTTTTGGACACTTATTTTCTGTTGGCAATTTTTTAACCATAGATTACAGATACAAAGCGTTTCGTGGCAGTTTTGTCGTGTGATAATTGTGGCTAATTTTCGGAACTTTTGCTGGGAAGTTTTCTCATGCGATTTCTTGACATTTTTCTGTTCCGAATCGAGTTCGAAAATTTTTAAGAATACTGTACAAGGATATTATTAAAGTGTATTGTTCTTGAAGCTCTCTTCAGTTTGAACTTGTTTGTTAAACTGATTTTGTATTTTTAATATTTTCTTACGATAGGTCGAGGTCTGTTTTAAACAGGGATTCTTTTTTTCAGACTGCGCCTTTACGTAGACATACTTTTTGAAAGTATTAAATTAAAACTGTCTTCTCATCACAAAGACCAACACCCACGCACCCAAAATTCGAATGCAACCCACCTGAATCCTAAGTTCCTCCTTTATGCGAAAACTTAACTTTTATTTAAATGTCCTGCATGTACTTGCAGCTGACACCTTCTGCATGAATAGTTGAACTAAAAAGCGCTTCATTATCCAGAATGCATCCACATATAGGCAAACACCTTTTAGATGGAACCCCGTGCATCTGTTCAACTTGAACCGCTCTGTGGAGCATCCTTTTGTTTTTCGCCTCAAACAAATCTGCATTTTTTATTCAAAACAGACTCATTTGTGTTCGGGCCATCAGAGCCATCGGGCCTTAGCACTCCGTCAATTTAGCGCGACTTTGTGTGTGCGCTGCGCCTAATTGGATGGATGCGATCCATATAACTCACCTGTCGACTATCATTCCTGTGCATGTGTGTGTGTATTGTGTACTGCAACATTTCAATGCAAACAATTTTCCTTTTGTTGCATATGCGCCCGTACTTTGTATCCTGCTAATTGGAGTGGATGTGTTGTCGTCTTTTGATCTCGAAAACACCCTCGTGACATGTCAATGGGGCAGATGCTGCCGCCGCCCCTACAGTTACGTCCCGATTTTGTGCATATAGATGCAATTGAATCCACCTCCTTTTCATCCATATGGATCTTAATTAAGTTTTAATTCGTTCGCCCCATTCTCTCGCTGAAGCTCGTAAAGTGTGTGCGATTAAGCGAGCTCCTATCTCCTATCTCCTATGTCGTGGATAAGGCGAATCGAAAAGACTCCCTCTACCGAGCACTGAGAGCGGTCTTATGTTCAAATCCCCAATGTGACATCCATTCGCGTGTACTTAGGCGAATTAAAATCATTTCAAGTGGAAGGCGATACTCTTGCAAATGTGGATTGGATATGTTCTAGGTTCCTTTACGGACGGATGAATTTCGAATCAGATACTTGTATGATGGAGCTGTACATATATGCTGACGTGGCGTTGGGTGTTACTACGAATAGATATATGCGAAAGGTTTAAAGTTGTATGAGCGAGGGCGCTTTGAAATTTAGTGGAGTCTCGTGGCCAGACTGTTATTGGATATTTGTCGTTTGGTATTTCTGCCGACAGATGGAATTTTGAGGGGAAAAGCTGTTTTTGTTTAAAGTGTGGTTAGGCTGATACAGGTCAACTAGAATCAATTATTTTTTTTGCATTTTGAAATTCGTAATCACTCAACAGGGTTGGCATTTTTTCTTATAAAGGTACGAGTATATCTGGCTGAACCTCTTTATTTAAACATCGCTCCGTTCCTTCACCTTTTACCTTATGTAACTCCCTTGGAGATAAATACAACCGCATCCGGACTAATTATCTGTATAAACACTCCTCATTCACGCGACGATTTTAATTAAAAGTGAATCATTACGGTTCCATTAAAAAAAGTAATAAAACAAAAAATTATGCATTTCTTACTGATTGTCATACTTAACGGGTGCAGAGTACCAGTAATTAATTTTGAGGAAAAAAAATATGTCTGACCTGCAGTAAACACGGTTTGTTTTTAATACTCATTAACTTTATCGTAAACACAATTTCTTTTTGTTTGTAATTTCTAATTGATTGTGGGTGTAATTAGACGCCATAGAAACTACAAACTTACACAACAACACAACAATCAAGGCTGTGGGAAAAAAATATTGCGCAACTTCGTTCGAAATGTGTTGCACAATACAAAGCCCGACGGTGATTTAAGGTCATAAATAATAAGGCTACAACCTGCAGTTGATTGTTGCTTACTGTCCATAGCAATTGAATGTTAATTTTAAACAGAAACTATTTGAAATAGTGTTTTCCGCAATAGTTTCTATAAATATGTGAGCAGTGCCTATAATTTGTTTGTAATTATTCAATTTACAATTAAAAGAGTTATTTTGAAGTCTTACAAGTTCTGTCAAATGGAGCAATGAAATATTTTACCGTCTGTCAGTTGCATAAAATATTTACTTTCGGGAAATCAATCATTGTAGTCTAGAAGGGTTGAGAAAAAACTCGAATTTGGCAGCACAGATTTATGACATCTAGTACTTTATTTCCCCCACAATAAAACCGCATTTTCAACATCACGTACGTGCATTTTTGCACGAGACAAAATAAAGAGATCCGTTTGTCCGCAATTAATGTCAGCAAAGGCGTAAGAATGAAATCACAAATCGAACGCCTAAAGTGTCATGGATGTTCTACCCATAATTTTAGATGGGTAAAACGGAAATAAACACAAGTTTCGGCGACCAACAATTCCATTTCACATTTTAAACGTGTGAAATGAGAGTGGGAATAATTTTTTAGTAAATAAAGCCAATCAGTTATACGGCATAAATAAGTAATTTTTCGTTCATCACTTCCGGAGGCAATTTCTTTTCATAGGAAAGCGAAATTTCGAAAGATTTCGCTCTAAAAAAAACAACATGCTGAAGTTTTCCATAATTCCCACCACGTAAACAAGATGGCCGATCAAAATACGTGTCACTTATTTTTGCGTGTTAGGTAATGCTGCCCTTTTTCTGTCAGACGGGTATTTTGTCCTGGGCATCGCTTTAATCTTTCGTGCTAAAAATGTGTGTTGTTGTAAATGTCACATAAATGCAAAACAAACTTTCCAATAAAATAAATTGTCATACAGCTTCCGGGGTAAGGTAGTTTTGATAGAAAAAAAGCGTACTACTTGAAAGTAACAGCGTAAATTTAGACTAACGTCTAAAAACGAATTAAATGTTTGATTCCGCCCACCAAAACTTTCTAAAAGATTGTTCCTTTTAGCCAGAAACCTCCCTCCCTCACTTTTGGACCTAAACTAATATTGACGATGTGCCTATAATAATAATAATTTGTTTTACGCATTTAATCAAGACATGTAGGTACATTGCAGCGAACCCCTCAATTATCTGTCAAATTAAATTGAAAATAAGTGTTATCCGGCTGTCACAACCCCTATCACAGAGTTAAATGCAAATCCACTTATCCGAATACCCTAAAAAAAAAACTCGTGAAATTTGTTCGAGTCCAACTGTCAGCATATCGGTTTGACAGCCGTCATCTACTGTCAACACCTTACACATAACCTCAAATCAATTCGCCTACTCTGTCTTAAATTGATGTCAGCACGACTTGGGCATTTTCCTGTTACCGGAAGTAGCTACATAAGTTGACAGATGCCACAGTGAGTGGTGCCCTGGATATAAAATCAATATAGAAAACAATTTAAAGTTTGGTTGAAACTTCTTAGATGGGTATCCCTTGTGAGTACACAAATTATTGAGAAAACATAGTTCGAATATCCGCGACGGTGTCCAGGAATATTGGCAGTAAAAATATTCATCCACTGCTGTACCGTTTATTTTGTTTCCTCTTGGCTCCCCTGTTCATGGCAATAAAAACAGGGGAACGATGAATTTGAAATAGCAGCTTGTATAGTTTGTCTTTCAGCAGGACGACAAAGGATGCAGGTGGTGAAACTTTTCCATGAATATACACACACGGCAGCAAAAACGTTTTGCATAATGATACAGAAGCGACATTTATATGGATAAACAGAGAGGATATACCTGGCCCAGAAAAAGGATAACAAAGAACCACAAAATGAGGTCATTTGCTTCAAAAAAAAATATAAAACTGCATAAACAGTGCTTCCTCCCACTTGCCGGGGTACGCAGTGCACTGCTCAGTGCTCATATCTAACCGAACGGATGATATGAATTCCGGGGGGGGGGGGGGGCTAGAAAAACCGATTTCAATGGAAATCCATGTGTGCTTCTGCTTCAGCATCACGGGTGTTTTGGGCGACTTGTCTACGGTGGGGCGAATAAAAAGGATTATTACGAGTACACCTTTTTGTTCTTAAGCCGAAGTGACATGATTTAGTGAGAGACATATTGCGGTAGTAGAGCGGGGCCGAAATAGGATGTGGCTGCTGCTTCTCACATGAGAGATGGTCCTCTTCCTCTATTTCAAATAAGTACATACATTTTTTTTTTGTATTTGACTTCTCAGAAGTGGCATGTGTGTACGTGGACGGAATGTGTTTTCAGAAAGTCGGTGACTCTGCTCAAAGGAAACTGTAGAGGGGGGGACGAAAAAGTGATAAAAATTTATTACACTTCCAGCTAAGCTGGATCGCAAGTGGTTTTCTTTTTTTGGTTTCTATGGGATGTAGATGGGTGAAAGTCGAGAATAAATTTATGCTTTCCTTTAAGTGGTTTCGTTTGATATTAAAAGGCTGACGTTAAGACTGGGGATGTTTTTTTTTCTTGTTGTTTGTTTCTCTAAGAGAATATTGAAGGTTGAAACTACAGCTGCATTTTGTATGTGGTGCAGAGGTTGTATCTATAAAGGTACTTGTCGTGCTTGGAAAATTTGCATAAAGAAAATGGCGGCAGGTATCTTTTAACTTATTGGCGGCAGAGTCGCAACAGTGTCGGTCAAACAGGTTCAAGACAGATCGAACATGTGTTGATCATAAGTCGAACATGTTTGAATGGAACTATTGCTGTTAACGGGAAAGTCTTCGTTGGAGGAGTCTCTGATTGTCTAAAACTCAGTTGATATGATTGTGGTGGCAGCAATGTCATCTTTGATTTAATTGTCGGTAACACAGTTTCTGTGCTGTCTTTTATTTTGCTGACGGATACTGAACGAGTTCCAAATTCAACGGCGTTGCGTTTATTTTTGACAGTGGGATCTCTGACAAGGTAGGTTGCGATTGGGAAAGGTCCTTATACCTTCAACTTTTTGGTGGATGTTTGGCAAGTTTGACCTTTTCCTTTTGAGAGGACGTTTGGAGTTTGACTTTCGATGACATAGATTATAATCTGCGGTTATTATTTGTCGGTAGATATATGTCAAGTTACCAAGCGTTGTTTCTCATTACCTCTTTGCCAGCTATGGTACAGCTTCCTGCTTTTTGAAGCACGCTCACTTGAATCAGCCTACGGCCCTAGGAAGATTTACTACATGCAAGCTAGTTATTTTCACCGCAAAATGACGAGCATTCCACAATCTTCATAAAGTCGGCATTTCTCCCCAAGTGGAACCAACCAAACTTAATGACGAGCGCGCTATTCGGACATCTCCCCCAAAATAGAATGTATAATACACACCAGAAATTCCGGAACTACATTCCCGACGATAAACTTAACCGTTGGAACATTTCCCAAATCAATTTGCCTTCAGTTTTCTTCATTATTTCCTATTGTTATGGTTATTGCCTTCGCTAGCCTACTTGCACACCCAATATCTGCTTATTCCCTTTTTTATGGCGGACGTATATTTCATTAGCACCACCAAAAGTAAGCGGGGTCATTAGGTTCCTTTGAAAATGGACCAACCATACACCACAGAAGTGCTTCCGTCAAAGAAAACTCAATAGATTTTCGTAATTTATATATTTGCTTTCCTCGGTCGCTGGAGGATCCCTTCTGTTTTTGGGGTGCTAATAGAGAAGAAGCATTTCCCTGGAAACCCCCCCACCATACCCAGTGCCATTAAAATCTCATTACAGCCGGCGTGAAATCCTTTTTATTATGCCCCAGCACACATTCTACGCGTGATGGGCATCGTACATTCTGCCATCTTTAAGAGGCTTTGCAGTGAAACACACGCACACATGCGAACTGGCAGCCATCAGAAGAAGGACACAAGACAGAAGCTTAATTTGCACACGACGACGACGACAACACATCCGGGTGCCATGTCGTTGTAGCTCTTGAGACTATACGGGGAGTTGTCATCGCCCGATGAGCCGCAGAGCACTAGAGTGCCGTATATAACACCAACACGCTGTTGTTGCGAATGTAAATAAATAATAATTTGTGCAGTGGAATTAACAAACTACCTACTTCCATGTCGTCAGTAAGAACTGGGGCGCCCTCACCCTGGGTGCCTTGACGGGCGTCTTGACTTGGGGGCTGTTGCTATCTATAGACAGCCCTTATGCCAAATTATCACTCGTATTCTGGACGAGACGAATGTTTGCCTTCCTTATTCTTACACCCTGCGAGCGTATGCGCAACTAGAGATTTGAGAGATAAAGACGACTGCAACGGACACGACAGGGTATACTATAATGAATTTCTCTGCAGCATCTGTATGTGTTCTTAGGGTGCACTGAAAATGGTGGGTGCGGGTGTACGAGCAGCTCGTGCATCTGACGGGGATTTGTGTTCGTGCTTGTTTGGTGTTTATTCAATTTTGCAAATGCTAAGTTGTGTGTGATTTTTGCTTGTTTAACCTCCGGTGGCGGTGCATTTAGATAAGTTGTCGCATCGTTAAGAAAATGATCAGCATCGCATTCATGTTGTGCAATCCAAGCTTCATGGGATGCACTCAATTTAGCTAAATGGCAGATCAGTGTCTAATTGAAGTGATGGAGTATTGGGTGAAGTTTTGCGGGTGGTTTTCGTCTTGGGAGGTGCAAATTTTAATTCCTCCGCTCGGCCGTAGATGTCGCTGGCATTTTTAGATGCATGCGGGTGAGTTTTAGTGTGCTTAAAAAAACCCTGAATGTAACTTCTTATACTAGAACATACATTCTGACATCTATGAGAATGAAATTGTCGATTTCTAAGAAAAATCTACTACTGTACTGTGTAATATTCAACAGTTACCTAGATAAAAAAGACAAGTTTAAGCATTCATTGTTCGGGCGATTTATTCTCAAACTTATAACTGTCATGCAAAAGTTTGGCAACATTTGTAGGTCTCTAAGCTTTGGGTTAAGACTTAATGAAGATATAACAAAATAAACAAACGCAGAAATGAGTTGCTGAACAAAATTTGAATATGTACTAGCAAAGGACCATTTATGAACAAAAATCCGTTGATAGCTTCTCTGGAACCACTTGGGGAATACGTAAAATTTTCAAGTGAACCTTTCTCGATTGCAGAAAGCGTGGGTTAGAAACGTTTTACTAACGTTCTTCTGTTTCAAATTAATGTCAAAAAATAATAACAAATAGGGTAACAGCCGAAAAAAACAAGCAAATGTTTCGGGAATGGAAAAAAAATTGTGCACGGCGAATTGCCCTTAAAACTTTAAATCTTTAAGCAATTCGTTAGAAAAAATCTGGTGAGGAAATAGAAGTCTAATTTTAAATATTTATATTTATAACTACAACCAAAGTCAGCGTTGTTCTTCTCCTCGGAAATATTGATAAACACTGCTTCAGAGACGAACTGAAAAGCGCTGCACAACAAACATCTTTTCTATATCCGACCGTCTGAAGAATTCCTTAAAATAGTCGGAAACTTTAAAGTTTATTACATTATTTCCAAGACAAAACAATAAAAAAATAGTAAAAGTACTAAACAAAGTTCTAAACTCGCAAAAAAAACACGCAAAGCTCGAACCACCATCAAGAGGTAGAAATTTGTTATTTCATGGAACTGACTAAACTGATTCCCCGCACTGTACTCGCTGCGAATGCCATCAACAACTTTGTCATTAATGCTCAATAAATAGTCTATTCAAGTGCGAACGCATGTACGTACTTGCCATACAGTGGCGTTGGCCAGAACTCCTATTGAAAATTGATTTTCAGTGGAACTACTGGGCGTATACGTAACATTTCCAGCTAAAGTACCTTCGGTTTTATGTTGCAATAGAAATTAATTTGTGGACTCTAATAGGGTTTATCACTGCAATTTGATTGGCACATAAAAGCCGTATTACACGTGTGTGTTAATATTTTGGAATTATTTTGTGGACGCTATAAGCCCAAGGGCACCAAACTTTGAAATGTCATAATAGAGACCATGCTAATGAATTTATTTACGCGCTGGGCAAAATGTGTTGATTGCACAAACTTTTGTGATTTCTGTCAAAGATGAAATGAATTTTTATAGCTTTTCGTCGCAAGTGAAGTGAACTACTGTATTTAAAAATTAGGAGTTATAGAGTCGCGGTTAGATCAAGTTAGGGACTGAGGAGGCTTAAGTCGGAAGGGTATTTAGATATTCAGATAGATGAGAGGTTAGCTGTGGCACAGTTTGAATGGTGAACTTTCTTAGGTAGCACTCGTAAAGGTACCATTAAAATTGAAAGAAGACAAAAAACTTACAGTCGAGTTTCATTGATGTATTGTTTTGACTGATCAGCAGTTTGCTTTGCAATTTCTAAACTATATTTAGAGCCGCCTTGTACCAATCGAATCTGAATCAGTCAGACTCATAAATAATGAATAATAAACAGTGAATGCGACTCACCAAGCCTGAACCAAGGGGTGAATAACTCACGCACGTTTGTTGTCAAAGCGGAAGCTAATTCTATAGAACTGCAAAAGAACTAAATACAGCTACCTTTTTCGCGAAGGTATTTCCCATCATTATTGACAATTTTGTACGTACCTTCAAGAGGTTATGAATTTCCTTCAATAAATATCGCACAGCATGATCGAAATAGGTACACAAAATATGAAAGCCTGCATACATTCAGGCGGATTCAAAACAAGTAACTCGATAGTTTTATTTGCCCACTTTGCTGAGAGTCACAATTGATTTTAAATTCTCCAGTTGGTTCTAAAATTGGCCAAACTGCACAGCATGAGCTGCAATTTCCAGCGCGCACGCAAAATATCGAAACATTACACAAAATATGGAAACTTATATAATTTAACACAAATCGTTGCATACATTCAGGCGGATTCAAAACAAGTAACTCGATAGTTTTATTGATATCATTTCTCTAGTCACAATTGTGATTTGAAAATTTTCCAGTGAGTTCTAAAATTGACCGCACCGGTCTTCAAAATGATTTTATCTGCCTCAATTACACCAAGTGACTTTGAAAACAGCTCCCATAATTGGGCATCATCTCAATTTGTCTCGAAATAGACCCATCTACCCCGAATCGCATTACCATGTCTTCTTTACCAAGCCCTATCACTCAATCGCAATGCAAACGCGGGTATTCCCAATTCCCCTTGTGATGCCAAAAACAGCTCTGGCACGTTCTCAAAAAAAAAAAGGAAGCGCTTCTCAAGTAGTTTTTGGCAAAATCACGTTCCATCAATCAATCTCGTTGTTGTCCATCGCGAACGACATGGACGAAGTAAACCAGACAAGATATAGTACATATTCACTTTCATACATCACGAGCTTATAACTTATTCATTAGATTGATAGATTCGAGTTGGCTCATCTATAAATAATATCACGTGACAAGTGATTTTTGTTTTCCTCTTGCCAGATGCCAAACAGAATTTGACTTTTCCCTTAGCCGAGGGTCATAAATTTATTAAGTCCACAGTTAATAGCCGGTCATAATTCCTTGATATTAACTGCAAAGACACACACATTATCCTTACGCGGAGGTCTTTCCCTTAAGAAGTGCCTTGGTGACACTTAAAAGCGTCGAGGGCTAACACACCCAAATGCGAGGCCTATTACATTTCCAATTATCTAGCGTATTTCCTTCGAGTTTTCTTTTATAGCCGTTGATTTTGTTTATGGATCCTTGAAAAATTCGTATCGTTAAAAATATATACGACTGGGACATCGATCCAAGTTAATAAATTGACAACATTAATAATAAATTTGGGATACTTGGATAGATGAACATATTTGTAGCATCTTTGCTGCTATTACCCTTCGTCAACTTGAAGAAGGCGAATTTTCCACTTCAATAAAACTTCAAAAGTTTTTTTTTTTGAGGCTAAAACTCGCCTCTAATTCAACCTAAACCGGACATACACTGCAATACTATGTGTGGATGTGAAAATCCCTTCGTAATCCTTTGGGTGAAGCGAGCTTTCGCCTAAATTGGACTAGCATTTTCGAACATCTACCATTCGTTTTCACAGGAGAACTTAGATCCCCAAGAATGCAATAATATCACAGCAATTGTAGTACTTCCGGGGGAGTGAGTCCTTCGTTGTAACTATGTGGGCCTGCAGCGAAACAGTCGATTGATGAGATAAATTATTTCAATCCAGAGAGAATAAACTTCATGAGTGGCTTATCCTTAGCCATATGCCACTTGGGATGGGAAACATGTATCTTATCTGACACAGAAGCGTATCCTATATATACCTATACAGCTGGATAAAAGTGGAAGGAAATTAAATTGAAATTAACGTTGAAGGGGATACGATTTCGAATGGAGCTTCAAGACTCTGTTGTCTGATAAGGATTTCCGTTGGGATATGTGTCTGTGTGAGTTTGTGTTGTGTGGTTAAATCTCAATCATGCCTACAGCCATGTGAGACGTATAGTCCTTTGAAACATTAAATGAACTTGGTCATGCATATGGAGCAAATGGGAATCCCTCTGAGTGGAAGGGAATACACAGCTACATGGATAGATGTCGAAATAAGTGAGCCGGATTATGGCGCAAAGAACGTCAAACTTCATAAGCAGCTTCTTGGAAAATACGTGTTTTTGATGCCGCACTTCTTTGCTAGTTTGCTTCTCTCGCATTGTTTGATGCTGCTAGCGACATCTGGGTCTTATTGGCTTATGAAAGAACTTCAAGTGAAGTATGAAACGCAGGTTTTGTAGAAGTACCATCCATTCCAAAGAGGTTCAGCTTTGTAATTGGTTTTCGAAAAAGTTTGTAGATGGGGAACAAGGTTCAATTTCTAAAAATCGGCTTACCGAACCACACTTGTAGAAATAGGGCTGTCTTCCTTACAATAGAGTGTGGTGTCGATTATTAGATATGCACTAGAAACAGGCATGCATTTTGGATAAACACGACAAATAATTTAGAATAGGTGTCGACAGATTTGCCGGAGTCTTGCATAGGTTTTTGTGTAGCGATGTCAATCAGATCACTTTCGAATGATCATGCGATCGAAAGTATACATTCCCATTCAAAATCAGAAGATTCTTCGATCTTATAGCGATCCCTTCGATCAGCATTGAAGCGATGGGTCAAGTGTTCTAAGAACCTGCTATTTTCGGCGATCATTTCGATCATCGTTGATCAATGAACAAGTATTTTTTTGTTTGTGACAACAACTTTTAAAAAAGTGTCAAATTTGCTTTTGAAATACTTTTGATATGGAGCAAGATCGCTGAAGGAAATGTTCCCGAAAGGAGCTTGACCAAAACGAACTTTTGCCTTTCACACGATCAGCTAGATCCATATTTCCGCGATCAAATCAGTCCATGGTTCGATCTTACTGCACATGTAAAACAAAACTTACACCGACGCGTCAAACTAATCAAAAAACGAGTGCGATCGTTCTGTGCTTCGCTTCTGTCATGTTCAAAAGTCACATAGTGCCAGCTTTAGAGGGTCGAGTCTTAAAAACTGATTGCATAGTTGGAAAATTGGTTAAAATATGGCAACAACTCTTCGACCTTAGTATTGGCAGCCTTCCACTCAACAAGCGGAAGCATTACCAATGAGCTAAATTGTTACCCAATGCGTTAAATCATAGAATATACAAAAAAAAACATCACTCTTTCTTTCAGGAGAAACCCTCCCAATTCAAACGAAGGTCCCTTTTACTTGCGTCAACATTTTAACTCACGTACACTCGGACTGTGCATGGTCTTCCGTGGACTGCTCGATACCTCTCATTCATGTTTATTTATTTAAGCAATGCCAAGCAATTGGAATGGCAACAACGTAGTTTCGTTGGAGCAGATTTATGTCACTACCAACATGCATAATGAAATAATTCAGCTTCAGAGGTGTTTTACGAGCTCACTTTCAGACGTGTAATTATATGCTGACACCCCCTAGCCAATATCAAACAATTTGCATAGCCATCGTGGAAACTAAAACAACAATAATTGTTCGCTAACACGAAAAATGAACTTTAATCACAGTCCCGAAGTTCTGGGCTTCAACAGCAAGACCAACTAACACGGCCCGTTTCAGCCGCAGCATGTATTCCAATTTCGTTGAATAGGGACATTATTTTCCAACCGTCTATTACGATATTTGCGTGTGCACGCTCCTTGTTCAAGACAAAAGACGAAATGACGACCAACGAACCCTTCACAGCACAGGAAGTCGAACAAAAAAATTAAAAAAAAATAAAAATGCGCCCCCAAGTCGAGTCCTTTTTTGCGGGCAAAAACTCATTCGCTATCAGTTGATTCTTATCTTTTATCTAAATTAATTCCAGTCTGGAATTGAGGGCGTGTCGTCCCCGGCACACAAGGAAGAATTATACAAAAAAAAATAAAAATATAGCAAAGTGATGTCTCAAACCCCGCAGGACCTCGGTGAGCTCTAGTTGTTCACTGCAATTGCACATTTGCGGAGAGATATGTCGCAATGTCATTGCAACAAGCAGAGGATACATTCACCCACAATTGTGGCACTAAACAAAGAATTTTCCTCTCTGCAGTGAACATAGACGACGATGATGTTGATGATGATGGTGCATATTAAGCGACCGCCCCCCATACAACCCAACACATAATCATCATTCCCTCGCTTTCCGCATACACTCGTACTTGCATCCTTGCGAGTAAGCCAACCATCAAAATCACAAAATCATTCATATGGCTTTCTATGGAGGGTGCTCCAAAGTCTAGACGCTGCTGCTGGGATCTTTTGTGGGTGAAAATATAAGGAACAGCGATACGGGTTGGGGTCTTTTTAGATAAGAGCACGACTTGGCATTGTCCAATGGGGTTGGCTTTCGTTCGAAAAATTATGCATGTGAAGTTAATTTTAAAGTCGAATGGAGGTGGCCGTTTTATTCATTCGAAAAAGTGGAATTAATTGAGTTGAACACATCTGCTGAAGGACCTTCTTCAAGAAGTTATTATATTTTCTTTGCATGTCGGAATATTGCAGTGCATTCAGTACGTACCTACTACTTTCTAATAAACTGCATGTAAATAAGCACCTGTCAGGGAGACGTTTACGTACACGAAATCAAAGTCGATTAATACGTGGTTTCCACAGGGTGCTGCGGGAAAATGGTAGTGAACTTGAAAACACAAGTTGATAACTTGAAACTTGCAGCTCAGGGCAAAGTTTGTAATAGAATTTGTTTTGATAGAAAAATTATTTCTGGTATCGCATCGTTCTATTGAGAGCTGAGAAACCAAGAGACTTTTAGAGCCACGACTTGTTTTAGAGATATTAAGTAAAATTTCTGACACACTTGCAAAAAATTAAGACCATTCGCTTCCTCGATTTAAGTTCGAAGGCAGTTCCCATTAAAAAAAAAAGGAAGAAAGAGAAAATTATCAAAGTAACGAGTAACGAGTAATTGTAATAAAAATTCGTCGGTTTTTAGTAACATAAAAAGTAACGCCATGTTGTAATTTAAAGTGAAAAACTCCGTAATACATTTCAGTTAAAAACCTCTTCAGCTCAATTGCTTTAAGCCACTAAGATGATTGAAAAACCAAACGGCCGTCTAAAGGTTTTCTTTTGACAGACAGCAGTTAAAAATCCGACCATCAGCTTAAGCCCACTTCTTTGTAAGGCACTAGCATGTCCAAGAATGCTCAGCTCTAATTTAAGCACCAATAACTATAAGAGTAGTAGTAAAGCAGATTTTACCCCCATTTGTGCGGTTTATAGACCTCGTTTGCTCAGCTCCTATAAATGAAAGACCAGTTCAATATCGTGTAGACATTCCCGAGAAATGCAAATGATTACTCTAAGAAGTCACGTCCAAATCGGTTGAGTGTTTTAGCGAGATTGTAGCTCTCCTATAGATAGCCGTCCTAAAAGGGAAACACTGTTGAAGAGACAGCGCCATCTATTGAATTTTTTTCTTCAAGCCGCTCTAATAGGACAAATTTTGTTTACATTGTTTGTTCAGTCTCTCGAGCATGTTTTGAGCTTATAGGCCTTTAATTTATTTATTTTAATGGTTTATGATGTCAAAAGCATTGGCCATGGTGTAGCGGTTAAAGTGTTTGCTTGCGACTCAAGTTGCGAAAGTTCAAGCCCCGGCGGGGACAGCAATACACTAAGAAACGAATTATATCTAATTTCAGAGTTTCAGTTTCACAACTCCTTATTCATAAAAAAAAATGGCGGACCTTTTGAAGTGAAAATATTTTTATACAGAAATTTAACCTCTCTTAGTGTTTTTTGTAATCCAGCTCATTGAAAGAAGAATCGAAGTAAGCCAGTAGCTTCGCACATAATTCGCAGCACTTTTCAAATTTTTTTTTAAAACAGCACATGCACAAATCTTTGTTCGTCAGTGACGACTACTAAAATAAAATATATCAATTGCAGAACAGGACCGTCTATGCACCCTAGGCTAAGCCCCTCACAACCATTCATTTTGTGAGTGTTTTTAGTTTTGGGACGACCGGAACGGACCTACAATTTTATGCCGAGTCCGAACGGTTAAATTGAAAAGCTCTATCAGTTTTTGCTAAAGATATCCGTATCTTCTCGGATAGTCAAGCAGCTATGAAGTGCCCGGAATCAGTCTCCAAAGATTCAATAACAGCCCAAGACTGTCGTTCGTCTCTCAGAGAGATGGCGGAGCAGTTCAATATTCACCTCTGTTGGGTACCAAGGCATAGGGACATCATAAGGCTAATGAACTCGCCAAACACGGAACAACACTACCTATGCTTCCAGATAAGGATTCCTTAGGTATCCCAATCGCTACTTGCAAACTCACAATAAAGCTGGATGCCATCGAAAAAACAAATCTTAGATGGACAACCGGCTTGACATGTCTAGTGGCAAAACAGATCTGGCCTAAGCTGGATCTAAAACGTTCTAGGCATCTGATCTCCCTCGATAGGAAGCATATCAGTGCTACAATAGGTGTCATCACAGGACACTGTCTTATAGGCAGGCACGCAAAAAGGCTTGGCGTAGCATGTAACGATTTTTGCATAAGCTGATTTGACGAGGAAGAGGAGGAAACCATTCATCATCTCCTCTGTACTTGTCCGGCCCTCTCACAAAGACGAAAACTCCATTTAGGAAGGAGAGTTGTACAACAGCGATCTTAACGATCTAGAAAACACAGACATTCGTAATCTCCTACGCTTCATTAGGAGCTCCAGCTGGTTCAACGAGTAGGAAGAATTAGATGCATAGATTCATGTGGTATCACAAGGGACCTTTTAATGGTCTAAGTGTGTCGGCTAGTAAAGACAGTTATACCATCGGCGAGAGATGAGGCAACGGAAAAAAAACTTAAAATTAAATTTGTGTTTTTTTGCCGTTCATCGAGCCTGGAACACCTCGCTCAGAAGTAAATAACACTAACCACTAAAAAACTACTCCCACCAAAAGGCTCCGCGGAATAAGACCTCAGGAAATGAGTCCCCAAAAGTAAGGGCTCAAAACTGGGATCAATTTTTTTAATAAAATTATGTCTAATTTTTAAAATGGAAATTAGGCTCCAATGACTTTTTCAGTCATATTCTAGTACTCGCTTAAATTATTGTAAAATTTAAACCTCGCTTGGAAAATCGCGCGATTTGGTCATTTATTCTGTTTCTCACTGGTTTTCAACGCGACGCTTTCAATTTAAATAAATCGCTCGATTTGTTCAGCTATTCTGTTAGTCGCTTACAATAACGTAAAATGTAAGCGACATTTTGAAAGCCACCAGCGCTGGAAAAAAATACGTTTTCAGCTATTCTCTTACGAAATTTTTTCAGCCATTGTTATTTATTAAATGAAAACGAAATTGGGCCTTATTTTATTATGAAATTTGGCCCCCAATTTAGACTATTTTTGGGGCCCTATTTCCTGGGGCTTTCTTACGCGGAGCCCCAACAACAGGAAGATTCCAACAGATAAAGGGCAAGTCGACCAAGAAGATCTACTGCACCGTATGGACTAGAAAAATATTTAGACTATCAGAGCTCCTGTAGGACAAGATTAAAGACCTTGACAATCCAGCAAGGATTTGAGCGCTTAATTGCATTGTTATCACGTCTGTTATCATGTCTGTTTATTTGATAGATTTTCTGCACCTTAAAGATTATCAAGACTGTTTTTGAAAATAAAATTCCAGAATTTGAAAACATGTTTTGTGATGCAAGTGGTATCTTAACGAATACAGTGTCAATTGTCATATCTTCAACTTAAGTAACTCACGTTTGACAGTCGTTTAGATACCTTTTTGGCTGTTGGAAAGAATGCTTTTTTCAAATCAATGTCTTTTTTTCATTTGGTCCTATCTAAACTTCTTCAATGTAATTATTTCAGAGTCCAATGAGAGTTAATTTTTAGCTGCTCCGTTTGAAGAATAAAACACAAGTTCCAATCGACCTAAGCCCTCAAAAAAAGTCACTCTCAGTCAGTTTAAATGAGGCTACTTGCCACAATGTATTTTCCACTCCAATCAATCCACGCAGCATGCACACATGAAGTGTTTTCCTTGACACATTGCCCGCCACTTAAGTCCTCCACAAACATAATTACGAACAAAGCAATTTTCAATAAAAACATGCGCAAGTCATTTCCTACTTTTCCCACCTAGTACGCACTCACCAGTCCGCCGCCGTTCAGGTACTTTGACAATGCGCCAATAAATTTAACTACCACCTATAAACTATGTCCCGCAAAGCTTAGTTGTTGTCAACATTTTTACCCACACCCATTTAACGCGCATAAAAATTAACAATTTGCATTTGCCACATCGAGCTAATGTGTTTTGCACCTCGGATTAGAATTATCTAATTTTATTATTTACCTCCATGCCCATGTCGTGTGAGTTACATAAAACAAATTGTTTAATCCACTGTCTAGCATGATGTAGACTTGCATCTTACCTGGAAGGCAAATAGAATAAAAAAATCTCAATTAGGCATTTGAAAGACTACTAGAATATTAAGTACTTTAGATATTAATTGAAGTGTGTTGACTTGAAACGTTATTTCCACTCGCCACTTGTTGTTGCCAAATTTAACAACAAAGTGTTGCTCTTGGTTCGAGTAAGCAAACACATTAGGCGTATTTTCACTCACTCACGGGGCTTAGTGTTAAGCTGGTTTTTATGGATGTTATCAGTGCGAGATAAGCAAACGACCAGTTGGCAACACTTAGATGGTCACAAGTGTGTTCCAGTTCTAGCAGGGGCGTACTAATAGGAACGCTTTTGCGAGTTAAGAGCAATTTCTGACATTCCAATGCAATCAATTCAAGCTTACAACCGCCGAACCACAACTTTTCAAACTGAACATAACTGCAAATGAAACAGGACCAACGAATCGTTTAGTAGGGAAAAATACTTAAAATTCCCCCAGGGCATGGTAATTGGTAAAAGCAATTATATCCCCTTTTGTATGCCATCCGCAGATGCATCACACGCACCCATACCTACTCGTACATGAGCACTCTAGGGTAGGAATACAGCACGCTTTTTGACTCGTCGTCGTCGGTCGTTTGGCATTGTTAGTGCATGCTTTGTGTATCAATTTGTGCCGCACCACCATTGCACTCGAACTTGTACGGAGTGTACTACCATCGGAACTAAATTTTAAATTAAATTAACTGCACAAGGTCTGCAAATGTGTGGTGCTTCATGTTAAATTGCCAAATTCACTTAGTGAACTAAAATTCAAAAGTTAAAACGCGAGTAAAGCAATAGTCTGCCTAAGCGACAGATAGAGGGAGTTTGGGGAACATTTTCATTAATTTCTTCGCAGTTAAATGGAGTTGCAAATCGAATATAGTAAGTGCTCTGGTGAATGTTGTAGTCGTTGTCATATTTGAAATTTCCGAAGTGAACTTTAAGTAAAGTTGATTAGAAACAGGAACTATAATTGCAACGAGGAAGCAATTATGCGATGGTAATGATGCTTAATTTTTGAACTTAATTGAAAACAAACTTTGTTGTTTGAAATATAAATTCAAGGGTGATAAATAATAAAAATGCACAGAAAAAATTACCAGAGAAAAACCAACAAGTGAGAAATCCCCTCTCGAAAACAGTTCCAAATTCGATGAGTATTTTGGTTTGTGGAAAAAAGCGGATAAACTAATTGAGGGGTCAGATTCTGTAAGGCGAAACGATCGAAGGTTTGAATGATTTACCCTTTGTTATACACGCAAATTTCTTCGTGCACTCGAAAACGTTTGAAAGTTTCGCCTAACAGAATGCCGACCCAGAGCTTTGGGTAGAGTGCCGCGAGGTTGGATGCCTGGGCCTATACTTTTACAGCCTTATTTATAAACGTATTATAAAGAGTGCATAAAGTTATGCACGCTCTATAATTCCTCTAAACGCAAAAACCTTATTTATAAAATTTTTTCAACGTTGTACAGAGCTTGTATAAGCTAAACGCACTTGGACGTTGTTAAGAGCCTGTATAGAGGTGGAATAGTCGAAATGTCATTTTGGCTTAAATAATTTGTCACATTTTATTTTAAATTAAATCAAAAATAAATTCGATGTATCGACGTTTTTATTTTCAATTTAGATTCTGCAAGTATCCTAGATAAGTTGGCTTAGAAATATGGGCAGACATGACATATTCTTAACCGCTATATTATATTCTAATAAATAAGGCTGTTAGTTTTTAAAGCTATCGAAAAGTGTTGCTGGATTAAGGACGTTAAGTGAAAGTCTATGGAAGCTAGACAGACAAATCGCTTCGAATTTTGTAAGAATTTAAGGTTTAAAATGAAAAACCACAAGGTTGCGTATTTGGACCTCTACTGTAAATATCGAAAAGTTGGGCTGTTATATTTGAATTTAAAAAGAAACGAGTTTATTAAAATTTAGTTGAAAGATAAAGCAGTAACCGCTTCGTATTTCGTAGGAATTCAAAGTTCTTAACAAGGATCAAGGACTGTACGTTTGGGCGTCTATTTTGAGTGTTATGGCACACAAATATAGCGTGTTGCCTACGCTCATGGCTTACGTGGACTCCGCCATACAATTTTATTTGTCTTACATTTTTTTTAATCGCTCAATCGCTCATTAATCAATAACTCACCATTCAGTCACTCACGACTTACAGTCGCTCACTGCGTTGCCGAAATATTGTTTCGTAATATTGGACCTGACCGAAATATTGTTTCGCAATTTTTGGACCTGATTAGAAAAATGTTTAATGGAGCCCAACATAAAGTTTGGGCAGCAAGTTATTTCCACTTTAGTAAGAAATAAAAACTTTTAAATGGAGATCTGGGTCCCTTTTTTTATCGCAACACTGTGTTGTGGCTTTTTTAATAAAATTTAACTCGATTTGAATGATATTTGATTATACAACTGGTCCCAAAAGTTGCTTAAAATTTAGTATGAGTTAGAATTTTCATTTGCAATTCATTGAGCCTGTATGTTTGCACGTTGTCTCAGCTTAAAGAAGGTTAAATTTAGTTAAAATTTAATTATTATTGAGCAGCTTACCAACAACGATAAATTCAAATCTAATATTTAAAACTCAGCTTAAACAAAGACCCAAACCCAATACCACGGAACTTCGGTTCTTTTCTAGTGCATTTTGGATTTATTACTTTTGACTTTTAAATTTGAAAACAAAATGAGATTGTTCGTGATAGAATCCTATAGAAAATGATTGCCCTTCTCGAAAATTTTAAAGAAACTTAAAATGTGGTAAAAAGTAAACACTATAAGCTTTTAAAATAAATAAACAGCAATAGAATAACTAGCCAACTTTACCAGTACACATTCGGCTATGGATGGTGGTCTGTTAAATGGAGGCTAAAATGACAGATCCATTGACAGCTCGGTACGAGAAAATTCTCTACAAGTCGCGATTTAATTTTATATGCAAGCCCTATGGCATTAAAGACGCAAATGGAGATCTAGAAATATTCAAAGAAGACCAATGATAGAAAAGTTTTGTTGGTTGTATCAGGGTCAGATTTCCAGCGGTCTTATGTAGTTTGAACAGACAGTTATAGGTTTGATGGCTGAATAATCGCAAGAAAGAAAACAAGTGCTTTGACACCCGTTTTCTAGAATTATTATGGATCCCCAAACTCTTTCTGGTGGGCTTATCTAACAGGAACATGCTCATTGTAATACTCGTCGCCCCAATTGAGGCCAGATTAAATACTTTTGCGGCAAAGACATAAGTAAAAAGTTAAATTTTTGGTTGCTCGTTTCTTTGCAATAAATTGTGTCACCCATCACCACAACGTGTGCTCGCAAAGTAGGTACTTATGTTTACACGAAACAAAATGCACTCGCTTTCTTGCGAAACATGTCTATGTGGCCGGCTGAAAAACATACAAAAAATTGTCCAAATTAATTGGAAAAAAATTCACCAATGCCAACTCTGTTCCATATTTAGCGCTGCAATTACATTACTGCCAAACAAGAGTTGCATCTCTCTCTGTTTGCGCGCCAGAAACAATTTGTCATCTGCCACTTTCCGGTTAAGCTGAAAAAGGTTCGCGGTTTCTCAATGCAGTGAGCCAGACAATTAAAAAACAATTAGTTCCCTGTGAACGGTGTAGACGTTTCAAGTATTTCATGAATTATTCACTTGCAACCCCCAGGAGTCACTGTGTCTCTGGCATTTCTTTATACGTATTTTTATCACAAAGCCTATTACAATGCGATCGATGATTTATTGGCTTTCCATGATTAAATCATCACTCCGTCGTCGTCAGCCCATTTGGGTGGACTTTCACCCCTCTCTTGGGCCGATTCGTTTCACGATTTCACATCTTGCACGTCACCTTGTGCTAAAAATCGATTTTTTTTTTCCACTTTATTTAGGTAGCAATTTCCAGGTGCAGTACGCTGCTGGCCGTGTGCCAAAAAGTCCCAAATACTTGCGCCCATTGTATCCATGCAATGGAATGCATTTAAGGCGGGCAGGCAAAACAGCTATGCAATGTTTTGCCAAGAAATTTCGTAAGGGAGGTGCGGAATTTTAATCGACCGAATTTTAATTTTCTCAGACGATGCGACTGATTTATCTGACATGACCTACACCAGATAAATATCTGATCGAATTAACACTGAATAAATTTCCAATCAGTGAGTGGCAAGTGCGCAAGAAAGTCGAGTAACAAAGCAAACAGCTTCTCGAAAGCTTAGTAAATGCCACTTGAATGTCACAATCGATTGGAATCGCACAACTTATCGATGACTTCTTGGCCATTCGAAGAGCGCAGTGCAATGCGGAAAATTCCAACCTTTGACTGCGACTGCAACTGAAGTGTTATCCAGAGAGGGAGGCAGCAATTAAAATTGCGCATAAAATGAATATTTATTTACTTAGAATATTGACTAGGAAATGCAGTTACTGCCGGCTATAACTGACGCCCTCCACAGTAGTCAAGCGAACGAAGAGTTGTGTCTGTTGTTTGGCTTGCACTAAGGATGCCATTCGGTTGACAATCACTTCCTCAAATGAGGGGACTGCTGGCCATGAGTCTGTTCTATAAATAGGCGGTGGCAATGAGAGTGCGATTGGTTATCGAATGGAGTTATTTTAGGACGTTTTGTTGTCGCTTTTTCTTTTTATGGACGCGCGTTGGCAGTTATAAAGATTGATACGAACCTTTGGATGGGACATTTTAAATGTCAGATGATTTATGGACATATACAAAGTTCTACTTTTCTTGTTTCCATAAGTGAGTGAAGAAGAATGAGCCCTAAAGAAATAGCTCTTCATTCGAAAGTTAGAAATGACTTTCGATAGCTATACGACTCAACCCCGATGGTATCATGCAAACGGCCTCGTAAAGGATCGATTTTTTGTGAGAATAACACATCCGAATTATTCATGAATTACCTACTTATAATTTAAAAGATATACATATTACTCAAATATAACATTGCAAATAACAACCATTTCAACACATATTTGACTGTTCCACATGTATTAACTGTCAAAGCACTTAAATTCATGGTTAACCTTTATTTTTTCTATTATTAAAAGCAAATCAAATAGAAAATAAAATAAAACGCAAAGTTCGTTTTACCGCCAAAAACTGACTTATTTATTGACAGTGGACACACTCAAAAACCGAGTTACCTATCTTAAGTCGACTAGATTGATCTGGACTAGATGTAACCTGAACGCAAAAACTAGATTTGTCGGTAATGTCTCTTTCCCTATACGTCAGCCACATATGCGAACTGTCAACTCAGTATTTAGTCACGAATTTCATGTCAACAGAAACAGCTGTTAATATGACCAATCTAAGGGATCAAAACTGAAATAAATCAAGTCAGATAGCAGCTGTCAGACTTACTAAACTAGATACTTGAACGTCCCTGCTTGAACGTCCCCAATTACTTTGACATTTAACTTCAAATGAAAATATAACGTATGCCAACAATGCTGCCAAACCATAAATTTTCAAAAAAAAAAAAAGTACTAGAAGCAATTGCAATTATAATCTTTTAGTTAAGCATATTGCCTCCAATACTGGTGAGTCACCACTTAATAACAATATACAAATTAGGCTAGTCACAGCAAATGACGTACGACCAAAATAATGCTTGCTAATTTGCCACAAAGCACCGTTCTAAAATTGACGAGTTTACATGAACTGGTGACTGCCACTCACCAGTCACCACAAAATCAAAACCACACTGCTATATTCCATTGAGTCAATCACAAGGCCACTTATTCAAACAGATGCAACCTGCAACGTCTATAAAAGGGGTTTCCTGCCAACAATGACAGGTGCAATTTTAACCTAAAAAAAAAACATTCCAAAACAGAAACAGAAAAAAACATCAACTCACAATCCCGTTACGAGAATTTCACTTAACATAATGAATACGTCACCGGATGCGTTATAGACAAAAAATAAAATAAAACGTAATTAACATATATAAAACATGTAAATGTTGTTTAACGATGCAATGAATCTTGTTTATTGGCAAATTCTCTACAACCTGAGCCAATGTCTACAGTCTACACTTTTCACGCACAACTCGGTCGCCGCGTTTATATTTTAATTGCGTCAATAAACTTACGAAAAAGGGAAATCATAAAAATGATTTATTTACGTTTAAGTCAGCTTCCTTCATTCTTTAAGGTTCAGCTTACAACTCGAATATTCTCCGACTCCCGCCTCATTGAAGATAATGTTTTGTAGAATATAAACAAAAACAGATTCAAAGTTATGTCATTTAGTCGTTTGCCTTGAAGTTGGTCATTGAAACCAAAAAAAAATATGATCAGCATTATCTTGTGTTTACTGTCAGACTTTTATTCATTCACACAAAATGAATTCATGTCTTTTGCTTATACTGTCGCCATCAGCGTGACAGTGGCAGATTTAAAGGAGCAAAAAAAAATTGGCACGCAAAATAAACAACAAAATCTAGTCGAGTAGATTATGCGAGAACAAGAGTGCGCAAATACGAATATGAATGCTCTGTATGCACGCCGAATGAACTTGAAAATATGGCAACAAAAAATCTCCAAAGAGCCTACAGGTGCATGTTGTGGCGTTTTTTTTCCCAAAGTTCATTCTGACCCTGAAAACTCGCCGACGAGCGACTGTGAACCGTTTCTTCCTCTTGTTTTTCACTGCCAACAAAATGGATGCCTATGACATTCAAAAATGTTTACAAAAACAATTTTCGACTTTAAATTTTAATAGTTCACAGTGGGCCTTACTAATAACCATTTTTAACCTTCACACTAAAAATTTTGTTGTTCTAAAAATTTAGCTTGACTACTAAAAAATTATTATTAGTATCGCGGAATATTTTATATTTTAAATATAAATTTCCCAGTTTTAAGCTTCCATGAATTTAAAGTCGAGACTAAACGCGTTTCGAACTGTCTCTTGAAAACGTACCAAACTCAGTGCGACCGCTGAAAAAGTGTCAACCCCGCCGATAAATTGCAGTTCGAGTCAAATGCACGTTACGTTACGTCAGCATATATAAACAGTCGAGTGAACGCCAAGTTGAGCTTGCGACTTGCGGGTGGCATTTGGCTTCAAGTAGATTTCGCATGCAGGTGCAGTTTATCTCTCATTAATCAAAAGGAAAATTATTCCAAATCGTGATTCAATGGAGTCGATTATGTGAAATTAAAATAAAAATACAGTTGCACCTGAATGACGTCCGTTGAAGGTGACTTACGTAAGCCAAACACAATGCCGCAGTAAAAATGCGATGCGGAATAAGAAAACTGTGCTTTTTGTCGTGTGCAAATTCGGCATTCAAATGTGTAGTGTCTTCTGAATTTAAAAAGCGCGCGTTCGTATCACTCGAAGGTGGTTTGTTTGGTTTTGCGAAAAGCCTGGGGGAGAGTCCCACTTCACATATGACATGACTGTAATCGACTGGACTGGACGTTTTCGAAATTTTAAGGATCGTCAGAAGCTAGTTTTTGAGTGACATATTTTTGATTGTATTTTTGATTGTGTCGGTGGATTTTGTTAAAAAATGGGTATATACAAAATATATCGCGATTGACACAGTTTCGATTTGGAAAAAATGTCTGTTTTCAGACGACAAACAAAGTTATTTGCTTATGGAATGCCTCGTTAACGAGAGGGCAGACAGGGCCCAGCTTGATAAACAATAACACGCACGCCGCGCCGTACCACAGCACACTTGTATCCGCACCGAAGCGTAAAAACAATTATAGGTACTTCCCAATGATTGTTAACATTTTGGCGGAAATAATTTTTGCTCAGCTGGATCTGAACACTGCCCGCAAAGTTATTGCCCTCGGCGAAGAACTTAAATGCAAACCCACTGCCGCCGTCGGAGTCGTCGTTATCGCTTCTACCAAACTCGTCCACTGTGATCATCCGCGGAAAAAGCGAAATTCAGACCAAGGCCTGCATGGTGTGTTGCGGGTTTATTCTCGGCGCGCAGTGTTGAGAAACAGCGACATGCCGACAATAAGTTCATTTTTTTTTGAAACTGATTTCATTTTCTTCGCTTTTAGTATTTATACCCAGTCGCAGAGTAATCAGAGCGTTCACCTCCATATGTCCGTTCAGTGTGCACGCGAATATTTTAAGGTCACAGTGTAGATATTTTTGCACGACTCGTTTTGGGGATACTTTCGTCTTGTTGCAGCCAGTGGTACCCCCATTCGATTAATTAAAATGTGGGAAACCGACCGCCGTCCGCATGGCAGCTCTGTTAACTCGTTCGGTTCGCATATCAACACAAGAGTATATTTCAAATCAAATCGGGCTTGCGATACATTCACGGCACGAGAGATCTCTGCAGGAGATGACTTATTCGCTGCAAGCGATGGGTGAATGCATTTGTGCAAAGTTGAAGCGCACATTATGTTGCGGCTTGAAGCGTGTTAGTAGGACAGTCGTTGAACTCTTTGCTTTCCAAATAGAGTTCCAGTGAAAGACGCTTGTGCTGTGCATATGTAAATGCGGTGCTTGGCGAACATTACATTTCAATGAGGCGACTACACAACTTACTGCGGCACACCGCTTTGAAAAAGTGGGTCAGAGATGCTTGCTAGAGCTGGGGTTGCTGAGAGAGATTTTTGGGTCTAATGGCGGTTTTTAATTATTTTAAATTGTCAGTGGAATGAGTGCGCGTTTCCTTATTTTGTATATACTTGAAGGCTTTCTGTAATAGTTTGAGTGCTCGATGGAGTCGGTTTGTAAGAAACGGACTTTCACTGATGACAATTGTTAAATAAGGTATCCCGAAGTTGGTCCTATTTTTCATAAAAATCAGTGAAACATCGAATTGAGACCTCTGAGGAGGTTAACTATGATTCCAACATGTTTATCCCCAATCACAGGCCTAAAACCATCGCTGTTTCGGTGACGTTTTCAACTGAAATTTGCACAGCAAATATAATATTCTTCACACACCCCAGCTACCTAAACAACCATTTGCCGGAATTTAAACTGCCCTCCAAATATTATACTCACTATTTAATAGCACCAAGCCTTTGAAATCGAATTGCTCCACTAAACTGGAGACAATCTCCGAAGGAACAAAACCAATTTCCGCACACCAATATCCATAAATTTAAAACGCAATTTCTTCCTGACTTCCCCATCGATTAGCTGCCATTCGATGCGAATGGGTAAAACTTTCCTTTTGCTTCCATTTTTATCTGAATGCCTTAACGCCTCATCGAGTACAAACTTTCAAAGTTTGGTGTTCCACTTCCAGTGCGCCTTGTTAGAAACATCACTTCAAGCGGCAGCAGCGATAATTGAAATCCCTGCAGTCAGCGTCTCGTCAATCGTTTTACTGCTGAAGCGGAAAAAAAATCGCACACCTCACCTACATTCTACATTATATACTCGGCACAACAGAAAAGGCTAGACATATTGGGGTCTGCTTCAACAACGCTACGCAGCTTGAAATACGAACGCACGGCATGGCGTAAATTGAAATTGAAACTCAATTGAATTGAGAAACCCGTCTACGTCATTTGACCCATCATCATCGGCACCGTCACTGGCATTTGTCGCAATGCGTTTTGTATGCCGTAAATTGGTAAAACTTGTACTACCGGTTATCGTACACAATACACCATTGCAGGTACAAGAAACGACACAAGAAAACAAAACGCCTTTAGGCAGACAGGCGAAGCAGGCAAAGCAACGTGCTAAAGATACGTTTTAAACGAATAAACGGCAATGAACTCGACGTCATGACCGTTCATCGAACCAAATAGTAAGAGTTCATGCAAAGTTTTTGTGTTCAGGTTCAAAATATTCGATGACATCATTGTCTGACATGCATTTGACAAGTGGATTGTTCAGATTGATTGAACGTTTGATGTGTCAGTTGAAATGTGTCAAATTTGTGTCACTTAATTGACAACTAAAAGTATGTGATAGGTCGCTGGGCTGCTCCAACACCCCTTTGGCGATCGACACTTTGACAGTAAGCATGGTGCACTTTCGGAATGTCCGTCGAATTGTACTCAAAAGAGTGATTGCAATTTGCAAAATTTCCACTTTTGGTCAGTAATATAATTTTAAAAATTTTAAATAATTTATGATGTATTTTAAGTGGCACTCTCCGTTTTTCTACCCCTTCTATTTTTTTCTCTCTAAATGCGATTCCCATGCAAACCTTTATCTCGTGTTTCATCCTCTTCACGACCTTCTTTGGGCCAAAACAAATTCATCAGGCACACAATTGTCAAAATCAAACGACCCGTGCCCGAGTAGTTATGAGTACACATACGGACGTCAGTCTGTTTTATATATAAAGATGTACGATCTAACAAGTCCAGCTGTCAAAATCGGCATTTACACCTAAAACCAACTAGTTTTCGTTTGACGTTTGATTGAAACGCTGTGAGACGCTAGTCGTGAAACTTCTGTATAAACAATTTTGGTTACAAATTTCAATCACAATTAATAATAATTTACAAATAAAATGAACACAGAGCATTTAAAAATAATATTAGCCCATCAATTAAAGCGTAGTACGCTGCTCGAGCTACACTAAATTTTATCTGGTCTCCAACTTTTCTCTCCGAACATCAGCTAAAGTCCGAGCTAAATTTTGACACAGAGTATGCCGTGGATAAGTGTCACAGAAAACAGTTGTTCTTTGAAAAAATTTCCTTCAAAAAGTTAATTCTCTCTTATTTCAATTATTTCTTATTCTAGGTACTTCTCCTCTATGTAATAATTAAAAAAGCTCATCCTTGCATACTTTTCCGCAACAGAACAACAAATCTGTCACAATTTAGCTTGAAAAAATATGCCGACCCATTAAATGGGCGCGCTTAATTTTGACAGACACATAAAGTACATTCTGAAACAAAAGTGTGATTCTTTAGCTCGAGCTGAGTACCACTCAGCTAAATGGGTTCGCTTAGATTTAGCTCAGCTAAATTTTGGAGAGAATTTTGTATGGGAGCGAAAATTTAGCTCGAGCAGCGTACTAAGCTTAAGCGGGGAAAATGATTTTAAGTTGTGAGTTGTGACTTCTCTTCGGTCAGCTGTTCTGATGAATTTGCTAAATATTGCAAAAGGTGTGTTTGTTTCAACAATCATACCAATGGAAGTCGTTTTCGTGCTGTTTTCGTGGTAAACGACGTATTTAATCATTAGTTTTCGAAAGATAAGTTTTCGGCTCGGTGTGAATAGGGTATTAATCTGGAAGATTAGTTTCTGTCTAGTTTTAGATCAGCTGCGGCCTTGTGTCGCAGGAAAGTCTACTCATTGTGAAATGGCAAACAAAAATGAGCACAAATCAGCTGTAAGCCGAAAAAAGTGTTGCCAATTAAAAAAAAACAAGCCCCTAAGAAAATCTTTCCAAGTAAAAGATGGTTTAAGAAAATGGAACTTGTTGGTCTGTTTTTGCGTATATCCTTGCACTAAATTTGAAAAAATCTTCCCGAATAATTTATTTGAATTTTTGAGAGAAATGTTGTTCAAAAAGATCTTTCCTCTCTATAATTAGAACTGAAATTCTACTACGTTTATATAAACACTGGGGCAGCACTTGAAATGCAAACGCAGATCAATAGGAATTTCTAGAAATTTCTAGGTTTCATATTTTAAAGCAATTTCTTATAAAAAGTGTTTTGGACAATTTGGTTGTTCATTCGATAAAGCAAAAGTGCAAAGTCTAAATGATTTAATCAAAGCTTCTTGATCTTGATCCCCAATATTTTAGATTTCCTTTCTCTACCTGTCATCAGTTGTAAGTAGGTACATTAACCTATTACCAAAGCGTTACACCTCTTCTACATCTATAGTTTCGAATATGGTTCGTGTACTAAATAATATAAAGGTGGAGTTGCACAGTTCTTTGAAAATTGCTGATACCCTAAAATTAGTCCCATCTACTACAATGGCGGCCGACAAAAAAACGCTTAAATAAATGGTTTTCCAACAAGAGGTGTTATTTTGGTATTTAAAGAAAAATGTCATTTTTTGAGATAAATGATCGGATGTTTATTTCATAATAAAGAGGAAGGTATGCCGTTAATAATGGAAAACAACATCAGCCAAATGGCCACCACGAGCACGCATACAGGACCATATGCTTTTCATGAAATTTTCCATAACCAAATCGCAAAGCGATTGCCCTATGTCCTCGATAGCCTCACAAATTTTATCTTTGAGGTCTTGAATCGACGATGGGCCGTTGGCGTAGACCTTATCTTTCACGTGGCCCCAAAGAAAGAAGTCGCAAGGTGTTAAATCACAAGATCTCGGTGGCCAATTGTGATCACCTCTTCGAGAGATAACACGGTCCGGAAACTTTTCCCGTAAAAGATCAATGGTTTCGTTGCTTGTATGGCACGTAGCGCCGTCTTGTTGAAAGTAAACGTTGTCCAGATCAATACCATCCAACTCCGACCATAAAAAATCATGTGGAATGCCCAATTCCAAAGAACGACGAGGAATGGACAAACCAGGGTTTTCTTCATCACTTTGGGCTACAGCAGCAGTATTCTCAGTTGTTCTTGAGCGACGTGCACGGGTTTTATTCTTCACATCACTAACTTGTCCCAATAGCTCGAATTTTTCCACCAATTTCTGTATTGCGGTCCGACAGGGTGCTTTACGATGACCAAGAAATGCTTAAGTTTTGCGAACTGCGACTGCAAGTTTTTCACCATTTTTGTAGTGAATTTTAATAATTTCAACGCGTTGTTGAAGCGTGTATCGTTCCATTTTTAGTAATGGCGTAGTTTCTACTTGTCAAATGTCGAAGAATAAAAGCTTTAAAAGTGACAGCTACCAAAATAGCGGGTCATTCACAATAACACCTCTCTTTGGAAAACCCTTTACAAGTCTCCTTTTTAAAATCAGACTGCCTAATGTAAAGTTACAAATTCCTAAGCGAAGCAACAACAGAAGAGTTTTTTTCAAACGTAAATACGGAATTGAAAAATTGTTTACCTGCTTACCCAAGGTCCAAAAACATCCCAGCCCTCCACAACCTCTCCACAAACGAAATCCCCATCATAATTCAACATAAATACTAATTAATAACCAAAATAACAACAAATATTGTAAATTTTCTAAATAAATAAAAACCGCTCGTTAACTACAAACACCATACTGTAAAGTTCTGCTCCATGAGATATATAAATAAGAACACAAATTACCACAAATGGGACTTAATTAAATTCATCTTTTAACTGGCATCCACACCTAATTATACCGTAAACCGTTTCATAAACAACGCCATCGATCAACTGTGCTCAGAATAGACAAACAGAAAAACTAGTTTTCCATAAACTAGTCACCACGTGATATTATGAGTCTTTCAAAAACAAAATACGAGCTAACTTGTATAGAAACATCAAAACGTGATGTTCTGCCCATGATATACTTACTCCGAACGGTTATTAATATTCCCGATAAAATTAAGGAAGTATTTCGACGACATACCTGCAATGAAAAAAAAGATACAACTCTCGTTAGGAAATTGTGAATAAATTTATATGCTGTTAAAAATGTGTACTTCGAAATTATGTTAATTCACGTGTGGGGAAATTTATTGAGATCGCATTGCATTAGGCATCAGTTAATGGGGGCAATTCACGTGTGTGTGCACCTTAAGCTAGCAAATTCCAACTTCACCTACATCGCATTCTTAGTCATTTGCTCGCCGAAGAAAAATCAGGTTAATTGTCGTTGCGAAAAAATGTACGCTGAAGGTGGCTTAGGTCGAGGGATAAAAAGAAACGCGGCCACAATCCGCAACATTACTCTACGAGAGGAATTGCCGCAAAGTTAATTGTTTGGTATTCACAAAGAGGGCAGGGAATACTCGCTTGTGTCAGATGGCTGATGAATTTAATTTTCTCTTTGCTGTTGGAATGCCAGCAAATTTTTTAGATTGACACTTTTTGACTCACTGGTTCTCAAATTGATTGCCCGTTTTTAAGTGGCATCTTTTTTATGGTTCACTTATATCTAGCCCTCTGCCCTTGTAGTTGTTAAAAGTTGTAGTACCTTTTATAGGGCGGTTTTTTTTTATGAAATTGCGTAGGTATAAAAGGGCTTCTGTTGATTGCCTTGGTGGGTATTATGATGTAGAACCGGAAGAAGATGTTACGACCTTGTTTTTGAACGGGGGTTATTTTGCGGGTTATTTGCTGGATTGAAGTTTTAATCTCTGAGAAATGCCATCAGTCGGATAATGAGTTTATCACTAAAAAAAATATAAACAAAAAGGGAGCAATCAACTACGCAAATACTAGACACAACGTTGATCTATACGTGACAATGATGGGAGTGCCACAGTCAGTATAATCAAGACCCTTAGCAAGATATTAAGATTATGGCCGAGGTGATATTTGCTTTTCGTAAAAAGTGATTTACTTACATAGGCGCGGTTTAGATAAAGTCTGACAATGAATGGAGGTTAATTTGATGCCATTTGTTTTCAGCGGGGACCGAGCCCTTATGGATCCGTCTCCAGGCAGATATTGAGTGCCTGTTCGGATCGAGAACTCAGACTTAGGGGGATTTTCTTTGAAAAAAAAACAAGCCCTCACACGAGTTTCGTGAAAAGAGAGACAAAGGTCGTGTTCTTGCAAAAAAGGACTACCAAAAATTATTCTGAGGCAAAGCAGTTTCGGCCGGTCAGTCATTTCTGTTGAAGGCAATGGAAAAAGCTGTGCTAAAACATATAGAACGTATACACCTCTTATCATGGTTATATTTGACAACATGCTTCCATAAAACAAATTCCCCCATTAACGTCGCTAAATAAATTTCAATCAACTTCTCTAGAGGCGGAACCCAAACAAAACCCACAACGACATATCTACAAACATTAAGGCCTTGGAACTGCTGCCCAAATTGATAATAAAATTCATTGGAATGTTCATTTCTTTTTAATAACCACTTATGTCATACAAAGCTTTCATCTTCTCTCAGCACTGCAGTTTATAACACAAAGAAACCAAAATTTCCCGAAACAGACGATTTTAAATTTCCAAGTATATGCGGATCGTAAACGCAAAAAGTCCCTTTCCTCCCACTGGTATATATATTCCAGATGAGAGAGCATCAGGCGAAATAAATTTGATTTACTTTCGTCTCTAGAACGCAGAACCGACCTCATTAAAATCAGCGAACGCTGGCGACGACGCCGGCGATAAGGAAATTCCACAGCACAGAGGCTTTTATTTCTTTTCTCTGATTCTATGGTGGTATCTGGAATGGCACAACAAATGAGGTTTTTCCTCGAGAAAGAGAAACAAAACCGCAAATGAACAGAAGATGATAAAAAAAAAATAAATTTTTGCAACCCGCCAAGGAGATTCGTCGCACATTTCACAGTTTCGCTTGTTCAAAAACTGCATACAATCCAAGACTGTTTCAAATTTAGATGTGCCAAAAAGTGGGCGAAAACAAATTACCAACTAATGTGCGACTCGGCACACGTCTTTGTAATAAGTCTCCGGGGAAAATGAAATCGATGGCGATTAAAGACAATTACGAAATTGCAAAACGAAAACAACGCCCGATGCTAATTTAAGAACCAAAGATCACGAGACAGGTCAGGCTCGAAAGATTACATTTTGCATAAATTTGCTCGTCGCTCGATAGGCGGAAGCGAACATGGTTCTGGGGCAAGGATCACTGCTTGGTGACACAGTAAATTATATTGCAAACTATGCAAGTAGCTTGGGGAAGTATATGCGAGTAAATGGGAGCGACTGAAGGGATGACTGGGCAAATACATTGGACTTTAGTTTGCATACTGAGATTGTATCATCCTTAATGTAGCTACTTGTATAGTAAAATTTGCTGTAATTTATAGGCCTTTTTAGTTAAAAATGCGCAAGACATGTTACGAAATCCAAAATAAAAATCCAGGAACATAAGGTGGTAACACTGGACAACTTAAAGAGTGCTTCAACCCATTTCTGCGTCCGACTGCTTTGATATAATGGGACATACTGATTGAATTTAAGACCCTGACTGCACTAAGATCTGAAAAATTGTTTTAATGAATACTTCTTTTTTTTCAAAATCACTTCAAAAACTTCACTGTAATTTTTTTATTGAAGGTACCTAGTAAAAACGTTCATAGAAAGAATATGTAGGTTCTCATTATTAAAAGGCGAACAGTTACGCCTTTGAAAATCGTATATTTTTGAAAAGTGGCCTCACCGTTTCAATACGCGATTCGTATGCAAGGGAATATGAACATTCTAATTCCGATTATCAAAGTATTTGTTAGTGCCTTACTTAAACAGCTTGTGCGAATTTTGTGTTCACCTCGAAACTGGAAAATTTTATTACATGAAAGTAAAAAGAATTCGTATTCACACCCATTTACCTACAATCGGAGTAATACGATGGCAGCACTGGATTTATGAATGAGGCCAGATTTTTAAACTTGACACAATTTTCTCGACTCATTTCGACGTTTCTGAATATATTACTTGTGAAATTATCAGGTAATTGTCTGTTTTTCTGAAATAAAAGATTCAGTCGACTTCTTTTTTGTGACTAAATTAATGCCAAGCAATTATTTGTTTATTTTAATTCTTTTTACTTGTCAACATTTTGCATTTAACGAATTTATTAGCAAAAAATTCCATAAACTGTGCAGGGAAAAACGGGAAATGGGAAACAACTCCACCTCGAGTGGGAAATAATTTTACTTATTTTATGTGAAGTTATTTTTCATTTAAAGTGGTCTTAAAATCTTGTTCGTACAAGGTTTTTAGCTGTCACTTGACTTTTTCTTCTTCTTAATTGACACTGAAGTTGTCGCGAACTACCTTAAACGTTTTATATTATTTCCATTATTATGTATAATGTGAGTCGAAAAGAGCCCATGCACAACTTCTGTTTTATTAACGTTTTATTAACGTTTCCATCAACTCTAAAGTAAGGAAATTATTTGTGGTAGGTATGCACTTTTAAGTGATAAATTGACATTTACGATACTCGAACTTACGTGCAACGGTATTTAATACCTTGTTTTTGTGTATTAAATATTGTGTTTTGAGTTTCGTTCTTTTTATATTTTGAAAAAATCCTGAGCAAAATATTTCCTATTTCGGAAAACCAAGATTTTCAGATTTTCCTGAAAACTGATGAAGCCTAGTATTCAATTCGAGGGAAATTTTATTCTCCAAAAAATTCGTTCGATTTGCATAAATAAAGCCTGTCTCAAGTGAATATTTGATATAAGGCCTGTTTTTTTGAGCTTCGATCTCAGCAAAGCAAAGTAAAGTAGAATTTTCAGCACACATATTACAACAACTAGTGCGAGTCTCAAAGTGACAATTAGAGCGTAGTTGTTGTAATTGCGTGCTGAAAATCAAAGCTCAAAGTTGGAATGGTTTTTTTTGTAAACAAATTTTGATTCTACAACAAATAAATAAATTCTAGCATTCACTTAAACATCTAAACTCGATTTCTTATATCAGAAAACCGTTACAAAAACTCCTTTCATCTTGATTCTTTAAAAATGTAAGATTATGCCCCTACATTTCTACGAATTAGCTTTTTGTTGAATATCCGGCAAAAATTCTTATCGCACTTGTGTCTGTTTTTAGTCACTAATTCGTTTGTGAGTTTGTGACTAATGTCATACTTTATTTACTTAATACTGATAGACAAATGTCATCTTTCGTGTTTGTGTGCATTCTGCCTTCCATTTGACTGAGTATGTCAGTGAGCAATAAAAATTGCAAGCGTGGCTGTCTTACAAATGTCACTCACTATTAAATCGGGTGTGACTCAAGTAAAAGTCGACCAGTTTTCCAATTGTGTTTGCAATTGGAAATAAGTATCACAAAATGGATTTTCTAATCAAAAAGCCTGGAAAGTTATTTATAATACGGTTTTTCTTAAGTTGGTCATTATATAAATATAAGAATTTCGGAGAACACACCACCGACCGGTCTTATCTATTTCTCTTTGTGGCACGCAATGACTCAAAATGACAACTTTGTACGAATCCAGTGGCAGTACGAAAAAAGAAAATATTTATATAGCCAAACGAAAATGTATTAACAAGAATTATTTGCCCTTCTTTTAAGTAAATTTAAGAAATGACCGACTCGACAAACGATGCAACTTTGGCGATTTCTAGTAGTAAAGGGTTTTTCAATAAGAGGTGTTATTTTGGTATTCAAAGAAAAATTTAATTTTTTGAAATAAATGATCGAATGTTTATTTCATAATAAAGAGGAAGGTATGCCGTTAATAATGAAAAACAACATCAGCCAAATGGCCACCATGAGCACGCATACAGGACCATATCCTTTTCATGAAATTTTCCATAACCAAATCGCAAAGTGGCTGCCCTATGTGCTATGTCCTCGATAGCCTCAAGTTGAGGATGGAGAGGCTTCTCAACAATAACTCTTGGGTTTTCCGAGCCCCAGATGCGACAATTTTGCTTGTTCACGTAGCCACCGAGGTGGAAATGTGCCTCATCAGTCAAGATGATTTTTCGATGGAATTCCAGATCATTTTCATGCATTTCAAGGACCCAATCAGCAAAGACGACGTTTTTTCACCATTTTTGTAGTGAATTTTAATAATTTCAATGCGTTGTTGAAGTGTGTATCGTTCCATTTTTAGTAATGGTGCAGTTTCTACTTATCAAATGTCAAAGAATAAAAGCTCCAAAAGTGACAGCTACCGAAATAGCGGGTCATTCACAGAACACATCTTATTGAAAACACCTTTATTTCCGATTTTGGTTTACTTTTTTTTGCCAAGAAGATTTGTCTTGGTTTTTTTAAATACACAAAACTTCTTTCCGCTCTTTGTTTCATCCGTAATGCACCGGTATTATTACCGTTTTTGAATATCGCCGCCGGAACATATTCTTAACCTTTTCAAATTTTGTAACGAGTGCAAGTAACGAGCACACATTCGGTGAAAGTTGTCTTTTGCTTATAAATTTCCGTTTATATATGGTGCTAGTTTCAGGGCTTTTAATAAAAAATAATAATCGAAACAATTTAATTCCTAACTCACATTCACATACTTACACGTATACTCGTATATGAAATTTATGTCAGGGCGACGTCCAACTTTAGTACGCCTTTCGTCTCAAGTCATCCCAATGAACGAATACAAAACACCATTTAACTATTGTCAATTAAAAACTTATTGCCATTCGTATGCAAACAAAAAAGCAATTACCTTGTGTATAACATGAACCCATTAGTGTGAATAAATGTTCATTCAACAGTCATCACAAATCGTGCTCCCAAGCTATAGTTCTCTCTCAATGGAGTTCAAATAATTTCACACTTCTGTGACTCTGACAAAAGTGGGACACAATTAAATTAATACGATGTCCAAACTTCACCGCAGCTATAACACTGAAGAACGCTGTAAACTTGATTTGATATTCGATTTCATTACTTATTACACGCACACTTTTGCAGTGCGCTACGTTCCATCAGTGCAAAACGGCATAAACGTTCTTTAGCCGATCTCTTGGCCAATATACCTATACAATTTGATTGTTATAGATAGAAGACATGCTGCTCTGTGCTGCCGGTAAACGGTTCTCTTTTTGTAGCGATTTTCCACACATTTTCCATTTGACTGACAGAGCGTGTAGATACTTTCGATGGAGGACTTTTGTGTTCAAGAAGAAATCGCAAGTTCCATTTGCTGAACTCATAATCCAGCGAAGATTGGATCTTCTAAGATTATTATTATAGGTTCGTCTTTCTAGAGAGAAGTTTTATAAATAACAAAGCCAGCAAGCTGAAATGCAAATTCCCTATGCTGTCAAATAACTTGTCACCATCGATGTCGGCGCAGTGGCTTAGTGGTTAGTGTGTTGGACTACTAAGCGAGGGGTCCCAGGTTCGAATCCCGAGAAAACCCAAATTTCAACTCAAGGTTTTTTTCCACTGCGCCACCTCTCGCGAACGTCTGACAAACATCCGAGAGTATAACTGTCATGAAGAAGCTTCTCAATTAGCCGTTTGGACTCGGCATAAAATTGTAGATCCCTTCCATTCGTCCCAAAAATGAAAAACTCACACAAAACGAATGGTTGCGAGAAGCTAGGCCCAGGGTCCCTACCGACCTGTAGCGCCAACTATTTATTTTTTATCGATGAACAGCAGAAAATGTATCGATGACGCAGATGAACTTGACGTGGTCATCAGAGAAGGAACCGCTTTTTAGCTGTCAAATTGCGCAGTAGTAAATGTGTTGGAGAGGTGCGAGAAACAGAATTTGCTTTAGCATTCAAATATAATCTGCTACCTACATATTTAGAAAGGTTCAGATGATTTGGTTGGTTTGCTCTTGTTAATAACGAGCCATTTGTAGGCATTCCAAAATTTCGCAAGTCATCGAGAGGACGTCGATGCGAACGTGTGATGATTATGAATAAAACATTTTCACCCGCTTAATGTAATGTATTCCTACAAATGTCAGCAGACAGCAGCTTTACAAAAGCCCACAGAAATTGCCTACAGCCTACAGAAATGAACCATAATTCTTTATAATGAAGCGACACTGCGAAGCTACCGCTTGGGTATTCAGATTTGTTCTGGGAACGTGATTGCACAAAATTTAAAACGGCATGAGGAAAGCCATTCCGTCCCTTGGGTGGTTTCAGATTTTTGTCAGACAGTCACTCATGTTAAAACTGAGATCTTTCGCTCAGTAGTGCAGTACACTAACCATTTTCCTTTTTTTACAACTTTGGACAAAGCCACCCAAAAGACCGCGATTAAAGGTTTCAAACAAGTACAACCTGGGTCTTTCCAAAGCCTGTTCACTGCAGAAGCGCCAGTCGCAACAATAAATGCATGACACGTTGATCTAGTTGCCTTTTAAAAAACGTTAACACATCTGTTAGCGAAAAAACATTGGTTGACCTTAATCACAACGAAGCTGGGAAACCTTTCCTTTTCTTACAGTACATAGACAGATTTATCTCAACAAAAGTTGCAGCCTCTAAAGCTATGGGCCTGCCGTGCAAAAGTCATTCCCTGCCTTTCATACTTAATAACCGACCGAAGTACTAAACCAACTTGCAACGGAAAGGTGTTCAGCTCACAAAAGCCTTTTGGCAGAGGTTTGTCTTTTTTTTTGTCGCGAACTACAATATTTAAAGACCTTGAAAAGGTTGCCAACTTGTTCCATTTATTTGAAAGTACACACCTCAGCCGAACAAAAATCAAAATAAAACCAAAAAAACTCGTTCAACATGAAAAGTTATTAACGAGCTTACGAAATGGAAAAATAAAAAAATAACCGCTCAATCATTCGAGGCTTTTGGCCCTTCTACCCTGTGACAGCTACCTACTCAAATATCCCAATGTAAGTGACAACTACAGAGTGCTGCGCAATAGACCCAATTAATGGCCGCAAAACGATCGAAAAATATGGCAAACAAAAATATCCCACTTGGCCACAAAGTACTCGGTTCAAAGCTGTGCTGGTGCCGTGTGGCTTCATGTTTGCGTTCCTCTAACTTGATTCTCCGAAGCGAGTTGCTATCTGAATCTGAACCTATTTGAATGGCCGCTTTGTGTTTGCGAAGTGAACATATGGTCGCAGGTACGTCCAGTTACTTGTATACTCGAGCGATTTGAAAATAGTTTTGTCGTTTTCATTTTCATTTTCGTTTTCGTTTTCATTTTCATTTTCATTTTCGTTTTCATTTGAATGTTCAGCCGCGTCCGGTCGATTCTCGCGAGTATTGCAATCGAAAAATGAATGAATTTCCAGTTGACACTGATTATGATGCTTTGAAGTGTTTTGAGTTTTTTTTTTTAGACATTGGTCGTTCAACCGAACTGGAACAACAAGTTTATGGTTTTTTTTTTATTTTTTATTTCTCTCCATGCTGTTGATTTAATTTGTGCTTCTCCATTATTGTCAGACGGTCTAGTTACAAAACAAACCCAAACAGCGACCTTGGCCTTCATACTGAAGCACAAACATCTCAAAGTACCCTCCGTTGAAGCGCGCTCGTGGACCACACATACTCACTCAGGCCTTTCGAGTCCAGTGACTGACCTCTGGATGCGATTGAAACTTCAACTCGATTTCAATTCAACATATCGAACTGAGTATAGAAAATAAAACGAAAAACATGAACAACTTGAAGGTCGACTGCGAGACTCACTGCGATACCGATACCGCGACCCATTAATTATAACTTGTAGCAATTTCGTTTTATTTTTTATTTTTTATTTTGAATTTTATTTGATTTGCGGCTAGAATCAGTAAAAAGAGTGGAGGCTTTGAGACGAATGCCAAATGAGTCTCAAATGGATGCGCAGAAAGAGCAGAGTTTGCGCTTGAATTACGTATTAGATATCCGAGCACAAAGCAAGTACTTGTTTCTCATTTTAACTGTGCTAATACTACTTGAATTCTTAACGAGTTGAAGTGTCTGATTGGGCCGATCTTAGACAGCCGGTTTTCATGGCTATATTGCGTAAGTATCACGTAATCCCATTAGAGAGCGCGAACGTGTTTTAATTCGTTCATAAGAACGGAACCCAAAACTTGTGGTGCGTCCTTGATAGATTTTGTTGGCTAGACACCCACACATATTCTAAGGCAATAACAAACGAGATAGGAAATCCATTCGACTGAATAATATCAAAGTGCGATGCTTTGAAGGTCATACAACTTACTAAAGAACACATTGGAGACTGCCAAATAGAGATTTTAAACATTGACAGATTACCAACGTTGAATAAGACGATACGATGGGTGGAAAGTTGTCGTGAGTAAAAACAGTTCCAAAAAACACACACAATAATAAAATTTTTGAAGCAATCGGCGACGATGTCTACTTTTAGATATTTTAGAAGCTTTAAGCAAGCTTGGGGTGCCCAAAACTGTAGCAGGGTCAATTGCAAACCCCGGACCGAAGAGCAACTCACAGTAGCAACTCACAGTAGCAACTCACAGTATTTTTAACCCTGACACATGATTTCAACATCACAAGTGCGACAATAACTTTTCTGTTATGATTTTGCATTTCGCTTGACCCAATGATCACATGACTTGCAGTTGGAGCCCTAAAGTATGACATCAAACAGTTTTGGAGTTGAAAGACACAAGATGGCGCCTTGTTGAATTCAGCAACAGTCAGGAATAATGTAATGTCGGATGGAGGCTGCAAATCGAAGGCGAAATGAGGAACTATTTTGGATATCAGTGGACAGTTTTTACTAATGAAAATATGGAATTAGTCAGCGGGCAGTTTTCTGATTTATAGACCGGAAATTTACAAAAATAAATAAATGGAAAGATACTGTATGACAGGAAAGTTTGTCGTTAAACTATTACAATAAATGACAACAAAAAGAAGCGTATCTAAATCATTAGAAATAATGAAGAGCAAAACAGCTACTCCCGTATTAATAAACGCTGCGTAAAAATTATCAACTTGTTATTCAGCAGTTACGTCATATTTTTCTATGCTGTCTAATGTCTACTGGCTAACTTACTTGTGCACATTTGTTTATTTATACGGGGGATAGTCATTTACTTTCTGTTACTCAAGGTATAGTTTTTCTTTATAAGACAATAATTCAAATTTAGAAACATTGTCAGCTTTTCTTATGGAAGCTGTCAGATTTCGGGTGTAAACGTTGCTACCAAATGAAGTTTGAAGTTTCAAAAATCTAGTTATCATAAGTCGACTAGATTGGTCTGGACTAGATGTAACCTGAACGCAGAAACTAGATTGGTGGGGACCGTCGCTTTTGCTACGTCATCCAAATATGCGAACTGTCAACTTAGTCGGTACTCATACTCAGTTACGAATTTCTTGACTAGATTCGTCGGCTACCCTCCCTAAACGTCAACTGAAACAGCTGCTCATATGGCCGGTTTCAGCCAAACAAAACCCAGATACATCTAATCAGACAGTTGTCAGACTTAGTAAACTAGAAACTTGAACGTCACCATTTTAATTATACTCTCCATGCACTGTTGAGTGCTGGCTGGTATAATGAGTGCATTCAGTAAATTTGTGTGGACGTACCAACGTTTTTATAATCACATGCGGTTTTTGGATGGTATTCACTTCATATGCCAACTTTTTCCTGGTTGACATTGTTATTTAATCAAAAATAAACTTATTTTCGACATGACTTATTAAATCTGATGTTGACAGGTCAAAGATGTTTTTTATTTCGTTGTTTTTACCGGCATAGCATTGTGGAATATTGTACACAGCTTTCATTCCATATGACTTATCAATTTGAATGACAACAGATTTCTTGTCAAGAAAGTCATGTTCTCTTCATTTGTGCTTAATGAGTGCGTTCAAGCTGCCAGATTGTGATTTTTGACAGGAGGAAGTCACATGCACTCAATTATTCTGTAAAATAGTCTTACTTCTATTTATGCATAAATAATAAAATATGAAACTAAACTGAGCAGAAATCAACTGTCAAATTGGTGGCCACTGACAAAAATGGTTGCCCGTTCTTATTGTTCACGATTTCCAATTAACCGGAGTCCATTTTAACAAAGCTAACAAGGATGTAGTTAGTGAAATATTTAGATGAAATTTCTTGGCTGTAGACATCTCCTAGGGCCTTACTTTGACAGTTTCCAATATAACGACTTCAAACTCCAAAGAGCGTTTACAAGGCAAGAATTCTTTTCAAAAACCGCACAAAAACCAAAATAAAGCTTAAAACAGTGGCATTGCGGTAATCTTTACGAACAACAACAAAAAAAAAACTGTACAAATCTATAGAACGCTACTGCACTTGTTTCCTGGAATTGAATTAATTGTCTGTCAACTGTCAAGTTATTTTCATAACGTTTTGGTGGAGGTCCACATTTATTTTTATGAATTCGCTAGTTACAAATCCAGCAATAAACCAAAGCGCATCAGTCACACTAGAAAGGAAGGACGCATATCAAAGAACAATCATCGCAGTGCTTGACAGATCTCTTGTGCGTTGTATTTCCACATAGTAGTGGACTCTGGGCACTCCCTACGCACTTAAAACGGAAAACAAATTATGTCAGCCCCAGTAAATGCAGCAAATTTTCTTTCCATTGTTGTGGGAAGTCAATTGTTCATGCATGTAGGTACATCCAACATTTATGATAAAATTCAGAAAACAACATTTTATTTTTAATGATGTAGTGACGTTTTGAATGTCTTAAAGATGACAATTTTCTGTGAAAAGCCCTTGCGTTGGGTCTTGGCAATGAGACCACAGATCTACTAAATGACTTCCAATTTTTCTTCGCAAACATGAAAAAAGAAAAACATTTGCAGGATGAAAAAATTTATACACAACTACGAATCCAGCGCGCACTTAATCGACAAAGTCCGTTTTGCAAATTTGTCGTCCCTCTGTGGGTGAGATGACAATATTTCCTTTTATAGAAAAAATAAACAAAGTCGTCCCCCTTCAGACATTACATTGCTTGTTATCGGGGAAGATACTACACTCTATATCCCCATATTCAAACAGAACTCGGGACAAAGTATCTTCCTCCCTATTCAAGGAAACGAAGAAAAACATTTTTATTACACCTTTGCGAAGGACACACAAGCCAAAGATATCGTTTTTATCTGCTCGAGAAAAGCACTATAATATACTTAACAAACACAAAAGACGATTGTGTGTATTCCTATTCTTATGTAAAGCTGCTTTCCGTCTACTCATTGTTTGCTCTCCTACAGTCGGTTTTTGTCATCCTTATCTTATCTTTTAGCAAAGTTTCGTACAAATTTGATTATTTACTCCACTTAAGGCGTGTGCACACTTATAAATATTACTCGAGTCACTTTGGATGGGGTGACTTGGGGAAAATGTTCTAGTTCATTGTTCATGTTCATAGTCGGGTGTCTTTATAGTGGGTGGGTTGCTGTTGCTATACTCGTATGTCGAAATGGTTGCATAAGAATCTGGTGTCGATTTGTCGATCATTTAGAATGTGTTTCCACATTCAGTTCAAGTGCGCTAAGGCTGTAATAAAATGGGAACGCATTACCGCAGCAATAACTACCTGATTCGCACTTCATCACTACCTTTGTAGATTTCGAAGGGAAACATTTTCAAAGGCCGGTGGAACGAATTGCAAAACAAACCACAAATATGCCTCGTCATCTTTGACCACAGAAAATGTGTTAATTGACAGTCTCGACGGAGTATAGCAAGGTCAACATTGGTGAACGCCATGTAAACATTGAAAAATTCGCCGCCATTATGATTGCCGAATAAGAAGTGTCTACTTTGTCATTTTTGAATATTATGTACTCACGTTGACACAAAGTGTTAGTTGCTTGTCTAGATACAGACAAATTGAGGTTATCTGCAGATTGCTAATTTGAAGACAAATCTCCAACCAAACTTGTATTTCTTCATGCGCTAAGCTCCGCATCTTTGTTGACTGGTAGATGATAACAAGCTTGAAATTGTATCGTTTCTTCAAAAATGTATATCGATGTAGTCAATGGAAAGAAATGTTTGTAGCCTGCTAGTAACTAAATATTACCGCTTCCGTATGTATTACTTTATGACTGAATTTAGGAATTTCTGTCCGCTAAAAGCAGCAGTGACGATTTTACCAGAGAACAAATTCAACACCGATCGATGATAGGACTACCCTACGTCCTATCAACTGTAAATAGATCGTTCCAAATCTTTCAAAAACACATCGCGTGTCTATCCCTTATCGTTCATTCACTCCAAAAACTGCACCTAAAATTATCCATAACGCTAAATAGGTAAACATTCGGCAATCGAAACGCAAACATTCTCAACTTACAATATGCTAAAGCAATCCAATTACGGAAGTTATTGATTCAGTTTTTGGGCAAATATATTGAATTTGGAACCCTACTTATCGCCCTATCAGTTGTTAACATGCAAACATAGAGTCTGACTCATTACAGTTGATTTTGTCATACTTTTTGGGTCAATTTATCAAACAAATAGTGGCCACTTCCATGGCAAAATTACATTCTAGCTGGAGCATAAGAGGTGCCCCTTTTAAGTGGGGAATTCATCTAGAAAAGAATGTAGAGATCTTTGATACGTTAGTTCAGTACCTAAGTAAATAAGTAAGGTCTGAAACGAAAATCAAAAACTTGAATGTTTATAGCAAACTTTTATAGCAACCACTTATCAGATCGATGGCCCCGTGCAAAAACAACCTAAGTGCACTTAGTATAGTTTCTTTTATGTGTACCTCGAGAGTCCCCATATCGTGCTTGTATATTTTTTTCATGCAAATAACCAGAAGCCTTGAAAAAAGAGCTATAATTGCAGTTAAAATAACACCTAAAGCTTAGTGATAAATCTTTTATTCAAAGAACTGCAAACGCCTCTCGCCTCTCCTGAAAAATATCAAAGATGCACTTAGTATGTTCTTGCACGGGGCCATCGAGATGATCTGATTGGTTTATGAAGTAAGTAAGTCCATGTTTGCTGTTTAAAGATTGCTGGTTAGTCTAACACATTCAATTTTGTTACTCGCTCTGAACCGAGCTGGCTCAGATCGTTCTGATGTATTTATGAAACACACTTGAGCACATAGCTGTCATTTGTGTATGTATAAATTGAATATTTATTAACTGTTATTTATTAAATTGGTTAACCATCAGTTCCAAAACAACAAAGTTCGTCCACCATTTCAATTATTTTGCTTATCCTTTTTTTTCTGTCAAATGTGACTGAAAGTGTGTTTTAACTCAGCCTGCTCAGTCTATTTATTTAATTATAGCAATCTACAGCTTCGCCATTTGATGGAGAATCTCTCAAAACTTACATAAGGACGCTGGGCATTTTTTTAAGAGAAAAATCTGCACTGGAAATGCACGACGGTCCAATCCGGTAGAGAAAAATCGGAAGTTTGACAGTTGAAGAAGCCAACATCGCACCGTTGTAAAAATATATGCGGTCACACTTTTTCAAAATAAAAATATGTACTTGGAAAAACATTCAGCCATCGAGCTCACTAGTGCGGCGGAGGATTGGGAACCACCACTAAATTTCTAAACGACGGTATCTTTACGAATTAGCTCTGCTAAACGGGGATTCCCCACATCGAAAGAGCAATAGGCCAAGTCAACTTACCATCGAGAATAATACCTACCAAAGATGACGAACTCTGTCAAGCAAACTTGTACCAGACACTGACTGTCAAAATAATTTATCTGTTCAAACAATCAATTCAAGGAGTCGATGTTAAGTTACTCGTAGCTAGTTATACAACTCCGACCATAGTTTCAAAGAAAGCTGTTAATCCCTGAAAGTAAAACGTCAAAAAACTCGGCGAAAAATTCCCAAAAGAAGCTTCCACGAAGCCACTCCTTAATTTCAACGAAAAAGAGTGGGGGAAAATTCTGGTTGTGCAATTCTAAAAGCTGGCTGACTTGAATGGTCACGAGAACAGTGTCCGCAGTTGACATTTATGCAGGGTTAGCCGACAAAACTAGCGAAGAATTTTTTGACAGTCTTAATTTAGTTGACATTTTGTTATATGTATGGCTGACGTAGAAAATGTCAAGTTACCGACCAATTTAGTCTTTGCGTTCAGGGTAATCTTATCCAGACCAATCTAGTCGACTTAAGGCAACTAGAGTTTGGAACGCGTCCAGTGGTAGGTACTCGTATGTCGATTCAAATGAAAAAGCCTTTATTTTGACATTTCTGTGTTTCTACTCTTGACCAGCTGGGGCCGTATGTTTGCAATAGCGATGCGACTGTGAGTGTTCAGTGAGTGTTTTAGTCATTCCTCGTCTCTGGTTTTATCATCGTGCTATAGAAAAAAATCTGAAAGTGTTAAGCCACACAAACTTGGGTGACAATGGGGACGTTCAAGTATCTAGTTTAGTAAGTCTGACAGCTCTCTCACTAAGTGAATCTCGGTTTTGATTGGTCGAAATCGGTCGAGAGAGCAGCTGTTTCAGTTGACGTTTATGGAGGGGTAGCCGACGAATCTAGTTAAGAAATTCGTGACTGAGTACTAAGCATAGAGGAACTAAACTAGAGGGCCAACTGAGAGCAGAAACGGGAAATCTGCCTACAAGCTGCCTGTGTAACCTTAAATTGCATAAGTGTTCGTGCCTGTACAAATCAAAGGAGCGCCATTAATGCCGCACGCATACTTATACAAAAAAAGGTTACAACTTTATGTCAATCGAGCCGCCATTGGGAGACTGTGTTCGTCATATTTTGTGCCATTTAGTTACACGGCGTTCACATCACAGTTGAATTTAAGAGTTTTTAATGTCTATGAACTTGTTGGAATCAAATGGAATTTCTTTTATAATTTCGTTACAATAAAATAACAATTTGTCAATATCTTGCAGAAATCTATCTCATAATAACAATCAGAGAAAAATTAACTATCACGTTTTCTTCACTTTTGTTAAAAGAGATTTTGTAAATTCAAGTTTTTTTTTGTATATTTTAAGGAAAGAACATTTTTTTCGTTGATTTTAATGGTTTTAATTTCGAAATATCGAAACAATAATTTGAACACCGTTTAAGAAAATCCTTTATTTTTTTTCGTGAAAAAGATTTTTTAGTTTTAGCAAATGCATACTTGTACAGTAATTATATCCAAGTATGCATAATGCTAAATTGAAAAATAAGTTCGATATTTTTTTATTTTTTTATACTACATATATTGCTCTCAAATTAAACTATTTATGTGCTCGACTTTTTCCGGTAAAAGCCATAATATAAAAATCCTCGTACATCGCCCTTTATTTATACCTAAGAAATACTCGGAACAATAAAAAAATGTTTTGATCACTTTTTGTATTCCAAAAACACAAAGAACGCACTTGTTTTTGTTAATTAATAATTTAAAGGGGTTTGTAAAAAAATTCAGTGCACATTTCGAAATACATTGTTATAAAATTTATAAAAGAATATATGCACAGAAAAACGAAATATAGCATGCAAATACCAACAATTAACAAAACAATATGTATTTTTACGTTCGATTGAAATACCAAAGTAACATTATTCAACACTGTAAGTGTTATTAAACTACAGAATTTCCAATCATATTTTGAATTTGTACAAATATGGTGTTAAATAAACAAATTTGAAAACATTCACCAAACCTTATAAAAATTTATTGAATGTTTATAAACATTTTAGAAAATTCACTTATGCCCTAGTGAAAGCTTGGGTTTAATGCATAATTTTTGGAACAACCCCTTTTATGCAGCAGCATGAATTTTGCTGTCAAAAATAGAATTCATACAAAAAAAAAATAAAAAAAAACTGAAATGTGAATGGATGAACAGTTTTTGGTGACGAAAATGGGTAGAGAACAAATTATGCTATTTAAAAAAACCATAATCAACGTTTGCTTTTTTACATTTATTGTTATAAATCTATTTACAAATTGTTTGTTTTTGGAAATAGTTCCACCCGGCGGCCATTAATACACGTATTCACAGACAGGAAAAAAAGAGCGCGCGAGAGAGGGCTGTCATTCAAAATTTGAGGGGAAAATCGGGTAGGTGTGCTGAAAGTCGGCCCTCTAGTTAGTTGGTACTAAGTTGACAGTTCTCATATGTGGATGACGTAGAAAACGTGACGTTCCCGACCAATCTAGTTTTTGCGTTCAGGTTGCATCTCATCCAGACCAATCTAGTCGACTTAAGATGACTAGATTCTTGAATGCGGCCAATTACGTGAAATGAGCTCATCGACTATTTCATTGAATAAATTGATTTTGACGTAAGTTGGTAATCATAGATCTACCAACATATAACGCTGTCGATTGCATCTAACGTTCCCATTGTAAAAATTGCAAGCAATTTATTTTGCTTCCTTCCTCCTTTACAAAGTTTAAGTTTAAGTATACGATGCATTTGTGTCACGATACCTGTGAACCGGAAGATATAATTTTCAAAATTGCTACGTACTTAATTTAGTCTCCCATTCAAGTGATTTAACAATAGGTTTAGATAAGACGACTCCCTTCTGCAGGTCTTTTAATCTCTGTCACTAATTTATTTTCAAAATATACACAAACCAAAAGTTGATGCATAACTTGAGTATGTTCTATGTACTCGTAGTCTACAAACTAATACGACTTTCAACGAGACTAAACTGCAATTAGAATGAAAAACACGCGCAATTATTCAAGTTCTTGCCTGTGTAAACACTTCATTAGGCTTAAGCCAACGAAAGGTGCCGAGGCCGGCCCTTCCCTCGCCGGTATACAGCTAATTTCCATAATTATAGCAGGTGCAAGTGTGTGAACTATTTCGCAAAAAGAAAATTCGTTTCAGGCTAAATTGCACAACCATTAACAGCGTATTAACTTAGTGGGGCAGATCAACAATACCTTCTATAAAATTGTGATTTTCAAACGTACCCCGTTGGTGAATCAAATAAGAACAGTATCACCAACTGTGTTTTGAAAATATTCCTATTTGGCCGTCCAATCGCTTTCGGTATTTTTACGATGACGTCAGTTTTTAAGGACGATAGCCATTACATTCGAAATGATTGCCTCATTTGTATCGCATCTGTGAACAACATTCACCAATGAACACGCACCATCATTTTGCGATGTTCATAAATACCGTCAAGAGCGAAGAGGAGCCCACCACCGACGCGGACGCACATCGGTGTCAGTAAAAAATAGCCGCAATTACTTAGCATCCCATTGAGTAATGAAATGGCAAACACAAAAAGGGTCCCGCGCCCACGAAGGCCACTGCGTAGGTCGATTTAGTACATCATGCGACGGAGTACGAGGAGGGAATAATTTCCAGCGATTTGTCGAATGGAAGTTTGAAGTATTTTTTTTTTTTTCGATCCCGACCCAACAAAGACTTCAATCAAGTTTCGGACGTCAGCACCGTTTAAGGTCGGAAATCGCAACAAAAAATTATCTCTATACCCACGTGCCGCATGTTTTGGGTTCTGTATCATTTTTTTGTTGTTCATTAATTTTGTTTAATTGACAACACTGTAGTCGTACGTGATTTTAAGAATTCGCGTTGGGCGCAGCTGGAGGATAAATCACTTGGTTTGAATCGTAAACCGAAAAGGTTGCACATTTGCAAGCACGTGATGAATTATTATCATTCCCATCACACATGCCGCAGTGTGTGTAGATGCGAGCTTATTCATTGAAATTGATAATTATCTCGAAACATGTAGAGCGCGAATCCTGTGGTTGTTTGCAGTCGCGCCTTCCGGCCGCTGCCCTTTGCAGTGGTTCATTAATAAATGGGTGGCATATTTCATAATTAATTAATAATAGTTCGATGGACGAGAAACGATTGACTTGATTAAATGGGTGTGCATGGTAGTTTGACATATTGAGTGGTTGAGCTATAGTGGAGTGAGTCGCCCACTCCACTTTGGGTATTTGCATGGAGGCGACATTGTCATAGTGACAATAAGGAGACTTATCGGTGTCAACGACAAACTGAGGTGGGTGGAAGAATTTTACTAAAGCCCACTACTATTTTCGAACTGAAAGCGACAGTTGTCGAACCAGATCGATGACTTAGCGATGAGCAATCACTTTCGGCAGTAGCCCAAGCCCACAAGTCCGCAGAGTAAGTGCAGCAAATTGAAAGTAGGTTTCGTATTTGCAAACGCTCATAGGTCATAAACCTTGCAACCATAGTTCAGCAATGCGTCTAGAGTTGATAGTATTCAAAGGGCAATAAACCAAACTTGACCTTCTAAAATCTAAATGAACAAATTGGATGATTTTATGTCTAAAATAAATTTCAGTATTCCCACTCCTACTGTGTTTTAATGATGTAATAATTGTAAGAGTTTGTTTTTAAGTAGCAGGCCTTGTTCTTGCTGTGTATAAGTGAATGAGCGATAAGGAATGTGTTCTTCAAGTTACGTATTGTAAAAAAGGCCGCAGAATTATTCATTTTCCGGTTGAATGTCATTGGTGGATTGCCAATTGTGAATCTAATAAAGTAGGTACTCCAAGTACTAAATAGTACTAGTACTCTTCCGGTGGCGAACGATTGATCATCTTACACACTGGACTTTAACAAACGAATTAATGGATGTATGCATGCCTTTCATTAATCTTTGTGTTCTATTCAGCCTTAGATCTAAATTTTTTCTGTTGAGACCCCAAATTTTTAATTTATAAGGTCAAGACCTAAACAAAAAGTGTGGCTGAGGGCAGTTTCTGTAATTTCAATATCCAAAGGCCTTTAAACGAAATCACATGGACAGCTCTTTCACCTTTATAAATATATATTCATATCTTCACCCAGAAAGATTGCAAAATCTTTCATTCCCATGTAATCCCTCTCGATACTCGGATTTTGTTCTTTCGCGTGGATTTCTGCGAATCGCTTCTGACACTTCCAGCAGCAACCGACGCAAATTCAACTATAGTTCACGCATTCAGATGACAGCTACTCATAGAAAAATTCATAAAATGTTTATTTTATGCCGAGTCCAAACGGCTAATTGAGAAGCGCTTTCATGACAGTTATACTGTCAGACGTTCGCGAGAGGTGACGCAGTAGAAAAAAACTTTAAGATGGAAAACGAATGGTTGTGAGAAGCTAGACCTAGGGTCCCTACGCACCTGTTGCGCCAACTATTTATATTTTTTTATGTTTTAATGTGCACCTTAACATTTTCAATCCCTTTTCAAGCGTCCAAAGGTAGCCCCGGTTGAAAAAACTGTCAAACTATTGTCAAAATATTAACGCAACCAACGGATTGCTATCTGGTTATTCAATTTAAAATAGACACGACCAACTTTTTGCATTGTTAGCACAGCACTGATAAGTTGCAAATGTGGTTTCTTAAACAATAAACACACACACACAAATCACAGGCAAGGAAAACAAGCCTTTTATTAGCGCAATCATATTTTTGTACAAATATTTGTTGTTACTCGTGAGTCGTGATTTTAGTTTGTAAAATTACAACTTTGGGTGATTATTTAGAGCTCGGCGACAATGTACATATTCTGTGTTATGCACAATGGAAACACCGGAGGAGAATCTGCGAAAGTAAGCAATAATAATAATAATTATCTTTATTGTTCATTCCTAATTAACTAACTGTTTTTAATAATCGATTTCCGTGTCACAGCTACTAGTTTTTTACTTGAGTTTGTTTTATAACGTTCGATTTAATTGAACTTCGATGCGATAAGAAAAATGCTGCCAAGTTCAAATATATTTGTACGATCATTTTACGGAAAACAAAGTTTTGTCAAAAGTCTGTCATTCCGTTGACTGAACTAGACCGATCAAATAAGTTGACGTTTGAATAATCAGGTTGAACTTTAAGCAACCACCTCGGCGAAATCTCAAATTTTAAATAATCTATTGTGACCTATTTAAGTTGGAGGCTAAAAATGATTAATACCCCGGACAGACCCAAAGTCGTTACTTTTTAAACAATTTAGGTGCTAGTTCAACGAGTTCAACTGCTCTTACACGAAAAAAAAGGCACGAGGTTAAGGTAAAGCAAGCAACTCATCAGTGTAGACTTACCTTAAAAATAAGTATTTATCCCAACGTTTCGGCAAACTTGGCAAAGATAATTTCGTTAATCCTTTACAACACTTGCACTTAGTTCAACTGATCTACACAACTATGCGTGTGTTGGTAATCCTTGAGACTTCGAAATGCCAGCAAATGCAACTTTTGACACAAGAATATAAATGCATTCAATTCATATTCACAGTGATGACAGAGTACACGCTGAATTTAATTAAAAAAAATCATGCACTACTTTCGCGATATGTGAAATATTCTGCAAAATAAAAGCAAAAAGTTGACTTTTCCAAATGGAAATAAATAATTTTCGCGACAATCACTCAAGGGGAATACACGACGAACATTTAAAATAATTTGTTTACTTATTTTATTTGCAGTAAATATTTTCCTTGGCGATTTTTAACTTTTTAATTTTTTTATTCGCAACAACTTGGATGTTAGAGAATTTCACACGAGAGTACACCTATATAAATACACTTCCACTTATAACACACATCCCACTATTATATTCGAAGAGAGAAATCAGCCAGCTGCTTCTGGTGACGGTTTGCGGACATTTTTATGGATGATTTCAGATTACAATTTCACTGACTTCTCAGAGATATGTACGATTTTCTTGTTGGATTTAATTCAAAGTTCATAAACTGAGTAGAAAACAATATAATGGAAAATTAATCACCACTACCACAGAGAGACGCACTGAGTTGACGTGGTTGACAGGCCACCGAAAGACGACGACGTTTCACCTGTATGCACATACGCTGTGCTAAAAAATTTCACAATACAAAAACCATAGCGAAAACATGCAGAAACGTAAATGAAAATACAACAATTTAGTCTTTATTACAACAACAAAATAAATACAAACAGCAACAACAAATTTGGCACACAATATCATTTACAGTGCGAAACACGAACGATATAATGACAGCGCGCAAGTGGTATACATCGGTGAGATTTGTTTTCTTCGATTTTGTACAGGGAAACTGTCATAATTGACCTGTCGCACTTTGGAATTTTCGCAATTTCAATTACAATTGATGAATTTGGAAATTTTATTCACAATTGTGCACTTGCGAATTCTTTCAGGCACAGGACATTTCCGAAAATGGAAAGGAAAAGACAAATTTTCGACACAAGTTATGTTTTCTCGCGAATGGTCAGTGGACCGATGCAAACGTCAAAAACTGGCATGACACACAAAAGAGGTGTTTTCCGTTTTCGAAGTTGACTACTCTGGACGAAGTTGAGCTGGTCGGAGAGCAGTTGTACACACAGACACAGATGCATCGAGTCGAGGCAATGTAAAAAAACCGAGCAAACGGTTTCTCTTCGACACAGAAATCATTTCGCAAAATCTCTACACACAATCTGGTATGGTACTCAGATTCTAAGGGGGATACTGGATTCTGGTCCCTCGCCCACAAAAATTGTTCAAAGAAGAGAACTCAATCTCGCACTGTTATCCGTGGATGCTCTCTCGAAGCCTTTGCGTGCCTAATGCGCATGTATTCAACTATGGTGTATCTTTCTGCCTGTGACTATGACATATCTATGTAGAGCTTAGCAAAAGTGTTATATTTTCATCACAGATAGAAGCAGCAAACAAAAAAGAAACATTTTGCAATCAAAACAACTTTTTCATTTCATTATCGTTCGTTTGCTGTCTGTGTATCTTCCATTTCGTTTCTTGCATAGCTTTGTTTGTTAACATACATTCTCTATTGGGCTTTCTTATCTTGTTTTTGTTTTCCCGTCAGATAAGATACGTATACGACGTGTGTTCCCTAAAATAACTGCAATTTCTACACAAAAACATGTTACTCGAGACGATTATGACAGAAAGTCAGGCGTTTGACGTAAAAACTGAAAAACACACACAAAAATAAAGATGAGCGTACAACACTGGCCGCGCGAGACGCGATACTACCACCATTCGCGAACGAAATATTAAAGTCAACTGACTTTCTATGGAGCGCGGCGGCAGCTTGTGCTGCTGCTGTATTTATGAAAACAAAAATTCGTCATTATCTCGCTGGAACTAGACTCTCATTTAAAAGCGATATGAGTACGGAGGCGTTCGGAGGTCTATAGGTGTATTTTCGACGACTGCGAACGAAACAACGAGTGATCGTGTAAGCAGGAGAAATCTTGCTTTTGTGCAGCGCTGAATACGCCGCCCACCTACATATACGTACGTATGAAACGGTAACTGAAAAGTGCGATCCATCGAGCGCTCTTTGTCTTTGGGCATGGGAATTGGTTCAACAGCCAGAGGTGGGTGATCAACACTGATCGTTCTCTATCGGAGAGATCGTGTTTCTTGTTTAATGAGGAGGAAGTGTGGCGTGTGGGGGGCTGTTCGCTGTTGTTACGAATAACGATTACGATCAGTCCGGCAGACATGCGTGACATATGAGAGAGAGTTGAATGGAAACAAGTGCATCGCTAGCGAATTTCTCTTAAATAAATTATTATGTTTGTTTTTGAAACTCGTTGTGCAAATAAAAAAGAGTGATGCCACTTTTTCGTGCAAATTAATGCGAGTTCAGAGCACAAACGTCACAGAGAGGTGTTTTTAAATAAAACAATCCTCTGAATAAATGTTATCAATCGATTTAAGGGCAGTTTCGTCAAATTTTTGTTTGCTAAAATCTGACGTTTATTAATCTTTTAGGCAGAAGAAGTTCACCGACAGTTTGATATAAAAAAAATGGAGATGATCATTTGCATGTGCAAACTGTGCAAATAATTACGAACTGCTTATGTCTATAATTCTAAAAATTATTGTATTCACAGTACAGCGGTTCTATTTTGACATATGTACTAACCTTAAAATAAAATGGCGCACGCTCCGTTATTCAATTTGAGAATACACAGCGGTTACGATTTGTGAGTGTACCTATTCATTACTGGAAACTTTTCTTAAAAAGTGTAAGTCACTGTGTTTTTAAACATCTAAATGTTAAGCTGTCATAGCTTGACAGTTGTGAAGACGAATGTACAAACTTAAGAAATCAGAAATATATATGTGGGCACGCATAGAAATTGTGCAAATTAACGCAATCGTTCAAGCTGTCAAAAGTTAAATTATAGACATACATAATAAAGCCACATCATGATTATATTATTAATACGTGAACATCCAAAGTTTCCGTACACTTTTTTAGTACTTATTATGAAATAAGGTAAATGAAACTTATATCATTTGAAAGGTACTTTGCCATAGATGTGCACAAAGAAAAAATTCTGGGTAATATGTCGGCAAGACTGGTAAAATTATGTTTATCAGTTAATTGAACGCATTTTGATGACATTCAATTAGTCTGCGCCATATTGCCATAGTAACTAATTCAAATTACATTATTAGATAAGAACCTAAGAAGGAATTAGTTTACCTACCCCTAAAAGTAAGCAACTGTATACCTAACTTCAATTCAGAGGCATATATCTGCTAGGAGTTGACAGGTGGTAGAGTCGATTTTTGACCACAAGCGAAACTATAGTTATAAAATAACGCTGTCCGCTCATTAGCAAAAGTTATGCCTGGCAGACGAATAGTGAACTTGTTCGTTTGATAACTCAAAGCAGTTTTTGGTCGCAACCCACTCTTCGACATTTGAGACATTTCACTTGAAAGTTGAAACATTTATGACTCCCCGGCGATTGTTAGATGCATTCACCGCCGAACAAAATATTCTGACGTTGAATAGTCGTTCGTTGAACGAAATGCGAGTCGCCAGTTTGTTGGGTAACAAAGTAAAATAAACTTTAAGTGAATTGTTTTCTTGTTTTGCATTTTAAGCCTCTATATTCGACCTTACTTGTCAATATGAGAGTGAGGGATATTTTTGTTTCGTTACAAAGAATGTAACAGAATTATATTGTTACTGTACATTTTACAGAGATTTGATAATTTCAGTTTTATTTTTCTACTGAAAGGTTATTTTTATATTGAAAATAGACAGGTAACTGAAAAGGGAAAAGAAATGTGTCAATGAATTTTGTTTTTAAGTAAATCCGCAACCAAATAGCTGAACTGACTACCTTCATCAGGACAGTTGTACTCTCGGGTGTTTGTCAGACTTTCACAAACGTGGGGGGCAACTATATATAAACAAAGTTTATGTTCCCGATGGATGAGACATCTCACCAACCTCAATCGACCCACATACAAATCGCAATCGCTATAACTCTCTGCCAACACTGTACGTTCAGTTTAATGCTTTTCCCTGAAAAGTTATTTCCCCAATGTCGGTGGGTCAGTCCTAAATACATCTTCTCGCTGCTGGTGCAACTACACTATAACAATTAGCAGATACACATGAATCCATTATTGTTATCAAAGCGTCCTTGGCAGCAAGAATTAATTCCAATTACAATAATGAAAACTATCATCACTTTGTCCACAACCGCAATGAGGTCAACCGTCAGCCATTATCGCCATAGTTCCTCGGCAAACTCGTACACGCTTTGTGTATGTACGGGTATATATCCTGTTTCAAAACGCTCATGTCCTTTGCGCACATTCTTTAGCCCGTACTGTGTGGCATTTAGTTTCGCATAGTGCCAACAAGGCAGTTTCAAGCTCTCGCAATCCTTTGGGAGTAGCGTTAATGTGACGTCCGATTTATTTCGCTTATAAAAGCTGCACAATTTCAAGCATTCGGTCATATCTTTCCCAGAATAATTGGAATGAAATTATACGTGTGCTATGTACGTTGTTATTTAATTGTTCAATCGGCGTGTTTTTTAATTGAAATAAATCGCAGTGGTGACACACATACCCAACCGGGACAAAGGACAGATAAGGGTTTATTAAATTCAGCTCTGTTCCAACCAATACCTGGGCTACAAAAAACGCTTAACGCATTTAATCGGTCCGCTGCCAACACGGATATATCCTTTATTTATTTTACGCGTATCGTAATCCGTTTTATCCTGTGTTTATTGACAATCAGCTGAAGTTTTAACTCGTTTATCTTTTCATCATTTAAATAAGCAGGCGTCCTTAAAAAAATAAAGTGCACTCGTGGATTTATCGTCAAATTATTTACTGTCCCAGTGCAGGTAAAACGAAATCAGTAAATAATTTAAAAATAATGTCAGCCCACTTGCTCATTTCCGGACAGATGGTGAGCATGTCATCACATCATCCACCCATAAAGCAAACAAACAGCTAGAACCATAGACAGATACGCTACGTATGGGCAACACAGCTATATATTACACATCCCCGTCCGGGTGTCGTGATTTATTCCATAATTCCTGGAGTCTAATGGGCTTGCGGCATGCTGCTCATTAGATCCCAACTTATTTGTGTATGGACGGGAATGGGGGCTGATAATGCAATCATATTCATACCAGGCACCGCCCGCACCGGGACCACAGATAAAATCGTTACCGCCGAATATTTGGTATCTAAATATAGCCACAGGAGCGTGTGGGTTGGGTGCGCCTGTGAACGCTTGATAAGGCCGAAGAAAAGCTTTATTGTTGTTTATCTATTTGTGTTATCATTGCCATGGCAAAAACATATGAAAAAACCCAAAATGCAAGAGGTAGAATTGAATTTGTTGGAGGAAATCGAATGTTTGTTGCTGGTTTTGATTGGACATCACTGAAGTTCTGGGAACGATTGGAAAGTATTGCATATTGAATGCAGTTCTTGGAATAACTGCGCTTATCGAAGTAGTTTGTGTTTGGGAGAATGGATTTGCTTGGCATGAGTGGGACACCTTTAGCAAATAAATTGAGCGGAAATGAACGCATTGTTGCCTTTATTGGGTATAAGTACCTTCTCTTGTATGAAATGTGGAGGTAGGTATCCAATATAGGACAGCAAACCCTTCCAACCAAAATAATATACCGAAGCAACACAAACGTTATTTTTGAACGCAACCATTTACTGGTCGCGTTCAGCATGATTTAAATCAGAACCCGCAGTTCAGTATTTCACCAGGCAATTATATTCAAGCTTCCGAGTAAAAGAATTTCGTTTTCCTTTTTGTGTTTATTATGTCATTCCAAATCTTGACGAAATCAGTCTTTTCAGCTATACCATAGCTAGTGCAAAATCTCACAGAAGATCTCTCGAAGCAGATTGCTCCAACCAGTATACCATACATTGTTTTAGCCAGATAGTTTAGCTTGAAATCCGAGGAAATTGCGGTGAATTTTTATGGAAGAATCGCTCTTGTTTCGCGGCGGAACAAAATGCGAATATTTTAGAGGAAGTCCAAGCGAAAGCATAATTTAACACTTCACTTTGCTTCAAATTCTGGTGACGAATTTCACGTCCACTTCTGTTTGTTTTTTTTCTAAAGTCGTTCAAATCGAACTCCGTATGACGAAATGTCAACTCAACGAAGAAAGTACGCTAGGGAAAGAAATCACGGCTTTGATTCCTATGCCAACTTTTTAAGCGGTTTACGAACGACATGGACTAAAAAGCTTAGCAAAATTTAGTATTCGGACCAAAAACACAAACTCAAACCAATGAGCTCATTTCGTTCATTTTTCTTCGTGCTGTTCTGCTTGGTGGAAGTACCGTCACATACTGTCAAGATTCCGCCACACTGCTTCTAAAATTTAAACTTAGCATTGGACACATTTAAAAGTCTAGTTATAAATATTAAGTCGACTATAACGAACGCAGAAACTAGATTGGTCGGTAATATCACTTTTCCAACGACAGCCACACGCACGAATTGTCAACGAAATTCTTGACTAGATTTGTGCACTACCCCACCATAAATGGCAATTGAAATTTTTTACTGTTCATGCAAGCGATCTATGTAGGTCAATCAAAAATGAAGTCAGGCAGTTGTCAGATTTACTAAACTAGGTTCTTGAAAATCACGTTTCGAATTACTTCTTTTTTAACCCTCGTCTAGAAATGTTTTCATCTGAACAATTTAGTTATGTACAAGAAAATTTGAATCCAAAAATAAACGCAGGTGTTTTCTGAACTCACAAATTAGTTTTGAGCCTATAAAGAAACATTAGAGGTTCGATTAGTTTTGTCTTGCTGGAACAGTGTACTCTAAGAAAAATAACAAAATTCGCAGTTAATAAAGTAGATGCCTCCTCACACTGCTATATCTTACTGGTCATTCGTAGAAAAAAAAGTGCTGCCAAATTTCTTCATCTGAATGTTTTTTTGAAGTGATAACTTCTTTAGGCGCGTTGGGGCACTTTTGATATGGGATAAAACCATTGAACTCGCGACACCAATGTTGTGTAACCAATGTTGCCGACACCAGTGTTCGTGAAGACTCTTGAGGCGCGTTGGGCCATTGTATATAAACATTTGTTGGGAAAAACAATTCTCTTAAGTTGTCAGATCAGCGGCATCGTTGCCAGCCTTTTTTAACGAAAAACTGCTAAACTTGAAAAGGATGCCTTTTTCAATAAAAGAATGCCTAAAATATCTTTTTTTTTCTGTAAAGTGAAATAGAACCTAAATCAAAAATTTAAAAACACTCATAGAAAAAATAAACAAAAACTAATTTTATTTAAACAACAAAAAGTTTTAAAATTTGTTTCCAATTTCATTCATCAATCCAGCTTCCACTTCAAGTAAGTTGAATGAAATTGGAAACAAATTTGAAAGCTGTTTGTTGCATAAAAAAAAATTGTTTTTGTTTATTTTTTCTATATTTTTGTTTAATTTTTGATTTACTGTTTCACTTTAAAAAAAAAAAAGAAATTTAGGAATTCCTTTTGAAAAAGGCATCTTTTTTTCAAGTTGGCAACGATGACGCCATCTCAGACAACTTAAGAGATTTGTTTTGCCCAACTGCCAACTAATGTTTATATACAATGGCAAAACGCGCCTTAAGAGAATTTACCTACAAGTGTGTGTGTGATACCAGTGTTCGCGTTGCCATTTGCCAACCACTTTTGACGACTCAGTATGTATGTTAATGTGGGGAAGTGTATTTGCCTTTGCCATGCTGAAGTAATTTCAGACAGAATTTTATTTCTAAAATTTGCGGGGCAATCGGGTGTGCGTTTCGTAAGTTTCACTGGTATTCATTTTAAAGAATACCAATTAATTGCATGCTTTGTAAATTTACGTTTTAAGCAATAGATTGCAATTTTTGTGTTTAAAATAGCCCATCCATCCATCCATCCACTCTATTATTATTTCTGTTTCTGTAGTAGTATATTTACCTCTTGCTGTTCACACACTCAACCAATCTTACACATGCAATTTCAACTACGCAGTTGTGTACAAACTATGATTCAGGGAAAAATAATCTTTCATTCATAATGCCCGTAGCGCCATAGCCGTGTAGCACAAAAGCCGCCACGAAAGAGAGTCAACGGCCGAAGAGAGCATAAACTAAGTATGAAATAGACTGACAGCTTTACTACGTCTCACCACCGATTCCCCCCGCAATTTTTTTCAATATAAGCCCCTCCCTCCCGCTCGCAATTTTACTGTCTGTGAATACGTGTGAATTCAGCAGTGTTCCTACATCGTTGTATCTCTACCTTTTTGAGGGAATTTAATATTTTCGAAAAACTTTTTGTTGACCATGAATATAAACGCACTAAATGCACATAAAAAGAAGATTTGCCTATAGCAATAATTTCTAGTACCAAAAAATAATCATTAAAGTGTTAGCAAACTGCGGTTTTTATACTGAAGATTAATTAAGTGTGATTTTTGTCTGAACAATACAATTTAATTAAACAATTAAATTTAGTAAAAAAAGAAAAATGAACACACTTCGTGGGAAAAATAAAAAGAGACGTCTAAGAACACTGACTGATAGTTTGTGTGTTTGGTGATTTCTGTCTACTGATGGATGCGTTCTGAGAGTTTAAATTCGTTGTTTTATTTCACAACGAATACATGTTCATATTCTACAAATTGCATAATAACGAATGTAATCAATATAAATAATAATAAAGGAAAAAATTCATTCGCTCAAATAAAATATTTTTGTTCCTATAGCTTAGTATCCTGCTCGCGCTAAATTTTAGCGTCACTAGTCTCCACTTCGTTTCTCCACACCAAAGATAAATGCTCGCTAAATTATTATTACACACCATATAGATGGGACAAAAACTATTTCTTCATGACAGTAATCAGTAAATATAATTTTTACAATTTTCGAATTTCAAACTTCAAAGACATTGCAGTATTTGAATCTTTCCAAAACAATGGGTATGAGAAAAATTGAAGATGATATTATTATTGCAGCAGCAGCTCAAATAATTTCTGTAACAGCAAGCAGAAGAAGACACTTTTCTTCGTGTCCCATAAATTCCTATTTGCAAAAAAGGCAAAAAGGCTGATTTGCAAAAGACCTAAGATTATTTGAAGCTTAAAGAAACTAGTTTTCCATTAACATTGTAAAAGTTTTTTTTTTTTTGCTTTGCGTTTTCTTTTCTTTCTCTATCAAATTTTTCTCTGCGCTTTCCTTCAAACAAATATCCATGGTAAACGCAACACAAACATGTTCCTCCGTTTTTCATGTCAAAATTTATCTTCGATTTAATGTACCGGACATTTATTTTGCGAGCTAAATGAGTGGAGACTTTTCATCGACCCATCTACATGAAGTTAAGAATTTAGCGTGCGAGCAGGATACTGCTTTGCTAAACTGCCTCGCTAAATTTTATCTTTCTAGACATTTTTGTATGGGAGATAAAATTTAGCGCGAGCAGGATACTTAGCTTATCATTATATTAATACGTGAACACAAAAGTTTCGGTACACTTTTTAAGTATTTATTATGAAATGAGGAGAATGAAACTTATGTTATTTGAAAGGTACTGTGCCATAGATGTGCACAAACAAAAAATCGTGGGTATTTGCCGCCATTAAGGATGAAAATTAAGTTAAGAATTCCCCATATAAAACAAGTAATTGAAAGGATTTTGGTGACAATCAATTTTTCGCCGCCATATTACCAAAGCAACGTATTCAAATATAAATCACCTTAGATTAGAACCTGTTTCCGATGGAGCAGCTCATTTACGTATTTTTTCGATATCTAGATGTCGCTCTTTTCGTTTGTTAAAAAAATACATACAATAATAACGAAAATTATTGTGGAACGTTTTTTAGTATATCGTTCTTATAAAAGGTATGGTCGATTTTCGAGTACAAGCGATACTATTAATTATTATTGAGTCTGTTTTCGTTTGTTATTTTTGGCGAAAAAGTACTCCGCAGTAATGTCCGAAGAATTTAAAAAGAAGAATTTAGTTTATGGAAGAGAGTTACAGTCATAGGAATCTAAGAAGGAATTTTCAAAATTTTGTGGGGAAATCGGATAGTAAGAAGCGCTGTTATGTTATTTCAAAACAGTTTTGTTGACAGTTGTCCTAATATTGAAAATTTTAGACCCGATTGATATAAATATTTTTATGAGTTACTCGAAATACTAATTCTACGCAGATAAAGTCGCGGGTATTAGCTAGTATGCTTTATTTTTCATGTAGGTAGGTACCTATACAATAGCGCATTAAACGAAAATGAAAATTGTAGGTAGTACCTATGGTTTTTGTAGTAGTAGTTTATAGTAATGAACTAGAAAACATTCATTTAAAAGTATTTCCTGCACAACAAAATATTGCCTGACGATTCAAAAAATACACGTAGAGTTGTTCAAGTTTTCACTTCTGTCGGCACTCCCGGAGTGCACTGTTTTTTTTTTTTCTGATATTTGTTCAAAGATGTTGATGCAGACCAAATTTTGATACACTTTCCATCGACTGCTGTCAAACTATTAAAGCGAGAACTGACTGCTCTTATTACTTACTTACTTACTTAGGTGGCGCTACAGTCCGGGGTGGACATTGGCCTCAACTCTCTGCGCTTAATTACTATATTTGGTTAATTTGCTGACTCGCAAAAGTGTTGAAAGGAGAAGCTCACCAAAAACAGAGATATCTCTTATACCACGCTTTAATTCAAATGGAATTTAGTGTTTCGGTTTTTTTCAAAACCAAATCCAAAGCGAAAGAAAAAGTCAAAATTAGCCACGAGAAAGTTTATTATGTTATAGAATAATTGTGTTGACATCTGACAAAATTCGTTTTTCACCACGATAGTGTCAAAAAATTATCAGAGTACAATTTTTAAGCGCAATTAACAACGGAATTAACAACAGCCTTATGCCCGAAACGCATGTGCAGAATTTCTGGACGCAGCGCTGCAAGTAAAACAGATGTGCAAAAAATTTACGTGTATTGCATCGGCAACTATGGCTACTGTCATTCGCGGCCTAAGCAGCTGATGTGTTAATCTACAACCAAAAGAAATACGATCTGCAAATGTCAAAAGTTGATGATGCCAAATCCTTGGAATTGCAATTTATTTTCTTTTGTGTTGTGGTACGCTTGAATTTTGCAGATATTTTAGAAATAGAGACATGTTGCAGTGGTGCGGTTAGTGCAGAACTTACGTGTGTGCATATTAATCTTGCTGCGCAGTAAATTCTGCACATGTGTTTTCAATGCTGCCAATTCCATTAGATCTTAACAGCTGTCCAGCGAATTTAAAAATACAGACACTTATGTCGTTTTCCATTGGACAAAAAGAAGCGTCCGGGAGAGTCCGCAATCGAAAAAATGCAGTTCCATTGGCACAAAAATACTCTTCTGGTGATTCTGAGAAGACAATTTCGCTTCTCGATTTGAAGTCAGAATCCACTCAAGAAGCACTCACACAAGTGCAATTTATGTATTTAATACAAGTCAGCTGACATTAGCCGTAGATTATTTTTTGGCATTTCACCAATACTTTGATGGATTCTGTCAGAAGCAGTTTTGCTGTTCCATTGGATTTCAGAATGAGTGGATCCCCGAGTGAAACCAATGGAAAACGACATTAGCTGACACCGCCATTCAAGATTGTGGCCACTCTTAAAAATGTTGAATAACGGGTGATAAGTCAAAGCTTCGCTATCGATACGCAGTTCTTGATTTATCATCTGATATAAATTAATTAAGTTGAATATATTTTTCTTAACTGTAGGTATTGTGTTTTTGTTTTTAATTTGTCAGTTTTTTTGACACAATTACTAATTATTTAAATGTTGAATATTATATCGGTATATATTATTTTATACAACTCACTAGTGTTGTGTTTGTCCATAATTGACATCGTTTAGTGCTTACCTGCAATGGAAAAATAAAGAAACATAAATTAAAACTATTTCCGTGAACAACCGCAAACCGATCGTCAAACCAACACCACTTATGTTTATAACAGAGAAAATGTCACACACATGCTTGACTACAACTTATTCACCACAGTACAAGCCACAGAGAAAACTCAACCTACTCTACAGGCACCCGAAAACCACCCGAACATAAGCTGAAAATGCAGCTGCCAGCAGCTCTTTCCAAGAATCGCTTAATTAATTCCCATTTGTGGTCCACCCGCCATAACTTTTTCTTTCTTTTTTTTTGTGGATAAAATCGACCATTCCCAGGGCGGATTGTAGGTATAGCCTATTGTCAATAGTGTGGGATGTGCTACCGAAAGCCACAACAGATCTGTGGCAGACACAGATTTTGCTAAATAGCAAACATTGTAAATGGGCGTAGCACCCCACCTACGACATGCCTGAAAATAAAAGAGGAGCAAAAAATAATGCCCTAAGGTTAGCACTTTGTAGGGTAAAATATTCAAAACGGGACAGTAAAAGGATAAACACTTTGCGATATCAGTAGGAGCACCAAGAGTCCATCCTTTCATTCCCTCATTCTATATAGATGTATATACAGTTTATTTTTCTTTAATGTAACTGTGTGTATGTCAGCAGTCTCCTGCTTTCCTTCAAGGATGCTTTCCGGTCGGACCGTTCCCTTCCGCAGGCTACCGGCTCATTTATCTCACGAGCCTAATGATGGGGAAATACGAGAACGATAAAATGGAGTTTATTACGAGGCAGCAACTTGAAGGATGGTAGTGTGGGTGTGACAGAGGTATAGGTATAACTGACTTGATTCGTCTTGGGTACGGTGTGTCCCATTTACTGTGAAGTGTTGGTCTTTAATGGGGGGTGGACTGTCTGCCTGTTTGTGACACTTTAAGTGTTGAAATTGAAAAATGAGCGAACATTTTGCAAAAGGATGACTGCACGGAAGGACGCAAGCCTTTTTGTAGAAGCATTTTGATTAGCCATGAATGCATCGTTGCCAAACTGCAGGAGGCATTTGAAATTGAATTTCCCAAGTCCCATACCTGATGTCCTTCAGAACGGATTTCAGAACACAAACCAATGCATAGGCCCTTCTTCACACTTGCAACGTGCACCTCTATATCCACTTAGCTGCAAGCAGATGGGTGGGTTGTTTGAAAGTGACGATGTGTCTTGTGTGCAAAATCGCCTGTGCTGAAGAAAATCTTATGAGACAACGAGACGAGAATTCCTAATGACACACGTACATAATTCCGGGCGAATACTCATTCGCTTCGTGTGCAGGAAAATGCTTTACAGGTAAACGCCACCATTTCGCACTGATGTTGGAGTGTGTCATCAACTGTGCCACGGCTGGCTTCACCCCAAAACCACTCAACTTGGGTGAACCTCAAAGCGCCTTGGTGACTGGCCACAGAGCGTCAAATTACAGTTTGCTTAATCCGTTTGGAGGAAAGTTTCTCTTTCTTTTTTTTGTCCGCGTTAATGTTTACGCTTTTTAATTTTCGAAAGCGATGCGGTTACTCGTGCATGGCGTGTCTCGCGTCATTAATATGTGTGATGAGAAGGTCCTTTTCAAATATCTTCAATGTGTGTGCATGTGCATATGTGGGGTTGGAAATGAAAAAGGGTTTGAAAGGATAATAAAATCGTTGACGCGGTGAGTTTGAAAAACAAAGCTCAGTACAGAAGATTCGCATGAATTCGCAACACTGATGTGCAATCGAGTATTTAGCCAAACATGGGCATGATTGAGATTGAGGGCGTGGCGCGTTCCCTTGAAACATTTTACTCAACTGTTTTGGTTATAAATTTTGATCGCTTTAGTGAACAAATAAAATTAACTCGGCCCATCAATTGAGCGTGGAAAATGATTTTAAATTCTGAGTTGTGGCTTCTGTTCGGTCTGCTGAATTTGCTGTATATTGCAAGAGGTGTGTTTCTTTCAACAATCCAACCGAAGTCGTCTTCGCGGAAAACGACTTTAAACGACAAACTGAAAAATGTATGGAAAAACTTCTGTTTTCGGTGAAGTTCTCGAATGTTTACCCGAAAACCCGGTTTTCGGCTCGGTGTGAATGGGGTATTAACCAAGTCAAGCTTTGGTACCTACTTAAATGCAAATAATAGCAGAAACAAGAACCAATTCTTGAACAAAAAACAAAAACAATATTTTTGCAAGCGTTTTTCAAAAGAGCAGACAAAAAGAAGAGCTTCTTTATACGAGAAGATGTTTCAAGGACAAAGTATCCAAAAGCCGGGCTGCCGAGTTTAGCAAAGTAAAAGAAGCACGTTTCACCAAGTTGTCGAAACAAATCAGCCAGAAAAGCACTTATTTTGTCTAAAATTGGATTGAATTTAATGGCTATTCGCCATTTTTATTCTCACTTGAAGCACAACGCCATCTATCGCCAAGAATATCATTCACCCAAGTTGATGGTTTCACTTTTCCCGCAACAGATGTCATACTTCAAATGCAAACGCAGATTTGACTGTTTGCAATGTCATTCATTAGCGCTTTTACTCAGTTATTTCGTCAATGTCAAGAATACAATGTCCTTTAACGATGCAGATGTTTCACACCAGATCCTTCGAATCAGCAATAACCTTAATTGGATTACCAAACTTCCATAAACGCAACTCAAAGATAAGAATAAAATGTGCAAGGACCCAAATTTAAGGACACACGCACAAAAGCAAAAAGTAGAACAGAAAATACATGTCAAGCAACAAAGTAGCGAACTCCCACATAACATTAGTATGTCATTAATGTTGCCAACTCGGCTGTAATCTTTTCCATTTCATTTATCTCGCCCCGCCAATGCCGCTGAACTCTGAAGACCTTGCGCTTACCCAAAACAGTGCTCCAACCTTTCAAAAAAAAACACAAACATGGGAAAAAAAATCCTCTTTCCAGTTTCTATGGAGAATTTTAGAGGCTCGGCTGATGTCGCTGTTTTTGGGGATGGCGTCGAACGAATTTAAGATGTAACCGCACGCGATACCCTCCAACTGACTGACTTTGGTTCGTGCGGAAGACGTTTGGTTTTCCGTATCATTAGCCAAACAAGTATTTTACGACCTGGAATAAGGACTGATAAATGTTGGCAATTTAAATTCGGTTGCACTCTTGACAAAGCGGACTTCTTTCCCAATGATAGCAGTCGATGGCATGGCATATGAATTAAGCATCAGTTTTGTAAATAAACTCCTTTTGTGAGTCAGATAATTTTAGGGAATTGACTTCGAAAGAAACCATTCAGAGGCGTCATCGAATGTCGAGAGACATATTTTTTTAATTTTTGGAGCGTCATTTGGTGTTCACCGAAGGAGCTCTTGTTCAGTGTGGCCAGAGTTTATTTTTTTAAAGTAAACAAATAGTTATAAAATGAACAGTTTTGTTTATTTTTAATTTGCATAAGCGTTTGCTTTTTTAGACTGACAATCACATCAAAGATACGAGTAAGTGAACCCCATTAAATGGGTCCTTAGCACTTTTCTTGGTATAATCTCTAAACTTTTCAACGGTAGCCCTGACTGTGTTGGGATTTGACACTTGACACAGACAATTAACAGCGACTACTTTAGCAGCAGTTGTAGTAAAAAGAAAACATGAAAGAGCAGATGATTGCCGTACTTCAACTTACCGCCATTTTATAAAGCTCTAATGAAAAGTTCAGTAGATTGTTTGGAAATATTTGTGTAACACGATTGTGCATCGAGCGACTCCTTTAATCCACAATATTCGTAAATTTGACGTTTAATGAAGTAGAATGCGGTTAATCCCAAATTGATACGTTTCGCACCTGAGTTGCCATCGCAACCAATGCGACTGCAAATTTTTTTGCTGGGATATCTAAGCCACAATACTTGACGCCTAGGTCGACGCTAGGAGCTGATTTTGCCGTTCTTGTTAGCACTCCCGTATAGTTGTCATGTGTCTCATTGTTTTCCATAACTACCTCCATAACTCCACCGCCGATCCGTCTTTTGACTCCGCACAAACTGTATGTCAACGGCTTCTTTTCTCGTGAACCTTTTGTGAAACCCTGATTCCCTAATTCTGTAATTTGCATCCCTAATTGGATACCTATCGAGTCGTACTTTTGATTCGGTCTACAACTCCTGTTTTACCTAAATAAAAATCTTGTCAGCACTTTTAACCCTGAAACAAAGTCCCTTGGCAAATATCGCTCCTAAAAAAATAAAACCCCACATACGACTTCTAGCAATCATTATCCTAGAGTCCCTTATCAAACTTGTTTTGTATTTAAATTGACTGCGGAGCAGAGAAAACATTTCACCGCACCAAAACAAAGACCATGCTCACCCGCTCACGAAAATCCTTCCATCCCTAATGGGGACACACAGGCTTCATTACCGCATTCCTTATGGCAATCCTTTCCCATTTTAATCCCATTTAATATCACTGCTTTGCTCAAGACTCTGCCTCCACTTCTGTGTCATCTAGTCGTTTCTCTCTCTAGAAACACACAAAGTTATGTCTGGATTTTCTTTGTAAATTCTTTGAGAAGAGAATCGCATTAATCCCTAGCCTCTACTCTGCCTCTTGGTGGGCATAAAGGAAATTGAACAAATCACACCAAAATGCAAACAGAAACACCAACTACTGCTCCTTCTAACGCTAACCGATCCGGCACAGTAATGAGTCAGCTTTTCCTTGGGAGTTGATTTAATTTCATGTTTTTCTTGATGCTGCTTGTGCTTTGTTTTTGTTTTTTGCTCATTTAACTTGACAGCATAAGGCATAGCGAGATGAAAAAGATTTTATGTAGTCGAAAGGAAAACAAATCCTTAATCGGGGACTTGGATGTGCGCCTTGCAGCGTCTAATTAGTGCGGTGACAGTGATGAGACAAAGGCGATAAAGAATTCGTGTCTTTAATGAAAAAGCAAATGTGATTTTCGTTATAAGAATTATTAGACCAGGGGGATTTGTTTTCAATTATTATCACGGTGGACATAAAAACAGTGGACAAACGTCGGTCTCTAATGTCAACCATTGCGCAGTGTAATCGGTTAGTGAATGGCAGTTTCGCTTGTTAATGACAGGAGCTAGCCATTGAAAAGGTTATACGATTCTGGCGGCAATAGGCGTGTTTTTTTGAGCTTCGATCTCAGTAAAGTAAGATTTGCAGCACACTTATTACAACAACTTCTGCTAGTCTCGAAGTGTCAAGTAGAGCGTAGTTGTTGTAATTGCGTGCTGAAAATCCTATTTTACTTTGCTTTGCCCAGATCGAAGCTCAAAAAAACACGCCTTATGTACGAATTCTTTTTGTAAACTTGCCCGTAACTAGTGTTCTTGTCAAACGTTCTCGATAGAGACAGATGGTGGACTTGTATTTTGACAGCGCGGTGCGACAAAACGCAATGGAATCCATTTTGTACAGGTTTTCTAGAACTTCTAAGTTTAAATTCCCGTTTAAAAAGTGAACATCATGAACTTGCGTAGGATTCTGGTTGTTAATATTGTCAGCGTTGAATATGAGAAGAAACAAATAATTTGGCCGCTAAGTTCTACTTTGAAGCCTGATTCACAATGCGGACTAGATAACGAGACGAGAGCGACGCGACAAACGCTGTCGCTCTCGCTTTATTATCGTCCATCAACTCACAATGAAAAATGACTCGTCGGACAGGTTTTTTTGACGGAAGGAGACAACCAAAACAAGCACAACTCATGTTGCCATTTATCTTTTTGGCAGCAAATGAATTAATGAATTCAATTAACTTTTCAACTTCCAATGTTGATAGCTCATTTATTTTAAGTATATGTAATTCCAAAAAAGCGCGCAAAAAGCAAAACCGAAGAGAGCTACGAAAGAGACCCTCAAATGAACTTGGCAAACTTCAAAATGATAAATGTCATCGCTGCTTCGCGCGAGATTTTTTCGATTTTCCGAAATGGTCGCGTTCCGAGGCAACGAGGCTTGCGTCGTTGTATATTGCTACATGGATTTCCATGGATTGAAATTTGTTTGACAACTCGCGCTAGACTTGTCATCGCTCTCGCCTCGTGCTAACGCTGTGTTGTGAATCAGGCTTCAGTTATATAAAAAAAGAGGTGTAAATATATTTTAAGCTTTAATGTTGCCAAAACTTCCGATTATATAGGTACTTGTTGTGAGAGATTTTTGTGCAATCATGGAAATAGGCTTATGCACTCTTTGCGTGAAAACGACAAACGAGAAAACCTAAACCTATCTTCAACTAGTAACCCATCCGTCATTCTGCAAATGTCACTGTCACTGGTGACTTTTCTCGCTCAGAGTGTGGCACTCCACTGAACAGAGATCAGCTTTCACACGGGTATATTCAGAGCGATCTTATAAATTATGAAACACATTTGAGCGCCGGCTGTCAAATGATTAAAAAAAAACACCCTAACAGGATTATATTTTCAATTCTTTATGTCGTTTTCGGTTGCAGTGGGTCTCTACTCATTTTGAAATCCAATGGAACAAGAAAACTGCCTCTGGTTGAATCTAAATACCAATGTATTGGTGAAATGTCACAACATATTTTTTGGCTGCTGGATTGCATTAACTTTCGTAATTGCTTCTTGAGTGGATTCTGTGACTTCAATTCGGGAAGCGAAATTCCCTTCTCAGAATCACCAGAAGAGTATTTTTTGTGCGACATTAGTCTGCTAAATTTTTTTTACAATCGGTTGCCATTTTCTAAGACGGTACACGGCATCTGTCAAAATAAGCTGGGCTCAGATTTTTAATCCGAATGCTCAGTCATTTTTCAGTAAATAAATTAAAAAAATAATAGTAACTAGCTGCCGGGGCTTCTGGCTACTAAAAGAAACATAAATTCAGTGGTCTCGCAACTGTTTTTTGACAGTTCAGTGTCTGCCCCGAAATAAAAAACGAAACGAGGTACCTATCTTTTCTTCATGTTCTGATGAAATTAATGTCACAGATGCAGGGGTTAAGTACCCATTTAAAATTAAAAATAAGTATTATCCAAGATGTTCACCCTGTCATTAAGCGCGAGAGAGACCATTACGTCGCCCTTTTGACAGAAAATGCTAGAGAATCCGTTTTTTCGTACACCCTCAAGTACGTTCCGTCTGACAGTGATGATTATTTTTAAATTATCGTGGACAATATTGCTTGACTGTCAACCCTAAAGCTAATTCAATTATAGACAGTTTCCTCACGTTTTACTTATTTACGATTATTCTTCCCGTTATATCCTTATTCTGGCTCTGTTGGGTATTTCTTTCCAGTTTTGTGAATTAAATTTATTACGACAGAGATATTCCACACACAACGAGTATTTGTGTTTCTATTATTAAAGAAGAAGAAGCTATAATCGCCGCATAAACCTCTTACAAAAATTGAAACAAAATAACGAAGCTTTTCACGTAAAACCACTTATACCGTCCTCGAATCGCCCGTTAATAATACGCTGTGTTATTGACGGTGGACGTGGTTGATTCTTGGTTGTGTTTTCTTTTCGCATTGTGTGCGCCTACCTTAATAAATATTATAAACCTACAGCCTACTCGTAATTACTTGCACTTGAGTGGGAGAGTGGGTCGATATAACCAACACGTGTCAGGAACTTTTCTCAGTAGGGGAATCTCCTCTCTGCGATGGATACAAGGCCGACAAAACTATCAGTCGCAGATATAATCAATGGAACCTTCCTCTTTGCGAAAATCTGAAATTTGTACTAAAGGGTGATTTTTTAAGAGGTTTAGAACTTTTTTTTAAAAAAAAACACAAAAAATTCAAAAAAATGAATGAAATATTTATTTGAATCGATAGTTTGAACCTTGCAATTTAATGTTTAAAGATAATTTCATGCAAATGTTGACCGCGGCTGCGTCTCAGGTAGCCCATCCGCTGAGTCCAATTTTGGCATACTCTTTCACACATATCGGCCGGTATCTCACGAATGAATGCATGGATGTTGGCTTCCAGTGCGTCAATCGAAGCGGGCTTGTCCCTATACACATTAGCCTTGGCATACCCCCACAAAAAATAATCTAATGGTGTCAAATCGCACGATCTAGGCGGCCAATTGACCGGCCCGAAACGTGAAATTAACTGTTCACCAAACTCGCCTCGCAATCACTGATGGGCGATTTTATGTAAAAAAACATTTTTTACATTTTTTACCTAAAAATTGGTAAATAATGGTAAATAACGTGTAAAAAATGTAAAAAATGTACAAAATGTAAAAAATGTATTAAACATGCATTTATTTTGATAGATAGTCATTTCGCGGCAAGTTTTTGTTGAGTGAACACGTTGTTTTAGGGCCATTTTATTCACTATTGTTCAACTTCCCGATAACTCCGAGGTTGACCAACTTCGGAGTTGACTTGAAAGAGAGAGTTGAGCGGCAAGTTGAAAATTGTTTTTATTCACTACCTTAATTCTCAACTCCTCAGTTGAAATTCAAAAGTTGGCGTACTTGCTCTTTCCGAAATATCCCTGGGATATTTGTGGCAGGTGACACAAAATATGTCAGTTTCAACTTTTGATTTGAATTTTGTCCGTTATATCCGGTATAATATTCGTTGTGTACAGTTTGAATTTAAAAAAATGACTGAAATTAACAAAGCCGAAAACAGAAAAATACAAAAAAAAATGCCGAAAATTGTGTATACGCCAGAGGAGGAAGATTGGTTGGTAACTAATGTGATGGTATACCGAACCATAATAGAAAACAAAAAAACGGATGGCGCCACAAATCGAGACAAGGAACGGGCATGGCAAAAAATAGCAAAGGCTTTCAATGTTGCGCCCACCGGCCGGGTGAGTTTTCGTATACATATTTGTATTTTTGACTTTCTCGTATAGTTATAAAAACCGAGTGAATATCATTTTCCTTCGGAGTCTCGAACTCCGTTTTTTGTTTGCTATATTCATATCCGTTCTTCTTGCAGGAAAGAAACGTCAAGTCCTTGCGGGAAAAGTATCAAAAAATTAAACAGAGTCTTAAAGATCGCGCGTATTATTTCGTGAAGGACGCAAAACAGACTGGTGGTGGTCCGCCTAAAAAAGAACTTCCCTCCTTAAGCGAACCCATGCAACACTTGGCTGAAGTCATAATGCCTTCAACCGTTGGTCTTGCTGCAGCTTCCGGCGATAGTGATTTTACAATTGCCAACGAATTGACACTGCAAAGCACTAGCCGAAAGTTAGCAGCGACTGGTGTTCTAATTGGGGAAATCTCCGCCGATGATGACTCATACCATTTGGGTGATGTCGAAATGGATAATTCCTTTTTTCACGAGGTGGAAATTATAACTTTGGAGGATCCAACCGACAAGCAATGTTCAAGGGCAGATGCACTGATATCTGCTGAAACACAAGTCGATCATACAAAGATTTCTTTAGATACGGAGAAAAAAACTGAAGACATGTTATCTGACGATGGTGCATTTGTTGACGATACTTGGGAGAGGGCTAATCCAATGAAATTGCGAAAGCCAACAAACTTTTTGCTTGACAACCGCCGACGCAAAAAGGAATCCCAAGAAAAAAGAAAAAGACTCTCAATAGCTGATGAAAAACAGATGCACTTATCAAAAAAGCATAAAATTGAAATAGAAATTCTGGAGATGGAGAGAGAGCGGTACAAATTTGAACGTGAACGGGCTGAGTTGGATCGGGATCGAGCTGCACTGGATCGGGAGCGTTCATCCATCGAATTGCAGCGGTCAAAGGCTCAGCTTGTTCACGACGAAGAATTTCATCGTCTTCATTTGGCCGCTTTAAATGGAGACAATGTATCTGTGCCGGGCCGTCACACATCATCAATGCCAAATTTAATTTAATTGCGATTAGTTAATAAAAAAACTATTAAATTTTAAATACTGTTAAACTGATGACAATTGTTTATTTTTTTATTGTAATTCACTCCGGACTGTCAGCCATATCTAAGAGCGGTTGAAAATATGTCCGAACCAATCGAGAGCGGACGTGGGCAGTGATTGCTGAAGTTTCCTGTAAAGCCGTAGCCGACGGAACATTTGTGGCGGCTAACATACTATCGAATCCGGCTATTTCCGGTGGTGGTTGTGCCTCATTTTCATCAATGGCTATGTTGTGGAGAACGGCACAAGCGATAATGATTAATTGCACAGTCTCCACCCTGCACTTCAAGCCGGTGGCCAACACTGGAAATCGCCTTTTCCAAATGCCATACGAACGTTCAACGCAATTGCGGGTTCGAATCTGCGATTCGTTATATAAATTTTCTACCGAGTTCGTGACATTAAGGAAAGGCGTCGCAAAATAGCTCGTATTCGTGTATCCAGAATCACCAATCAGAATAAAGTGCTTGAATTCGCCTCTTTCGAATCGTTGTTTCAAGCTCGACAGATTGAAAATGCGCTGATCATGTGTGGAACCCTTTTATGGAATACATAATAATTATGAATCTATTTGAAAATTATATTGTTGATATAAACAATACCTGCCAACGAGCGACAATATCGTTTATCTTCAAATTCGCAGCAGAAACCGTTTGAACGTTTATGGAAAACCAGCCCTTACGATTTCTGAAATTTTCTGGATCAGGTCCACCTGGTGATTGAATGCGAATATGCGTACAATCAATTGCGCCAATTGTCCGCGGGAACTTTGCTTTTGCAAAAAATTCACGTGATGCTTGCAGCAGTTCCGTCTGCGTTTGAGGCATACGAATAAATTGCTGCGCAAGATTGGCAATTGCTTTCGATACTCGTTTTAACATATGATGAACGGTTGCAATGCTCACCCCAATAAAATCGGCAACCGCCAATTGAATTGAACCGAGTGCATAGTAACGTAATACTATTAACAATTGGGTTATTGGTCGTAATTCACGCGATCTATAAAACAGAAAAAACCACTGAACTAAATCCAATACATACAAGGAATTTGGAAAAATTTGCGATTTATAATACCTTCTCTCATCGCACGGCAATGAATTCGCTATAAGCTGCAGCACCATCAATGTCGTTCGCTTTGAGAGACGAAAACGATAAATAAAGTCACGGTCGTCCCATTTTTCAACTCCAACATGTTGTAACATCTTGTATTGACGTCTCTCATGGACCAAAATCTCCTCCTCTCCATCATCTTCGCTGCTTGAATCAGACGAATGCCAATCTTCCCAATAATAATTGCCGCGAAACATAATATCAATTTAACAAATTATTTTTATTTTATGTCCTCAAAAATAAAGTATATCAAATTTGACATAAAACCAGAAGTTGAGAGCTAACGTCTACTATTTCGGGGAGTTGAGCGAACCCAAAGTTGAACAACTCTCGGTTTTCTCAACTCCGGAATATCTAAAGTTGAGCGAGTCAACTTTGAGTGAATAAAAGCAAATTCTCAAGTTGAAAATAAAAATCCCCAAGTTGAGTTCAACTTCGAGTGAATAAAACCGACCTTAACTTTTTTTTTGTTAATTCACAGCGAACTGTAGTTTCAATAAAAATAATAAAAATGCCACGACCAAACACAACGAATTTTAATGAACTCGAATTTACGTTACTCAAATCGGGAAAAAAAGCAATGGCATTTTGCAATATTTGTAAGCAAACTTTGCACAACACTGCAGTCAGCAGATTGACAAGGCACCGGTAAATTGTTTTCGAAAATTCGCCAATAAAATTAAGAACACATTTTACATTTTATAGACAACGTTGTAAGCCTTCCCCTTCATCTGCTGAAACGTTTGCTGAGTTAGAAGAAGTTGAGTTAGAGGAAATCGACGTTATCGACATCCAAACTCGTTTTTGATGACGAATTCATTGAAAAAGTAAACGAAGAAAAAAAATGTTGGATCCTGTAAGCGAATTAATAAATTTCTGCCAAAGTCCTTCTGCAACTTTAGCAGATGCCGCTAAAAAATGGCTGACTTTGCAAATACCCGAAAAATTTAAACCCAAAATTCAACATCATTTTGATCATCGTCAAAATATGGCCTTAAATGAGTTTGCATTAACTGCATATTACTTGCATCCGTATTTTGATAATTCGATCCTTACAAACTTACAAAATAATGAAATTAATCACTTTCTATTAAAAAACCTAAATGGAGATGGTATTGAGGATTGGCATGATTTTAAGCAAAAAAGCGGTATATTTGAATGCCTTTACGAAAAAGGAATTAAAAAACCAGAAGTGTTTTGGAGCACCGCAGGGATACAACATGAAAACCTTTCACAGTTGGCTTTAAAACTAATAAACATGCCGGCGTCATCCGCACAGATCGAAAGAGTTTTTTTCAAATTGGGCGCAAATTCACACTCCTCTTCGGAACAGGCTAACTTTCGAGAGGTCGAAAAAGCTTATACACATTTATTTTACTTTGAATAGCAAGTCCAGCGATTCGTGTTATTTGGAGATTGAGGACGACGAAGAAGAGGAAGAGAAATCTATATCTACTGGAAAATAAATGGAAAATAGATTCATATATACGCGTTTTAATTTATATAGGTAGCTTTTATATTTATGGATTGATCTGTTTTGTTTTGCTACCTAACTTCTTAATTTTCAAGATATCAGTCATATGACATGAGACATTCCATTTTCGGTTTTTTACATGAACCAATTTTATACACACATTTTCTTCAGTTTTTTACCAGTAGTTTTTTACACGTATAAAACCATGTAAAAAACTGGATGTAAAAAACCCGCACAACACTGCTCGCAATTGCGCCATTGTTTCGCGTGCTGTGTGGCATGTGGCACCGTCTTGTTGAAACCACATATCATGCAAGTCAAGAACTTCCATTTCGGGCAAAAAAAAGTTTGTTATCATCGCTCGGTAGCGTTCACCATTGACAGTAACGCTGCGATTCGCATCATCTTTGAAGAAATATGGCCCAATAATGCCGCCGGCCCATAAACCGCACCAAACAGTGGCTTTTTCGGGATGCATTGGTAGCTGTTGCAATGCTTCTGGCTGATCTTCACTCCAAATGCGGCAATTTTGCTTATTTACGTACCCATTCAACCAAAAATGAGCCTCATCGCTGAACACAATTTTTCGATAAAAAAGCGGATCCTCGGCCAGCTTTCCAAGAGCCCATTCACCAAAAATTCGGCGTTGTGGTAGGTCGGCTGGCTTTAGTTCTTGCACCAGCTGTATCTTAAAAGGCTTTACGCCCAAATCCTTCCGCAAAATTTTCCACGTAGTGCTGTAGCAAAGGCCTAACTGCTGGGAACGGCGCCGAATCGACATTTCGCGGTCTTCTGTCACACTAGCTGATACGGCCGCAATATTTTCTTCACTACGCACAGTACGTAAACGTGTTGGTGGTTTAATGTCCAATAAAGTAAATTTGGTGCGAAATTTGGTCACAATCTTCCGAATAGACTGCTCAGAAGGTCGAGAATGCCGATCATAAAATGGAAGCAGCGCGCGATGAACATTTCGAACCGAGCACGAATTTTGATAGTAAAATTCAATAATTTGCAAGCGTTGTTCATTTGTAAGACGATCCATGGTTAAATTGCAAACCAAACTGAAGCTGTTTGACAGTGACACAAGGTACTAAACACACGTCAGCTGTCAAAACCAGTATTGCCAAAACCAAACCAGCTAAAAAATCACCCTTTAGTTGGCCGATTGCGACGAAATAAAAACTCAATCTAGCTGAGAATCCTCACTGAGATTTTTTTATAAGTGTGCTTCAACAGGACGTGTGGGATTTCCCACACACACCCAAAGTGCTGGTACACGCATAATGTTCACACTGGTAACAAACAAACTAGTTCATGTGCGGCAAGAGTCCGAAAGTTCTCTATTCTAGCACGGACATACCTCATGCCATACCCAAGGACCGCAATTAAATATTTCATAAAACCGTCACTGAGTCCCTGTTCTGCCTCTCACTCCGAACCTAGAATGGGCTTAAATATTTAAACTTTTCAAAAAGTCAAGTGGTTATTGTCGTATGTTGATTGGAGTTTATTTCCAGAAACACAAACACAGCGCGCCAACCAGCAACATTCGCTTTCTTTGTTGTAGGTAGCCATTGTTCGCTTGCTCGCAAAATCCTCTTGACAGTATAAAAAGCCCGCCATGATGATGGCAGTTAAAAACAGGAAGCATTTAGATTTATCCTATACCTTCTGTCGGCTGCCGCACTCTGGGCGAGTGTACGTTTGTGTGTAGGTGAACGCGAATCTTTTAAAGTGCTGAAAGTGAAGTTTCTCAAAGAAGGAGCGTTTTCTCCGCTTATGAGTTCGCATAAAGCTAGAGCGGCGCCCCTTGCTAATGTCGCATGATGTCGCGTGCGCCAAGTCAATGCAATAAAAGTGAAAAGTATTCAAATGAGTTTTTTTTTTTTGCTCCCCACCCCTTCCGTCTTCGAGGGGGGCTTATTGTGTTTTATTCAATTTAAGGCAGTTGTGACTTTGTGCGGCAGCAGGAGAGCGATTATTGCTTGGCTCGAGGAGTCCTTAAAACTCCCGCCGAGGCCATTTTATGTGTATAGCTTAAGAAATAATGATGCAGGATACTTATACCCATAAGTTGGTTCAAGGAATTTTTAATGAAACCTAAACACAGCCATCGGAAGTCTGTGCTATGCGGGTTAGGAACTTTTCAACAAATTTCCAGTCAATTAGAACAGAATAACGTACTAGTTTTCATCTCACCTCCGACTTTATTTTGAGTTTGACGGTGGGTAGCATTAAACACTATTTGCATGCCAATTCACTTGTCACAAACTGGAAATGCAAATTTAGTCACTTCCTCCCTTCGAAACGAATTATTCCCGTTCACTGTGCTATGCACTAAAGTGTCTGCCACTCCACCTCCACTCACGGCAAAATAAATTGAAATGCTAAAAGCGAAAAGCCCTCGTCCACTCAAATCCTGGCTGTATCTATTCATTAAGCTTAAGAGAAAGGTTTCCAATTGCATGTACTCAGGGATTAGACTAAAGCAGTAAAACATTCTTAGAATGCGGTGCTAACTTGCCCTGTAATGCCCTTCCTATACCATTCACCGTTCGCCCCCTTATAATCCACTCAACGGGAGAGGAACTATTCACAGACTTGTCGTCGGTCGTAGCCTGTAGAGCTCTGAAGAAAAAGGAAAAACCTTTAGTAATTAATTTTCTCTGACCTCTGAACTAGCCTTCGGTGCTTGAGCTTCTGTCTAAAATTACAATTCAGTTGGCGGGGAAAAAAAAAGACCTCAGAGAGGCTACGTCGGCAACATGCGAATAAAGGACACTCTCAAGGAGTTATTTATTTTTCACCTCAGCTTGGTTTTTTTGTCATTTTGTTTCCATTTTCCAAATGAGAGGACAAGTGGATTAACGCAAAGCTTGTTTTGTACAAACGATAGATATTCATTACCATGGGACGGAGAAGGCCAAAGGTGGGGCGAGCCGGGTGGACAGCGCTTATATGCGGCCGTAAAAGGTCATTATGGCTAAGCACATATGGTAACTCGATATCTAATGAACGGTGAAACCAGCATGGATGAATAGATAGCAATTTCTGTATTCTCTATTCCGTGTGACTTTGGACAAAAGTGTTGACAATTTATCCGGAAATGGAAACGATTACCCTGTCTGTCTGTTATACGTACGAAAGTCAGTGGCAGACAGATGTCATCAAAGAGAATGTGATATTGGTGAGGGGATTTGCGATTGGTAAATGATTTTCTGTTTGCTTCCTTTTTTTACATGGTTTTCCATTGTACATTGTCTAGTCTAGGGATTGTTGGAGGTAATTTGAGATTTAATAGAAAAAAAAAAGATTGTGAAATGGAATTCGGAAAATTCGTTTATAAAATGAATTTATTCAATCGCTCAACGGTCATTTAATACTTTAGTTATAACAAGGCACAAGGGTTTAGGGATAGCGTGACCGTTGTGCAATTTGACACTTGTTTTGAGAGCCTGACATATTTTTTTGTTATATTGGACATTTTTAAGTTGGAAAAGGCACTTTTTTCATTGGCCCCTTTTCATGCGACTCTTCAGAGCTCTGCATCGAACTGCCACGCAGCAACTTTGACCTTAACCGAGTGCGATTTTTGTTCGGTTAAAAATTATGGGTTAAAATTAACTTAGTCTCTGTAGAAAATAAAGGAGTATTTGTTGTTAAAAACTACAGAGTTAAAAAGGTTAAATGCATACTATTAAAAATAACACCCTTAATAAGTTGTTATCAACAAAGTTAGTAGTTAATATCAGCCAAACAGTTTTATTTTGGTTTTTGTTTAAATCTAATAAGTTAATTAGTTGAAAACAACGTAGCCAATTTGAAATTTTAACACGCCGATTGGTTATTAATAACCGTTCTTCTTATCAATTTTTAATCCATTCAATGTTTGTTAAATCTAACAACCTATCTGTTAAAAACAACCAAAAAGTCCTGTTTAAATATAGCCAATCACTGGGTTGTTTTTAACCACTTTACTCGTGAAAATTTAACCCATTCAATGTTTGTAAATTTATCTCAGTTTTTAGATCCACGGACGTTAAATGCAACGAAGTATGTTGGCTAATTTTAACTAAGTGAGTTGGGAAATAACAACAGAGTATCTTGGTTCAATACTACCAAGTTATTTTGTTATTTATGACCGAGCAAATTTGGAGGGGAAATTGATAAATCGGTTATTTTTAACCGAGTTTCTTCAAACAACCAGTAACTCTTTAGGAGCTATATTAACAGTATTACTTAGTAGTTTTAAACCGAAAGTTGATTGATTTTTAATAAGTGAATTTTAAAAAAGAATTACATTAAAAAAGAATTAAACTGCGCACATTAATTCTGCGGAAAGATCGGCTTCGCGAAACACTCTATTCTTTTTTTATACCAAGAAATTTGTTAAGTAAAAATTCCAAAATTCTCAGTGGTAATATCTTGCGCTCTCTATATCGCTCTCTTTTATAAATAAGGAACGGTATTGAGTAAAATTTCGTAAAAACTCATAAAAGTTAGTAAAAATTAAGAAAACTTAAAAGTAAACGAACAGACTTGCGGAAAATATTCAACACGAACAGTAATTTTAATCTGATAGGTGTCAAAATAATCTTACGTCAAACCACTTAGAAGGTTTGAAGTATATCTACAATCGAACACTTTTACTCGTATAGTTTCTCAAATAAAATGCTTGCCAGATTGGGCAATTTTTCGGAAATTATTCCAACTTTTTTTTTAATTTCCGAAACCAAATTTAGTATTATTATATAGTAGATAGCCCAATCTCAATTTTGATCTAAGCAATTTTTGGGCGACTATTTTTCTAAAGCATTCGTCTCCCTCTAAACGTACCCTTAACTAATTCTACAAATTGTTAATACCATTTTATCCGCTGGATTCGTTCATCGACTTTGACGTTTCAAATCAATCGCAGCTTTATTTTACTTTAAAATTGTGTTTATTTTTTGTGAATTTTAAAATAAAAATAAATTCTTATTGAAATCATAAAAAATAAATTTGTGAAAAGGTAGCCTTTTTGGATCCGATTTTGGACTAAAAAAAATTTTGGAATTAAGCTACCGAACTAGTTGAAGACCAGTTTAGGTTTCTTTTTATTGAAATTTTGCATATTCCGTGTCTCCGTGGGTATAAGTCAAACAGCGATGACAGGAAAATATCAAAATAAGGTAACGAACTAAACGAAATATAAACAGATTCACTGTAAATAAAATATTGCGAGACACATCCGTGTATAACGCAAGAACTAGCTGCTCATAACAGCCCTGTTTTTCTGAGCTTCGATCTCAGCAAAGCAAAGTAAAGTAGGATTTTCAGCACGCAATTACATTACTTTTTTTAGGGCATAAACTGTCACATAAGAGTTTATATGGAATGTGGTACTTAATTCGCTATGAGTCGTACCACCAAATGGCCCTTGATCTTTTTTAGATAAATGGAGCAAATTACAATCTGTCGTCATATCCAAATTGCTGAATAGAGCAGCTTTCTCATGAGAGTGGGCACGTTCAAGTATATAGTTCAGTAAGTCTGACAGCTGTCTGACTTTATGTATCTCAGATTTGATTGGCTTAGATCGGTCATATGAACAGATGTTTCAATTCACGTTTATGCAGAGGGGTAGTCGACGAAACTAGCCAAGAAATTCGTGACTGAGTAGTGAGTGACTAAGTTGACAGTTCGCATATGTAACTGACGTAGAAAACGTGACGTTCCCGACCAATCTAGTTTTTGCGTTCAGGTTAGATCTAGTCCAGACCACTCTAGTCGACTTAAGATGACTTGATTTTCGAATGTGCCCAGTTATATGATGACTGTCAGAATTTCACGATAGGTGGCGCCATGGAAAACGTAATTTTTTGTTTTACAAAGTTGTACCTCAGACTTACATAGAAAACTAAACACAGCGCCACTGCAAACACAATTGAACGCCACACGCAATAAAACAGAATGCTCCCGAAATTATCATCAATTCTTCAACAACTATTCAAATCAATAGTTGCGAAACTGATCCACATTTTGCATGTTGCCTGTACCAATGGTGATAGACTCGGGACCCAGCTTATAAGCTCCTCAAGTTACTCCGTCCATAGGCATAAGCACTTAGATTTTATGTTTTAAATGCGCAAGAAACTTTCAAGTTTTTCTCTTTCAGTTTTACTGACTGAAAGCAAAATAGCTCATATGAATAATCTAAAATGTCAATCTTTAAACAGTGGATATTCAGATGTGAACAAAAAACCGTTAAATAGGTAACTAGAAACTTATCAAGTATATGTAGCTCTAGCTCGATCTGCGAAAATGCTAAAGAACTTTTTCTCGCTCGTAAATTGCTCTCAAACTTCAAATTGACGTTGGCACACTTAACAATAGTTTATCGCTTCTATTCAAAAAAAGCTGTGTTGTCTAGTTGATCTAAACACTTTTGTTATGCGTCGTCAAATTGACAATTTAGCCCCACAAGCCTATATTTTTACCTGGACTGCGCATTTTCTCTTTTCACAGCTCTTATCAGGCCTAGAAATAGCAGTCCTTGTGTGCACTGAACCATTTGAAACTTATTTTTGAACGTGAACTTTATCACATCGTTTGTACCTTCAATGCATAGTTTTCAATGCACATTGTTTTATAAAAAAAAATTTCCTATAACATCCTTGAATGGCATTCAATCGAGCCGCTGAATAATGTCACTGCCTCCCGCAACATTTCCATTCTAATGACTTCTCGTTCCAGTCCATTGAACAATTTTCCTCCACATCTGTGAGCAAACAGCCTCAAAGTATGTGCCCTCTGCCTAATCCATATTACATGTTCCTAAGTGCATGACAAACCACCTTCCACCATTAGAAACATGAACTTCTTTCCTGGCTTTCTTCGCCTACGATTCTGACCGAGCACAGAAAAAGTGAAACAATTCCCGGAAATATTTCTTCAACCCCTCGCACAGCACACATCCATAAGCACCACCCTTGCCAATGCAAATATTCATTAAGAGAAGGAAAAACTTGCCTCAACTCTTCAACCCCCATAAAACTGACACGCATACACACCCACACCTCTGCTGACATTCGTCAATTTCCATCACGCGTTCAGGCAACAACAACGGTAAAAACAAAAACAGTCAACGCTCCCATGACCAACGAAGCCATACGTAAGCCTGACGTAAAATAAAAACTCGCCTTACCTTGCCATTTTGATTGAAAAAAAGATATTGTTCCAAACGTGTCCGGCTGCTGGAAGGGCTCCTTGGAATGGGAGGTGTTGATGGGGATTTTAGCACCAATTCAATCAGACCCGAGTGTTCTTTCAGAGCTCAAGACCGACCGATTAGTTCCGTTGCGACCACTACAAAACTGCTGATGGAGCGGTTCAATTTCGATTACCACTTAACTGATCTTGGCTCGAAGCCAGAATTAGAAAAAAACACTCATGTTCGTTCTGCCTAATTGAATTACCCGCTATCGATTATGGTCACTGTATGTGTGTACGCGTGTTAGGCAACACCCTCAACCAGCCCCCGGGCAATTAATTCGCGTTTGCACCCGACGATGTATTACAAAACCGCATCAGTGTTAGACGTGATTATACTTATTAATTTCACCTCGTATCTCTCGAATAAATCAAAACAAAAGAGCGTTATATATAGAAAGGACTAAAATCGTCCTTCGAGCAGCACCAGCACGAACGGAACAAGAATCTGCGATGCAAAAGGACCTCCCACGACTGATTCGCACTAAAACCTTTGCCTAACTGAATGCAATCAACAACGCCGAACCAACCATTCACCTTGGCTGTGGTGAATATGCAAGTGTCAGTTTGTGGTGAATAGAAAATGCGCATGCCAGTGACAGACAGGAGACGGCTCTCTCGAACCCAGCAGGCCACGTGATCTCTTCACTTCCCTTCTGTTTCGCACATAGATGTCCCTCGTCCCCAACAAAGTCAATGCACTACTGCACAGTGCACAGCAATGCAAACATTTGCTCCTGTTAATAACACAATGGAAGCCACGATGATAATAATAATTGAAAGGCAAGAATGCAAAAGAAAAGCGGTCGAGAACGGGCTAATGTCGGCGGGTGGGTCGTGGCTCGTGGGTTGGTTGGGTGGCTGCATTGTATGGCGAAGGCGATTCTTGGCAGCGTTTTCCTTGCATTCAGTTTGAATGTCAAGGTGGCCTGGCCATGTTCACAGTCGTCGTTTTTCTGTTTTGTCCTTATTCCTCGCAATGTCAAGTATAAGCGGAATTATTGAGGGTTTAAGAAACGGCAAATGGACAATCGATGTGGTGGTGGGAGCCAACTTGGCTGCACTTGTCTGTTTACTGTGCAGGAATCTTGCGACTAATAGGCAATCCTTGAGAAGAAATATTGAAATATACTAAGTGCTGGCAATTTTCACTGCGCTAATGGCCTTTGTTTGAGTGTCGCAGGTGTGACTGTGTATATGTGGGTTGGGTTCCTTAAGTCGTATTCAAAAAAGGAGTTTTTTTTAATGTTCTGTAAAGTCAATCAGGCTTTATTTGATTTCTATTTAAATAGCTACAATGTCAAATTGAAGGAGTTGTATGCTTGTATGTCAATTACTTGACGTTACTTAGGGTAGGTAGCAGCCATTTTATGGCGCCTCTAGATCGGGCTGTCAAATGTTCAGCCATGAATTGTATACCAACGAGGAAGTATGTTTGTAAATGGCTATCTGTCAATAACATTATGCTGTCGTTTTATTATTATTTCATAGAGTGCGCTCTCATTACCTACTCTGAATAAAAAAAAACTGTGTCTGAGCTAAAAGATGGACTCGACCTTTTGGTTGACAGCTTGAAAGAACTAAAAATGAAAAGTTGAACACTCTGTCATACCGCGTTTAGCGAATTAAATTCCATTGCATACAATACCGATGGCAAAATAATTCGACGGACAAAGACAGAATTGTTTTTTTATTGAACTGTCATTGGCATTTTAAGGTTTTCACTAATTGGCATACTAGCGCTCTTGGTTCAAAACGAAGTTGGCTACTATAGCAGTCCATACATAATAAGCCGATGTTTCCACCCATGAATGTGTTTTATCTCAATTTATTTAACGAGCATGATAGTTTCTCTCATTTTCTCAATATCTCAACCAAACAAAGCGCTTAGTTTCAGTTTGTGTCAAATGACCGTTCCATCCGGTGTATTTGATCCATATTTTATTTTTAAGACACAGCGGCTTCTATTGGTTGAGCCATTAATTCCTGGATAAATTTGTGACTGCTTCTTTTTTTCTGACAGATTCCTCTATCTAACTCTCAAATTTGACAGTTTTCTATTTCTATGCAACCTCTCGAAGTGTTCTGACAGTTTTCTAAATACAGAAAATATATAAGACATAATTAAAATTGAAGAACATTAATAATGCTAATTACTAAGTCAAAAGCTAACTTTAATAAAAATGCATTCGCTGAAAAAAACTAATGAAACACTTATTGATTTTCAACGAAGTAATAGGTCTATTTGCGTACTTTCCCCAGCCAAACACTACAAATCTGTCAAACTCAAAAAATTTAGTTGAAAATATACGCAAAAGTACGTGGATAGACTTCGAGCTACTTTAAGCTGCTTCGAGCAAGGAAATTAATCTGCTTTTGTAAATGGATTAGTGCGCTATTTGACAGCAATATCGGCCGTTCAATTTGCATTCGTTTCGCTTTTTTTTTGTCCCAATGAAAAACCATATTAGTTATCCACAAATCCACTGAACATACCCATGTGCGCTTCGTCCTCTCATCAATCATTGGTTTGGTATTAAAATACCTGATGTATTACTTTTCTTAAATATGTGTGGATCAATAAAAGCCAACATATCATAGCAACCCAATTTGTATAGGCGGAACGATGTCCGAAAATTGTTTGAGCCAACGCTCTAGTGTCAAACAAATGCAAGTAAAACCTGTCCTACTGCCCAACAGCGAAAGCAGCAATTTTGGCAGTATTCGAATAGGTAGGCATGAGGAAGCCGGCCAATGTGTTTTTATAGGGCGCTACTGTTTGGAGAGCTCCCACATTTAACGAAAGATATTTGAAAATTGACAACTCGTCGCCAGATTAGTTTTTGTTTAACGATTGGGAAGGTTAACATTTGCATTTATTGTAGCTCAAAATAGATTAGAAAATCTGAACGCCAACTTGGTAATAAAATAGATTACAGTTATGGCGCTCTGTCAATTTCGATAACTAATTCTGTTGTGCTTATTTTCTGACACTAACACTATCATGGTGGATAAACTCCTACCCCTGCAATAATAAACAAATGTGCAAAATTAAGTTAGATAGTAGACGTCAAATAGCATGCAAAAATTTGACGTAAGGAGTGGATAACTTCTACAACTTCGAAAGTGTTTCGAATTTGAAGAATCTGTATTTTGACATTCGAACAGATAGGAAGTTCATTCTATCAATCGAAAGTTAATTTTTCATTCGAATGTTGAGTGTATTTTGACTTTCTAATCGCTAATAAAAATGCGAAACAGCTGATTTCGAAAGTTGAATGCATTTGAATTAATTTTATGACGATAATGAATATTATTCGTTCGAATCTCAAAATACACAAAGTTTATTCGAACGAATAGAGACATTCGTTAGAATTGGGGACGTTCAAGTATTTATCTAGTTTAGTAAGTCTGACAGCTCTCTCACTAAGTGCATCTCGGTTTTGATTGGGGGAAGTCGGTCATGAGAGCAGCTGTTTCAGTTGACGTTTATGGAGGGGTAGCCGACGAATCTAGTCAAGAAATTCGTTACTGAGTACTAAGTTAACAGTTCTCATATGTGGCTGACGTCGAAAATGTGACGTTCCCGACCAATCTAGTTTTTGCGTTCAGGTTGCATCTCATCCAGACCAATCTAGTCGACTTAAGATGACTAGATTCTTGAATGCGGCCATTGACTATTCGTTCGAATCTCAAAATAAGCATGAGTGTTTATTAATACTTGTGTTAGAAAATTACTTTGCTACGGAGCTAAGTTTTTCTCTTGCTTGGAACATTCTACAAAATGCATAAATAAAAGTAGAAGAGAAACCGAGTTTCAACAAAAGCCAAGTCCGGTCCTGTACATCAACCATATAACCAAACTTTCAACAATATAAACTTCAAAAAAAGAAAACAAGGACCACCTTAATATTTTCGTTCTCATGAATCAAATTTGTGTTTCTAAAAAAGCTATAACCATTTAATACGCCCTCCAGTTCACATGGGACACGTATGCCACCTGGGTTGTTGCTTTTGTAGATACAACGTATAGGGACCTACACCATACTGCTGTTTTCGTCTGGTGAATAATCCAAATCCCACTGGATTTGTATGTACAAAGTACATGTTCCGCTGGTGAATAAAAAATAAATAAATTAAAAGTTTGACAATGTTTTTCTAGAACGCGGTAGTTTCCCTTCCACCAAAAACACCAAAACCAAACATGTGCGACATTATACCTCCCTCGCTAGGGACAAGGCAAGTACATATATATATATTTTTTCTCGCCATTGCATAGGATTTAGTGAATCACAGTCCCTATTTTCGACCCACAATGTCACAGCCAGGGTACGACCAACAAGAGCGCCGCCAGGAAGGCACCTTCAAACCGAAAAGAAAACTTTCTGGGTCATGTTTTTGTAAGGGATATAAAATTTATTACATTCCATTGTCTGTAACTGCGTTATTTGGCTTAAATGATTCCTATCTTCGTGTCGCTGGTATATTGACGAAGAAATAACAATTTGTTTATTTTTGGAAAGTTTTTTTTCTCGCTAAAAAGCTTAGAAGTTTGTTGATATTGTTCTGAATTCAATTGATATAGTTTTATTGGGTTCCAAAATGTTCGACAATATGACGCCGACGCTTACTTCCGTGCTAATTGAAAATTCACATCTGTCATTATTGACACGGGAAAACAGTTTTTAGCTCGTATTGTCTTTTTGGGCAAAATATAGATCATTTCAGACAGGGACAATGGACATGGATTCTCTAAAGTTGTTTACCACCTCACAAATACCTATGGATGTAATTGACGTTTGAAGTATTGTTCGGCACTGACAGTATTGGCTCCAAATAAAGCGTCCGAATTCATTTATCCGAAACAGGCTTCTTAATCTCATTGCCACAGAAAGCAGTCTACACAGTGTGTTCCAAAAGGTAGGTGTATTTCTTTCAATATTTATAGAAACGCACCACTGATAAGTTACTGCATTCTGTATTGAGTTCAATGGCTGCAATCGCTTTATCGATTTGAGCTCGCGAAAAAAATCGCTTTGAAACTGTCAAACTTTGAAAAATGTAAAGAATACCCTAATTGAATAGCATAGGTAACTTGCCCAGAACAAATATATTTGGTCGCTTGAAAATAAATAATTATACAGCGATTTATGGACAATCCCGCATTTACTCGTGATATACCAGGCGTGTTTTTTTGACCTTCGATCTCAGCAAAGCAAAGTTAAGTAGGATTTTCAGCACACATTTTACAACAACTACTGCAAGTCTCGAAGTGTCAAATAGAGCGTAGTTGTTGCAATTACGTGCTGAAAATCCTACTTTACTTTGCTTTGCTGAGATCGAAGCTCAAAAAAACAGCAATATCGTTTTGAATTTTTATTTTATCTTTCATTTGACAACTGTCACTTTGTTTCCGTAGTAAGTTATGTAATTATAAAAACCTCCGAGAGATGGAGATTCATTCTGTCTGTTTCCTGTCAGTAGATGGTAGATGCAGACACTTCTTTTGAATGGGCACACATTAATGTCAAAAATTGCCGCTGTTTTCCAAGAGCGCCACGCAGGTTTTATACGAAATTGACAGTTGTTGTTAACTATAGTAATCTAATCATTGGGCGGATAAATCACTAAGACGGCCAAATCTTTCTAACCAAACTATTATGTTTCTTATTTTATAAGTACACTTAACTTTCATGGACAAAAAACCTTCTATTGCTTGACAGATTTTCACTTAAGCTTCTTGTTAACTTGCAATGCAGCACACATTTTAATAAAGTTCCAACTCTCGCGCAGCAAAAACAAATCGTTCTTTCTAAAGCCCGTATGACACTACATTTTTTTAATTTTTAATGCTGGAAAGTCAGCGGTGTGTAAAAGAGACCAAAAGTGTATTACGAAAGGGGTAGCAATTGTTTGCAAAGCAACCGCAAATTTTCAAACGAATTTATTTTCAAATAATCTTGAAATGTCAAAAAAAAAAACTGCCAGCAGCTGAAAAATGTGATTTTAATACATTGGGGACGTTCAAGTATCTAGTTTAGTATGTCTGACAGCTCTCTCACTAAGTGTATCTCGGTTTTGATTGATCGAAATCGGTCATGAGAGCAGCTGTTTCAGTTGACGTTTATGGAGGGGTAGCCGTTCAGGTTGCATCTCATCCAGACCAATCTAGTCGACTTAAGATAACTAGATTCTTGAATGCGGCCATTTTTAATGAATTTTTTTAACGTATCTACAAACGAAGTTGGTGTGCACGCACTCACTCCTATAGGGTATTTTGGTTCTAATGTTTGGTACGGCTCTAGTTTCATTTTAAAAGTTGGAAAAATTGAAAAAAAAAATTTGTGTCATACGGGCTTAATTATATTTAATATACAAATTTTTAAAAACTTGTCATATACCCTATAGAGGGTTTCTTAACCCTACTTTGGTTATAACAGTTTATATTTTTCATTCTATTTTGTTTTGATTATCTTATCATTTAAAATAAGGTAAAGTTATGCCAAAGTTTTTTATGAATAACGCTTTGAAAGATCCACTTATAATGTGCGATTTTAGAGCCCAAAGCACTATCGTGACAGAGACACAGCAACTGCCCACATGCATCTTTTCCAATTTAAATATTGATGCAAAATTATATGTAGGTACCTACTAGTACAATTAAAAGGTAACCAAAAATCTCATTGAATCGTGAGAGCTCACTTTAAAATTGAATCCACCCCCAAAATGGCTAAACTTAGACAATTAATATTGTGGACTTTGTTCGAAAACAAAAGAACGGGGTCAAAGCAGAGAATAAAGAAAAAGAGCCGCATTCCTCTTATATTATGTTTATCGATGACCCAATTTAACAGTTTTTTTTTGACGTTGCACCTTCGCCCATATCAATAAGCCGCCATAATTTCCGGCATCAGATAGATTGTATTATATAAATGCGGTAGCACTTTTGTGTCACTGATGTTGACATTTAACACATCAGCAATAAAGATGATAGGTGGGTACACCCCCTTCTGAGTTGTGGTTGTTTCTACTGTGCATATGCACACATAAAAGCTGAAAGGATATCACCCTTCACCCCACCCCCAAAAGCGGATACATAGTTATGTTTTGTGTGGAATGGATGTGCGGTTTGGGGCGGTCGGTGTGAGGACTAAGAGGGAAAAATCAAAAGTTATGTGGGAAGCCATTCATTTATGACGCTCGCTCGGTCGTAGTTGACACCGTCATCATCATCATAATCATCGTCGTCTTCACAACAATAACGGATAAAAGATTCAATTTCTACTTGGCTGCAATGAGAAGCGTTTTCGAGTGGGTGATTACACTTGTATTGTATTGTACCTACGCTCTTCTGCATACAAGTTTTCAAGGATTTTACGTTGGCTGCGTCGGTTGTCCGAGGTATTTTATTTTTTTTAATTTTTATTTTTAAAGCTTAATGATAATGACCATACCTACGTAGGTTTTACTCAACAACAAATTGGTGTTGAGTTTTATATTAAACTGTGCACACAATAAACAAGCCAAATTATACATCGATCATGTACCTTGTGTCATAAATAGCATCCTATAACAATTTACACCAGGAAATCGGTCTAAATCTGGGTAATAACAATTAAATTGAGCCTTTCATTCCGTTTACCTACACATGATAACACATCATTCGCACTGAACAGTGAGATTATTTAACACAGAATTTGCATAACAACTCAGGTGCTGTATTATCCTTGATGGGAAATACTGCAGAGTGGAAGTTTGTGCGGTTATGTTAAAGCATCTACGGTAGTAATAGCCGCATTGATAAGTGCTGTCGGAAGGACACACGGGACCATAAACTAAGTATTAAATAGACCGTCAGCTCCCGCGCACCTACCCGATTCCCCCCTCAAATTTTGTAAAGAAAATGCTCTCTTAAATTTCCTATCTGTGAATACGTGTGAAGCAGCAAAAAAAGAAATTCTAATTGGCGGGAGAAGTAAAAAAAATAATGACACTCAGCAGTGTTCCTACATAGTAGTATTTCTACCTTTTTGTGGGAGTTACGATTTCCGAAAAGCCTTCCATGCGTTAAATGAAAAAACATCAAAATTTTGTGAATATCAACAATTTGACTAGAAAACATTCAAATTACATTTCACCATGAATGTCAACGCACTAAATGTACATAAAAAGGAGATTTTCCTCTAGCAACAATTTCTAGTACCAAAAAAATGCATTATAATGTTTGAAAACTGCTATTTTTATACTGAAGAATAATTCAATGTGATTTTCTTTCCGAACAATACAAATTTTACTTTTAAAGTACAGTTTGTTTCATTAAAAAATCGAGGGAATTTGAGTTTAGTGAAAAGGGAACAATTAATACGCTTCGTGGGAAAAATAAAGAGAGAGCGCTAAGAACACTGCTGAGAGTTAGTGTATTTTGTGAGTTTCTGTCAGCTGATGGATGCGTTCTGAGAGTTTAAATTCGTTGTTTTAATTCACCACGAAAACATGTATTTTACAAAATGCATAAAGCGAATGTAATCAATATGAATAAATAAAGGAATAAAGTGTGAAAAATGCATTCGTTAAAATAAAATAAGTTATTTTTGTTCCTATAATTATTGTGTCTGTTTTCGTTGGTTGTTGTTGGTAAAAAATTATTTCGCCTAAAATGTCGACAGAAAAACGGTAACCAATATAAAGATAAGCATTGATTAAGAACATTCAAATATGCTCTAGGGAAAAGATATACACATTTCTGTGTGGGTATGATTTTTGAGTTATACTGCTCGTAATAATAACAAATTTAACATCGACTTTAAATTTACGGGAGCTCACATTTGCGAAATTTGTATGGAAGATATAACCACTGTGAACTACTCGTACTTAAATTTAGTAAGGCCCAATTTTTTCATGAAGATTCCGTTTATTAATGGAAAACAAAAAAAATAAAATTTATTAAAAAATTTTATACAATTGACATAATTAAAAATTACATTTGAAATGAATTGCGTGAGCCCAGAATATTAATAATTTTGTTTTATAAAAAGAAAAAAGTCGAATACAACGAAAATTTATTTTCTTTAAAATGTATACGGGAAAGAACGAAACTTTAAATATACCTATATATAGGTATAGGTACCCACATTGGAAATAAACAAGTTTACTGATTTGTACCCTGTGCCCATGTTCTGTAATTATAACATCGATATATTTATCACAAAAACGATATGAATTGAAAGAAAATGCTTAAAAAGTATCGATGCGAAAATTTATTTACTTAACTTATGATATGTCTCACACATTTAAGTTTTGCTGCTTACAATTTTCTTTTAATTCCTTCGATTCAAAATCATTACCTATATAGTAATCAGATTTTTTTATGTTAATAAGCTTCTTTTTTTTTATTTTTGTCAATGATTCATAAGTTCATCGATTTCCATTGTTTACAACAAAAATGTAAACATCCCGTACTATATAGATTATCAAGGTAAAATGAAAGAAATCCTAATAATGTATACCTACCATGCGTTTTAATATAATTTGGTACTAAATTCACCACACCACACCCACCGCTTTCTTAACACGTCCCGATAACGGGCAATTATTTGAATTATTTGAATTTTTTCCAATGTTACCACGGAATAAACTGTCAGAGGCATCTGTCAGGTTAGTATGTGCAAGTGTATGCGTGCGTCTAATTTACTTTAACATTGGCACACATACTTTGGCACATAGTAACACCGAGAACAGCTTGTAGGCAAATTCTCTTAAGTTGAAAGAGCTGACGGTCTATTTAATACTTAGTTTATGCACGGGACACGACGCATTGATGTTTTCAACAAATTTACAGAAGCTCGTGTCATGTCAATAATGACACAATAGTCTTTGGCTCTGACAGGCGAGAAAAATTTGAATTTATAGCAAATAAGCTGTGAATCTAAATATTTTCACCTACTGACTTAAGGGCCCAACCCATAGAATCCGTCGCGTCCGTTGCGGCAACGTATTCCACTGATAGTTTGATAGAATACACAGGACCTTATGGAAGCTGACCCATAAGCAGCGCATGTGCCGGATACGACGGATAAAGTAGGTTTACTTTCTACTTTTCTGTTCGTTGCATCCGTTTACGGTTCTCACAGCGAGGGAGGCAGCATTTTCATTGGTGGAAATATTGAGAGCATGAGAGAAACTGTTATTGTCTGTCGCCAGTTTTATTATATGGTGGAATTTATTCCTTTTTTGTGGGAATTTCGATGTCCGAAAAGCATTCCATGGTAAAAAAAAATAAAAACCTCCGCTGAAATTTCATCAAAAATTGATATCTGCATTTCACCACGATTAAAAACACATGAATGTATATAAAAAGAGCTTTTGTAAATCGCTTTTTAGCAAGATTTTCTGGTATAAATATTAACAAACTGGGACTTTTATATCAAACATAATTTAATATGATTTTTATGTCCGTAAAATATAAATTTAACTTTTAAAAGAAAGATTTATTCACAAAAAGTACATTTCAAGGTAATTATTTAAAAGGGAATTTGAGTACGGTGAATAGGGAAATATTATAACGTTTCGTGGGAAATATTAGAACAGAGTACTTTGCCACTGGCTGTCACCGTACGCGACGGATCCGTCGACGCAACGGATGCGACGGATTCTATGGGCTGGGCCCTTTATGTTATGGAAGATAGCAGTCTACAGTCAAAATTTGTATCTAAGCCCAATGCAATTTCGGAAGCAGATTGAATGCACATTAGTTATCCGACTTTGCGGACGAAAAATGCATCGAAATATCCAGGCTTCAGCACGTCAGAGGTCAGACCTTACATCTTCCATAAAAGAATACAGTAAAAGCCCTTGAATTCAAAATTCTTTGATTTGGAAAACTCGTTTATTAAAAAAATTCCGAATATGATAGTCGGTTTTAAATGTTTTTATGTTAAAATTAAATAAAATTAACAAAAATTGTAAAACGCAATCATTGAACATGAGTCGGAACAAATCATCCAAATGTCTTTTGGGGAAAAGAAAAATTGCATTTAAAAACTCTACCTTGCGAAAAGCGATTTACAACTTGTCTAAGATAGAGACAACAACTTTCAAAATTTGTTGGAACAAATACTCATCCAAAATGAAATGTTGCATTATGACAGTGAAGACGACATCAATTTGACAGATTTGGCAAACATTATTCGTCAGACACGTAAGACAGAAAACTTTACGCAAGAAGACCTGGAAAACTGGGCTTTATATTGATCAGTCACCCTGGCCATTTAGTTTTGAATGAGGAGGAATTATCAGCGTCATTATTAGATCAAAATTCAACGGAAATGTCATGTCAGATTTTTTTAGGCAATCAATGGCCGCATTCAAGAATCTAGTTATCTTAAGTCGACTAGATTGGTCTGGATGAGATGTAACCTGAACGCAAAAACTAGATTGGTCGGGAACGTCACTTTTTCTGCGTCAGCCACATTTGAGAACTGTCAAACTTAGTACTCAGTCACGAATTTCTTGAGCAGATTCGTCGGCTACCCCTCCAAAAAAACGTCAACTGAAAAAGCTGCTCATTTGACCGATTTCCCCCAATCAAAACCGAGATGCACTTAGTGAGAGAGCTGTCAGACTTACTAAACTATATACTTGAACGTCCCCAATGCCTCAACACGGACATTGACTCATTTTTCCTCTGAGCTGGTGGTTATTTAATCGCTACATCGGTTGGCAAGACTGATTGCCCCTTATTCTGGGGGCAGATTCCGTATAACAATAATCGTCGCAACGATATCGTTTTTGAAACTTTAATGACCAAAAGAAGTTATATTCTGCCCGAATTTGTTACAATATCGTCAGCTTTCATTACATTTATGGAAAATGAATTGGATTAAGGCCTCAAACTCGTAATTTTGGCACTTAGTTGCTGCTTTTGGAGGTCTATCGTTCCGACGATAATCGTCTGAAAAGTTTCGGAATGAGTGCCCTGTTTTTCAAATAACCTGGTAACGTCATTACTTTTGGAAAAACAATCGGGTTCAAAACTCCAAATTCTCCACTCCTTTTTGAAGAATCAAAAACTATAAACTCAATTCCAAGCAATAATTCATCGGAAAACTGAATACAAATGCATTTGTGGTGTATGCCAATAAATCAAAAACACCCCTCCATAGCCGGACAAAACAAATCTACCATTCGTTTAGAGAAATTTAAACTGCCAAATGGCATACAAAAAGTATTACACCAACTATTTTGGCAACTGCACAAAAGTTTAACCAAAATAAAAATGAGCCTCATCGATGGCGGTCCTTTTTTATAAGTTGTTAAGTGCAAATTCAAATGCATGTGGCGGATGTATACAATCGATTCTCGGTTGGTTCTGTTCCGTGACATTCATACTTGATACGAAAAATACCCTTCTTTTCCTGCACTACTATACATTTCATTGTATGTATGACGAACGTGTGTCCTTGTGGATTATTGATTCTAAGCCTTGATTTTCAACTCTCTTGGCATGAATACACTATAAAGCGAAGGGCGACCCAAGGATATTGTTCATGTTCATGGTACTGTGTGTAAGCCAGGAAACAACGTAATAGATACAGCAATAGGTGGGTCATGTTTTTTCAATGTCTGCTCAAACAAAAAACAAAACAAAAAACAAATTTAACAACTGTGCGAGACCCCTTGCATTAGGATGAAATAGAGAATGGCATTTTCAGATTTGGCAAGATGCTAAAGAACTGCTGACAACAATACCGGAAGGTATTTTGGCATGGCATTGTCATCCGGTTGTAATCCTTGTGTTTTCAGTTGTTGGTCGAACTACATTGCACACTTTATGGAGTAGTTTTGAATGTCCTTGAATCCCACTTGGTTGGAATTTGTTGTTTACAAATGGAACGGTATTGATATTGGCGCCGAACTTTGTCAAAAGTCGACTGAATTGTTTCATTGTGGTTTCATTTGTTGAGAGGTGTGCACTGTGCATATGACGAAATTTCAATTGTCCTAAAGAAGATCTGTAATTGGGGTAATCCACCGATAACATTTAATTGTATATCGTGTCTATTATAGAATGAGTTGCTTTACCCATCATCAGTAGCCCTAAATGACACCCATTCATTTATTTAAATGTGAAACCCATATGCTTTAAAATGCGGTCGCACGTACATCACGTAAGAACTTTCACATGGAATACGCTTCAAGTTAAAAATGTCCTTTCAAGCTACGTATACCTACCACAAGTAATATATTGCCCTCATCCACTGTTTCCGTGAACAAACATAAATCAATAAGCCTCCAAACTCTGCACAGAAGGGGTAAAACGTACGTACCCCCTTCCCGAATGTAACGTGCCCATTGCATTATCCCCCTAGCAAATGAAGAGGCTCTCGTGGCCCCTCATTTTCATTCAGCCAAACACACAATTCCATAAATATTGAAGTAGTCATGAACGGCAAGCGTACACTTGCAGTGGCAACCGTATGGTATGGGTTCCCACCTAAATGGAGGAGTGGGCGAACTCTGCTCTTCGTCGTGAGTGGCTGAGTGTGTATGGATAAAAATAAAATTGCACGACCTTGACCTTGTCCTCGTGGCAAAACTTTCTCACTTGCTGGGATAGTGAGTCTGGTTGCCAACAAGATATAGCCCAAGTTTTCTACAATGCCACCGGTACTAACATAAGGATATTACGTTGAATCATCATCTGATTTTAAATCAATCCAAGTCTTCAATTACCTAAATTATATTTTAAAGTTTGCCAGTTGCTTAGTTATTAATCATCTTTTTAAAATACGTTTCTCGGTGAAGGATCGATTGTGCACAGATACCTCGCTGATGTGTCGCTAGAGTCCGGGCTGCAACTAAGCCTCATCCAAAAGGCACACTCCATCTGCACAACCTGACGAGCTTTAACATTCGCAAAGCTAAACCGATGCATCAATCAAAAACATTGCTTACTTTGTATGTATGAGAATTTATTTTCGACTGATAAGTTTGACAACGTACCCACGACTAAGCTAGTTTATTTTATTCTGTTTAATAGTTAACCAAAGTAATAACGAAACTGTATAAAAACCAAAAATAATTTAAAAATTAAATAAACTCATGCAGGTAAAGTGTTTGTCACGTTTAACTGCTGGTGCCACACGAGTACGAGTTCGTTTAAGCAATTTACTTCAATGCGGCTGTTCTTAAAATAAAATCAAGGTAATTGGAACTTGTCCCTAATTAACGACGTTATTAAACCTACGGCAAATAAAGCAGATGTAGATGTTCTCTCCCGACTTAGTTTGTTTATTTATCTAGGGTCAGATTCTATAAGGCGAAAGCGTTAAAAGGCTTTCGTGCGCACGAATGAATGCAAATCGATGATGCACACGAAAACTTTTGAACGTTTCGTCTTACGGAATGCCGATCCAGAGTTCCAACTGCCGACATCAGCGATGGAGTGAATGAAAGGTATTCGTGAACGGGTTCGCATTTCAACGGTAGGCCACGAGTGGTACCGTTTTGAACGATTATTAAAAATTGTACTAAACTTGTATCAGCAACATTTTATTGCATTAAATTTAAATGGGTCGAAACAGTGGTTTTAGAAAACGAATTTAAAACACATTTCAACAAGCAGTTAGCCAACAGAGGTTGCAGCTATAAAAGGGTACTAAAAGTCGTTTCGGAATCTTTGTTGATACGAGAGCTGCTGCACAGAAATAAACATCTGTTTGATGACACTGTGCAGATTAATTCCTAAATTTTCATTAGGCGAGAACTCTATACCTATCGAACGAAATATAACTCACTTCTCAGGGACAGATCCATCCCTATCTGATGTGGCAATTCGGACTCAGTTGATATTTGCATGTCAAATCTTAAGCCATCAGTAAGAAAACGGGTTTACATCTACATCAACCTACCCTATGAGTTCGTATGGTTAGTAATAAAGTAAAATATTTGTTTATTTATTTGCCTTTATCTTTAAAAATCTTAACATAAAAAAAAATAGATATATGTTTATGTATAGACTAACTTAAGTTGCAGTATATTATGTAATTCAACGTGTTTAAGGTGATTAACTCCAAGTCTTGGCGAAGCTGAACGGTCCGCAACGATTGTGCGCGTCCACAGCTCGAACAGCGAAATAATAACGCTGTCCCTCTTGGAACTGGGTAAGTGTAACCGCCATCGGCAGCAGCATCGCCTTGACATCGCCCACATGACGCCACGATTCAACCAGTGGTGGGCCACTTGTCTCTTGATAGGCGTAGATTTGGTAGCTGGTACTTTCCGCATACTTTTCTTTCGCCGCGTCCTCGATGGTCCATGAGATAACTATTCCACTGTCCAGATTACTGATACGGATGGTGGGCCGAGTTGGTGGCAGTTTCCATGCCGGATTGGTGCTGTGAATAGGCTGATTGGGAAGCGGAGCAGGATGACGATACCGTGACGGGTTCGCTGGACCTGTTCTAACAGTAATGGCCATGCCATTTGGCTTTGGCGCAATCGGAACTGCAAACGGAATTTAGGGTTAGGAAAGGAGTTCTAAGTGAGGAAATATTTACTCACACTTACCCGGAGGTCGTGATGGTGTTTGTTTAGGTGGATTAGGTTTTGGCTGCTGCAATAGTTGCTGTGGTATGACGGATACTTTGTAGGGGCCACGATTCACTGCTGCGGCGACGGATGGCGGAGTTTGTGATGTCATTGCCGGTGTAGTTCTGGGGCTATTGATGGCCGACGGCGTTGCTGTTGGCACCGCGTCGTCCTCGTCTGTTAGATCAATTACAGATTTGTTTGCAGGCTTCGGCGTTGGCGTCACGCTGGGAGGAACCAGCGCGGTTATGATTGTCGCGGCTGGCGGCAATGGTTGGGCTGTAGCCTGCGGGTCCGATAGGTAGTTCTTCGGTTGGTTCGCTTGATATCTCGTGCTGCCGAGGAGGACACTATTGCCACCCTTCACCATGGTTGGCTTCTTCCTGAAAATTTAAAATAAATTAATTAGACCAGTAAATTGATACGACATTTGTTAACAACTTACGTAGCAATGCCTGGTGGAATAGAAGATTGCTTCGGGGCCGCGACAATAGATGCCGCTAATGGTGGAGTCTGTACTAAAGCTGCCGGCGGACTATTTACTCCAACGGCATTTCGTCCAACCACTGCAGCCATAGGTGGGCGTCCCTTGAGCGGTAGCCCCCGATTGAATACCTTCGCGTTGTTGACTGCTACCGCGTCTTTGGCCGCGGCCACCATTGATTGCTGTGATAGACTTAGGCCAACACGATTTAGGGGCGAGTTACGTGGCGTGTCCGGTCGCATTGGAGTCAATTTTTGAACGCACCCACGACGTTGCACTTGTGCTTGCACATTGTTGCTGCCCAATACTTGAGTGTTGACGCTGTTGCTGCTGGTTGGTGTATTAGTCGGCGTGACAGGGGTCGAAGACCTCTCCGGCACACTGTTAGTGTTAGCGCTACTGCTAGTGCTATTACTCAGACTACTCGAACTTCTTGGCGACGTTTGTGTTGGTACAGGTGAATGTGGAACCAGCGGCTGGTCGTACTTTTTGTTCGGAAAGAACACCTGCAGACCAACTGCTCGGGTGATCTTCACCGGCATGATGAACTGCGAGTTCTTTGTTTCGAGGTCTTTCAGGACACGATTGTGCACCATTTCCAGATCGCGAAATTGTTTATTTAGTTCGGTTATCTTGGTGCGATGGCTCGAGATTACCTTCTCTTGCTTTTCGATCAATTCACGCATCTCGCTGAACTCGCTCTTGTGGACAATCGCCTCGACGATCTTCTGCAGTACTAGCTCCTCTAAGTCGCACTTGGTCATCTTGTGAATGGATTTTTTAAAACGTTTCAGGAAGTCTAGGCTGAGGTTTATCGCCGGCGCGTCAAGCTTTGGCGGTGGATATAGCGCCAGAGGTTTAACCTCAACTTCCTTCTTCTTGACGGGCTCTACCTGGACTACCGCAACTGCAGCGCCTTCCCCCTTCACAGCATCTTCTTCAGTCTTGGGCTTCTTGAAGTCAGACGCAATAGACTCAGAGCTGTGAACTCGCTTCAGTGACTTGCTGTCTTCATCGGTTTTAATTTCCATCACCTCATCTTCGTCGACGGTGTTTGACTTCGTGTCATCCATGCTAACCGTCGAATGCCGACTGCTGGCTTCCTCGTCTTGACTCAACCGAATTCGCTTTGCTGGTGGCTGCTCACTTTGCTCCGCGCGGATGTTCTCTTCGGGGATGGATTCTTTCAGCAGATTACTGCTATTGCTGCAGCTATTCGATTCCGAAGGGACTGGAATATTCTCTTTGACGGTCTCATTCGCCTCTTCGTTGTCTTGTTTTTCTTCGACGCCGTCACGAGCATTGTCAGAGTTGTCGGAGAGAATTGTCGACGATTTGGCTATACTAGTGAGCTTCTCAGAGTTGATTGACTCTTCGACTTTTTTGTCCTCGTCGTTAGAACTCGATGGTGCAGACTTTTTATCGGAATCCACTGTTGATTCCTTCAGTTCAGTTACAGCAGGTGAAGTGGCTTCATCTTCTTCCTCATCATCATCCAGTATAACTATATCATCGTCTAAAACGATGTTTGAGGGTTTCTCTGGCTCAGCAACTGACTTCTTATCGTCTGGTTTGTGTGCCTCTTCCGCATCTGGCTTGCTGCAGACGGTCTGGTCTACATGCTTATCTACTGTTACTGGCTTCTCTGCCTCTAGTGACTCTTTGCCGGCTTGTTCTTCCAGTGCCGTTTCAGACGTTGCCTCTACTGGCTTCTTAACTGTTTCCGCTACTGCATCCTCCACGGTTTTCAACACTGCTTCGTCAATTGGCTTCTCCACTGGCTTCTTCACAACTTCTTCCACTGGATTTTCAACTGCCTCCTCTATGTGCTGTTCTTCTACTTCATCCACTGCCTTATCGCGTGTTTGCTCGACTGGCGTTGTGGATATTTTTTCGATTAAAGTCTCTACAACTTTTTCGGTTAGTTTAGTGGATATATCCTCGACAGGTTTTTCTGATACTTCCTCTACTGAAACAGTTTCCTCCCCTACTAACCCCGTCTCCACCTCCTTGTGTAGTTGCTCTTCCCCTACAACATTGTCGGCCGTTTCTTTGACTTTTTCTGTTGTTTCTGTTGCTTCTGTCACTTTGGCCTTTATTTCATCTATTTTGCCTGATGTTTCTTCATTTTGGTGGATGGTTTCAACTACCTTCATGCAGACGTCCTCTTCTTTTCCCTCATTCCTGTCCACCTCCTTCTCAACAAGCACTTCTTTTACTATACTCGGTTTTTGGGTCTCAACATCTTTCACTTCATCTTCCTTTTCGGAGTCATCTAAGCAGACAACATCATCATCACCATCGTCATCTCCTACCGGTGCCTTGTCTTCGGAAGCAGCCGTGGAAGTGTGTTCATCTTCTGGAGTCCTGCAGATTTCATCGAGTGCGCTTTCAATGTCCTTTTCTGTTTTCAATTCGCCGTCCTCCGACTCGTCTGCAATTTCATTTTTCTTCTCAGTTGGGTCAGAATCCTTCGCAGGCACCTCATCATCATCGTCTTCTATCAAGTATATCTCATCATCTATTATCACCATGGGCTTCTCTGCTGCTGCTTTTTCGGAAATTTCAACTCCCTTTTCGACAGCAACCTCCTCTTCCATCTTAGCTGATTGCTCCTCTTTCTGTGGAACCTTCTCTTGCTCTGCGGCTGGCTGCTCTATGAAATCCGACGATTCGACTTCTTGTTCTCCGATCATTAGCTCGTCATCCTCCGTTTTGCTCTCCTCTGGGAAAGGGCTGTCTAAGCAGACAATAACATCAGACATTTCTGCGTCTACCTCCATCTGCTCAAGAGCAGCTTCCTCTCCCGAGGACGATGTCGCTTTTTCTATCACTGCTTCTGGCACTTTTGTTGCAAATACTTCATTGAGTTCTTCTTCGGTCTTAGCTTGAGCTTCTACCTCGGCCTCAGCCTCCGCGACTACCTCATCCTCAATATCTTCTTCCACTTCCATTTCCAGTGAGACTTTCTCTGCGGTTTCCACAGCTACATCAGCCGCGGGTATATCTTCGACGTCATCATCGGGAATTTCCACTATTTCATCTTCACTGCTGGCCACTGCTCCCGCAACCTTAGTTTCCATGCAATCTTCCACCAAATCATTGATTTTTGACAGCAAAGTATCGAGATCATCTCCAGTGTCTCTCACGTTGGAAGCGTCTTTGAATTCTTCCACTTTCTCTGTGGACTCCTCCTCCAAACCGAGTTCAAACAGATCGATTTCCGGCTTGGACACACCTTCCGCTTCCTCGTTCTCTTTATTTTGTTCCGTACTCACTGCTTCCACTTTTGTTTTATCATTGGAATCCGCCTCGTCCTTGACCAAGTCAATCTCCATTACGTCTAGGATTTCAGCCGAAGTCAACTCCTCTGAATGTTTAGCGATACCATTTAAGACTGGTGCACTGGAATCTGTAGTCAGAAACTTGTACAAATATGTCCTGTGGTGTGACAAACGTAAGTTACTTACCACTCTCATCACTTGGTGGCGTAAGACTCTTTCCAACACCATTGTCGAAGAGTGTATCCAAATCCTCGACCTCATCATTCTCTGGCAGTCCGTTTGTGGTGGATCGGAATTCCATCTGTGACGCTGGGGAATGTTTAACTTCCATCATGTTTGAGAATTGCAAGAAATTTCTTTGATTGGGATTTATTTGTTCATCGATTGGGCTCTGCAATGAAAGGAGACAAGCGGTTAGTAAGTTGAAACGATATTCGAAGCCTTGACCTTAAAACAATGCACCGATTCGTGAGGTTCCACTGCACACAATTTTTCAAAACGTGACATAAACTCAAATGCACCCATGTCAGATGCGATACCCAAGTTTGCTATCCGACAGTGCATGGTGTTGTTAAAAACGAAGCCGATATAAGACTACATATGACTTGAACGTAACTCCGTACTGAAAGTACAATGCCTAAGAAATCCCATCTATTGCCTTACAAAATGTGGCGCCATTGACAGGATAAACCCCAAAAAAAAACAGTATTTTCTAAAAATAACCAAATCAAAGCGGAAGTTATGCCATCTTGCACAATGTGACTGGAGATGTTCTTGATAAAGCTGCGAAAATGGTTTATGCACGTACATATTCCCCTCGTTCCTAAAGCTGCTTAAACTTAGCATCAATTTTACGATAGAAAAACCCCATTCGCTCCACAAGCCGGTGCAGAGTTCCAACGCAACCATTCAAAAGACCGTCTTTCGTTAGTTCGGCCCGCATTCTTCTCATTGACACAATACCATTATTAGTTTAGTATAGTATTTTCTTTCTTTCGTCACAGATTTCTTTAGGCAATTTGCGAGCAGAACCCATCTTTTGAACGCAGTGGTGCGTTTCTCACAGCTTCACAAGAACATTGCTTTCGAATTTGGTGCACTAGTTGATATTCTGTTCTTAAATCGTAAGTATTTATATCTCTAGTTCAGCAACCCCAAATTTCATTCACATTCCACTTTTCGAAACAATTTTTTTTATAAACAAAAATCTGTCTTAACATTTTACTCGTTTATTTTTAATGTTGGCAATGCTGATTTTTAACCTAAATGTAAATATCTAGTGAGTATATTCCACATTCCACATGGATACGAAAAAAAATTGCCACAAGAGGTCCGAAGGGACCCTACGCCTGGCTTCTCACAACCATTCGTTTTCCATATTCGGACAAGTAGGATCTACAATTTTATGCCGAGTCTAAAGGTCTTATTGGGAAGCTTTTTCGGCAATCGAACCTCACTTAGAAGTATAACGCGCTAACCACTTAGGCAATCCGCGCACATGGATAGGCGAGTTTTTTTTTTAATCTTTCAATATAAATCAATCAGGCAACCCGCAGCTTTTGTCATCATACTGACAACATATTGTTATTTTTATGTATTTCCTAATGTGTTCTACTACTATTTCCACTCTTTCGAAATAGAATATCATTTTCCTCTGCGTTGTTCCGTTGCAAAGCAAACAATTCGCATTACGTTCGCCTTGAGTTCCCCCAAGAATATGTCGTTCGTCGGCGAGTTCACCGCTGCATCCCTGGCGATACAAATGTTGATGTAGATTATGCAAGATCATCCATCATTCTTGATGGATCTTTTTTTATGTTGGAACGGACTCTTCAATTCTACAATAACTGGTCCTTTGTCACATTTATTTTCACTTGTTTTTTATTCATCTCTCTGCGCACCGGTCAAGCGCCACAAAATGTTTTTTATGTCAATAATAATTGTATTTAGAAAAACCCGGTATCAATTGAAGATTCATTTTGACGTTGTCTTTAAATCGCCGCAGGCTGCATTGAAGACTCTTGCAAACGAGGTTTCTCTCTCCTTGTTTTAGTTATTTTCAAACTTGCTACTAAGTCTGCACTCTTCCATTATCCCGATTTTTGCTACCTCACCATTATTTCCACTACACTATTGTTAATGTTAATGCGAAACACATAACACAACAATAATATGCAATAAATACAGTCAAAATTTATTTATTCCAAATTACACTTCAAAACAGTATCCATTTCAAAATTGCGTATAATTTCGTAAAAAAGAAAAATATCCATGCTAACTTGGCAACCCTGCGTATAGCATTCATTCAATTACCTACCTACCATAAATCGCTTGGCACATAACAGAATAATAAAATGATTATTGACACGTGGACTAATTTCATTTGGAAAGTATTTGAGTACTACCTAGTTTAAGCTAAAAACTAACAAGTAGGTATGTTTGAGAGTTTCATCAAAACCAGACCGAGAGCCAAACGAACTAGAAAAATACCCACACAACTGTACTTTTTCGCAAGCATGCTCGATTCAGCGGTGATAACAGGTAGAAATTTTCGGGAATTAGGAATTGGAGTCCGAGTTTCTGGTGGTAGATTTAAATTCCATTCAGCTATAAGTGTGTGTCCACATCATCAGGATCTTTGCTCAAAAAGAAATGAGTTTCGCAGGGAAATAAGGGTGATCGGCACTGAATACAAAAATATGTATACCCACAGCAGTAGCTATTTTAATGTTTGAATTTGATTTGAGTTATTTGCCTATTCATGTCAATTGCGCATGTCACTTTAGAGGAGGAAAAAGAAAATTCGAACCGAATCGACATAAATATGAACACAAGTTAAGACGTTCTCCATCAGCGTTTTAATTAAAGAGCACATTGATAAACGTAACTTTCCAAAACAGTTGGAAATTGTCACAGAACTATGTTTGTTGGTTCCTAAAATGGCATTTATGTGCTGTCCCCCATTGTTTGCCTTTTGTTGACACCAACATGTAGGTATTTAGTTAAAATACTGAAATTTGCTTGTGCAATTACTTAAATGATAATAATTATGTAGGTATACATAAATGGAATTTATACGATTTTGGATTTCCTAGATTCCAAGGTTTTAAATTTGAACTTTGACAGAAGCATAAGAGAGGTTAGGTTGCTGTAATTTAATTTTTTTTCTTTTGAGAAGAAATTTAAAAGCAGTCCTAAGTTTTTGTAGGTGGTTCTTTGAGAGAAGAAAATGGGTTATCAGATGTATTTCAATTTCAACCGGTTTGCAAAAATTACATAACCTATGAACGGCGGCAGTCAAAGAATACACAGAAAAACAGCAAACGAAAAAGTCGAACGCTAGCAACAATCATGAATAAGTTGCACGAAATAGAGGGAGAGCACACCAACAAAACTCAATCAATGAGTTAGCAGGCAGGCAGCTGTTGTGTCAAGAATGTGAAGAAAAAATTGGTCATCCATCTCTTTTTATTGACAGCAGACAACACAGAAAAATGTATAATTTGTTAAATACACATCTTAAAATTAAAAATTTACAAACTTACCAACAGACTCTGCTAAAAGGTTATTTTTAAATAGTGCAGTCAATACATACACACACACACCTGACTTCTTACGCGAGAAGAAGGGGACTGGTTTCGTGGAAAACTGGGAATGTTTCTCATACTCAGCCGATAGGTAGCGTACGTTGCGAAACGCCATCAATGAGAATGACTTGATGTATTTATCTATGTACGTGAGACCAAACTGGCTGACGTGACGATTGAGTGTCAAACTGAGGAAAATGCGACTTACAACTTTTTTTCATAAGTTAAAAAAGATTTTAAATGAAAATTTTAATATCTGTGAGGAAATTTTGTGCGAGCATTTTATTTGAGGATAAAAATTAACTAACGATGTGCGTGCCTGTGGGTATTAGCGAGCTGGATTTGTTGACAGGAATTTCTTATTACATACCCTGTTTTCACTTTTTCTAAACAAGATTCAGTTACCACCTTTATGAAGGTGAAGGCTATTTGACACACACCTGTCAAATATTATTTATTTCGGTGGTCTGACTTTTTTTTGAAGAAAAGTGATGATTCACTAAGGCTACTATTAAAAATAAATCACGGGAAATCATTTGTCTAGAGGTGAATCTTCCTATTGATTGTGACAGAGATATCAACTACTTGTCGTACGACTAGCCAGAGCATTGACCCAACCTTGTTCGGCTTAAGGAACAATTCACATTTCCGATTCAAAATTCGGAATAAAACCAATTGATGTAACAAAATGAAATTAAAACAAAATAATAAACAAATAAATACACATTTTACAAACTAAAACAAAATCATAAACAATAAAATACAAATAATAATGGAGAAAATAAAATTACTATTAGCATTCCGTAGTTCCTTGCTGGATAGCTAGCTGTCACTGGGATATGCTGTTTATTTTGATTAAAATGTGCTGGTGTAACTGTACGACGTCGCGTTGTTTTACGACGTTCTGTCATCGGTAGAAGACCGGACCGTTGAAATTTTTGCAACTGACGAATGACAGTTGATTGGGCGCATTTGGCAGCCTCGGCAATTTGCCGTGAGGTCAATTCAGATTTGTGTAGTGCAAGAATTAAATCTTTCTGCATCGCTGTCAAAGATTTCACTCTAGATCGCTCCATTAAGGATTTGGTATACGCTTTTACTCACTTTGATTACCGGTTCTCAGGCACGACCGAGAGTACTCATATTTTATACAAGTCTGAAGTTAATAACAACCAGTAGATGTGCCTGAAACAGGTAGAATATCAATGTAAGTAAAGTGATGCGATTTGAAACAGATTCAGATTGTTTGTTTTCTTTGTTTAAACAATGAAGCAAATATTTCTTAAAACAAAGCCGGTCAATTCGTCAATTGTCAGGTTTTTTTTTTACTATTTTCAGTAAATATACATGAAGTTGCCAAATGCTCTATATTTTTTTAAACCCACGTGCGTGTTGGTGATACAACTATCTTGTGTCAAATGCAAACGGAAAAGAAAAAACTTCGGCATGTCACAAAGGTGTAAAAATGACTAAATATAGGCGATACTTTAAGCCATGGACTAAAACTGTCATAAAATAGAAAATCTCTTGATCCAATCAATTAAAGAGGGGAAACCTATCTCATACACAAGACAAACAAAAACTTTACTTAGGCTTTATACATCTACTGGACAAACTTCTGACAAAGCTCTGAAATTCATAGGTTGAAATCAGTGCCCTACTTTCTCTGCAAGCTACTCTTTTTGTCGTGTTAAAATTTATTTAAAACGTGCTGATGACAGGAGGGTGCGTAATTTTTGACATTAGGTACTTGTTTCCGTTTACTTATTTGACGGAAAACACAATTAAAAAGGTTCTCAAGAATAAAGATAGTTTCACACGCGACTGCCAAAGTCTCGAAAAGAAGACACATATAAATCGATACGACGTGGCTATTTGCAAAACTCAATTATTTAATTCTAATGCTGGTAGGGTTACCATAAAGTGCTTTAGAATAGTCTTGCAAAATACATAAAAATACTCAAACCAAACTCCTATTATTATTAGGCGTGCTTATTATCGTCGGTAATTAGTTTGTATCAATCATATATTTATAAACAGTTACACGCTATTTTTAATTCCTAACGTCAACAAAAAAGTGTCCCTAAAATATAAATTATGTGACATCCACTTTTTCAGAACACATCATATATCTTCTAAGTAAGTTGGCCGATTGCAATGAAATGGAATCTTAATATTGCTCCGTGTTAAGTCCTATTCCGCAAACCGATACGAAGTAGTTTTAACACAATGCGTAAACAAAGGCACATCCAAACTGAAAAACTTTACATTGTTATTGCATATATCCAGAGACAAGCATTCGAGGAAGTCCTACGCAATATAAAAGGTCGAAATGTCGACCAAGTGGATTTATTATCCAGAAACGAAATATGTATGTATTTAGTTTGCTGACAGTTGTCAAAAAATCATTAGAGAAAAACATTCATTCAACTACTCAGTCTTGGTCTTTAAAAAATACAATAGTTTTCGTATATGGCAACTCACTGGGTCACTCATGCTAATATATAATTTATGGCTATGGCAATTGATTTCCGATCCAATGTGTGCCTGTACACTTTTTTGAAACACAAACTTTAAATATGACGTGGCAACCCTGCACGGGAGAATTTCGTATCTACTCTCCACCCTATCTGCGTATAGTTTTGTGTATAGCTAACACACGAAAGACGAGACACAAGACGGCACACAGATACGACTGAAACATGAGGAAGGGAACGAAGAGGGAAACAGGAAAGAACAATTTCGCGATCCCTCATTCGCTTTTAATAATAATTAGAAAAACCTACTGCAGGTTAATATCTTAAAATTAAAGGTCTTACGTAAAATTGGGAAGCGTAACTCACTAAGCTATACCTCTTTATTTATTTTTTTAAACATAACCTAAATACGTATCATTTTCTATTATAAACCCTTTTTTCAAAAACTTATTACAAAGTGTAACAGCCCGCAGGGCAAACAATCTACAAACGATGTCATGTTGATTAGCTAAAATGCGAGCGCACATTTTATAAAATATATTTTTTTTTTGCATTCGATCAATCATTTTACAAAAAGTTGCAAACCAATTTACAAAGCCACTGGTTCTTTTTACGGTACAATGCCAAAATCTGACATGGAAGAAAGAGACAGAAGAAGCGAAATTGTAAAAAGAATTCAAGCAACCCCAGCCAGTGAACTGAATATAGCAGCATTTAGCAAGCCGCCAAATGTAAAGATACAGATAGGAGTTTTTTTTTTACTGAATAAGTGTACTGTGTGAGTGGGAAAGAGATTTTCAGGTTTTGTATAAAAAGTTTATTTACGTAATTGCAAGTTTGTTTTTTATTTAGTAGATAGGTACTTTAAGTTAGGTGCTTACCAAAGTCTACTGTTGTGAGATTTGTTTAAACTATTTTTTTTTTCAGAATCAAGTCACAAACACGCCCAACCAAAAACACGTGTAGAGATGGACTAAAATGGTGTAGACATTTTGTTTTAGCGCTTGGTGTTGGAAAAAGTGCCAGTGAGAGACAGCAAATCTATAGTTCAGCAGCGGATATGGGCGAGTGTGTGTGCGTGTGGATGAGTTAAAAATGTTTTCAGTACTTAATTTTGTCAAGACTGACTTTTCGAATGGATCAGGTTCAGGTTATCTCAAGACACCAAAAGTTATCGCATCACATCAGAATCAAAGTCATGAATCATGAGTAGGTACGTCAAAAAAAAAATCGATGATGCACAAATAGATGTAGGTATGTATGTAAAGCTTTCTGTTCTATATCGGTCGCCAGAAGCTAAAAATATTTACTTTACAAAAAAATATTTAGCGATTCAGCTGATGTCTGTTTAAAAAGAAAAAGTCCCATTTTCTAGTACTAAATTAACAACTTTCTCTCTTATCTGGAATTCCACACATTATCAAAGGTAGGTACCTACGTGCACAGCATTTTGATTTCAGATTCACAGATGTGTTATCTGCTACCTATTCTTTTTAATCAGTTGTTATTAGGTATAGGTATCTAATTGAAAAACGTAAATGGGCGGAGTGCAGGAATAATCAATTTCTAAGCAATCCATGTGCTCAGTAGTTCACGATCTTCAGCCAAATGCAACTTTACTAACCAGCTATACAAAGTTATTGTAAAATGATTGTTTAATTGCACAATCAAATTTCTACTTTGTAGCTCTTCCCATCTAATAGCAACCGCAGTGGAAAAAAAGCTCGGGAAAGCCCTCTGCATCAGTCTGCGAAGTACAAACGCATGGTTGTGCTGCCTACATTTAGGAGCGTGGTATAATGCGATATACGCTGGTCGATATTGGACTGGAGTGTGATTCTGTTTGGCTAGCGATGGCCGTCCAAAGTTGATATTTGGGTAGGTACAATCAAATTATTTATCTTCAGCGCTAGTTATCAGAAAAGTGCTTATACAAAACCATGAAGCATTTGAAATATTTCACGCAAATGCATCAACTCCGGAAGCAAATTGACTGCAAATAATCTTTTTCTGGAATAAAGTTCATCAGAAAACATTTTCTTATGAATGGAGTGAGTAAAAACATGAAGCACTTTGATTGATGATTTGATCCAGAAGAAGTTTTATGTACTGCGTTTAAATTCACATTTTTTATGTCGTTTTCCTCTGGGATTTTCCGATTTTGCTCTCAGATTTCAGATTTTTCTTGCCCAATGGGACATCAAACGAGATTTTTCATTATTTGCATTTGGGGCGGTGCGCGTTTTAAAAGGAAGCTGTCCTTAAATTGTAATTTGTGTTTATAAAAATCTATTCAATTTGTGTTGATAACCATTAGAGCGGCCAAATGTATTTTTTCACAGACTTTTCGTTTAGAAAGTAATAAAAATAACACACTTTAGAAAGTAATAACACGCTTTAAGGTTTGACAAGTGACATTTGCATTAATTTTAGTGTAAGTAGGTACAAATCTCGCTCAGAAATCGAAATCCGCTAAATTGCTCTGACACTGAATAGTGTTTTTTTTTCTGACAGCCAGCTGATTTCGAGAGCTGAAAAACTGGTCTGAATCTGGAAAACGTGTTTTTTTCTGTCCCAATGGAAAACGACATTACTTTGGTTTTGTAATTCATAAGCTAGAGACAAAGATTGGGGTGAACTGCTCAGTTAAGTGGTCAAAAAAAGCAAAATACCTAAAACTTGTACGTTTTCGTTTTAGGAATGGCTATAACTGATGTCTGGGGGCTGATGCCAGTCAAATCTTAAAAGCTTAAAAGGTTGACGGATGGAAAAGTTTGCCTGCGAATATTGGCGGATAAAAAAATTAATATTTGCATAGTGCATGAGCAAGTTGACGGTCCTGTTGCATTTATTAAGGACAAAGGACACGTGTGCTTAAATCAATTGCTTTAAAAGGTTATTTATAATAGTTAGAGAATATAGTTGTCACAACAGTTTAGTAGATGGAAAAGAGTTTCCAGGAGAGCCAAACATGCACCTTCCAATTTGTTTTTTAATGATTATATGCTCGATGAATGGTCCTAAAGAAAGTAGATCGCTTGATCTGCGAAAACTCGCATAAGCCGATGACATTGACCTAACCGAAAGAGTTTGGCGAACTGTCAGTGGTGACACAACAACTGGCTCCATGACTTTTATTGCTTTTATCGATATAGTGACATCTTAAGAGGTGCTTCGCAGGTTGTAGCATCAACCATAGCTTATTGTGAATGATTCTCGCAGATCCAGAATTTCCAGATAACCGATTTGGAAACGTCGGTATATAAAGGGCAAGCTCGTCCTCTGTATCCTCCACTGCAGCTTCGGTCTCAATGAAGCTGTGTGCATAAAGTTCGTTCAACCACAACCCGGACCCTCCAAAACTTACACGGTAATTAAAATCTATCGCTTGATCGTGACATCTAAGCAATGTCACTTATGTGACAGCCCGTGTGACCAGAAGCTCCACAGACGATCACAAGTAGTGACCAATTTAGGATAAATATTTACTTCAAGGTGACGGCGGCAAGTCAAAATTTAACGTAAAATGTGACATTTGTAATCGTAGCTTTAGAACTGATATTTCTTCTCAATAGTCCCATAAAAAGGTTGACCGCTGAACTGTTACCTACCCATTTATCAGTCAACTAGTAACTACGATTCACAAATCAGAAAAAGTAACGATCGTTAGACGAAAATAAGTCCGTTCCAATGTAACTATTTGTCCACTTAAGCATGTTTGTTTATGCATGTGTTAATTTATGTGCGTTGGAAGGTAGGTAGCAGCCGTAGTTGACTCGATACTCAAACTATATCACAATTCACATCCCGAGCAGGTTATGTTTTATGTACCTATCATCCGCCAAGCACTCTCAAAAGTTCCATTTTCTGCGCAAAATCATTCTCTCGTAGCAATGAACGAAAACCGGATATTTCATTTTATCTGAACCTAACCATAAAAAGTTTATTATACACACGCCATCGCAACAATTCTTTACCCTCCTAATCGTAATCGTAACTGTGAATATACAAAACAAAACAGACACGATAATTCAGCTGTGGCTTTACTTACTCCACAGCACACATTCGATACACTCGCTTCTCGTATTCAAACAAATACAACTATTTGATCAATTCAGCTGGCTGCTTCGCCTCGACGTTGATTGTTGAATACAATTAACCAACACGAGTTTGGCGTGCACATAAAACTCGTATACACACAGCCCATTGTTATTAATAAAGACACTTTTTCTGTACGCGGTGATTCAATTCAAAGAACATAGGCCAACGCATACAACCGACAACGACTATGAAATATACGGAATGTGTTTGACTTGTTGTTGTCTGTGCTGTCAGTTTCAGTGTACAGCTAACTGTGCTGCAATTCGGTTCTGTATTGTGCTACGACAAAATGTCAGCAACAGAAACACCAGCATTAAACCTCGAAGTGAGTTCATATAAAAAAAGAAAACGGCTTGTTCTAAATATCAAAGAGAAATGTGACATCATAGAAAAACTCAAGCAAGGCCGAACAGTTACGAGCATAACTAGAGAGTATGGCGTCTGTCGATCCACCATATGGGGCATCAAGCAGAACGAATTGAAGATTTTGAAGTTCTCTGCGCAAATCGGAACTGCCTGCCATCAAAGAAAAACGATGAAAAAATCAGAAGACAATAATCTAGATGCTGCTGTGTATAAATGGTTTAAAGATCGAACCAGTGAAGGGGCTTTTCTGTCAAATCAAACGATTTGCGATGAAGCCTTGAGACTGAACAAAGAACTCGACGGGGACGGGGATTTCAAAGCGACCAGGGGCTGGCTGCGGCGATTTAGGGCGCGTCACGATATAACAAGTCAGAATAGTGCAAACAAAGACAGATCTGGAGATGAACTTCATTCGATGTCAGAGACTGAGGAGAGCTTCAGGGTGACACCTGCCGATAAAAAGGAAGACGAAATTGAAAAAACACAAAAAGAGGTTACAAAACGGAACGGGCTGATATCTGTTGTACCTGAAGCGAGCATCAAGAAAGAAGAGCCAACAGAAATCATAGATGACGATCAGGATCAGGATATGGCAGAAGAGACGCCACCACGCAAGCCAACCGATGAGGAAGCCTTCAATGCTATAGACATTGCCATTCAATGGGCCGAGCTTCAGCGCGAAGTTAGTATCGAACAGTTGATGTTTCTACGTACCCTACAGAGTTTGTCAGCCAAGAGGGCGCTGGCTTCGATAGCAAGGGAAAAATAGATGATAATTTATATTTGACGAAAAATCTCCAATTGTGTGACTGAAGAGGTTTTGAAACTTGACTTTTGTTACAAAAATTTAAACATACCTACCTTCTGCTGGTATATTTATAAGTGAAATAAAACTAAGTTGTTGTAAAAAAGTTGTTTTTCATTTACAAGAAGTGTTTTAATAATAATAGAGCCATCTACTTTATTTCAAAAGATCAGCATTATGCTGCCAAAACATCGCGCATGGAATTGACCCGTTTTTTCATCTCAAGGATGAACATTTTGACGAACTTTGACAGTTAAGTACGAGATCGATTTAGCAGTTGCTGGTTTGCGTATTTGTTACAAGTTCAAAAGGTTGGGTTCTAGGGTTTTTAGAATGTGAATCGAATAAAAAAAGTAAAAACTTCTGAACACAGAGCAAATTTTCTCCTAATCTGGTAGCGAGAACAAGACGCTTTATTGTCCATAACTGAATAGTGAACATGACACAACTGGCTAAAACATTTATTCGCATAAAAAGTACTAGATTTTTAATAAAATAATAATTTGGCGCAATTCAAAGTGGACAGTGTTGTGTATACGCGTCAACATAAAGGTTTTTTTTGTTTAGAAACATCATATAAGTGAGTACATACAAGAATCAATAGTTGTCACCAAATTGGTCTGGATAAGATGTAACCTGAACGCAAAAACTAGATTGGTTGGGAACGTCACTTTTTCTACGTCAACCAAATATGCGAACTGTCAACTTAGTACTCATACTCAGTTACGAATTTCTCGACTAGATTCGTCGCCTACCCCTCGTTAAACTTTAACTGAAACAGCTGCTCATATGACCGATTTTAGCCAATCAAAACCGAGATACAGCTGTCAAACTTACTAAACTAGATACTTGAACGTCCCCAGTAATTCTCTCAAATTACATAGTTTACAAAGAAAGAAACTGATTGGATTTGCTTTCGTCTCCTGCGTAAATTAGGCGGGTTTGTTTATAAAACTAAAATGTCCTTTGCAAGCCTTTCTCCTTGCTTTGTTTTTTTTTTAAATCACATGTTATATTGACACTGAACGGACTTTCCAGTTTAGAAAAGTCGCCGACTCTCTAAAAATTCAAACGCGTCCCAAACAGACCTTTACAAATACACACAAACACATTTCTTTGTAAAAATTTTAGACGAAAATCGTGTATTTTAAGCTACAAAATTTCATGGAGAATGCGGAATATTTTATTATGCACATTTACAATATTTATCAAAAACACAAACGCGTCTATCACTTGATTTTTCTTTTTCTTTTACTATTTTAAGCTTCCCGATGTAAATTAAAATTAAGACGGCAATTTGATTATCCACAGCTTTAACTAAACTCGCGCAGTTTTCCAAACACTTTGTCAATTTCTTAGTTCCGGAATTTTATTCTTAATTGCGGACTTGACATTTTGTATTCACAATTAACGTAGGTAACGTACCTACCTATTTAAATTAGGTACTTCCATTGGCTAAGGAACATTTTTTCAAACTGATTTTACAATATTTTTCATCGCTACTATGATTACACAAATTATAAAATAAACAATTTTGACAGTGATTTTCACACGCAAACAAAAATAGGTATAAAAATTTAAGTTTTACTCTTCGAATTCGTATAAATTCGTATACTTTTTTTTACCCAAATTTTTAATATATGTACATATTTATAAAATAAAAATACAATTTTTCGGGTACTCAATTCGTGGTTATTCTATCGTTATCAATTTGCTAGATGTAAATCGTTTATTTAACACAACGTCGAAGATCTTTCGGAATCATTTACAACCCTAAAATTAGAGAATAAAGCTTCAATTGTCTGATTAAGGTGGGCCTACAATCCAATGAAAGATTCGAGAGTTTGCATTTTGTTTTACAAAATTATTAGTAGTTACCAACCTATCTATTTTTCTGTATGCAAATCCAAATAAAAAAAAAAGGTACCTGCAGTTGAAAGCAAAATTATTTAAAACAAAATATTATGTTTACCCATGGCAACCCTACCCATCAACCAATTCTTTATTTATGTAGCTATGAAGCAGTAAAAAAACGCGCGATGTTTTTATATTTGCTGTTGCCCTGCCACGTTGAGCGTATGGTTGGATTAACCAATCAACCCACACAAGAGACCGTAAGAAAGGTGAAATTTATCGGTACATTATATTGGTGATCAATATTTTAGTTGCTTATAGAGTACCTTTAATTTACATGTATATTATAAATCAATCAAATAAAATTATTCTCCTAATCTGTAATACAAATGTATGTAAGTACCTTGACATAGGTTACATTTAAAACGCAAAAATTTTATTGAGCCGGAACCAAATGTTCGGCTAGCGGTCTTCTAAAAAAATACAGTTCGCTTAAAATTGCCAACTTCATTATACAACAAGCCGACCGAAAAACATATAGGTATAAGATGAACGCTAGAGAGAGACACCGACTCTCGAGCAATCACGCACGATACCAGTTTACAAATGGAAAGTAAAACTCAAGACTCAATTTTGGCAGGTTTGCTATGAAATTTATATACGTCAATGAAATAAATTTACCTTGTTTAGTAAACTGTTTGTTTAAAGATAAGTTTAATAAAATATAATGAGAGATATTGGTCACACACTCACAAACACGCCCTGTTAACTGCACGTGACAGAGAGTACTGATGGCACAGTATTTCGATAATACAGCCGGTAGGGAGCGCGGCGCATTTTATGAGAACATTTACTATTCACATTGAGATTGAATATGTATAGGACTTGGAAGTACAGTACAGCCTCGCTAGTCCGGACACATAAAGTTTCTACCGTGTCCGGAATAGCGAAATGCCCGGACTATAGAGAAAAAATTAAATACATACAATGGACAAATCAAAGACCACAAATATAAACTTCCAATGAGTAAATTTGCAACGATTAAAATGTCTAGATTCCAGAGCCAACTACAAGCGACAAAACTAGAAGGGGATTCCCCGTAATCGTACGAACAAACGTTTTTTCCAAGAAACAGAGACAAATAATATATGTATGTCCGAAACATAGAGGTGTAATATATGTATGTCCGAAACATAGAGGTGTCCGGACTACTGAAGTGTCCGGGCTAGCGAGTGTCCGGACTAGCGAGGCTGTACTGTAGTTGTGCGGTGTGTAAGTGTGTGTTGAAAACTTTAAATTTGAGAATTATGGTAAAAAAAAGTTGTGAAAGACGATGCAGCAGAGCCTAAAATCGGTGAGATTTTTTTCGAAATGGTAGGTATGCATAGATTCAACTGTCAGTCAATGTCAGGTATGTTAAGGAGTCACGAGTACGACACGTCCGACTTACAAGATCCGAGGGTAGTTGAGAGGCTGCGATAATTTTAAGTCGCATCATCATCAAAGTCTCTAACTCCACGACAGATGCCGTTCGAGAAAATACATTTTTCCGACCTGTCACCAAAATATGTCAACCAAAAAGTTTCATTTATAATAAATATTCGCTTTCACAACAATGAAGCAATGAAATAAGCACACAATTATGTAGGTACCTACATACAAATAAAATAGCTATACACACAAAGTAAACCTATGCCTGTCGGATATTTAGTTCGTTACATGACATGCCTACTTTAGAAACATTTGTTTTGAAAGGAAAAACATGTATACTAAATATTTTGTTAAACAAAATAGACGCATAATGAAAAAAGCTCTCAAAAAGCTGAAGTTCATTGGCGCGTTCATAGACTTCCTACCTCGAACAGTGTAAAACAACGCCACCGTGTAATTTCGTTGCCAAGATTGTACAATCTTCTTCTTCTTCTTTGGCTGCAGATACTAGACGAAATAACAAAAAAATATGCAGAAAATAAAAACCTTGAACCCAACTGACAACTAAATGGAATGTTGTCTGCATGGGTCACCGGTAGGTAAAGGTCCCTATACATATTCCTTCGACTGTCAGTCTGCCCGGCCATACTTGAAGAAAAAAAAACATCTACCTATACCCAGTTCTTTTAATTGCGGGTCATGTCTACGTTTTCCAACTCTTAGGCATATATTTTTGACATGAATTGCATATCTGGCGAATTTTCCACGCCATATACTTATTAACTCTTAAAAATGTTTGCAAAATCAGTTTCACAACACTGCCCAGCATATTCAACAAAAATTACCTACCTACTTCAAATACGCATCAAATTGCTGAACAAGACTGGCAGCTGCCTTTGTTGAAGGGCGCGGTTACACGATGAGAGTCAGAATGATGGCGAATTACTTTCTTTCTGTACGAATGAATTTAACCCGAATAGGTACTATAATTGGAGAATATTTTTTCTTTTACAAAAAATTAAATTAAAAAAGTTCCTAAGAATAATTTCGTTCCCCCTTTTGCTTTGCTGACAGATCACATCACATCATGTTTCCTCTCCCTCGCACCATGTGTTTCACAAACTTACTCATAACACGTAGAGCTGACATAATAGGGTCACCTTCGCTTTGGCCCAAAAATACCAACCTTTACTAATTAAATTCTGCTTCCATACGAAGATGTGTTTTGAATTTTATAAGTCTAGTCTTGATATAAAAAAAAAATCTATATAAATGCTGCAAAAAAAAAAATGTTCATATTGATTTTCTCAACAGAAAAACAAGATGGTTGCCCATCGCATCGCACACAAATGCACAGACAGCGGCACGAGCACGACACACAACACACGACACAAGTGTTTCTTTCTCACGACACTGTTGTTGCTTTGTGTATGGCATGGCAACAGAGCAACGCTTCTTTGGAATCGTTTTATTCCATAAATGTTACATGAAGTCAGAATATTCAAAATAAAAATATTTGTTTTTAAAATGTAACAGTGCAAACAGGTTCATATATTGAAACTTATATTTCAAACGTGTACCACCTCCGCTCTCGGTTTAAATACCATACCTACCTATGTAAGGATCGCAAACCTTTTTGAAAGGCAAAACCAAGGCACATATGTATTATCCCGTTATATGTACCTGTAAACAGTTCAAAAGGCCTAAAAGCCGATCTTTTAAGAGGCAGGCGGGAGTTAAAATCTTAAATTTAGTAAAAAGTTCGTTAGTCTTCAAAGTAGCTCTCTCTTTGTCTACACACAGTGCCAGTGCGCATGTTGGTATTTAAAGAGGAAATTGCAGAAATATAAACCTCCAAGTAATTAATTAAAGTCTTCTGTACGGTTTCACGCATAGAATAGAAATTTACCTAATAATAAATAAAAGAAGACTCATTTAAGAACATTTTGCTTTATTAATTTACAAAGCTTGTTGTCAAACACTGAAAAAAAAAAAGCTTTTCGTCAAAGATTTATCAGGCGAGCAATCGAATAGGGTTACCGAATGTTGAATTCTCACTCCAATGCCAACACAAATGGAAAAATGGTGGAGGGTAACAATTCCTTATTAGAAATCAGAGTTTATTCAAACTTTCTGTACTATGTACGCGGCTCGCGTTCAAATTAGGAAGCCATACAGAAGACTTCCTGAAAAAAAAATTAAGCAAGTTTTAGCCTGAGTTAAATTTTAACAGTCTTCTTCTCGGGCTGTACAGAATCCTTTTCGTACTGGTTTTTAGTCTGCATTGTAGATAAGAGACACATTTTCGTAAACTAAATTTTGACAGACCGAGAAAAAGGATTTCAATGCGATTTGGAATTGATATTAATATTTAAACAATAACCCAAATAAAAGAGTTCTTTGCACTCTTTTTCTAAACGAAAAATTAACAGATGTGTTGTCGTATATATTTGGAAACCATTACATGGAGGAATATGTTACGAGCTTTAGTCCATTTTTTTTTTCAATTAGTAGATGTGTTTGAAAGTAAGAACTTTTCCAGGGTTAACACGTATTCATTTTCATTTATAAATGATATCAGAAACCATTTTTGTGCGCAGGTGCGTAGTAAAACAAACACACCTTTTATGAAATTCAACATAATTTAATGTTTCAAGTACTTAATTTGAATATAAAAAAGCTTAACAGCTTTGAGGCTGTCAAAGTAAGGTCATTTTTTTCTGGAGCTCGTGTTAATGTCGGCAGAACTATTGGCAGAAGGCAAATGCCTAAAAAATATTCACTAATAATTTTTTTCAAAATTTCATCAGTTGAAGGATGCAATCAAGTCATTTCCTAATATGAAGTAATATGGCAACTCTTTTCTGTTATAGCAAGAGCAACACTGTAGATGAGTCGATGAGTGATGATGGATGATTTAGTAGTTATGCGTGAATGTTTGTGTAAGTAAAAACAGAATTTTCTATAAGTCAACCATGACTTATAACGAGATAAGTTACGACCTAAATAGCTAATAACTTATCGATTGAAATTAAATAAAAAAAAACTATTAAAAAGTGATACCAAGTTCTGTCGAATTGTAGGCTAATTTATATGACATGAGCTTCGTTAAAAAAAACGTACACTACATTTGTTAGATACTACACAGTCAAAAAGATTAAACTGAGCTCTCAACATTGATTTGTTTTTAGCAAAAAAATATCAGTTGCAATTTATTTGATTTTGTTTATTGCAAAGTATGTTTTCATACAGTATTATGAGTATATGCGTGAGAACTGACAATAATTGTCATTGACAGCTTCTTGGAAATATTTTACGACATAACATTTTTGTTGTAAAATGCTTACCAAAAATGGACAGAACAGAAATGTTAAAATACAAGCTGAATGTGATTTGAATGAAAAAATAATGCCAATGATAAATTTCGCCCGGCTTTTTATCAACATCCCCCAAATAAAAATTTAAATCTATATAGGTAGGTAGGTAGGTATGCGGAAAGCTTTTTATCTTCCATCAGCAGTAGCCTACATTTGGGTGCGTGGTTTTTTATTTGATGTTGTTGGTCGTATACTAAGTTGATTTGTACCTAGTTGTCATTAAACTGACAAATATGGCGGAAAAAACTGACAAGTAAAAGGGCGGGACTGTGATCTGGCTTCGCTTGGAACAATGTACACATATCTCATCGAATAACGAAATTTATCACTTTTGTCAATGCGCTTGTCATACCCAAATTTGACCCTATGATTGCAAATTGCAAAGTTACTTGGTATGCATATATGATGTACTTACTAATACTTATATTACTTCTGAACATGCTTACCAAATGAAGTTAATAATAATTTAAGGTAGGTATTTGGGTATAAACAGCATTTAACAACAGCAACAAGAATCCTAAACAGATGGGCTACCTAAACAATTAATGCTTATCTGACAAAAACCAGGAATAGAGAAATTTTGCCAAAATTTAATTTTAAAGTTTACAGTCATTCACGCGAGAACAGATTTCATTTCAGAATAGAATAAAATGACAACCGCATGCCTGAAATCCCCAGAAATATAAAAGAACACTAAAAGTATTGATTTTAGCGAAAGTAAAACAAAATGGGTGCCTCGCACTCATGCACACTAGTTTGTATTGAGTAATTTGCACTCTCTTTCTGTAGTGAGTCGGGAGACATACATAATTATAACTTATAGGTATACGAACAGCTACAAACTACAGAGCGTAAGCAACAAAGCTAGTGAATTATGTATGCGGTTGAGTAAAATATCTTTTGAACTAAGTACGAATGTAGGTTATGTATTTTAGCGACTGCACACTGGTGTTATGCGGGATTTTTCAAAGCTTACGAAATGAGCTTGGATAACCTTAATCAAATGACCTTTCGAAACCTAACCTAATTAATATCTAAGACTGAACAACAATATTGATAAGATACCGATTGCGATTCTTTTTACAGTATACCTACCTATAAGCTACCTATTATCACTGACAGAAATGTAGGTATGTTAAGACAAAGGTGTCTGCGGATATTATGTCTTCGTTAAATTAGTAGGTACCTACCTATAGAAAAGTTGAGCGACTGACGCGAGGCAAAGCGCTCATTTAGTGACTGATTAGGTAGTTTCTCGAAAATTTAATTGTATATTTCAAGGTTTCGTCCTTTACTGGAACGATATCCTTAAAAAATTAAAATCTTTGAATTTTACCTACCAACTAACTTTCCATTTTTAATCTTCACTCTAAATTTATTGTATTTCACCAAAGCTGACAATTTATGAAGCTTCAACTTTAATGTTACAAGCATTTATTTTAATACTATATTAACAGCACGCGAACAATATGTTAAGTCTATTTTCATTTATGTATGTATACTCAAAGTGAAAAATAGAGAGGAAAATATTGTACATAAAGGCGTTTCCGGCCAACAAGCAAAATGTGTATGGCACAGGGTTGCCATACAACAAAACGAGTTCAGTGATAAATTCATGTAAATTCAGTAACGCATCACTGGCATCATGATGCTTTGCAAAATGTTCATTAATGCAACTATTGGCATCACTTTCAACGTCAAGTGTTCATTATTGCAAATATGATCAAACTGAGGCGCAAACATATCGAAAAAAAGCATCACAGAAATGCCTGATCCGTTGTTGATTCGCCGGCTAAAAAGTAAGAAAAATGTCGGAAGCGAAAGAAAAGAAAGTAAATAAACATTTTTATCAATAGATACATATGTTTTTGACAGAAAAATTTATAAATTTTTGCTGAATTATTTATTTTAATTTTTCTCACAAACATTTATTTTTTTACATTGAGTATTTCAGCGCTGCGGAGGTAAAACTTTTTAATAATGACAAGACTAATAAATAAAAATAAATTCATCGTCTTACGATCATAGTTATCGACTTCCATCTTGACATTAAAATGTTTGATGTAAACAATGCGTTCTAAAATTTAAAAGTCATATTCAATCAGCAACGCAAAAGCATAAACTGTGCATTGCATCAGCATCGCAAATAAGCAGTGATACCATATCACTCCGCGAATGTTTGATGTTTCTGAATTTACACTACATTTTTAACTGGGATGACTGATTCGATCAGAGTGCTACAATATTTATATTATGAGTAGGGCAGTTTATCTGAGTAGAAATATAGACACCTTTAATGAAATAAAGTTTGCAAAAATCTGCGTATTTGGTAAGAAGAATAAGGCTGCAGTAGATATAAATGATAACAAAATTTCATCTTATAATGACACACGCTCTAATGATTATATCTTATACTAGGTCTATTCGCGTACTCTGTTGGAATCGAACGCAATCGATCGCAATCTCACAAGGTCTATACTAAATCTATACTACGTGTATAGACTTTGTGCGATTGCGATCGATTGCGTTCGATTTCAACCGAGTACGCGAATAGACCTACTATTATGAGGTCTGTTCCAAAACGATAATGTATTCCAACACATTAGTCAAATTTCAGCGCGTTCCTTTTCTTTTTCATTTCGGTGAGCGAATTCTCTCGCAGTGAGAAAAATGGTTCATATTGCGAATATTCTTTTATTTGATTAATAAGTCTTAAATGGAGCACATTTTTTAGTACTAGATTAATTGTTTGCTCGTTAAGGTACTTTAGCATTATCATTTTGTTCATTTAATTTTAATTTTCGTTATTGTTTTTTTAATTTCAAAGTAATACAGAACAAATATTGAACAACTTCTAAAATATAGAACTGTCATTAGTATAATGCACGGATGGTGGCCGCAATTATTATGTACTAAGTTTAAAATCACACAAAACGGATAGTTGTGATAAGCTAGGCCTAGTGTCCCTACGTACCTCTGGCGCCAACTTTTATTTGGCGCAAGACAACTAAATGTGTGCTGGAAAAAACGTCGCTTGCCTTTTATCAGCTATTAAGTATTGAGCATACCACGCAACTAACGACATACGTTTGTGTGAGCTTACCATAAGACCCGACTCACGACCACAACATCTCAGCAAATGATGCGATTCGCATTTCATTCGCATCGATAGAGTATGTTCTGCGTGAAGTGGTTGACGTCGCAGCGAATATCGACGACCAAAACAAACTCAAAAGAACACAATTATCAATTGAATAGAACAGAAAAAAAACGTATTGATCTCACTACAAAGCGTTTCTTTACATTTTAGCTATTTTTTCTAAGAGAGTATTTATGTACGCTTGTCTAAATTTCAAATTTTATTTTAAAACCTTTGAACTCCATCGAATTTTTCTATTTGTTTCTTATGAAAATATTGTATGTGCATAGATTTAAAGTAATCCATTATTCTTTTCCTTTTTTAAACGACAGTATTTTCGTCAAGTTATTTAATAATGTAAAACTTAAAATAAACACAACACTTGGCAACCCTCTCAACTATCGATGCCAGTAGCACACACGAACAAAAAAACACTCAACTATGCCATTCCGAATTTCCCCCCATTCATACAACGCGCTGTTCGTTTCGTCACACCAACAACTCAACAATGAGCTCACTGAAATTAACCCAGGCAAGCGAGGAGAGCGAGACGAAGGTTTTCGGCGGCCACCGTACCGATTTAACGCGCGATCAAAATTTGTGGCGTAAGTGCATTTTTAGATTTATTAAATATTTTAACCTAACTTTATGGTACGCATACTGTAGTTGAAGAAAACATAGGTAAATGTGATTCCAATAGAAATTATTTATAATCTTGGCGGTCAAGTGTAAATTTTATAGCTTCGTGCGATTCCGAAATAAGTTTTACCGGTCTCGGTCTTCCAAAGGCTGATAGCGGTATATTCAGTTGGGCCGAAAAATAACAGTTTCAGAAACAGCAAACCAACCTTGGATGACAACAAAAATGTGAATAGCAGCCACAACAACAACGACAACAACAGATATCATGATGAAGGGAGACGGCGGCGTGTAAGCAAACCGAAGTAGAAGTTAGGTTAAGAGGTTTTTGTTTTGTCATTTTGGTTTCAAAAAAATATAAATATACCCATACAAGACTCACCTAGATATATTTCAGTAAAAGTTCAACTGTTATTTCTATTTACTTATTTATATATGTATTAATTTTACAACAAAATTCACAGTCACAAACACGTCTAACTGGGTATACGTGACGAGGAGGACTGATGTTAGTTTATATTAAACGGCGATAGGGAGCGCCGCGTCGAGTTTTGCTTTGTGTGCAAATTTGTTTCGTGTGTGTGTGCCTTATAAGAGAGTGTGTGTGTATGTGAAATAATTTTAATTAATATAGGCAGGTGTTTACTAATTATTGCAAATTTTTTCTTAATTTTTCTTTTTTGAGGTTAGCTTTTCCAAGTGTCATGAGTGATGATTGATGAAGCAGAAGCACTTAATTGTTTTCAGGAGAGCATAGCGCGATGAATGAATTTAAGCTGGAAAATGAAAAGGGGTTTAATATAGCTACCTAGGTACCTACCGTAGGTACTTAGAGAGCAATTTTACAACAAAAGTTCCGTAAAATATGAGTGCAACAGAAAAATGCTCGTTTGAAGAAAAAAAATCTACATTTCGCAGCAAGGTCAAAAGAGGTCAACGGACTAACAGAGGCGCCAAACAGCACTGGGGCCCTAAAAAATATTCACAATGATTTTGCCAACTGAAAGCAAATGACAGATCAGTCTCATATCATAACTCATAACAAATTAAAAAGAATTTCAACAATCATAATTTCGAAGGAACGCCATCTTTGTTTCGCAAAAAAAAAAGAAACCAATTCGCATACCAACCCAACCCACATGAAAACATATGTCACGAAAAAAGTGTACGTATACAAAAACTTCGCGTCGACCTTTCAACTTATATTTCATAAAATATGTTTAGTAATCTATGTAGACTGCTAGGTAATGAGATTTGCGTTCGGAATGTTTTTTTTTTAATACCAGTTTAGCCAAATTATTCTTGAGCATTTCATGAAAAGAACAACATAATTTGAAAAGCTTTGTAAAGCTCTTTGCTAGCAGAATTGACGTATTGTACATAGCTACAGATGCATGTGGCCTAAATTTAGGTTGGATAGAAACAATAATTATAATTAGGAACCTACGATTTGCTGATTTGAAACCGGATTATGTGGCAGATTAGCTTTTTACAGATCATGTACCTAATTCAGTTGGAATGGTAGGTATACCTGGAAGGCGACTTTTGTGTGGATTGCATGTGTGAGTCGCTTGAGAACAGTGCAATAACCTATTGAGCAAGCGATACCTATTGTAATTGAAAACGCACATTATGCAGGTACAGCGCCGACAACGTTAATAAAAAAAAAAAAAATTCCATGAGCTACCTACTTATTCTGGTCATCCCGCTATAATAAGCTTATTGAAACAGCCGAAAAATGAATTTGTAGGTCAATGACCCGAAAACGGAATACGCATAGGTGTACTAGCAAACGCTATCGTAGGCATTATCCTTAACTGCAAGGAATAGGTGTGTATACCAGCCTTTGGGAGATGATCTACTGAGGTGGTTATAGAGATAAATATTCACCCAGTTTAAAAGGTTGGAGACGAATAGGTAAATAAATTGTCTAAATGCATTTTTTAAAAGGAGATATGTACTAAAACTTAAGCACTCTCGTACTTAAAACTTTACAAAACTTTGCAAATTATGTTCTATAATAAAATAAAAATATTGATTTTCTTCATAGAGAACAAGATGGTTGACTCTCGCATACACAGGCCACTTTAAGTGGTGTGGGTACCCACTGCAGTACAGAAACCGGTGTGCTTTGTATGGAAAACGGGCGACGCGGCTATAAGTTATCTATATAACCTTCACAGAAATATCTACGTATTGCTGACGAAGCAAAATGCTGAATCAATTTAAGAAATAAGAATGCCTTTTAAAAAGTTTTTGCATAAAGATGCCGTGTGTTTAAGAAAGGCTGTTGAAGAAACGTTTTTTACTGCTTATGGAATATTGCGTAGCCTCAAATTATCGCTATTATTCAATAAGAACAGCTCAATGCGAAGAGGACTAAAAGAGCACTTTTGCACTTGCCTCAGGTCATAAACCCCAAAATAAGTAGGTACCAGACTAACCAAAATGTTTATAACCATAGGTAAGAACTCCTGTGGTCAAGCCTCCGTCCCTAATGTGCAAAACGCTTCACAGGCTTTAGTGTATACATTCGGTTTATGTTATTTAAGCTTATATAGAGACATTTGACTGATATTTTTAAGTAGTAGCACCTTGCTAATTATTATTTAGCTTACTTCGGAGTCAGGCTAACAAAAGCTGTCGTCTCTGTGTCGGTTTGGGTATTTTGCATACCTATTCCCCTTAGATATCCGCTGCGAATTCCAATCAGGTAGGTACCTACACATTATACTTTTGGATTTCAGTCTTAAGTGCTTTTATTTTAACGTTAACAATCAATTAAACTAAAGTTTACGGCTCTGATAAAGCAGCATTTACATTCATTCCACTTATTCCTCTGGCAGTTCCAGAAAGGACTCAAGTTGTTAAAAAAATTACTTACCCGCCTGTGACTGCTTGAGAAGTAGGTACACCCTCACTTATCGTTTTTAATTTGTAAGTTAACTAAAGTCCAAACAACACGCGTCTCAAAATTTGTAAACAATTTGTATAATCCACTAAAATCGATAAAATTGGCTAAACTTGTAAAATTGCATTGCTCTTATTTGTCACTAAACACGCTTGGAAAACTATTTACGTTTACAGCTGCAATCCACGGTTACACTAGGTTTATTTAATTATTTATTAATTTTGTCAGTAACCACTCGCAAATTAATAGATTTTAATTAAAAAAATCAGCAAACTGCATTTGCAGCAACGCGAGAAAACGAAGAAACAACGTGAACAAATTTGTAAAATGTTTGACAAACGGGTGGATTATAATGACAGTTGGAAAAAGGCGCCTTTTCCAACAAAAAAATTATATTGAAAACGAAAACAATCAACATCAACCCTTTTTGTACCTAATCACAGAATTGCAATTCTACTTTTTTATAATTTTTAAAATAGTAAATAATTTGCTTTCCTCTCAGAAATTATTAAAACATTATTTTTGTTACCTATATTCTTTCTTGCAGAGAAGTGCCACCTTTCTTTTTTTTAATCATCCAGTGGCGGAGTATTCCACTTCTGTCTGGTTTTAGGGGTTAGAACTTAGAACTACGAAACTTCCAATAATTGTGATAAATACGTAGTGTGAATCTTGAAAATGTCATGTAGGTAGCAAGTAGGCTGTGTTGTTGTAGGTACTTGTGTTCTGAAGACTTTACTTGACTTTGTTTTGCTGTTTGCTAAGGGTAGATGCTAAAAAAACACGCCTAAGGTAACAAATGGACTGTGATTAATACAAAAAGATGGCGGACTGTGGAAACGCGTATTTTATTCTTTGATTATACTCGGGAATTTTTTTTTAAGAAATGTGTATAAATATAAAAATACATTTTTAAAAGTACAAAAAATCCTAAAATTGCAATTTGTTCAAAAAGTATGAAATTTCAACCAATTTCACTTCCATAACTCAATGCCTTACGTTTTTGGCCATGTGCCGTTATTAACTAATAGTGGCTTAACGAGTTGATAACTTCTACCAATAGTTTTTGGAATCACCTACGCTTCTCAGATAAACTCACTCAATTTAAAACATATGGTTTGAATATTGTGTCTTTTGTCAGCACATGATGGAAAGAAAATCTCTGAGCTCTTTAGAAGCACAAGGGAAAGTACATATTACTCGTACCTAATCTGCTTTGGTCATTTTTAACGGGAACGCTTATTGACTGTGAATACGATTCATTTATAGCGATTGCATTCGAAGTACGTGAATGAACGCACAGCGATGAAATTGTTTGATGGGAAAAGGGAAATTTGTACCCAAAAACTAAGTCCACGCCCATGCTCAACCAAAGGTTCGTTGAATTTTTGATTCGTAGGATTCGTATTATGCATACTTTTTATTTGTACAACCATTTAAAATTCATTCTAGTGCTGATATTTATGCTAATATGAATTAAATATTTTTTTTTTTTTTTTGTTGATCCAAAAATGCAGCTGCTGTGACATAAGAGAATCAGCTGTCCAAACGCCAGATTCCTAACCAAACAAATTTTGTAATTTGCTAGTAATATGGCTCTTTTCTTGAACACAATTGTCCGCCGGTCAATTTCTAACATAAAAGCTAATTCGTTTCGCATTTTCGGTAATTCACTAAGTCAAAGCGGGTCAGTGGTAAGAACACACCTAACGCCAAAACTCACATCACAAACCAACTTTTGTACAAAAGCTTATGATGTGAGCACAAATGTGGCCAAGGATGTTGTGCTCTTCAAGTATGAGAATCCGCGATTTTACAAGATGCTCAACTTTTTTGCGATTGCACAATTTCTGTTCTGGAACTACTTATCACATTCGGCATTCACAACTCTGAGAGACGCTCCCGTTGAGGATCAGGAGGAAGAAGACACCGCTTGGTATCGACGAATAAATCTGGGAGAGAACAAGTATAGAAATGGACTGACCATCGCCTGCTTTTTAATTGGTGAGTGTGTGATATGATGTGCGGTGAAGAAAAGCCTTTATAATTCTTACAATTTCTTTAAGGTTATGGTGTTCTTGCGATTGCATGGTTTTACACTTTGCGTTCGGTGCGCTTCCTAATACTAAGGAAAGGCGGCCAAGAGGTTAGTTTCGTTACCTACGGTCCATTCAATAAGAACCACATATTAACCGTGCCCATGAAATATATATCGGCTCAAGAATCGAGACAAACTGCCAGGGTACAGTTGCCAATTAAGGTAAAAAACAAGAGTTTCTTCTACGTGTTGGATATGCGCGGCGAGTTCAAGAATGCCAAGTTGTTTGATTATACTGCCGGACTAAAGAGAAAGATTTGATAGATAGTTGCACAATAAAACGATGATTTTACAAATCTTAAAACTGATCTTTATTCCACTTAGAGCTACATTTACAAAAATTTAATAAACAGGCTCTGGACGCTGTGTCAAGAGAAGGCCAAAACGTTTCTTGATCGTGAGTCGCTGACGGGAATACTTGTCTTCGGGTGAGAATCTTGCTGGATGAGCCGAAATTGTTGGCAGCCCAGTCTCGGTACGTTTCTGTGGAGATCGCAATATTGTTATAAAAAATACGAATTTGGAAGGCTAGAGTTTGACTTACGTTCAATGTGTAGACGCGTTCGCCGTTTTCGTTTAAAGTGTACATCAGATACATTTTGGAGTTTATTTATTTTTTCGATTTACAATTTACAATGTCCGCTAGCTGAATGGAGTATGGCGACGCACGTGCTGTGTTTACTTCACTTGACATCCAAATGTCAAAACTTGCGACTGCAGTGGAATTGAAACGGAATGGTGAAGGAAAGATAACTCTGAGTTTATATGGGCGTAGTTTTTGATATAGATTTTGGACACCTTTATTTAACGAAATAAATTAATTCGATTATGATTGAATGCTCCTCCCATTAAAATTTGAATGAGGCAAATCACCGATACAGATTTTGTAATGCGGAAAGCTACAATATTTGCAAATATATGAAAGAAATTAATATATTCCGTACTTCTTTGTGCTTAGATTGGCAGTCACTATTTGTTTATATAAAATGTCTGTGAACACAACTCTAAATTCGATTGCAACTGAATTAGATAACCAATGTTTTATAAATTTTTCAAATATGCCTATACTGCTCTCATTTAAAAAAAATACATATATTTCGTATTGCGTAAATAACTCGTAATTTCAAATTTATTTATTGGGTATTAAAGCAGTTAGCTTAGTTCCATTAAATATGAACGTATATTACTTTTAAGTAGATTAGTGCACATAATTATCCTACAAGTTCTTATTCTTGGTTTGTTGAAAAGTCCGTGGAAAGTTCGATGTTATTTACGTAATAAATATAACCTTTTTGCTAAAGCGGCGTTGATAAAAATTCAACTAAAATTGAAGTTAGTTAGATGAACGATTTTCTTATTACAAATTTGCAATAATGATGATAATACTGTTATTTGTCATAACCGTTTACTCTATAACAGTGGGCGAATAAGGCGAATTTTCTTCGGTTAATGAAATACGAATGTACAAAGTCGCACGGCGTCGGGGGAATTATGGCACCAAAGCCGAGTGACATTGAAAATCCAACTTTGGCTAATATTACGAAGAGAGTGGTTTTCTTTTGCAGATACGTAGTACATATCTTCGAATACAGGCTCATTTTGACAAATCTTAGTACAATTTTAAACAGTTCACACATTAGAGTTATTCGCGTGATCCCTTTCCTTTTATAATAATAAAAATAAATCTAAAAACAAACAAAAATAATCTAAATCCCATGTCAACTGCCATGAATCAGGTAGTTGTTCAAACTTTTGCCCGAAGAAAATCGTTTTTAACTAGAGAGCCTCCCAGTGGGCTTTGAAGGGAAATAGCTTGCCCCTTGATGTTGCTTACTAAAGTCCCCGTGCGTCATTTAAATTCATAGCTTATCAGACTTGGAAAAGTGCGAGAAAATTAGGCAGTATCATTCTTTTGATTACGAAGTTTCATGTACCGAACATGAACTAGCAAAGTAAAGTGCTACATTTTCTAAACATCGAAATGTTTACAAATACTGTGCTCTCTTTATTGGCCAAAGAAAAAATTTAAAACATCGGCCGTTCACGGGCGCTTCTAACTTAAATTTTATTCCGCCATACTAATAATCATTTTTAGTGTCCAGGCTAAACTTCTCGAAGTCACAGTAGCGAAATTTTCCATACAAAATTGCATATTGTGACCTACAAAATATTTAGTGTGAAGGTTAAAAATAATTATTAGTAAGGCCCATTGACAAATTTGACGGCACACTTTTAGGAGGCACTTTTCAATAGTTGTGGCGTAGGTAGCTAATTTTAAACAGAGACGAGCTGGGATTGTCCTGTTACGACTTATTTGTAAAATTTTAATTATTTTACTGTTTTAATAACTTCAAAAGTGTTTTCATTTTCGAAGAATGTTTAATGAATAGAAAATGGGGTAAGAGTACAATTATTTTAGTTCAGTTTCCTCAAAAAAAAAGAAGTAAATTACGACCCTATTCATTTCGTTCCGATGTTTTATACCATTTCACTCATTTTAAATTATTTATTATTCTTAAATTTCAGAAACAAATGGCACAGTAACCCCTTTCTAAATAGATATTGTAATAGACGGAGAGTTAATCTACTCAAAGCATTGCACGAACTGCCTTGACCCTAGATGATGGAATGATTTTGACTAATAAACTAGACTAGCATTATAGAAATCAGTTCAGTGTATTACAATTGAAACAGTAGAAAAGAACAACTAGTTGGGGTTTAAGGCATCAGTATTGGTTTTCAGTTGTCCATATTCCATTTCTCAACACTAGACTAGAGAGAGCGATCGATGTTGGTCGCTGAAACATTGTTTTTCTTGTTAAATTGTCGTTGATATGTTGTGTGGAGTTTGGCGAACAAAATAGCAAGCAAGGCTCTAGTTTCTATGGCGGCGCAAAGTACCAAACAAAAAACAAAAGCAATGTATAATTATTGTTCATTTTGCTAATAAGTATTTTTTCCTTTTCAGTTTTCTTTTATATTTTGCTTGTCGAAATTGAATTGATTTTCTGTAGTTTGGTTTTTATAATAATTTTGCTTCTACTTACAAACTAGAAAATATAATTATAATGTATTAAATAAGTGTTTAGCATTATATTTGTATATAAATACTATTATTATCAGTATTTTTGTAATCTACTATACTTTCTCTGCGTGCTTCGCGTTTATAATTATTACAGGACATACATTGTGGAGCGTGTCGTCTTCGTGCTTTCGTCGCCATGCCGTTATTCTCCTGATCTGTCTTTATCATGAATAAAAAATTGAAACGGTTATAGAGACGAAGGAGAAACATCCTGTTGGTAGATCCATATCGTGTGGCTTTCTATTCGCATGCAAAATGCAATCAAAAACAAAAGTAACAAAAAGAACTAAACGAATTACGCTTGCGAGACACACCTTTTTTAGTTTGCAGTTGATTTATAGAGTGGCGAGGATTCGGGTGAAGCCCAAACACGCCGATACTATCGTCTGTCCGACACCCCAGACCATGGCGTAGATCGGCGACATGGGCAGGCTGGACGCTCGATGGACAAACGCTATGACGGCGCTGCTGATCATTCCACTGGTGGCTGGCGAAGCGAAACCCATCACCAGAATGAGTATGGAGAAGAAACGGCCGAATTTGTGTTTGCGAAGGGTCACGAAAGCGACCAGGGCGGCACACGTGTGAATGAATATCGATGAGAAGAGCGCCCACAGGAATATGTGATACCACATCTCTTTGAATGTGTTTAGACGGCTTTGTGACCGAAGTCCCATAACATCAGCGATTGTGTCGAGCTCATCCGAGTCATCAGCATCAGACAACATTACAGAACATTTGCTATCGCGTTTTGTAATATGGAAATCGGGTACAGCACAGCAGCGTGGAAGTTTAACGTGTCCTAAATTCTAGTTGTATTTACGTCTAGTTACGCTCTCCGTAAGGCTTAAAATTAAAATACGATTCTCGTGCAGGTCTTCGTTTGTGAAGAAAAAACCCAAGTTAGTTAATTGCTTTTAAATTGCTGATTTGCAGATGCGCGACGACGTTTGCAGTGCAATTGATTCTTGTATTAGTTTGCATTTAATGGAAATGTTGCAATAGGTGTTAGTCAAACGGATCGCAATACATGTGGATCGTTGTTGGCTGCAGATCAATCGATGATCGGGTTGGATTGAAAATGCACTTGTTGAACGTCGTGGTGGCGGTGCTGCTGATGATTACTATTTGAGTGTTGTTGAGTTATTGGAGGCTCTACGAAGCGCCACCAAAAGCGCTTATCAAATATGTTCTTTTGTTCTTCGTTTGGCATTATTCTCCGCTTGATTTATCTGTGCGAAAGAAAGAAATCAAACATGTATAGTAAAAGCATTGTAGACAATAAATAGTTAAAATCGTTTTAAGCCTACATTGGGCTTCTGATTGCCCTGATGATTAAAACGCAAGATCGAGAAAATGTTTAAAGTAATTTGTCTACCAAGAGTCGCCAGTGTCTATCAGACGATTGACCAAAACGAAAAGGACTGAAAGACCGGCTTATATTTTGGATGAAACATTTTTAGAAACAATTATTAGTTCAAGTTGCATTTCATAGCAGGACAACCTCTACAATGTGGAACATTGTGGTGCTGGCAACCTAAAGCACCACCCAGTTCATAATGTATTTCTTATCAGACGTGTTGCTGCTTTCAAAGACATTTGGGTAGCAAAGTTAAACAGTTGCCACCTTAGTACATATACTACGGTAACTAATTGCAATACAAACAGCACAATCAAGTACAAACAAATACATAATTGCTACTTAACTGATTAAACAAATTCAGCAGAAGCATGAAAACTGACGCCCATTGAAATAATTGTCGTATTGGTGCACATATACCTCGACTTGTTGTACTTTACTCTTTGCAATACAATCGATGCAAACCGTACAAAGTTTTAGCACATTTGCTGTTTTTTTTGCATTACAATCAAATCGATTATAAACTGCATTGGATTCCCGATTATAAATTCTTGGATTATAAATGAGCAAGCCAAAAAACAACACATACACAGCGGTTCACTTGGTGTCATAAACCTCACTTCAATGAAACGGAAACTCTTGCCCGCAGGGCATACAAAAGATAACCAAGCTGGAACGAATCAAGCGATTAGCTTTATCTCTCCAATTGGGGCGCGCATAAAGGAAATTGAATTTAATCTTTGATCACCAACAAGACCAAGACGATCAGAGCTGAGTCATGAAGCCAGCGTTTTGCCAATTTCAAGCAGTTTCGAGGCAATATAATATTTGTACCGCATATCGCAAGAGAAAATGGAAACAAATTTTATATTCAATTTACCTGTATCAGCAACCAACTTGCTCCACCGTCGTCAACACACCCTTAATGATTTTTCCGTCTTCGCAAAATCATTTTCCATCAAAGACGACACAAGATAAAAGTTCCCTTTTGCACTTTAAATATATTAATGGGACGGTGGTTCTTTCCTTGAATATATTGATGTTTAGATTTGGCAATTAGTTTCAATGGTATTTTACAATAAATTTTCCTGTTGGGACCTTGCAGTTTTCAATTTGTTCTTTATTCAATTTTCGCTTTGTGACAGCCCTATGATAGCTCCCAAACCCATTTTACACTTGGAAATTCTTCTCTTTTCTCTGTGGCTTTTTGTGTTTTTTTTTTTTGTCTTCTTCAAGTTGGTAGAATGCTTGTTTTCTTTCAATTTTGACGTTTCTCCTTTTGACGCATGCGATTTGGATGAAAAATGTAACACAAACGAGTATCGATGATCTAGGATCTAGTACAGCCTGCAGTCTACCCGGCTTCTACGGATGAAACAATACAAAATTACGAACCTAGTGATAGTGAATGAGTTTATACCTATTGTTATCTAACTAAAATTGGTAATAGCAATATACTAATTGTTCCACCAAAACACTGTTGTACTGTAAAGAAAAACGCCATAATTAGTAGCATAAAATATGTTTTTTTTTTTTGTGAATTGCCGTGTATCCATTTGGAAAAGAATTAAGAATTTAATTACATATTTAACTTAAGTACGCCATTAAAATAATTCCAATGCACTTTTCCTTGGCGCACTTGTTTCAAAAAAATTATTCTCTGATACCAATTTAAGCTAATCAAAGCAGTATCTGATTAAAATGAGAAGGTGGCCTTAAGAAAAGTGTGTACTAGTTTCTGCCTTTTCAAAGCGGTTGACAATTGACATTTCGTACATACAAAAAAGACGGATCAAAGCGCGACCGCAATATCGAATAAATCCTTTTGCCCGGCATTCATTGAAAAATCCATAAAATATTGAATTTAAAAATTTTCTTTCGCATCCAAGTGATTTTCAGTTAAAGCAACTGTCCTTAAGAAATCAAAAACCATGAGCAAACTCGAAGACTACGCTTCAGATAGCGACCAAAGTGACGAGGATTTCTGTCCCGACAAGGGAAACAATTCAGATGCACCCAGCGAAGGGGAATCGGACGATCCAATATCTGAAAACGAAGAGGAACATGTTTCAAATAAAAAGTCTAAAACAAAGAAGAAATCTAACAAGAAGCAAACAAAAAAAGCTGAATCACCTCAAGCAGAACCGGAAGAGGAACACATCGTGTCGACGCGTAATAGAGTTGAAACAGCAACGAAATCTACGCTAGAAAAGGACGCTTTAGACTCAGATGATGACGACACCAATAGAAAAGATGCCCTTTGGGCGGATTTCCTTAGTGATATTCCAACAGCAACCCCTAGTAAGACAAACAAAGCCGCGTCCACAAGTAGAAGAGAAACTAATCCTTTAGAGAAGGAAAGACCGCGTACAATTGGGGGAGAAAAAACCTCGGACCCTCCGAAAGAGCCTGAGAAAGTGAAAGTAACAGAAATTTTTGAATTTGCCGGCGAAGAAGTTCGGGTGGAGAAAGTTGTTAGTGCCGACAGTCTAAAAGAAAATGGTATTGTACCAGAAACAGCGCGGGGCTCTGTGAAACGGTCTGGCGGCGCCGGCGGATTAGGATCTGTCTTAGGACAAATTGGAAAAAGGAAAAAGATATCTGTACTAGAAAAGACCAAACTCGATTGGGATAGCTTTAAAACAACAGAAGGCATTGACGAAGAACTACAGACATTCAACAAGGGCAAGGATGGGTGAGTTAATGTTTTCGGCTGTCTTTACACATAAATTAACATTGTCCATTTTTTTAAAAGGTATCTACAAAAACAAGACTTTCTGGAACGAACCGATTTGAGGCAGTTTGAGATTGAGAAGAACATGCGGCAGTCAAGAAGGAAACCGTTGTGAACTACTTACTTGAATTGATAACACATGCACTAACTATTCCTTTAGATATTGTTGCACATTTGTATGATTATATTAATGTCTTGTCGCAATTTAAAAACTAAATAAGTGTGGAAAATAAAAGCATCCATATTTTGTCAATAAGTATTTCAATTTCTTTTTCAACGAAGTTTTAATCTGACGTTCCGCTAGTCATCTAGCTATCAATGGAAAGTGGGCTATGAAAGGCCCTCTCTACATCAGAGAGAGTTTTTTTTTGTGTATTTGATTACGGAATAAACAATTTAATTTAAATTTACCAAAACAAACATTTACGTACACTTCGTATAAAATATTTGAAGTCCTTTCAGAAAATAATAAGAGTTTTAAAAGTGTATCCTTTGCTTACACTTTCTTCCTTCTTCCACACTCTGTGGTTACTTTATGTGGGTATGCGACTTTAAGAAGAGACAATAAATTAACCTAAAACACGAGCAACTTACGCTTTTATTATTATAATTGCAAATAACTTGCCGAAAAAACGTATGTAATGCTACACGATGAACTATAATGCACTCATTTGGCATCTTTAACTGTACGTATCTTGTTCACATTATTATTATAAAGGTAAAGTGCAACTGCCATTGCGATCAAAGATGCCACTAAGCAGCTCCATTTTATGATGTTATTGATCAAAAGCATCCTGTAATGAAACAGCCAATATTATCTGAATATTGAATACAAGCCGCACACACTCACTTAAATAATTTCTTCAGTTCATCAGTAACAGCTGGAATCAAATTCACACTTTCTTCGGCCCAAAACATTGGCATTACCAATTTTGACAAGTTCTCCATTCCGGCTACCTCAGCGACAGGTTCTACATCCAAATTGAATTGTATTCGTTTGTATACTGAAAGTGGAGTGCCTGAGAGCTAAATAAGGGTTTGAATTGTTGTTTAGTACCAAAAATTGAAATGTTTACAATTTCAAAATCAATTTGAGTTTCATGCATGCTCTCGGTTGGATTTAGTCCGTCGACATTGTTAAGCAAACTTTCGTCTCCATGCAGAAAATGTGGCATGGATGCTATCATTGGAGTCTTGGTGCACGGCGAAAGGTCCATAGTTCCCTTCGCTGGACAGTCGGTGGGGTAGGATCTGCAGAAACATCTGTTTCCGTTCTCATTCTGCAAACGAAACATAATTTAACTTCGAAAACGGATACAAAATTCAAGTCTGACCTTAACGTCTCCGAAATCCATTAGGTAGCGAAAAGCGGGAAGCCCAGCATAATGTACTTTACGCCTCAACTTCGGCGCCATCGACCGGCAAAGATCCGGCGAATACGCCCACAGACCACGTTGTGGATCCATAAATGTGGCAAATATTGTACCATCAGTTCCTTTGAATTGATTACAGCCATCTCCAGACCAGACATCAAGCTCGCTTCTGCCATTAACTTCAATCACTTTACCAATATTGTTGGGGTTGGCTTTGCCGCGGTAGACTCTAAAGCGACCAGCATTTGTATGGTTACTCTGGAATGTGCCCCACACAAATTAGTAACTTTACAAGTAACTGCAGTGAGACAGTACCTCTCCCATTAAAGAAAACGTAAAATGGGTAGCGTTGAACTTCTTGGCCCCCTTCGCATTTCCTGATTCAAATAGTCCACAGACAGCCTTCGCTGCAGGGTGCTCCTTGCTGCAGTCCACTAAAAGGCCCCGGAAAAATATGTCCATGAACGGGGCGGTGATAAAGGGACTTGCGTTATTAAACACAATCTGGAGTCCTGCGGCAACAGCTCCAATCATTTCAGCGCCTTGGCCTTTTGCAGATATTGCAATCGTCTGGAAATCCAAAATAAGCCTTTCTCAAGGATCGTATTTACTCAACAAACCTGAATAAAAGGATGCGACATCGTGATCAGTTCCTCCCCGGTTAGTCCATTCGATTTGTCGGGTCGAAATGTAAAAGTGTTCCGCATGGTAAACGATACGCTGTCGTCTTGTTCGTTGTCCTGCAGGTCGTACTTGTCCTTAAATTCACTCCAATCAAAAGCGAATTCACATTACGAGCTTGAGCCAGAAAATAACTCTGTTCGACTTACTCAAAAACGAATGGTCCAACATCCCGAAGAACTGGCTTTCCACCTCGTTGCACCTCAGTCGGATTGGTAACATTGAAGACGTGAATAGAAAAATCAAGTGGGAACGGAAATGTTTCCCATACCGCTCTAGTTGGCGTCCCTGGAGTAAGCCTGATTTTCTGCAAAACGCAAATGACTTGCTCATTTCCGTGACTTCAATTCATAAAACTTACCTTTTGAATAAGCCTCTTGAAAATGATTGGAAAGGTTATCCATCCAAAGCCAATCGCAATGGTGAATAATAGTAAGGACACAAAAACCATTACCTTAAAGGACACAATCATATTGCGGTACGATTTCGAGCTGCTCCGCCCGAATAGAAGCAAACGAATGAGGATTTCAGTCACTGCGTTCTTCCTTATAGGCGGGGGCTCAAATGGGATGCAATTTGTAAATTATTTAAGCTGTATATAATTGGGGTGACAATGTTAATAAGGCAGGTATTCCCTCCCCAGCACTTCGTGCAATAATAAACGGCTTCAAACCTATAATTTCGTGTCTATCCCCTCTCAGGTGTGATAGGTAATTTAAAAGAATTTTAAAATAAACCAAAATATTGGGTTGTATTACGCGATAATGAGAGGTCTACTACCTCTAACTCATGTTTTTTTTAAGTTTAGGTATCTTCGACTTGTTTGCCCTTTTTTAATTTACAATTTCTTGTTGGCATGTAGGTCAGAAATCGGTCTAGAGCAGTAGAAGTCTTGTGCAACTAACCCAGATTCCCACACAGGGTTAGAAATAGTAAATAGCGACATCCCTTTCTTGGTCCTGAACCCAAAAGTGATTTATTAAAAATTAAACGAACAAAAATTGAGTTCAGTCGCCAAGTCCCTACATAGTTTGTATTTATCTACCTGCAAAACATTTTCCATTTCGACGTCTGTGCTAAGAAAACCCAATTTCATTCTTGAAAAAGTGTTACAATGACGCATAGCACTACTCACGGCGTGCTTTAGACAGTAATCTGTAATCCCATTTGCTTTTCATTTGAACTCACAAGAACCTAACCCCCAAGCGGAAGTCTTCTTCCAGAAGACTCAAAAGCGATTCGCATTTAGTTCGCTTGGATGTTGGAAGTAGTTTATAAGGACGGTTAAACATATTGAAATCAAATCAAGTAGTTTGTTTAAAAGCGTTTATTTCATTCAATAACATATAACATACAATAAAAATCACAAGTTTGTTTTTTTTTTTTATCAGAAAATAACCTACATGGTTTTATGATGGATCAATTAGACATGTCAATGGAAAATGAAAACTAAATTGTAAGTGCATCCACTAAAACTCACGCATCAAACATTATATTCTCAGGAATATTTTCTACCACAACAACAAGAATAATAATAAAATGAAGTAAAACGAAATAAAATAAAAGTTGTCATTTCAATTCAAAAATCATTAGCTTTGGTCTTTCTTAAAATTTTAACTCAACATGAAACAAATTTATGTTGTTGTCTTGTTGCGTTTGAATAGCAATATCCAGATAAAACTAAATTAGATCTATGTCCTTAATGCAATATTTACAGCGTATACAATTTTGTAAATGGAATTTGTCATCATTTTGTGTATGGTGGAGTTTTGAACAAATTAGATTCACATCATGTATATTTGTTTTCTAACAATAAATATAAATTTTCTTGTGAAAAGTAAGAGTAACGATGAAAGATACTACCCACCCCACAATAAAATCAATTGTACAATTATTTGCTTAATATCAGTGTTTCCACTTTTGTTTGCTTTTAGAGTTTCTTCTCCTTGTTGGTGAGGGATACTATCACATCGGTACGGAGTAAACGCTTCAATATGTACACGGCTAAGGCAATGACGGACAAGTATAGGGCAACAACATCCAGCAGGTAGTATTGCATCCAACTGTTGAGTGAAATAATCTTCAGTTAAGGGGGTTTTGTAATGTTTATAAATAATAGCTCACCTCAAGTTACGTGCTGGAGACTGCAAATGATATGCTCCATTGTACCTAAGTACATATTCAGTCCAGTAGACGGCGGTATCAAGCGCTGAGCTTCTTTGGTCCAGAAGTAGCCGCTGGCGGAATCTGAAAAAGAATTGAACAAAGTGGAAATACGAATGTGTTGGTTTGACAGCCAAGTGTATAGAAACTTGTTTGTTTGTAGGAAATAGTAGTTTGACACTTGCAATGACATTTAACTGATTTCTGCACGAAGTAGTTAAAAAATAAAGTCACTTTTGCTACATTTGTGCCGCAAAAATAAGCAGATTACAAAAATAAGAGCGAGAGATTGACAACAATATCTTGTCTTGTTCTGACGAAACAGATAGTGCCGAAGATGAATGATTAAAATGTATTCCATTATCTTTGACTAGTGCATACTCAGAATGCGGGGTTTTTAGTGGCAGTACCGAGTTCAGTGCAACGTCTAATGAGTTGGAGCTACCTCGGTGCGAACTGAGTTCAAAGTCAAACAGTTCTATGCCGTATGCCACATTTTAAGATAGAAAAATGCTTTTATTTGGTATGAAAACAAGCTGTATGATTGTGTCAGTGAATAAGTTAGGTTCTAAGTAAGTTTAAATAATTTTAGCGGATTCCCTAGCTTTCTTGTAATTATCCTATCTATCTCACTTTCGGATACGGAAATAGAAATTTAGTCAAATTTTTCTTCAAAATTTTCAACGTAGACTTGGTTTTTTCTTCAGCTCATTTGACACTGAAGTTGTCGGTAACTATTATGTTATCATAAACTTATTGGGAGAGTTCAAAAACCTAGTCATTTTAAGTTAACTAGATTGGTCTACACTAGTTGTACCCTAAACGCAAAATCTTGATTAGTCGGTAACGTCACTTTTCCTACGTCAGCCACATATACGAACTGTCAACTAGTACTCAGTCACGAAATTTTTCACTAGATTTGTCGGCCATCTCTATATAAACGTCAATTGAAAAAGCTGTCCATTATGACCTCCCTAGGCCAATCAAACCTGAGACACATCAAGTCAGCCAGCTGTCAACTTACTAAACTAGATACTGGAACTCACCCATTTTGTTAGTGATTTCACAGCAAAAAGAAAGCTTATTTTTATTAACAAGCGTGTTTTTTTGAGCTTCGATCTCAGCAAAACAAAGTAAAGTAAGATTTTAAGCACGCGAATCCAACAACTACTGCGAGTCTCGAAGTGTCAAGTAGAGCGTAGTTTTGTAACTGCGTGCTAAAAACCCTACTTAACTTTGCTTTGCTGAGATCGCAGCTTAAAAAAACGGGCCTAATGTTGACGTTTGCAGTGAAAAAAGACAAAAAGACACATTCCATTGTCTCTTTGGGACTAATAACGTAACTAGGTCAGTTCCCGTACTTTTTTCGGTAAATCTTCCGAGAATTGAAATTGCCATTACATACGGAAATGGCTTGAACAACAAGTAGGTGCAAAGTTCTTGGTAACTTCTTGTTACCCTTTGTCCTCCTTATCTTTCCATTACACTTCAAACTATTGTCATCTCAAGCCAAGTTTATGTTTATAGCATACCTGGCTGCCTGTCGGAAGGCTGGATCGTGTATCACCTTCATCACAGATTTGTACAATTTATCGGCCGTTAATGTTTCCAAGCTCAACTTAACCGCGTAACCGTCAACCTCAGCTTTCGCCGAGTTCACATCGTGATCACAAAATACTGGCATTGTCACCACAGGTACTCCATGGTACACCGTCTCGTACATGCTCAGTAGTCCACCATGCGTGACGAACGCGCGCAACTTGCGGTGCCCCAAAATATCCTGCTGCGGCAGCCAACGACTGAGCTTGACATTCGGTGTTAAGTCATGCATTTCTGAAGCACTTCCTTCCCACTTCCAAAGCACATGGTACGGCAGGCGAGCGAACGTCTTTACCAACAATCTGCGCAGTGACTCTGGCATATTGGCCGCCTTCACCGATGATCCCATCGACACATAAATGAAACCTGATTCCCCAGCCGATGCAATGAATTCCTCTAAGTCCTTCGGCAGTGGTCTAGCTGGTTTGCAGTGAATGCACGCAACTTCAGCTATATTTGGGTTCAGTGCCCGCGGATACGACACTACAGCGTGACCGTTCTGCAGTATAAAGCTGACGTTCTTCGACAGTTCATACGGATGGGGGTGATCCGAACCGAAGCGATCCTGAAGAACCTTATACACCAACCCAACGACAACCTGAAAGAAATATGCTTACATAAACAACAGGTCGGCGCAGTACGGCCAATTACTCACCTTATGCAATGCAATGAAAAACAACTGCATACCCGTGTTCAGAGCTCGCTCGATCAGATTCATGTTATCCGTGAATGACGTGTAGAAGTTCGGTGTTATCGCAAACGATCCAGGATTCCCAGCTACCGACAGACTTCCTGTATAGAAGCCCACTGTGTTCATGTACATGAATGGAATCTTATAGTGGCGCACCATGCCAAGGGCACACTCGGGATAGGCACCATCCAGAATGGCCAAGTCAAAACTGCGATTCATTAGCTCCTTCGTCTCTGCATCTTCAAGCATTGCATCACAAGACTGAAAGGAGGGGAATGCCCATTACGTATATATTTTATTTTTAATTTTTTCTGCAATAACTATCCGTCCAAAAACGGGAGAAATACTTTTGCGTGGCTTCGTGTTTTAAATGAAAAGCGGTTATGTATACGGTTCGGAAAATTCCCTCCCTACTCGAGCATGTATACACGGGTAGCTGGTGCGCGCATATAACCGGCCCGACAACTACTCTGGGGCGCAAGTTAATCGCGTGTACCTACTCCAGCGCACAACTAGCTATCTGTTGGCCATTTCGAAATGAACGTTATTGAACTCGGTGCGCAAACTAAATGCAGCTTTCTACTAACGCTAAGTATTGTTATTGGATTTGTTTATGTTTTTACGCTACCGTCATGCCATATATGTGTAAGCCCGCGTGCGAGGAATTCCATTTCGTATTCTCAACTGCAGATCAACGGCTCAAATGATATATCGCAATTTGGAAGAAGATGAAGAAACTTGTTGTGGGTTTGGTTAGATGATGACTCGAGAAAATTATACTTGCAATTTGTCAATGTGCGACATGCAGAAAAGCAGAAAACCCCTCGTCATGGACGTATACCGTTCAATTATTCGGGTCAGTAAATTGCAAAAATATACACATGGAATGAGTTTTCGTAAACGGGGTTTTACAAGTTGGCAGAAAGTGGATAATTTAAATATCATCTGAGGAGTTTTGTTTCATTTTTCCTCTTACAATACAAACACAAGTACTTGTAAGTTAAAAAAATATTAACGTATTAAGAAACAAATTGTGCACAAATAATAGACATCAGATAGCATACAAAAATTTGACGTAACTTCGGAATAACGAGTTGATAACTTTTACGCAGCGTTTATTAATAAGGGGGTAAATGGCTTTTAAAGTGTAAGTTCGAGAGTGCAAAGAATTGATTTGCAATAAAATTGGCTTCATAGAATTATTCTTTTCTTTTTCGTTGAAAAACTCTCCATCTGCAAAGAAAATATCAAGTATATTCTTTTGACGTTTATTTCGAAATCACAAATTGACTCCACGGAGTGAGGTGGAAACACATTTCAATTAATTTTATAGCGACTCTCATTGCATTGTAGTCCGAAATCAATGAATGAAATTGGTCTGGAATCTGGATTAGATGTGACCTGAACGCAAAAAATGGATTGGTCGGGAACGTCACTTTTCCTACGTCAGTCACATATGCGAACTGTCAGCTTAATCGAGAATTTCTTGACTATATTTGTCGGCTACCCCTCTATAAACGCCAACCGAAACAACTGTTCACATGACCGATCTAAGCCAGTCAAAATTGCGATACATCAAGTACGTCAGACAACTGTCAGATTTACAAAACTAGATTCTGGAACGTCGCCATTATGAGTACCATCTGTCCGTTATAACAGACTAGCTCAAGTAGATTTCTAGGACTAAAATTGTTAGGTATTTGAGGGGAAATGTGTTGGTCTCCCCTTTTTGGCCCATTTCCGCGGAATTCCAACAATTGAAATGTTCGAATGTGGTCATCGTTTGAAAGCAAACCTATTAACTTTCGATACGTTTTGAGTATATGTAGTTTTTTAGGGATATGTTGGTTTATGCCTTGAAATATGACATAATGGATGCGGTATTCCTGATCTATACCGAAACAGCTTTTACTTAAAATTATTATTCATGGGCGCAGGTGTAAATAAATGAATAAAAGGCTTTCTATCATTACTACGCTTTTGTGCGGACGTGCTGATTCGAATGGCAAAATAACTCGACCCATTGATGGGCTAAAGGGTCATAATGTATTTTATACTTTACTCGAAGGATTGTGTGCGCTGATGGCTGGGTGATCACGCTTACGCGTTAAGCGCAATTTTGTATAACCAGCTGATAGTATTCGTCGTATGAAAATCAGACTACATCGGACTTAACCTAAAAATTGGCGAAGGAGAAACCATTTCCATGAATAACATAACATGCATTTTTCTGATGTCGCACGTCTATCATGTTTCTAAAAAAATGTTTGTAATCCTTGTTATGATATCTCATACCTTCAATAGATGAACTTTGCGTTTCACTGACACTGACAGTTGTGAAACTTTCCGTTCAAAAATAAAAAGTAATATTAACTTTTCTTTGTAAAATTGTTTGACAACATCTAGTAGAATTTAAGAGCCATCCCGAATTAAAATAGTAAGCTTAAGCTAGCGATAACTCTCTTAAGTTCTGTCAAACGATTAAAAGATGACATTGTCACGACGGCAGTTCCAATCTTATCGAATATTAACTTAAGTTGGGTGACTTCCATTAAATCATATTATTTGAGAACTTCCAACTGGATTTCGGCTATAAATTGAAACAAATATCTAGATTCAATTGCTGTGAATGGATCCCAAGGTCAGCCGTTGTTGCTCATTTAGCCCCAGAACCTATTCACCACACTATCGATAAAAAGTAAAAGAAATGGATGAAAATGTTTCCTTTTATATGTTGCTAAGGGTCGTTTGCTCATACGACTCTTAGGGCCGTTTGCTCATACGGCTCTTAACGATTCAAGTTCTACTCAAATACCTATGGGCTACTTTTTTAATGCATAAACTGTCACATAGGAGTTTATGTGGCACTTAATTTGCTATGAGTCGTACCAGCAAACGGCTCTAAGAGATTGCAATGTATTTTAAATAGAGACACAAGTCCCAATAACGAATAAAATCCAAAGGTTTGTATGCCTACATGCATTTTATGGGAGTTTTCCACTTATTAACCTCGCCTAGTGGATCCGTGTATACCGACGTAATTAGAATGAACCTCGTAAAACTGAGAACTGAATAACATTTTAATGTTCACACAAACAACTGATGCTACTTACATATAGGTAATAGGCTAAAAGCCAGTAACTCAAAGCTGATTAGTTTTGTAATGATCTCATAGAGCTAGACAACTTCGTAGCAAAAATACAATAAGCTCACTTACCTGAAATGCATAACGAATGCCGTCCCAAAATGTGATTGGCATTTCGCCAGACATTCTGGCTCCCAAGAGGTCCCAGTTTGTGTAGTTCTGTATGTACTCAACCAGTCCAGCTGGGGTTATCTCATGCAATCCATTGATAGAGAAATCCGCTGGGAAACCACTCAAAAAGGTTATGTTATGGCCCCTGCAAGTTGAAATAGGAATGCAAATCAAAATACGAATGCAAAATCACAGCCAAATTTCAGCTTTATTTTCAGCTTTCTAACATACAATCTTGTATCACATAATGCTTAGCATAAATTTGAATAATTAAATTTCTAGTTTCTGGCCCATAGGGCAATGCTGCGAGAGTTCTAAAACAGTGCGGGCGAAAGAGGCCAATGCTTCATATTTGATAGGTGAAAAAAAAAACGTCTACTAAGTAAATCGAATTAGGTTTGTTGATTTTTAATATTGTGATAGTATACTCGTACTGGTGGTTCTTGCGACCTCAAGGCGCTCATCATTTATTCAATTGTCGTACCTATACCCTACGCCGAAAAAAGTATGCGCATCGATTTAAGAAACACTAGACTTTCGCGGAAGAGAGTATATGCTGAAAAAACTTCGCCATTCATTGATTATTGGATAAATAACAGCACGTCCGTTAATCAAGTCGATTATTATGCAAATTGCCTATGACGAAATGGACATAAATCATAACAAACAAACAAAAAGTATAGAAATGCAAGAAGAAGAAGAAATCGAAACCGAGAGACGGAGAATTGTAAACGAAAACGAATTACAGCAAATATACAAATGCAACAATGGACACAATAAAGTGGTTGTTATTATTATCGCCGTTGTTGGCAATGTCAATAGCATCTCTGTTACGATATGACAGTTAATCACGCGAATGACTCTGCTTTTCCAATAAGTGTGCATGACAATTCAGCAAGCCGACAAACGTCCAATATGACAGTGTGAATTGTGTCGTTGTATCCCTGCGGACAAAGCAATTAATAACTGCTACGAAATGGAATGCTAAAGGACGCGCCTACGTGGTAATAGTCTTCGCAAATGTTACTCATACGCCGCAGTGACCGGGGTGGTTAACTGATTTTGAAAAATCTACTAAAACAAAAGTTTATCGACTTGTGGGCTGTGCATTCGATTGATATGCATAAAAATGCGACTTGGAAAAAACACAACATGTAACTTTGGTTTAAAACGTTGGGTGTGTTGTGGAAAGTAAAAAGTATCAGGCATGTATCTACATTCTACATATTAAAAATGTGCTATTTATGTCTTAAGTGGTCCGCTTCATTTGACAGACACTGTCATTGCAATTTCTAGCTTTTTCTAACATCTGTTGATAATGTGGTGAGGTTTTGAACAATATCTTGTTGCCAGCATTCGAAATTTAGCAAAACCTAAATTGAAATGTCAAACAACTGTGGTTCTATTTAACATTTAAATTGTACCACTCAATGAAAGACCATATAATTAAATATTATGCCTGGTTCTTTGTGCTCGGTGTGCTCTAAAATATTAATTTCCGTGTTTTTGTTAAAGAAACTAAATTGACTTTGATAACAAATGCTATGTTTCTACGTTTTCCCAACAAGCTTGAAAAATACAGGCAACTGTCATCTGTCAATTTAGTATTCGATCGCATGCAGTAGTGTTTTGTATGCAAAATGATTTTATGTAAAGTGCTTGATATGTAAATATGTCCAATTTCAGTGGTTTCGTTAAATGAAATTGATTGATTGTTGTAATAAATGACGTTTACCAAAACTGTAAAAACAAATTTGTTATATCTTTAGGTGTGTTTTTTTGAGCTTCGATCTCAGCAAAGCAAAGTAAAGTAAGATTTTTAGTACACGATTACAACAACTACTGCGAGTCTCGAAGTGTCAAGTAGAGCGTAGTTGTCGTAATTGCGTGCTGAAAATCCTACTTTACTTCGCTTTGCTGAGGTCGAAGCTAAAAAAAACAGGCTTTTTGTTAAACAGAAAAAAATTGATCTCATTGGTTTCGTTTGGCGTGTCAGAGAGAATTACAGGCAGTTTGGGTTAACAATATTTTATACACTTCTGAGCCAACAAAATATAAACTAAAAGCGGATGTATTATATGCACTGCAACCAAATCCATGCAAACTCTTGTGTCTGTTAAACGTAGATTCAATTAGATACAATTTTGGGTTGTTCGATTTGACAGTAGTTGACAACATCTGGTGAAACGTCAAATTAATCTTGCTTGTTTTTTGTGGAAACACCCCAGGATTTATTTGTAGTCCCTCTCACGATTTGTGTCCGGTGGAAACGTAGTATTAAAGTAGTGTCAGTACCTACCAGCAATCTACGACTGAAATGGGTGCGTTCGTTATGTTTATTGACTTTAAAAGAAACAAAGCGAAACCTTCGACAGAAATAATGCAGTATAGGTTAGTTCGCGACAACGACAGTGTCAAATGAGAGGAAGAAAAATCCAAGTGAAAGCTTAAGAACTTGTAGGAAAACAAAACGGATTTTGTATGGATGTAGTCTAATTATGTTAAAAAATTACTGAAAAGTGCATAAAAAAGTGCAAAAAACAAGATAAAAGCATTGTTGAATTATAAAATTATGTTTATCAAACGTATTTGGTAACAACTTAGAAGTTAAATTAATGGCATTTGTGCGCTTTACAACAATATTTGAACAAAATACTACTCTTGCCATTATAAACCAGCTTTATTATCCTACAAGTTTTTTTGTCGTTTGTGAAAGGATGGGCTTCGCGAAACACTCTATTTTAAAATGTTCAAATTGTGAATTAAAAAAAAAGTTTCACTTTAAAAAATACCTTCTTCCGATTTTACAACTTCACTAAATATTGCTGTTTTTAAAATGAGAAAGACAATTTGTAAAGGTGTTTAAAAGGAAAAAGTAAACACTTACACAAATTTAGATAAACATGTTTCTGCATATAGTAATAATTCACTGTCCATCATTTACAATTTTTGTTTTTGGCGCAGTCTGACAAACGTCATATATTTGATAAAAAAAGCTCTGTAATTACTGCAGTGGATTCGTAGAAGAAGTCAACTTAAAGTGGCTTTCAAAATAATTTTTTTAGCACAGTCACAACACCCGTTAAATTAAGCGATCCTTAGAACCAACTATACACACTCTTTTTTCTTTCCTTTGAATGAGATTGATACATTTAGTTTCAACAGTATAGCAGGTATATAAATAGAAAACAGGTGTGAACCTTTATTCCATCGTATATCAGTCTGCAGTCCCATTTGAAACGTTTCAATCGTCATAACGGCCAAAGCCCCAAATGACTTCATTCAAATCACACTTACACATATAACCCTTAAGCGCAATATACATACCTCGAAATAAGGCCCTTAGCCAGCTCCCAAAAGGGAATCTTGTGCGACTTCGTTCCGCCCATAGTCACCATAAGGATATCCGCTGCGAATGTCCCGCCAACACATAAAAGTAGCAATAGTCCCGCACTTCTCAACGGCGTCATTCTAAAACGACAAACAACCAACAACAACAAACACAAAATAGCTTTAGTCGAAGAAGAACAAAAATTAATCAACAAATGCAATTACTTATAGTATAGTATTAGCGAGTCTTGAAATCGAATTTAGCATAAACAAGTAATGAGTTTTGCAACTATATACCGCCAGTGATGAGCGCTCACCATAGAATGGCGCGGAAAATCATTTACCTTCACAAAAATGGCCAAAAATAATAACAATTATAGATTACCTGTTCGGCACGACACGGCCGGCCAGCAGATGAACATAATCGGATTTAATTACCGCGTGCGAAAGAGTATGCGTCGCAAAAGTGGCAAACAACTACAGGTTATGGATCAAACCAAAGATTATTCATTTAAAAATTGATTTATGGCCACGTTTGGAATTCGGTTCATGTAATGATTTTTTAAATATAATTCCAAATGTTGGCATAGGTACTGACTACTGACTCGTCAGAGTCATTTAGAATTTGTGCTCTGGCGACTTCCTCTATCTGATATGGTGGTCACTGTTGTCAAATGAGTCGTGTGAAATGTTCCTATCATAAAATTGTAATTATTTGTACCCCGACGATCTGAGTTCGGAGAATTATTTGGCAATTATTTGGAATATAATACTAAGTCAAGCGAATAATGCCAGATCAAAGTATCACTGATCACTTTTCACTGTTCATGTTCACTGATCGTATCTCTGAAATGACAAAACTTGTTTTGACAGTAATTCACATTTATGGGCTAGCAAAAACAACTACCATAGTTGCAGTGTGCTAAAGTCACTCTAGATTGGTCTGCGATAGAGTGAATTACCTAATAGTTTAGAATTTCTTGGAGTCTTGTACAAAGAAGTTTCTGCTTGAGTGTTGGCCAACAAAATGGGGTTTAATGACATAGAAAGGTATGCATGTTGCAATGACTAAATTGCGCTGTGTTGGTATGGCATTAGCTATAATAGGTACAGTCCAGTCTTTGGAAATTGGAAGCAAGCGTATTTAACTTTGTGTGCGCAAGTTTTGTTAATTATACAGCCTAATTGATGTCTTTTTTCAAACAAATTGGTCTTTTTTGGTCTCCTTCACCTTTCACATCGATTTCGGAGTAGAATGGTCGCAGTTAAAAACGGGTAACTGTAGATTATGGGTAGTATACAGAAATAGGAACGTAGCATATGTTTACGTATTTCCACTTTTATTGTAGATTGACAGAAAATTACATTCAAATTTAGTTTTAAGAAAAAATTAGTACTTTTAAATTTCAAAAAAGAAGAACGGAGCCGGAGCTGGTCGTTTTTATCAAAGAGTAGGTACTACTCAGCGGAGTTCTAGTCCATGAATCTTAAACGGAATAGTCTTATACCTTCCGGGCATGGAAACTATTTTTTCATAATTGTGGACAGAAAATTAAATTGGAACTTCATTTGTCAACCAACAGTCCAAACCACGTCCTTCTGCACTTTGTGCCGCTTGAGTTACGAAATAAATAACTAGCTGATGATAGTGGCCTATACAGCTCACTTATTGGGCTATACCCTATTCACACCTAGCTGAAAACTGGGTTCTCGCGAAAACACTTGAAAACTTTATCGAAAACAGAAGTTTTTCCATACATATTTTAGTCTTCGAAGTCGTCGTTTGGCACGAAAACACCGCGAAAACGACGACTTGGATTGTTGAATCAAACACACCTTTTGCAATATTCAGCAACCCGTACAAAAGTCACAACTTTAAATCATTTTCCACACATTTATGATTTTTTTAAATGCTCTGGAATCATTTTATTTGTTAATTGTAACCAAATTAGTTTACACAGAAGTTTCACGACTCACAGCTGATTGATTGATACATCAAACGAAAACTATTTTGTGTTCCGTGTGAATGCATCTACGAGTTTTCGACAAAAACACGGTTTCCGGTGCAGTGAGACAAGAGTATTATACTTTACTAGAGACGTCTGTGGCGGGTGCACTAGCTTAACAGAAAAAGTCAAACAAACCTTCCGAAAAAATGGATCTGCAAGAACCTATGCCTCAGGTAGCGGACAACGGATGGATTATGGAACGAACTTGCTGCTATAGTTGATGGTGGCTGTCAGAAGACAAGCTCATACAACCAAATAAATAATTTACATCTATTAGACGAAATGCGCATTAAAACAGTTCAGAGTGACATTTGTAATAAAGTGGTATCCCACAGTTTATAACATTTTATTACAAATATGTATGTCCCTCTGAACTTTTTATTTATTTGTTGTTTTATAATAATAATTTGTTGTATTGCGTTTTGACTTCCCCTTGTATTCAAAGTTTTACTAGTTTTCCCTCGATAAATGTCAATGGCGCTGGAAGTACGTTACAAGCAGTGTTATGAACACATACAAGAAAGGTGTCAGTATAAATTATACCAACAAAATCAATTCTGCTTGTTATTTATGGAGGGCTCACAGCTGAACCAAGTCAGAAAAAGACAATTCGAAGATATATATTTGAGGTTGAGTAAATGAACTGCCATTAAAATGAGCGCCATTGACTTTTGTTTCTTACCGTTGCCTTAGGAACGAAACACTTTTTGACTAAGTCCATGCAAGAACTGAATATAGAGTTAAACTTTGCGGAGAAGTTCGCACTAGTTTCTACATTTTTTAATGTTTCATGACTTGCTTCGGTTCAGCTGCGAGCCCTCCATATTGAATCTCAAAAGTGTCAAGTAAAGTGAAGTTGTCAAGTAGAGCAACTGCTTACTTTACTCACTTTGATTTACTTAAAAAAATGTCCATTGAAATAGTCACAATAAATTGTAGTAGTTCACAGTGGCTATTTTGCAATTGTGAGCTTCTGTAAATTTAAAGTCGAAACTAAAATTTGTTGTTAGTACCTACGGCGCAGTTAGTTTTAGAATCATGAACAAAATTTCAAGTTTGATTTCAAATGTGACAAAGTTGTCACATATATAAAGTGTAGTTAGAGTGAATCCACCCAGCCATTTGAGATACAGTCACAATATTCATGGACGAACTGAAAGTATTGCCAGAACAGATCTATTATTCTATTGCCAGGTTTATTTAAGATCGTGAGTTTAAGACTTTCAGCGAAACCAATTGGTTTTACCGGTTCAGTGACTACGACGAAACGGACGCAAGAATAGTGAAAGACATACAAAAATCTACTTTGCCAAGTAGAAGAATGTTCCCACAATTGTTGAAATGAAAACGTCTTCCTGTAAAATAGTAGCGCATTTCGAACCACTCTTCACAAATGGAAGGGGTACCCCACAGCTGAAAGTATAAAAGCGATCCAATGAGTGCGGTACCTTCAAGTGTCTATAATATATTTATGAACAGTTACAGTACGGTTTTATTTATTTTTTTCTTCCAAAAAACACTAAGCATAACCTCAACCAACCGCAATTAAGTATAAATATGATGTCTTTAAATCGCACGAGTTCGTTCAGTCGTAAACGATTGTTATGTAGGTTCAAATTGTATCGCACGCTACAATATTTCTGTTTTTTTTTTCGGGTTATTACCCTTTAAAAGACGATAATGTCAGAGAGGCTTGGAGTTATTAGTAATTACATAGAATTATGACCATGAGCTCATTTTTTCTGCATCTTATAATTCAATGACATTAAATATTAAATTCAGGGAATGGCGTTCGTGGATTAGATGTCAACTGTAATCGTTGAGCGCCTATAAACTTTATGAGTTACATAAATTATCCGTGAAGGAAATGTCATTGAGAGTTATACAAAGAGCTTTGTGCCAAAAGTACTCATAGACTACAGTTGCTGATAAATCTGAGTTTCAAGGAGAACGCAGAAGTTTTTAACAAGACTTGTGCAATTATTTTCTTAAAGTGTGATAACGGGTATATGTCTTGACATAATGGTATTGCGGACAGCAGCAGAAACAAGTAGCACGTAAAACTTGTCTTTGTTATGTCCATCTGCTGTTGGGAGAAATTGTCACAGAAACATCAAAAGAAACTTAAGCACCCTGAGCCTGAGCGTGCTTTTCTTAAGCACTAGATTTTAGTGGCTTACAACATCAGCACAGCATTTGTATCTACTTTTGTTTTTCAAATTTCAACCAATGCTTCGAATGCAGCCTTTTGCAGTAATCCTTATACAAATGATCAATTTGGGTATACAAAAAAAATCCCCACAGGTTTTGTTCTAGCATTTGAAATGCGTTCTCAGTTTTGTCAGTGTTTCACTGCGTACGGAAAATAATCCACTTTGGCCACTTTCCATTGACCCCTAGAAGAATTGAACATAATGAACGAACGCCCGTTAGAGTTCTTCAGTTGAAAAAGAAATATATTTCGAACATATTTACATTTAAACCTTAAATTCAATTTGTTCCAAGTTTGTTTAATCTTCGAATTATAGAAATTTTTCAGTTGTCGAAAACTACATCTCAATTCACATGAAAGGCTTTCCATATACAAATTTCAGCACTTTAATTGAATTCATCAACTGACTTACTTATCTAAATAACTGCCTTCTACTACATCAAAAGACGCACTAGTTGGCAGGGCTGCCAACCCAGACGGCAAACATTGTCACGTTCGAAAATCACATTTCAATATGCAATTGTAATAAAAACCTTAACCTTCAAAGTGCCACCATTTTGTTTTTTTTTTACCATAAAACCAAGTATTGCAAAAACCCTTCCTAGACCTAAAAATCAAAAAAAGTAAGACCCTGCCGCAATACCTCGTGTCGCGAATCCTCGACAAACTGCACTCGATTTATACGCACAGGCGAGACGTCTCATGCCAAAATACAAAATAAAAACGAAAACAAAAAAGTTGCAACAAAACTGTTAAGCGACCTCAATACGTGCTACGCATGCATTACGTTGCCTTTCGTGTATAATTGTAAATTTGTAGCCTGTAAGTGCCTAGGCCACTCAACAGCGTGACATAAATAACCATTGGTAGCTGCAGTCTTACATGAGATGTTGTAATTTTTTCTTTATAATTCCAATTCAAATTCAATTTCATAATAGAAACTGATTAATTGAAAAAAAAATAAAAGTCTGCTGCCATTGTTGCGGATGAACAGCTGTAATTATTGTTCTACTGAATGGCTCTTTTACCGCTCTGAATCAAGTATCTCGTTGCACCCCATACGGTCTTTGTTCCCTAATTACAAACACAACCTGTTACCAATTATTGCTATTGCATAATAACGCTTCACTGAACAAACACAACCAAAAGTCGAGTGAGAATACAAAAGAAGATAGAAGCAGAAAAAAAATGCACAGCATCATCTGCATGAAACTCGTTAATGAAAATGTCTAATAATAACATTTTCCTTCTTCTTCTTCTACTGCGTCGACATGGTTGCTTTTGTTTTTATTTGATTTTCTATTTTATTACTATGGTCAATATACGTTCAACATGTACCGTACTTGGCATCCATTTTTATTTTTTAAATATTGACCAACAAAGAAACTTCTCTTCCGGATATCACTGCGCCATCATTCGATCCACCATTCCAACCTGAATGGGTGGTAAAAGTAACCAAGTCCGTGTATCTTTTTGGCTTCGTCGGACCGTTTACGGACTGTAGGTGGTAATCAAAAAATCGTACGATTGAACGATACATACGTGTATACAGTATACCGCTTATACAACAATAACGCCGACATGCGGTGGCAAGAAGAAATGCACAGTGGTGCTTCGTGAAAGTGGCATAGTTACTACATTTATTGTCATTCCGATTAAACGAGGTATTTCACTCAGGTTACCGTGTGTGGTTGATTTGTCTTCATCACTTGATGTGGTAGCCGAAGAAGACCATCTTTATGTTTCGGTTGTCATTTTTCTTTCCTTTGTGCTGTTAATTTGTTCACTGTACCAACACGCAGTGATTGAGCGCGCCCAAACTTGTAGTCATTACAAAGAGAAGGCAACACACACAAAAAAAGATCTAGTCGTCTTTTTCCATGATCTATGACTACGATTACCTTGAACTTGACAATGAGCCAAAAACCGAGGACCGAAGAAATTATCTTCGGTTCCCTGCCAAAACTGGCTACAAAAAAATCAAAGTAAACACACTTTTAATGGACGATGTTTTGGAGGTTTTTTTTTCGTCAACAATTGCAGGAAAAAAAGACAATAATCAAGTGATCAAGTGATCAAGTGCTCAAGTCTTAATGTTACAGGTTATTTTAAATTGGGAACAATTTTCATAATGGCCGAATTTTTGGCTAATCACTTAAGTCACTTATACGAACAGAGAGGGGCTAAATAGCAAAACGCTATTCCACCTGGGGCTCTTTGGATACTCGTATTTACGTTCGGAAGAGTTGGATTTGTTTTGAGTGGTTACCTGTATTGTATTCGAAGTTATGCTACTGCGTAGTGACAATTATGCTCAGTGAATTGTGCTTTTCAGAAAACAGAAATTGGTTGACTGATTCGTGACCGCATCGCTATTTCAGAAGAATAACACATAAAACCAAAGTTATTTCGAAGTGATGCGTTTTGTTTGTCTTGTTTTTGGTCACAAAAAGTGTTGGTTCATGTATTTACTAAAAAAGCAGCCTAGCCGACTATGGGGATTTTCAATGGGTTCGTGGATAAGATGAGATATTTTCACTTTCCTTTTGTTTCCACCCAAATTCTTTTGTAATCTGCATGCGATAAATGCTTCGGTGTTTTGCAGAACCTACAAAGTAGGATAGGTGTATGTGACGAATCTGTTTTGTTCCGAGTCTTCCCATGTCAGAAATCTACAAATAACCGCAATATTCACACCGAATTTGTGGACATATTCCCAAGAAGACCGTGCTTTAAGAAATACTTCCCACCAGCGCCATCTTTTGTTAACTGCATTTGAATATTTTCCAGCATGCAAAGGTGTGATATAATCCTTCCTTGAAATGGGCAATATACAGTCTTTTTTTAGATAAAATAACACGTACTTGTTGACCAAATCAATTCCGAACGTCAGTTTCATGAAACGACCAAATTCCTCCTCTAAACAGAACCAGAAGTCATCTTCGAACCCAAGATCTATGCTGCCCGCACGCCTTATTACACCTCAAAGTCAGCCGAGACATAAAGTGTCACGCACCCTCAAAAGTTATCACCATCCCATTGTCTTTCTTACCGATTTTCATTATAGATTCATACACATTTGTTTACTATTTTAGACAGAGCATATACGGCGGTGTACATAGCGTTCTCCTAAAAATGCATACTCTAAGCACTTATGCAAATTTACATGCCTACACACAGTGGCGTACGTGCAAAATTGTTAAATACATATTTTATATATAACGCTCATGGATGTTTGAGAAACTGGTTGGACACATTTATTATGCCATGTGAGGCGGTCGATAAAAAAGCCATCAATGAATAGAAAAACACTTATTGTTTGACGTCAGACAACACCTCCTGATTAAGGTCCATGCGGATGGAGAACACATTTCACTGTGCTATTATCACAGTCTGGCGCGGGCGGTGTATAATAGTGATTGACTGAGTGTTGCTCAAATGGGATTTGGAATTTAGATGACTGTATTATTAATATTGGCAATTGGTAAACGTTTTTTAGCAAAGCAACACTGTGAAAAGCCCCTGAAAAGCTGTTAACTGATAATAATTTTATATGCAGTCACGAATGTCATACGTTGCACCATCTCAGTTTATATAAGCACCACGCACAATGGAGATTAAGTTGAATATTTCCATTTCGCAGGTCAGACGGAATTTAATGAGGAGTACAAATTATGAATTTGCCCATGGAAAAAATACGTTTAGTGACAGCAGAAGCTATTGTACTTTAATCGGTAAGTTTTCAGATATTCTACAGAGAAATCAATCATAATTTTGCAAAAACGATCAAAAGACTTTGCTGCGGTTGATGTTTTTTTTTTAACTGATCCAGAGAGGTTGATTTTTCAGCTACAAAATTTGAGCGTGCTTTCCAGATAGGCTTTTTTTAATCCAGTTCCCACCTCAACTCTTTTGTTTTTCAACGCTGAATAAACGCTGGTCCCAATTTGAAAGGAACTTTCGTTGTAATAACTTCAAAGACGTGTTCTAGTACGTTTTATGATTTAGTTGTCATTTCTCAAAATCGTTGATCAGAATTACTAGGAGCGTGTTTGTCATGACCCATTCTAAAAGATTTGTCGTTGTAATAATAATTTCAAAGACATGTTCTAGTACGCTTTATGATTTACTTGTCATTTCTCAAAATTAGGCCGGTTTTTTCAGCTTCGATCTCAGCAAAGCAAAGAAAAGTAAGATTTTCAGCACACAATTACAAAAACTACTCTCTATTTGACACTTCGAGGACTGCCAGTAGTTGTAATTGCGTATTAAAAATCTTACTGGTACTTTGCTTTGCTGAGATCGAAGTCTAAAAAAAACACCTCTATTGTTGACCAGAATTACAAAGAGGGTATGTGCCATGACGCTTTTTGAGAGCACATTGTTCAAAATGTATCATTTAAGATTTCATATGTGTTTCTTGTATTTTACTGTAGAATTCAGAAAACAGTGTGCCCCGAAAGTGCGCCTTATTTGATTTATTTTTTGTTCAAGTTCTGCAAACGCGTTGTCAAAATTTTAATATGGCAACTAACAAACCATGCTCTATTACAAAAGCCGTTACGAATACTTAGATAATTCAATTTGTTACAATCAATCGAAAAACTTTGGAAACTTCGGATTTGGCTATAGACACAATGAATGGCTGCCTACTATTTGTATCGAATTGTTGGTCTTCCTCTCTGACCAATATAATTGACTGATAATGAAGTTACAGCAGTTTGATTAGCACGACTGCTTTAATAAAATCGTTCCATTAATTTATACTCAGACCGACACGCTGAAGAGTTGTGACTTGTGAGTGAAAGCGTTCTTTCCAAATGTACCGGATTCTCCCAGTCCCAGTCATCATCAATGCAACTGTGATTATCCTTGCATATATGTGGGTATGTCCGACTCATTCGCTTTTTCTCAGTCCATACGTGTTTTTTTTTTTTATTATATAACTTGCATCAAGCAGACATATGCTTTGCATTTCAATGTCGAAATCATTGGAGCGGTTTTCATTGCTCTTTGGCAAAATCTTCAGTTTGCGAGTGAAAGTGTTCTCATTTTCATGGGCATTTTGCAAAACAAAACGAACAAAGATGAAGAGAAAAACGTACGATAAATAAAAACGTAACAGAAGAAAATAAATAAAATGTATCTCACAATGATCCGATATACATACTTGGTTGAGGTTACAGTTTATAGATGTGTATTTTTGAATAGGTGTTGTTGTATTCAGTTTTTTCCTGTTTGTCACATCGCATCGTGCGAAAAAAAGAAGAAACAAACTTTCTATGCAAATCTTTCGGTTGACTTTGGATCTTTAACTGAATGACATTTTTTTTTTTTGTTTCGTGAAATACATTGCCTTGGGCCTTTGAGCGCATGCTGTGACATGCGGCTTTTGACAGAAAGGCGCGAACTCTGGATTGTACTCTCCTAAACTGTTAACTACCTACTTAATGGACCTCTGAAGAGATACCAGTTCAGCTTTCGTTTACGAAATTGAGGACATAGTTGAGTCATGATTAATTTGGAAAAAAACCGAGTTCAAAATATGTGTATTTTCTGATCGGGAATCTGGACATTGTGGGAATTGAATTTTGTTTGTCGCAAACAAAAGAGTTGACTAGCGAACATATTACATATTATACTTGTATATCTCAAATTCGTGGTGTTGCAGCTACTTTTATGTTATGGCGAGGAATTATTTTGGATTGGAACTACTTTAGTCAAGTATTTTAATAAAAAAAAATCACCTTGTCACATGACATAAAATGAAATGAACTTTCTTCCGTTTATCAACAATCGGCCGCTTGTTCTTAAATGCGATTTGTTCACGAAAAGAAAATATTTGTGCAGACTGCCTGCAACCTTTTCGTGCAACCTTCCTTCGAGTTGTGCGACGACTTTCAATTCCCTCTAACTAATTTTAAATTTGTACCGTATTTCTCCAGGTTGACCCACATTTTTCACTTGGTAATCATCGTCAAGTGGATTTTTATTGGATGGTGTTTTTTGCGAACGAGTTGTCTTTGCCCTGTTAAATATAACCGGTTAAGTGCCGTCCACTGACCCCATTTTACGCTCTCCCTCCCTACACGTGTATGTATGCGTTGACAGCTTTATTTTTTTTAAAAGTTGCTATTTGCAGAGTTCATTTATATGACAGGTGTGGGCACTGGGCATATTTTTTAAATAAGCATATAACCCTTTATTTAGTTTTTTGGCCAAACAACCCCAGGTTTGTTTTAATAGGCCTGTTTTTTTGAGCTTCGATCTCAGCAAAGTAAAGTAGGATTTCCAGCATACATACTACAACAACTACTGCGAGTCTCGAAGTGTCAAGTAGAACGTAGTTGTTGTAAATACGTGCTGAAAATACTACTTTACTTTGCTTTGCTGAGATCGAAGCTCAAAAAAACAGGGCTAATATTAAAAACATTATTACCATTTCCATTCTAAGGTATTATTCTAGTCCATTTCACTGTCAGATTTTACATTTCTTGTGGTATTCGATTGGGCTTCTTCAGATTCGCTCTCAGATTTCAAATTTCGTGTATAAAAACGTTACTTGCTTGCCATATTTTCGATATAATCAAAAGCTGATTTTTGTCGATTTGTTAACTGAATTTTAAGAGTTTAATCTAGTACAGTCAGTGTTCCAAAACCAATATTTAACATGACTAGGGTACATCGCTATCACTCTGAAGCAAACGAACATCGCCTTGCTTTGTTTTTCATTTTGCTTTTCGCAAAATTGCATTGGACGTAGAGAGTCGGTCAGAAAGTCCCACAAAGTTGGACTCACTCGAATAGTTAGCACATACTTCGTTTCAAGTTTCAACTATTAACCAAATCAACCAGCTGTATTATTGCTTTGTGCCTTTTATTATTGTAGCAATGCAATAATACCCCCATCCCATCTATTTTTGTACCCTTTGCGAAAGTATAGCGTCGCCAAAAACCTTGTTACTACAACCAACTACAACGCTAAGAAATTCAACAACTGAAAGCACTACTTTCGGCATAAATGTGTGCTGTGTTTCGGTAGGCGGTATGACTTACAAATACTCACAACGATCTTATTGGTATTTGAACCAAACGAACACGCTTCGAGTATAGGTAAGGTATATCGCCTACAAGCAAATTTTGAATGATTTCTATTTTCCAATTTAAATTCAAAGTTGAATTATCTTCGTAATTATTGTTAACATTTTTGGCACCAGAGATATGTTGTGTTTGGGTTGCTGGCACGAGGCGAGCAAAAATTTAAATTCAAAGAACTGATATGTGTAAGGCCTTAGCCGTAGGCTTTACGTGACCGAACAGTTCGCGCCACGAGCACATCGTAATTGAAGATACCCCATTAGTCTACATCGTTTGGAGTGCGATTTTCTTCTTAGTCACTGGACTGGAGTTAATGCTTCAGCTTTAATGAAGTTTTATTTGAATTTTCGTTTTTTAATTGCCTTGTTAGGCACGCGTACACGTGGAAAAGTTAGTAAAGTAACTCGTTAGATAGACATACGCTCACACTGTTTTGAACCTCTTTGTGTATATTTCAGTAAACATTATTTTGTGAATATAAATTGAAGAGAAGGTACCATCCCATAAACTATAAGCTATAAATCAAAATACTAGACTAAATTTCAAGAGCTAAGATCACAAGCGGAAGGCGGTGAGACGATCATTAAACAAGACTTTTGAAAAATTACACCAGCAAAATGATGGTACAACTTATTTTTTTTTTTTCCTAATTCATCAACATGCTTTGAAAGGGTCATCATTTTATGTTGGCTTAATGGCTTTGTTCTGCAATTTGTAATTCTTGTTTTTATAGACACGAAAACCACAAACTAAATTTTATAGTCGAAGGGCGCTTGGTGTAACTTTGAATAAGGTATTTGCAGTTAGTTTTTTGACGAAATTCTGGCGATCTGACTCATTCGGAGGCTTATGACGTTTGTCATTTTTGTCAGCAAAGAAGATCAAGATGTTTCTTTATTTATTACGGTTGATTGAAGAGATGAGTGTAATTCTGAAGTCTTAAAAAGAGTTGGCTTTTGAAACATCAATTTGCAGGAACTTATTTTTCTGAGTTCGCTCTAAAAACACTTTTAAAAGAAAGATGGTTTAGTTTGACAACTCATAGAGCTCTTCCTATAAGTTATGGTCAACGTTCTAGACCTGGTCAGCGAAGAATCCGTGCCATTGCCAAAAAAAAATCGAACTTTCTACCTTTCAACCGTAATAGGAAGTTTGCACACCACATGCATAGAATATTAGCGCAACAAGTGAAAGTATGAAAGATGATGCGAATTTTTCTGTTCTAAAAATCATAATAATCATTTATGTTGTCCGCTTTGCATTTTTTAATAATCTATTGTGATCTACAATGTTAAAATTGAAAGTAATCATTTTTAGTAAGAGTTTGGTCAGAAACTAACCTAAAAGTGTAGGTTACATTTTTAATATTGGAAAAAAAAACTTTAGACGTTTCTTTCTTTATACCTACAATAATTTAATTTGGAATATTTTTGGTATGTGAGTTCGTCCACGTTGCTGGAATGACTGCACACACGAAACCAAACCATAAGGAAATATGTTACTTTGACAATTCAACCGAAACACTTGCCTTGCCGGGAATGCACATCATGGTTTACCCCTGATTTAGGGTACGTTGTTGGAGCTTAAATTGGGCGAAGCTAAATACAAATTTGTCTCCACAAGGTAGCTGACCTTTCTGCGCGAAGTAACAGTGACGCAGTCAATTGACTGGTAAATGACTGGCGATACATCAACTTATGTCGTTTTCCATTGGGCAAAAAGAAGCGTCCGCGAGAGTCCGGAATCGAAAAAATCACTTCTGAAACCGTTCCATTGGCACAAAAAATACTCTTCTGGGAATTCTGAAAAGAGACTTTCGCTTCTCGATTTGAAGTCAGCCGTAGATTATTTTTTTGCTTTCCACCAAAACTTTTGCGGATTCTTACAGAAGCAGTTTTGCTGTTCCATTGGATTTCAGAATGAGTGGATCCCCGAGTGAAACCAATGGAAAACGACATTAATGTCAAACTCCATACCATATGACTTTGAGATGTCAATACGAAATGATTCTAAATTCAGCTTATTGTGATCGTAAGAATTCCATAAACCAAATTCACAGTCAAATCTGTTCGGAGCTCAGAGTGCGTTTGAAGTATTCGTTTCGGAACAAAATAAATGTTTATTCCACAGCAATTGGTTGTCACTGTCAAAAGTAACTTATTTACCACGGTACAACGAAATACGGCAAAGCATCGGAGAATTTTTCCGAAAGTTGTATCGCAACGGATATCTCGAACGGAGTATCTCCGATTTCGTTAAAATTGAAGAAAATTCCGTTCTGATCGGATACCTGATAGGGGTGATTGTTCCAAAGATCATATGTGATCCACCTCCCGAAAACAAAATTGTAGGAGTTTCGGTCGCAATGAATCTTTATTTGTATATAGGTTGACCATAGTTGTAGACTTTGAACCGAATTTACAGATTCGATGATGAACCACTTGGAATGTATGTTGAGAAAACAAAATTGTCACATGTGTAGATCTACAAAAACCATGAGAGCGCGGAATTCTGACACATGCCTAATTCGGATGAATAAATAGCCATAACCCGTATAATAACGCAGATGCAGTGCCGCCAACTTTCAGCCCCAACAATGATATCATTATTTTATATTGTAGAAGATCTCAATGCCGATAGAATGACCTTACCGCCTAATAAAAATACATTTCCTTAGCATCAATCGCATTCCCAAAATTGGGTTAGCATATTTGCCTAAAAACATTCCCGGTAGAACCTTGAGGCAGATTTTCGCACCATATTAACAGAGATGATAGACAGTCGGGTACCTATAAAAAGAAGCAGTAGTAGGAAATAAGTTCATTCCATCCCACTCGCTGTATGGCCTGGAGAGTAAGAATGAAGTCTTTAGCCATGCCCCAAGACCTAGGTCTTCCATCCGTCTTCCATATATTAATCTCAGTCATGCATTCAACGTTTATTACTTTCTTTCACAAAATCTTCAAGCTAACTAGGCTCGCAGTTTTCGCATGTTTACAGCGAAAATACGTTGAGGGAATAATACCTACCCACAAACGTGTTTAGAATGTAATTGATTAACCAAACCCTACTTGGCAAGTTGACCCATATTTCCCAAATTTAGTTATCCACATGCACGTAACCGTTTATGCACTACTTCCGCGAGCTGCTTGATTAAATTTATTTCACAAAATCTATTGTGAAACAGTCTCATAAAATCAGTACCGTATACAGATACACTGTGAAATGATTCACAACACGATGCCAATTGAAGCGATTAGTTACGCAGCAAACATTTGAGTCACAAAAGGCTAAACGCCGCCATCTGATTTGGTCGTCAAACAAATCACATAAATGCGACGCGAATATGATGTAGGAGACGACAAATGACAGCAGTGAGGTGACTTCTTTACATCTGCCGGTTGTTTTTCAAAAATCGATTAAAAATAATTCCCATTTGCATGTCACGATGTCACATCATAATAACGACAATTTAACGTCACATGTCAAAATACTGAAAACACCGCTAATCGATTCTTGTTCTATGTCACAATTTATCTGACAAGTCGTCCTCATCGCGGCATAAATAATTAAGATGCGACAAGTTGCTTTAATAGATTGCTAACACAATCTCCATGACCCAAAAAGTGCATGAAAAATTGGCAAGTTAACTGTCAACAAGAAATACAACAGCTACAGGTGAAAATGCACCATGCAACAGCGATCAAATTTTGTTTTAAAGTACGAGACTTTATTTATTAACCGTTATACGTATTAAATGGCATCCGGTTTTGCGCTGTTTTCTTATTTTTGCCCAAAGGAGTGGTGGCGTTCAGAAGTGGAAATACATACGAGTTTTACTATATTTTTTTAATTCGAACCTTTTTTTTAATTAGCTTTTAAGTTTTCAAGCGAATCTGTTGGTTTTTTGTTTGCGCTTTTATTTTTATCTCCAAATTGTGTTTTGTTGCTGTTTAGGCCCGTATTGAATTTTTTTCGCACAATCTCACTTGATCCGATGACAATCACTGAACTGATTTGCTGTCTTTTTGACTGAGTGGGACTTTTCTTTTTTTTTTGTTGCACTCGAATTTTAATCACCTCCTTTTTAATAAAAAACCATCGTCAGACTTTTACTTAAAATTTGAGCTAAAATTCACTTTAAAATATAAAATTTGTATAAATTATATAACGAGAAGGAATTTTTAATGGAATTCGCGCACACTCGTTACAACTATCGGATGTCGATTGTGGACGGTTGAAAGACTTCAACTGTCCTGGACGAACGTTCGACTGCGGCGGTTAACAGTGGTTTGGCTGCAATCAGCCGACAAGTTCGATAGAGTAGGTGCTTTGAGCATTGAGCCCCCCATTTGGTGCCACTACCACTTTTATTTTTCGTTTCTGTTTCTTTATCGGCGCGCACCTCATGTGCGGTCTTTGAGTGGGGTACTCAAACTCTAAAGCTGTATTTGGCTGCAATAAAGAAGCGAAGAGAACGACTTTGGGTGTACAGTTGAGTTGATGGCTTACATGTTTGAATGTTGATTTTAAGAGTAGGTATACCAAAGGTTGGCAAGCTTTGCAGTTACAATGCTCGGCATATCTTTCGGTTATTGGTGGTGCATTTTTTTGCTGTCTTCAATGATTTTTGCGTACGCATTTCTGATTATCATTTGAAGATGATTGAGACAATTTACATTTATTTTGTTTGTTACATATTTTTTATGGCATTTTTAATAAAAAAATGTTTCAGGGTATGTACATTTCTCTGCACGTAATTGTTTCGTAACAAAGTGTAGCCATTTATACGTTGTGAAGTTGGCAGTTTTATTTTAAATAATCATTTTTGCTTATGAGTGCAGGTAGGTTTGGAGTACATATTGTGCACGTTCCATTCCATACAACCTAGATCCCAAATATTTACTGATCTTAAGCTGAGATAGGTATGCCAATTGGCCTTGTGCGTTAACATTTGTAGGTTGTTTCTATTTGGGACTCTAAATTCATTGAATATGAACTGATTTCGAAGTTATTCGGTTTTAAAATGGAGGAGAAGATACAACCGCGAACTCTATGAGCTGTACCAAGATGTGGATGTAGTCCAAAAGGCCAAAATACGTCGACTACATTGGCTCGGCCACATCGAGCGAATGGACAATAATGCTCCAGCTAAGAGGATCTTCGAATCCCAGCCGCCAGGTTCGAGACGACAAGGAAGACCGAACCTCCGTTTCAAAGACCAAGCCATCGCGGATGCCAGAGCGCTTGGTCTGGATAACTGGAAGCAGCGTGCCCGCGATCGCAGAGGATGGAAGGCTACAGTGTCTCAGGCAGAGACTCTCCACGGGTCGGGAGCCCGTTAAGTAAGTAAGTAATCGTCACCATATCTTTCATACTCGCCCCTACCGGAAATAGTTTTTTCCTCGGAATGTTTTCTATTCAGCAAAAATTTCCATTGGAATTTGTTCACGATAACCCTGACTTTGTTTTTGGCCGTTAAATGTTGTCCTCGTATATTATTCGACTTCTCTTAGTTACCAACTGCTCCTACTTATTGTTATCCGGCGCGAATTCCATCCCGATTTTGAAGGAAATTTGCGGGTAGGGTTGTGTAAAGACTTCATAAAGTGTGTGATGTAGTAAATATGGATTTTAGTTTAGAATTATTTGGTTTTCTATTTCCTTTACCCTTGATATATGTTATGAATATGAAATACATAAACTTGGTTATTGCTACGCCAATGTCAAAATAAATGTAAACAGCCACTAGAATGCTAAGTCTTGGGCAAATCCTTGGTCAATATTGTCACCATTTCCCCGAAAGAAGCGGAACGCGTTGAGACACAAATTTGGTAATTGTGGAGCTAGCTTGAAATCGAACGAACTGATGTTCTGGTGTGAGCCTGTAATGCGCTTGTCCGTCCTGGTTTGAACCTGCAATGCGCTTGTCCTCAATAATTGTATAAGAAACAGACGATTCAATGTACTAGCGAACTAATCCACCGGCGGATCGTAAATAAAAACGCAAAAATTGGATAATATTTGGCATTTCTATCAATATATATATATATATTTTATTTGTGTATAATATTGCAAACTATGATCAACAAAGACATCTCTATATTCACGTTTATGTTTCTCTTTTTTATAACATATATATAACTTGTGATATTTGTACAATCTAAATAGATACTAAAATTGATCGAACGCTCCTTAACCCTTCTGTTTCTAAAATAGAATAACAAAGTTTTTGTTTTTTTTTTTCTTTTCCTAAACATTACAAATGTGTTAACATGCAAGCAACTTGCTAAAGAAGATTTTTATTATTTAATATTATTCTTTGTTTTGTCCTAGTATCAAAATAGATTACTTTGCTTAAATAGTTGTAAAAGGTTTTTAGTTTTAATTAAATACTTTAAATTGTGCGTATTCTTTTCGATTTCAATTTAAATCCATAATACATTAAGTTTCTGTTTATTAATTGTTTAAGGTATTCATTAGTCTACGTTTTTATTTCGGAAATAAACATTTGTTGCGACCTTAACCTAGTCTTTTAAGATCTCTACAGTTAATAAAGATGTTTTCTTTTATGAAACAAATATGTAATGTTTAATATCCATCAGGATGATCCTAATTTCAACTTCCAATATCAATACAAGTAAAAATCTTTAAAATAACTAGTAAGCAGGCACATGTCTGCTGAGAATAACAAATAATCGATACAGTCAATAATACGTATTAGGAACGCTAGAGAGAAGATTGGCGTAAGCTTTTTTTCCGTAAGTCTGTGCAGGCAAATGTTTTCAAATCACAATTTAAGGTTTGTTTGATCGTTTTGGATTGGCTTAGTATTCATTATTTAACTAAGGAGTCACAAATTGGAATTGGCCACAATATGTCTTCTGAAATAGAGCTCGCTAAAGAAGAATGTGAATGTGGTTGCTGCGAGAAAGTGTTAAACGTAGTCAAGGCAAGGCAATGTGTATTACATAAGGGAAAACTGGGGAGCAGCCTTTGTTTTGATATTACGGTAATCGCTGTCCTTGGTGCCTCACCTGTACGCCAAAGATTAGGTTAGGTTTCAAAATGTCAAGTCGTCTCTTCCACAACTCAACACAAGTTGACGCAGTCATAACAACAAAAGACAGCCCCTTAAACGCAGCTCCACTCATTATTATTCGTCAGCAAGTCAGTAAGAAAGTCGATACATTTTTCTATAACAAGCTACCTTTATCCGGTGCAAAACAGCAGAAAACAAATGAAGGACTTTTCATAATGTTCTTCGTAACTATGGCCGCTATGACGTTATTTCCCAAACAATTTCATTTCGACTACATTTACATCTGGGTTTTTGTTAAGACTGGCCTGTAGCTGAAGCTACTTTTTCGGGTATTATTTCAACTACAATCGCATTGCAGTTCACTTCATGGAAATAGTATAACCAGAACTTCTTTCCCAAAAGAAATACACGCGGAGAATTGACTGTTATAAGAACTGTTCCAATCACTTTAAAGGAGCTTGACGGACGAAGTGTTTATAAATAATTTGTAACTCAAGCAACACATCAAAATTAAGTGCTTTTTGGTCAATTCGTTTTGCGTGAACATCTTTTCTAAGCAATGTGTAAAATTCCTTGGTATAGTTGTGTTCTAGTTGCTGTCACCAAATTTGACTTAAGTACTTTCACAGATCTCTGCCACGGCAAGCTGTATGCATACTGATTCCAACCGTGATTGCATTTGTTATTGCAAGCCCACGATCGACACCGCACAGAATAGATAATACATATAAGGCGAAAATAAAATAGAAAAACAAAACTAAACCTAGCCTAGTCCGAGACTTGCTACCGCTGTTCTGTAATACGAAGAATTTTCGTAATCAACAGGCAAAAACTTGTATAATCTTAATTCTAAATATAAGAAACGCGTCAATACGACGCAACAAAACCAAATCGACAACAATGTGCTTACGAACTTTGGAATACTAATTCTGGTGTTTCGTGTAAATATTCCTGCAGCTTGACTGGAATTTGAAGTTCCTTGATTTCATCCTCGGCTACATATCGCTGTATGACGCGACGAGAGAGATCTTGTAGTTTCATTATTTGGATGTACCTACTGACGGGATACTTCAGCACAACCGCCAGCGGTGGCTGACATTCGTTCGAAGCTCTAACGTTACAGACAAAGTTGTCTTTGGTGCAGCGATGCAGAATATCCTCAATCATCTCGACAATCGATTCGTATTGCAGTTCCTCAAAGTGCCAGTAGTGGGATCGATACTCCAGACGATAGTGCAGCGTGTAATTGAGTATGCGGAAGCTTAGCGTATACCAGCATGTAGACGGTCCACCAGTCTCAGAGTCCCGAACCAGAAACGATCCAATCGGTTTATCCTTCAGTTGACACTGTGCATCTTGGCGAGATATCTCTCCCCAATACCATACTTGACTGTAGAATGTGCAAATATTGATAAGCGAATTTAACATTTCGTTGACTCATAAGATGAGTAAGACTTACCTTAGCATCTCCGAACAGGCAGTGTACATAACACGATTGGGCCGCGGTACGTTGTCGATCCATTTTTTGGTCACAAATTTACGATAGTGCTGAGTGAAGGGTATCATTTCTGGTGGATCCAGATCCAAATCCCTGGGATAGCAAATAACTCCCTCTGCAGGCTGGCCATTCGAATTGGAAGACATTGTCTCTGTGCTAGCGCTTTTCTTTTGTCGCATGGAAAAGCGAATACCCATACGCTTCTTGAATCTTTGGAAAACACTTTTTCGGTCGTCTTTGCGTTTGCGTTCTTTCACCGATGTTGCATTAGCATTTTCTGTTGTTGATTCTTGATTTGGTGTTGGTATTGGGACTGCAGCTGCAGCGGATGGTGATGCAGAATTTGATGTGGTGGACGTTGATGATTTTCTTCGCCGGGAAAGTGAATGGAACCAATTTCGTTTTTCGCTTTTATCTCGGTTGCCTGAATTTTCGGTATCGTTAGTCATTTTTACGCGAACGCAAGATGGAAAACAAATAAAATAAATAAAAATTCCAACTCAAGGGGCCCTCAAACGAGACACATTTCTCTAAATTGAATTGCTCTTTTGGGAATTGATTTAAAAAAAAACAGAGTTCCGGTCTTAAATACTTTGTTACACAAAATCAAAAGACTACATAATTAAACTACTTTTTAATCTGTGATGAAATTTCTGAAAATGCACAAATACTGATACTGACTGGCTGATACAAAAGAAAAGTGTTATTATTTTCAGAAAAAGGCAAGCTATACGCGAAAGCCAAAGTGTTTGACGAGGTCACGGCAATTTTATTCAAGCTGTTGCAGAAGAGAGAAAGCATTCTAATGATGTCTCGCTTTCTCGCATGTAATACTTAACAATTTGACGTCACTACGTGAAAAAATGGCGAGAAGGGAACAAAGTCAGCATATCGCGAAAAAGACAAAATGACATTCTAATGCGGCGAATTCAAAAATGAATGACACTGACACACATCGTTCAGCCGGTGTACTGATGGAATAAGTATATCCCGTCGAAACATGGCTTTCGATTGGGCATTTTAGATTTCGATCATCAGAGATTTTATTTCTGCTGCTCAATCAAGTAAACAATCCTTATAAAAAAACTTACACAGCTAATTTGCATTTGTATCGGCATCTCACAGGTTTATGCTAACGCATTTTGAAACAATTTTATTTAGAAACTATTTTCATCTATATTTTTATTTTATTTACTGAAATTAACCAAACTAAAACTCACTCTTGTGTTGTGTATGTTACATACGATCTGTCTCACTCTAAGGATTTTGTTTCCCATTGTATTGTTTATTGTTTTATTTTCTTTGTTTCATTCCGTAATCCCAAAGAATAATAAAATACAATCCAATCAACAGGGAGTTTATAGATGTTTTGGTAGCCTAACCTCATTTAATTTCCAACACTTCCCCTACCTAATTGTTTCGCAGCGAATTAAAACTTTGCCGTTTTGACATTTCCTTTAATCAGCTGATTTGTTGTGAAAGCTACGAAGTGGTTTATTTGGAAAATCTGACTATCTAACAAGAAAACGAATTAAAAGAAGAACTTACAATTATTTTTCAGTTGCCCAATTAAACATTGGATGATCTATTCCATACATAATCTACGTGTCATTGGAAACTCAGAATGGTAAGCAAAGATCGCTCAAAATACCCAATTTTACCTATCGCCACCCGCCCCCTACTTCAGATGATGGATGGAAATTCTAATCAAAAATCAAATCACATCTCAATTTTATAGAGCTACCAGGACGAAGAGGAGCAAATGGGCTACCATGTAGACTCATTCCCCAAAGATTTTGGCTACGGAGCCTTCGAACAAGATAACGACAATCAAAGTGTCAGCGAATCAAAACCACGCATCTTACTAATGGGACTACGTCGTTCGGGAAAGAGTTCCATTCAGAAGGTGGTGTTCCACAAGATGTCCCCGAACGAAACACTGTTTCTCGAGTCGACCAGTAAAATCGTAAAGGACGACATCAACAACAGCAGCTTCGTACAATTCCAAATTTGGGATTTCCCAGGCCAAATTGACTTCATCGACCCAACTTTCGATTCAGATATGATATTCGGAGGATGTGGAGCATTAGTATTCGTTATCGACGCAAAAGACGACTACAATGAGGCGCTAACCAAGTTCAAGAACACCGTAATAAAAGCGTATAAAGTCAATCCGAGGATAAAGTTTGAAGTTTTCATTCACAAGGTGAGAACACGTTTTATATTATGACTGCATGTGGATTAGTTCTCTGTTTGGTTTGGTGGTAGTGTAGGTCTTATCAGAGGCACAAGTGGATGGGAAATTATGCATATGTGCAATTCGAATTATAATTTGAACTTGTATTCTCATATTAGAAGTGTATTGGCAGGCACTTAACGCGATCAGAGTCTGGCGCTGATAAAGTCGTATTATTAGTCATTCTATTGGAACTTGATTCTTTTTATTGCGAGTGCCATCAGAAGCTGTGTGTATAAGCATATCTATATGCTGTACATGTTCACTGAGGATTGAGGCGCTGGTTTTAATTATCGGGTACGGTAGTGACGAAAGGGCTGTGCAAAGTCTGATGACAAACAATAAATCGAATGTAACAGCATGTACAGTTTGCATCATTCAGAGCATAGTCTTTGAATTTCTGGGTGTCATTCCTGTAATCAGCGGAACAAATACACGACGAGATTGTCTGCATTGAAAACAGCTTTTTGTTTTATTTACCTGACTGACTGGAAGCCTTGTTGTACACCCTTCACCCGATCACAATTTGCTTTTATAACCATTTTACTTTCTTATTAAGAAGAACAGGCAGACTACCAATGTAAACAAAACTCCTTATAGGTGGATGGAATCAGCGACGATTCAAAAATGGAGTCCCAACGCGACATTCACCAGAAAGCCTCCGATGACCTCAGCGATGCTGGCTTGAATCAAATCCACTTAAGCTTCCACTTGACCTCCATATACGATCATTCGATCTTTGAAGCGTTCTCGAAGGTCGTCCAAAAGCTGATACCCCAATTGCCCACACTGGAAAACCTCTTAAACATTCTTATTTCGGTAAGTCACCTTGACAAGCATCCAACTGTGTTCTCTCCAGGTTCGAATCTGCTCCTTCCAGAACTCTGGCATTGAAAAAGCCTTTCTCTTCGATGTGGTGTCGAAGATATACATTGCAACCGACTGTTCGCCCGTCGATATGCAAAGCTACGAGCTATGCTGCGACATGATCGATGTGGTAATTGATCTATCCAGCATTTATAGGTAAGCTGACGTTAGCTGTACCAAGTAAAGTCATTTAAATAAATATATCTGCCCACTCCGCAATAGCTCCGAGGAAACAGCTTTCGATAACAAAAGTTCTAGTCTAATTAAGTTGAACAACAGCACTATACTCTACCTGCGGGAGGTGAATAAATTCCTAGCACTGGTCTGCATTCTGCGAGAGGATAACTTCAGCCGACAGGGTGTCATCGACTACAATTTTCTATGTTTCCGTGAGGCCATCAGCGAAGTGTTCGAACTGAGAATGAAGAACCAGAAACTGGAAACGCTAGACGAACAAGAGGAGGACGAAGACGACGATTACAAAAGTTTAACACTGGTCAATGGTGGGAACTCAATTGTCAACTCAACGAATAATTCAATCATCGCTTAGAAGAGATTCTGTTATCTACTTTAATAGCTACAGCATTCTTAGTTTTTTTTCCCCCGTTTGCCGTGCTTTGGTTTGCTTTCGCCATAATAATTATTTTTTCTACAAATGCTTTTTGATTTTTACTCTTTTTTTTTATTTGTATTGCATATGAATGATTATGTGCCTTGTTTGAATTTATCGGTTTTATTTTAACAAATAATAGAAGTATGCAAATTTATTGAACCAGCAGTACGTTCGTTTTTTTGTTAAGAATTGCTCTTTCGTTGTCTTGTACTTGAAAACCTCAAGTCTAGAAACAACACATCAGAGGAGTATACTTTATTTCCGCTCAAACATTGGATATTATACTCAACTGTGGTATAAATCATAATCCACTCAAGGGATATGCAAAAATAACGGACATCCAACGTGGTAGGGCAATAGAAAATGTTTTTAGAGAAGAAAATCCCTTTCCAATTGGATATTTTTGTCTAAATTCATTTGCAGGCGCATTTTGTTAGTTGTTTGGATAAATAAGCGATAATACTCAAAAGTCAAACTTACTTAAAATTTCCTTAACAGATTAGCGCCCAATGTGAGTCCTTCAAACCACACAACAGCTACATGCAAACACAACAGAAAACGTTGGTTTATAACCTCATTTAGAAGATCGTAGCAATCACTTTGATTGCGCTCAAGTACCCTTCTATTTATCCTTGTTGGAATTCAATGTTGCAACATAATAGGCTGAATTCCAAAACGTCAAAAAATGCGCATTGTGAATGCACACTGCTTTTCTGATGCCAGGTTATGAATGCTTTTGCGCTGATTTGCATTTGTTATGCGTTTTTTACCGCAAACGCAAAAAAGTAAAATTAACAAATTGAGGGCGTTCAAGTATCTAGTTTAGTAAGTCTGACAGCTCTCTCACTAAGTGAATCTCGGTTTTGATTGGTCGAAATCGGTCGAGAGAGCAGTTGTTTCAGTTGACGTTTATGGAGGGGTAGCCGACGAATCTAGTCGAGAAATTCGTGACTGAGTACTAAGTTGACAGTTCTCATATGTGGCTGACGTAGAAAACGTGACGTTCCCGACCAATCTAGTTTTTGCGTTCAGGTTGCATCTCATCCAGACCAATCTAGTCGACTTAAGATGACTAGATTCTTGAATGCGGCCATTATTACAAAATATATCATTTCACTTATGTCGTTTTCCATTGGGCAAAAAGAAGCGTCCGGGAGAGTCCGGAATCAAAAAAATGCTGTTCCATTGGCACAAAAATACTCTTCTGGTGATTCTGAGAAGAGAATTTCGCTTCTCGATTTGAAGTCAGAATCCACTCAAGAAGCACTCACACAAGTGCAATTTTATGTATTTATTACAAGTCAGTTGACAGCAGCCATAGATTATTTTTTGGCATTTCACCAATACTTTGGTGGATTCTGTCAGAAGCAGTTTTGCTGTTCCATTGGATTTCAGAATGAGTGGATCCCCGAGTGAAACCAATGGAAAACGCCATTAGGACTTGATTGATTTTTATTTGGCTGTTCAAACTGAAATGTCAAATGTCATTTGCATCATAATCATTACCGATGCTGTGTTCGCTTTTGTTGAACGCAGTTAATACGTTCACAATGCGCTGTAGAAAAGTATGCACTGCATCGTAGTAATCCGGTTGCGTTTTGGAACGCTTGATTAAGCAGTAACGCAGAAGTACTGCGTTTTGGAATTCAGCCATAACCATGGTTATGTATGTTTGAGTGTTGTGTTGTCTCTGTTTCAAACTGAGCTTATAACAGATTATTACACTGGATAGACATTGGAAACGATTAGAAAATAACAAATAAACGAACGCACTGCTGATGTCTTCCCCTGTACAAAGCTTTTGTTCATTATGTACGTATAAAATGTGATTTATTCTATTGTATATTCAAAAACATACTTGAAAACTAGCCTATACCTATACACACAATTCAATAGCAATACTTCAACAAAAACACTTATAACACAACACACATCTGCAGAAGAAAAATAAATAATACTGATCGTATCTTTAACTACTTCTCGTTGGTACAGAGAATAGTATTTTTCTAAAAAAAAATCGACATACAATTTTAAAATGTTAAAATAAACAACATGAATTAACAATTAACAAACAAAACTAACTCTGGAAAATATAAATAAAAAAAGTAAAATCGAACAAATTTATTACAAATAAAAACCTTGAAAATATGTTGATTCGATGAGACGGTCTTTTCCTTAGGTTGGGACTTGTGTATGCTGTGCCGCCGTTCAAACATCATTATATGGGACACACCTTATATTTTAGCGGCATATTGGCCAACAAAAGGTTACAATCGGTAAATTTGTATGGACAATTTAGCCACTGTGAGTTCGTAAAGTTGAACCTGACCATTGGAAGTTTACTGTTTGCTAGGATACGTTTTACGTTTCAGTCCCAGTACAAGAAACAATCACGCTCTTGTTAGAAGTGAGCATGGAATAGTTTCCAAGTATACCTCAGCGTGACGACACAAAGGTGACATTCAAGTTAGATCCTGGGTGCCAAGTTGCACCCGTTAAATGAATAAACCAAATGATGAGGGGAAATTTCGAAAAGTAAAAACGTTTGTGAGTTGTACTGCTTTTCGTTTTTAACACATACAACTGTTGCTGAATAAATGGATCTACGTGCACACAAGGAATGACATTTGTAACAAAGGGCACGTTCATGGATCTTATTTAGTAATGGCGTTTTCGATTGAAGAAAAGAATTGCCCTTTCTATGAAAAGATCAAATCTAGAAGTGCTCTTTCGATGTATTCTATGTTTCATTCAAAAAAAAAGTGCACTTCACTTAACACGAAAGAAGCGTCCGGAATATTTTGAGAGAATTGCCCTGAGCTCACCAACACACACTAGCAAAATGTCAGATTAAAATGTTTGTTGTGTTATTAGAAACAAATTTTTCGCTTGTGATCCGAAAATATACGATTACGCGTGCAAAATGTAAACTGAACTTGAAATATATTGATTTGGCCTATTAAAACATTCATATTTACTGTAGAAAACAAAAAAACAAGTAGCAACAGAAAATCTAATCACACATAATGGTGTTCACCACTGTTGCAAAAGTGCTCCAACGAATTTCGTTGAAAAGAGCAATTCTGATTCTCTCGGATCTTCAATAATGAAAAACGCCATTACAAAAGCAGATCAATTTCGATGCATGTTCCATGAGCCGCTTTAAATCTGAGATCTGAAAAAGATTTTTGGTGGTCCCAATGGAAAATGACATAATTCTAATGTGGTATTCGATTGAGCACTTTTTGCTCTAAAAAAATGTACCAAGTGAATGGAAAACGCGTAGAAAAGCATCGGAAGCTACACAACACATATTCCAATCGCACAAAATAATATCAAGTGAAGTTTTAATCAGAGACAATACTTAAGTATGGTTTGTCTCTGGTTTTAATGTTCAAGACAATCGAAATGTGAAATCTGACAGCGAATGGGCAAAGTAGCGTTGCCACCCAATCTAGTTTTTGCGTCCAAGGTAAATCTAGTCCGGACCAATCTAGTTGGCTAAGGATAACTACATTTTAGATGTGTCCTAACCCGAGTCACGAGTTTCCAAAGTAACTAAATGAACAATTATTGCTCTTTTAGATAACAATAAAGAACTCGGAACTCACACTTGAACCTGGAGTATATTTTAGCATCCAATGCTCTCGTGAGGAAGACTGCGTCGGCATTCTGGAAGGCGAAACGTTTTCGTCTGCTTGTGTAACAAATCATTCAAACGTTTGATCGTTTCGCCTTTCAGAATCTGACCCCAGTTCTTTCATTCATCGTAAAGTTTCCGCGACAGCAGACTAAAGATAAGCGGGCACAAGAAAAAGAAGCATCAGTTGCATGGAGTGGCAGCAGTGCTGGAGCGGTTTGGTCAAGGGCCTTTGAACTTTCCGTCTTATTTTCATTATTTTTAGATAAGCCGATGGCATAATTAGCTTCTCGAAACGTTGAATAAAATTGCAACTCCATACCATACCGTCGGCAATGGACGCACGGAGTCGCATACTTAAATAGATAAAACCACATTCGTTCTGTTTATATTTCGATTTTTATTGTATACATAACGATCGGTAATAGGAGTAATTATGTTGCTTGATAATATAAATTGATGGTTACAAAGAAAGTATTTCACATTATGTTTGTTTATATAAATTATTATGTATATATGCAATATGCCACCACAACTAACATTATATTTTTCATGTGTATATAGTACCTACTATTGGAATGTTTCCTATTACTTATATAGAGACTTTTGTTGAGTTGAAATTAACAAACAATAATCGTGCTAAACATAAAATATATTTTTATTCCAATGTTGTTTCTTGAAACCTTACAATAATTCGTGTTAAGCATTCAAATTGGGAGATATATGTTCGACTACAATCGTATGGCATTATTTTTATTAAAATTTATTTCAACAGTATTAAACTTAACATGTATAATAAAAAAAAAAAACATTTCCTATTGGGAAAATGAAAATAAAAAGAAACACAACTAATCATTGCACGTACAATTTGATTCACCGTTTATAATTTTATAATATTCTCTACTAAATTAAGTTGTTTTCACTTTTATTTATCTACCTGTTTATTCGAAAATAGCCCTAGCTAGCCTATACCTAAGGTAAAGTATGTATATCGATATATATGTTGAGATGTAGATTCTACAGAAGAAATTTGCTTTTGCACAGAAAAGAAAGGGAAAACGAAAGGGATTACTTTGCAAAAATATATGATACATATCCTAGGCGATATGTATGGTAAATATTGTGTCAAATGTATATGTTTCCTATAATATATATCTAAAGTACGAATAAGAGATCATAACTAAGTTCGATTATAGATTTTGTCATTAAACAATTTTTTTCTTCGTCTTTTTCGGAATGATAGGGACCAGGAATTTCGTGCTTTCTTTTTTTTTTTCGTTTTCATAGACAGTTTTATAAGAAAATTGTTCAAAACTATTAAGAGTTTTCTAAGTATTGACCTAAACGAGACGTAAATTCGTAAGAAATTGATTAATAAAAGTTCAGCATTATAAAACGAATAGTACCTAGTATAAGAAAATTTATTAGTATAGTTTCAGCTTATTCGATTCCTGGCTACTTTTTGTATCAGCATTGATGGTATTGGCCGGAGATGTGTTTTGTCCAATTAGGACACCTTAAAGGGAGAGGCTTCACTTTTACTCCACTCGGAAACATTTTAACACACAATAGTCACAGAATTGAGACCTTCTATGGTGTTCTGCAAGTGCTAACAACTTTGCGTTGAATTCTTTAAAATTCTCCTAACCTTCAAATTTTGACAGTTTTATTTTTATTTTTACTGTTCCAACTTCAAAAGTCAGAAAGCACTGCTCGTTAATACTAAATAATTGATATTAATCGTTCGTTGGTCAGTGTCATTGATTTTGGCCGTTACTTACACCGACTCTATTCAAATAAATTGGAGCCAGCAAGATGAAATACGTACATTTCTGTAACTTCTAATAAAATGAGACAATCTCTCGCGCTTAGAGTGCGAGCTTTCGCTAATATAACGTATGATTAATTAATTATCTTCTTCAAAGTCAGATTGTTGAAGAAGCTAATTGAATTCGTGTAAAATTATTACCGAAAAATATATTGGCGAGAACCCCTCTGCAGCTAAGAAGGCTGCAGAACAACCACGGACAAGTAAACATGACATTTCTCAATTCGGCAACCCACTCGATCGAGCGTTATGTATGTAGATTTCGATTTTGAAATTGGCTTTTAAGATGTTTTACAACATCTGTTTCCGCAGACTTAAAGACGACACTTAAATGATCGTTAGAAGAGCGCATGTCCTTTCGTACCTTCTCTTTCCGCCAATACCACAAATTGCTACCGAGTTTATTAACTATCTACCGAAGCTAAAACAAATGCACTTGAGATTGGATAACATTTGAATGAAAAAAAGAAACAGAATAACAACTATAATCGGTCTAACAAATACATAAGTTCGTCGAAGGACTCGCGACTGCCACGCATCTATTCGGGTACTCGAGTATTGCAATTGCCATGGTACAATCTAATCTTACCCTCACAGTGGAAATACGTATCGAACACATCGCTATAGCCGTGATCCTTCCACCAGGTGCACAGCTGTCGATTCCAGACGCAGTCCAGCCTGTAGATGAGACTCGGAAACTCGTAGCCGAGCAGCGTGTAAAAGTCTTGATCTCCCAGATGGCCCTTGAACGAGTACTTGTTGGCCATCTTGCGCACGAACACCTCCTTGATGTTCTCCTGATATAGCGTCGACTGTCGAATTCGTCGCAGATTCAGCATAACAACTCCCGAATTCAAGCCAGGGAAACCGTGTTTGATATGCTTGTGTTTGTGTTTGTTCCCCGTTGGGCTACCGTCGAGCGCTGCCGAGCTCGGATAGTATGGACTACCAAAATTCGTATTTGGATAGTTGGCACGATAGCGATAGAGTATGTGTCGATAGACGGGTGTTAGCTCGGGCGCCAGCCCAAATAAGTTCTCCGGTGAGAAGCGTTCGAACTCATCGAACAACAGACGAACATCGGTGCGGAAGACAACATCACAATCGATTAGAATAGCCCGTTCCAGCTGCGGATCCACGAAACGGTCCATACCCAGCGACAAATAGAAGAGCGCGTCACTGTAGTATGAGCCTGGATTTGAACTGAAAAACGGCATCATGCCATGCACGATGTCGGTGATCTTCTCAGCACACTCGTGCACATCGTACAGCGTGTAGAACATCGACTTGCGATAGTGTTGGATCTGTTGCTTGAGAATCTCCTCGGCGGACGCTTCACTCTTGCTGTCTGTGATGATGTGCAAATGCAGCCTAACGCTGCTGTACTTCAGCAGGCTGCGGGCAAAGAGTTCGAACTTCTGCTGCAGCTGGTAGTTCTCCTTGGTGTAGATCACGAAGATGTTGTGTTCCAATAGTTCCGTGGCGGCAGCATACTGATGAGGATGGTGGTAGATGGCGGTATCGTTTTGGCGCCAGCTAATATACTTAACTCGATTCGAAGAACTGGCGTAGTGTTGCGACGAGTTCTTGTGCAACACTAGCGGTTCGGCTATGGCCTCTTGGTCATCAGATTTCTCACCATGGCCTTGGAAGAGCGCGAGCAGAGATTTTCGACTGAAAAACTCCGAGTTTGCATAGAAGATCACCAGAAATCCACTTGCTATTATTAGCAACAGCAAGATTTTGTTCATTTTCGACAGTTTGCTAAATCTTAACAATTTCCGACGACGTCGGCATGTCACGATGGTGAGAATTTTCTTCGAATCGTTGGTGTTGTGCACAATTTTTACAGCTACTGCTGAGGTCGTTGTCGATTTCGGGGCAACCAACGTGCTTGCAGTGTGTGCTAGATTATTGAACTCAATTAAGGTTTTTTTTATTGATTTTGATGCACCTTCAGAGGGTCGGATTGCATTTTATACAACTTGTCATCGTTCTATGGATAAAGCGGCTGGTATCCTGTCTTCGGCTGGTATTGTGTCGGCGAAACTGAAATTATGACATATTTTGCAAATTACCAGGAATACAACGATGGAAATTTGTTTGGATGAATATGGAATTTGGCTTCTTTTTCAGTTATGACGTTAATCAGTTGGCAGCTAGCGAAAATGTCATAACTTGGGTTCGTCGGCTAGTGGGTAGGATTTTTGAGTTGTTGTGGGCGGAATTTCGATTGAGTTCTCTTGATGTTTTGTAGTAAGATTTGAATACAAATGGGTTTTACTAAACTGTTGCTAACAATGCAAAAAATATTTAACTTTTCGCCTAGTCGAAGTCGCTGTCCACTCGCGCTCGTCGATGTTTATTTATTTCTTTTTTTTTTGGCTCGGTAAATGTCAAATGTCAAATGAGTTTGGATAGCGCCATCTAACAAAAGATAGAACGAATGCAGTGTGCATTAAGGTTGAGACCTCACTGGTTGTGGTTTTGAATTTATTAAATGAAATTTGAGGTTAAGTGGTATCTACACAACCATACGAACTTTGTTCATATATATTTTTCAACAAATTATACCACCCTGGAGTGCTTTCACAATATTTTAGGAACGTAATCAGATAAAGTGATTTTATGCACAATTTTTTAAGTAAAATGAATACATTGAAGAATTAAAACATAATCTAGCAGAAAAAGGGACTTAACTTATTTTCATTTTGATTTTTTTCAGATTTAAAGATTACAATAAGTACCTATACATAAAAACATAAATATATGCATGATTCTTTATTCATTTCAATCTAATGAATAAATTAGATATGAATTATATATTTTTTAGAAGATGTGATCAAGCCCTTAGGTGTAGTATGCTCCAGTTTCCAGAATCCACAGTCATATTTCCAGTGCCATCAAACTTCAGCAAGATGAAAAGAGATAGAGCTACAGTTCATATTTGCGCGTCAGTTAAAGGAAAATTTGAAAATTTTTATGATCTGTTTCGTAGTTCGGTTGGCTTCATTCATTCAATTTGATGCTCAAATTTCTCTCATTTTCGTTTAATTATTTTCATATTGATTAATTATTTAATAAACACTCTTCTGAGTGCTTTTTGGTGATTTTAGTTTTCCCATTTAGTGTGTCATAAACAACAATTTAAACAAAATGGAAGAACTTTCGCAAACCTTAGAACAAATAATAAAACGCGCACAAAACTGCGAATCCAAATGGGAAAATGAAGTTGAAGTACATACCAAATTGTGCTATTAAAGTGAATTTCCAATTAATACAGTTGTTTTTCTCTTTTAAATTGTGCAGGACATCCAATTAAAACTACAAGCAATACTGCTTGGTACACAGGCTCCCATTCCTGCAATGGTTGCTGCTGCAGTTGCTGCATCGCCTCAGCAAATCAAAAAACGTCCCAAGCGTTTGTCTTCTGTCGATGAGGGTGAGTTAGATGTTTTATTTTAAAAGTCAATGTTAGGGTAACATCAAAATTGCAGATGAATCAGATCCCCGGGAACCTAGTTTAAGCTCAAAAAATGCAAGTTCCCAGGCAGAAACAGTGATTAATGAGACCATTCCTTCTGAAGAAATTGTGCAAGAATCACACACTGAGCCGGAGCCAGAGCCAGAACATGTATTTGCACGTCCAAAGCGTGCTGCTAAAATGAAGACTGAAAGTCTGGTAAATTTTGGTAAATTTTCCTGTGTAGGTTGGCTCTAAATGAATGGCTTTTTGCAGAAAGAACCATCGATTAACGCGAAAATGAGGCGCCCAGATAATCACAACGAGACTGCCAGAAAAATCAAGAAGGAACACGAACAGCGACAATCACAATTAGTCTCTAAAAAATCGAACAAATCAAACAAGTCAGAATTGGATGCTGACAAAACAGCGTGCAATGGCAATGATACTGTGGCCAGCCAAAAAAAGGTAGTTCAAAAACCACTAACAGTAAATTTTTATTTTTGTTAACAAAAAATCCGCTTTAGGTTGATGAATCGGTAGTTATTGCAGAAAAAGAAGCACCGGTCGTGGAGTTGTTTTCAGAGGAGGAGAGCACTTCGTCCAGTTCCAGTGCAGTGGCAAAGAAAAGTAAATTTATTTTGGGGCTCTACCACAAGACCACAAGGCTTTTGAAGTTTTCAACTATCTTTTGACTTGTAGTAGTTGTTTTGAATGCATTTGTGGTGTTTTTTTTTTGCTGTAGTAGCCATCTAAAGTATCATGCACACTAACAGCTCTTGTTACAGAATCCAAAAATAATCAATCATCAGGAAAGAATCCAGTTGTCAAGGTGAAGAAGGAGAAGCTCAGTCAGTCCAGTGTGGACGACAGCGAGGCATCTCCTGTGAATGTGGCCCTCAAAGTAGAACCCGTTGCTCACGAAGCGACATGTTCCGTGGAGGATAGCCTTCAAGTAACTACCAGCACTGACACAACAGTTCCCATACGCAACAAACGAGGCCGAAAAAAGAAGGAATTCAACCACAGGCCGATCAAGGAGGAACGCCTGAGCGTCGAAAAAAATGTTCAATCGCCAGTTTCTACACGCACCAGGAGTGGCAGTATTCCAAAACCCCGACCAACTTCTGTGTATGAGGACGCAGTTGACAACATTCACCAGGAAGCCATTGAAGAGGAGAAAGTCGAGAGCACAGATACTCGATCGTCACCACCGTCAACAGCTGTCGCTACTGTGCCAGAAGTTGCAAACATCGCTAACGAAACGGTCAACAATGCAACAATGGTGACAGCTTGTGATGCCACGTTTGTGACAAACCAACAAAACAGCACATTTGCAATGCCGCCACTCCAGACTACTTTCATAACGGAGAACAACCCCAATGCTACAGTGACAATTAACAATGGCGTCGCTCCGAAGCCAAACGGAATCGTTGGGGATGCCACATTCGATGCAAGAGATCCACCAGCAAACGAAAGCATTATGACTGAGGATGAATCGTTCGAGAAACCACTGGCGGTTTTGAAGAAACTACCAGCACCTCAGCTGCCACCTCCACCACCTCCACCGGCAAAGCTGTTAAAGTCTAAGTCCAAGCCTCACGAGCTGTTTAAGTAGGTACACATGGATCAAGTGCTTGGACGAGAGTCGAACAGTTTTTCTCTTTACAGTCCTTGCGTGCAAAGCCCAGTGAAGAAGAAGGTAGAGGCCTTCGAACATCATGCAGCATCGCAAGAGATGCGTCAAAAGACAAGGTCCAAGAGAACCAAGGAGAACTCGGAGCCAGAGTTGCCTGTGAGTACCGTCTCCCTCTCACTCACACTTCGCGCTATTTCATTTGTATATAACAATTTTATCACTCTTTCCAGAGCATCAGAGATCTCAAAGCCAGTGCGGCAACAACGCCAGTGATTGGCAAACCACACGCACCAGCCCTTGGAAGATTCCTCACACCGACACAACAATCGAATGTCACTCCAACAGCTGGCAAGGCAAAGAAGCTGCCAAACAGCGCATCCAAGATAATGACATTCCCCACAAGCAAGCTTTCGTCGGCCTCGAATCTCAAATGCACCAGTTCGGCTTCATCGCAATCCTTTTCACGAGAGAACAGCGAAGAGGACCTCAAGAAAGGATACAACAAACTTCAGGTATTTTTCACTAAACATTTATGTTTCTAATTTGGTTGCAATCAAACCAACTTTTCCCCTCCAGCAATTGGCCGAGGAGCGTAAAAGGAAACGCGAATTGAAGCACCAACAAGCTGCAGCATTGCGCGAGGCAAAGGAAAAAGAACGCGCCGACCGTCTACACAAACTCATGAAAGAACGCGAAGAGAAGAACCGCAAAAAGGCCCTCGAAATGGAGCTAAAGAAACGCGAACTCGAGGAAATCAATCGCAATTTGAAACAGCACGAAGAACGTGAACTCAAACAAACAGCAGCCTCAAAGACGAAAGTGGATGCTGCCGAAGCAGCGCGCCAAGAGCGCGATCTACTCGAACAAATGAAGATGCCCAGGATGAAGATCCCATTGCCGCCGAAGCAACACAACAAGTACAACTTCAATATGCTGCACAGTGACGATTCCACAGACGAAGAAGGCAAGACCTCTTACAAAAGGCCCACCCCACCCCAGTGGAGTAAAACGTCTGTCCGCGCCGAGTGCATTACCAATCAGTCGTACCTCTCATCCGATATCATCGACAGCTTCTTTTCGGTGCAACCGATGACGCCCGACTTGAAGGCCATCTTCCCGAATATCGATCCACGTTACTTGAAACGTAATTCGAGTGCCATATGGTCGACGCCGCCTCGCTACTCGGAAATGCCCAAGTACTGAAAAAGTTGATTTTTTTTTTCTTTTTTATCTTATTTTTATTTTAAATTATTAAGTTTATTATATAATATTTGTAATGGGATGTTTTCTATGCGCGTTGTTCTCCACAACTAAAGAAAAAGAAATCCTTCCTATTCTTTGTTTTTTTTTTCTCTCCCTTAGCTACTCTCTGTTGTAAATAAATTATGTTACAATAAAATAAAACAGCATAAAATGAATAAAGGAAGCACTTTGTTTTCGAAACAAATATTTATTGAGTTTCATTTAATTTGGAAGAGAAGTCTGTGCATTCGGACAGAGAAACTCGTGATTGCTGGAAGTTTTTCGTCGTTCGATTTTGACTGAGATGTGCTTCAGAGGTTGATGATGAGGCCATTGCTGCCTAATAAGCCTGTTGCTTTATACAAGGTGGGCCAGAGAGATCACCGTGCCTCGCAATTAGCCGGTTGTCCCTAAGACGAATTTTCCCGTACAAAGTCCAGTCCGTGCATCACCTGCTGCCTGTCGATCGCCAAACGCGTGTAACCCACGCCCAAGCCATCCTCAATCTCGAGGATGAAGTGGACGATTTTTCATCATAATGAGCGAAGAGGCTCATTCCACCTCAGCGGGTACGTGAACAAGCAAAACTCTCGCTTCTCGGGCACCGAAAATCGACGAGTAATGCACGAGGAGCCATTACACCCGCTCAAAGTTACTGCATGGTGCGCTGTTTACGCTGGAGGAGTCATCGGGCCATTTTTTTTCGTGAACGCCGCTGGTCAAACGACCATAGTGGACGGTGCGCGCTATAGGGCCATGTTTACCGATTTTTTTCTGCCGCAATTGAACGAATTAGGACTGGAGGACTTGTGGTTCCAACAGGACAGAGCTACGGCACACACTGCGTGAGCCACAACCGATATTCAGAAGGCGACGTTCCCGGGTCGCCTCGTTTCTCGTTTTGGCGATTGGCACTGGCCTGCAAGATCGCCCGATTTAACCGTTGCAGACTTTTTTTTTTGGGGTTTTTTGAAGTCCCGTGTTTACGTGAACCAGCCCTAGACCCTAGACATTCGACACGAGTGCGAGAATCTGTCGCCCGAAGTTCTCGCCGAAGTGATGAAAAACGCCATAAAACGAGTCCGTATGGCAATCAATTGTGACGGCTCCCATTTGGCCGATATCATCTTCTCGACTTGACCAATACAATTCTAAAGGTTCAAATAAACATAATCAAAAAACAGAATCGAAGTTTTTCATTTAGAAAAAAAATGAGAGCCAAACAACATCTGATGACTTCTTTTGTATTTTGATCCGTCGATTCGTCAATGTTAGGAATCACATGCGCTGTCACCTTGGCTGAGTCTTGTTTGTCATCAAAATTAGTTGAGTCGTTGACGACCTTGATGCACCATTGAGATTTGAGTCCTGCAGAGAAGGGCAAACTTTGCCAGAGCAGTCTATAGCGGCGAATTGTCAGTAGCTTGGGATTGAGCGACAAATTTAAGATCATCCCTAAAATCCACAGCTAACAGCTCGTTACACTTTGATTCAACATTCGAAAGCCTTGGAAATTCCGATAAAATGTCAGTCTTGCTTGGAAGTGGATCTTATCTTTTATCAGGTGGTCTTGTTAGTGAGTCAAGGTGGAAAACCGCACGAAAATATGGTTAGGAACTTTTGAAATCAATTGAACCCTACCCAAGCGAAAGTGAGTCACTAGTAAGAGTCACAAGAACAGTCGATATTTTTTGGACGTGACGTATTTAAAAATGTAAAGGGTGATTTTTTAGCTGGTTGGGTTTTGGCAACACTGGTTTTGACAGCTGACGTGTGTTTAGTACCTTGTGTCACTGTCAAACAGCTTCAGTTTGGTTTGCAATTTAACCATGGATCGTCTTACAAATGAACAACGCTTGCAAATTATTGAATTTTACTATCAAAATTCGTGCTCGGTTCGAAATGTTCATCGCGCGCTGCTTCCATTTTATGATCGGCATTCTCGACCTTCTGAGCAGTCTATTCGGAAGAATATTCGGGCCGGTCAATTGGCCGCCTAGATCGTGCGATTTGACACCATTAGATTATTTTTTGTGGGGGTATGCCAAGGCTAATGTGTATAGGGACAAGCCCGCTTCGATTGACGCACTGGAAGCCAACATCCATGCATTCATTCGTGAGATACCGGCCGATATGTGTGAAAGAGTATGCCAAAATTGGACTCAGCGGATGGGCTACCTGAGACGCAGCCGCGGTCAACATTTGCATGAAATTATCTTTAAACATTAAATTGCAAGGTTCAAACTATCGATTCAAATAAATATTTCATTCATTTTTTCGAATTTTTTGTGTTTTTTTTTTTAAAAAAAGTTCTAAACCTCTTAAAAAATCACCCTTTATTATACATTGTACAGATGAGTCACAAATCATGTTTATAAATATCTAACGAAAAACACAAAAAACGGATATCTTATACCATTTAAAATGCAGACTTGAAACAGACCTAAAAAATTTGCATATAAAAAAACACAATCATGGACAATTTTTCTCTCACCACTTACAAACTCAACAGAAGACGCGTGGAGTCGCTGCAGCTCAGCAGCTCATATTTAACTAGAGCTTCTGCTATTTGGTTTAAAGGTTTCTTTTTTATTTTAGCTAAATTTCCAAACGTGAACATGCCGGAAGCCGTTATTTTCTATACAGCAATTCTCAGTTAACTCATACGTGGCTAATTTCCTCATGAATTTCAGTCGATTCTCTGTCAGTCCATGTCGGCCAGGATCACCAACGTAAATTGCCTTTCCCTGATCGTGTAGCTGGTGCAACCATGGCAGGAGGGTCTCGGCAAATTCGGCATCGTAGAAAACATCGCCAAGTAAAATCACGTCCGCTTCAATGTTCGCATTGCCAAGCAGATTCAGTTCACTTGTGTTGACTTTGACACCATTCAAATCGGCATTCATTTGGGCAGCAATGGAAGCAGCTGCAATGGAAAACTTGCCATTAGCACGGAATGGATATGAAGGGGATGTAGCTCAGTGGTAGAGCGTTCGCTTTGCATGTGAAAGGCCCCGGGTTCGATCCCCGGCATCTCCAAGTTTTTTTTTTAATTCAAAAATATTCTTACCTGAGTCTATATCATTTGCAACTGCCGAAGTTGCTTCAGTCATTATCGCTGCTATAGAGGTAGCGCCACAACCACTACCGATGTCGAGAACTTTTTTTGATTTCACCAGATGCGGATTGTCCAGAATGAACCTGAAATATCGGTTAGAGTGAGTTTGAATCAGATGTTGCAGTTGTAAATGAGCTGAGTGTGAGGTGCTTTCCAGAATTCAGGGCACTCATTCCGTAATTTTTCAGACGGTTATCGTCGAAACGATAGACCTCCAAAGCTAGCGACTAAGTGCTAAAATTACAAGTTTGAGAGCTTAATCCAGTTCGTTTTAATCAAATATAAAGAAAGCTGACGTTTGTCAAAAAAGTTCGAGCAGAATATGACTTATTTTGGTGATCAAAGTTTCAAAAACGATATCGTTTAGACGATCGTTGATATACGGAATCTCCCCCCAGTTTAAAATCAATTCTCCGCACATCTGGCTTTGACAATAAAACACGGCAGTCAATAAATAAATAAATCAATACAACAGTCGCAGGGCTTGTGTATTTGACACTCGTTCGAAGGTAAATGGAATCTAATACTCACGGGAATAGTCCTGCTTACAGGAGTATTATTACTCCAGCAAAAACTGGGTTAAGTGTTTTATTTGAGAAACGAAACATAGCACCCCGAGTTCAGGAAAACCCCAGCCCAGTGTACGGAGAGACCTGCTCAATGCTTGACCACCAGGCCAATAAAACCCCCAGAATGGGTCATTTTCGAAAACTCTCTCACTCTCGTCGGTTATGGGTTCGTAGAACAAACGACATTCGGGTGTAATGAGCCGTAGGGCTATTTCCGGCGTTAGATGAGTCCGAGATATTTGCGTGTTGTCTGCTATTCTTTGTGCAGTTTCGGAGCAGTATCTGCAAAAAGAAGAAAAACCGTGATTATTATAGCAGTGCAGTATTTTAAGTTTAATGTTAAAGAAGACACGTGAAAGCCACTTTTTTTACCTCCATGGAGCAGCTTCTACCTAAGTTATACTTAACCTAAGCTATCGCCATAATGCTTGCGTCTGCAATCAACCAACTTGAAGTATGTGCAACTGGGAGACAGCTAGCCAAATGTCGCTTTGACTGGAGAGACGTATTGGTTGGGCCTCAACCACCACCGGACTGTAGGCCCTTCTAAGTAAGATTGCGTCGACCGCCAAGATAAGGTGCACAAGCATTGGCGATGCCATAAGTGTCTATCGAGTCTTGAAAGAACTCTTTTTATGCTCTGTTGACTTAACTTACTTTTACTTTACTTAACGGGCTCCCGACTCGTGGAGAGTCTCTGCCTGAGACACTGTAGCCTCCCATCCTCTGCGATCCCGGGCACGCTGCTTCCAGTTATCCAGACCAAGAGCTCTGGCATCCGCGATGGCTTGGTCTTTGAAACGGAAGTTCGGTCTTTCTTGTCGTCTCGAACCTGGCGGCTGGGATTCGAAGATCCTCTTAGCTGGAGCATTATTGTCCATTCGCTCGATGTGGCCGAGCCAATGTAGTCGACGTATTTTGGCCTACGTATTTTGTACTACATCTACATCTTCGTACAGCTCATAGAGTTCGCGGTTGTATCTTCTCCTCCATTCGCCCTCCTCGCATACAGGACCAAAAATCCGCCGAAGAATTTTTCTTTCGAAGGAGCCCAGTGTCAGCTCTCCCTTCCTGCTTATCGTCCAGCACTCGGCGCCATAAAGCACAACTGGCAGGATAAGGGTTCTGTAAAGCATACATTTTGTCCTTCGAGTTAGGAGTTTTGAATCCAATTGCTTTGCCAAACCGAAGTAGCAGCGGTTTCCTAGGGTAATTCTTCGCCGGATCTCCACTAGTACGTCATTTGTGGAGTTCATGTTAACTCCGAGGTAGATAAACTCCTTAACTACCTCGAAATTGTTGCTATCAATAGTGACGTTCTGTCCTAGGCGGTGGACAGATGCTTGCTTGTTTGTTGATAGCATGTACTTAGTCTTGTCCTCATTTACTACAAGAACAAAGAATTTCGCCTGTTCTTCAATCGCCGTAAAAGCCCATATCACGGCACGCTGGGAGCGACCGATGATGTCAATATCGTCTGCATACCCCACACTCTCTGGACGGATCTGTTGAAGATAGTGCCTTCCGTGTTGACACCTGCTCTGCTCTAGCACGAGATTGAAGAAGTCACATGATAATGCGTCTCCTTGCCGAAATCCGGTGCATGTTTGGAATAGCTCGGAGGAACTACTTCCAAATTGCACATTGCAGCGTGTGTTCTCCAGCGTCACGCTACATAGCTGTTTCGCCGGGATCCCGAATTCGGCCATTGCCACATAAAGCTCCTGACGATGAATGCTATCATATGCGGCTCTGAAGTCGATGAATAGGTGGTGAATCTCGACTTGAAGTTCATTGGTCTTTTCCAGGATTTGCCTCAGTGGGCATATGGAGCTGATAGTCCAGTCATCGGGCATACTTTCTTCCACCCATACTTGGTTGGTGTTGACTTAACGCAGAACCTTAAACTAAAGTAGGTAATCCGGCTTAAGTGCATGTGCGATTACATTTGTTCAATCGCATTCGTAGAACGTGATGTAATAATCTCATAAGAGACACACTTCAATCTCTTTTTTAAAATTAAGAGAATTTCTGTCCAGTACCTTTTATTATGAGAGCGACATTACAGCTGGGCTTCGACAAAGATTAAATCTACACATAAACAGAGCTATATGTATGCATCGTACGGTCCCCGGCTAGACTGCTTGGTATTCTTTGGGGTTTTTGTGGAAACCCTGCTATTGTTGACAGCCCCGCACATGATACCATTATAAATGCGACTCAGTTCTTCCCAAATTGATAATGGTTAAACCCCCTCATGATCGTGATTACCGTCAAGTGTAAATCCCCATTCCGTTGAAAGTAGTTACCCAATTTTTCTTAAGCCAACGCACAAGACCCCGTCTGCGTCTCGTGTTACGAAATTAAAAATCGCACCATCTGTGCAATCACATGGAAAAAAAGAGACGCAAAGGCCCAGTGCAACCATAATTTCACAATCAACCGAGAATGGGAATCCCAAGCACCGAGAGGTACCGTACCCATGGCAAATACATCCACAGATAACCGCATTGATTTGTATGCCGTGTGGCGGTTGTGTTGATGTACCTAATAAGAAAATAAACTCACGGTGAGCCCAATCGAAAGCTCCGTAGCTTGGTTGGAAATGGAATTCCCCATTAATTCTCGGTATAAAAAATATCAACACAAAAGTCAGCCGACCAAATCAAATCCGAAATCCGCCCAAAATGCACGCACACACCCGTCCAAGGTTGATGTTTTGTAGTTTTGGACTCAACGCTTTTGCATGCTTGGGTATTTTAGCCATGAAACAATTTGCTGCAAGGGAAACCATGCCGCAGATAATATGAAATGCCTTTTGTTCGATGTACAAAGGTAGCGTGAAATCCCACAAGTTGATTGGACGGCACGGAACCCCTTGTGTGCATTCCCCTTCTTGAGTCAGCGGAATGTGGTTGCGGTATGTGGTCTCTTGACCACTAACCACTTCTTATGGCGCTGAATCGAGTAAACCAAACCAACAACAGCACGTGACGTAGGTAACGTTCAGGTTTTTTCTTCAATAAACAAATAAAGTGGGAACGTGATTAAAAAGTTCATTTTCCGTTGCAGACCCAATTGGAGCAAATCAATTATAAGCAGTTTTTTTTTGTTCTCTCAAGTTGTTGGCTGACTCCTGACTCTTAACATTTTTCCTATGAGAGCTATCTAAGAGCAATCGTAAACGGATGGATTAGTTGAGCAAGTACAAGTATCTGCTGAGTGGCTGACGAGGCGGGAGAGAGATGGAAAAATGTTATGAATGAAATATGTTAATAGATAACATCGTAAAAGCCATCGTGGAGGGAGCAACGTCTTGGAGCTTTGAATTGGGCAAGCCAGACGTATAGCACGTACCAACTTGGTATCACAATTCTTGGAAAACGCCTTGATATATAATTTTCAAGTTTGACAAGGGCTACACGACATATTTGAAGGTCAGATTTTTGGCGCGTCCTATGCACACAAAAGTTCTAGGAATACAATAAAATTGAAATGACATGGTACTATGTTGTGTCTACTCCTAATACACCTTCAAAAGTCTAGAATAGATGGGATATAAACTCGACTGTCTACTAGACAGTTGTCATTTTGAACATCTACCTCAATTTTGTTTTTCGAAGAAACTGAAAGGAATTTGACAACAAATTTGCAATTTCTTATCGAAAACTAAATTTTTAGTACAAATTCAATTTTACTAAGCGTCATTATTACTAAAGTTCCACAAACATAGGTCTTTACATTGGTGGAAGTGTTTATCCTAAAACTCAGCAACTAAGCTATTTAGCTATACAATTTCCAAAAGCGCTTCAGCTATTTTTCAATTATTGTGTGGATTGATTTAGAATTTCATATCGACTATGTGATGTAATAGCATAGGTATGGTCACGTTCAAAACCTAGTTATCCATAGTCGACTAGATGTAACCTGAACCCAAAAACTAGATTGGTCGGGAAAGTCACTTTCCAACGTCAGCCACATATGCGAACTGTCAACTTAGTACTCATACTCAGTTACGAATTTCTTGACTAGAATCGTCGGCTACCCCTCCATAAACGTCAACTGAAACATCTGCTCATACGACCGATTTCAGCCAATCAAAGCCGAGACACATCTATAGTCTGACAGCTGTCAGATTTACTAAACTAGATACTTGAACGCCCCCTATCTTTTGCTGTCAAAATATGAATTACTGCCACGCACATCCGGTTCCATGAACATTTAGATATCCGTTCAATAAGTGAGCGCTTAATCTTTATGACAGGATATTGCTTATGAACCTTACTCGTATAATTCTATACACCAACGGTTGTGCCCTACAATCTCTTCTCGTGAATACCATAGATATCATCAGTCCAGTCAGTGTTGATACTTTTTGTCCTCATACTACCCACAACAACAAAGTAGTTCCACACTTCCATACTGAACTGGTGAACGACCGTAAACTTAACCGAGCGAACAAAACAAATGTATGCGCATTATTGTGTCAACCACAGTATTATTCCACAAAATATACCCAAGGTAGTAAATAATATGCAACTGGGATCCACGTTTTAATGGAAAATTATACGTTCACGGCGGACAAGCAAAAATCTTCCCACCACAAACGTCAACCTTGCGTGACCATAACAAAAGCCCGTGTCTTAGCACAAGAGTCGATCCATTGATTGCCTTAACCAGCTGACTCAGCGAAAAGTCTGTCTGGTTAGTAGATATAGCTGTACTGTGCGGTATGGCTTGAGCAGAATCAACACTCTTTTTTTTTTATATATTTTATAACTTCCACTTAATACAATTCAGCTAATGGCTGAATGTTTCCATTCCAGTTTTTCATGTAATGCATGTGGTCCGCCTTCCGGATGGATTATTATTCAGATAAATTTCAACTTGCAGGCGCACAGAGTGGCAAATAAACACTTACATCTGTAAACTGTAATGATATCAAGCCGTTGTCGTGCATTTCCTATTCATTAAATCTGACCTTATAGCGAGAAGCGAAACTTGATCTGATTGAGTGGAGATGGAGATTTAAATCAGACAACTTCACAGCCGTTTGACAGAAGAGTGCATAAAACTCTGATTACGTGTGACAGAAAACTTGCGCAGTGCCACAGTTGGAACAACGCAATTTGTAATTTGCCAACTAATCAATCATTAATGCGTAAGTTAATAACTTCTAATTAAATCGATTTGACCTATTTGCGCTGTGGGGGCTGGGTTTATCACGATTTTTCGTTAGAATTATTTTCGTGTCGACATGTATTCAATTAGATTATTGTGCTTATAATACCGGATAAGGGCGGTTGTGTTTGTTTTGACGATACCAAAAAATCAGACAGACAGAGGTTAAAGAGTCATCGCTGTTGGCCTCTTTTGCGATTTGGGTTTTTTGGGCAAATCCAAACCACTTTTGTTTCGTTTTTTTTTCTATTATTTTGAGAGGTTGCAGTGCGTGTGGACTTTAATGCGCAATTTGTTATATACGAGTGTCAACAATGTGCATACCCATTTCGCCGCTGAATGTTGACAGACATTTCTGCATCGAGAGCAGTCTGTTCTGTGTATGTCTTGCATATGTAACTGATGTGCTGATTTCAGTTTAACTTTTAAAAATCTAGTTATCTTAAGTTGACTAGATTAGTCTGGACTAGATGTAACCTGAACGCAAGGAATAGATTCGTCGGGAACGTCACTTTTCGACGTCATCCACATAATATGCGAGCTGTCAACTTTATACTCAGTCACGAATTTCTTGACCAGATTCGTCGGATGCCCCTCCATAAACGTCAACTAAAACAGCTGATCTAGCACCTCTATTGCGAGTGTCAAAAATCAATCAATTGACTTTGATTCAATTCAAAATGGAAATTGAATACGAGTTGATGATAGTCAATCATTTGTTGACAGTTGACAATCGCAATACCATCCACAAAATATAAAATGATAACCATCGTATACCGTTTAGTTTTTGACACTCGCAACAGGGGTGTAAGTCAATCAAAACTGAGATACATCAATTCAGAAATCTGTCAGACTTACTAAACTAGAAACATACTTGAATGTCCAAAATGTTAGTACTTCGATGCGGTTTCTGTCAGTACGCGACTTGGTAAAAAAAAGATAACATGAATGAACGGTGCTGCCAATTTCATCTTATTTTAATCACTGCGCCATACTAAAAACAAATTTTATTCTCGACTTTAAATTTATGGAAGCTCACAACTGCGAAGCTTGTATGGAAAATATAACCACTGTGAACTACTAAAATTAAGATTCGTAACTAAAAATGTTTATTGGTTAGCCCCACTGTGATCTGCGGAGCTAAGTTAGAAAAAGTTCTTTCGATTGGCTAACCAACAAAACGCAGAGTCACACCTTAAATAACTTTTGCAAATAAATATCTATATAAATATATATATAAATATCTATGAATGGTGAACATTCCCATTCAAATTGCGTATCCATCCGGCCAAATTACGGAATTCCCAAACAGCTTGGCCTAGAGAAGAGAACGTGACCAAGTCAAATCGAACTACTTGTGGTTTGAAGTTTCCAACTTCAAGATCACATAAACCACATGAAGCACGTGCATTTTGACATTTACACCTCGTCGACAATTTGCTCTCTTAACCCTGACTAAGCGGATGTGACAGAAAGGCGCCTTGCGGTCGATGTACACCTTGGCGCCGAATCGTTGTGATTAACAAACTTCAAATTTGTAATAAACTGACCGCATGCCGCAAATAGCTCCAAGACTCTTATGACTTGTCAAATAAATATGTGAGTCTGCATTCCAACGGGTTGCTTTAAAAATAACTTAAATTTCCTCATAAAAATCAACAAACGAAAAAAAAATGGCCAAAGATCAAGTGAACACAAAACTGCCGACTCATTGACAGGTAAGCCCCAACTTAAACTTTGGACTGTATACGCAATGAAAGTCCACCAAATGCAAATATCAATTAGAAACAATCAACCCAAAGTCACTTTTGCTGAATCACTTCAAAATTGCTGAATACATTATAAGCAAGCAGACGAGCAGCTGAGTTTATGGAAATGGGAAGAGGAATTTCTTCTGTTAGTTTTCAACTTGTTACGAAATACAAAATTCCCCACCGCTCTCTGTAGGTCAATAATCTCGCTCTCGACGTGGAATTTTATTATTTTCCACCTGTTTGACGCAAATTCCATCGTAATTAGAGGATTCAAAGAATTTTAGCGAGCTCGTTGTGTTATTGTTCCTTCTGGTAACCGAAAACTGGATGTGCTAATTGATGTCGCTCACAAACCGGATTGCAACTGCTCACCGTAGAAGCACTATTTATGCGCTGCTTAGACGGAACTGGACTACCAGCCACCTATGACAAAATGGGATTTTCTACGTCACAATCACAAATACTTTTGCATTTTGAGCACTAATTTAAACTCAAGTATGAAGGTATACCTGCGGAAATCGAATTACCTACCCGTGGACTTGGTGCCATCTAGTGCCGGCTGATTCAGAGTTCTTTTTATTCGACTTTAAAGCAAAACCTTGGCTGGATGCAAATCATCTTTGGTTATCACGTTCATAATAATTATTAAAAAGAGATGACATTTCGAAATAAATTTGTTGTGTTACCGATCTTACCGCGGCGGAAGCTCCTATGAATGAATCAATGAGTGAGGAACTGGAATTTTTGGCAATTAGGGAGTAACCTACCGAGGCTAATGGCATCTCCTTTTCGAATTGGATGTCGATTTGCATTGTCACAACTTACCATATTTGTACAGTCCCACAATTGACAACAATTTGAAGGCTTTCTTCCACCAACGGGACAGAATTCGGCCCAACTAAAGAACACACCCGCAGAAAAAGATCCCCAAGTACCGGGAAGTACACAAAACTAGCTTTCTCAATTTGCTCTTTCTTAAGACTTATTGTTAATTGAAATTCTGTCTCTTAGTCACCCAACATTTTGTGAGGTATACATTTATAAGCTTCCAAGTGAGTTGCATAAGTATTTTTAGCTCTTTCTTCTTAAAATGCCGATTCAGGGGAAGCATTTGGAAAGGGATCCCTTCAAAATGAGTCCAGTTGTCTTAAAAAATCAAATAAAAGTTTGGACACAAAAGAAAAACATTTTATTTTCCATATTTTACAGTACCTGCCCGTAAAAGTGAACTTGGGTATATTTTGTTTTATTTTTCGGCTTGGCGACAAATAGACAAGGGAAAGTAATAATATGAATATGACTTTAAAATTGCGGAGCTAAATTGAGTGCTTAAGATTTGTTTAAATCATCCTTTTCAGGTAAAGTTTTAAGATAAATTTTGGCACAAAAATGCGTTTTTTAGTCAGGTAAGCATTCGATTCACGTTCCTACAGTCCTACAAGCAACAATTCGAACGAGTATCGTGTATAGGTGTATTCTCAAGTGGGTGAATCGTGAATGGGACCAAGCTGAACGCGATACATGCACCTTCCGCACACCACTGTGCAATTAGTCGAACCAATTCTAAATTCGCAACAATTATTTATACGGTTTATAGGGCTCCTGACGACCTCAACTGATTGTAACGACATTTATCCCTCTCTCGCTCGATGATATCCCAGTCGACCTTGATTCGTTCTTCTGCCATAACTCTTTTACAAGATATTAATAAATCATTCCAAGTACGGTTCTCGTAAATGTTCCTTGCACAAGCACAAACGTATCCCGGACCTCTTATTAACTAATGATTTACACTGACAGGGCTCACACTCTGCAGGGAAACATGCTTGCATCTCCTGGGACGATCACTTACAACCATATAAACCAGATACAGCTTGCTGCTGCCCCTTAACAAGAGGCGCCAAGTACTAATTAATTGAAATTGATATTACTGTGCACTTCGCCTTGGGGCCCATGTGAAACACAACACTCCCATTCGACTTGTTTAAGCCAAAAGCCCAGACCTCGCATGCAGTGCAGCTGTGCGGGAGAAACCAGTTGCCTGCGGCTAAAGAAGATATTCTTCGTTCACCATAAAACCCAGGATCGACCACTGGCTCATCACATGACACATGGGACTACACCGGGGCGTCCGCATTGTATCGTTGAGGTCATTGCATTACCGCATAACAGTAATAAAAATAGAATTATTGTGACCAGAATGTAATGACAAGGTCAACCACTACGATCGCTGCGACGCGACTCAGAATCCTTGGTTACCTATAAAAGACTCTACTGGGTGCATCTATGTCATCAGTTGATCACAAACCAAGTATACCTCAACATCCAACACAAAGATGCTCGGTGCAATGTTGGCTTCCTTCGGCTGCATCCTGATGCTTATACTGGGCAGAGCGAGCGCGGATACCGTTGTCTATGCTGGACGATCAGCGTTGCTGTCATATAGCCCGGCACGAGGAGAGTTTCCTGTAAAGAGCCTCATTGGTCGTGGCTACTTCAGCTATGTCGATCAGAATGGCAATTCGAATATTGTCAGCCTGGAACCAAATCCATTGTTGGGAGTTCGAGTGAGTGCAAGTGGACAGCCGCTGGACGTCAATGTTCTGGAAAAACAGGCAAAAGCCAGTGAAGACAATAGGCACAAGGATGGACTGAAACCAATTAAGGAATTCGATGAGACGCCATTTGTGGACTCAGTGCATCAAAAGGATTCAAATTTGCCGATTTCATTGCCTTCGCAGTCGATATCGAAAGCCACCGATGCCGGACAACAGCTAATTTTGTATCAACTGCCGGCAGGTGCAGCGTCGGGGAGACAAGCATTGTTTAACCCAACAAACCCATTTCTGCCTCCCATTTTCTCAGATTCATCAGCACCATCGACGGTTCTTCCTAAACCGTCTGTTTTCCCCAAGCCACTGGGAAATGCAGGACAGAACCCCTTCTTGGGAGCAGTTTCACAAACAGTGTTTCCCAATCAGTTCGGGGGTACATCACTTGACAATGTTCCCCCAACCACAACTTCAGAAGCAGTTAACCCGGAAATATTATTTCCCAACGCACTACCGATGACTGGATCAGGAGTATTCTCTGCGGCATTTACAACTTCTGCGCCTCCAATTGATGACATTTTAAGCAATCCAATACCAGATTCAATTCAAAACACTTTTGCTTCAAGTGGAACAACAACATTCTCACTGCCTGCTGGCAGTCAAATCACCGGAGCAACAAATCCCTTCTTACCATCGCCAGTATCCGTTTTTCCAAATCTACCACCACCGTCAGCCATCCCGACGCCAACGCAGGGTAATCAGCAGAATTCACTTCAGCCCTGCACTTCACCAACAATTTTAGTGCAAGCCCCTCAATATATCGCCAACAGTCAGAATCCCTTCCTTCCGCAACGCACCGCACAGGCGCCCGCACTCAGTCCAAGCGAAATCGAAGCTATCACCAACGACATTGACATTAAATCGAGCATTTCTGGGCAAGCGATCTTGTCATCGTCTATTGCAGATGAGACAGAAACTCCCAAGCAAGTGACAGACACCCCCGAAGTGGAAGAAGCAAAACGTGAGCACTTTCTGGCCCATCAGCTAGCATTGGCGCAACTGGAATTGGCGGAGAAGATGGAGACGAGCGATAAGGAGCGTGAATCATCTTCACCTTCGCTATCTGTTGCTGACAGTTCTTCCGTTTATTTACCACCAGATGTAGCATCTTTTCAAGCCGTCACATCCGGGCCGTCAACGGTTGTCATCACTGAACAAACAAAACCAACTGGTGCTGAATCGGTTACTGTTAGTTAAGAACCATAAAGTGAGGAGTACCTACTTACACTCATCATCGCACAAGACTATTTCCTTAATAAACAAATGAACAAGATGATTTTTTTTTTTATTTATAAGCACTCTTGTCGGTTGTCAGTTGTCAGTTGTCAGTAGTCACTGTCATGCCGTTGTTGTCGTGTGATATTTCATTTCGCTTAAGCTTCAACAAATAAAGTGGCCTGGAAGACCAATGAATCATGACGGCGGAGGGAAGCCATTGCCTTCAATTAATATTCGATTTGAGCTATGTAGTTTGGTTTGGTTTTTCGTCAGCCGATTTGGTTTTGAGCGAATGCAACCTGATTGACATCTATGATAGCCGACATCACGTGACGATTAATTGTCCCCAAATCACATGGAAAGCTTAAGGTCATAGGACTGTGGTAGGGGAGTGTGGCTTTACGGGGGTGACCATTCATGTTTAAGTGTCACAAAAATTGCAATAACAAAGGGAATGTCAAAACATTATTTTATTGGAATAATGCTGGACTTACAACATCATTACTAAAGAGATTTTATTTTTTATTTATGAAAGTTACACTACTAAACTCACAAATTTATATGTGACACGTATTTTGGTCGGCCATCTTGTTTACGTGGTAGAAATTATGGAAAAGTTCTGCACATGTTTATAGCAATGGCTTAGGTAATTTCGCGTTTCCGCAAAACAAAATGGCTTCCGGAAGTGATGAACGGACAATTATTTTTTATTTCGCATAATTGATTGATGAATTGTTGGTTAAATTAACTGAAACTATAATTACCCACTCTCATTTGACATGTTTTAAATTAGAAATGGAAACGTTTTTAAGTATGATTGCATGAATGCTAGTCGCCGGAATTTTTGTCCATTTCCGTTTAAATATCTATAGAACATCCATGACACTTTAGGCGTCTGATTTGTGATCTCATTTTTACGCTTTTATTAGATTTGGCTGCAGACAAACGGGTCTCTCTGTCCCATCTAGTGCAAGCGCGTGCGTAATGTTGTTAATCCATCAAAATCTTAATCTTACTTAAGCCAATGCGTGAAATTGCTGCAAAATATGATAGTTTGTAAACAGAACTGGTGTGAAAAATATTAGGGTTACTGCAAGGGCTGATAGCTGCACGCTTATTGCAAACTTATATCACATCAGTATATCTTAACAGAGTAACACAATTTATTATCAAACATTTCAGATGTGATGGGTGCACCCCATATTCCCATCCCAAAACCATGGAACACCATAAAGAGCTCCTCATGTGATACGGATAATCTATCTTCACGTGATCACTATCATTCCTGTCAATCATGATAGCTTCGATAAAAATCGAAATGGCTGACGAAAGAATAAACAGGAAACTTGAATCTAGCTTCAATAAATAAAATTGAATTAAATGAACTCTTTTGGCAATGCAATGGAAATTATTCAATGGAATGGAATGGAAACATCGGTGTCATAGTTGACAGTTATTTTTCTCTTTCCCGACAACCACAATTGACGATTCTATGTGTTTTTTCACCGGGCATACACGACATGCTCATTGATCCTCTTTTGGAATTTTATTTGTGTACTACTTGACAGTTTCATCAGCTGTGAACAAGCTGAAGATCGATTTCATGCACATACTCCTGCAACTGGTTTATTGCCTGAATGGAAGCTGATTTCCAAGGAATATTTTTACAAGTAATAGATTTTTTTTTTCGAAGTAGCTCGACGTTAACCAATGAAAGTCCGTTTGACAATTATGCGAGCAAACAGCGCAATTAATGACAATCTGCTATTTGACATGAAAACTTCCATTAATGCGATATTCGCATGACAGTATTAAGTGACTATTGCTATAATTCGCATACAAAATAAGAAATGACCGAGATAAGAGTGTTTACATAAGCGACGGTCATCAATAATGGCCAATATGTCTTTCGGGTAAATGCAGCATTGCCTTATGACTTATGTCACAGATGATGTGTCAAATATATAAAAGGATAGGAAAAACTAAACAAAAACTCGTTTGACAGCAATCATCCCAATTACACAACATAAAGCAATGATCAACGGGTGCGCCAAAAACATCATAAGGGGTCCACTAACTAACACCGTGATCACACGCAGGCACGCAAACGTCAGTTGCCCCCAGTTAATGTCAGAAATCATTGTCATCTGTTTTACCCATAATGAATAACGTTTTACCACGACTCTGACAGGTGTTAATTGAGTTTCGTTTTTGTTGTTACTTTCATTTGCTTTTGTTGCTAAAATATTTAACTTAGCAACTATAAATTGGGTGATCGCTGATCAGTAGCTATCGCGCTGATTTTCACATGAAAGTTCTATAATCACTTTGTCACTGACCTAGAGACTGCGATATTTTTTAATATCGCGATGTCAGCAATCTGCAAAATCGGGTCATATCGTCACGCTATACTTTGTCGTTCAAGTTTAGACATGCTTTCGCGTGATAAGCAAATTATATCGACTGTGTGTGGCACATGGCGCCTACTTTATCAGTCATTGTTATGCCATTAAAAACTAACTTTGTTTTATCTTTATTTTATTTAAACTTAAACGTATAGATAAACACAGTTCTTAGTAACTCGAGTGCCAGTGGGAAACATGTGCTCCGACTTTCTTAAAGGTAGAGCAATTTCTATTGGCACACTTACGGAAGATCGATTGACAGGTGGAATTTGTTCTTATCTTTGCCCGGTAGTTTGATTGTGGGATTTGTTTTGACAGATCTATAGCAGATGGCGCTGTTGATATTGATAATTATCGGAAATTATTATGATAAGAACTTGCAAATGCCGTCAAAGTCCAAATAAATTATTAACCTGGACTTTGCATTCCTAATCAGTTCAGTGCTTCATGCAAAGTGTTTCTACGTATGGCGTCTTTATTTGGTGGGGTTTTCTTTACCCGTCGGCTTTCTCTCCATTTCACTTGATTATCATCTAAAAAATATCGCTCAGCAACTAGGTCGAGGATAACTCTGCGTTTTATCGTCTAATTATATACACTGGCATGGCGTACTTTACAAGGGGAAATTCCTACACTCTCGCAATAAACTACTGCTGGCAGATTGAATCATTCAACAAATACCTGTCGGAATGCTCCACCTGATTTTAATATAATCTACTTCATGCCTATGAGCACTCAATGCGCACTTCAACAAATTCATTGACCTATTACATCAGATATTTCAAGTCGAGGCGATGCAAAGTCTCGCCGGCAGATGGTGCAGACCGTTATCTATTCAAATTAGTTACCATGTATAAGGGCTAATTAAACTCTCCATTTAAGTAGTTATTTACTTACGGGCTATAACGCGATAAGCGAGTGCCTCTGGGGGCAAATTCTGATAAAAATTTCTGTATAGTTGGATTTTGGCGCGATTTGTCATTTGCGACACGTCTGGTTGCGCATAATTTGTCTGTAAAATGTGAAATTCAGCTTATCTACGGCTAGTGCTGCGGTAGTCTCGAATAGAATTGTGTTATTTACTGCGCACTGGTTTTGTAAGATATTGAATCCTGGTTGGGCTTTCTATAAATAGCAACGCAAAGAAGATTAATAAAACGCACGCTTGTGTCACATGTACTTGACGTTTGTATGCATTGTAGTTGGACTAATGCGAGAAAGGAACAACTGACAACTGACAGCTGTTTTCTTTTTCAAAAATTAAATGCTTAAGTCACACACAGAGAAATTATATATTGTATTAAAAAAAAACTCAGCAAAAATAAAAAATAAACTCCTTTTTCATTTGGTCCATCGATCTAATTAGTAATTTAAACTGACTTTGAACTCAGTTTACACGTCATTTATTTTAATTCTAAACAAACTCAGTAAATACACAAATTCAGCTAAAAATCTAACACCTTTAACAACTGATACAAAGAGAGGTAGAAAACTATTCAAAAGGTATAACACTATTGTCGCCTCAAAAGTCATTGGATTTGACACATTCATCATCGAATCATTAGTCACGTGCTTATGTCACATGCAGTAGTTTTACGATAAACGTTCACAGATTATAAACGTCAATAGCCTAGAAGTAATATTCATAATTCATATTACCCGCATTAATTCCATATAATTTACAGTCTGTCATTTACTTAATTTTAATCGTCGCAAAGTAGACTTTCGTCTGAAGGCATGGGATTCATGATAACAAGTGTACTCAAAGTTGCGTCTAAGGAAATTCCAAATCTATTTGTTCTGTGCTATGAATTTCCCTGCTTAAATAATTTTTTATTGAAATGTATACGTAAGTTCATTGCAATCGTATCAGAAAATAAATGCACATGATTGCTGAAAATCTATAAATAAATTTTCGAGGAAAAGTTGCCGAGAGAAATGCCATACAATGAATGAATTCCTCAGTTCGCACTTTGTAAGCTGAACATAATGCGGCTTTCTGTCAATATTTATTGAATAGGAAGCGAGGATTAACTACGATTTAGCACTTATAGGGGTCGGGGGCATCACAGGACCATTTCTGTTAAGAAATTATTGTCGAAAATGGTCTTGGATGTATTTATGTCAAAGTATTGTTCTTTGCTGTCAAACTAAAATGGAGTCATAAAGCAACCTACAATTTGTCCACGAAACGATTGAGACTTCCCAAGACAGTCGCATCTAATAATCCAGAACAGAATTATCTGTTACATGAACCAAAGATTCAGCAGTGTATTTTGACATTTGTTATTATTGTCAAGAGATGACTCTGGTAACACTGTGTATGTCAAGGCAAATATGAAGTTGAAATACCAGATTAAAAGAATTAAAAGAATGCAAACAAAACTCAACAGCACTGCATGAAGACGGATGCAAATAGTACTTGACAGTTATTTTTCCCTTTTTGACAGATCTTTATTTAATATAAATTATTTTTACTACATATAGGCATGAGCATGAGGCATACTCAGATTCCATGCAATAACACTTGAGACATTTATAAAAAATTGCTAAAAGCAATACAGTTATATTTTACAATAAACAAAAAATGCACCGAAAGACAATAATGTTATAGATCTTTGTCATTATTCGACAAAAAAAGAAAGTCAATGGGTGAAAACAAAACCATTCCAGTTACTTAATTTTATGGAGGAAGTATATCTACCTGTTGTATAAATACTGCATTGATAACACATTTAACAAAAATCAAAAGTAATTGAATTTATTGATCACTTTCTATATTTTTTAGAAATTGCTAAGTCGCTACGAGTGGCAGGGCGATATCGCGCGATAAAAATAGAACAATACGTGCAATACGCAGAAAATTATCAGCACTCAGCAGCGCTCCTGCACTTAAGAGAAATTACTATTTAATTTTTGTTTGGCTTAGTCTATTGTATTCTCAATCATTCCCCCTTCTGTTACGAATGTTCGTTGGATATTATCAGGGACACTGTTCTCAAAATTAAATATGGAACACTCTTACAGATATTTTTTAAATGCACACAAATAATTTGAATAAAGTTAATAAATGGCAGCCATTGATTTAATGAACTACTTACTTTGTACGCGATCGAGTGCTTCCAATGGTAGAAAATAATCTACAATTTCTGACCAAGTTCACAGTTCTTGAGGCCATGATTCCTTGAGTTTAGAAAGCTCTGGAATTACAAAAGATCAATTAAGGTACTAAATACAGATCAGATCGATATAATGCTAATAGTAACCGTACACTACTTAAAACAAATCAAAAGACATCATTGTATCATTGAATCGTAAGGTTTGATTACTTTGAATCATTTTTGTGTTGTTATTTATCCACCTTTTGTTTTAACAAATGCCGGATGGGATTCTCTGAGCTAAGTGTAAATTTGCTCGTTACTCGTTACTTTGCTTTGTGTGGTCTTTGTGATATTACCAACACCGGAAGATCTGTCAAAAAGCAGCTGATGTCTGTCTCAGTAGAAGAAAGTAAAAGATTTTGTAATACTCTCTTGTACTTCCAATATATAAAAATTGGTAAAAATAAAAACGTCAAAATCCCAAAACATATCTAAACAAGTCACACATTTGTGAAATGCGAATTAAATTACAAGCCCCCAAACCCACGGTTTTTTATCGATAGACGTGTAAATGTCGACGACTCACCAATGGCGCCGATTTATTGATTGAGTAAATCTAAGTAAACTCAATTTATCACCACGCTAAATTCATTATTCACTTGAAGTCTATTTTTAAACGAACATTTTTTTTTTTTCGAAAATAAACGCAAAAGCCAACGTCCATCATCGACTTATGGTTTATTATCGTAAGTTCACTGCCGTCTTCGCGCGTCATAAATTTTATACAACCCGTTATGTTCTGAACGAATCATAAGTTCAACAAGCGGTTTATGTAAGGTACGAGTGTATTGACAGATGGGCAGTCTCTTTAGCTGGTATCACTGTCACAGGGCAAATGAACTTAACTGCCAACTGATGGAAAGATAACCTTAAAAAAATATGCTATATCGAATAGTTTATTATTTATTTCCTTTTGTTACTAATTCAAATACAATCAGTACTTGTGGATTTTGTCGTTGAATTTCCCATCGATTTTCAGCTGATAAGTCAAAATATCATACGAATTCTGAAAGGGGAATCACATAAACATTTCGAAAGTAAAACAAACGAAAAAATCAACGTGAACACGGCAAATTTAGATAAGCGCATAATTTTACCTCTGCTTCTTTGGAATCGCACTAATTGATTGGTCTGTTTTATAGAGGTGTTCCTAAATAGAAACCGGTGATAAGATTCTAAGAAACTGCTGATAAGAGAGTTGCTGCCGAAGCACAAGTAAGCAGATAACTGAGATAACACGGTCAAGGGCGTCCCGAAGTAGACTTAGTCATGCGCGAATGCAAAAACAAAAATATCTGTTGGCGGTGGCTTAATTTCAATCAACTTTTTTCTTGTGAAATGCCATATATGGATTGAAGGGAGATAGAAATCTTAAAAAAGGGGTAACAAGTTCCAAAAAAAAAAGTAGAAAACAAAATGTGGACATTGGCTTGAATAGCGATGGGAAATCGCCATGGAATATTTCGATGAAGTCAATGCGTATTACAGCAGCGTTTAAGCGTAGTACTTATTAATTATTGTTTTGATACAAACATTGCCTCGCAGTTATCATTTTAATTGCTCTAAAGGCGAAAGTAGAATAGGTGACAGTTTTGCGACTTGTAATAAATGTTTTGTTAGATTGCTGGCTGATCGCAAACTTCGTATGCCCTTGTGCTTTCGTGGGAGTGTTCGTCATCTTTAAGTTCTTGTGCTCGTAAATTTGACAGCTCGCGAGAGTTAGCTCCTGTCACAAAACATCAGAGCATCAGTAACCCATTCAAGTATTGTGTTAACTTCTTTAACTTGTGCATTATTTAAACTTGTTAGCTTTTACAAAGACACTAAATTTTAATTTCTTAACATTTTCTTCGCAACATTTTGCACTTAGTTATAAACTTTTCACAAAAATTGTTTTAACAATATTTCAACAAGTTTTTTATCTCTTACATATTAATTTGGGTTTTTCTTCTGATTTTTTGACACTTTCGCCGTCGAAAGCTTCTTTATTCAACCTTTCTTTACAAATGCGCATTTGTAAAGAAAGAAAGATTACGGCGGCATTTGTCATTTTTCCAAGTGAGACAAATGTCAAGTCAACTGACAGGCTGTTTCGTTTCCACGCATGGATGAATTTTCTTTCAATTCGATGCTGTCCGTTTAAAACAGCAACTGCTCTTGATGTTGTATAACGTTACTACAACTCTACAGATTTTGTTACAGTGACGTAGGTTCTAATAACAAATTTTAGTCTCGGCTTTAAATTTACGGAAGATCGCTTTTGAATTACTCAAATTTAAAGTAGAAAATAGATATGTTTATTGGAAAGTGCGCCTTTGTTCTAATTGTGGAACATTTGCCTTTGAAACTACTTTAACTTTGCGATTACTCATATCAAGACTTAAATCAATTTATTGGACTGCGTTTATGTCATTGTATAGTTTCACCGACCTCGTTACCTCGTTACCCCGTCACACTGAGGAATATAAAGGTGTGATCTATATATTACGCTGCATTTTCAATACACACGTAATCGCACAATGCTCATGTAGTCATACTTCACCACACTCTGATTGTTTAAACACACGAGCGTTATTTCGCTTAAATAGTATCCTAATAGAAATATCTCTCAGTTCATAACTAAAAGATCTACAAAAATACAAAACCCCACGTGATATACGAAATCGAAAAATGTTAACCTGCTGATTTTTCACACATTCAAAGTGGGGCTATGTATATTATATCAGCTAATTATCGCTTTTGGAAATATGTTCCAAATTGAATGAACTTTGTGCTTGAAGGAACACCCGCCAAATCGGTTTCTGCCATTTTTGTTGAATCTCAAATGGCAATCACACTGCCAAGAAGGTGAGTCTGGTCAGTGAACTAATGCGAAGACAACTTTTTCGTCTCCTTATTGCTTGTCCTTCGTCTGGGAACACTTACAAAAAAAAATTGTATCCCCTTATATGGCAAATTCCACAATTAAGCGCATTTATGCGAATTGCAGACATTGAGAAATGTCTGGCGACCTTATCTTTCGTCCAATCGGGAGTGGTAGGTATACGCCATATTCTCCACATTCGGTGAAATGCATGTATATGCAAGTACCTACCAAAATGAAGACCTTTCAAGGTCTAAATATCTGTAAATGGGTGGTTATTTTTTATATAAAAGCACAGCTGTCAACCGAAAACGGAAAACGGAAAGATTTATATTTATTTACACCAGAATCAGAACCTGAAATCAAGTAAACAAAGCCATTGACGAAATGTTTTAAATGTAAGGTTATACAAGGTCACTAAACGGTTCGACACAAAAAAAGGACACCACTTATTGACGTGAATGATTTAATTCTTTTTAAATTACCGTTAAGCGATTTTTTTATGACGCCTTTAATTGAAATACGACAGAACGGAGTGGATGTATTTCAATTGACAGAACACGTTTCTGGCGTAAGTGTCACAGCTGGTGGGATTTCTTATCGATTATATTCGGTTGTACGGTAATTAGTTACGCAAATAATTGTGTGTATTCCGAAAACGTAAGAGCATTTGTTTTCCGGCAAATTTACGTAATACAAATGTACTTTATGATTTCTGTCAGGTCAGGTGTGTTAAGTTAATTGTGGGTCAAAAAAACCTAATAGATAGGTAGGTAGGTACATTGATTTCTGTACACGTATTTCCCGTTATAAGCTATTTTAATAAGAAATTTTTCCAAATGATTCAATGCAGACGGGCTTTTGGAAAGAATTATTATTTTTAGTTTTCACCAGTATTAATCAAGAATGATAAATTGTTAAACAATGTGAACCAGTCAATCCAGTTTTAATCTGGCATATCTGAACTGAGAGCAGACATGTTGTTTAACAGATTTGATCAAACGACATGTTGTCTTCAGTAAGTGAACATGCACTTTATCATAATTTATTTCATTGTACATGTACATTCATGTGCGATTAATTGCCGTAGAACGATCATACATAAATAAATGTCAGCTACGCCATCTGTCGTTTTTTTTTATTAACACTGTTTTTTGACATTCATTTGACATCTGATTTGGAACGAAAACCATTACATAACATAAATTATCCTCCATAAATGAAAGAAATACAAGATTTACGGCATTAGCATGATTCTTTGTTTTGTGTTTTTGACAGCTGATATTGTGAGTTTTGTCACAAAGCCAAATCCGTAACACTAGGTAACGGGGACGTTTAAGTATCTACCTATCTATTTTAGCAAGTCTGACAACTAGCTGACTTTATTTGTCTCAGTTTTGATTAGCCAAGAGCGGTCACATCAATGGGGACGTACAAGTATCTAGTTTAGTAAGTCTGACAGCTCTCTCACAAAGTATATCTCGGTTTTGATTTTGGAAAATCGGTCAAATGAGCAGCTGTTTCAGTTGACGTTTATGGAGGGGTAGCCGACGAATCTAGTCAAGAAATTCGTGACTGAGTTCTAAGTTAACAGTTCTCATATGTAGCTGACGCAGAAAAAGTGACGTTCCCGACCAATCTAGTTTGACGTTTATGGAGCGGTAGCCGACGAATCTAGTAAGGAATTTCACGACAGTTCGCTGACGTAGGAAAAGTGACGTTAGTTACTAAACTATAGTTCAAGGTACATCTAGTTAAGAACAATTTAGTTGACTTAAATTTTTAAGATTCTAGATTTTTGAGTGTAACCGACGTCATGCATACATTTTCCCTTTTGACTATAGGTGTGTTTTATTGAGCTTCGATCTCAGAAAAGCAAAGTAAAGTAAGTTTTTTAGCACAGCTTTTCAGTAGAGCGTAGTTTTTGTAATTGCGTGCTGAAAATCCTACTTTACTTTGCTTTGCTAAGATCGAAGCTCAAACAAATAGGGCTTATGTTTCTTGCTATATTTCCTTCATCCACATTTACGGGCTGTGGGGATGTGTGCTTAAAATATGATGTAAGAATAGTTGTTGATGATTTAAAAGTAAAGAATAGCAGTGCCACTTTGGCAACGTCGCCGGTATGCACAACCTTTGCTACGCCATGTTTGCTGTGTCATAATAAAGACCACTCTAACTCCTGTCAAATGGATCTTCATAGTGAACACTATCTCTCTGATTTTTACCTGATAGCGATAACACCTTTCTATTAACCCACTTTTCAGCTACGCCTTCCAAATGTTGTATAGGTACTTTGTTTACAGAAAAGCAACCAACAATACTTGTCAGAAGACCAAATTTTAGTACCGCCAACTTAAGTAAACAATATGTGCGCATCTAATATCAGCCATTGTCCTTCAAAGACCCTTCGAATATTGTTTTGTCAAAGACCAAAATGCGCAGATCCAAGTATTTGATTGCGCCTACACGCGCTTCAAATATTGAACCAAATAAATGCGGAAGACCCAACAGCTTTTGTGCCTAATCTAATCTGAACAAACCCCACGAGATCTACTTGGATCTTGACTTTTAAGCACATTTAATTCCAAGGATCGAAATGCCACCCGACCGAAGGGGACTGTCACTTGACATTCCATTCAAGATCAATGTTTTATAGCAGCAAACTCGGTGTCACATGCATAGTGACTAACCATAAGCGTGTCGCTGTATTGTCATCAAAACCATATTTTATTTGCGACACCCCTGCGTACACACCCCCAAGTGCCTAGAATAAAACGTTTCACAACGTTGCGCCATACCCACCGTTTACTGACAGCGACAAAACAAAACAAAAACGCGATAAAAGAAATTCACGTGAATGGACGAGTTCAGTGTGTAGTTCCCCGACCGACGACGGTATACCCAACTGACTTTCCACCCATGCCCATTGCCCACCAGTCCTCTAAGTACGAGTTAATTATTTGTACGCGAATTGTGTAAACGTTGGCAGACGAACGAGTGTCACTTCCCCACCGGGTCATAGTTATTGAGTAGTGGTAGTGGGACAAGGGCAAGTTGAACTTGTCAAGATTAAAGTCCATTATCCGCAAAATGTCCGTTGCCATTTGCTGTTTGGTTAGTGACAATGCGAGAAGCGGACGCGCAACTATACATGAAAGCTGCCTGTTGTTGGCAGACTAGAATAGAATGTTTATTTAAATGATTCGCCGGCTTATTCTTAGAATGAAATTTCAAATACCACGTGAGAATTTACATCTGATCAATGCTGATCGATCTGTTTTGAGAACACTCGTATGTGGGCGATCTAAAATAAGACGCAACAAACTATTTGTGGAACACGGCCAAATTTGGTTCCACCTGCGGGGGTGTGTTCACACGTGACGGGGGATTCACCTTCCATTTCGAACATTTTAAGAATATTTCTAAATGGCTTTATTGGAAGCCCTTTCAACAATCTATATGCGTTAAATATAAAACAAACAGCACATATGACATAAGTTACATCACGTTTTCCGCCAAACTGTGTGCTCAGCGCATTCGAAAAGCCCAGACATAACATCAACAGCAAATTGAAGGCATAAAGTTCAAGTCATTGTCTCTCTTCAAATCGTATCACTACAGAGACACACGTAGATTAACCAGTAGCTGTCAGTCTACTTAAATATAATAAAGCTGTCACGATCTAATTCGTCTTTCAGCTTGTGGCGCTTCCATGGCACGTTAAACGAACGTGAGAGTAATGAAAAAAGTTTCTGTTTTGAGTATCTTCTGAAATGCTCATAAAAGTCTGAAATTTAAACAGTGAATTGCAAGAAAATGATTTAAGAACCATTATTCCAGGAATTGTTTTAAAAATATCGCAGTTTTACCTGCTGTTCAACTACTTGCTTTATTTATAGTTTAGGCGGTTTATTTATTCGTTTGGATTTGGATTTGGGGAAAAGCTAATTCTAGGTGAAGTTCTTTGAGTTTATATTTAGCGGGGATTTTTACACATTACACCCGTTTTTATTGACATTGGGGACGTTCAAGTCTGACAGCTCTCTCACTAAGTGTATCTCGGTTTTAATTGGGGGAAATCGGTCATGAGAGCAGCTGTTTCAGTTGACGTTTATGGTGGGGCAGCCGACGAATCTGGTCAAGAAATTCGTGACTGAGTATGAGTACTAAGTTGACAGTTCTCATATGTAGCTGATGCAGAAAAAGTGACGTTCCCGACCAATCTAGTTTTTGCGTTCAGGTTACATCTCATCCAGACATATATAGTCGACTTAAGATAACTAGATTCTTGAATGCGGCCATTGGTAGGTACGCCTTTCAATTTGGCACTTCTATGATTAAAGGGAATAAGTGGAATCTTACAAAGTGACAGAATTATTTAACGGTCAGTCAGTTTCGATTTTGAAAATCCTTATTAAAATCGACAAAAGCTAAAATTTTAAGATCTCTGTTATAATACACGCGTCGGCTGCCAGACTGTTATTTTCAATACACATTCTTTACTCAGGCTTCACAGTAATGCAAACGTCTTTCGGTTAACTCTCAGACCGAAAAATTACTTCGGGCTCTTAGACTGGGTTCAAGGTATCCTTTCGTTGTTTTTGAAACTGCGTGGCATTCCGTCAAAAAAAAAACCCAAAGAGAGGCCCAGCCTCAATGGCGAATCTAGGTAGGGTAAAAGAAGTAAGGAAAAGCTTTATAAAGGGGGAGAAAATGTTTAAAGTCACACAACGTCTGTTGAGAACAGCAAAGGCAATGTAAAAGGCAGTTGAAGTTATGTATATGAAGGGACATCGCGGAAACGTTTTTCAACACTGAAAAGACTTAAAGACGGAACCTGGACTTGGAGACTCTGCTTCAAGATTTGCAGTGCTAAACACTGCACAATTTTTGTAAACCTACTGCCAAGCAGTCCGCTTGGTCGACCTCGATGACGAATGGTAAAGGAATCGAAAAAACGAGGTCAAATGAGATTGCAATCCAAAGAAATGGTTAAAAAACTTCAGAAAAGCGGGTTCGATCTTAATTGAAGTCAGAAGATGGTCTAATTTTGAGCAAAGTCACATTTTGACAACCAAGTGTCGGAGGAAATCCACAGGAACAAACGCGGGACATTAGTATAAACTTACACTCTTTTTAGGACACCGTCTCCTGAGTAAACGTGTCAAAAGACCCACCCTGAGACACCTATGTATGAAGGTTTTAAGGTTACCTACCTGATGAAGATGATGCAGCATATATGTGAGAGAGTGAGGGATTATACATACAGGGTGCGGCAAGACAACTTGCTGATTTTCAAAGGAAATAAAACCAAAAGTAGTGGACATACCCTTACATAACTTGTTTATTCTTGTTACACACGATCTGAATTTTTCATTACAAGGTTTTAAAGATGATATCAGACAAGTGATGGCCTCCGTTTTCGATACACTGAGATACCCGATTTTCGAAGCCCTTCTGAACTCTTTGAAGCATATCGATGGGTATGTTCTATATTGCTTCACGAATGTTGTCCTTCAGATGATTTAACGTTCGAAAAAAAATCGCGCGGAGCCAAATCCATCGATGCTCGTGCTGCGTGGGCCGTGGTTCCATCTTTCGTCTATCCATTAAAAGGGTCCCGGCCTTATAAAGGAAAAAGAGACTACTTGCATTACAGAGTGCGACCTGTTAAGGAAACGTATTTTTCTAGCTCTCGATGACTTTTTAATTTCATTTTTATACCTGAAAGGTACACCTAAAAAAAAGAAAAGCCCATCATCATCATTTTCAATGTCCGTCTGAAGTGAATGCCCTATATCTCCACCGCAAAAGACAACCAACTACAAGCAGATCCTACAGAGATGCTGATTAGGCTGGCGCCTATGTGCGATGCGGAACGACCTTATAATCATGCAATCTCCGTGTGTGTGTGTTCAGTCAATTAAAGTCGCACGCCATTGCCAAGCTCACACGCGATACCCCTCAGAAAATGATGTGCACATGCGACATCTGACAGGTGGAGTGACAGTGATTTTTCCACACCCCTTCATTTGTATCCAACTACCCACCATCAGCAGTGACTTATATCAAATATCCGCCAAAATTTCTACCACGAGTACATAACTGTCAAAAGTTCATTTGCATTCGCTCGTTGCCGCTTCTCGAGTTCACTGATCTTTCCCATTCGTCCTCATCGTGGTTCTGGTTCTGTTTCATCATCATTACGCTCGTCGTTGGTTTACCATCATAGAATTTGACGGGCTTATCCAGAGGGCCCACGGGGAGGGGACGATGCGATTTTTCCCTCCATCCTAACCTAAAATTCAAGGAAAATACTTCCGAAGAAGCCGCAGAAAACGAACGCTGAAACTCGAAAACAAATCGCCCAAAAGAAAAAAAGCAAAAGACAAGGAATTTCATATTTCACAACTATTTTTGTTTTTTATTGTTAATTCAGTTGGCTTATGATCTAACACACTCTTAATGTTAATGTTAAGTATCTCGTCGCATCTTCCTCTTTCAGTTTTACGTTATTTATCTAGTTTCTTACATCTCTATGCAAACACACAAGCAGCCTTGTGATATAACAGAAATACAGATACATTATTGCAACATCATTGAGTTAAACACACTTATCAAAATATTAAATCAAATCAAAGTTTTATTTCTTTGTTGTTGTACACATTGGCGTACGTTTGAATTTCACCACGAGGCACGAGTGCCGGTGCCATCGTTATCAGTTAAAATTCGCTACAAAATGTGTTAGTTTCGGGGGGCACCCTTCCTCCGCGCGTCACTTCTTCGAAGTTGATAGCTCCAACGTCGTCGGCAGATATCCGTTCGTTTACTAGAGCATCTTCGTCTTCCTTGAACTTGTTCGTGTGCCAGCGGAATAGAAATGTTGGCAACACTAAAGTTTTTCTGTTGTTTTAGTTTTTAGTGGTTTTCTTTTTTGTCCAGAAAAAAAATACAAGATTTGCAATAACTATCGTCCTTCTCACACGGCGGGCAACTTGACAACTGGATGCGTTGGCGAGTCCCAGTAGGCTTCGCAGTAGTCCACAAGGATGTTCTCGGACTTGTTGAGGTTCTCATTGTCCTCCTCGGTCCAGGTCTTTTGAATCAGACAGCACGACTCGACGATGTTTTTGCCCAAAATCCGACTCAACTTTGTGGCGCAATCGACCTTGATCACATAGATGTCGTTCTCGTAGCAAAAGGCTTCAAGGAGCACCTCATGCATGTGGGTTGCACTATCGCCGGCTTGTGGTTCGGCCAGCAAGCAGATTAGCGACTCTTCGGGCACTTTGGACAGCATCTTGATGGCGGCACTTAATCCAACAATGACACGCGACTCGGCGTCCGCCTTGAGCAGGGCAGTTTTCACTGTCCGTCCGATGTTTGGGTATTCCATGTCAGCTGGAGCGATGTCAGCGCTATTCTGAACGTTTGTCTCTTCTAAAACCATATTTGCAGTGAGGTTGGTTTTGATGGTCGGGAGTTGTGGTGGCTTGTAGATTGTTGTTGCCGGTTTCACCGTGTCACTTGTTGAGAGTTTTAATGATTGAAATTGGGCACAGATAGCCAGTTTACACGATTCACTTGGCCGAATGTCTTGAAATGTTTTCCGTTTTTATTGTTTGTTTTTGTTTTGGTTTCACTTTGTTATCACTGATAATCCGGTATGGGCAAGGGTTTGGGAAATGTTCTTGAGGGGGTTTTCTTTTTTGAATAAAAATTCTTTTTTAGATATTCAACGCGAGCAAAATCCGCTGTGCGCTCGAACGTATGTCAGCTTGCTTCAATTTTGAATTTCAATTTCACAATGAATGAAATTCGTCCGTTGTACTGGCTTTTATAGCGGCGGCTCTCTTTATCGCGTGCCAGAGAAGCTTTCGCGTGCGAGCGCCCAGTGCGCCGAAGTAGAAATTCCCGCAAAACTGGTATCGCCATGGATTTACCAAGAAAAAACCCCGTCCGACGGTTGATAGGAGGCATACAGAAACAAAATCGCTTTTTGAGTTTCCTTTCCTCGGAGAAGTGCGAGTTCCGCGAAGTGATAAACTCTGTTCTTGTTGTTGTTGAGTCGTCGTAATTGAGGCCAATGGTTTGTTGGGGCATGGCGCCCTTGGGGGGGATGCCCAACGACAGTGAGTAAATGTCTCTTTTACCTGAGTGGATTGAAGAGAATGGGAAGGTGGGTGTGCTCTTTTTTTTTGATTTGTGAGACAATTTTCGTTTGCTAAGCTTTCTATTGAATTTGGCTGACTGTGGGGAAATGAGGTGTTTTTTTTTTTGCCGATGGGATTCGGATCGAGGCAGCAAGTGGATGCAAAATTCAAAAAAAAATGTATTGAGCAGCAGGTCAGGGCAGCACGCAGAAAAATGAATTCTAAGAGATTGTGGCTGGGGGATTTTGTTAGCTGGATGAAGCATTTGGGGGGATTGTCTCAGATTTGTGAGGTTCTTTTGCCAAGCCCTGGATGAGTCTACATGTGCAATTCGTTTTGGATGTTTTGTGTATTTTACATTTGCCAGGGTGTGTATTTTTATTTAGAGCTGCCATTTTATTACAGTCACTGCACATTTATGGACGAAATTTTGAATTGCGCAGAAATATAAAATGCAACAGAAAGGATATTGTACACCGGGCGTAATTTTTCCATTTACACAATTTAAACAGGAATTGTGTCTTTAAAAATGATAAGAAATCTTAAAATAAAAGCGGATAATATGTATGATATGCTATAACCTGTCAGTTCGTTTAAATTGCCATTCAAACCCCTCCTCCAAACGTTCGCATTTTGTTCTTCTTCCACATGGAAGCGAAGCACGTCAGCAATTTTACACGAAATATATTTCGGCTGAGATTGTTAAATAAACACGGGTTCGAAAAGGGACCAATAGATGTATACCCAGTGGAGTTGAACAACTTTTTATTTTCGGTGGCGTATGCGCAACTTTTTTAAAGGAACGCTTGGGAGTGCAAATATGTTAAAATTTTAACTAGCTATTGCAAGTTTATTTAATTTGAAGGGTACGCAAAACGCAAAATCACTATTTATTTACTAATACAAAAGAGTGTGATCTTAAGAAAGACACCTTCAACTTAAATTTTGAGGGAAGTGATATGAAACTTTTATATTTTCACCAAGTGAACTTGTGAATTTAAATCGGCCGTTTATAATTTTATATTTTGTATTGTTATGCTATTCGTTGTTTAATAATTGCACTTCTCATTGTTTCCTTCAAATCCATTATTCGGCTTATTACTTTTTTTAGAAGATGTACAGGTAAACAAGCCCGTATGGCAATCAATTGTGACGGTGCCCATTTGGCCGATATCATCTTCTCGACTTGACCAATAAATATTCTAAAGGCTCAAATAAACATAACCAAAAAACAGAATTGAAATTTTTCGTTTAGAAAAAAATGAGAGCCAAACAACATCGGATGACTTCTTTTGGCCAACCCTGTGGTATATCTTAAGCCTTCAAATATTTACTTAAAAAAATAAATAAATTAAACTTCCAGTAAGAATGGTGCTTGAATTTAAGACTTTTTCTTTAACAATAGCTTTAGTTGTAATTCAGGGGTCAGATTCTGTAAGGATAAACATTGAAGTTTTCGAGCGCACAAATGATTCGCTCTAGATTGCAGAAGTAAATGCGTACACTATGTGAATGAAAGTAAAGATTGCTTTCTGATACAGCTTCATGAATCAGAAAGAAGTCTGGATAATAATTTATTTTATTATTACTCGTATTTCGGCAATTAATATTAGGTAAAGATATATTTTTGCAAAAGCAAAATTTATTTAAGGAAAATTAGCGAATTACAAAATGACAGGTCGAGCTTTAGTTACAGACTGTCATTATTAAAGAGTGTAGAGAGTATATGTCAATATTGAAACTAGTGCTGCGCTCTGTCATCCATGTGTCGCACTCTTTTGGCCGATCTGCGATGTAGCAAAATAATTGTTTGAGTTTTGGCGTTCGTTGAAAGTTGGTTTCCACAATAATTTTATGAGACATTCACTCTCCACAAAACGACTGCAAACAAATTTCTTATGTACAGATTGACGACTCGCAAAAACCATATCCATCGTTAATATCTCCCATATTTTGTGTCCACTCAAAAATCAAAAGGTCCCTAAAAAAGAAATGCTTTAAGTCTTAAAAAGGCATTTAGTTCTGCGCATTTTATTTAGATATTGGTAGTGGATGACCAACATAAAAGACCTTTGTTTGTTCGAAGACTATTCCTAGAATATACTTATCTGTCAAATTTCTTATCAGACTGTGCATATGGATTATTAAGATGGATGTATGTCTAAATAAACACATCAATTTATACATACGCAACAGTGCATAGCAACAATGCGAATCCGATGTTTTGATGTCATTGTTTTTGAGCGCGACCTTGCTCAATCGTGTTACCTATCGCTAAAATCCAAAATGGATGACTAAACAAAATCTCTGACGTTTCTGCTCTAGTAGATAAGTGATGCCAACGAGTTGGTGTCTTATCATGTTCAGTTGGTTATAACTATTTGATTTTAAATAATGCGGATGAGATAATGAATCACCAGTTCTATACCGTCAGAAGCAAAAAAACCTTGGTATCATTTATTTATTTGGCACACTTATTTTTTGATAGTTTTCCCTACGACCAGAAAATGTGAGTTGAAAAACAAAAACTTGGCTCCAACATGTCTACATGGATACCGTCGTGATGGTTACTCCCACTCCATAGTCAACAACATTTCCCAAAGCCATGCCCGTCACAATCGTTTCCTTTTGCGCAAAAATTATTCACCCTACAAAGTATTATTGACGTAGGTAAACACTGCAGAGTTAAAAAGAGTGGTAGCTACCTTATTGCCATATAATTCCCTTAATTACCCCAAACATGCAAACCTCGTATTCGCGTTCATCGTGAAATCCCCAATCCAATGTGAAGCACATTTCTGGTTCAGCCAAATACAAATCATCCGATACTAAAAATAATCAACAACCAAACATTAAGTTTAAAAGAAAAGAACATTTCTCTCGAACACCATTTTGCTGCAGAAAGTCTGTCAAAGTCTTTTAAATTTATCGCGCTTTAAGAATTATTTTTGAGTGAAAAAAAATCGTTCATTGACAAAATTTTGAGAAAAAGTGGACGCAGATTTTACACAGAAGCAATTGGAGTTCTCTAAAAAGTGATCACTTATTCGGCAAGTGGTAGCGGTTCGTCATGCTGTTGACACTTCATCTGAAGTAGAAGGTAATTTGATTTTAATGACTAATTTGCTGGCTAAAAATACAAACACGCACTGTCGAGTGTCCGTTCACAAAAGAACGCCGAACATGAATTCGCAGTTTCTTTGTTATACCGTATTTTAGAAAAAAACGTATCACAATGATTTCGGTTTCAAGTGACTACATGGGTAAGTGTTGTGACTTTCAACACGTCTCGTAGTCATGTTTGACGAAATGGATCGAAAATGTGAACAATCCAATTGCTAGCTGCTCTAATCGGACCCTTGGAACGGCAACGGTGGGTGAGAACACCTGGTCGAGTGTTGGGTCAGGTAGTTGACCGTTTCTTGGCGCAAAGTGCATGTTGTTGCCAATTTGATTCTTATAAATAGGTAACGATGCAGCGTGCAATGGCTTTGTTTTCATTTGCGCGGCGGCTTGATAAACGATAGAAATGCCAACAAACTGTTGGTGAATGCACTACGCGGGTCGTGTAGGTCAGTGTCGGATTACTGAGCGCGGGAATTTTCAAAACGAACATTGTAGCGCTTGAGGGTGTTCTTGGGAATATGCAACCGGAGAGGAAAGTGATTAGGGGTTACATTTGCAGTCGCGATTCAACGCGCGAGCGGTTGATTATGTTCCTCGAATGAGGGTCAATCAACGATATTGTGCTGACACATGAACATTGTTGCTGTGGGCATATTACTCCCCCTAATATGCCCAGAGTGTGATTCGATTGCAAGTCAATATTCTTTGTGTTTCGACGGAAATAGTAGTAACGCGGTGTCGTGTTCCTGAGTCGATTGATGGTTTTTTTTTCTCAATATTGGAAAGACCTGAGATTATAATACAAATATACTCAACACAAGCTGTCAAAAGAAGTTTGGTTAGGTTAGGTTAGTGGGTTGGCGAGACAGGGGGAACCTGCTCCCGACAGACTTAGATTAAAGTAGATCCGTTGTGATGCCCTTGGGGTCAGGGGACATACTTATTAATTAAACGAAATACCACTGCTCCTTGGCAAGACACACCCGAAAGTATAAGAGCTTGATATGTAGACCAATTCTTATATCTGTACCAAACATAAAGGAAACAGTTTTATCTGTCATTTTGCATGAGCTCACTACCAAAAACCTAATTAATTATCAGTCCCTTTCGAAATGAATCACAGACAACTGCTAGGGCGACGTTTACTACTACGACAACCCCCATTACCATGACTCACGGCTACCTAAACAATCAGTCTCCCCCGTCCCGTCACAAGGCCAATACAAAATCGTGACCAACAATACCGACACACGACCAAGACCATTATAACATATAGCTCAAGGAAACTTTTTTTTTCCTCATTCGTGGGAATTCTGCTCAACGGATTTTCTTCCAAACAGACTATTACGAAATTAAGTATAAAAATATAAATAAAATTAAACGAAAAGATAACACACGCGAAAGTAAAGGAAACGACGGTGAAACATAGATTGATTGTTTTTTCTTTTGAACGACATTAGCCACTTGCACTTAAAAAATATATTGGCGACAACAATAGCCACTTGCTTCCGAGAAAATTCACGAGACCTGCGATTTTTTGTTTTTCATTTTAATTGACACAATTTGTAGCTCACTGGGGGGTTGATATGACCAGCAGCCATCAGCCAATTGGCTGTGATCCAAAAGTGTCATCCAGCTTTGTTCTTTGAATTTCTGACGTAAGGCGGTGAAAACATCTTTCGAAACCAATACATGTTTGTGATTTATAGCGTTTCACTTGACAGAATTACAGAATTTAAATCCATTGAACTGATGAAACAGGATAAAACCCCAAAAGGGAGGATGGGAGTGACGAAAACTAAACGAAAGAGTTGAAAGTTCTTCTTGAAACCAGAAAGCATTTGGCTTTGAATTGTACTTGTGCTTCCCTTCCGTACAAATGGCGTTTCGAGTCTGGTTACAAAAAGGGGTATCTGCTTCTTTTGAATGTTAGAAAAAGAGTGAAGAAATAAATGAGAGTCAGTGCATTCCAACACAATGACGGTAGTCAAATTCATGTCCTTTTCGATTTGGCTTTTCAGATTTTGATCTGAGATTTCAGATTTCTGCTGCCAAATCGAACATAAAATCCCTTACGCAGTTGGTTGATCAAAGCATTTCCCCTCCAAGCTGCAAATATTAGACCAAGAAATGTCCTTAGTTGGTTATGGCTGACAGATGATTTCCCAATCGTTCAAATGATATTTTGTAGCTGACTATTTTTTTTTGATTTCCTTAGGTCTGTTCCTTTACTTTGAAGTCTTACGAATTTTTACTCAACAAATTTCTGGGTGCAAGAATTGAAAAAGCTGTCAGTCACCTTCCATTTAACAGCTGACTTGAACTTGGGTCCTATTTGGCATATAAGTGCATTTGTTTTGGTTTGCTGCGTATTAAAATGGTAGCAACGTACGGCAAAGTAGAGTTGAATGTTCTCCTCAAGATTTCTTTCGAAAGTGGGGATGAAATTCTTCCTAGCTGTAAGAATTGACAATGTCCTCTCCTCCTTATCGAATGCTTGTAGTTCAATTAGTACTTATACTCTTCCACATATTAACATTATTAATAAATAAAAATAAGCCAACTCTTTGGGCCTTACTAATAATCATTTTTAACCTCCACACTAAATATTTTGTAGGTCACAATATGCAAAATATATTTATGATAAATTTCGCCACTGTGAGTTCGAAAAATTTAGCCTGGACAGGGGACACTAAAAATGGTTATTAGTATCGCGGTTTGAGTTTAACAGACAATTTAACGAACGTTCGTTACAATTTTTTTCACTTTTTGTATTGCGTATCTGCCAATTTTCATAGATTTCTCCAAAAGCCTTCCCTAACTTTTTTGTAAGTGCCTCTCTCTGCGAGAGAATTAATCCCCACCACTGCCATTTTGACAGTCTTTTCCATTCTTATTCTTACTAGAAAAGTAAAGGAACAAACTTATTTATATTTTGTGCTTGTATAGCATTAAACGTGAACTTTGTAATTTATGCAAAATAGCCGCAATTAAACTTTTGGATATTGAGCTCTTAAGCCTAGTATGGTGTTCGAGCAAAGCTAAAATTAAGCGCCTCTCCAATGTTCGCTTAATTTTGACTGTAAGTTCCGTAAAAAAAGGAGCTGTGTTGGTTGCTACTGTTAATTTGCTTTCGTTTAAAATTTTGTTGCGAATACCGATATTTTCTCTGATCTGTCAAAATTTAGCTGTGAAAAAATATATTTTGCATTAATACGGTTACTTATTCTGTAGAGATTTTATGTACAGTGGCTAACAAATTTAGCTTGAACTGCGTACTGCTTGGCTTAACCGCTTTGCTTAATTTTATCTTTGGAGACATTTTTGTATGGGGGCTTAATTTTAGCTCAAGCAGCATACTAGGCTTTATTTATAAATTTGTAGCTTGTTCCATTTTCATTTTTAGTGGTTCAACGCGTTTCATTTCTTTTTTGATAATTTTTTAGTACAGTGAGTGAATTTTCTCGCAATAAAAGAAATTTCACATATTGCCAATATTGAACTATAAAGTTGTGTCTTACTTTCCACGGCTTGGGAATACTCTTCACGCTTAAGTGCGTAATCTGTTGTCAGTAAATTCGCATCAAAACTGAGATTTCACAAAGAAAACATTTACTCTCTGAAAAAAGTATATCTCTGATTTGATAATAAGACGCACGATCCCAAGCCGATAAAACTAAATGCTGTAGCTTCAGATAAATAACGAAACTACGCCAATCACACAATCACACAAAAGAGGAAATCATATCGCGTACTCTCATTACTGTTACCCGTAAACAGGTTCGAACTAAAAGCGAAAACCAGCATACGTCAATAAACAAATCCCAAGACATCATAAAATGTAAATTCTCTCACGACGAAGATGATTCACAATCTGGAGATTCATCAGTGACAGCGTCAGCTCATCTACCTAATAACAAATTTCAAACTTGAAATAACGCCACATTTATAACCCCAACATGCAAACAGATTTGTCTGTCTAGATTGACATTTCAGACTTTACCCAGAGTCTGTCGGGTAGTATTTAGCAGCATTCATCTGTCTATAGGTCTGACAGATCTGACAGATCGGATTAAAAATGCTGTAACATATCAATAGGTAAGAAAGGAAACGTCATTTTCGCGATGTGGAACTTCTTTGCATAGATGTCGTTTCATGGAATATGTGTACAGCGGTACAACCACTGTTAGTTTTGACTTTGAATTGAGGTAGTTCACAGTGAAGCATATTTTGCAAACAAATGTCGCAATTGTGAGCATCCATACCTAAGTGGAACTGGAAAAGTATAAATCGATTTCACATATTCCGCTGACGCAATTAATCAATGACAGCTTGGATTTGAAACATTTTGCACATTAACGGTTTCAACCATAAAAACGACTTACCAAAGCCTGTCTTTACCCAGTCGAAAAGAAACGAGCTATTTTTAGCCTTGTTTCGATATAAATACATAAATAGCACCGCAATTCATCAATCGCATACACAATGTAATACGAGGCCTCTCGCTTTAAAGATATCCGATGACTAACTTGGGATAGCACCGAACCCCTCTATAGTTCACAATGAAAGTAAAAAATAAACAACATCTTTCTGGGGCATTCACCATCCGCTTAAACTATGGTTGGCTTGAAAAACCCCAACAGCCGGTCGCCGAATTCCACTAACCAGCGAGACATAGACGACGAGCTAGTGGAAAACCAGTTGTACGACACTGGATGGCGGGAAACCCCAGAGAACCCAAGCTCTTGTTTCCCATGTGGACCGTGCACTTGTTTCACTCGTGACGTCAAGCACGCGACAAGCGCCGGATTCTAAAAAATGTAATCCGTATCTGTACACTCGTCGGTGGGATGTTGATAATTGGCAGTTAAACAATTCTCGGAAAGTTTGCTTAAGAAGAGAGGCTGTTCCTCTGAACTGCGTCGCCGATGTGGTTCATTATCGCGCAGACCATTAGCAATGTTTGCCGTTTAAAGTAAAACCCCAAGGTTGTTAATTTATTATTATGTGTGATTGTGATTACCTTGGAAAAGGTTTCCGAAACGGAATACGACTCAAATTTTGGGGGCAACTCAAACAGGGCCATAAATATAAAATCAATATTCTTGCAAACTCTCATGTGGATCACGATTTCACAGCTTTATTCGGATCACCGGCAAAAGTGCTGCCCGATCGTTAGTGCGTTTTACAGTATGCGCGGCTTAAACGATTGCGGACTCAATTGTTTGCTGGAGGTCTCACTCGCAAGGCGAGTGATAGTCTTTGGAATTCGAGTGATGAATGGCGACCGAGTCAACATTTGATTAAATCGTTAGTTAGACGCTTTTCGGGTGTACTTAGGCGACAGGTTAAGTCGTAGTTACGATAAAATCGAACCAATTAGCGGGTCATTTTTTAAAATTCCAGCGATACGCAATAGAAAAGTTGTAAATTGGTGTGTTGCAATTTTAGAAACGGAAATTTTTTAAATGGTTTTGTATGGTTGTGTTCTTTTGTTCAAAATACTATACAAAAATTAGGAATGAAGTTCTCCATTAGAGAAACCAATCAGCATTATGTAGTGCAGTCGGTTGAAAGTCACATAATTGACGCCCGGTAACGATCGCATGTGGGCACTTGACGTCGAGTGGAGTTCTAAAATTATTAAGTAATTAAAAGTGTATTACGGAATGCTGAGTGCAAGTTAAATGTTGGTTTATACACAATAGGGTTGTTTGTTACGAGCACTTAGTCGGTTGGTTGTGCAATTTTTTGATGCAAATTTTTAAGCCATAGTGGGAAAAAGGGAATTTGGCATCACCAAGCAAAACTTTGGCTGGAATGCCAAGCAGAATTTTAAAAAGAATAGCGCAAGGGGTTGGTTTACTTTAAATTCTTATTTCTAACGGGTGATTTTTTAAGAGTTAAGTTTTTGCCACACAGCTCCTGAAACAATGGAAATGTTGAAAGATGAATTTGGTGAGCAGCTTATCTCTCGAAATGGCCGCCAAAATCATGCGATTTATCGCCTCTTGATTATTTCTTGTGGGGTTATGTAAAGTTATTAGTCTATGTGGACAAGCCGAAGACGATTGAAGCCTTACAGGATACCATAAACGCGTGTTCGTGGAATACAGGCCGAAATGCTCGAAAAAGTGACTTAAAATTGGACCTTCCGAATGGACCATTTGAAACAGAGCCTCAGACAACATTTACATGAAGTTGTCCTTAAAACGTAAATGGAAAAGGCCTATTTATCGATTACAAAATTTTGAATATTTGATGCAAATTTGAGTGTTTTTTTTTCGATTTAAAAAAAAACTACGCTTAAAAAATCACCAAATGGGGACGTTCAGGGATTTAGCAAGTTTAATTTGTTATTGGCCTCGATTGGTCAAAGAAATATTTTTTTTTCAATTGTCGTTTGTGAAGGAGTAGCCGATAAATCAAGTCAACAATTTCGTGACTGACTACGTATTAGGTTCGTTCGGGTACTTTTGGCAAACGTAAAATAATTAAAAATTTGCTTAGAAACTGTGTGAATGCAGAGAAAATTTAAACAAATTAAAGAGAGAAATCGATTTCCCCTCTATTCGTTTTTTTCGTAATATTCTGCTTGCCGAATTTTGACTTGCTCAAAAATGAAAAATGAAAACCGACAAGTAAGTGACAGCTGAAAAGTTTGACAAGTAGAAGTCTTTTTATTTTCGTCTTCAACGATGTCAGAGGAAGAAGTTGTAATTGAATATTCTCCTAGAACATATCAACGCATTCAAAATGTTCAGTTAATTAGGTAGAGTAGAGTTGCCAATTGCCGGTGCCTTTACGCATTTTCCTACAAAACTTGTCATTGACGTTTGAATTGTGAAGTTTTTGATATGGTTTACTCTTTAAATTGTTGATTTGATATTTCTTAAGAGATACAAAAAAATAAAACATTAATATTTCTTTGTAAAACAATGTTTTTCTTCGTTTTCATGAAAAAACACATATTTTCCTATATTCGGCCACCTTGGCCACCAAAAAGAGAGAGATCCTAACAGATCCTTTTAAGATTCGAGCCAGAGAAGTACGACAACAGTTTCACGCATGTGGCCGAATATTGGAGACGCCCGGAATAAGGCAACTCTACCCTATTTAGCTTATAAAAAATTCAATTCCAACTTATTTTGTAGATGCTGCATTTTACGATAAGGTCAAAATGACATTTCTTAAACTTTTTGTAAGAAAACCGATCAGGTACTTCTCTTGAAATTGAGAGATTTAAGATATTTGAGGTTTTTAATTTTTCTATGCTGAAAGTACACGAAGGAACTTTTAATTAAGTTTTCGTAGGTATAGGTATGTGGTTGACACAGGAAAAGTGAAGTTACCGGACAACCAAGTTTTTGCTTTCAGGGTATACCTATCTAAGTCAGACCAATCTAGTCCAATTAAGACTACTATATTTATGAATATGCGCCATGCTTAGACCGTTCAAAAAGCATCGGTCAAAATTCAGCGCACCAATTAATGGTTTGGTACATTTTCTAAATTTTGACAGTTAGTATCAGCGGCGTGGCTTCGCAAGGAACGGAGGGATTATTCTTGGTTATGTTTTCTTTTTTTTCTTTTTTGATGGTTTGAGAATGTCCCTGTCATTGCACCGAATTTTTAAAGCTCAATAGGAACTGAAAAAATGGTATTTTTATGCTTTGTTTGTTTTTCACGTCTGTATATAGTTTTTGTGTGATCAAGTGATTATTTTATTTCGCTCTGGTCACACTGCTAACAGAAAAAAGTGTTAAAAAACATTTGCACTTAACTCACCTATTCTTCGAACATTTAAATGTAGTTTATCATCCCGATGCACTCACCGCGTCTAGATCCAATAAAAACACCGTTTTACCTATTTGCAACACTCGTTTTTTATCTTTAAAAAAAGAAAAATAACCCTACACCTCTCGTCAAATTAAATTTGTTGACTAAAAATCCATCAGCTGTTTTCATTAACTGTCATCCGTCACCACAAAAAATAAACATTTATACCGCCTAAAACTCGGTAACAAAAAAATTAATTAAAATGTCTCCTGTCAAATAATTTATTTCCAGTTCAAAAACACCGCCAACCCAACACCAACTGTCGCCATCTAGCAACTCAATTCGGCAACCGTCATTCCAATTGGAGAGTTCCTTATCAACACAGAGCATTGCTTCGCATTCGCACACGAACCGAATAGTTGGAAACTATTTCCACTTTACTGCATCATCCGGTGGTCTGGTCGCGGTGCTGAGCTTAGTAGTTTCATTCAACCGCGATACCGCCACTTTCAATCCACTTGCACAGACACAGACAGTGCAATTCTGAGCAATGCACGCGACGGTTGGCATTGTCAGCGGTTCTCGGTGCGGTTAGAATTAGAAAAAGACAAATTCAAAAGCACCCCTAAACAAACAAGTCTCCGCTTGTAACAAGTTCGATGAGTGCCGACTTCCACTGCCTATGGCTATGGGACGTATACAGAACAACCTGGTGAGTATGTGTTGTCGTTGTGTAACTATTCGCGGAGAATTCGCCAACCGAATGTCGTCCTCCAAGAGTAGCGCCGCCGTTCCGAAGGTAGTCGCGTTCGGGAACGTTTTACTCGATGCAACGGTGCAATTAAGTGATTTGGAGATACTCGACCGATACCAATTGTCGTTAGATTCCAAGGGTGAAATCGATATTACAACATTGACGAAAATATCGGAAGAAGTTTGCCATAGGTGAGTCCAATGACCGAAAGAAAAAAAAGAGAACCACGCAACAACAACCACTCTGTGCTGTCAGTTGTCAGAAGTCAGATTAGAACTTTTGGTTTGGTGTTGTGCTGGGTGCTCTATTTTTTGTTTGATAAATTAGTTGATTCTGTATGTGTTATGCATAAATGTGGGTGTTGTTGTTTTTTTTTTCAGCTTGATGGCACCTGTGAACTGTGGTGGTTCCGCTCTTAACACAGTGCGCATACTAAAGCAACTAGGGACGGACTGTCTATTCTTCGGGGCCGTTGGCAAAGACCCACTGGCGGAGTTACTGAAGGGTATCCTCAAAAAGACGGGCATACGCACAAGGTGGGTGTTTAGTTGTTGTAACTGAGTATGTTGATGATGATGGGAGTGAATGGGGTTTTCGTAATTTTTAAATTTGTTTCGTCACAAAGTAAAGTAAAGTTTGCCAATGGCCGTTGGTCCAACCTGTTTGTGATTGATATATCTAGTAGAAGCAGTTTGTTGGACAAAAATAAAACAGAACAAGCGGCTTTGTGGTGGGAAGTACCTCTGCAGACAACAAAAACAGAGGTAAAACGACGACTTCATTAGTACAGTTGGGTTTATCCTTTGTCTTGGGTTTGAGGCGGCCAATATAACCGCTGACTCACTTTGATGATAAATACCTTCTTCATTCTTTTTCGGTTTCGAAAGTCAAAGCGACAGATTGTTTTTCTTTTCGTGACAAATTAGTAATACGTTATCGAGGGAGAAAAGCTTTTCGTTATATACAAAATATAATAATTGTTTGAGACTAATTGCTGATTAATGAGAACGTACTAAATTCAATACGCTCACATTTGATATTTTATTCAGACGCATTAAATTAAATGGTTGTCTGTTTCTCACTCCTTCAAAAGCAACTTTAAAACCAAATAAGCATTTAATAAGTTTGGCAGCACTTATTTTCTACAAAAGACAATTGTAGGAGAATTCTGAAAAGATTCAACAATATCTAACCGTGGAAATTTACTACGTCAACATGTCATCCATTACCTAAAAAAATTCACAGTTTGTGCCTGTTTTTATAGGAGGTTAACCAAAATCCATAGTTTTGGCTAAAATTTGGCATTTATTCAAAAATAAAATCACGCATTTTAGCCGAGAAGTGCTACCAAAAGTTGAAATTTGACAGCTGTATAGTTTCGAACTAAAATGGAGATAAATAAAGTGTGTGCAACTAACTCAGTATGCAAATCTTTTCTCAAATTAACTGGAAACATGGAAACTATATTTTTTGTCTTGCTGGTAGCGAAAATTATCGAAAGACATAGTTCAATAGTGGGTAACTTTAAACCAAGAAAAGCCCGCCGGTTGTCTGATTTCTGAACTTTTTTGATAGAAAATATAACCTAATTTCTTTGTCTTAGGTAATTTGTGTATAACAAGAGGTTTTATCCACCTTAATCTCTTGATTACATTGCCTGTATTTAATAAAACTATTATTTATAAGCTAACGTGGTTAAGAAGCCTGCTTCTGTCCATTTGAGCAACTTTTTAAATTCATCTTCAACCATTTCAATATTAAGATCTCTCTGTAGATCAGCATAAACTATAAATTTAAAAGGTTACATGCATACAAGAAGATATTCAAACGTGTCAAATAAGTTAATTCTGACGTCTGTACCTATTAGGTTTGTTCGACGTGGCTAGCACTAGTGCCCACTAGTGCGCACTGAGAAGTGTCAGGAAATTTTCACGCCTGTCAAAAACCCGGCACAACCCTGAAAATTCGACTTCTATATCGAACGTAAAATGTTGCCCTGAAGTCTGTCAGCTTTTATATCGAACGCAAAATGTTGCCCTGAAGTCTGACAGATGTTGATATTGACAAATATTTAACTTTTGGTAGCACTTTTTCCCGTTTATTGTTAAAAATTAGTGAACTTAATTCTGAATTTGGCAAATAGTTGATAAAAGTGTTCGCAATGTAGATGACGAGTTTGAAAATGAATGACAGCAAGCGAAATGACAGCAAAACTCAGCATTGTATTTTTGCCCCAACAAATTAACTGGGATCAGTTTAGGGCACAACTAGGATGCCCTAGAAGCCATCTCAAATACAGGTTTTCAGTACCAGGGCGAATTCAATGCTATATCGAATGCCTTAGGGTTAACCCAGTGCGCACTAGGGCCACGTCAAACAAACCTACATTTACTTATTCAATCTTTGTTGGTTTTCAAAAACTTTGTATCGTTTATCTAGCTATTTTGGAGTGGCTTTTGCTCTTCTAGCAACAAATGGGACAACTTAAAACGGGACCCTCTTTTCTCCACAGCAGTCTTGACTGTCAATATTTTCGGAACTAACTAACCTTCGGTTTCCAGCTTGTGCGAAATTAGATGCTTCAAGATTTTTCCAAAAACGTAAAATTAAATTCTTTAGCCAACGCTTGGGTCTTTTTCTGGTGGCTGTGCTTTGCCCTTAAATTGTTATTTCCCAGCGGATACATAGACGTCGCAAATCGACACTTGAATTGATGCCGATTTCAAAAAAGCTAAAATGGATTGAATACATGCCAAGCAAACATTCGAACTGTCAATCAAAGTTTTTATGTAAGCACTTATTTATTTGCTCTTTTGATAGAAAGCGCAATTCGTTTCTTTAATCAAAAAGCCATTTATTACTAACCCCTTTATAAATGGACCACAGCTTGCCTGGGAAGTAGACAAGCAGTCTGTGTGACGCGAGCTCTAATCACCAGTTGTACATAAGTACTAGTTACTAATAGTACGTATTTTGCCCAATGCCACATCATATTGTTAGTTGATCTGATTCCAAATAGTGAATCATTTGCATCAAGTAAAAATTCTCCCACATTGGGTTGTAGAGATTCCGCTGAAGTTTAGTTTCAAAACGATAGCAGTATAAGAGTGAAACATTGTTTTAAACATAAATTTCAAACCGGGCGAAGGTCAGATGGTATTTTCTAAAACGTCAAATGATCGTTGCAAATAAAACTTAAAAAAATGTCCAAGACTGATAAAAACTAACACACTTTGAGCAAGTCAACCACAAAGCCTCAGATATTATGTTTGACTTTGGACTCCCAACATTTAAAAAATAGAAAAAAAATCTCCTGCTTCTGCAAATCAGAAGAACCACAACCTTGTCTGTCACCCAATGTCTGCATGGTGTCTGCCACATAAATTCATCATTCTTACTTTAAAAGCAGAAACCACTAAACTGGTTACACTTTGATTTTTGGTTGCGAACAAGTTTTTGAGGTTACGCAAGCTTGCAAATTTTAGTAGTTGATTCAACTAATATTGTTTATAAATTAGCAAATTCTTCGCATTAAACATTTTAGACATTTTTTCTTTAGCACTGAAGTTTATGAATTATCTGTCTTTCTCCAAGCGTTCCCTAAATTGTTCGTATTGCTCTTGAGAGAGAATTCATTCCCACCACTGCCATTTTGACAGTCTTGTCCATTCTTACTTCAAAAGTAAAGAAACAAATCTATAATTTTAACGAAATGTCGGCTGTCATTATTTGCAGTAGGTATATTAAACTACATGTCGATTTTAAAAGATTCAAATAAAGAGTTCGAAATGAGAGTGATTGACGACATTTGTGCAACTAGTACAATTATAAACTAACTAGAACAATCAACCACCTAGATTAAATTGAACAATAACTTAAAACTTATTTGCAGTTGATGAAAGTTGTCTCACAAAGTTTGAGTGCTTATAGTTAGCCTTGCGAAATATATATCTCAAAGATGATGCAATCTTTGTTAAATTGTTGTTAAAGGTCTGTTCCCTTACCTACTTTTTGGCTAAATGTAGTATTTCTGTCAGATTGCTAAAGACTAACCCCCTTATGATTAACGCTGCTTAAAAGTTATCAACTCGTCATTCAGAAGTAACGTCAAATTTTTGTATATCTGATGTCTTCTAGCTAACTAACTTGTGCACATTTGTTTATTAATACGGGGGTAAAATATTGTTAGCCCAACAGTTTTTTAAAGGCATAGCTTGTCAAAATTCAGATCTGAAAAAGAAACCATCAGCTTGTACCTCGCTTTAACAATATTTCTCTGCTTCACCTTTCAGGTTAGAGGTAATTCCCGACTCCTCGACTGGACAGTGCGTGTGCTTTGTGTATGGCCGAAGGAATGCCCTCTACGCGAACATTGGTGCGTCGGAAAAGTTCAGCCTCGCCTACCTAAAATACATCGAAGAACAGGAGAGTTTCATACGAAAGTGCAATAAACGTCAAATATTTTACCTAGAAGGATTCTTTCTACCCCAGAAGACAGACGTGGCGCGCCACATTGTCCGTAACTACATTTCGGATCGACGAATTTTGGTTTTAAATCTCAGCGCTCCATACATCATCGAGGAAAACTTCGACGTGATGACGTTCCTAGTGCACAGCTCCGAAATAGTGTTTGGCAATCGCGAGGAATTCACAACCCTCAGTAAAAAGTGCGGATTCCGCACAATCGAAGACTTCTCCAAGCAAGAACTGACACAAAAACCAGCGACTGTCTTTGTCATCACAAATGACAAACAAAATGCTCAGTTAATAAGGAATAATGGAACTCGTGAGCGGCCCATGGTCGTTTTCGACTCATTCGCCGTGCCGATGGTCCCAGTTGTGGACTCGACAGGAGCCGGCGATTCGTTTGTAGCCGGCTTCCTACACTCGTATCTCAAGGGATGTCCCTTAACCAAGTGCATACAGCATGCAATAGCTGTAGCCAGCATGGTGGTGCAGCAGGTGGGCTGCAATTTACCCTGAGTAAACATCGGCAGCGGCACTATTGGTAGGCTTAAAAGTACAAATTGTCCGAGAGGAAGTCGGCCCAAAGAATTTAGTTTTGGGCTTGACTCTAAGTAGCGTAGCCATTAGGTTTTAATTTTTGATAATGTGCACTGATTTTTAGTTTATATTTTAAATTTTAAAAATAAATGTGTTTTCAAATTGAACTCTGCGTACATTTACTGATAATAAATACTCGCACAGATTTCATGATTCAGCTGTTGATAGCAGATGGAAATTGAAAACCCATATGGCTTGGATTAGTAATCCTAGAGAAATGCTTGTGCAATTCGGACTCAAGTGGAACGAATTGAGATCCGATTACGTGCGCAAATTGTCTCGCTGATGCAGTTGCAATTAGTATTAATCGATCACAAAAGACGCCGCACTTTTGTGATTAGTCACGGGGTGGGAATGGGAATGGAGAAGGGAAATGAAATGGATCGATAATAGGTACGCTTATAACTGGTCGGATTTATAAATAAATAATTCTTCAACCCTCGAGTGACGGTATCCAAGGATGCATTATTCAATAGTCGTGACGAGCAATGGAGGAAGAGAGTAGGTGTAAAATGCGGCAAGTGAGTGGACATGAAAATCACATTTGTATGCGATGGTCGACGGGAATAGAGCTACCAGCTACCACACATGTTGGTTCTAATTGTTGTCGGCGTTTTTCGTGATTGAAACGCTAAGAGGAGACTTTAGTAGGGCATTTGTTGTCACATAGGTGAAAAGTCGATGACACTCGTTTGTACTTAAGTCGGAATTACGTTCCAGCAGTGATAAAGTGACAGCAAGCGACTCAATTCCCAATTGTGTAGAGTTTGGTTTCTGTTTTTAATGTCGCTGTTGGTTCGTCATCATAGAAAACGTGCAGTCGCTATATCACGACGTGAATATTGCGGTAAATTTTGGACGTGAAGGGTAACCCATTGTTCTTATAAATATTTTAATTCTACCGTAGCTGAAGCAAAATGCATTATTTATAAAAAAAATAGAAACAATTGGTAGGAATATTTGATTAAAGCTCAACATACTCAGCCTTATTGTGAGCTTCGCCCGAACTATATTCCACTCGAAAAAAATTAAATTTCAGAACTGAAATGTTCAGGCGAAACTCAAAATAAGGCTGACTGGGATAACAGGCCTATCATTTTCGAGATCTCTGGGCAACATTGAACGCAGAATATTTAGTTTATATAAAGAGCACCTTGCAAATATGTAAAGACTTCTCCCAGACGACTGTGTCAGGCTGTTGCTCGATAGAAAATCAAATAAAAAGCCGATACGGAAGTGATCAGCAGGAATGAGTAAACAAAAGATTTATTGATCGATCATTATCTGCATTGAATTGTCAGAAATGTTGTTTTGAAATCAATCATTTGAAGGGCAAATATTTGACGTCTTGAAGCAATAGCAAACAACCCGACATAGGTATCGTGGCTAAAAATTGGTCGCTTGTTTGCCGGTTTTCTAAAAGTCTGACTGCATTTCTGTTTCAAAAAGCCGAAAATAAAAAAACGACAATTTAGAATTTACAGGTATTAATTAACCAAAAATTATTTGTGTAACATCATTCAAGGTAACTCTGAGCAAAAAAGAAAAGTTGTTAAGCTCAACTTAAACATTAAAGCCTAGTATGCTGCTCGCGCTTAAATTAAGCCCCCATACAAAAATGTCTCCAAAGATAAAATTAAGCAAAGCGGTTAAGCCAAGCAGTTCAAGCTAAATTTGTTAGCCACTGTACGAAAAATCTCTACAGAATTTAAGTAAGCGTGTTAATTTAAAATACATTTTTCCACAGCTAAATTTTGACAGAACAGAGAAAATATCGGTATTCGCAACAAAGTTTCAAACGCAAATCAATGGACCTTGCACTGACAAAATTAAGCGAAGTGGTGGAGAGAAACATTTGAGAGGCGCTTAATTTTAGCTTACCTGGAACAGCATACTAGGCTTATGGGAGTTATTTTGAAAAGAGTAGATAATTGAGCAGAGGGACACTCCCTAGAAGTAAAATTTTTCTTTGATAAATTAAAACCGTCCAAATATCTAGTTTAGTAGGACTGACAGCGGCCTGACTTGATGCTCATGTCGTTTTTCATTGCGACAGAAAAATCACTTTTTTCAGAGTCAGAGCCATTTTGCGAATTTCTCGTTTCTAGACAACGAATCAGTGAGAAACAAAAAAAAATGCATTTGGAAGTTGAAATAGATAGAACAGAATTTAAGAACAGCCGACTTTTAAATAAAAAAAGAGTGATTTCATTTCATGTTCCATTGGGCATCTAAAATCTGAAATCTGAGAGCAGAGTCTGAAAATCCCAATGATCAGCTGGTCGGTCAAATGAACAGCTGTTTCAGTTTACGTCTTTGGAGGGGTAGTCGGAGAATGTAGTCACGAAATTCGTGACTGAGTACTAATGTCGTTTTCCATTGGGACCACCAAAAATCTTTTTCAGATCGCAGATTTATCGCGGCTCATGGAACATGCAACGAAATTGATCTGCTTTTGTGAATGGATTAGTGCTTTATTTGACAACAAAATCAGCTGTTCAAATTGCATTTGCTTTTGCAAAAATGAACTATAGATATCGACTTGAAAAATGTTTCCCCTGTTGTAGACACAAATGGAATAGTTTCGGTGATTCGTAGTTTCCAGATGATGAGGAATATAATGAAGATAATAATTCCTCCAACATTAGCCCTGTTTTTTTGAGCTTCGATCTCAGCAAAGCAAAGTAAAGTAGGATTTTCAGCACGCATTTACAACAACTACGCTCTACTTGACACTTCGAGACTCGCAGTAGTTGTTGTAATTAGTGTGCTGAAAACTCTACTTTACTTTGCTTTGCTGAGATCGAAGCTCAAAAAAACACGCCTATTATATCAATTGCTTTTTATGTATTTCTTTATTTTGCTTTTCACGACACTTTGCGCATTTGTTTTCAAAGCAAACTTCTTTCAATGACGTGAAACAGCTGTGGGTATTTGTGGCAGTATGTGTAAATCTGAAAAATTATCGAGATCTGCAAAAAGTGCTCCGAATCGAAAAAAAGATTGATTTTTTTTCCCAATGGAACGCGAAAAGTGATTTAGATCAAAAAAAAGATTGATTTTTTGTCCCAATGGAAAACGACATAAGTTGACAGTTCGTATTCATGTGGTTGACGTATAGGAAAAGTGACATTCCCGACCAATTAAGTTTTTGCGTTCAAGTTCATCTATAGTCGTGTTTTTTTGAGCTTCGATCTCAGCAAAGCAAAGTATGATTTTGAGCACACATTTTACAACAACTACTGCGAGTCTCGAAGTGTCAAGTAGAGCGTAGTTGTTGTAATTGCGTGCTGAAAATCCTACTTTGCTTTGCTTTGCTGAGATCGAAACTCAAAAAAACACGATTTATATAGTCCAGACCAATCTAGTCGACTATAGACGACAAGATTTTTGAATGTGCCCATTAACTGTAATAAATAAAACCTAATAAAACAATTTTTAAGTTTATTCTTTTAACGCTAAATTTGTTTGTCACTTTCTAAACCGCGTCTTCAAATCTGTATATTTGTTGCTTGACTTCTATTAAAAATCCTCGTTAAAGTAACATTCAGAATAGAGGTTTAACAAAAGTTACCTCCTGGCAATCCACTTTTAAATTGCGTGTCTCCGATCGTACCTGCCATGATTCGGTCACTTCGAATACTTCCACATTCAGCTTGAATTGCACATTACTTTTGTTGGATTTAGCACTCCCCGAACTAAGGTTTTTATGTTTTTTATCTTTAACCATGATATTTGATTTGTTTGTTTGCCAAATGGAAACAAATTCAACGCTTCCTGTGTTCTAGTGAAAATCGATAGGCAGTAGACGTATTTATTTGATATTTGAAGTAAATAGTTGGGGCAACAGGTCACCCCAGGCGCCAGGCCTAGCTCTTACAAACATTCTTTTGTGTTGGTTTCTTTTGGGACGAAAGAAACGGGCCAACAATTTTATGGCTATTTTTAAAAATACTGATGTTTGTCTGACGTTTGCAGCAGAAAAAACCTCAAGATGTAATTTGTGTTCGTCCTCGGATCGAACCTGAGAACCCTCGCTAAGTAGCAAACTAACCACTGAGCCACTGCGCACATTTTTGAGCAATTTTAGCTCGTCTTGTTTTACACCCTCAGCTGGATGTTCATTGTTGTTATTTCGACACTGGCTACAAGCGGATTTGTATACATTTAACATTAGAGTCAGCTTCCTCTAGCATCAGATCGCTGAAACTGAAAATCACTGAAAGAAATTTAGTTTGCCCCAATGAGGACAGAATCAGCTAATAAAACAAAAGACTGACCCCCTTATTAATAAACGCTGCGTAAAAGTTATCAACTCGTTATTCAGAAGTTACGTCAAATTTTTGTATGCTATCTGATGTCTACTAGCTAACCTATTTGTGCACATTTGTTTATTAATATGGGGGTAACTGTTAATATTGTTGTCTTACGTCCGTATTTTAGAATATCGCTAATGTTTTAATGCGGATTTGACTTCTATACGTTCTTCAGTCTTCAACACACAATCTCGTAAATGCTGACATTTTTTTTAAGCTTTTGCATTAAGCCATCAACTCTTTTGAAAGTCTCAAAAGTTTTAATAAACCAAAAACAAACACGAAATGTAATTTTTAAAATAATTGTATTTATTTCAGTTTCACCTGATTATCCATTGTTCATTCTACTATCGATACCTTTTACTTAACAACAATTTTTTTTTCAAAAAGCCTATTTACAAATTGCTTTTCATCTAAAATATATCACACATTCAAATAAAGTTTGACTCTAAAATCTACGACTGAAGGTGTATTGTAGGACCGTTTTATTTTGTTTCTTAATTTTTGTTAGTAAATATCATAGGTAGGTATAGTATATATTATTTATTTGTGAAATCATTGAAAATTGTTATTTATTTTCTGGAATTTTCTCCACGCACAGTTTAGATATGAAGTTTTGTAAATTATTATTATTGATGATTTCCCTTCGTGGGCTTAAGGTTAAAACTCATTTCTGGCAACAATTTGATTTGTTGTTTATTAAGTAGGCTTTTGCTTTTCTGGTTCATTTAATTAATTGGTGTATCTTACATTCCTAAGTAGATTTCTTTTTTAATCTGTATTTGTTATAATTTTTATTTTATTTTTGTTTAATATCACATTCATTTTTAAACACATATTTTTTGTATTGATTTTAATGGGTTTTCTATGAAAATATAGCTTGTTTGTTAATTTGTTTTAATCCTGAATTTGTTTATTATGTAGTTTAGGATACAGTTTGTTGTATTTTGTTTTTATTAAGTTTTCAAGACAAAAATCGATAATTAATCACTTGCAACAATATATAATATGTATATATAAAGAAGAGAGGGAGAGCGTAGGTGTATATTTGTTTTAAAATGTATTTATTATTCGATGGCAGTGATTACTACAGTAACTAATTAAATTGTAACAATAAACTACATGTTATTACTTCAATATTTTGTTGTTTAAATGTTTATAGATTTTGAATTTTATTTCCATGTATCACTTAATTTTTTAAGAGTTTGCAACATTGGTTGATAATGTTCATAATATTCCCCATCGTTCTTAGGCCTTTCTTTTAACTTAGTGCAGTATTTGGTTCGTTGTGTGGAGATTCAGCTCGCACAATAAATAATGAAATTATGCATTTGTTGATATTTTATCTACCAAAGTAAAAACTCGGGCAACTACTTCTAAATTAATGTCTTTAAAGTTGTATAATGAGTTTAACCAGCGAGCAGTTGAACATGTTGATATGAACGAGGACAATCGGACATTGTTTTATAATAAATAAATAAATAAATAGTTGGCGCAAAGGGTCCTTAGGGGCCCTAGGCCTAGCTTCTCGAAACCATTCGTTTTGTGTTAATTTGTTTTGTTTTCATTTTTGGGACGAATGGAAGGGATCTGCAATTTTACGCCGAGTCCAAACGGCCAATTAAGAAGCTCTTTCATGACAGTTATACTCTCGGATGTTTGTCAGACGTTTGCGAGAGGTGGCGCAGTGAAAAAAATCTTAAGTTGGAATTTGAACCCTCGCTTAGCAGTCCAACACACTAACCACTGCGCCGACGTTGTACTAAAGTAGATACATTTTTAACACAATAGAGTATAGGAAACAAATGGATGATGCAATATTTTGACAGGTACTGTCGAAAAGTATAAAATGTTAATATGGTTAATTTGGATCAGGACATTCAATTTGATTAATTTTTTATGAACCATTCTATTCAAAAATTTGTTTAACTGCTAATACTGACCTTTAAAGAAATCATTTCCTTTCTCGCTCTTTTGAAATCAAGTTTGTCATTTCGTTTTAATCTTCGAAAGAGGTTTATTGCTGTTTATTTCATCGCACTTTGTACCTATCTATACCGACCAATGTTTGTGCGTGGAACCTACTCTCGAGATGAAATTGTCGATACTTACAAAACACGTGGCAGATATACAAAGCAGCATATTTACCAGAAAGCGATCTGAATTTAAGCAGGAAAATGTCGAACTGTCAGTATTTTTGCCTTTTAAATTTTTGCTTTGAAGGATTTTATTAATAATCGCATTGTAGAGTCTGCTTAGGGTTACGCAGCTTTTAAAGTGCCCTTACCCAGGAGACAAAAATAAGGAAACCTAAGATTGCTGTAGTAAATATGTAATAGATAACATTTGCATCAAATGTTCAATGAAATACAACTTTGTTTCTTATATCAGCAGTTTTTACGTTTTCGCATATTAGAACAACTGGGGGTCAGCACGTATCTTGATACAATCGAGTTCAGTCGATACAATCGAGCTCTGGCAGCACCTAATTTGTCTCAATCGAGGATATTCGATGGAGGATAATCGATTGAGACAAATTAGCTGCTGCCAGAGCTCGATTGTATCGACTGAGCTTGATTGTATCAAGTTACGTGCTGACACCCCTGGATTTTGGAGGTTTCTTATATCCGTGGACTGTAATAGCTAAACTGCACTCGGCACATACAAAAGTGTGGACGCGTTTGGCGAATTTGTGCTGCTGCGTTCATTTCTGGGAATAGAGTTGTAAGTTAGAAAGAAAATGTAATGTTAACACATCAATAAGAAAACAATTTTTTCCATTCAAACTGGTCATAACCCAGACTTTGACAACCCAACTGTGCTTCAGACGGAGAGACATACCTCGAAACGGTATACACTTGAGACGCTACACACAATGAACAACAGGAATAACATGAACCGAAAACAGGACATCCAAAATATATCTGCTATGTAGGGCTCTAGTAGATAAAAAAGCCTAATACCAGACTAAACTTCAATTGAAGTGTTACACGTGAAGTGTGTCAGTTTTGTTGATTTCTCTCTTTTTTCACTGTTTTTGTTTTAAACGTTGTGCTATATCTCATATTGTTTTTCTTTGTTCAAGCAGTCTGACTTTGTTAAATTTTGTAAGTTTCACGTCATCTCCTTTATTGTATTTATTAATAATTCATGTTTCCCAATAAAGATACCCTGAAGAAGGCATATAATAATGTACTACTATAGATTAGCCGACGGAAAAACCTTTTCCAAAAAATATACAGAAAACAATTTAAGCCCGAGATGTTTTGATTTGTTTAACGATGCCTAGCTAGACTGTTGTAGTTTTACAAATCTCCATCAGCTCATATCGTTGTGCCAACTGAAAAGGAACTCAAAATATAAACAAAATTAAAATGAAAACTCAAAAATTGAAGATTAAACAGAAATAAAAACTGTAACGTATATTTATTTGTATATATTTTGTTGATCTCTCTTTTAATTTGATTATTTAAAAAAATAATTGCTTGATATATTTAAAAATATTCCTTTTGTGTGTACGTGTGTTTTGTTTAGTTTATTTATTTTTTTCCAAAAACGTAGGCCAAATATGAAAAAATTAAATTGAGTACATAACATGTTTTTATTTTGTTAATTTGTGTCACGTTGTGTGATAAAATATATGTATATATTTATATATGTTTAGATCTATAACTTGTTTATTATTATTTTTAAGAGATAAGTTTCTTTTTGAAAATGTTTTTCATTTTGTTTTCATTTTCATTAAATCACAAGATACATTGATTGTTTTGTTTCGTTTTCATTTTAACACATAAACAAATTTTTGTCCTTATTTTGTTTTAACGCAAAACAAAACTGAAACCTTATTCTAGAGTATTAAAATAAAATTTAAAGAAAAAACAACGAGAACCAACCAGTTTTGTTGCTTTATTATTTTCATTTTAGAAAGACATTCATGTGAGTAAATGGAAAAGCCAAAACTTGTTTAACCAACAAAATAAAGTTTGTTTTTCATTGTTTCTCTTTTGATATTTATTGTTTCGGATGCGACTAAAATAGAAATAAAAATTAATAATCACTAGTAGCGACGCTCATATCGTATCACAGAAATGCTTCACATCATTATGCAACGTTTAACTTAAAAATATAACTGATTTTATTGTTAGTTTTGTTTTATTATTCAGGGTAAATACGATCATAGAGTTTGTTGATGGAAAAAGTAGCAATTGGCATCTGTGGAAGGTTGTAATAGTGAAAACAAAACTTATAAGAATAACACAATCTAAAGGGACGTTCGTATTGCAGACTAAAACTGACTACCGATAAAAACTATTTAAGGTTATATTGCGGGTTATTTTCAATGATGGTTGCACTTGCATTTTTACTAAGATATCAATTGATTTTGCACAGAAACAAACATAAGCACACACTGATGTGAAAGCGATAAGAATTATGCATATATCTTAGGTGATATTTGCATTCACAAGTAATATATCCAAACACGTTCATACTATTCTCACTTAGATTTAAGGGGTTGGTTGACTAAATTTGTAGTTGAAATTTGTCTAAATTTGGGATTGCAATTTTAGCGACGTTTTTTAACGTTTGCTCTTTAAATTATATTTGAAGTCCTAATAGGAATGAACACACATTTCAGTTGTAACTAAGGAATAAACACAAAAATGTTCGACTCCTTGCATAAATATTAACCGTGGTTTTTTTATTCGCATCTAAATTTAAATTTCTGTGTTGATTTGTAAGTACGAGTTATGGTTCTTCATGTCATATATATTTTTCATGTCAACTTAATCTTTGAATTATGCAGACAACGTCAAATTTTCAATGAGTGTTTTTTAACTCTCATTTTTTACGTACATTTTGGTTACAAGACCTCAAATAAATTTGCATCGTACTGCATACTGCATTGACAAGTGGTAAAACTATGGTCACATCTGCAACCGCGGTCAATTGACTCATGAATTTGATCCAATGTCAAGACAATGAGCACGAATTTACATCATAAAAATACAAAGCTCATATACAATTTACTGAAATTAAGCGACGGTTTTCGGATAAACCAAGTATCATCGCATGGGCTCCCTGCTTATTGTAATTTTGTTCTTTCTTAGGTAGAACCTTTCACCCCTATTCCGAGTGGCGTTTACGACGATTTAAGAAAACGCCAATTTGAATTTGGAATTGTGAATTAAGAGAATTTGGAATTTCAGTCGTTGAACGCCATTTGTCACTGAAGGCCATATTCGCTTACGGCGAACGTCATGTGAGAAACTTTACTGCCATTCTGTAAGGCGGTGAACGCCACAAAAAAAAACGACAAACGTCGTGAAAGTAAAACGCCACTCGGAATAAGGGTGAATGTTTCTTTAGGATTATTGCATTTTCAGTTACGATGCTGATGCAGAACATTTTATGCTGATGACAAATTTTCCAAATTTTGAGACAAATTTGGTTTCTCAAGAATCAGTTCGTCATCCAAGGCGGACAACAATGTGTAACTCCGTATGCAACAGGCCTTAGAGCACGAAACAATGTTGATATGATATTTCAAAGTACATAATTAAGTATAAGCTCGTATTACCAAATTTTGAATATATGCATGTAATTGCAAAAAAGCCACAATGATTACTTCAGACTGCAAAATTGTAAAAACCTACCTAACTAATAATTAACTGACTAAACCATTCGAACTCAAGGCGGTAGTAAATCTCTCCCAGATCACGTTCGCATCGCATACGAGAGATATTTTCATCAGAGGCGTTTGAAACAGTCGTAAATATTCCCCACTGTTTACATACTCACTTGTCAAATTAAGTGCTAACTCATTTAATTACCATACATACATCGGAAGTCCATTGATCTGCTTCATCATTTCAAATAAATCTAACTTCTAGAATGGATCGTTGTCTTTAAATCAACCTAATACGCCTTCTCCTCTTTAACTATAAATTTTCCTTAAACCGTTCCCTATAGAACAACAACTAATAAAACAATACAATCAATTCTAATCGTTCAATAACAATAAACTTTCCTACATAGCCATAGCCACTCATTTTAGTTTGAACACAATAACAGTCAACATTCGTCAATACATCCACAACAATTACAGGTTGCCATGAAAAAACACCCTCTACCGTCTTATAGCTGCTGCTAAAACGAGCCAATTCGTTTCTGAATTCCCTCGTTTCATTTGCTAAAAACACGTTATAAAGTTAAACAAAAAAAAAAATATTGATCGATATGAGCGCCTTACATAACTTAATTCACCGTCCAATTCCGCCTCCTCCCCCTTCATCCTCCTACCGAAAATTTCCCAATTTCAATACACAACTTGAGGCGTTAAATACAATTAGTACGTGTGTATTATATTCCTCTTCTCAATTCAAATGTTTCGTACAAGAATTTTCGTAATTCACAAAAATAAAAAATCAAATAATTTATACAAAAATAATAAAATAAAATATATGTATATCAAAACAATCAAAAAACAAGTCCAACAACTCTGGAGGAGGGGGTAAGGCTCCCTTTTTTGATTATCTTTTGTCAAAAAGATGAAAAATAAAATTTAAACAAAATATAAACGAAATTCCAATCACTTCTCATTTGCAGGAATTGAAAATAAAAAATTAAAATATAATGAGTATAAGAAATAAAAGTAAAATAATAAACAAAAAATTTGCACTAACTAAACCTACGCAAGTGATTAAATCGCACTTTGAAATTGTTATAAATAATAAATAAATAATGCTGCGATTGCATTTTGATTAAATTTAGCAACTACTAAATTTTATTTGGATTCTCCTGACGGGCGCTGTATTTCGGATGATTGGGCATCACTGTGTCGGTGGTCAGATCGTTGGGTGCCTCGAGCACCCCTTTGGCATGGGCCGCTGCCGTATCGCAATCGGTGCGACGTGAGATCAATAGACGAATATCAGTATGGAGGGTCAGCCGTCCAGAGCGTGTTGTTTGAAATCTGCAAGAGGATATAGAAAATTTGTGGGTGTTGGTGTGAAAATATTCAAAAGAGAACATCTCCACTGTAAGTAATATCGCTCGTACCTTAAGTGGATCGAGTAACGCAGTCGCTTCATATGCTCGGTGGAAATCATATGTCCCAAACTGCTACCTCCATGCATTCGAGACATCATAGACATTGCAGCACCCTTGTATGCAGCTGCTTCTGCAAGTTGGTCGCCCTGTGATTGTGACTCTTCGGCGAGTATACGTTGACGGATGAAGGTCTGATGCAGCGGCGGCATATCTCTAAAATCATAAGGTATCACAAACATTCGCACAACTGTGCCCATCGGGTTTAGTAGAGTCGCCTGCACGGTTCCAGTGTTCGGTATTAGGTATCCCTTTCTTGGCAAACGAATTTCGCACTAAAATAAAAGAAAACATACACACACCCAATTAATTCGAAACCCTAGAAGAGAGAAGATTAAAATTTCTTACCACATAAGGCGTGCTAAGTGCCTCACCCCGCAACTCATAGAAAAACGCGGAAGCAGGGATCGTTAGCTGTGTGGGACAGAAAGCACCAGATGCGCCCAGCAATACCTTAAACCCGGACACTTCGGCTTTCGGAAGAAAACGCCTCTGCAACAGACTCTCTTCCAAGTTGCCCAGCAAAGGCTTGCGTCCGTATGCCAGGGCGCGAGCTCGAGATTTCATTGGCGACGATGCCGGACTGTAGACGCCGCCCTCGAGTTCCTCATCGGAGAACTGTTCATCGGACCCGAGCGACGATCGATCGGAACGATCCGACAAATGACGTGAGCGTCTCTTGTAAAAGGCAGCTTGTTTGGCGAATCGCGGCGATAGCGAAGGCGAATTTGGCAGTGTTGGCGCCGAATAGGATTTCTGCACGGGGATGTTCGCATCGGGAGACTGTAAGTTCGATGTCGTCCCATTGACTACGTCAAAGGTGAATGTGGTGTCTGGCGATGGACAACTACTGATGGGTATCGGCGATGAGGTGGCTGCACAAAAGATTTGCGTCAGATTGACTTTGGGAAGGCTTCGTCGCTTGTCGCCTCCTCCTCCTCCATCGAGGATGTGCAACAGGCTGGGCTTCATATTGGGCTGAGGTACGACCAGTGATGACGTGCCGTTTGTTGTTATTTGTGAATTTGGCGTTTTGAACTCCGCCCCTCCGCCGTTCGAGACATATGTCGGCGAATTGTTTTCCTTTATGGCAGTGAGGTGGCTTTTGATGTCGTTCCACTCATGGTTCTCATCATCCTCGTCCATGCGAAACGAGGTCGCACCACAGTCGCACGGTGGCCCATCCTTGTTGGCACATTTTCCGTTCGTCACATTGCTGCAACTGTTGTTCGAACTTTGCTGTTGCTTGTCCTCCTCCTTGCGGCGGAAGTGATGTTGGGTCTTCTGACGCTTGCACACCTGACAATCGCTTGTGTTTCGCGTCGCCTGATGCGTCATTACCGGTGAATTATTGTTGTTCTTTAGTGGTTTGCGGTTACGTGCTGTTTTAGGCGTCCGCTGAATTGCTTGCAACAGCAAATCTGCTTTATTCAGCGGCGTTGTTATTTCCGCAAAATTCTCATCACAGTTCATGCACACAATGGACATTTCGCTGCCGCACAAATCACAATTGGGAAATGCGGCTGACTGTGGAAAGTTGGCCGTCTGTGTGCCCGTCGAGATCATTTCAACTACTTGAGTTTGAACACTTTCAGCTATGCCGTTCGTCGGCGGTGTGGGCTGGTACAAAGGTGGGCGGATCGAATTTATCGAACCATACTCGGGCAGGTTCTGTTGCTGACCATTGCTGGCCACATCGGCGAATGTTTCGTCCACCAATCCGTTGTCCTTGTCATCCAACTGCATTGGCTGATATTTCGCCGATGAAGTGGACGAGTCCAGAGATCCATCGAACTGTTGTGAGCTGTGAAACTCACCTCCACTGTCCGAAGTCGTTTTCTTGCCGGTTTTTTTATCGCGCTTCAGCATCCGCTTCTTGTACTTCATGAGTTGTTTCTCGCGATGGGACAGTGTTGCGTCGGAGCTGCAGCCACATTCATCGTCGTCGAACATACACTTGTGCTTGCCCTTGTCCATTGAATCGTCGCCACTGCAGACGCTGTTGGTAGACGCCGCCGATGTTGACGGTAAATGACTAATTGAAGCTCTCCGCACTGTGTTTCCGGCGCCCGCACTAACCGATTGACAGCCAACGGGTGTGACACTAAACAAAGCGCCGATACCTGCAACTGCAATCGCCGCTGGTGGACCAGTAGCAGCGGAACACTCGCCAACTCGTGGGATGCCGCCGTTGATGCGTGGAAGACTTTTTACACAAACAGAGATGCAGGTGTTCTCCGAAACGACTACGTTCGGAAAGTTGTGCACATGGGGCTTGGATTTAAAACTGGCAGTAGAATCGTAAGGTTTAATACGATAGAACACGTTCAGGCGCGGTCGCTTGCCCGAGTGCGACGATCCTGACGTTGGTGGAAAGAGGATGCGTCCAGTATCGTAGACGGCTCGATCGGATTTCTTTATAAGATCACACCAGGCACTTATCTGCGAGAAGTACAGCTGACTACGGATGGCAGTGCACAGCGACGGTAGGGTCATTGTTGGCGCGGGAACTCTAAAAGTGGACAAAATTACAATTAGCGCGAGAAGTACAACGGAAAATAAAATAAGAAAGATTTATCTGATACCGTAGTGTCACAGTAGGTGTAACTGTGAGGTTACAATCAAGGAAGGAGCTGTCTATCAGTAGCGCCATAAAGTTGCAAACGTGAAACGCTACTTTTTAGCAAGCACATTTGTTAACTCACTGCATTCGTTAGTGTTAATGCAAATTTGAGGCTTTGAACTTTTTTGTAATTATAAGAAAGCTTTCTGATTTAACAGTTTTCAACGCACGAATCTACGCAGTTTCCTTTATTAACAGCGAACACATCATAAAGGTAACGCAATGAAGTGCTGAGTCAGCAATGTCTTTGAATAAACTTTACGCATAGTGCCAATATGATCAGTCAAAATGTGAGGTTATGCGGTAGCTTATTTGATGTTAATCAAACATATTCAGCACTTTTTAAGCTGCCATTTTATGAGGTATGAAATATAGGTCAGCTAGAGAGAACAGACTTTGCATACTTTTCCTTCTGGACGATAATCCATTGCTCCAGCAGTATTTTGTGGCCGACAGGTCCGAGGTAAACTTCTATGCAGATCGGCTCGCCGCGGGCCATTATTGCTTCCATCTCCTGACAATGTGTGCGCCAACGTATGCACTGCAAGCAAAAAAAGACAGCTGTGACAATTACCAAACACATATTATAGACGGTGTATACTTACAATTTTAATACCATAACTTATATCACAGATGTGATCCTCAGCGTCAGCGGCTTCGCCCTTAGCCAAGCCAATCTTCCTGAGGAACTGATCACAATGTGGTCCCTGTTTGGGATTCGTACTACAACTAGTGGCAACTCCGTTGCCGTTATTCGCTTGCTGCTGCTCATGATGCCCCAAAGTGCTAGAGCTCGATGGCGAATCCAAAGTATACCCATTTGGAGATCCTCCAACACTGCAGCCACTGTTACTCGGCGGGGTTGACGACGATGACGTTGTGTTCACAATGAATGGTGCTGCCAAGCGTGCAGGTGGTGTGAGATACGAGTACTTAGGCGATGTTGTAGCTGGCACTAGAGGCGATGTTGGCGAAGACGACAACACCGTATACCCATAGTTGGGTGTATTGTCTGGCGATGCCCTCAAACATGTGGTGGCAAGTGACTGTAACGAGTGTAGCTTCTCAGCTATTGGCGAAGGCACAGGACGGTGATGATAGACTACTGTCATCCTGCGATCTAGATCCGATTTGTCATCGTCGACTCCAACGGCAATCATTTCGAGAGTCATCTCACGGCTGACTGTTGGCGATGATTGTCGCAGTTGGCAAATTTTCTGTGTCCAGCGTTGGTGCGTTGTATCCGGTACCAAACTGACTGTTGGTGTTGCTGTTCTGGCTGTTAGTAAGGGCATTGCGTTCGCGATTGCATTCGGATTGAGCGTAATGTTAACCACTTGCGATGGACGTGTACTACTGCTGCTGGTGGTGGTGCTGGTGATTGCAATATTATTGCTACTGCCAACCTCATGTCCTGCTATTTGTGCGTAGAGATGTGCTCGCCGTTGCATATGACTCTTCACCAAACACAACGGTATGGCGAATTCATCCTCTGACATGGCACGACCCTCCAGCACGAGCGAGGCAATGCCAATCATCGCCGAGGACGATGTTTGGGTGGTGGGTGTATTCGAAGCTGTTGTTGGTATCATTTTGGCAGATTGACACGACGACCACGATCTAAGGGCGAAACAGGAAAGGAATACCGATTTAGTACAATTGTCTGTGAACATTTCTAATAAATATAATTAAGAGCCAGCTAGAGGCAGATGGCAGAGCAACATGTTTTTGTGATGTGTATCCGTTGGCTGGTTGCACGGAAATGATGCATCTCTACTACTGTTGTCATGTAGACGAAGTAGGTCATGGTTCAGAGAGTGTGTATAGAGGGGCACATGTGAAACCCAATGCAAAAGGGGAGCGAGCATTGAAACGAATTTCGAAGCATAAAAGCTCCACTATTCCGCCACTTGTTATCGCCGGAAACTGGGTCAAAGCACGAGCAAAAACAGAAGCGAGGTGGCTGGCAGGAGCATCTACATCCTACATCGGATTGTTTGATTATTCTGCTTGGCAACGACGTCAGGTATTTTTAGACAGTGTGCAGCACTTTGTAGCTATTCTTATGTTTCTGCTCGTGTTTCAGTTATCTACAAGGCGAATGGAAAGTGATGCACTACTGTAAGATTATTTCTGGGGGAGAGAGACAATGCTTACGTGGGTCAGGGGGCATATCTGGCAGTAATCCTGGCCAACCTATGGAATGGACAATACCAAAACGAGGGACTCTAAACGGGACTAGATAGGTCTGGATAAGATGTGGACTGAACGCAAAAGCTATATTGGTCGGGAACGTCACTTTTCCTGCGTCAGCCACATATACGAACTGTCAACTTAGTACTCAGCCCTGAATTGCTTGCCTTGATTCGTCGGCTACCCCTTCATAGAGGCCAACTAAAACAGCTGATATGACCGATTTCAGCCAATCAAAACCGAGATGCATCAAGTCAGCCAGCTGTCAGACTCACTAAACGAGATACTTGAACGTCCCCTCTTGAACGTCATCAGTCTGACAGTTGGTTGACTTGATGTGTCTCAAGTTTTGCTTGGCCAGATCGGTAACACGAACAGTTTTTCCAGTTGACGTTCTAGTCCATAAAAAAAAAAGAATTGTCGGCGCAACAGGTCCATAGGGACCCTAGGCCTAGCTTCTCACAACCATTCGTTTCGTATGAGTTCTTCATTTTCGGGACGAATGGAAGGGATCTACAGTTTTACGCCGAGTCCAAACTGCTAATTGAGACGCTCATTCATGACAGTTATACTCTCGGAAGTTTGTCAGACGTTCGCGAGAGGTGGCGCAGTGAAAAAAAACCTTGACTTTTGACGTTCTAGTTCATAACTTCAGTATTTCATGGCTGATGTAATAAAAAATGTCCTTACCGAATCTGACATTTTTTCAAATATTCGTATGTAGATGAGAGATGTGCCGTCGAAATTTCTAAATCTCCCCACCTCAAGTCCGATTGATAACAACCCGCTAGCATCTAAAATGTATCCAATCCCACTTTATCAACAAAAAATGTTGCACGCAAAATCTCGCTCTCCACTTTATTACCCCAGCAGCGCATGTACATGAACATGACCTGCATACACTCAATCGGATTACCAAACACAACCAACACGACTATATAACACAGCACAAAAAAAAAAAATATCAACAACATAACACACCCACAAAAACCATATGATCAGAGAGAAACGACTTCACTTCCCCAAAGTGCACGTGCTCTTTGCTATTTCGAAATAGCATGTTCGACTTTTCGAAGGTAAACTCGTTTCAACTCTGGCGTTGCTTCATGAATATTGAATACGTATACGCGACTCACTAACCCAACCTTACCTAACTGCCTTTGAAAACGGGAGGGAGAGTGTGTGTGCACAATAATCAGCAGCTGACAAAATGTAAGAGCGAGAAAGAAACCAAAACAAAGCCGAAACAACGTTAGATTTTATGTGGAGCGACAAGGAGAGAAATAGTGGAAGTTCATAATATAACAAGAAGCATAAAAAGGGAAAGCTTTTTTTATTCTCTCTAATTCTCTCTTTAAATCGAGGTGAGATGAGAGAGAAATAAAAATAAAAATCCACTTGAACTATTTTCATCGTTTACCTTTTACAGCTGATTTTTGTTTGCAAGCAAAATGAGAAAAAAATGAAATTGTACTAGCGAGAGGAGGAGATTACAGAAGGGGACTGTAGAATGATAGTTATCTCTGGTTGTTCGTTCAGCATTTGAGGTGGCAAAATAATTTTGTTAAATGGTTTGTCGCGTTCCACATTTTATTCCTTAACCTTGGGTTGTAGTCCATTGTGTGTTAATTTTTGTGTCAAAAAAAAGTTGTTTAGGTTGTTTTTTTTTATGGCAACTACCTACCTACTAGGTATATGTATTTCTATAACAAACTTTTAATGGTAAGTAATGCGTTTAGGTAAGTAAAGTTGTGAGGTGTAGCCATGTAGGTTCAGGGTCATTTCAGTGTAAATTGGCACAGATCGCTGATTTGTTTCGAACGTCAAAGTTTAAATTGACATTCACGTTGTACAGGTCGGATACCAAAAAGAACAAAGGGAGTTATTGTTCTTTTGAACGTTTAAACAAATTTACACCTCGACTAAGAGATTTATTGAATATCTACCTCTCCCAGTCATTCAGGTAGGTGCCAAACCTACTTACCTGCTTCTGCATACCTATAATGCAATTAGTTAAGAGTTGTCTTTTTTCCTTTTTTTAGTAGGTGAAGTCAATCGGCCTTACCAATAATCAACTTTAGTCTGGAAGTTTACGCAAAGACCCCAGACTTTCCAAAATCCCTTTACCAATAAACAAATATAGTTGCCAAAACATCGCTAACTGCAGGGTTAAATGTTAATGTTCAGAAACCCATGTTTATCTGGGGCATTAGCTAAAAAAACCTCCAGAAATGTCATTTTGAAGAGGAGTGTTGCCCAACTATCCAAAATGATGGTATGGAATTTCGTAATAGGAGCAAATATACATACGCTGTTGTTCGGCCCGAACGTTTATAATTATTTTATTCGTAGGATACAACAATGCAAGTGGTTTTTAAGTCTAGCAAACACAAATTTGTACAAATGTATGCACAAAATTGAAAAATAATGCATTTTTGTTTTATTGCTAAACACTTACCCCCGTATTAATAAAACAAAAATGTGCACAAGGAAGTTAGCTAGTACGCATCAGATAGCATACAAAAATTTTCCGTAACTGCTGAATAATGAGTTGATAACTTTTACGCAGCGTTTATTAATATTTGGGTTAAAATATGTATACTTCGAATATTTTGATTAAAAGAAATGGTTAGTGCTTTATCTTGTTTAACCGCTAGTGCTTGCTTTATGATTGATTTTCATTTTAGTTTGTAACGAATGCATGCTAAATAAAAAATAAAGTTTGGGATCTTTCCAAGAATTTCTTGAGAGTAGTCGCTAAGAGAATAAAATATCTGTTCATTTAATATTGGACAGCTCATACCTGAATACTTTTTTTTTTTACAATTCTCAGTACCTTAGGCGGCAGGTAGATTTTGGATGAAGATCTTAAATATTGGTGTGGAAATGGTTGCTGTGAAAAGGTACACTTCGCGGAAAATATAGATAGGAGAATTGTTAGCAATCAAGAAAATCCACGCGAAATAATAAATTTGGGAACTGCTGGAGGAATACCAGGTAGTATGTGCGAATTTAAGATATACAAAGTTCTGTATTACTTGGTGCGAATTCATCTAGGAGAAAACATGACAGTTTATGTACATATATGTAGAAGAATGTCCAAGGCTTTATATTTTTTCCCGAATTAAGTAATAAAGCCATGCAATTTTTAAAACATCTAATTGTATTTATTTTCGCACCTCCATATACTTTTGCAAGTACTGTTTTGCAAACGGAAATGAATAAGCAGGTTAATATTTCGAAAATATTCACTTGCTAACGATCTAAATGTGATCTTTAGACTACCAAAGAGTTTTGATTTGCATTATTAGCCAACGAATAAATGAAAGCATTCTAATAAACTGTGTTCCGTTTATTGAATAATTTAAAATATACGACACAAATTCACTCATAAATCAATCGTGAAGTAGGTATTAGAAAACAAGAAAGCGTACTATAAAAAGTACCGAAAATTGTGTCCGATCGAACAATAGGGCATTACTGATTTGCATGCGATATTTGACAGATTAGCGGATACGTTGTGCATTTCCTATTTTCTGTTTTGTTTTTTTGCTTATAATAAGCTTCAAAAAGCCTTTAAAAGAAATCTGTTGGGCAAATTAATTTGCAATTTAAATATTCCTTTTTTTAGAATAAAATCCTCGTTGTGAAATAAACCATTGACCTTGTTTTTCACGAAAACAAATTATGAAATTTGAATTCTGCGATGACAAGAAATGTAATAGTTTCTAAGAAAGTTGTCGCACTAGCAAATGTGGAGGTCTAATTGTTTATTGGTACCGTTTCACTAATGCTGTACATTTTTACTAAAGCTGGCAACCAGCTAATCGTCGACATTAATGTTTGATTATTAGTAAGGCCGAATGGCGCTTGCTTAAGGGTAAGGTTAGGCTGTAAATTGCAATGTGACTGCCGCTTAAACCATAAATACACCTCAGTAGTTTGATACAAAAATAAAAATAAAAGTACCGCGTAGATGCTATAAGTTAACAAATTCGACTTGAACATGTAAAGGGTTTTTCAACAGGGACGCTACAAAAGTAGAGGGACAGGGTCAGCAAACGACGCCGAATTTCTTGCCGCTCTTCTGACATTTCTCTTCAGTAAGGTTTGCCATTTCATGATGGAAAGATATACGAGCCAACAACGAGTCGAAATTATTAAAATTTACTACCGAAATTCGGAGTCAGTGGCCTCAACGTTAAGAGCGCTACGTCCAATTTAAGGTCGTCGTAATCGTCCTAGCAGATCAATAATTGAGCGTCTAGTGGAAAAAATTTAATCCACAGGCACAGTACAAAATGTTCCCGTGCCAGTGAGACAAACAAATGTCCGTAATGTCGAGAATATTGCTGCCGCTGAGGCTTCAGTTGAAGAAAGCCCAAATGTGTCTCTCACACGTCGTTCTCAAGCGTTGGGCATCTCTGTGACGTCGTTGTGGCGATTTTTGCGAAAAGATCTTGGCCTACATCCTTACAAGATTAAATTGACGCAAGAACTGAAGCCGCTTGACCACCAGAAGCGTCGTATGTTCGTGAATTGGGCTAAGCAACAACTTGAAAATGATTTGGATTTTCATCGAAAAATCATCTATGAGGCTCATTTCTGGCTGAATGGCTTCGTCAATAAACAAAATATGCGGTCGTGGTCAGGCAGCAATCCACACGTACTCCATGAGTCATCATTGCATCCCGAAAAAAATTACGGTTTGGTGTGGTTTATGGGCCGGCGGCGTCATTGGGCCGTACTTCTTCCGTGATGGGAATCGCTACCGTTCAATGATAACCGAATATTTTTGGCCCCAATTGGATGATATGGACTTGGAAGACATGTGGTCCCAACAGGACGGCGCCCACACAGCGAATGTCACAATCAATTTATTGGAAACCAAGTTTGGAGAACGTGTTATCTCACGAAATGGTCCAGTCGCTTGGCCGCCTCGGTCGTGCGATTTGACACCGTTAGACTATTTCCTGTGCGGCTACGTCAAGTATATGGTCTATGCCAATCAAGCCAGCGACGATTGATGAACTTCGTACGAATATCGAACGTGAAATTGCAGCAGTATCGGCTGATTTATGCTTGAAAACCGTCGAAAATTGGGTTCAGCGTCTGGACTTCTGCAAGCGTGCCCGTGGTGGCCATGCAAAAGAAATCGAGTTCCATACATAATGGCATTGAACGTACTTTCACAGGAATAAAGAATTTCATTGATATCCAAAACAGTTTTTGTTTTATTTAAAAAAAACTTTTGTAGCGCTCTTATTGAAAAACCCTTTATAAGTTACCCTCGTCCCATTAAATGTATCCCAAGCGTATGACTGGTTGGACGCATTTGTTTCATTCAAATATTAAGTTGGCAACGTTACGGAGCATGGAGCAGAAGAAAGCGCTACATCAGCCATGTTTTTGAGGAGCTCTCTATTTAAACGTGTTTGTCATAATACGTCCAAATTTTCATTTTTATCTGTAAAAGCAGACTTTTTCAAACAAAAGTCAACATTTCTTTGTAAAGACGATTGATTTTTACATTCCAACGAGGTATTGCGAACCCGGATCCAATCGAGTTAGACGGATCCAAGCTGTCACTTAAACAGAGTTAACGAGTTAACATAATAACCGGTGAGTGATACGGTTTAATATGCAAAACTAGGTATTTAATGTGCGAAATGAACAACCAACTTATAGCGTGAATCATTTCTTTTCACTTTTAAAACTTTTACAATCAATCAATAACGGGTAACAAAGAAATATAGAAGAACTTAACACTGTTCGGGAAGGGTCTGCACTGACCGTAACCTTTGGAAGTCGCCTTTCGGCTCATTGTCTGAAAGCCAAAATGGATTTTATGGTAAGCAAAAGTAGCAAAAAATGTACAACTTTAAAGAAATCGTCGATACCACGGATCCACACGGAATAGGGAAATAATCAAAAGTTCTGTTTGCATTTATTTATTATTCAAGAGAAGAAATGCAACCCCCAAAATATGACAACTCTGTTTGCTGCTCAGCCCTAATTGCCTTGCGGTATGACCCTGACAAGTCATCTCAACTACACAATGTGTACACACCCAAACTAAGGTTACATCGATTTAGAACAACATAAACATCATAATCATTCAAGTTGATGCGCCATATTTGAAAAACACGAGCACACAAAGTCGTAATGGGGGGTTCTAAGACCAGACAAGCGAGCGAGCACTCGAGCACTCTTTATCATCGGCGATTCTTAATAAATTCACTGCTTCTATCTATTCATACCTACTGCACATGCACAAGCCAATGCAATGCGCTTATTTATACATTTGCTATAAATATGCATTCATTGCAATGAAAAAACAATATGTACATGTTGCTCGCCATTTCGTAGATCGTAGTTGTACTTTTTTTGAATTTTTTTTCACATCGAAGACCCCAAAAGAGAGGGACAGAGATGCACAGAGATGCGGAGAGTATTTGTTTGGCTGAATGCAGTTCTAAGGCTATACACACATGAGCTATCCGAATCAGATGTATGTGCGATTTGGTTTCGATTTAAATTCGTTTCGTTCGTTTTTTTACCTTGTATGGTTTCCTTGGTCATCATTGTCATCATACAGAGAGGTTAGCCAAAGCCACCACGGGTGGTGCAAGGAATTTCATTTATTTTTGTTTTTAGATTGCTTGGCGTCCGAAATCAACAGACAGTATAATATGGTCTGCTCCTTGATCAAAGGGAATGCTAATCGTACAGCGTAGTATGGTGTTTATAGTTCAGTAAGTACATAATGTTGCAATCGCGTTGTGTAAACAAATTACACGATCAACATTCTGTTGGATGATTTCTAAGGTCAATTGCCGCCCATGTGAATGTAGAATAGAAAACAATTTGCTTGCAAAATGGGACATAGCCCTTGGTCTATTTTAATGCAATTACAAGCTGCTTGTCGTAATAAGAGAAAATTCTGTCATACACAGAGTGTGTTATGACAACAAAGTTGCTGTTTGTGCGTGTGAGCATCTATTGAATTGCAAATTTATAACGAATTCAGCACAGGGTCTGCAGAGCGTGTCCTGCGGCCATTTCTGTTGGGTTTCCGGATATTTTCGAAGACGTAAATAATCAGCGCAGTCTTCGGTATGTTACTGTCAATGACAGCTGTGAAATATTTTTTTTTATTTACCTGTGCTGTCAGATTTCGTAAGCAACATAAAGCTATGTATACCCACGTTGCTTCTGACTTGTATTACAAGCTTAAAGTTATGAATTTAATTTGAAAGACACACAGGCATTCTGAAACCCAAAGCCTGTGAGCACTGGTTAGTTACAAAGTCAGTCATTATGTTTTAACAAATTATTGGTGCGATTGTGCCAGCGAGACTTGTTGACTTTTCTGTGATTTTAACTGAATTTCCATTCCACGCAGGAATGTTGGAATTAATTCCATTAAAACGATTATCTTTAAAAACGTGTTTCATGTACGTTTTTTATAAGCCCCTAGAATTATACAATTTGTTCTATAAATAGCCTTTTGATTTCCTCCAAGCAACCTACAAGTACCCACTCGAGCTGTAACAACTTTGCCCAAGGTCTTACCTATATACACTTGGAAAGTGGTTGTGGTTGCTCTACTCACTGCCAGTTAATTAAACAATTTTACAATGACAGCAGATTGGAACAGAATTATGCAACACAAACAGAAAAAAATGAAAGCAAACTCGAGCATTAAATAAAAATTACTCAACCCTCCAGCAAGAAGCGAGCATGAGCGCACCTTTGTACATATTACCAGTCACAGTCACACAGCTTTCAGTGCAAAACCATGAACAGGCTTTCCAACAATACAAACAAACAAAAGATCCGCAAACTTAAGTTAACAAAACAAAGTCCACTACTTTCCAAGTGTTTTCATCTCATCTCTTGCTCAAAATGGAGAAACGCATGTAAACCCGTAGACCGACCGCGACCGAGCAACAAAATCATGTTTTGAGAATTTCCCAAATGGAGCGGCACTTGCCCGAGTACATTTATTGTTATGTGGAACAAGAGCAAGAGTGAGTACCTGGTCCCCTTTTTTAACATGTCCTTCATCTGTTACTTTCAAAACAAAGCAACTCGAGAGTGGTTTACGGAGTAGTTACGTGCACAGCACTCCACTTACAGTCCGTGGCCTAAAAATTCAGCGTGCAAAAGTTTTCGTCAAATTTGAGTAAACTGGTCACCCAAAGTAAACGCATGTGGTGATTTGGCACACGCAAAAGTCGCTTGAAATTGCAACACATGCTTGCAACATGTTTTGGTAGATTAAATAATAGGTTTGGCTATAAACCATGCCTTCGGGTGAGCACAATTTTACTCCATTTCTGGTTGCGTCGACTGCAAAGTTATACACAAAACGCTACGAGTAAAAAAAAACTCGTTCCATTGTAGAGAATTCATTACTCTTTGGGTTGAGCGGATTTTCCATTTTCCAATTAAAAGCGGTTCTTGTTCGGTGGGTATGGGTTGGCGCGCACATTTTGGTAGTGGCTGGCAGTGACCCAGTTCCGACTATGGATTACAGAGGTTTTCAGATTCGTAAAAAGATATTGAATTCTGGAACTGAAAATAATTGAAGTTGTAGTTGTCTGTGGCCGTGGGGGAATTTATAAGAATGGTGCGTAGGTATGTAAATTACATGAATGTTGGTGATGTGGAGGTGAAATGGGTACAAAAGACAATCAATCGGATTAAACAACTCCTGGCTAACTACTGGCAAAAGAATCTCGAGCGGAAAAGTAAAAATTGATTCATTGCACATTTTTGGAAACTCAACTCTACTGCCATGGAAATAATCTAAAAAGTGGTCTGCATTGGAAATCCTCATTTTGAATACACTTTTCCCACTTCTCTCTGATTAAATAAATTTTAATATTTGTGTCATTGTGCAGTGCTTCAAATAATGCAAAGGAAAAAGCCCGTATAACGATAATCGCTTGATTGATATCAGTTTCAAAAATTTTGACGAAATTGTATGTCAAAGTTGAGGTTATGGACAAATTTGAAAGTCCATTCGTCATTCGATATGTGACCAGACCACTCCTATGCCGCTCCTCTAATCGTGAATTTCCATTGAAATGTAATTCCCACTGATTCTGAAGGATTTTTTTTTTGCAAGGTTGAAATTCTGATTTTCTTTTTCAAATGAAACAATTTTGTTTCCGGGGAAATTTTGTTCTTTCGAACGAAATTCGTTTACAAAACAAATTTCCCAGGAATGGGAATAAATTTTGAGGAATTTTATTCACGACAGGTCTGAATTTGCACACCACAGCGTCCTGCGAAACTAAATTATTTCTGATTGCTTTGTAATTGAATCATTCTTTCAATTTAATATTGAGTTCTATGTATAATGATCTATTACATGTTTTCTGTCAAAGCAATTGGACGTACAATCAAAAACGTTTGATGACATACTCGCCAAAGTTTCAAAATGTGTTGTTCCGCAAGTGCTTGGAATAAAATGCAAAAACCTCACGAACAATTTTGGAATCGCATTTTAAAAGTTCGAAATATTAGGTCCATCCACGCCCACAGTTTGAGTCGAATGCTATAGCAGAAAGTCTCAACGAAAATAAATAAAAGGAAAACTGGCAAAGTAACGAGTAACGAGTAATTCCTCTCCCTTCTCGGCTTGAAAGTGCTCTCAGAATTTCACCCAAATTGATGGATTTACGTAAACAGGGTAAAGACGAAAATAAATGCCAAAAAAATAAGGATACCTCACAGTTGAATTACGAGTAACGAGTAGTTCCCCTCTAGCCAGCCAGGAAATTTTTTTCCGGCTGACATTTTAACTTATGATGTGCGCTGTGTAACCAGAGAATGGCTTTGTGTGCACATGTATTTTAGCCATCGCGACGCGACACAGTAAAAGCGAGTCAAAAAATAATTCAATACGTTTTTTTGATAGATGTCACCTGTCACTGTCAAAACGGATTTTTAATGTAGCAATGGGGACGTTCAAGTATCTAGTTTAGTAAGTCTGACAGCTCTCTCACTAAGTCGACGTATTTAGTCAAGAAATTCGTGACTGAGTACTAAGTTGACAGTTCTCATATGTGGCTGACGCAGAAAAATTGACGTTCCCGACCAATCTAGTTTTTGCGTTCAGGTTACATCTCATCCAGACCAATCTAGTCGACTTAAGATAACTAGATTCTTGAATGCGGCCAATACAAATGCAATTTATAATTTTAAGAGAAATATAAAAATATAATTTTTTTTTTGGGTTTCGACTCAATCCACCTTTTCGCGTTCAGCAAAATTTAACATCTGAAAAACTGTTCGAAAATCTACTTCGAAATTTTGCAATTATTTGTATAATCTACTGTCAACTAAAAGTATTTTAATACATACATGCAAGATGCAAACGCAGTGCCTCAAATTTTCAGCATTTTTGTAAGCTGTCATTTTGGCGTAATGCTTGTCACCACTTTAACAGCTGACAGTTGCCACAAACTATTTAATTCAATTTCTTTACTAATAATTAATATTATTGTTAGTCCTTTTATAAAATGCCAGAATGTTTGATTACTACACGATGTCACTTACCGTGTTTGACACGAATAAACAACCTCAATTAACAATAACAATCGTTGGCCCAAAATTTGAGTGGAAAACTCTCGCGCGCCGATAGTGCGCAGTTTTTCCTGCTGACCACTGTCTATTCAACGTATGCAAAAGTAGATAGGTAATAACAATAATAATTAATAAACATTATTTCTTGTTTCAAAGTCCGCCTTTGTTGTGTGCCAGTGGCTGTGGCTGCTGCCTGCCTTCATCGAACGCGTCGTTCACGTTGTAGTTGTGCTGGTGTTGCCTTTGTTCGCCTAAATTAGAAATTCACTCTAAGCAGCGTTTTGTTCGACTTTCCATCCCCCGACTTGCGAAAGTGCCTCATCATCCCGTAAATGCAATGGCTATGTCGAACTGTGATATTTACAATTTATTACAAACAGCTGATAGAATACTAATGCTCGTGGCTCGTGTTTAAATATATTTTTTTTCCTCTGCTAGAATCGATTTCCCCATAGGCCCTCCCCTGCGCACAGTATGTGTGGTGGTGCTGATGATGACCTTGTGTCGCTCAGCTGTGCATGCAATTTATACACTTATTGTTGTTGCAATTTTTTTTTCGCGTACTATGTATAGTACATATTTATTTCTCCATGTGTTTGAGAGAGAGAGAGAGACAGTAAGTCGATAGACGTAACGTAACTATCCGCGGAGTCTAGCTAGTTTTCTAATTACCTGTCCAGTCGGTTGGTATAGAGATATACAGAGACAGACATCTACCAGATACCCACTTGAGGCGTAAAGCTACACAAATTTGTACTCACGTAATAATTGATGGTTTACTTTTTGATTTGATACTTAGTTGGTGAAATTAGAGTTGAATTGCTTTTCAATTTGTGGAGTGGCTGTGGTAATGTGGTTTGGCAGACACACGGAATGACATTTTAAGGTCAAGTGATTATTAGACTTGGGTGTTGTATACGCATTGTGGCAAGTGTTCTTCTCCTCTTCGTTGCAACTTTTATTGAAACTTTATGCTGAACGTTAATTGCTGTTCTTATAGAAGGTTCACACGGGAGTTTTGTCACACTCCTTGTTCGCCGAGAAAAGCGCTGTTGTTGCTAAGTTGCACTTAAAATGCATGAGCTATTTTCGTTTGAACTTGACATTTTCTTTTAATTTGAATAAAACCTCGAATGTGTGAAGTCGGATCTTTTTAGTGGTATCGCTAAAAGGTTCATTTAATCGACTTTTGTGGTGCATATAATTACAAACACAATATAGGTTAGGGTGGGAAAATATTGAAGTGGGAACATTGGTGGCAAGGTTAAACGTAATCGTCACAAGTCGAAGTGACGTAACACATAAGTCAGTTTGTTTGGATGTAGACCTCTTATAAATTAAAATTTTGTTCAAAAAGAGGTCCGAGCAAATTTATTGCCTTATGTTCCACAAGCAGCAGCAAGTGTTCCAATTATGTATTTTATGGGAATGTCACTGGACTGGAATACTGGAAGACTGTCACAAATGGAGAAGTGAGATAAAAACGAAATAGAATTTTAGAATTTTTGAAAACTATTGACATCTGTCAACAAAATGGCGTCCATTGATGGAATCTGCTTACACAAACTTTATAAACGTCATCGATTGTAAGAAATAAGCGGTTATTAGCATCAAATATTTTTTATTTTGAAAAGTAAGTTCATATTTGAAGACACTTTGTTGACGTTTCGAAGAAATCGATATTGGGTATAACAAACAAGTTTTTTTTTCAGTCTCTCCGATTTCGATAGAGAGATTTTCAATGTACGTATACATAAAAGTCGGTAACTGCCTGCCTTTTTAAATATAATTAGACAATCTGTCAATTTGAGTAACTTTTTGAACCCCTGTTGAGCATCATAGTTACCAACGCCATATTTATAAAAAGAAAGCTAGGTAACCATACAAAGTAAACAATTCGGTACGAACTTTGATTAAATAGAAAAAACAGAGACAAGCTTTCAACACGAATATACGGACATCTTTTTTTCCTTTAAGGAAGAAATGCCTGTTTTTGACAAGTTGATAAATGTAAACTGTTATTTTTTAATGAAGTGGAGACACTTTTTCGTGGATTTGGAAATCAAATTCTGTAATGTCCAAAAGTTCAAAGACTAAACCAGGTATGAACAGATCAAACTTGAAAAAAAAAGTCCTAACGTCAAACTCACCAACATGAAGACGTCAAAAACGATTCAACAAGACCAGACTAGCAAACTGAAAGCTATCAGTAGATATTTCGAAAATGTGATCAACATTACAAACGACTTTAACAATGAACAGCGGGTAGAACTAAAATTTATAACAGAATGTACTCGATAGTACCAATCGATTCTGATTAAGAAGCATCAATCGGTTATCTGTTCATTAAAAGCAAAATGAATCCCGAACATACTGCTGAATAACAATTTGTTTTTCATGGATGTGCGACTTAAACTTAATTATCGATTACATTGTTCATGAGGGGTGCCTACTCATGATCTTTGTTGATTGTTTTTGTCATTTATTTACGAACAAGTTACAAACAAATTCTTAAATTGCCAAGTGACAACTGCTGGACTTGAGGACTACATTTTGTAATGGAACAATCATTTGGGACTTGGCTAGCTGTTTATTGTTTCGTTCTACCACGCAATTGCGGAAGTGACTCGAATTCGCTTTAATTTAAATACATTTTTTTCCTTTTTCTATATAAAAAAAATTATTTACTTGACATAAAGTGCATAATTGTACCGCACAAAATTGGCTGCGTTTACATTTGACGTTTAGTTCTGTTTTTATCAGTTTTCTCATGCTAACATAGCCAACAAATTTTTTTTAGCTCTGCTTTTAATTAAATTGTTAAAGCATTATTTTAGTTCATGCCCTTTTCGATAAAAAAAAGTTTCGCAAAAGCAAACTTTTTAAAATGCAGGTTTAGGTAAGAAAAAGCAGAAGGGATCGCCCGTCCAGAAGCCTACAAATTCACTGATCAACATTCGATTTCACGTGAAACTTAATTTTCTACAGTTTGGCTCACAATTCAGAGAAACTTTTACTTTAAGCAAAGGACAGCTACACGAATAAAAATTTTAGGTTTCCACTTTTAACTTTTGTAGTTCACAGTGGCGAAATTTTAAGTCGAGACTAAAATTTGTTATTAGTACGGTGCAGTGACAAAAACCACAATTTCTGTAATCGCAACCAGCATATATTTTACTGGCAGAAAAAACTTTATTTAAACTGACCGACAGGACTTGAGAAACTCGGTTATCTACACCGCCTTAAATTTTGACTATGTAATAGAACAAAATGTACATTCGAAATCGCAAATCACTAAAAAAAAATTAACACAAACGTAGCATACCTACTTATTCCATTGGATAAATAAACTGATCGAGATCTTAATATACATCAAACAGAATTTGACGTAAACAAAATAGTTTGACATCAATTCTGCAGTCACATTGCAATAATTAGCAGCTTTTAGTGAATTTCAAAAATAAATCAAAAGTTTAGACCATCGTTTTCCAATTTTTTTTGACTGATCATGCTCGAATAAACCTGTCATACGAAAAATATCCAAGGAGGTCATATCGTCTACACGTGTAGTCGCGTAGAAGACCACTGCGATTGCGTCATTTGCTACGCATTTGTGTACATTATACAACCAGACATAATTGACTACAATTCGTGTAAAAGTTTGTAATGTTTCGGGAAATGATCAAGGTTAATGTGAGATAAAGGGCCTTGGGATAGTTGCGCGAGTACCCCCTCCTTACGTCAATCGCAACATTGCGATCTGTCTTGTCATGGAAACGGCTGAAATATGCGCCACTCAGTTTCTTTGACCAAGCCTTTCACACCAGATACGCTTAGTCCAAAGTAGTACAAGTCTTCTTAACATCAACGACCAACAAACAAAATGCGAAAAAAAAAATTATAATAAAAATTATCTTCATGTCATACCAATTAAAGAAGCAATCACTAAAATCAGCTGCCGTTGACACTATCGTGAACTTATCCAAGTTAATTGATAAAAACTGATGCTGTATAGGTATACGTACGTAAACTGATGACAAGTCCATTAAATATGGCGTTGACGGGAGATCAATAAATCACTTTCAATTCAATTTAAAACTTTCCACAATAATTTCACTAATTAACCTGATCTTTAGAAAAAATGTATCGTCGATCATTCAAGTTCATATTCCATGACTTTAAATTTCAAATTATATAACTGAACAATAATTTGTAGGTATATCACTTGAACAAATTGTCGATTGTCTCAAATAAACATAACAAATAAAATAGTTCACTTTCACAGTGTATTTCTCTCCGAAGAAAACCAACTTTTCTTCCACTAATCATATGTTTCACTTTTTTCCGAGAGCGTTGCCATTGAAAATGTGTTTTCGACACGAAAAAGTAAAACAAACTGGCCACACAAAACTACCACCTACCCTGTCGCTGTACAAGATAGAGTTATAGGCATACGACTACGAAGGAGAGGAAAACAAACCAAAAACTATCTACAAACAGAAAATGTGTCAATTTTTCCCCACAACTACAGGCAAGTTGACATACTAAAAACAAAAAAGGCCAACATATGTGCACGTGCGATAAATACGTCCGTGGTATGTGTGTGCATTGGAGAGAGAGTGTTAGAATCAGTGATTAGACGCGAACGCGATACCCGTGCCCGACCATTACATCACAAACACAAGCGAGCATAATCTTTAGCAAGACAATTTCCATTTTTCCCATACAAAAACAACAACAACAACAACAACACCAACAAAATATTTCACAGCTGAGAGAGGTGTCGATGGTTTGGTGTAGCATAGATACATGTTGCTGGTATATCGTGATGATAATCATATGGTTTCTTGTTTCTTCTTTTCCATATGTGTGCGCGAAAATAGAACTGGCATTAGGTACCTGCCTATGTCTTCTTAATACTCATAATACGTACCAGATGAAAAGAGGAAGGCGAAATATGGAAATAGACCAAGTTAATGGTTTTTATTGTCGTTTTTATGTGTTTTCCCTTAGCTCAGAAAGCAGCTAATGACGTAACACATGGGTCTTTGCACAAACATTATCAGTTCACTTACACAAGCGAACAGGTTTGAGCATAGATTTTCCATAATTGCCTAATTTACTCAAGTAAAATTATTGGTGTTTGAGAAGGGTATCGCAAGTACTATATGCGTTGTTCTAAACGCTAAATAGAGAAATCGCTCGATGTATTTACTCGTTAGTTTTGTGCATTCTTTTATTTGTTGTAATTTTTTAAAAAAGAGCGAGGTATAGTACCTAGTCAAACTTCCCAAACTAGATACCCCAGCTTGAATTCATATTTTTGAAAAGATAAAAAAGAGTGAACAAACGAAGTAAAGAGTAACGAGTAAATCCTACGTTATTGATTGCACAGGGTGCTGCAAGACTATATGCGTTTTTCCGAATGCTAAAACTTTAAAGGAAATAGACAGATGACTCGTTCAATTTACTCGGTAGTTTGTAAGCTCTCTATTCAAATTTTTAATACAAACACGTATTAGAACGTAGTTCAAATAACCAACTCAGATGTTCGAATTTCAATAGATATTTTTAACCTCCGATAAAATTATGAATCAATATCCTACAGTGTAAAATGTTCTTCAGTAGAAACTACTACTCGTTATTCTTCATTTTGTTCGTTCTCTTTTTTTCAGAGGCGATATTGGAACTCGTTACATATACATGGTTAGTTTATTTGTTGGTGAGAACGTGTTTAAGATTTGTGCGAATATCTCTCGCATGAAGCAACCAATTTGACACCTACCATTTGACAGTTTGACAGCTAATCAATATCTACATTTATTACGATATGTTTCCGTGTATATATTTAAGTTAATATTAAAGTTCAACATTCAAAAAAGCCTGAGACGTCCACACATATGAGTCTAATGCAGCATTAATTTTAAACTCTTTACAATCGTAAGAAATCTTTTAACTTTGGGGTCGAATCGTCTCTTCAGTGAACGAGCACTACATGACGGAATTTGTTTTTGTTTCGTGTGTAAAACGGGCATAATTCCCTGAACGTATAGCTCGTTCACGGATGTTGCGATTCGACCCCAGGTTGAGTTTTCGTCATAATTCCTGAACGTCAGAGAAAAAACGACATATGACTATTTTATGTAAAACCGTTCCAAACTAAGGCGAATACGACGCTCGGTTCTTGACTTATCAATTCCGTTTTTTGTTTATCGTTCTTTTTTATTATAAACGAATTTATTTCAATTCCCTCAAACGGGCTGTGGTTATTTTCGAACACGCTCCTTTTCAAATGAATTGCTCCCTGCCCCTTTAGAAACTTACTTTAAAAGTACAAAAAGGTTCCTCGCATAGTTTTAGTATCTCGAATCTCAAGTGTTATTTACACTTGTGTTTAGTTTCTGAAGATAACAATAACCAAAGCCACAGAAATATTTTTTTCCTCTTTTTCCTTTGATACCACATGTTATCATATGTTGTGGAAAATGTTTGCATATTTTAAAATAAGTGTCAACAGTATTCATGGCAGGCATGTGATAGCTGTATTGCTTTTAGATAACAATTTTAGTTACTGCATTTACTCCTCCTGCTGTGTTCAAATAGAGATAATCGCCACCAGCTGTGCGCATGTAAAACACTCCATAATAATACCGCCACAATATGTTTCGCATAAAATACATCACTTGGACATTATAGTGTTTTATGAAAACGTGTGCTTCTAATAGATGTGCAATGTACATATTTATTTATGTGTCAATTGTCATTGGATCATGTAGAGTTGGAGTAGAGAGCTGTTGAACTGCATTGGCACACGCTGACGTTTGTTCCTTAGTTCACAGATTCCTTTTACATTAAATAAAATGATCAAAATGTCAATAGACAGAATCGGAAAGTCATTTTCTGAGCGGGAGGAATTATTTAAATAATTATTTATGGTTGAAGTGAAGGTACATGATTATATAATATTGACATCGAACATTTCGAGCTGCCAAATTGACAGCTGACAGATAAAAAAGTATTCAAATTTAATGTTTTTATGTCATAGTTGAAATCTCTCCCCGCTGTCCAAATTTAGTTAGTTTTTATAACCTATTTACGTTAAAATGTAACAAATGTCATTTTCCCTGTCAGATTTTACAATAAAAGGTATAAAAACCTTGTTGACTTTAGATGAAACTTCCTGAGAACAGTAAAGCTTAAACATCAAAACGCACAAATTAGCAACAACTGACAGTAGTTTATTTCCGACGTTTCATTCTGTCACTTAGAAATTAAATTTTATTCCAACAATACTTCAATAATTAGTGTTCCCACTTTCCACCCGGCGATAAGGAACATTTTCTAAAAGTGTGATGCAGTTGTTGTGTGGAGTAGATGCCACATTGTCATTTAATTATATTGTTTAAATTAAATGGGTAACTAATCTTTTTAATTATCCATATTATATAATGGAAAAATAGGTGATAGATATTACTAAATACCAATTAAAAGATTACGTTCTTTTTGTGATAAAACCTTTAAAATAGATATCGGTTTGTTACAGAGAGCTTTTGTTGGAATAGCGTTTATTAAAAAGTTTATTTGCTTAGAGGTCATGTCATGTGTATCACCTACACATCCATTGTGAATCGCGGCACGAAGTGAGATTAGTCAGGTGATGAATCAGCCGCAGCAATAGTCATCTAGGAAGAACAATATAATTGTTTTAATTATTAACAATCTTCACATCGTAGTTCTTTGTGAGGCAAGTAAATAGACAAAGTGAATCTGCGTTCGTTTGCCTTTGCTTCAATCGCCCCAGAAACAAGTATTTACATACAAAAAAGGTCTATAAAGGAAGTGTTTATTTAAAACATGCATGCAAGTCATTATGTACTCAAGAGCAGCCAAAGGCTTTTGCTTAGCGAAATTTAAACGCATTCCACTTTAATTGATCTTTGTCCTTTACAAAGCTGATGCTGCGATTATGTTATCTCGTTAATGTTACAGCGTCACAGACATAAGTGACAGATGCAAATGTGCAAAACCTTAATAGTACCTGGTATATGTTTACTTAAGTTACCTATTTAAATGTTTACTTAAGTCATTTAAACTGTTAAGTGTACTCGTGTGCATCGAGCGCTGTGGATATTCTGCGTTTTCAAATTTTGACTGAAGAAAATAGTTTCCAAGACTTTTAAAGGGAAAATCTCTATAACTGCTTTATATTTGTTTTGTATATTTCATTGAACAAAATCGCTTTTCAATGTTAATTCTAAAGAGCATGAGACATGTTATGGAATTTAATTTAAAATAGTTGTCCTGAACATATGTAACATACTTGTCAAATGTCAGATTAAAAAATGTGCTGTATTAGATAATTTAAATAAAATGGTGTCCCTCGAAAAAGTTTAATGAAATTGAAAGGAAGTGTTTAACACAACACCTTAACAAAAACACTCATTAAAAGAAACAGGAAAAAAAAACATTAAAAATGACATAAAAGGTCTATTCGCGTACTTTCCCGAGCTGACCACTAAACATCTGTCAAACTAAGAAAATTGAGCGTAATTCTCTCAGAGTACGTGTATAGACTTCGAGCTACTTTGAGCCACTTTCTTCTTTGACATCAAATCGATATTGGAAATAAATATATAACTCACAATTTTGCAACATATGAAAAGTTCTGGGAGAACATTCGACAACAGGCCAATTTACTCTATTTCAATATATTAAATTTTTGTGCGCAATTGATTTTTAAAACAGATTTTGATTTTGTTTCTTGTCAACTTTGTGGATTTGACATATTTATCAGAACTTGTCGGTTGAAATTTTCTGAGCTGTCTCGAGCCAAGAGAGGAACTGCTCGTTATCTTGATAATTTTCTCTTTTTCTGTCATTTTTGATGAGTACGTGTCCGTGTATAGACTTTGTGCGATTGCGATCGATTTATATCGATTGCGTTCGATTCAAACCACGTACGCGAACGAACCTAAAGTCATTATAAATATTATTCTGTCCTAAGTTTTGAGAACAGTTCTCAAAGGCAGAAGTATAATCGTGTTAAGTTGACTTATTTTAGTTTTTTCGTTTTCTAAAGTGACAATCGCTTGGTTTAACATAATTGATTTATTGGTTACCACACCGAATATGTCCCAAATCAATTTGCAATATAAAATGTCATTCATTTTGAGAAAAAAGTGACGCAGGGGTGGCATATGTAACATTCTTTCGAAATTTCTAAATTTTACAGTTCAGTCATGATGTCAGTTCGTGTGAATTTCTTTATAAGTAAAATTCAATTCTTGTTTTTGTTTTATTTATTGACAGTTGCTTCTACTGTCTGACATACTCGTTTATTTCGCGCTTGACATTTCCAATGATATTCCCATTTTATTAACATTTCGCCAAAGCCATATAAATGTATTAGCTTATCTTAATCTACCGAAACAAAATAAGATAAAATGCTAATTACGTACATCAGATCAATGGCCACCTTTATTGTTTGTTTTATTAATTTTCATTTTGGTCACATTTTTCTTTTGCGCAATCAAATATCTAGCTAGAACGACATCGACGCTTTGCTTTACTATTCTCATTTAGAATTAAGTATTGCCTAATGCAAAGCACAATTGCGCCGTGGAGAGTTAGCGGGAGTCAGTGATGTGGTGGGTGAGTCTCAGGCTCAGTCTCAGTTCATTGATATGAGTATGTATGCAAGCACTATCGGCTCAACACACATAAGGAAATATGTTTAACAAGAAATCCACTCCACAAAGCCAAACAGCTGGAGCAGTGGATATAAATTTGAATTGAATGTTTGTTCACTTTTGCTTTTTGCCATTTCTTTCATTTTACAGTCTTCGGTTCTCTTTTAATGGGGTTTTCTCTGAACGTGGTTTGTTTATGTTTGACTTTTTACTTGACGTTGACATACATGGAGAGAGGGGAAAAAATAAAAGAAGCAGTTTGTTTTCAAACAAACTATCGGTACAGTGGAAGTGGCAAAAGTGAAGAGGTATTTTTTTTTTTTTTGTTTTATGTTTTAATCATCGTTTACATTTGGACAACGTGATAAAAACCAACAACAAAAATTGTGTTATGGTTATGCGAACTGGGCATTGTCGCCATATACTAAGCAAGGGAAAACAAAAAAATATGTTGTACACAGATACAACATCGGAAAAACTACGGGCAAAGTTTGTTTTTGCGTTGTGTTGCTTGCCAAGTAGGTAAGGTATAGCCTCTGGTAAGTGAGGGACTAGTTTTGAAGGTTGATTCGGAATTAATGGAAAATGTTTCTAGATTTGTTTGAAAGTGGGTTTCTACGTAGATGAGTAGGTATATACGGAAAAGCCTTACTTAAACGTTATGTAGATTACACTGTAGGTATGCTGTTGGTATGTGTAAAGAATAATCGATGCGCCAATATTTAAATAACAACCATTATGAAGGTAGTTATGAGTATATGTACTAAGTAAGAACATATTGTAGTGCAAAAAGCAATTTCCCTGTCGAAGATATACTCAAATAGGGAGCAAACTAATCCTAATGCACCATTCAGGAATACTATTCTCCAAATACAATGCACCCCACCTACCACTTCCTATCAAATTTAATTGTTTAATCCCTAAAAAAAGTATACCAACTAAATTCATAATTTTAAAATGTAAATGTTAAACTGAGTTGTTGGGGAATCCACTAAAATGTCTTTAGAACATTTGCAATTGACAGATCAAGAAAAGTAAAGGTAGTACCACCCATGCGATTATTTATTTCAGAAATGTTATTGCGAAACTATATACGAAAACATTCAGTTTTATTTGGAAACACAACCTTTTTACAGAAACTTAACTAAAAATACATTTAATAAAACGTTATGGTATCGTTTTGACAGATGATGTGCAAAATAGGACAAACCAATAACCGGGAAAGATACAACCTTATTTATTATGCTTATAGCAACATTTCCAAAAAAAAAACTTTCTTTAGAGACGTCACATTTGTGACATTTCCACGCAAGTTTCAATGACACAGAACAAATTTTTTTCAATCACGATAAGCCATACAATCAAATAGGTTTTGCAGTTGCCTTTGATTGTACATGAAGTCGGTTAACGTTACGTAACGCAGCTGTTGTTGTAAACTTGTAATAGTATGTAGTACATGTGAAAACATATTTTTGTGATGTTATATTGACATATCCATCGTTTAACAGCTTGATTAGGTACAATGAACAAATTCAGAATAGAGATTTGACGTTTGAGTAACAATGGCCGCTTTCAATTCAACGGCTAGATGACTAGCAACGCAGTAAACTCACATCAAAATCAAAGTAAAATAAAACACATCTCACCATTTGTGCAACCATTCACTTCAAACTTCATATATAACAAAATTTTATCTGTCACAAATGGTGGCGCCTGTAAATTTGTTTAAAACGATTTTGGCAATATTTTAACGTGCTAGGTTATTAGCGCTAGCGGTCAATGGTATGCGAGCATAATTCAAAGACTGTCAATTCAAAAAATACATTTTAAACGATCCAACTTTAAAAAGTGTATGACATCTCAACACTTACTCTCCCCATAAACGAATTTCTCCAACTCACCTGCAATAAAGGAAAAGAAAATAATGATTATAAAGCGAACATAAAAAAACATACAAAATAATTTTAAAATTTGAAATATTGCGATTTCGTTCAAAGTTTACATCTTTCTGTTAGTAGGCGATTATTTTGACACTTTAATGACAGTTTGTTCATGTGAAATGTTCAAGTCAAATTTGATAATTTTTGGATATGAAATTGGCAAAAGTGACAGCAATGTTTAAGCTTGTCTTGCAAAAGAGAGTATAAAATAGAAGCATGCTAAAACCATAAAAATATGTATAAGTAGCTGCTATAAGGGGTTCACTTGCTATAATACTTAATCGCAAACTATAAATTTATCGCAAGTGGAGGCCGAGAGTAAAATAAAACAAAACTCTATTCAAAGTTACACACTTTCTTGATAGAGCCAGTTAATGGAGGACTCAGGGTCAATTTAAGTACTTGTAGATAAAGTGTCAGATAAATAATTATCTTTCAGATTACTGTCGGTAAGATGTTGCTTATACTGGCTGATACACTCCGAGAGGTTTGGGAGTTTAAGACCAAAATTGTCCAAATAAATCGACTGGATTTTTTGTAAATGGGCCTTACCAATTAACATTTTTAGTTTCGACCCTAATTTTTAGTAGTTCACAGTGGCTACATAAATACATACAAAATTTAGCAATTGTGAGCTTACACAGACTAAATATCAAGACTAAAATTTGTTATTAGTACGACGCAACGACGCATGACCTTCTACAAAGCACGATCGATTTACGGAAGTACCCTTTATGTTTATAACAGCAAAATAGTGGCTAATTGAACAGTATACAGACGTCTTCCACACTTGTTAACGGTTTCTACATTTATGCAATCCCAACAACTTATTGAATAATTCGTCCGCAACATATTATTAAGACAATGCGTTGCGATAATTTGGCATTTGATATCCGAAATTAGAAAGTGCAACTGTGTACTGCCGCATTTTTGCGGTGCGCATACAATTCAATTTACTTGCTGCCTCAACTTTCACTCGAAATCAAACTGAAATTGTTTGTTACTTGATGATGTGCGCTGCTGATCGACCATAGTGGCAGATATAAAATTGATAAAATTGAATTTCCCATAAAAGCCGCACATAGGAAACGACGTTACAGGCCATTCGCCATAAAATGTAATCGAGTAGATACTCGTTAGTTGTGCGCTGCTGCCTCAGTGGGTTACATTTTGTCTATGGAATTAGTTTGCCTATACGTTTTGCGAAATTTCCATTTGTTACGTGATGGCTGCTAATGCTAATGCGACGGTCATCATAAAACGATCGTGATATACGTTCAAACATATCAAACGCGTAAAAGCAGATTCCTACGCTATCTCAAAACTGCGCAGTTTTTTCCTCGCTCGAGGTCTTTTGTTCTCTGTTCAAACAAGCACAGTCATGTGTTGTTCGGTGGGAGGCTTTTCATGTTTATAAAGGTTTCTCTTTGATTTGAACAACAACAAAAAAAAAATGTTGAACTTCAAACAAAAAGCTCTCGTCGCAAAATTGCTGCGCAAGTTGGATTGTCTCGTGAAGCCAAAACAAGAACGCGAGAGGAATATTTAATTCAAAAATAAGAAGAACTGCTTATAATTTTCGTATAGGGATTCGTGCAGATCCATCCTGCATAGACAGTATGGCAGGCAGGCCATTCGAATACCGACCGTATGCTCATGTCGTTATGGCTGGTATTTTTAGGTTTTTAGTTTTATTTTTGTAAATTTTCTCTTCGTCTACCCGTTTGGGTTTGTTGTGGCTTGTGTGTCCGTTTTCGTTTTGTGTGTCGAGATATTCGAACACAAGAGTATTTTCCTCTCCGTTGTTCGTTGGCTTTTGGATTATTTATTTATTTTTTTTATTCAGGTTATCAATACAAGGTCGGTCGGGTAAAGGTAGTAGGTATAGCTGTTGCGGTCGGTTTGTCAGTACCTACTACTCAAAAGCGGGGACCTTATCAGCGCACCCAGAAGTGAATTGGAAAAACCCAAACTAGTTTTTTTTTTGTTCACTCTTTTTCTTTGTTTTTTTTTGTTCACAGTGTGTACTTACTTATATATTGCACAGATCAACGTACTTTAGATTAATCTGAGCGTTTTACACAAAACCACACAGAGAAGCAGAAAGAGAGAGAGATAGGAGCAAAACATTTAGTTCACGATTTAAGTGCGTGCGATCGGGGTATTTTTAAATGTGAATGAAAATGTGTGGTTTTCTGATGGAATTTTGTTCCAAATTATTGTTTGAGTATAGAAATAGAAAATGAAGTTGTATACTGGGTTAAACTGAAGGGCAGTTTGAAAGCTATTTGGCAGCACTCTTTTTTCTTTCAACGAAGAGACAAGGCCCAATGTGCTAAATAGTTCGGAATTTCTAACGTTTTGAGTTAAAGGGTATTTTAACAATGGGTACCACTTATCCTACCAAGAATTCACTTAAAAAACACAATACACGTTCATTTTCGTTTTCCGAATGTTCAAGAATCAATTGTGAAGTCTGTCCTGTGACTACAACTTAATATCTTTACAACGGTTTCGTTTCGATGCATATCTTTCCCTTTTGTTAAGATTTACCAAAAATCTATTGTTCTTAAATTTTTAAGTAGGTAGCCCAACTGACATTGAGCAGAATTAGCCGCCAAATAAGTCCAAAGAAACCACTTCGGATATCATATTTTTAAAAGTCATAAAACCATAACCTGGCCGGGGGACTGTTGACAATTTTAAATATTTTAGGTACCTGGGAAAGGACTATACAGCACTTATCTATTTCTAAGTTACCTTAGGCGGTATTTGTGGTACCTTATGTTATCACATGTGGCGAGTTTGAAAACTGGTTTTACTTCCATTTACAGTAGACATCCAATATATCGAACTGACGTTTGACGTCGTTTACAACAAAACGAAAGCTGTCGTTGTGGATCTATCTACCTGGGAGGTAGTTCTTCTTTATATTAATGTAATTTTCTGACACTGACACTGACACTGTTTGATCATTTCGACTCCAGTTCTTTGGAGTAAATAATAATAATAATTTGAGTTTTAAACATTAACTCCTGTATAGATAAACGTTGCGTACAATTACTTAATCAGTTGTAACGTCAAATTGTTGTACGATAACTGACGTCTACTACCTAATTTAGTCGTGCACTTTTTGTTTACTAATATGGGTGTAAATAAATGTAAATGTAAATATTCTGCAATGTTTTCTGTCTATATCTTGCGCTTTATTACAAACTTTCCAGCAACTATACCCCAGCCATGTAAAATCTGTCTTTTTCTCCTACAAGTTGTTTTTAGCTGTCATATGTTTTATTTTTTCTCTTCTGACATCGACGCTTGGGAAAGTAGGTAGGTAGGTACTCTATAGACTCTATTCACGTTGAGATGTCAAGTTTTATGCTTTTCCTTGCGTATTTTCAGTTATTAATGCTATTAAGGTCGTTTGTCAATTGCGCAAAATTATTATCTTCAGCTAATTTTCTGACATTTGAAGGGAAATGTACGAAAGTCCAATTTTAAAGCAGATCTATCTCTAATTGCATCAATTGAAATTAAATGTTTTACCTTTACCAATTCCCCAAACTAAAGAAAGCGTCAAAAAATAATTCACAATAAAATTGTTGACAGCTAACAAATTCGTTCGTTTGCCTCGATAGTGTCAAGAAATTATCCGAGGATAATTATTTAGCGCCACTGTGTGCTACTAATATTCATATTTAGGACACTGAAGGCTGAATTTTGGAAACTCACAATGGCAAATTTTTCCATGTAAAAATACCCATTGTGACCTACAAAATATTAAGCTTGAAATTTGAAATAATTTTTAGTAAGGCCCACTGACAAAAGGCAAATACAATTTTCAAAGAGCGTTTATTATACGAGTATATATTTGCAAATACGTAATTAATACAGCTAAACACTCAACTGTTCACTTATGTGTCGTCGTTAGGTATACTTTCCAAATTGATTGCCAAATGTAAATACCCGTCTTTTCAAAACATACAACAACCTACGCTCTAACGATTACAACACCGCGGCGGCGGCGTTCACCTTACCGACGTTGTTCGCTCGAACAAAACAAAGAATTGTCATAAATGAACTCGAACACTATGATATCCAAATTGATAGACATAAATATAAACAAACAGATAATGGATTCTGTTGTAATTTTTTAAATATCTAGGTCATTGTGTTTTGTTTATTTGTTGGTGTTGTTGCTGGCTGTTTACGGATGTCATAACCAGAAATCCATTTACCCATTCTAAAATAAGAAAGTGCACATTTCTCCAAAGACACAACAAAAAAAGAAAAGAAGAAGAACGAAACGAAAAGCAGCAGCACTCGTATTTGTTCCTTCAGTGAGTCCATCCTTGCTGTACATTCATTGGTATTCATTTACACATTTAGAGATATTGGACGAAAATAAATGTTACCTCTACGAAGAAGACGAACAGAAAACAATAAATGAAACAACGAAAACGACGACACTCGTTTGAACGAAAAACAACTGTGATGGGATGGGAGAGGTTGATGCACGCCACTTTGCGGATGTTATCGTATCACCCAGAGCACACACCTTCTTTCGTTCCAATTTACTCTAGATTAAAATAAATGCTCCGGAGAGTCCAGACTCCGCAGTGGAATTTTTTTTTTGTAAATATTTAGTTGGAAACGAAATTTCAAATTGAATGGAAATACTTATTCAGTTTCAGTTATGATCGTTTTAGGACTGTTTACACTTTTTGTATGAAAGGGAAATTTTATTTTCAGGAAATTCAATGCGCTATTATTTAAGTGGGAAAATAAGGCATGCTTACTATAAGGCGTTGTTTCACTGGGTCACTTAAACTACTACTACTTAAATAAAGGACCTACTGTTTATAAACGCTGTGTAAAACTCATCAACACAACATTTAAGTCAAGTTTTTGAGTGATGTATCACACGCAATATTTAAATAAGGCCCGTTTGCACTGGCTTTTAACGAAGAAAAAATTGACAAATACTATAGGGTGGTTGTCGGCGAAGTGGCTTAGTGGTTAGTGTGTTGGACTACTAAGCGAGGGGTCCCAGGTTCGAATCCCGAGAAAGCCCAAATTCCAACTCAAGGTTTTTTTCAACTGCGCCACCTCTCGCGAACGTCTGACAAACATCCGAGAGTATAACTGTCATGAAGAAGCTTCTCAATTAGCCGTTTGGACTCGGCATAAAATTGTAGATCCCTTCCATTCGTCCCAAAATTGAAAAACTCACACAAAACGAATGGTTGTGAGAAGCTAGTCCCAGGGTCCCTACCGACCTGTTGCGCCAACTAGTTATAGGGTGGTCAAAAAGTTCTACCAAAAAATCATTTTCCTATTTGAGGTTAAAATGAATTCATGAGTTGGTAAAATTACGACAGTAAATTCTATTTCATTTTTTGCTAGATTCCATGACCCATCCCTGGTGCTTCCTTTTGTCGCTTCCCGGGGTAGAACCTGAAAACTCTCGCTTACAAGTTGAACCCATTCAGTGCGTCACTTAAACGTATCTCTAAAAATCCAATCAGAATTGAAAATTTTAGCACAAGCTCACATGATTTAATCCATCAAACTAATGTAGATGTCATTTACCTCTAACTAATGTGATCTCTCAAGGTTAAGACAGGCTTAAATTGAATGGAACGATGACCATTGTTTCGAATCGTAATCGGTTTTTATTTACTACCTCAAGTGTAGGTGTTTGCTGTCTAAAGCAATCCGACCCAGAAACAAATTTTATTAACACAGGGAACACTCTGTACACCCACGTTACACTCCTCCATTCTATTTCGTATCATAAAGCTAATGTATTTCTGTTCGTAAATCTAATTATCCGACCACGACTGTCAATAATCCATGTCCGAAAATAGCCACACTTGTAGAACATTATTTCAAACAGAATCTACATTTTTAATGTCATTTTCGTGCCGCAGCCATTGACAGTGCGATTGGGTTATGTGTCAAAAGTATTTGCTCCCAAATGTCATTGTTATCTACTGTAGCACAGCCCGTCAAACCTGTTCCAATTTGATGTTTGAGTTTCTTAACCGAAACGTTCATAATTTGTTCAACAATATAGAATTAACTATAGCTATGGGAAGTCGTCGTTGGTTTGTTTATATTTTTTTTGGATGGTTTTTCTGCTCCGGGGACGGGACATGGGAGAGTTTCGCATGTGATTTCATTAAGTATAGATCATCATCCACCAAACAACCACCACCAACGCCAGCGGACAAACTTTAGAAGCAAAAGTCGTGCTCGTGCTTCTGCCTGGTGTATTGTGCTCCGATCACATCGGCAGTCTTATTATAATTATAACGAAACGGCCAAACATGAACACCTTGGCCGTGCTCAGTTTAGCGGATGATGATGACCATATTCGAACGGATTGTACGTCTGCGTCCGTCGCTTATACTTACTCCACTCTCTATATGTAGATATAAATAATTTATTTAATTTTTTTTTTGTTGTTTCTCATTCGCGATATTCGCTCGGAAACGCTGCAAAATACAACAAAACGTAGAGAAACAGCGCTGCCTTGGTGCTGTTGGCTCGAGCCCCATAGTATCAGCGGTGGCGGCGGCGGTGGTGACGGCAATGTCGACAACTACGACGGCGTATATCCGTATATGTATGTATTATGTGCCACAGTATAAGTACACTGACCTTTTTTAGGTTGAATGGCTTTCCAAGTCAAATAAGATACTGCGTACGGTTGTTTTTGTTCTTGCTGTTGTTGTTGTTGTTATTATTGTGTCGCTTTACACGTTACTACTGAAATTCACTTGAATTTGAGAACTTTCTTCTACCCTCCGCTGCGTATATATTCATTTGACGGTGGTGTGGCGCGTAACACTTTACCAGTATTCTATACCCCAGCAACTTTTGTTCATTACACTTTTGGGGTTTTTTTGGGGGAGGAGTGATGTCTCTAAAGAGGAGATACACATACGACCCCCGTTTGGAAAATAATCCGAGTAAAGAGAAAGCTCATAAGGGCAAAGGCAGAACACAACAAAGGCTAGGCTAAGGGAAGAGAAGGAAACTCCTTTGTCTTTCCTTTATTAAAAAATTGCACGCAAGTAATAGGGGTGGTTGTTGCTCTCTGTCTGTATACATATATACTCAGGAAAGGGTGACTGCTGACTGGATTATATGGATCCCTCCGATTGGCGTTTTTTTTTTGGGAAACATTTGCATCCTTCTCCTGTCAATTACGGTTTCTTTCGTATTCATAGTACCATAGGATTCCCTTTTTTGCGTTTTATCGTCAGGTATGAAGTCATCTCATAATTAAAGGGGGAAAATGTCAACATCAGTAGCATTACGACATAAACACTTTGAGGGATTAAAATGAAAGCAAATTGGCGCGTATTTCGTGTTCTGTTGCTTTTCGCTGTTACTTTGCTTTGTCGTCACCGTAGTCGTCTGTGCTATAACCTCTCAAATAAAGAGTACATCTGTAAAATTTCTTTTTTACCGACAAGCTGCATTGAGGGATCAGAAACAAAGAGTGCATTCACCTACCTACCCCATTTTCACTTTCAGAAAAGTCCATGAGTCTGTTCGATGTAATAATTAAATCAAACGAACGAGACGAGACATTCACCCTGATTCGCTTTGTTTTAAAATCGGTATTTTCGGTACTTTTCATCAGTGAGACATTGGGCGCGTTCCGTTCATCACTTGATATCTAGCGGTTGTGCTTGATAGCGGAACGCGTTGCTAGAGATCTAGCGAAACCGGAACGAGTATGACATTGAGATTTCCTTTAGTGTGCCCACTGCCTCAAGGTGGATTGTGGTTAAATGTGACAAGCTGAAAACCCCTTAAGAAAATAAATAAGCTTTTGTCTAGACATGGAAACAAATGAAGAGGGAAATATCTTCTCATCAGTAGGAATGTAGTGTCATTCATTACAACAAAGTAAGAAACTTAAGGTGCTGCCATAACGCGTGACTGCGTTAATATGAAGAGTTGCATTATCTTTCAAAATGTAAGTCAGTTTTTCCTAAATAGAAAATAGCGATCGCATCGTAAATAAAAAAAAGACAGTGACAGCTGTCATCTTTAAACTGTACGCGTATATTGTTAGTTTGTATAATTTCTAGCCAATGTAAATCCAGTGAAAAACATTTGAAAAGGCAATTTAGGTACTATTTTAAAACTGAGGATCGCATTTTGAAATCGTTCAGTAAAATACTTTGACAGTTGGCGAGTTGTTGACAGCTTTTGACATTTGTGCATAATAGAGCTTTAATAAATGGAATGCATTAGCAACTATCTGCATAAATTGTCTGACGTAAGACTGTGAAAGTGACGACTCTTATCGTTTACAGTTCTCGTTCAAAAAGTGACGACCCAAGGGGTCATTCAAAAGTCAAAAATCTATTACTTTTCGAAATGCTTTTAATGTCATGTGGGTTTTTATTTGCATCTAAAGACTCATACGGAAGTTATAAAAAAAAAACTGAGTAAGCGCGTTTACGACAAGCGAGTGTGGTCAGTGACGCATGACTAGTACTGCAAAGCGTCAATCTTGAGTGACGCAGTTGCTTGTTAACGAATGCATTAATTTAGTCGAAGTTTTCCCACAATGTGATTTAGTTGTAAGTATTTTTAGCACGATCAATTTAAAAAACAAAAATCCGCTGTACATAAATCATTACATGAAAAGAGTGTAGAGCATAAAAAAATCAAAGCTCCAAGCTAAGAAGATATCCCTACTCCGGAGCGAGCAAGCATGCCCGCGGTTACTACTTCTTTTCATTGCTTTCCAATTTCGATTGCAAAAACATGAACTGGTTATGTACGGCTGACCTCTGTTTGTTTTCATTCGAAAATGTGAATACCCCCTAAAACTTTAAGTTATACTCGTAATCACAAAGAACAACGTCGCTATGTTCCCCACAGATGCAGTGAAACAATGAATGTCTGAGGTCTGACATATGTGAGGAGGAGTGTTCTGCAAATCGAGCTGAATATTATTCATTATATACTGGAGCTGCGCTACATCTTCTTTTTCTTCTTGATTGGCAACTAAGAATATAGGTGGTGCAGTGAAACCAAATAAAGGAAGAAGATGCGTATAGAACACAGCCAGACAAAGAACGCAAGGATGAACGACCGGCAATGGCGGCGACTACCGACAACACAGCTACAACGAGTCAAAACAATCAAAAGACAAAAAAACAAACTCCCAACCAAGCGACTCCTTGTGTAGCCGACTCCAATTGCTGACAGCGCGCGGGCCTGGCACTAACTTTTGTTGTCTGGACTTTGGCTCTGGTGATTGCACCAAGATGATGGTTCGATGCTGTAGTGGTGGTGGAATCTTTGTCGTTTCCTCTCCCGACGGCTGTTTAATGTAAAACCACGCTCCCCTATCTTCATTGCAAGTTAATGCGACAAAAACCATCCGAGATGGCGAAGGCAAACAAACCCGAACCAAGAATCGTCGAAAGTGGTTATCAAACAGTGAAGCCCGACAACAAATATTTTCGGTCGAAGCTACTATATACAACAGAGAGAGATAATCGATGACGATAGAAAAATGGCATGTCATCGCCTTGTTATTGTTATATACACACACGGACACGGCGTGTGCAAGGAGAACATAAATTAAATTTGGATTTCGTCTCTGCCAGCACATCAAAGTAAATTGTGCTTAAAAGTAGCAACATTTTTCGGCTCGCTATCAGTTGTGGCTCATTCACACCTGCTAATAAATATAAATGACACTGTTCAAGGCCAGAGTACTCTTACTAACTTCGGTAATTAAAAAAATTCAATTAAAATAATTGAGCTCTATGCTTTGTTTGGTATAAGTCTGCGATTTTCATTCCTTCTCATAGAGTTTTATTCTTTTGAGTTTTTTTGATGAATTTAAAAGAAAATATAAAATTACTTGAATCACCCCGGTGAGGTGACCTGTACCTGTATTCAATATTAGGGCGAAAAATAATCGGGATAATGTTTATGCGCATTGTAGCTGCCAATGACAACTTTGACAAGGGACAAGTGAGTTACACAAAGAAGAGTCTGGATGTAGGGATAGGGGATATATTAGTTAAACTGTTCCTAAACGGGTTTTTTCGATATTTTCTGTCTTTTTCATCAGTGAGACATTGGGCGCGTTTCGTCTAGCACGTAATGCGCTGGATGTTGGAACGCACTTGCTGATTTAAAGTTCGAAAGTAGCGAGAAATAAATGTGCTTATATTATGGAGCTAAAAAAATAAAATTCGAACTCCAGAACGAACCGAAGTAAAGGCCACTTGACTCGATAAAAGAAGTCATATCACCTACTTCACTAAAACTGATAAAAAAAAATATCCCATCGTCTGAACGCGCTCACTTTTCGACAAGTCAGTGACTTTACTATTTTTACGAGGCAGGCTCTGTTTGACATGTGTCCTCACTAAGACCACGTTTCTGTTTTTCGTGAATTTTTTTTAAATTCGAAATTCAAAACATAAACCAAATACAAATGTACATGAGTACATAATGGACGTTCAGGAATCTAGTTTAGTAAGTCTGACAGCTGGCTGACTTGATGTGTCTCAGCTTTGATTGGCTCAGATCGGTTACAAGAGCAGTTTTTGCAGTTCTCGTTATGGAGGGGTAGCCGACGAATCTAGTTAAGAATTTGCTGAATGAGTGCTAATTTGACAGTTGGTATATGTGGCTGACGTAGTAAAAGTGACGCTGCCGACCAATCTAGTTTTGGCGTTCAGTGTACGTCTAGTCCAGACGAATCTAGTCGATTTTTAAAAGTGCCCATTACTCTCACTCATCACTATAGGCGTGTTTTTTTGAGCTTCGATCTCAGCAAAGCAAAGTAAAGTAGAGTTTTCAGCACACTAATTACAACAACTACTGCGAGTCTCGAAGTGTCAAGTAGAGCGTAGTTGTTGTAAATGCGTGCTGAAAATCCTACTTTACTTTGCTTTGCTGAGATCGAAGCTCAAAAAAACAGGGCTTATATTAAAAAATAAACTGTGAAACTATGTGAGACATTTACAAACGTCAAAATAAGTGAATATATTTCAAAAATCTAAAAATCAGGCGTCGTGTAACATAAAAGCATACAGAATACCACTTTTTAGCTCATGTATAGACGTCAAAAAGAGACATCGCGCTTAGGACAATGCAACCACCGTCATTGTTTTTTGACAGAAGAACTGACAACTGATGCAGCTATTTATTTATACAGTTCAGGTTTACAATACAAACTTTCATAATTGTTTGACATAGGTATTATGGATCTCTTCCACTTAATAGTTATTTGTTTTAAAATGAATTCTAAAACGTCATAATTGTCAAACTGATTGCACTTTGCATATTCAAACACAAACTGCGCGTAACTGACCAAAAAACCTAATTGTTGTTATTTTTCTTTAATTTTCTATATTCGTCGTCTACGTTTGTATGTATTGCGTATTCGTTTATATTTGAATTTCTATTATGGTCGAGACATTACACATAACTGCTATCGACTATAATTCAACTCTAAAGGCTGATTATTGCTGGGAATATTGGACATAAAGCGGACCTTAGTCGATTAACAATTCAATGAACCTTTAGTCTTCGCAAAAGGCAAAATAACGGGATTCGTGTTGTGTTGCCGGTTTGTGACTACCGTTATTTAATCTTTTTGGCATAACATTGCATCATCTCAGAGAAGAATTGGAGTTGTTTTTTTTTTTTTGTTATTTGCTACAAAGATTTTTAAAGATGAAAGAAAGTAAACCGCAAAATTATTTTTTTATTTACACTTCACACTGCATAAACTGCAAGTAGATTATCAATATTTACGCCTTCATTTAATAAATCAATACTGTTTTTCCCAAGGTCGAATAGTAGCTACTTTCACAGTAATTAATCGTTAAAAAGACAAGCAACAAATAACGTGTGGATATTTCCTGCTTTCCGCTGGAAATCGTCTGTCATTCCAACACGCATGCAGTTAACTTTATACAAAAAATTTATATTAAAGTATATATGTAGGTAGTTATACTACCACACTTAAAAATGTAATATTTTCGAACTCAGTTAGTCATACCTTCTTGCGTTAAGATCAAAAGATGAAAGGCAAAGAATCTTATGACATTCAAATGACAGTTGAGCCAGCACTTCACAAAAGTACAAGCAGACGCCGCTATTTCTGTTACTTTTACTTTGTGAAGGTATTAGAGAATATTCCCAGTAACAGATGTGACATTTTTGCCAATGTTCCATTGCCAATTTGTATTGAGCTCGTCAAAGTGTTTCATATATCGACTTTAGAACCTAAAAACGATATTGATTTGTTTTTGTGATTGGATTTTTGCGCTTTTTAAGTATTGCTACACACAAGTCAAAGTATGTGTAGAAGTAGAAAAAATCAGACGTAAAATTTAAGTAGATAGGAAGCGTTAACCAATTGGATTAAAGTTCTATATATGAATTTAACTAAAGCTAAACTTGTAAAGCTTCATATATTTTAATATACAAACGACAAAATCAATCGCGTGAAATTGGAGACTTTTTTATTTTTTTATGTGTCGTCGACATGAATAAAGCACCCCTATAGAAATAGATGACAGAGGTTTACACTACAACGACCCTTAGGCTAAGCAGGGTATGGGGAATCGCCTACAAGACTAGGCACCATAGCTGCGGGTAATAATTTTAGAACACCAACATCCGGTTCACAATTCCACCAAATCGAATCAAATCTCCGCTGCACAATAAATGCATGTGTCATGTCAAACTTGCTGTTTACATCTACTTGTACTTTTATTTGGATGTAGTGGATACCTACTAGGTACATACTTTTGTTTGATTAGATAGGTACCTACTCAGCTTATTGCAGTTGTGTGTTTAAGCTAGGATTACGCGTGCCACTTTTTATGTCAAATTTTGACATGCCGACGTCATTGTGACGTAAACAGCTGTCCTTAATTTGCCACTAGTGTGATCGCCTGTCAAGCGCCTGTTCACGCGGGCTGTCGCAGCGCACTTCCACGAAAGACACGAGTGACCACCGAATGGCCGAATTTTCGTGACGTCAACATGTCGAAATTTGCCCCGAAAAATGGCACGTGTAATCGTAGCTTTACATCCATCTATTTAGTATAGTTCAGTGACATGCCTAATATTTCTTTTTGTTCGCATTATGTCAGTGGTGGCAGAAATATAATTCAAAATGACAATGACAAAATGAAATATCTGAAGAAGCCAGAACTTATGTAAGTGCCTACCTACACTCTCTGGCAATATTTAATAATACATTTTATAAAAATATTTATTATATAGAATGAAATAACGATGTTATAATATTAATTACAGACATGGGCAGGATTTCCTTTTCTCTTTTCTCCCTTTTTTATTTCACAAGTCATCTGTTGTCCGTTGGCCCCCCCCCCCCCCCCCCCCCCCCCCCCCCCTGATCAAAAACCAATCCAATTTCCATTCCAATTCCAATCATGTTCTATACTCTCTCTCACTCTCTCTCCCTCTATCAAACAAAACAAAACAAAACAAAGCTCACGCAGAGATAAAAAACAGCTGACTACGGTTTCTCGATTCTCGTTCGTCATCCATCACACAAGAGAATTATTCTTCTCAGGAAAAAATATGCTGCCTAGCACAAAACCCCCTCCCCAACTGTTTATAAAGCCCGTCAACCGTCATTTATTTTTCCTTGCGAAATCAATGACGTAATAAAGGTAACACTTCCGTAATTATGCACGAAAAAAGGATTACACACAACTAGACAGGTAGGTACTCACCTTACAATCTATTTCCACACCTACTATGGTTTCTCGCTGGCGCTTTCGCTCGATTTCAACAACAACAGGAAAAAGTTAAAACAAAAAAACCGAAAAACTAAATCACAGAGTTTCTCTACGAAGATAATTCATTTTCATTTTCACGAAATCATTTTTATTCGCACTGCGTTTTGGCTAATTTGCACTTTGTTCTTTAATTTTCTGCAGAATTTTCCCAACTTTTTTCCACTGAGCAAAGTCCCGCATGAAATATGCTCGCAAGAGGGCGCATATATGTCACTTTTGATTCACATCCACCTTCTCTTCGCTGTCAACGAACCACTTTTTGAACGGAAAATCAATTACGTTCTTTATTATAGTTAATAATGCAATTTATTACTAATATACATTGCTCTACACATATCTACATACACATATGTATAACCATTGATATTATTGCAGTTTGCCACAGAATTATTATTAATTAACAACTATCTATCCAGCCAACAAAGAAGTGAACAAAAAAAAACTAAATTATGCTATACGACTAAATCGATTCTCCACCACATCAAGTGGAGACTTAGCAGTGGTGGGGCGGGGGAAAAGGAAAACCGAACCTTTTTCCCACTGGCAGACCAACTTATTCTTTTATCCTTCTTATTCGAATATTATGGATATAATAAAATTGGAAGATGTCGAAAACGTTGATAAATTTCCAGCAAACACCACCAATTGTCAACTACAAGCTGTCGTCAACAAAATTTGTCAAAGATTACTTTTCGAAAATGTCCGTCGCACTTGCACCGTTGGCTTCCAGTTATTTATAGATTGCATTTTTCTTTTCGGTTTATTTAGCAACAAAAAAAAAAAACTATTTTCAATTTGGAAAATTCACTACGAACACTGGTCTCACTGCCAATCGACAAAGTCTAATAAAATGTTGCTTCTTCTCAGTTCTCCACAGTAGGTAGAGGTACCACAGCACAGTACGAAAAACGTCAAATTAATTTACTACAACTGTCTCGTTTGCACATGCAATCACTGCGGGTGATGCTATCACGATCTAGCCTGTTCCCACTCAAGTCTATTGCAAATTAATGGAAAAAAAAAACAGACGAAATAAAAAATTTCCCGTTTTTACCAATCCAACACAACACAGAGATGAAAACTTTTTTGTCTTGTCAAAGCAAAAAAAATCTTACACAAAACACACCGACGCGAGTGAACTGTTTGTTTTGTTGTTGTGCAATCGGACAACAATAATCGTTTTTCACCGAACTTTTCCTTGCGAAAAATAACACTTTCCCGTTTTGAAAACCCTCTGAAACAGAGAAGACGACAAAGAAACAGGCACAGAAAGAAAAATGTAAAAAAAAACTCAAGTGTCACAATAATTCTCCTCTGACTTTGATTCAATTTATATCAATCACGAAACCGTCCTGCACAACTGCACACTACCGTGTCCGTTTTTCATCTGCACGAAGCGAGAGCTTAACGGATTCGTTTCGAAGTTTGTTCGACGAAAAACGGAAAGCCTACCTAAAAAGCACTACCGTTGCTTTTGCACAAAAGTTTTTTATTTTTTTATTTATTTATTGTGGCTAAAACGAGAGAGTCGATTTGTGGAGAATGGGAGAGTGATTGCCAGCTATTGTCGAAAGTCGAACAAAGGGCAGATTTTCCTGAATTTCCCTTGTCCTGTAGCAGGTTGATGATACGTCTCGGAAAACAATGACCCTTTCTGTAATCGTAGAGCAATATTTGAAGGCCAGTCGGGTTTTGTAGCGAAAACTAATTGGATTATCTTTTCTCTCCCCAATGTAGTCATTGGAATTGACCTGTCACTTTTTGCGGAAGCTTGAAATAACAGCTGTTTTTGGCTTATTTAATTACTTTTGCTTATTTAAATTATTTAATTACCATACCTACAATTATAGTCTGGAATTGCATTTTATCAGGGGAAATAGAAATAGAAACATCAAACATCCCACTTTAATCAGCTGTCACTGTCAGATTTCGTATGGTGGAAAAAGGAATAAAAATTCGAGTTCGAAAACTCTCTTAAATAATACTCTCCACAAATTAGTAAACTACCCCAATAATATCAAAACACATACCAGCTGATTTTTGATAATGAAGTGGGCATGAAAAGCAACAATAATGTTTGCGGCTGCTCTTACCACAATGGTATCCATTTTTAGTGCGCTTTGCAAGCGGAGGGAAGATAATAAAAAATTTAATTAAAACTCAGGTATAATTTTAAGCTTACGCAATCGAGTTGCGTAGAAACTGGATTGAGTGGGAAATTTGCATACGGATAGATGGATGATCCATAGGCAAATCTCTGGCCGTACAACAATTTTCGTTGCGATGCTGTTGGAAATAGGAAAGTAACTCAAAAGTGTTGCTTTTTGTAGGTGTCAGTTCGAGTTTTTTTTAAATAAAAGACATTTATTTCTTATCAATATTATTTACACGTTTATCGATTAATGAAAGGACTAATACTATTTCTCATTCTTATGAACTTTCATCTCCAATGCGTTGACAGCAATGAATACCTTAAATTTAGCTTCCGTCGCTACGTGTGCTGGAAACGTCTTTACTACCGCAGCCATGCTTTCGAAGAACAAATCAATCGATCGTTCGTGCATTGAAACATCTGCATTTTGCTTAATTGCCTCAACTTCGTGGTCGACTTCGGACTGCGTTTCAATCAAGTGCTCTTCCTCCTCTTCTTCTTCAGTATGCTCTAATTTCTGTTCAAATGGAAACTCGTGAACTATTGTGCTGTCATCGAAACTAAAGTCATCATTGGCCATTCCAAAATCCCTCGGCTCGTCGTTATTTGTTTCTTGATCCTGGTGCACAGCATCATCGTTGTCATCCAATACACAGTCATTCGATTGATCCAGGCGTTCCATAGTTACCTTTTCGAAAGTGACATCTTGGGCATAGCTGTATTCAACCTGCGTGTCTTCGAACACTTCTTTGACATTCTGAATCTTGTCAATATTTTTCGTAACACATTTGGTAGTTTTATCTACATTTTCCGTATTATTGGTAAACTTTCGAATGGATACTTTATCCAAAAAATGTAAACTAAAATATTTGCCATCACGTTCTCGTGTACTATCGGTAAGCCGTCGCCGCTTGTGTATGTAGTAGTCCCTTATAAAACGCCATTTGCGACGGCATTCGAGCACTAAAATAGATAAATACAAATTTTCAAAATTTTTTTTTTTTTGTATATTTTTCAATATATAATATAACATCTGGCAGTTCCCCAACATATCCATGACAGAGAGTAGATATTTTTCAAATTTCTCATTAAGATTAGGTAACGCTTCTGTTCTCTCAGTCACTCACTGTGGAATTCTTTCAGTGCGGCGCTTTTGCTGTCTGGCTAATGTCTACCCCTCTCACCTGATTTTTTCAATTCCACAGCAATGGATTTCCAGTAAATTTTTCGCAATTCTCCGTTTCCGTATTCTCTATGATTCGCATCCCATAGTGCTAGATGATGTTTGATAAATTCAATTAGACGCTCCTCTTCTTCATTTGTGAATGATAATCTTTTATAACTGGTAGACATATTTAATTTAATTTGAAAGAAATGCACCACTACTTTCAAAACAAACGCTCGTACGGAACTGATTTCCTTTACATGGATTTTCGTCCGCTCTGAGAGCAAAGCGTACAGAATAGTGTACGAGTTACCATCCACTTTCCATATGTGGAATGCAGTTTGACAGTTGCGCAGGTACTGCCAGATACGGTGTACAAATTATGTTGCTTTGCGCAAATTGAAATCAAATAAAAGCCCGATTCGCCACGATTTTCATGATTTTCCACAAACTCCAATCGAAAAACAGAGACATCACTAATTTAACGCTTATTCTATTAAACACTATCAAATCCCAAGAGAAAAATTGGCAAAAAGATAATTAATGATACAATGCATCTCGAGAGTACAAGCTAATCGCAACATTTTTTGATTGTAGCTACAGGCAGAGTTGTCTCAGTTGGCTAGTCCTTATGCCATTGGGCTACGTTACACAGGGTTAATACCTAGGATATACCTAGAAGGTATATGGGCACATTCAAGAATCCAGTTATCTTAATTCGACTAGATTGGTCTGGATAACATGTAACCTAAACGCAAAAACTAGATTGGTCCGGAACGTTACTTTTTCTACGTCAGCCACATATGCGAACTGTCAACTTAGTACTCAGTCACGAATTTCTTGACTAGAATAGGCTACCTCTCCATAAACGTCTACTGAAACAACTGCTCATATGACCGATTTTAGCCAATGAAAACCGAGATACATCTTGTCAGACAGCTGTCAAACTTACTAAAATAGATACGTGAACGTCCTCTATTTCTCGTATTGATCACGGCGAACAGAACGTAACTCAGCAATGACAGGTTTTGTCTGTTGTGTTGTCACGTAGATAAATGGAACTTTAGGAAAAAGCGAACTTTAACACTGGGCGTGTTTTTTGAGCTTCGATCTCAGCAAAGCAAAGTAAAGTAGGATTCTCAATAACAACAACTCTACTGTAAGTCTGGAAGTGTCAAGTACAGCGTAGTTGTTGTAATTGCGTGCTGAAAATCCTACTTTACTGTGCTTTACTGGGATCGAAGCTCAAAACATCAGGCCTACTGTAAAAAATGGCCGCCATAATCCAAAAAACGGTTAATTTTCTGATTTTACAAATTTATTTTACAGCACACTATCCGAATAACTATCTAAATTGTTGGTTGATTCCCATCACCGTTCTATCCCCCGAGTTCTTACCCAATTAAAAGTATATGGTAACAACAATATGAAGGTAAAAGCACGGCTTGCGGAGATAACATGAATGATCAGCAAGAGCCGAGAAGAACCAATGAACTCTGTAAATCAAAGTATACCAACCACCTTGCCTTGCGATAATAAAATCCCAAATTGATTAAAAGATTAAAACTCATTTTCATTTCAAATGTTTATTTGTCATTAATAATGTATATAAAAAGCTTGTGTAAATATTGAATTATTTATCCATTTTTTTAGTGTTAATGTTAAGGTTTATCCCTCATTTTTTATTTATTCATATCTTATCATTCCATTGAAAATAAAAATTTAAATCCCTATAGATTAAATAAACATCTATTTTTCACAGTAATTTAACAAAAAAAATATATTATCAAGCGGGTCGTTCGTTTCATTGTTAAACTATTTATAATAACCTATTGAAGCTGATGCTACAAGAAATATCTCCACTTGCAAACGTAACTTGTATACATAGTAAACAATTAGACATGCCAAAAGAACAAAATCAAATTATAACTGAAAGTTGAAACCCCTTTACATACATCAATTCAAACGTTTCAATTTTTATTAACAGTTCTTTCCTGTTTTCGGGTTTATTTATTTCTTATTTGTTAAAATTGTTTTTATACGATTTTTGTTTTTTTAATGATCGGGTTTCCTACAAGTTTCGAAATCAATTTGATTTTAATTTTGTTTTCTTGTTCTTTATGTATGTATAATTTATTTAAATTTAATATTTACACTACACGATAGTTTGAATATATTTATGTATATATATTTAATTAAAAAAATCGAATTTATTCTTTTACGTGGTTGAATTGTAGTTATGTTTTCTTCTTTCTGTGTAAGTATTAATATTCTTCTTTATGTATTGTATATGCAACTACTAAATCTAAACGATGTCGGTCTGTGTTTATCTGTTTTATTTTTATTTATATTTATTGTGGTTCACCAAACATTTTCCTATGTCGAAGTATTTTTCCTATAAATTCATCATAAATATTATACGACTGTCAAAAGTGTTTAATCAGCTGTTAGCACCTTGTAACTTAAATTTTGCTTACATGTTTTGTTTAAATAAGATTTTAATTTGAATTTTATTGATTTATTTATATGCTCTCGATATATTTTTTTTAATAAAAAGCAGTATTTACGCAATACGAAGATTACCTAGCTTGTGCGTTTGTTTCGTGTATTTCATAAAATTGGGTGATTTAGGGACCACGTTAACACGATTCAAAATTAAAAATGTAAATTGAAGTTTGCAACGGATCAGTGTATTTATGCCTGTTTCGAACGGTGTATTCGCGAGTGCGAATCTAGTCGTTTGAAGTCGAGTAGATTTGCCTCGTACAGATTTTTTTTTGGAATTAGACAGAGTAATTTGTGGCTTGGTATGTAGTTCGGGATTAAATCAAGCTCGCATGAAATTTTGCAAAGCATTTTAAGCATTTCGAGTTAAATTTTGACGTTTGTTTCGTGCTGACAGAAAAATCTCCATAATTATTTAGCTCGCATGATAACTGGGCGCCACATTTTCGTAGAGGAAAAACTTCTGGGAATTGGTAAGAAATTCCTTAACATTGAAGTGACAGGTATTACGTCTTCCACAAATGACGTTGCTACTGACATAATTTGTCATTGAGTGTTAAGGAAAGAAAATGCTACAAATTTTGTCTAAGAAATTATAGATTTGCATTCATTCGATAAAAACTAGCAACTAGGAGTCGTTCAAATGTATGAGCCTGCATATGTACATTCGTACTAGACGTAATGGTCGTCTAAAAATGTAAGCTGGTACTACGCAACTACTCCTTTCCATCTTCAAGGGCAGCACATCTATGATTACTATGCTCTGTCACATTATTAATGACACCAATTTTTTTATACGACATCTTATCATTAGTCTTTTGTTATTTTTTTTATTTTCTTATATTCTATACAGATTATTATTTTTTTTTTTATGTTATTTAATTTTAAACAGAGATTTTGGATCGGAGTTTATGACTGCTGTGTTTTTCTTTAATGTTTGCCTAAATATTTAAAGTTTGAAATTTATTTTGTTTTTATGTTTATGCCGGTGTACGATTTATTCGAAAAATATAAATTCTAAATAGTTTGATGTGTTTTTGTTTTGTTCTGTTTTAAAAAAATATTTTCTGGTTTCTTTTTTGTTATAAATAATGGGAGATATAAATATTTACGTTCAAGTTCTTAAATACTTTTCGAAAGAGGTTCTAGAAAATAACAGGGAAAATATTCTATTTCGTGTATTTCTGTTTATAAATTGCGATAAATTTATTGTTATTACACTGTTTTGCTGGTTGTTTATTTATTTATTTATTTTGTATTCTATGTTACATTAGTTATTTGGTTTGTGTAATTTTGTACATGCATTTTTCAGTTAATTGTGATTTTGCCTTTTTTCTATTTATTTAATTATTTTTTGAATTTAGAAACTAATCTCTTGAAATCGTTACTTGTTTGTGAATCGGAAGAATATGGGCTTCTCTTTTGGTTTTTAATTGTCGAAGTGAGCGTAATGAGGAGTTTTTGAAACACAAGGTTCACAATATTTTTGTTGAGTTTTTAAATGCAACAATAACACTACAAAATTTATGCTAAGCAAGTTGAGATCAGGAGTTAATAAAACTTTTTAGCAGACACAAATGAACGTAACGAATGAACTTGAATGGTGCTTATTGCAAGTATATTTATAAGTTTGTATATGTAAGTTCGTTCACCTTAAAAACGATGAAAATACAAGTATTTAAAATGAACCCCGCTTTTAAATTTTTCTAAATATAGCCTGTCCTACAAGTTCTTTAATAATCTTTCTTTTTATAATGATTTAAGGGTCAATCAAAATTGGCTTTTATGAGCCCAATCGTGTGTCATACATATATGAACTAAAATTCAAGTCCTGTCAAGTTTCATTAGCTTAAGCTGGATTGACTGCCATATGCAACTCCATTATAGTGGTTCGATAGTTTTTACCACGGCTTAAAATGGATTGAACGTGAAGCATTTGTATTCATAAACGAAGTGAATATACGATCCTTTCAAACAAGTAACAATTTCGTTATTACTTATGTTTGTTTTAAATTATTTTCATTAACATCACAGATTTAATACCAAAAGTTGCCAAGGCATTTTTTTTTTTAATTTCACATGTTTACATATACATATATGCAATTAAGTTGAGAAGAAAAGTACATCACATTTAATTATACGTTATATAAATATGTATATAGAATTTCTGAAATAAATCAAAATGAGGATTTGAAAAGAGTAAATGAAACACTTGTTTAATATGTCTTTAGCATCATAATGCTATCAAAGAAGTCCGAAGAGAAAACGCAAGAGTAAACTGAAAAACAAATTCAAAAGAATTAATATTGGAATAAAAATGTTCCGATCAAGCAAAAAGAAAAACTTATTGACAGATGACAGCCTGTGGCTGTAGGTTATGGCGTTTTTCATTGAAGATCCGAGGGAATTGCCCCGAAGTTCAGAATTGCTCTTTTCAATAAAATCCGTTGGAGCACTTTTGCAACAGTGGTAGACACCATATGTGTGATTAGATTTTCTGTTGTTACTTGTTTTTTTGTTTTTTTACAGTAAATATGAATGTTTTAATAGGCCAAATCAATATATTTTAATTTCAGTTTACATTTTGCCCTCGTAATTGTATATTTTCGGATCACAAGCTAAAAATTTGTTTCTAATAACACAACAAACATTTAAATCTGACATTTTGCTAGTGTGTGTTGGTGAGTTCAGGGCAATTCTCTCAAAATATTCCGGACGCTTCTTTCGTGTTAAGAATTGCCCTGGAAGTGCACTTTTTTTTTGAATGAAACATAGAAAAATAGAAAGAGCACTTCTAGATTTGATCTTTTCATAGAAAGGGCACTTCTTTTCTTCAATCGAAAACGCCATTAATGTCCACATAATATAAGCGGCAATATTTTCCATATGAAATTGGAATTGGGACCTGCAATTCATAAAATTATTTCGATAATGTCACGGGCATATAACAGAAGTTCTAAAAACGACACGTCCAATAATTTAGAAAAAAATGCGACATCAAAAATGTACGAACTGTCAGTCACAAAATTCTTGACTATATTTGTCGTCCACTCTCCATAACCGTCCATGTGACCGAATTGGGCCAATCGAAACTGATGTGGTTTTCCATTGGGACACAAAATCAATCTTTTTTTCGATTCGGATCACTTTTTGCAGAAAAGGGGAAACATTTTTCAAGTCTATATAGTTATATAGCTAATTTTTCCAAAAGCGAATGCAATTTGAACAGCTGATATTGCTGTCAAATATTGCACTAATCCATTCACAAAAGCAGATCAATTTCGTTGCATGTTCGATGAGCCGCGATAAATCTGAGATCTGAAAAAGATTTTTTGTGGTTCCAATGGAAAACGACATGAGACATATCAAGTCCGTCAGCTGTCAAACTTACTAGGCTAGATTTTTGAAACTCCCCAGTGTAGTCTGCGGCCGCGTTCCATTGACCGATACAAGACAAACAGAACCTCAAATTTATATACTACATAAATTCGTTGGCCGAAACATGTTTTAAGGCAAATTAGTTTTTCGCTTACGGTTAATAGTGAAGTTTAGCAGGAACTTTCTCATATTTTGGCAGACACTTTCTGCCAATGTTATTCACCAAAGTTTGCTGGGAAAAATACCGGGCTGTCACAAAATCAAAAATATTTTTGAAAGCAAATAAAGAACACAAAATTTGGCCACATAAAATTATTGAAAAAAATGTGAACTTATATTTCACCTCTTGAATTGAGAAGTATTTTGTTTTGGGAAGAATAAACAAAAAATGTTTTTAATTTGTATATACTGAAAATAATTGTTTAGCATTTATTTTTAATAATACATAGGTATATATTTTGCTTATTTTTTTTTGTTTATATAATGTAAAGATTTGACTTAAGAATCACAATAGAGTTATATTTAAAAAATAAAATAAAGTGAATAATATTATGTATGTTGTTTTTCTTGTTTAGAAAAATATTTTTTGTTTTATTTTGGTTTTAGAGTTTGTGTTCAAACATAGACAAAATATAATGAATTTACAAAGAAACAAAAACACAAACACAAACACTTATCCTAAAAGTACTTGTATGTGGTTATGTTACATGCAGAAAACAAAATCGTAGGTTTTTATAATGCAGTTCGTTATGATTTGTTTTTCTATTTCATGATTGAATTATTTGTTTGCAATTATTTCGAGCCTTATCTATATCATTTATTACAAGTGTTTTTTTTTTTGTTATGTTTACTTAAAACTAAGTTGCAAATGAAAAAAGCTTTTATCACATCTACTTAATCTCAATTGTGTTTTTTTTTTGTCCTCCTTAACTTTAAACGTATGTTTATTTTATGACGTTTCGTGAATTATGGTTTTCATTTAACAAAAAACTGTTTTCTTATTTTATTATCGGTAACAGAACTTTTTCTTTAATTTGTTTGAATATGAGAAGGACACCATTTTGTCTGTTTGGAATATGAACTTAAAATTGTTACATAACAAATTAGATCGGAGTCGGACAGTTTAAAGATGAAGCGAACACTAAGAACGAATTCAGGTGTCAGACCAATATCTAACTTGGTTGCGGATGAAAAGAAAGATTTTGCTTGCAACGTCCACGGGCACTTGTTTCAATAGAATGGTATGTAGGTACTTTAATCTTAAAACTTAATGATCATTGTTCCTTCATAATTCATATTCATATTCAAATTATGAAGGATTCAGAGTTAAAAATGAGCAATATTTGAGGACACAAACAACATACCTCAGGCGAATTTTTGAATATAAAACTAATAGTTCTCCTTTTAGTGGTAAGATTCGGCACTGCCCTAGCGAGTTCAAAGCACAAAATGTGTGTACGACTTTTATATACATACTGCAGTCAATTAGCGGTAGATAAGGATCTTTTCAATCGGACACCGGAAGGACTGAGCATACACCGCAGCAAAATCAAAACGCAAAATCGTCTCGCACAATCCAAAAAAATTTATAATCATGTAATAATACTGCTCCCGTTCCCACTTATTTGCTTCAGCCACGTAGGTATTTGCTTCAGGTGGCTGTGTGTGGCACCCTTTGAAAACAGACTAATTGGTTTCGAGCACGGTACATTTTCTCGGTTTCATACCTCTCAGGCTCTCATGCGTAACTGAATAACAGCGCTAGTTCATATTTCTCAGCCGAGTGAGTAGGGTTCTTATTTTTCACTCTACTCTATATATTAGGACAAATTCACCACCTCGTGCCAAATGAATTGTTTCCATAGTTGCCATAAAACTGTTGGATTAAGTGATGTCTACCTATTTTGGAATTCGCATTGTTTTGAAATCAATTGTATGAAATATTATTATACATTTTTGCGTAATTGCCGGCTTGATTGTCATCACCATACATGATTTGTCCACAGAATTATCGCTAGATTCTGAGCAAACAGAGCCATCAGCAACAAGTGTATGCAATTTGAAATGCACTGCAAGTGGAAGTTTCCATTGCATATTCCCAGTTCTGATTTTGAAACATGTCGCTTGCAGAATTTGGCTCTTTGCGTAATTGTCTACGTTCTTATGCAGTTGAGAATAATTTTAAACTTTTATTTCGCTCCAACCTCAAAAAATTATATTTTCACATGAAAAATGTACATTTCTCCAAAGAATGTCCGCAGATACTTACCAACTTAAGCTTTCAAACTAACACCTCTCTAATTTCTTAAACTTAATCCAGGTAGAAGATTAAAGTTTCTAATACACAACAGAAAAAAAAAATACTTTTGGAGTAGAAACTGCAGTTTGAAATAAATATTGCACTTCTGTTAAGTAGACGACCGGTCAAGCATAGGTATAATGTGGGCTAACGCTACCAGCGAGTTTAGTCAAGCGCTTGAAATTAAATCCTACTATCACGACATTCAGTTGAAATGTGATCGCACATTGGCTTAAGCTGCTCCCAGGCATTCCTGTCATAAAGTGTGCTGGTCGCTGTTCTTGGAATTTTTATAAAAATAAATCAGATTACTTTTGTGGGCTTTTCTCCCTCTAACCAGAAACAAGGATATCACGAGCACAGGACAAAGCAGTTAACTCATTTTGACTAGCAAGTAAAACCGAATGGAAAAGTGAAATTCAATAAAAAGTTAAATACGTGTTTCGTTCCGTTAAAATGAGACCAAATAAATAGTAATTGGAATCTCAGAAAATCAATTGTATATAATTATTGTAAAGCCAATGTTAAAATTTAAATTATCTACAAAATTATAAACATACAATGTGTACGAAAACTAACAAAAATACTCCACAATAGCTATAGGAATTTATACAATTTAAACTGTCCTATCTCATACACACACAAACATATCAGTCACGTCGTCAATGCAACGTAACGTCTCATCAATCAATTCCAATAAAAACCTAAGCAATAATTATAATTAAGCTTACTGCTAATAAATAATTACAATTAAAGTTCAATAATACATTAGAGGAGGCGACACAGAGTTAAAACTTAACAAAACGATTTCAAATTAATTTAGTTTTCTCTATTTCTATTAAATTTTTCGTTGCCGATTTGCCTTTCTATCAAAAGAAAATCGTATCCTTACACATGTTGGTGGTGGTTGTGGTTGTTGTGGTGGTGGTGGTTGTTGTGGCGGCCGCCGAGTAACCAAAGTCATAATCATAATCATTCGGCAAATAATAGTTTACAGCGAGAAACATAAGATACACTAACAACAATAATAGAATTATTATGAAAATAAAAACTATTGTAATATATCAGTCATCACGGCTTTTGCACAAAATCTTTCTGGCCAAGCCTATGGCCTGATCTCAGAGAATCTCACAGCAGCGACAGTACCTTTGTCGATGGCCAGTGGTAACTGGTGGCGGTGTCACCGGAGCAAAGTATGCATGAACTTTAATATTTGGTAAATGATTCTACAAAATAAAGCAAAACAAACAAAAATTTATCAACAAGTCATAGAAAACACGCACGTCCTCGTGTGGGACAGAGTGTTTGCGTTTTGTGCAGTACTAACTTTTAATTTTCGTATTGCCGCTCGTGTTATCATTTGGCAGTCAAATAGCTCAATTCTCTGTAGATTGTGACACGATACTAAATGCTCTAAGGTTCGATCGGTTATTAGTGGACAATTGTCCAATTCTAGGACGGATAGACTCTCAGCTGCACAACTACCGGCGGCCAGCTGACGGATTCCATCGTCTGTTATAAGCTCACAGTGTGATAAAGTCTACGAAGAGCCAATACATCATTTAAAGCGAATGCATTTTTGAGTGGCGTTAAAACTTACCAATTTCTCTAAACTCGGACAACCAGTGGCCAAATGGGCCAGCGTCAGATCAGTTATCTGGTTGCATTCCTCCAAGTCCATTCGTTCCAAGTATTTACAATTTTTACCAAGCGCCTGGAATCCTATGTCGGTGAAATTCCGGCACCCGGCCACCTCTAGTGTATTCAGCAGTGGGTTGTTTTGCGATAAAGCTGTTAGTGATACATCGGTTAGTTCGCCGCACTTTGATACGCAGAGCTTCTGTAGTTTGCGGCAATTCGCCGCAATCTGTCGTATTGATGAATCTGTGATGTTCTACAAACAGATTGAGATGTTAATAAGTTTTTCAAAATTGTTGTTCTAAAAAAAGCACAACACAACATAAGCCGCACAAGAACTTTTGACATTTTGCACAGACCTTCCCGGACTTTCTGGGCCAAATTTGATATATGTTTATCACAATGCGAGATCATAACCATTTTTGTTACTTAATTAATAAACAGAATTGTGACTGTGCAAATATATTCTTTGCATACATGATCTCTTTTTTGCGGTCGCATTTAGCTTATTTAACGAAATTGCTTATAACTTACCTCACAGCTATGAAAATTGAGCACCATTAAGTCGGGACAGTACTTAGCTAAGCATTGCAGTGCGTTGTCGTTCACTTGTTTACAACCTTTACTGCTGAACTTTCTTAATTTAACACAACCGCGAGATAGGGCTTCGACTCCGTTTTCCGTTATGAGATGACACCATGATACATTAATCTCTAGGAGGTTCTAAATACAAATAAATAAAGAAGAGTTATTAAAATACAAGCGACTTTTCTGTTGAACAGGGAAATCTTATTTTTATCCAAATCACATGTTGAAAGACGGAAGTTGTTGTGCGCTACTCTGATTGGGTTATTATATTCATAATCATTGTATACAGGAACACAAATTTACCAACGGGCTTTCGTTTATTAGCTTCGTCTGCGAAGGGCCTAAAAATGATGCCTACGATTGAAAGTAAGTCGATATGACTGACCAAACTATCAGAAACTACAGCTCACTTTAGAGAACTTCATGCAGGTAAGCTGCTCTCACCTTCGCTCAGCGTAACGGGGGTCTAAAATCAATCATCAAAGTAGTGAACTTGGATCAGAGACCATCAGCCTTATTGTGAGTTTCGCCCGAACAATATTCCACCATTTCAGTTCTGAAATTTCAATTTTTTCGGGTGGAATATTGTTCCGGCGAAACTCACAATAAGGCTGCATGAGAAGAGCCAAACAAAAAGAGGACGTCCGCAAATGTGTGCATACTCGCGTGTATCCCTCAGCATTACCAGACGAATTGCTAAACAAATAGTTGGGCTCCACACTCCTCTTGTTTGGTACACCAATATTTGTGGGAAACATCCGAAGCCCAGTCCGCCAAAATGTTCACCATGTCTTTTGTGACGTCCATTTAAATAACACCTAGTCCCGCCTAAAATAACACGGGTCCTTCCCACATACCCGTAATATTCGACTTCGCCCACTTCAAGTGAGGACTACCATTTATTGATCTTGTGTCCTTGTACACAAGGATGTGCTAAAAATGAAAACAAAAACACACAGAATGCTATTAGAGGACACAGTAAACAGCCTGCTGGACGACGGTGTGTACCATTGTAATCATCGTCGTCGTCGTCGCCACCCACGCAACAACACTTCCTCTAGCCCGAGCCCCACCGAATATCATACACATCACAATCACACATGCCCTCTGGTTGTATGAAGACAGTTTTCGTATCGAAATAACCACCAGCAGAAATATTAGTGGAACACCAAGAACGACGAAGATAATGTTGACCGACTTACTGGTGGTGGTGGTGGTGATACTGGCGCGTATGTAGGCCAAAACTTTTGTGTATTTTATTCGTTGGCCTCGTTTTGGCCTAAAAACGAATGAATGGCGGGTTGCAACAACTACGATAGTTGCAGGAAGTAAAGCTCGAGTTGAACACGACACAAGGTTAAAGAGATGGAGCAAGTATACGCACAAAGAGAGCGAGAGCAAACGAAGAGATGTGCACGAGTGTGTGTTAGTGTTTTGGACGGAAGAGAAATGCGAAATGCACTTTTCACACAAAAAACGATTCCTCTATCCTTTTGTTTTGGTTTTTTTTTATTCTTTTATTGTTTGAGCTAAAGGGTTCTCAAGGACTTGACCTAAAAACAAGAAACGCATAAATGTCACAGAATATACCTTGCAATGCGTCATACTTACAGGACATCCATCGGAGACGTATTTTAAACTATTGTCGGTTATATTAGCGCACGAGTCTAAATTAATTGATGTTAATTTTGAACAGTAACGACTTATTGATTGCGTTGAGAGGTCGGTTATCTTCTTGCATTCGGATAAATCTAAGTGCTCGATATTATGGCAGTGGTTGGCTAGGGTTCTGAAAAGACAACATGTAGACGATGCATTATCAGTCGCCCAGTCGGTGGTGTGTGTGTGTGCGTTTTACCGTATTGATACATCTCCAACTGATTGACAACCTCGCAATGAGAGAAATTTCAAAAAGCCACCGCATCTCTGGGATATATTCTCAATGACGGCACCCTGCAACCAAATATGGGGTTAACACAAAACAAATAAAAAGTGCAAGTCAGCAAATATGAGCTGCAGGTATATTACCTCGATGTCCCGTTGAAAATCAAACAAATTGATTTTCTGCCAACTCGAGCCGTCCAGGGCAAGGACGTTCCAGTATTTGCAGACCTGTAACGAAAGAAAAATGGAAAATGCTTGTTTGTCAATAAAGTCAATATGAACATTTTGATGTGTATGCATAAATGGTAAGGATAAAATCTGGGACATTGCTTAAAATCTATATATCGAGTCCAGTGTGCCACCCAGAGGACAAAGCTCGCTCTTAATTCGCATGTAGGTCAGTGAAAATTCGCGGATCGACTACCGAATGTGGGTCACAGTACATAATGGTGTGTGTCTGTTGGAGCGAAACCAAAACATGACCTAAAAGTTCGCTCGAATTAGGACATCGCCAAAATGCACCACCACATTCAAACACCTCACTGATTCCTTCCGAATTGGTGATTTTCAAGGCTCAAGGAATAGATTCCAATAAGATGGAAGTAATAAATAAATGCACGAGTATGGTTGTGAGTTTTCCAAGTTCGCACTGTTGCTGATGATAGCAAGTGAGCGCATTCAGTGGACGAATAACTGGGAACGCTTTAGTTCGATTTTATTTACCCTACAATCAGTAAAACTTATGAGCAGGTTATATTCTTATACTTCTTAGATGTGTGAATGCTATAGGGTTTTTCGCGAAGCCCACCCTTTCATAGATGGGCTATCTTTATGGTTCAAACGTCGAAAAAAAAAAAAAGCTTGTAGGATAATAAAGCTGATTTATAATGGCCAGAGTAGTGTTTTGTTCAAATATTATTAAAAGCGCACAATTCCCATTATTTTAACGTCTCAGCTATAACCAAATACATTTGATAAACAACATTTTTCATTTCTACAGTGTTTTTATCCGGTTTTATTTTAAACCTTTCAATATTTTTCTATACAATTATGCTACAGCCATATAAAATCTGTTTTGTTTTCCTACAAGTTTTTTTTAGCTGTCACTTGGTTTTTGCTTCTACTTATTTGACACTGACGTTGTCGCAAGTCAAAAGGGACGTTCAAGTATCTCGGTTTTGATTGGGGAAAATCGGTTAAATGAGCAGCTGTTTCAGTTGACGTTTATGGAGGGGTAGCCGACGAATCTAGTCAAGAAATTCGTAACTGAGTATGAGTACTAAGTTGACAGTTCGCATATGTGGCTGACGTAGAAAAAGTGACGTTCCCGACCAATCTAGTTTTTGCGTTCAGGTTACATCTCATCCAGACCAATCTAGTCGATAACTAGATTCTTTAGGTCATTTGACATTTAAAATAAAATACAGCAATACAAAATAAAATACAGCGGAACTAAACGAAATTGTAACTAAGTCGTATACCTACTTACTTTATCAACTTCTCGTGGGACTAAATAACATTTTCGAACATTCCCATGTTCATCTGGAACGTATGGAATGTCGAAACTAGCTAGAAGACCTGTCCAGAAAAATGTTCAACCTCCCAGCAGAAAGATTTTTATATAACGCTACGAAATGTCAGATTCAATTTATTAAATGTCAGCAATTTTTTAAATGTCAGCACACAAACAGACAAACCTGTTACCGCTTTCACTTAATAACAATATTTAAACAAGCACAATAATTTATTCTAGTACTTCTGTCGTTTATTTTTAGTACCTTTAGTCAATTTTCTTCAAGGTTAATAGAATTATAGAATATTTCCCTTTTTGCTTGAGCCAAGCGAGGTATGTATATGTATATTTATTTCAGTTCTCAGTTCTCACCCCTTTCGAACTAAATAAGTTCTCATTCGGTGTTGCGTTATTCACCTTCAAGTATCTAGTTCGAGGCGAGACGAAATGTTCGCAGAGATAAACAATTTTTACATTTTCTAAATAGTCTGTTTTTATTTTGTTGAATCTTAATATTTGCGTTATGTCTCTCTCCTATTAGAAAAACTTTCTATACTTTTTTTCCATTCTCAAATAAGTCATTAAGCGACCAACCACACGCACACAATCGCCTTATCTGTAAATGAAAACGTGCTGCATACTTTATAAATACAATATCAAGATATTTTCAGGTTCAAGTTCATTTATAATAATTTATAAATAAAATCGAAAATGCATGCACAAGTATGCAAACGCGTGTACTACTCAAAGCGCCCCCAAAAAATAAAACTTGGGTTTTTTTTTTTTTGTTATTTGCTTTGGTAATTTTGAGGAAAAGTTCAATGAATCATGATGTATGGGGCAGACAGGGAATGCTATAAAAACGGAACATGGACAAACAAAAAAAATAAAATAAAACCACTCCAAGTGCGAGAAGCGACGCACGGTTTAATGACATTTGAGAATGTTACATCGGTATCCACCCCCAAAACCGGAGGTGATTGACTGCGGTGACACAATTTGTTCACGGGTCAGCAAACAGGGCTTTTTTTATCACTGAAAATTGCTCGCAAGAGATGAACGCGTAATGAGTTCGTGGCTCTTGGAAATTGGAATTGTGTAGAGATTGGTGGAGAAGTATGCAACTCTCACCCCTGGTTGCTTATGCATAATAAAAACCTAGACAGAATCACTTTTTTCACAATCGGAGGGAGACAACGTTTGACAATGGGACTTTTGTTGGGGCGTTACACCTTAATGGACATTGAATGTCTGGATGGAGTGAGCGTGGAGAGAATTTGGTATTTCCTTCTGGTGATTAAAGCATTTGAGTCACGTATCATATTGGTGTGGCAAATGCTGCTCAAAAGGTAGTCGTTTCCAGTAGGAACTTGAATGTTTCTCAAAATGGAGTCATGGAAAATATTTAAAAATAGTCTATAAATTCTGGACTAGATTTATAGGTTTTCGTATACCTCAACCAAAAACCTGCTCACGTGATCAACCCAAGTGAGTAAAAGCCCAGAAAAATCCTGTCATTCAGCTGTCATTGTTCGTAAAGTAAGAGAAACTCTTTTAAAAAAAAGGGCCTAATCTAAATGTGTTGTCATTGTCAAGTGCCATCCGTCCCTTTAAAAACCACACAAAATGGTCAAGGATTCATTTGCCTCTACAACTTAATTTAAGTGTTTACATTGAAGTCTCAAACCCTTTTCAGTCGCGTTTAAGAAATAATTTTTCGTTTGAAGTTTCTACCCAAATTTTGCGCTGCTTTGGCAACACAGATCTATTTTAGGCATAAGTGTTCAATATTTCCAGTGCAAAGCGCCGTTCAAAAACACTCAAAAAAACCCTGCGAGTGTCAAAGTACAATTTATGCAGTTTAAAATGAAAACAACAGATGGCGTGCTCTGTACATACCCAACTTATACGAGATGTATTGGTTTTCGCAGCCATGCTCAATTGTTTAACTTTGCAGCATAAACAAACGTAGGTATAAAGATAACACTACATCAAATATATATCCCAACAGTTCAGGAACAAAGAAAAGATGAATCTTGTTCAGTTGACAGCTGCGTCTGTCAAAAGTCATTGCTCTGTCCTTCGGCAAATTCTACTGCAACCTTTTAAAACCCTTTGCACACCTAAACGAATGCAAACACAAACAAATAGTGGCTCCACTAATCCCGGTGCATATTTCCAATAAACGGAAATTCCAGACCAATGACCGATTGCATCACACATCTTGAAATGGGGAATCAAAACAAAGGAAATAAGTTCATATTCTACGGTGGCATGGAAGCCATAAATTCCACCACTTCTATTGAATTCCTTTGTGTTCTCTGCAAGGGTGCATGCACAAAACAGATACACACACACCATGTCCCCGCCAGCTTTAAAGTGCGGCGCACACAGCACACCCTTAATTTGAAAATTAATCAGTGAAAGAAGCTGCAATTCCGATCGAAATTAGTTTGCTCAAACTTTTAAAACCATACTCGTACTGCACGCTTGCATGTCGCCAATATTCATAAAAAAAAGAAGAAGCCGTCGTCGTACAACAAAGGGAAGTAAAGTGAAGTCAACTGCTGTTGCACAGTCTGGAATATAGTTTCGGTATCATGCCGCCGACAATTGGACTGGATGAGTTCGCGTTCAACAACAACAATTCCCGACAGGAAAATAAACGAGCGCCAAGGAGCGCCGATGCGACGGGACCAGGAAAATAAAAATCCAAAAGGAAAATCATGCAACGTAAGCACACACAAAGACTGTAACTGTCGAGACAACTTTGTACTCGTACTGTGGTTGTTGTTCGGGTCAAAGGACGACAGCAGCCGGTAGTCAGTCAGACCACAATTAAACCCTTATATTCCCAGTTAAATTAACTCGAATGAATAATCAAGTGCACAAAGAGCCGGCATCTGATATGTTTATTATTATGGACTTGTGTGGTAGACGAAGGCGAGTAACTGTGCAAGTTTCTGTTCGCTACATCAATAGGACAATAAAATGCTATGCATTTAATTCTTATTGCCATTTGGTTCGTTTGTGTTTTGCACTTAAAAGTTAAGAAACAAATGCCCTGTGGTGCTTAATTAAAGCTAATTTAATGGGGGCTACTTTGCACCAGTTATTGAAATTTTAAACCTAGAGTCCTTTGTGCATGAAAATTCGGAAATCATAAAAATAGTATACTGAAAGAGAAAGTAGCAACTTTAGTTAAAACATTAGAAAATGCTACACTAAAAGGCGGCTTAGTGGTTACAGCTACTAAGTGAAAGGTCCTAGGTGCGGAACGACACAAATAACATCTTAGAGTTTTTTCCCACTGCGCAACCTCTCGCGAACGTCGTCTGACAAACACCCGAGAGTATAACTGTCATGAAAGAATTTTCAATTCGCCGTTTGGACTCGGCATAAAATTGCAGATTCCTTCCATTCGTCCAAAAATAAAAACTCACACAAGACGAATTGTTGTGAGAAGCTAGGCCTAGGGTCCTTTGACCTGTGGCGTCAACAATTTATTTTTTTGACTGAAAGGAACGTGGTTACAATATAAGGTCTATTCCCGTACTTTACAGAGCCAAGAACTAAAAATCTGTCAAATTCAAGAAATTGAGCGAACCTCACTCAAATACCTGGGGCCCTACTACTCTCTATTTCGTTCCGAAATTCAATCCTATTCAAAAAGCTTTTCCTTTTAAATTGGCACCAGCGTTGCCACTTCAAAAAAAGAGGAGCGCAGTAGATCATGAAAAAAAATGCAGTGGATTGGATCTTTCCGCAGTAGATTTTTTATTATACCACAAAAAGTAAGGGTTTTCCTCACGGACACGATACACGAAACACGAATTCAAATTTAAAATAAGCTCTCAGAGTCAGAATCCCGTTAGTTTAGCAGAAAACGAGAACACAAACAAGAACAACAGAAAGATAGACAGAGACAGAGGCAGATACTTGTTTCATGATTCATGATATCATGAATAAAAGCAGCCAAGGCCAACTCATTTCATATTATGTCAAAAGAGAATGTGGCCAAGTTCATAGGGTAGAGGCACTAGTATCCGGACGGTGTTAGTATCCGGACACTATGTTGTTTATCTGAGAAAAATAGGTACATCACACATTTGTAGTCTCAAATATCAACAATAATACAATCCTTTTTGTGTCACTCATATTCATGCAAAGTTTCAAATCAATCATCTGCATAATGTAAGAGATAAGCTGCAGTGTTGTGGCTGAGCTCCGAGAGTGTGGTTGTGTTGTCATTTTGCATACAAAAAAAATAGTGCGAGTATTTGCAAAAAGTAAGTTATTCAAAGAGTATTTCTTAACTTATTCTTCTGGAAAATACTTTGTTTTCCTTTAAATAGAACGCACTTTGATAATTAAAACAAAAATATACAAAAAAATTATTTTTTTGGCCTAATTCTTAGTGTCCGGATACTAAAACTAAAATTGAAGAGCATTTTCAGTATCCAGACAAACTGTCCGGATACGATTGGCAAGAAAAGAAACTAAAAAACGTACAGCAGACCAAAGAAAATATATGAAAAAGAAACAGGAATGCCAAGAATGTTTTGACGAACTGCAAAGCGACGTTGAAGACGACAACTTAAAAAATATTGGCTGCGATTCTTGCGTTAGATGGTTTCATCTTAGTTGCACTTCAATGCCACACTTGGACTATGAGCTAGAATCTAAAAAAGATTTTGTATGTCACTATTGCAGCTGTTATTACTAGCATTAGGTAACATTACATCTGAGCAGAATTAATTTTAGATATATGTATAGGTATTTATTAGTTTATTTCTCTATTATTAACTACATATTTATATACCAAACATAAAATACTATTATCAACTGAATTACTATTTATTTTGATATTTTTTTTTTCATTAATTATTAACTTATTTTTCTTTTATTTAGAATGTTGAACTGAATTACTATTTTTGTTTCCATAATTATGTTACTTCTATAATCTTTTTTTTTTCCACGGTTACCTAAGTATTTTGATATAATTAGTGCTTTATATGCATAACTATAACAAGCAAAGAACTGAATAGACTATATGTGATTTTTTTAATTTTTGTTGATGTATATATTTATATTTGTTATTTTTTCAAACTTTTGTTTTTGAATTTGAATTATGTGATGTGAATTTTGCAGGTATTTTAAATACCTTTGTTTTAGTTTTTAGTAAATATATGAAGGTAAATATATAATGAATTAAAGTACCTATATTTATAAAACAAAATAAAAGCGTTTATTTAATTAAAACCAAAAAAGCCTTAAACTTCATATAAAACTTTTGTGTCCGGATACTAACAAAAAAGTGTCCGGAAACTAAATTCTACTGTCCGGATACTAGTGAAAATCGAACTTTTTTGGATTTATTTTTTGTTAATATTCAGAACGTAACATTTAAAAAAAATGGTAATGTATTATTATTAGTCAATATCGTCACTTTTACAAACATTTTAACTTTTTGCGGTAGCTTTAATAGTGACAAAACTGTTGGAAGTCAAAGTTAACAAATGTGTTAACTGTCCGGATACTAGTGCCTTTACCCTAATAAGCTGGATTCTATATTTTTTTACAGTGGTTATGTTTATGCATGGTTTTTGTATGCATGACAGTTGATGGAACAGCTGTGATTTTTGATGGATTTTGAATTTGTTTCTTGTTAACTTTGTGCTTTTTTTGACACTGGGTTGACAGTTAAAAAAAATAATAACACAAAGTTGGGGACATATTTTGACCGTCTGGCAACGCTGATTTGACATATTTATCAGTACTTGTCGTTTGAAATTCCCTGAGCTGTTTTGAGACACTTGTTACTTGTTATTTTGCTAACTTTCTCTTTTTCTGACATTTTTTATGAGAGCGTGTATACATTTGTGCGATTGCGATCGATATTATATCGATTGCATTCGATTTAAACCGCGTACGCTTATATATCTATACTCTTTTACTTCTGTCTGACTTAGTTATTGACCAGTCATTTCTGTTTCAAAGAACTTCACTTCGAAAGCAGTAGGAAAACCATCCCCAGCTATCTCCAAATTGCGAAAAAAGCTTGTACACGCAGATTTTGAATCAAACGAATCCCATGAAAAACGTCAAAATCAGTACGTTTTTTAAGACCCACATAGGGCGACATTTCTTAGCTAAGTCGGCAACACCACATTTCAAGGTTCTAACAAAGCAAACCCCTAAAGCCTTAATAGCATAAGCTGACTTGAGGGGCCTACCTAATGTGAGGTCTTCCTCTATTATGCTTAATTCGTGATTTTGCTCGACATAGCTGTATTTCGAGAACCAAAATGATTGTTTAATTCATTGATATTCGAAGACTCTTCCCAGCAAAGTTATGTCCAATTCGATTGTTTGAGCTGTGAATTTGTGTAAATTTTTACCAAAAACACATGGGATAAAATGTATTCCGAAATGTGCTGACTACCTCTTTGTCCGCAGGTTTTCTTTACAAAATATCTTTACTATTATTTTAATGACATTGACAGATGGTTTTTTTTTTTCTTATTCTAACGGTAACTTTGAGACCTTCAGAATGGAGTATGTCATTGCGATGAACCGAGTTTGACATTCCGCTTGTCAACGAGCGGTCAATCAAACGCGGCCATTGCATACCCACATAAGGCAAATCGATCAATATGGAATCTCTACCATAGATTTAAGCAAATCAGCTGTCACACTGTAGCTGTTGCAGTTTCAAAAAACAACAAAGAAAACTTGTCGCAACTCTGATTTGATTAGAATTAATTACCGTTGCAATATTCATCGAAACTAGACAGAAAGAAACTGCCATCACATAGCTACATTTCCAACTTGTGCATCTTTAATAATTGATGTCAAACGTATTTCTCTCTTTCTGCATACAAAGGAATTCATATTGTATACAGCATCGACTAAAGTGCACCTTCATGTGCATTGTATCTGTGTGTGCCTTTGTGCACCACATAAACGATTATAATAACTTATGCACTAGTTCACTCGTCTTATATAGTGGAGAATGATATACCCGTGCCGCAGCCAACAACAATTTATTGTTACACACCATGGCTTACCTGAGCACATCTGCATAACGAAACAACGTCTAGGTATGAAAAAATGCGAAGTAGGATTTCCTTTGGCAGTTGCTTTATAGGTTCATCATCCGATTCAGGTGAGCTGAGGAATGTTTGCTGAAAAGATAAACAGATACAACAGAAAAATAAATGTTAGATTGGAACATGAAACAGGCATGAGAGTAAATAAAGCTGAAATTCAAACGAAATAAACACAGCACAGATTTGTATAAGGGACCAACTCTTCCAAGATGGATTCCGTTTGCGTGTAATATTGAAAAGTTTACCAAAAAACCATGCGAAACAACAAAACGATGTGCGTATCGTTTGTTTATTGTGATTTTTTTTATTCTCTTTAGCTGTTTATTGCTTTTTTCAAATCGGTGCCGATTAACGAAAGAAAACAATCCCGAAAGGGAAGTGCGATGCTTTTGAGCGGGAAATTGCTGTGGGAAATAGGTATATATGCGATTTCATTAATAGAATTGGAAATTAATCCAAAATTATATAGAAGCAATAAATGGCCCAGCTTTTGACTGACAAATATGTGCCCGATGAATTGAATCTATATATCTCTAAAGGTTCTACAGGGAAAGTGATTGTTCCATTCGTCCATTGTTCCACTCGAAACCAGTGGTGCCAGATGCTAGTCAGAGGCAGCACTGACTACGAGTTTTTTTTTTTTTAAATACTGAATATGAAAAGCAAAAAAAACGAAATAAGTGTAAGGCAATATTGAAAAATCTCATACTGTTTCAATTTTAAGTTGTTTCGAAGGTCATTCTATCAGCAGCCAGAAGAAAGCTTCTTCACAAAGATTGCAGCTGTTACTAGTTGTTTTGTTCAACTCTCGAGCAGGTCAAGTTCTATACGAAAATTAATCCTCAATCAAATTGGCTAACGAAGAACGAGGAGTTTCAGAAGAATTGTGGAAATAATTCAAAATGGAACCACTTCCAGCTATGTTTACGTTTTATGTTCGTTCGAAAATCAAAAGTAAAGCGCGTGTTCGACAAATAAAAGGCAGAGCGATACATGTGGTGTCTTCGAAGTCAGAAATAATTCTGAACAGAAAAACAATAACCCACATACTCGAGAAAAAGAGAAGCTGACTAAAAAAAAAGGCCGTTGGCAATGGGCCTTAGCAATAAAAATTGTTAGTTTTGACTTTAAATTTAAGCAGTTCGCAATGGCAATATTTTCCACACAAATTTCCCAATTGTGAGCTTTCGTTAATTTTAATTCGAGGCTTAAATTTGTGTATTAGTACGGCGCAATGTGTTTCGTCTTTTGCCATGGATCTAAAATCGGTTCTCCTCGGCTCTAAGAGAGTACCCCATAGTTTAAAATGGATAACAAGGTTTTTAGGCCTATCGGCCATAATTGACAACCATTAACTGCGTCTCGCCTACCACAACAACAGCACTTTATTTTTAAGACGGATTAACTGGCGCCCAGGCCCACGAAACTTCATTAGCACTCTCTTGTCCCCATCTAAGGTCACGGTCACATTTATTCAATAATCCCCACCACCACATGCAATGTTACTTCACTTGCGTAGACAAGTCTATTTATTTAATAATTTGCCCTGAACATGAGATTTAAGGCCTATGCTCGTTACGCAATAATCATGCAAACTAAACACCGTAAACCATGGTAGTTCCATTGTTGGTTTTTCCGCTTTCAACTGAAGGGCTTGCGAGTTACCCACTCAACTGTCCACTGGGCTCGCACCACTTGATGTGGGACTTTCCCTTCCCCTTTGCTCACTCACTCAAGCCGTGTAATAGTGTTATAATAGCATTCCCGTGCAGAAAAATTAATTAACCCTTAATTGTTTTTCAAAGTACATCACGCACACACTGAGACATTTAAGTCTACCTGTTTAAATTGCGTTTACCTTCGAGCAACAACTCTCAACATGAACTCATTATATATGTGTTGTGATGTAAGACGTCGCCGTACAGTTAGTAAAGCAAACCGAACCCTGAACCCGCATTTGCCTCCTCATCATCGTTGGCGGCGGCAATATTCGATTTCATGTCAACTACTCGTATCGATAATGGAAACACTCGGTCGTGGACTGATAATAGTTTAAAAGCAGATTGCCGGACGGGGCCTGTGTACTTTGTATGTGTGTGTGTATGCTAAATGACACCTGGGGCTGTATATAGGCATCTGCAAGCACGGTACTTGGTTGAGTGTCAATCAGGACGGCCTATAGCCGAGATATCGATTAGTAATTAGAGCCTCTGCTATGCAAAGCAGCCAAAAGCTGAATAAATCGCCTGGTGCGCATTGTGCTGTGTATACTTTATTGCGGAATGAGTTATTTAATAAGCCGCACACATCTGCTATATCGAATGTGGAATCAAACAGGTCAACAAAATGAAGCGCAGCGAATTCTTATTGTCAGTCGGTTCCTTTTGATTCAAATTGCACAGTCTACAGCAGTGGCGGTTTGGGCTTTTGGAACGTATGGATAAGGACCGACTTTATGTAATGAAATCACTTTTTCATTCATCAGCTATTGGGGGGCGGAATTCGCCATTATAAAGACTTTGTGCCGCACGCAGATATGTGTTCATGAACTTGCTTCTTTGATTCATTTGAAAAAAAAAATGTTAGCGCTGTCAACAGTGGAGTAAATTTAAAGGCCATTTACTTGATTTTTTCAAGTACTAAATGTAGTGGTCCACAAATCCACGTTTGTTAAGGATTATTCATATGAGAGCGAATTGCGAATTGCGAACAAGCGAATGTTCGTATTTTTCTGACCCTTCATTCACATGAAAACTGTTTTAGTACCATACCCGCGATTCGGTTTAATTTTTAAAGGTTAAGTTCGAATGAATTTTTCAGTCGTGGGCTGTGGATCGCGACTGCATTATGTGGATTGTGAATAAGAAGTGACAGTTCGCGGCAAGAAATTTCAATTCGCCGGAAAAATTGCTGTAACTCCAAATTTTGCTATTTAAATCAATTTAGGCGCAGGTTTTTTTTAAGATTAATTGTTAAATTAATTAAATAAAATGTTTTTTTGTAGAACAAATATTCCAATTCATAAATGCAGTTAAATTGATTTGTTCGCAACTCGCTCTCATGTTAATAGTCCTTTAGCTCTGCTGGCAGTATGTATCCATAACCTCAAACAAAATAGCCCATAGAATCTTTCGATACGACATAAAGTTGTTGGGGTCTTCTACAAACATAGAACTAAGCCATGAAAAATTTAAATTTTTCGTAAAAGCCCGTATATACCAGACAGTCAGACCCCGAACACCCACCTCTTGCAAACGAAATCCAAGTCGTAGCGTGGTTGAGGTACGCTCACACTTGCTATGTACATATATTACGCAACACACAAAAGCCAATTGCTCCGAATAAAATCAAACGGAAAAGTAATAACAAAGCGGAAAACAATAAACGATAAAATCGACTAACAAACAAAGCAACCAAAACAAATCACCCTCCGGGGAACATTTTCGCCACAGAACCCAAATCAACTCAAACTGATAGCGCGTAAAAACGAAACGCTCTCTGCGGAGTGATTAGCGATGGTTTGTCTAGTTGATGTATCACTCGCGCGCTGTAGCTGCTCATCAATTGACATATCGTGAAAAAGTTATAAAACTATTTATGCGAATTTTGCACTGACAGTGTTTGGTAAACAGAGCTTAAGTGGGGTTGTCATGCGACATCTAATTTAATTAAAACGTTCTTGCGACCAGTTTGCCTTCCGCATGTGACAAATTAATGAGTAAGTGTGCCACCAAAATAGTTTGCTGTCATTTGAACTTTGTAAACAGTGTCCACGATCTTGTCGTGTGACAAAGAGCCACTTAATCTCTTTCGAATCGTTCTTGACAGATGGAAATGCGTGCGAATTAGTTCTACTTCTGTCTGACACACATTAATATCGAAACGGAATGGGAGAGAGGTCACCGCAAAGTGTCGTTGTTTGTGCGGTCATATGTTGATGTTGGTCTGTGGGTTGACAGTGTTGGAAAAAACAGAATGGACAAAACGACGAAGAAGTCATAAAACAAATAGCAGGTGCGAAGAATATTTAGGCAACCCCCACACAAACGAGATGACGCATGAATTTTGACTCACGCATACACGCGTATTATTTGATTATTTGCGGTGCGACAGTAAGATAAGATTAGCGAGAGCACATCGAACCCCATTGCTTCAGTGCCCTTCACGTGGGTCTACGACCCACTGGCATTTATAATCGCCATCATGAAGACAAAAGAGATTTCAAAGAAATTGCTGCTGATTCTTTGTAGGCGATTGATGACTTCACATCCGAAAAGAAGATCACGTACCCACCGACGCAGTTAGACTGGTTTGAAAGGCTTTACGCATTCGGTGCGGACTGCTGTGGTTGTTGTGGCAGAAATAAATAAATAAAAGCACCAATTAATTGGAAGAAAATGTCGGCACAAATAACAGCCAACAGGTCGATTAATGGCAATTATTATTAATTAAGGTGCAAACAATTTGTCTAGGCGCACTTTATCTGATGGGATTCGAGTGACCTTGTGAGTGAACTTTGTCAGAGTTTACATTGGATTACAACCTGTATAAATAATTACGTTTTAGGAATACATATGCCTAAGAGTAGGACTGCTGTCAACCAAAAAAAAAGAAACCAACTGCGTGACTTCGCCTGATGTTTGTCTTTCTAAATATCGATTGATATTTGTAAGACAATCTGACGCTCACATTCTATAATAAGCGCCATCTGTGGCTGAGCACACAACAGTTCTCTATACCAAAATTAAATAATACCCCTCGCAAGAAATTCGTAAAAACGTAAGCCAACTCTTGGAAGGTATATCCTTTCCAAAGTCTGAGTAAGTTTTGGCTAAGTCATCGATGACGTTGACATAACTTTAAAGTTCAATTGTGAAATTTGTCCCACCGAGGTGGATTTATTTCACAGAGATGGAACATAATTCCAACATTTTGTTAATAGAAAAATTCGTTGTAATAAAAGAAAGTCCCAAACCCAAGCTGCACACATATTTTTTACAAAGAAAAATAAAACCCACGTTCTTAAAAATTCAGCCGAGTTTTTTACTTCTATTTTCTCAAAATCTCTTAAGCAAAAAGTTGATTTATTTTCTCAAAAAACTTGTTTTAGCTTTGGAGAATTTGGTAAAATAGAAGTTAAAAATGTGCGCGAGTTTTGAATGGACTTATAATGTTACTTTGTTAGGTCTATTACAAAATTTCGATGATACGTCGTATGCCCCTGCGCCGAGACATTGTATAAGACTATCGTTTCTGACTGCAAGCATTTTATCTATTCAATCAAGAATGACATTTGTAAAGGAACATCCCCCAGAAGATCGGTTTTTGAAAGGAGACTTAGAAGCACAAACCGTCTTCACGAAAAGCTGAACGGGCTGTTGTGCAACGATGGATAGAATGTGTGCGCAGGCAGATAGCTATTGGACACGCACGCTCAACAGTTGACAAAGTTTTAGCTCTGGCGAGTGGGTAATATCGACAAAATTTGAATGCCGTCGCAATATCTTACAAAGTAAAATGGTTCCTAGTCACCTACATTGCATTCTCAATTAATTGTACACAAAACTACAGTCGTACTAAACGTCACACAGCAGAGAAAAGTTTGACGTAACTGCTGTCCTGTGTACCTATACCTAATCAGTTGACAGCTGTAATGCAACGTTTATTAATTAAATACGGAAACTAGTTATCAATGGGCAGTCTATTTTCAAGGTGCCAAATTAATTCATCCGAAGTGACAGCTTGAGCTCACTCGTTTGGTACGTTGCCAACCTCTATTACTTTATCTCTACGTAGGAATGCAAAAAAATATATGTAACAACAAAAATACGGTGCAATTATATTCGCTGTCTAAAAATAATTCTGCACTACCAACAGCCGCTGCTCTTGTGTGCTCTTTCGAAAATAAGTCGCTTAGCTAGACACCTTTAGAGGTGCAGTTTACTTTTGTTTACAATTTAATATCATTCCGTTCGTTCGATAGCGACGCGAGCCGATTCTTATCACTGACCGGTGTCACATTTCCAGTTCAACTAATTCCGGTTTATTCCGCCCAGATGTATGCAGAAAAAAAAAACTGTCTACACGATGTAAACAAATCCCTTTGTGGCTTTTTCCCACACACGCATAATAAAAATTAATAAAGATAAACAAAATACTAAAGATAGTCATGTCGTGTTCATGTATAAAGGAAGTAGACGACAAGTTGTTGTTTTTATTCGCAGCTCTCACACAAAGGAGGACAAAGGAAAATTTAATCGCGCAGCGAGACCCACACACCACAATCCCCCATTAGGGGTGGTCTGGCACTGGCCACACAATAATGCAAATGATGACGGAAATGCCACCCGGCGCAATCAACACCAAATAATTAAATAAGAAGTATCATATCTGTAAATGTATATGGATTTAAGAAACAAATATATTTATTTATATTTACAGGTACTTCCTCCTCCATAGAATCGTCATCCATTTTGGTTAATTTTATTATTGAGGAGCTCCCCTTGGATGCACTTGGGTGATGAGCTGTTACCGTCGTGGCTACCAGTGGTAGCGTTGCTGCCCGCAGTGCAGACGTTTTTAATATACTTGTTGTTGGCGCTATTGTTGTCTGTTGTTGCTGCAGCTGGCGTAGATACTTTTCGGTTTTAACGTTGCCGTTACCGTTGCTGCTACTGCTGCTGCTGCTGCCGCCACTGCTGCAAAACAGCTCGCTATCTAGGTGCGAATTATTTTTGATAAACATTTATTAAATCACCACCCACCACCGCACGCCGAGAGAGACACAGACAGAAATACGACAGAAAACAAAAACTAATTATTTTATACAACAACAACAACGATCAACGTTATGTGCTATTTGTTTAGCGAATTTATTTATAGAAAAACTAAGTTCACTCGCGACGACCGAATGCAACCGATATGCCGGTAACTGAAATTGAAACTGAAACTCTAGCTCGCTGGCTTCCTGGGACGAAGAAGAGTACAAATTTTGACACGCACACACTTTGGTACTTTTTTTTTTTTTGATTTTGAATTAAGATTCGTTGTTTTTTTTTTTGTTGTTGAGTTTATTTAATCCTTTTGTTGAAATGTCTGCACACTCTTTTGGAGCAAGTCGTTGTCCTCTTTGCTTGACTTTGGCGGATGCACATTTGAGAGCATCTAAGACTCGAGTCCTTTTGGATGGATGATATTGATGTTGATTCTGGTTGGCGTCTTGTTGTTATCTGCTGCAGTAATGTGAATGCCCCTTTAGTTGGGAGAGAGAGAGAGAGAGAAAGAAAAAAAAATAAAAGAAGAGATGTATAAATACACACTCTCTGATGCGGTGGTGATTTGATTGATACTTTTGAATGATGATGACGATGATGATGTGAATATTGCGATGACGATGAGACGGAAGAACGGAGCCGGCACAATTACACAAAAAAAACAGCAAAACTGTCTCGATCGAGTTAAAAAGTTATTACCCCCACGAGGAGATTGAACTCGCACAGAACCGCGTGTGTGTGGGGAGCGAATGCAAAAAATCGCGCACACAAAGTGAATGAACCAACGAAATCACGCACAGCACAAAAATACCGCAAACACGTTCCAAAAATTTTAATACAAAAAGGCAATTCCGACAGTATTACGTCGTAACAACGTAATCGAGTCGAAGTATCTCTGAGATACGCGAAACGTACTTTCCGTTTGTTTGCATCAGACAATCCGTAGGTAGGTATATCTATCTATCTTTCGAGATAGATTAGAAGGTAATAGAAAGTGCACCACCCTCTCGCCCAGCGCCGATAATTTTACGTAGATACACTTGTCGTTGTCGTTGTCGTCGGAGACGGAGACTGGTACTGGTGTACGTTCTGGTTCTGCTCTGCTCTCTGTTCGGAATATCAACAGGGAACACCAACCAAAGAAAGACTTATAATAAATTCTCTATCGAGTTCAATGCCATTTCTTTTTTTGTTCAGTCCAGTATACAGACACACGAGCCACGACCAAAGCCATAGCCACCTATACCAGCCCAGCAGCAAAGCAACCTCCAGTCTCCAGTCTCCAGATAGACAAGAGAGAATTTATATTTACATTTTTGTCTTCCTTTCTTTAAGTCGCTTTTTGTTTTTCCTGCTTCTTTCTGTCGCAATAAATACTATTAACTTAACAACTCTGTGCAAAATAAAATAAAGCGAGTGTACTTCTAGACTTCGCGAGTTTCTTTGTTGTGCATGCACACGTTGGTCGGACGGTGGTGTAGTGTAGCAACAAATGCGCGAGAAGTTGAAAAAAAAAATAAAACTATTCTTGAAAATAGTGCACAATGCTACCTCATGCCGAGCGAGTCGTCGGACGGGGGGTTGCAAGACGAATAGCATATGGGCAGCGACAGACGGAATGCAATCCAGAGGAGGTGGAGGTGGAGATGGTGGAGCGTTGAGTTGAGCACGAGAAGCCAATAGCCAACCTCCTCGGCGCGAGTGTATACCTCTGTGTTGGGTACCTTAAACTTAATATTTGCGGTAATTGTGTGTGCATTTTTTTTGTTCCTGCAATTTTGTATCTTTATTTTTGCTCGAGTGTTGCCATGTTCGATTGGCGCTTTAAAATTTGGTCTCAGCTTGCGATCTATTAACATGGGGTGGGGCGTTAAAGAAAATCGAGTCGCGGTAATTGCGTTGCATAAGTGCGGGAAGAATGCTGGCCAAATTTTTGAGTTGCTAAAACCACTCGGCATATCGAGAATTTTTGTTTATCGGGCTATTGGTCGTTTCTGCGAATTGTCTGGAGTGGAGGACAGGTCAAGAAGTAGTCGCCCTCGCGTCGTTCGTACAAGTGCGGTAGTAAAGGCAGTGCGTGAACGAATTCGGAGAAATCCACTTAGGAAACAAAAGATCATGTCCAAGGAATTGGATATATCAACCAGATCCATGTCAAGGTTGATTCGGGATGATCTTCACATGAAAGCCTACCGTCGGTCCACGGGACATCTCCTAACTCCTCAATTGAAAAAAATTAGGCTGGAAAGATGCAAACGACTTCTGCAGTGGCACGCGGCCAATGGGCATGAAAACATTCTGTTTACGGATGAAAAAATTTTTACCGTGGAAGAAGTTTTTAATAAACAAAATGACAAGGTCTATGCCACGTCATCTAAGGAAGCGAAAAAAATCGTTCCCAGAATTCAACGAGGCCATCATACAGCTTCCGTAATGGTTTGGTGGCGAAAAAGGCGTAAAAACTGGGCAAAGGTTTACCAAAAAGACGTGCTAGAGGGCGTTGTGAAAGGTTTGACCAATTCTCTTTTTGGCGGAAACAGGTGGATCTTCCAACAAGACTCTGCTCCAGCGCATAAGGCCAAAACCACACAGGAGTGGCTCAGGCTCAATATTCCTGGCTTTATAGCAGCAGAAGATTGGCCCTCGGGGAGTCCAGATCTGAATCCACTGGATTATGGTTTGTGGTTAGAACTTGAAAACATGGCCTGTAAGACTCCCCACAGAAATTTGGAAAGTCTTAGAGCAGCATTGACCAGAGCAGCGTCCACGATCTCTATTGAAACCGTACGTGCCGCTATAGCCCAATGGCCACTACGTTTAAGAGCTTGTGTGAAAGCCAAAGGCGGCCATTTTGAGTGAAATTATTTTTATTCTATTGCCAATAATGTAAGCTAATAAACAAAACTATTTTCAATACGATATGTTAACTCGTTTTTTTTCTACAGCGCTTTGTATTTGTAACAGAACTTATGGCAGGAATTTTAAAATAAAAAATGATTTAAATAGCGAAAATAACAATCACAGGAAATTTCTGAAATTTCACTTTATTCACAATCCACATAATACAGTCGCTTGTGGATCACAGGTGCACGAATGAAAAACTCGTTCGAACTTAACCTTTAAAATTGAGACTGAGTCGCGGGTTTTTTGCAACTGAAAAGTTAATGTGAATGTGTTCATTTGAATGAAGTGTCAGACAATACGAAAATTCGCTTGTTTACTTATCACAATTCCCTCTCATGTGAACAGTCCTTAAGTTTTGTTATATTAATACTAATGATACTTATAATCAATTTTAACCTCCACACTTAATATTTTTTCCGCTCACAATGGGCAATTTTAATTGGTAGATTTCACCATTGTGAGTTCGTAAAATGTAGCCAGGACACTAAAGTCGCCAAGTGACAAAGAACAGAAACAGGAATAGAAACTGAAACAGAACAGAAAGTTTTTTCGTTCTGTAGTAAATTCTGGTTCTATTTACGTTGCTACCTCAGCTAAACAAAACTGAAACAGAAACAGATCCATAAAAACATGGCCGCCTATTCTGTCAAATTGTGTTTCGTTTGATTACATTTTAGCTTTGACTTCAACGAAAAAATGGAACAGATTTTGAAAATGTGTTGTGAATACGATTTACATAAAACTAATTGTCGAATTGCGGCCTATAAACAAGCAGAGCGGCCGTTTACAGACGATTTGTTTGTTTGTTAGATGACAAATGCAGAAAAATCCAAACAAAAAAAACATACCCCCATGATAAATTAGCATTTCTGTTGCAGAAACAATCAATATAGACTTGTTTACGTTCTGTCGTCAAACAGTAATTTTTCTGTCGCTAAATTCTGTTGCTGAAAATTGTTTTTTTCTGTTCCTAATTCTGTTTCTGTTGCAAATGTATGGGATTCTGTTTCTGTTCTTTGTCCATAGACAGATAGGCAATCACTCGGGGATTAACTGTCAGATAAGACATAAATCCATTTTCGAAAAGCAGCTATTCGAAGAATATAACAGCTAAGTGTCTCCTGTCTCTTAAAGTTATCTATACCCGTTTCTGAGACGGATAAAATATAAATCTCTAGTTAAAGTAGGTGAACTGTCAAATTTGAAAATGTTATTGTACTTTATCCGCGAAAAGTTTGTATAGCTCTTATTTTATAATAACAAAACTCTAAGCTTACATCCAGCAGACAAAGAATGAAATAAATTTAATCGTTGGTTAGCAATCAGACTATTTATCGAGCTCTTAAAAAATCAAGTTGACTTTTAATTTTTTAACCAAAGTTGGTTGATTTTAAATAAGCGCGTAGGTTTATAAGACTTGATGCAATTTTTTTTTAAATCTGCAAGGAACAGGGGCTAGATTCCGTTTATCAATGATCGTGTGAACGATGTCGTTTTTGAAACTTTGATCACCAAAATAAGCCACATTCTGCTTGAATTTTTTTGACAAACGTCAGCTTTCATTATATTTGTGGTAAATGAACTGGATTAAGAACTCAAACCTGTCATTTTAGCACTTAGTTGCTAGTTTTGGAGGTCCATCCTTTTGACGATAATCGTCTGATAACTTACGGAATAAGTGCCCAGAATTGAGGGTTATTTTCGTTAGCATTTTCTTACAGAGTGGAGAAATATGTACCATATCTGAACTTGTTGGTTGAGATTTTTGGCCTGGAAACATTCACTCAAGTATTGAAGTCTTGTTATTGAGGTCTTGTTAAACCACAACCACACAAATTCTGTTTTAAGACACTAGAATGGGAATAAATGTCTTTATACTCCTGTCTTACTTGTATCAAATTGGATAATCTCTTTAAGCAGAGGCGAAGAAACGTGTCTTTTCACATTTTGAGGTTTAGCAACTTTTGTCGTTTTCCATTGGAACAGAAAACGCACTTTTTTCAGATTCAGAGCAGTTTTTCTGCTCTCGAAATCAGCTGGCTGTCAGATTTCATGTTTCACTGGCCGCAGAAGAAAATTTTTTTTCAAAATCAAAGCAATTTCGCGAATCTCGATTTCTTAGCTAGAATTACACCTACTTTCACTAACACCAAAACCTCTGGCTTTTGTCAAACTTTGAAGTTTGTAGTTACTATATACATACGTCATACGTTTTAAGACGAAAGTCTGTGAAAAATAAATATTAAAATAAAATGAATAGATTTTTATAAACACAAGGAACAGCTGACTTTTAAAACACTCACCAGCACAAATGCAAAAAAAAAACAGAAAAATCTCGTTTTATGTTGAAAATCCCAATAAAAAACGACATGTGTTTCACAAAATTTACACTAGACATATAATACGTCCAGATGCAGACATCATTTGCCATTAAGTTGCATTCCTATTTGTGTTCGATTTAATCACACAACTTATGGAAATACGTGCTAAAAGGTTGAAATTGCATACAATTACTGCTTAATCTATTAAACATGTGTGTACGAACCTATACAGCATTTATTGTTTGTAAATAACCGTTGGCCTACCTTTGCGCTTTGGATAAACAAGAATGTGTGGTACGAGCGTTCGTACCAGTGATTTAGAACTCTCAACAAGACAATGTGAATTTTGTGAGTCAATGACATTTGCCTAGTAAACACTTACTGCGTAGATAAAATTGAAAATCATGAGACAAGATTGTGAGTAACCTATATCGTTAATGGGTTAGCTAAATTGTGCATGTTGATAGCTAAACCGATACATTTGAAAGTAGGTGTGTGATTAATCAAGATGAGCTTTATTTTAGACTGTTTATCCTTTATGTTTATCCGGTTGTGCACTCATTTCGAGTAAAAAACAACTCGTGGGATTTCCGCAGTTAGTAAGAAAAATGTTTCAGATGATTGTGTTTCTTTCATATAAACAATTGAACCAGCTTCATATAAATAAAGGAAAACCAACTTTTCGAAATAGAAATGTGGGTGTCATTCCAGGAGCTATAATATGACTTCCGGAAAGGTGAAAATATAAGAATGACGTATTACTCGTTGATTGACGGAAGCTCGATTCTTTGTTGTCCAGTCATGTGAGTAGATTTATCTGAACTATGTATATTTTCTTGGAACGCGACCAACTAGATTGGTAACCTTACATGAGAGTAAGCTGAAAAATTGGTCAAATAATCAACCACGGTTAATTAAAACACTGACAAATCGCTTTAACCAACTGTCAGACTTATTAAACTAGTGTTCCAAATGCAATCATCTGTTATACTGATTATTTTCCACTCCATAATTATTTTTTTAAGCTATGACAACACCAGTAAAAAAAATAACTCAAATTATTGACCAACTGATGACAGTCGCCTAAAAAAAGAATATGATTTATTTATTCCCAATTCGCGATTTCGCATTGACGTGTAATCTGTTCGTTGACAGATTGTGTGGAAAGGACGCGTTCATATGCTGCAAACCAAATAGTACCTTCAGGCGTTTACATCGCATACATGGTAAGGTTCAACGCGACGCATGAGTAGACATAGACATACTTTCTACTATCACGAGTTTTTGGCATTTTGGCGGCTTTAAAAAGTCAAATTTTTTATTTGAGTTTAAATCCATTCGTCCTTTTTTTTAAATTTAAAAGATTGATTTCTTTGGGTAACACAGAATTGTGAATTGTAGCCGCGAGTTTCTTTTTGATATTTTGAATAAAAGTCAAATTAGGACGAGATTTTCATAAAACAAAGTTTGACAGTTCACTACAAAAAGTTTTGATTCGCGGAGAAGTTTTTGCATGTTATAAAATTTACTCCCGCGATTTTTTTTGTTTGGAAAAGGATTTGTGCTTTGGCGTATACTGAATTAGGTAAAAAAAAATTACCACAACTGAAATAGTTTTGGTAATAATATTTGTACTTGAAGAATCAAATATGACAGATACTCGTCCATGATTCAAATATTCAAAAACAAAAAGTGCTACGAAAAGTCGTAAAAGTAATTGATAAATTTTTAAATAATTAAAGCCTAGTATGCTGTTCCAGGAAAGCTAAAATGAAGCGCCTCTCCAATGTTTCTCTCCACCACTTCGCTTAATTTTGACAGAGTTAGTTCCGTAAAAAAAAATAACTGTGTTGGTAAAGTTGATTTACTTTCTACTGTCAACTTCCTTTCGTTTGAAATTTTGTTGCGAATACCGATATATTCTTTGATCTGTCAAAATTTAGCAGTGGAAAAATGTATTTTGAATTAATACGCTTACTTAAATTCTGTAGAGATTTTTCGTACAGTGGCTAACAAATTTAGCTTGAACTGCTTGGCTTAACCGCTTTGCTTAATTTTATCCTTGGAGACATTTTTGTATGGGGGCTTAATTTAAGCGCGAGCTTTACAAACAAAATTAGTTGATTCATCTATGAAAGTGATTTGGAATTACTTTTTTTTGATGAATCCTTGTATGTGCAAGAGTTTGTACTGATTTAACTACGACCAAATTGCAGCGAGGAACAATTTCGCCGCCACTTTCAAAAAGAATCTTTAAGGAGAACATTAAATTTTATTTTACCGCCTGTTAGCACCGTTTTAACACGCAGGAAATCAAAATAGGACAACAAATTTCAAATCATCTGTCAAAAGTCAGGTGACTGGGAGCTTTTACAAATCTTAATACAAGAAATTTGTTGAGTAAAAATTCGCAACAATCTCCCTGGAGGAGGAATACCTTGCTCTCTCAAAGCCGAACTCTTTTACGAATTTAATTTTTCGAGTTAAGGAACAGCATTGAGTAAAAATTCGTAAAAATTCCCAAGGTTTAGTAAAAATTCGTAAAATTTTAAAGTAAGGAAACAGAGCTACCGTTGTTTTTTTTGTTCAGTAACAGGGGTTTTCTGTATTCATCTATCAGTTTTGACTTTTGCTGCTGCAATTTATATTTTTGCGATACCTAAGTTTGACCATTTTTTTTCTAAGTTTACATTTACAAATGTGAGAATAAAAATATATTTCCGGCCAACAGAAATATGATTAAATTGCAGCCCATTTATTTGTTGATCCCAATTGTTAAGACACCAATAGCAGTTTAAATGAGTAGTTCAGTTTTATGGTTGGGGTTTCATCCATCCCATTGGTAGGTACCTACCTGCTGAAATTAAGACACTGGGAGTAATTTTGCATGGCAACACTGACCCCACCAATAGTTCAACTTGCACACGACAACTACATATTTCCATTCAATTTACAGCTGGTTTGCTGCAGCTGCTTCATCGGGTTTGTTGTTCCTGCTTTTCTACCTATTTATTCAAATGCCTCCTTCGCATTTCTATTTCTGTCTGTCAGTCAGTCTGCCTCTGCGTTCTGTTTATTTTGTATTTCAACACAATCTACCTTTCGGTGGCATACGAGAATGAATGCGATGGACTTGTGTGTTTTTTCCTCTTTTTTTAACCAGCAATATTAGGTAGGTATTCGAAGAAATGTATGGGATAGCCGGAGGAAGAAACAAAAAACAAATTTAATGTATGGCTTAATGTAAGGGAATTTATTGCTCTTGCAACACGCTCTAGTAATGAACTCAAACAAACCATAAACCAAATTTAAACTTAATACTCAGTTTATGACACAAACCATGGAATGGCATAGACGACACTAAGGTCAACAGTTGGACTCTTAAATGCACACAAGGACAAGGACTACGCATCAAAATGAACAGCATTCCATTTTCAGAGATGCACAACTATTTTATGATGCGATGCACTCTTGAGGAAGAACACCTATGCGCCATGTCGCTTGGAAACAGCACGTTCCACAAATAAGTGGATTAATGGAAATATGTACCCACTTGGATACAGAGAACAAAGACACACCAAGCGAATGCACATTTCTGCAGGAGCTATGGCGAAATGAAAACTCAGACCACCGTTAGCCGTCTACAGTGTTAATACATAATTTATTAAAATTTAAATGCAAAGCTTACTTTCACGCTACGCTCCTTCCACATGATGTGGCTGTGGCATTACTTTAATTCGAAAAAACACGCGAAACACGACACGAACTGGGTATTGGTATGGAAAACACGTAACACTAATCACGACCGAGTGCAACTAGAAAATCGCTTTAAAATTGAATATTTATTTCCTGCGTAATAGGTTAGTACCTACTCAACACTGCTCCAAATTAGCAGAGGACTGTTTATTTATTTTGGATTTGCTATTGTGTGATGCGTTCGCGATAATCTTTGGCACACGTATGTATCAACTATCAGTTTTGGGACGCGTTGAACTTTTAGCTAACTTCGTCGCACGGTAGAGCGGACAAATTGCGATTTTTTCCTTCCAACAGCTGATTTGTGTGATTATATTTCGTTGAGGCGAAAAATTGTAATAAAATCGTCAACGGAATATGGGGAGAAAATGTCAAAACCCATGCGAAAGAAACGGGAAAAAGTATCTCGCACTAGCTGCTGCTGGTCGTCGTATTCATTTCGTATACTCGTTTATGGCTACTTTGCACGAACACAAAGAAGAATGTATCATTTCATAAACAACAGCGCGCAACAGCAGCTCTCTTTCTTCTACGGGGGAAAATGGGATTGGGAATTGGTTTTACCAGTGTTTTTTGTTATTGTTTTTTTTTATTTGTAAATGAGAGAGACAGACGGCGATAAAGAGCAGAGAGCGAACAATTTAGTTCGATTTAATTTTTTTTAGATATCAAAAATTATGATGGGGCTTGAGCTTGAGAGCTTTTTAGTAAGAGAGATGCTCCCCTTTTCAATTTTCGTCTTCACCTTGTTGCTCTCTGAGCTGACAGTGCACTTCTTCTTTCTTTATTCCATTTTCCATGCTTCATCCGTTTCGCCAAGTTTATTATTCATGCAATCATGCAAATGCAAGTAAAAACAAGAGAGCACGGAGAAACGTGGATAAAAGAGGAATAGGGTAGATATGGCTTTGTGTGGTAAACTCTGTTTTTTAAATCATCTGGGGACATTGCAGGGTTGAGTGATTGATTACACTACTGGGGATAATCTTCACTAAATTGCGCAAAGAAACAGACATTTATTTTTTAGCGCAATGCCTTCATGAGGAAAACGCCACAGACTAAAAGAAAACGCTTCTTAAAACTGAAGGAAGCGACTCAAGCCAACATTCAAAAAATGAGGGGCTACCTACCTATTCATTTTTAGTTTTGACTCTAAAGCTTAGTATCCTGCTCGCGCTAAATTTTATCTCCCATACAAAAATGTCTACAAAGATAAAATTTAGCGAGGGAGTTTAGCAAAGCAGTATCCTGTTCGCACGCTAAATTCTTAACTTCATGTAGATGGGTCGATGAAAAGTCTCCACTCATTTAGCTCGCGAAATAAATGTCCGGTACATTAAATCGAAGATAAATTTTGACATAAAAAACGGAGGAAGAAGTTTGTGTTGCGTTTACTATGGATATTTGTTTGAAGGAAACCGCACAGTGATCCATACATAAAAACAAGTAAAAGTGATACCATCGGCCTGGCCGATGCTTTGATACCCTCCACTGCATACAAGTCATGCAAAATTGGTTTTGTGAGGGAGGTATCAGAACTACTTGACCGACAGAGCCCATTTTTAATGCCAACTTGACGACAATAAAAATAAGTCTTCTCACAAAATTTCAATTGACTAGGTAGATTCTTTTCGACGCTATCGTGTTTTTAACATAATATGTTTTCTAATATCGGTTTTGTATGGGGGGTATCAGAACTACTTGACCACCGACAGAGCCCATTTTTAATGCCAACCTAACAAAGACATAAAGAAGTCCTTTCACCAAACAGCATTTGCCTAGGTTGTTTCCTTTGGACGCTATCGTGCTTTCAACAGACAGACAGACAGACATCGCTAAATCAGAATGTGATCCTGATTCAGAATATATATACTTTATGAGGTCTCCGGTGACTCCTTCTTGGCGTTTCAAATGTATTTGCAAAGTGAATATACATACCTTTCTGTGGAGGGTATAAAAATTAACTTTTTTCTTGCGAAGAAGCTGCCTTTAGGTAGAAAAGAAGGTAAACAACTCCGAATCACTCATTGGCAAAACTTTTCATCAGTTGAGCACTTCGGCTCAGAATACTCCTTCTGCTGCACTTTTGACATTCGGCTTAGCCCCGCATCCAGTGTGATTGGAAAATCAGCTGTAGGAGTTTGAAACTCAATGGAAAGCTTTAAAAATCGTTTACAAAGTCACAAACTTAAGTTAAATACTTCTATGCCACTCGGAGACCTATGATTGCCAGTTCGAAATGAAAACACTTCTGGACATTGTGTTGATATTTCGGGACTCGTCTGGACATTTCAAAGTTGAATGATTTTATGTTTTCAATATTAAAATAAGGGAGATTATTTTTTTATTATGTAAAGTGTTTTAAAATAAGAGGTGTTATTTTGGTATTCAAAGAAAAATGTATTTTTTTGAGATAAATGATCGGATGTTTATTTCATAATAAAGAGGAAGGTATGCCGTTAATAATGAAAAACAATGTCAGCCAAATGGCCACCACGAGCACGCATACAGGATCATATCCTTTTCATAAAATTTTTCAATACCCAAATCGCAAAGTGGTTGCCCTATGTCCTCGATAGCCTCCCGAATTTTATCTTTGAGGTCTTGAATCGACGCTGGGCTGTTGGCATAGACCCTATCTTTCACGTGGCCCCAAAGGAAGAAGTCGCAAGGTGTTAAATCACAAGATCTCGGTGGCCAATTGTGATCACCTCTTCGAGAGATAACACGGCCCGGAAACTTTTCCCGTAAAAGATCAATGGTTTCGTTGCTTGTGTGGCTCGTAGCGCCGTCTTGTTGAAAGTAAACGTTGTCCAGATCAATACTATCCAACTGTGACCATAAAACTGTTTGTGGAATGCATAATTCCAAAGAACGACGAGGAATGGACAAACCTCGGTTTTCTTCAACACTTTGGGCTACAGCAGCAATATTCTCAGTTGTTCTTGAGCGACGTGCACGGGTTTTATTTTTCACATCACTAACTTGTCCCAACAGGTCGAATTTTTCCACCAATTTTTGTATTGCGGTCCGACAATGTGCTTCACGACGACCAAAAAATGCTTTAGTTTTGCGAACTGTGACTGCAAGATTTTCACCATTTTTGTAGTGAATTTTAATAATTTCAATGCGTTGTTGAAGCGTGTATCGTTCCATGTTTAGTAATGGCGTAGTTTCTACTTGTCAAATGTCAAAGAAAAAAAAAAAGAGAAAGGGGCATTCTCACCGTAAGCCTCCTTGAAGGAAGTTTTTCTTATACAGCCTATAGTGTAATACTTTTTCCTAACATGTATATAAATATTTCAAGTCTTAAAAAATAACCTAGAATTAAAAAAAAAACTAATAAAAAGTTCACATCTCTTCACAGTTATTACTTACGTTTACATTATCACCAAATTGCTTGGCCGACGTTTTTTTTAAGCCAGGGCACTCATTCCGTAATTTTTCAAACGGTTATCGTCGTTTCAAAGCTAGCAACTAAGTTCTAAAACTACAAGTTTGAGACCTTAATCCAGTTAATTTTCCACAAAAATAATGAAAGCTGACGTTTGTCAAAAAACTTCAAGCAGAATGTGGCTTATTTTGGTGATCAAAGTTGCAAAAACAATAGATATCGTTTAGATAGATGATCGTTGATATACGGAATCTGTCCCCAGGTCATAAAAGACGTGCCAAACCAAAATTATTGTAAACCTGGGGTCAGATTCTGTAAGGCGAAAGAAACGATCAAACGTTTTCGTGCGCACGAATGATTTGCCCAATGTTGCACAAGCTAATTTGTTCGTGCACATGAAAACGTTTGATCGTTTCGCCTTACAAAATGCCGACCCTGATTTTTTTATATAAGCAAAGTCTATCCTAATCTACAGTAAAAATTGCAAGCATGTCTTTTACAAAATCAACCCATATACAATTTTTATGAGTGCTTCTTGTAGATGATTTTTTCTACATTTAGTATTTGCTTTTAAAGAATTTACAAGTTTTGTGTCTTCGTATTTAAAAATGATTTAAAACTAAGAAATTTAACCGAATGAATCACTCGTGCTTTATTCGGTTTCATTCTTCAGTATATAGGTTGTTTAATAAACTGAAAACTCTTTCGTAAAAAGCGTTTTCGACGCAAGTACAATCGAAATCAGCTCCTTCAAGTTTTGAACTCAACGGAAAAATTCTTAAAAAGGGGAGACTGCATTTTGACAATAGACACGATTTTTCGAAGATGTTATTCATCTGTAAAATCAGTATAAACCAGAGGCAAAACGGTAACCATCTAGTACAATATTCGTACGTTCATGTGAATTTATTTTTGTTATTTACCTACCTTCGAACAGACACAAACCTCGAAAAACAGGAATTTAGAAGTTCAAAAACGAAACATATTTCAGGGTTTGGCATATAGCTCATCAACTTTTCGGATAACCTCAGTTTCAAAGTGATTCAAGTTAAGAATATGATTTGATTCAAAGTCTACCCTTTTTTAAATTAAAAACATTTTAAAGTTTTAGGAATTTAAAAAAATAAGTTTTTTAAGCTTTTACAAATTGTTGGTACTCTGGTACTCAATCCCGACGAGTAATGATCGCATGGCAACCCTACTTAGACCCCATGTTGGCTTTTTAATACAGAAATCAGAAGACCAGAACATGATATTATGTACTTATCTCATGAAGGGGCGCAAAATTGATTTTTGAAGGTACCACTGATTAATTAGGTATCTACGCTTGAATAGCAAAGATTGTCGCCATCGTGGCTGAGCTGGTGGGTAACTCTTTTAACCGTTTTAATCGATTTTCAGTACAGAAATGTCCATACCCATATCACATCGTGTCCAAACAAATGAGCTCACTCATACCTATACCTACTCGTCGCCCAATCTCGCTGGGAACTATTATGACATTGACATTGAATCGAGGAGTCGAGGACACACAAAATTATTCACTAAACACCTCGAAAAAGAAAACACAACTTCGTGTATAGAAATGTTTATCTATTCGGCCCCCGCTCGCTCTCTATAACAAAAAACAAACAACAACAAAAACCTGCCATGCCTAAACAGAATGAAACGAATTTTAAATTTAATTCTTCTGCTTTGCTTAGAACGCAAAAGCTATTATCTGTCACTGATACCGCAGGCAGACAGCTGCACAGCATTTGAAAATTGAAAAACCAAAACAAACCCCCCAAAACAAAGAGAACCGACGCACCAAAGAGAAACTCTACTTCTCTTGGCAGAAGCGAAAACAAAAACAGAGAGTCAGAGTATGCACATGCACACACACCCGCACACAAAATTTATACATTCAATCCGAAAACAAAGAAATCAACGGAATTAACCAAATAGACTGATAAACACAAGCGAAAAAAAAATCCATGTTTGTTTTGTTTGGGAATTTCGTTTTGAGTTTCTTCGTCTTCCGCGATCCACCTCCAAATCTCTTCCGAAATATCTACTCCACATTCATCCTCTCCTAGCAATAATTATTATTTCCACCGATTTTCTTTTTCACCCTTTCAACACACGCACACATTGCCACACAAAAAAATAATAATAAGACCTATCAAAGATGGTTTGTCAATTTGAAAGCGCTGCAGGCCGCCGATTGCCTCCCCCTTTTGAATAAATGGAAAAATGTCTCGCGAAATGCAATGAAAATAATGAATACAGAAAAAAAAGGAAAACATTAAAACAACTTACATCATATCGATTTCGTCCTGAATTTGTCATTTCCACAGAATATACCGTTGTACGAAACTATCCAATAAGAAAAAGTTCACTTTTCGAAACCGATTTCTTGGATTTTGATAAAATTTTGACTTAACACTGTCACTCAAAAGAGAATTTTCGCATCAAAAACCATAAAACACCTCTTTTCGCATGAGAATTTCGAAAGAAAAGCCACAAATATAATTAGAAATATATTATATGTTATGTCTCCTTCGTCCCCTTGAGAAAAGTTTTCAATGACACTTTAGTATAATTAAATTTTTGATTTTTCTCTTGTTGCAAACTCGCTGCTGTACGGTTAAAGGTGATTTATTTAATTTTCTTGCTATTGCACTTTTGTTGGTTCATTTTTAAATTGTTCGATTGCACATCGCTGTTTTTTTTTCGCAATTTTTTGCTGCTTTGATTTTTTTTCTCTTTATTTATTCCATGTTTTGAAGCGTAAATTGTTTTGCAATGGTAAAGATTGTAACGAACTACGGCGCAATTATTAAAATGTATGTTTTAATTATGTGTAACACATCGAACCGAAGCGATTTTGTACTTTTGCTAAAAGATTTTCGCGTTTGGAAATTTCTTCAGCACCTATGTTTTTCTTTCAGCAATGTTTTTGTTGTTGTGTGGATTGTTGAGTGGGCGATGAATTCATTGCAAGGCAAATTCATCGCGAGTGCATTTGTTCATTTTGTCGACAGGGATGTAGACAAGTCGTGGTGTGTTGTCAAAATAAAAAATCTGTGAGCTAATCTTATAAATTTTATCCATGAATAGGTATATTCGCGTACTCGGTTTGAATCTCGCACAAAGTCTATACTAAATCCATACTACGTGTGTAGACTTTGTGCGATTGGGATCGATTTATATCGATTGCGTTCGATTCCAACCCAGTACGCGAACGAACCTAATATAATATACGAGAGCACAACTGTCATGAAAGAGATTCTCAATTAGCCGTTCGGACTCGGCATTCAATTGTAGGTCCCTTCAATTCGTCCCAAAGGTAAAAAACCGCACAAAACGAATGTTTATGAGAAGCTGGGCCTAGGCTACATAACCCTGCCAAAGTGTTTTTTTCAATGAAAATTAACAAATCACTTTTGCAATTGATTTGAAGGGCACTTACATAAACTGGAATATGACAGATTTTGTGTTTTGTTAATAATTTTATTTAGTTTCTTCAGTGAATATAAATGTTAGATTGACAGCAAGAACTTCACGTTTTTAGAAACACAGCATGAAGTTCCTGAAAACATGTACTGTTGTAATAAAACATGGAGTTCAGTAATCGAAATATTTGATCTTAAGGGTAAAATAGAAAACCGTCGCCGAGTCTCAAAGAAAATCCCTATTTGGCTTAAGAAAACCGATGGGCTCTAAGCTCCTCACTCATTTATGAATAGTATTCTCCTCAGAAGATAATTGGTACTGATCTGCTTTATAGTATACTGAATATTAAGCAGCATTCAACACGTTTTTTTTTTATTTCTTTGGTATAATTAGAACATCCTATTAAAAGATTTGCTGTTTTTTTATCTCCTTGAGTCTAATTTATTCTGACGAATCATAAATTAGCAACAAGTTTAAACGCTTCATATTAACGAATATTTGGTTTACCATAACATAATGCCATTGCCATAAAGTGCTTTACACAAATTTCGTCTTACTATACATATCTGCACAAAATTGGCTGTCAAAAATTTGAACTTCGAAAAATTCATTCGGAAATTCACTTTCGGCGCTGCCATAATTGAAGAAAACGGTGAATTTTTTGTATTGTTCAGCCGCCATCATCATCATCAACTATCAGTGACAATTTACTTTCGGAAATTCCGTGAAATTCATCAAATTTTATCAAAGAAAATGGTAATTTCTACATTTAACAACTCTACAAAATAAAAATAAAAAAACTACGTGATAATTTTGTGTTTTTCCTTTCAGGGTAACTACACCGAGGATCAATTGGCAGGTAAGTCATCAAAAAAGAAAACACATCTCAATTTTAATAACTGTTTTTCTGTTTTCCCTAAATTCTTGTGATTAATTAAGGAAATTCAATAAATTTCAATTGAATCTATACCCTTCCACACCCATAAATTCCGTATTCCTATGACAAAAAACTTGAATCTTATCGTTGGTGGATGAGTCACTGCACAAACACGTCTTGCGATGACACAGTGAGTACATTGCCGTCGTCGCCACTCCACACAAAAAGCCCAATAAAAGTCTTTCATCAATAATTAAAACGAACTCTCACAACCTCAACCCAAAAAAAAAAGTGCCAGCTGCAGACAAAGTGAAATTTGTTTATGATACTTCCAAGAAATTGCGATGAATTTGCACAAAAATCACCACACCATCCAACAGAACGATCGTCTGGAGTGGATTGCAACTCTGATCTAGCTATTTATAAAAATTGAACACACATTTGATAAAAAAAAACACACAAATATCTTATTTGTAGATGCGAGTGCAACTCTGGGAGTTCTAGTTGCCTTATTCGCACCAAGCAACATCTAACATCCATTACATGTGCCCATCTGTGAGTAGAATGATTATTTTTGTCTAAATACGGAGAAACGTCTTTTTTTCTGTTGGGTATTTGAGCGCTTGTGTAACCTCGGTTGTTATAATATTTACCACCAAATATGGGAGTATTTGGTCTACTTAGGAACAAGATTGCATTGCATGTTGAATTTTTATGGTTGACGATGGAAATATTTTTCTTAAATTATTCTGTGTGGCTAGGAATTTACTTTATTCGATTATATTTCAAGTAACTGCCTGTCGATAGGCGCAATTTGGTATCAAGCATGATAAATTGCTATTGATTATGAAAGTGCTTATCGGGAATTGGCGATTAAAATCACTTCCATGGACAGAGCGAGGTAGTGTGTTTGGGTAAATTTAACGCAAACTCACTTATGGATGTGTTCCATTCTCATTTGCTGCTATTGGAGTGCAATCTGTTGCATAATGTTGTATGCATGCTGGGATTATACAGTAGTGGAACACATAGCTTACTTGGACCAGAAAGCTACTGAAACACAAACAGCTCGGTACAATCGGCCGCACACGGTCTTTCTGTATTTAAATACAAGATTGATGGGGATTATTTCCGTCAAGGCCATTAGAACCATTACCATGGAAAAAGGAAGTCCAGTCAACTCATGCCTTACCAAAACTGACGCCTGTTCGTTGCTGAACAAGCGATCCGCTGTCATCACTGCTTATCTGCATTTTCTCAGTCAAGAGTTTCCAATTTCACATGAACACTTCCTCGAGGTCCCCTTTTAACTCTGATGCAAGGCACTTTAAGACTGTACCAGAGGTAGCATCAGGAGTAGTAGCTCTTCGCCTACCTGTCCACAGCAAAAACCAAGCTTTTCCAGTGAGCTAATAATTTGTAAATGCATCCAAAGGGCAAACATCTGCATTTTCACAGTTCTTCTCGCGTATCACTCCCTAGAGTGCGGAACAGCAAACTTTATAGTAACTTAGCTGCCCAAACCGAACTTGTGTTGATGTCTATGCGTTTATCCTTCTGGCAGTTTTTCTATTGTCAACGTTTAAATTGCTTTTAGTGCATCCACCCTCCCCATGCACACATGTCGCGCAGTTTTAAGTCTCTCTGCTGTATTGTGCCTTGTGTTTACTAGCACTTTGTGCTATTTTTCTGTGTGCACAGCAGCAGCTACCGACTTGTCTTTCTGTTCACTGCTGCTTGTGTTCTTTTTTTCATCTTTTTTTTGCTATGTTGCGACTCTTTCGCGGTTGTTCACGTAAGACATCGTTTTGTGTTACACAGTTGTTGAGAATTTAATTTATTGAAAGGTTGTGTGGCAGCAGATTCAGTCGTCTCCAGTTTGAGTGTAAAAAATATTCAAAATAAATTTCAATTAGTTTCCTTAAAGTGCGCGGAAAGTGTTTCAAAAGAAAAAAACTGCAATCATGTACATGTACGAACAACCGAGCAAGAATACATTCACTACCGTAGAAGGTGCGTTAGTTGTTCTTAAATTATTATAACGTCTATTTGCAGGATCTCGTTTTAATAGGCTTGAATCCTTGTTGATGAGAAATACGTTTATTTGACAGAGCATTCGATTTTATTGAAACTTGGTCACTTGTAAATGGACTTGATAGTTTATTTATAAAGTTTTCATGTTTAAAAAGGTGCCACTGCCAACCGAATGAAAATGGTATCGATTTTCCTTCTTCGGCTGCTCACCTGCCCTTTCCATGGGTTAAATTAGATTTAAATGTTCGCCGAGGGGCTTTTTCCCTTGAGGGTGACCATCGCTTTGTGTGGTAACCTTTGTTATGGAAGACCTATTGGTTACAAGTTCAAATTCGATTTCAGATTGTCATATATCGGTTTCCAAGAGGAAGCTCAACAGACAGAAGTGATTCTCAGCAATAAATTGCATTTATGAGGTCAGAAATAGCATCTGTTGACAATTGGTTTGAGAAAGTCATGATTTATGGCTGAACCGAACGTGAAAAAGTCGCGTCGACAGATGGTGTCGACTGCGAAACTAGCGCTTTATACGTTTGAGCGTTTATTATGTCCCAACAGCCTTTCACTACCCTAGGCCGTACATACTTAGACAATCCGAGCCCGACTTGTGCGCATTTTAGTTATCGTCGAATTTTCTGTTTTGTTTGCAAAGGTTTTTGGGGTCTGGCTTGGGCATACTTCGGTCGCATCTTATTGGCTGTTTCGCAGGTCCACCTAATTCCCCTTCTCCCTATTTCTCCTGCGGACATTTGCCTACTTTCCGCTAATTCCACACACCTTCGCCTCAACTGTCCTTAAAATTTCTACATCCAATTGTAATCGTAATTTCCGTTGCAGAATTCCAAGAAGCCTTCAACCTTTTCGACAACCGTGGAGATGGTAAAATTCAACTCAGTCAGGTTGGCGAATGTCTACGTGCTCTCGGCCAGAACCCCACAGAGTCGGATGTGAAGAAGTGCACCCACCAACTGAAGCCGGACGAACGCATTTCCTTCGAAGTATTTCTACCCATTTACCAGGCGATCTCGAAGGCTCGCTCCGGTGATACAGCCGATGATTTCGTCGAAGGTCTCCGTCATTTCGACAAGGATGCCAGCGGCTTCATTTCCACCGCTGAGCTGAGGCACTTATTGACAACTCTGGGTGAGAAACTCACCGACGAGGAGGTCGAGCAGTTGCTTGCCAACCAAGAGGACTCCCAGGGAAATGTCAACTATGAGGAATTCGTCAGGATGGTGATGAGCGGCTAAACAGCCACCAAATGCAGTTTTCTACCAACACAAATATATATTACTCAAGTTCTTTCCGTGTTTTTCGTTTTTTTTTATTGAAAAGTATTTAACTGTTGGGTATTATTACATCTGAAATTATCTTCTTCTTTTTTTGTTTGTTTCCCCAACAAAAACCATAAGCAATTCTTTTTAAATATTTAATTCTATGCATATTTGTATAATTAAACAAAAAGTTGATAAGTAAAACAATAGAATGTGTTTTATCAAAATTTGATATGAGCTGTGACGTTTCTTCTGCGTGACCGTTGGCAGGTGAAAGTGCTGTACAGCTTCGTTGTGGGGAAATGAAATGATTTAAATAAATAAGCAAGCACCAAAGCGAAGCCCGAGGCAATCCGAAATTTGTACACCTATTCTAAATGACATGACAACTTCGGCGTTTATTTTTTATTGTTAACCAAGTCTGAACATTGAAATATCGTTTAGAAATCCCACTCGAAGTTTCCGTTCATGTTGATGTCGGCAAGATCGTTACAGAGGGCAATGCTGTCATCTGGCATGGCGGAAAAATTTAGACAGAAAAATGATTGGCTGTCATTTGAAGAGATTTGATCAACTTACCTCTCAGTTCTGTGTAGTCTATGGTCCGCAGACCATAATAAGTTCCCTGCTCCAGGATGCTTGTGTATCGGCACTGCTTGAAGAATGGATGACTTAAGAGTTGCATTGCTGACTTCCGATTCGCCGGGCGCTTCTCCACGCAACCTTCGGTGAATTGATGAAACTCGTCCGAGTATACACGCTGGCTATAAATGTGAGCTGTGTTGGCATAAATATTGGTTCTCAGTTAATGGCCGTCTTATGAAAAGTACAAAAGCCTCGACAAAACAGCCTCTGCCATGAGCGGCGGGTTCGGAATTGCACAACTTACCCAGCTCCCCGTCTAAAGGGTATGTCGAACGATCCAGTAAGATCGGTACACGTCCTCGTATCTTTTCGGTGAACATGAAGGTCGGCTCGATTTCTGCAAACGGTTCCATACCGTTGGCTAGCTCACATGTTGTCATACCCACACTATAGATGTCGGATTTTTCAGTATACCCAATCAGATTCTGTTCGAGCACCTCGGGTGCTAGCCAATTCAGACTTTTTCCACTAAACGGTGCCAGATTATGCAATGTTTTGGCACGTTCTCCATGCGACACGATGCTAGTACACTCACGAAACCCCGAAATGACTGCCTTTGTCTGGCTCAATAGAATATGACTAGCACGAATTGATCGGTGGATGTATCCCTTGCGGTGAATATACTCAAGTCCCGCGAGTACGTCACGTAGTATAAGAGCGACCAATATTTCTGGAAAACCTGTCGCAGCACCCCAAGTAACGAGTGAATTGTTTGCAGTTGAAAAAACTTGATTGTAACTTACCATCTTTAAAGCAATGTCCTAGAGTGTTTTTACAGCTACCGAAACACATAAGCGGAGCAACCAAATGCATTTCGGAATCATGTACGAATGCTGTGTGGAATGAAAGAATGTTGGGATGATTGAATTGACGCATTGTAAGAATTTCGTCGCGGATCATGTTGGTTTCCTCCTTGCTGGCTTTGTCCATTCGGTATTTTTTGACCGCAACATATTGGGAGTTTGGCAAATATTGACATAAATAAACCGAAGCTATGCTGTTGCAACATTTTGCTAGTTCTATTTTCAAATCATAATCCTTAGGATTACAACCAAACATTTTCTTTTTAATAATATTAGACTTGTTTCTCACTGTGGAATTTGTAAACAAAAGCGCCGTCGATAAAAGAGAACCAATTTTTGTGATAAAAATCTGTCAAAACCTCATGACTGATGGAAGGCACAAGGCAGTCGAAGGCGATGGAAAGACTGTTGGAAGGGTGGTATATTTTATTGGAAAGTGATGGGGGTAGTTTTAGTTCACGGTGAGTGGATTAAAAATTAAGAAAAAGTTTAAATTTTTTTTAACGATTAAAAAACTGTACATCTTTTGCCAGACAATAAGTCGAGTATATCAAGAGTGTTCCAAAATATTCACTTACGGCCATATTATTCACTCCGGGTGTAACTCACGTTTAAGTTTATTTTACACCCGATCATAAATCCGCATTTTTTAAACCCGATAATTTAAACCTGCGTCCATATTATTCACTGAAAAACACGCATTAAACCCGCTGGATTTAAATGCGGATTTAAAACACTTTAACCCGTTTTTAATCCGTTTTAAACCCACGTAATGTCAAAATTCACAAATAATGGCATGTTTGTTTTGTTGTTTCTCACTTGGAAATTGATTTAATTTGTAGTGTGCCGATTTTAGTTTTTATTGCATTAGTAGAATCATTGAATGTATGTAGCCTTCAGAAATGGGCATTCTTCAGTCGGATATATTACCGAAAATCCACCACATCGTAATCGAGGACGACGTTGATTTACTATCAACTCTCCATTTCATGAATGAAATGCAATTTTTTTACCTCTTTGCTCCTTTTTGTTATCTATTTCACTTTTCTTCTTTTCTTATTTCTCACGTCCTGCGAGAAATAAAATGTCATAAATTATGAAATTGAGCTTTAACCCGAGTTAAAGAACTTAAACCGGTTTCCGGAGCGCGTTTAAATCCAATCGGATTAAACGCTGTCAAGTTTAAAAAAATGGGTTTATGTTCGGGTTAAACGACTGAATATTATGGACTTGGGTTTAAGTTTTGGGTTAAACTCACTTAAACCCGGGTGTAACGTTTAACCCGGATTAAAGGTAGTGAATAATATGGCCGTTACGGCCATATTATTCACTCCGGGTGTAACTCACGTTTAAGTTTATTTTACACCCGATCATAAATCCGCATTTTTTAAACCCGATAATTTAAACCTGCGTCCATATTATTCACTGAAAAACACGCATTAAAACCGCTGGATTTAAATGCGGATTTAAAACACTTTAACCCGTTTTTAATCCGTTTTAAACCCACGTAATGTCAAAATTCACAAATAATGGCATGTTTGTTTTGTTGTTTGTCACTTGGAAATTGATTTGATTTGTAGTGTGCCGATTTTAGTTTTTAGTGCATTAGTAGAATCATTGAATGTATGTAGCCTTTAGAAATGGGCATTCTTCAGTCGGATATATTACCGAAAATCCACCACATCGTAATCGAGGACGAGTTGATAACTCTCCATTTCATGAATGAAATACAATTTTTTTACCTCTTTGCTCCTTTTTGTTATCTATTTCACTTATCTTCTTTTCTTATTTCTCACGTCCTGCGAGAAATAAAATGTCATAAATTATGAAATTGAGCTTTAACCCGAGTTAAAGAACTTAAACTGGTTTCTGGAGCGCGTTTAAATCCAATCGAATTAAACGCTGTCAAGTTTAAAAAAATGGGTTTATGTTCGGGTTAAACGACTGAATATTATGGACTTGGGTTTAAGTTTTGGGTTAAACTCACTTAAACCCGGGTGTAACGTTTAACCCGGATTAAAGGTAGTGAATAATATGGCCGTTAGAGTTGAAACTAAAATATTTCTTGGTCATCATTTATATCTAAAAAAAAATGTATACTGCGCGATACTAATAATCATTTTTAGTGTACGCCAGATTTTACAAACTCACAATGGCGAAACTTGCCATACCAATTGAGACCTACAAAATTTTTCGTATGATGGTTTAGTTTAATGTTTATTAAAAAAAATCTTCTTCCTGAAAGAGTTGGCATCATTTTCACAGATTTCATTGGAAATATTCACTTTCCAAGTTTTTTTTTTAATCAATTTTCCGCACTATTCCAATTACACTTGTTCTTGGTTTTCCGTATAAATGTCCCCTGTCAATGTACACTGGAATATCAGTTTCTTAACGGAAGGTACCCCAGCAAGTTCGCCAGCGGATAAAATCGCGAAAGCTTTTTTTTTGAGTTTTTAACAAAGAGTAGCAAAAAGTTTCAAATTTACTTTAACCCCCACAAATTTCCTGTTTTCAGTTTAGTGAAGTTGAAATTATTAAGTTTGAAAATGCCTTCTAACATGAATAATAAACTGTAAGTAATCGTATAAAAAGTGAATTATTAAGAAGTGATGAAATTGAGAGTCGAATATAAAAGTAGAAAATTGTGAGAAAAATGTCGATTCTTGGTGGTGGCTGGTGGGTGAAAAAAGGGAGAGGGCAATTCACATTATCTTATAGGAAATTCCAATTCTTCACAGCTATTGGAATTGGAAGTGTTGAAAAAAGAAAATTACTATTATGGACTACCTATAAAAAAAAAATCTAATACTATTGTAAGTAAAGTAAAAAATTATTCCCAAAACAGAACTTTTGTTTAAATTATGTTTTGTGTAAATTTTTACTTTATATTTCTTTTCTTTTCATTTGTGCGTGCGAAAAATGAGGAGAAATCTCTCTATGGCGGCCATGTTTTTTTTTTCTTTTAGCAGCGGAGAAGTTGGATGGAATTTCGAAAAAGGAAGCATGGAGAAAAATATCCCGTTTCCCTCACAATAGAATATTCGTGATCTTTCCTTAACGTTATTGTACAGTGCATGCATGCGTAATGTACTCCATGTATACCTACACGTTTTATAGTAGGTTAATGATACCTAATGAATTAAAAATATTTTGTTTTTTTTATTGAGAAATGATAACCCTATGTGCCGTTGCTGCACGTGATGAAGAAAGTAGTTTTGTTTATTTTAAATTAGGTATGCATTTTCGCTATAATTAATTAATATGATAGTGTTTCTGTTTTGCCTGCTTAGTCACGGCGGCCATTGCAGTATATTGTTTTGCACGTTAGCAGTGTTGGTGAAACACAGTTACGTTTTGCATTATGTATTTCGAGGTGATCACGTCACTACATAGATTATGTATGGATATAGCTAGATGAAGCATTCATATACATTTATAATGAAGGTAGGTCGTAAACTGGAATTTGTTTATTTCTATATTAAAAGGAACTTCGGCTGAGTGGTAAACCTTTGTTGTCTTGATTTTGCATTACTTAACCCGAAATTCGTTGACCCCAACTAAACTTATAGGGCTTTAATATAAATACGGTGACCATCCGTTTCATATTATAATGAACAGTTCTGTATTTGAAAACGACGTTCATTATAAATTATTTTGTACACAAGAACACAGGTAAATGTTCTGTATTATTATAAAGTAAAGCCTAGTATGCTGCTCGCGCTTAAATTAAGACCCCATACAAAAATGTCTCCAAAGATAAAATTAAGCAAAGCGGTTAAGCCAAGCAGTACGCAGTTCAAGCTAAATTTGTTAGCCACTGTACGAAAAATCTACAGAATTTAATGTGGTATTCGATTGGGCTTCTTCAGATTTGCTCTCAGATTTCGTGTGGCTAATCGAACACAAAAACGTCACTTGCTCTTTTTTTTGTTGAAATTTGTGCGACTGCAATATGTGTAGACTTCGACACTTTTCTAAGCGTTTTCCATTCACTGGTGAAATTTTATATGAAAACATTCAAAATGCTTGCCCAGATTGATTTCTAAACATTTGTACATAAATAATTAACAAAAATAGATCCACCCGATGCAATGCATTTCTTTGCAGTTGAAAAATTTCACTAAAATGTAAACAAACTCCACTAGTTGTCAAACTCGAACGCATGTGTATTGGTAAATCTGAAATAAATCTGAGAAAATATCCAGATTCGCAAAAGTGCTCTGAAATCTGAAAAAGATTGTTTTTTTTTGTACCAAACGAACATAAAAATTGCTCTGAGAGCAAAAAAAGTGCTCTGAGAGCGCCCAATCGAATTCCACATAAGTAAGCGTATTAATAGGTTTGTTTGACGTGGGCCCTAGTGTGCACTGGGTTAACCCTAAAGGCACCAAGTGACAAAGAACAGAAACTGAAACAGAACAGAAAGTTTTTTCGTTCTGTAGTAAATTCTGGTTCTGTTTACGTTGCTAGGTCAGCTACATAAAACTGAAACAGAAACAGATCCATAAAAACATGATTACATTTTAGCATTGATTTCAACGAAAAAGTGGAACAGATTTTGAAAATGTTTAGTGAATACGATTTACATAAAGCTTATTGTCGAATTGCGACCTACCTATAAACAAGCAGAGCGGCAGTTTGCAGACGATTTCGATTTCAGATGACAAATGCAGAAAAATCCACACAAAAAAAACATCCTCCCCATGATAAATTAACATTTCTGTTGCAGAAACAATCAATATAGACTTGTTTACGTTCTGTCGCTAAATTCTGTTGCTGACAAAATTTTTTTCTGTTCCTAAATCTGTTTCTGTTGCAAATGTATGGGATTTTGTTTCTGTTCCTGTTTCTGTTCTTTGTCACTTGGTGCCTTAATGCGTTCGATATATCAACTATATTATCAACTATTTGCATTATGGAAAACCCAAATTCAGAATTAATTTCACTAATTTTTAACAATAAACGGGAAAAAGTGCTACCAAAAGATAAATATTTGTCAATATCAACAGCTGACAGACTTCAGGGCAACATTTTGCGTTCGATATATAAGTCGAATTTTCAGGGTTGTGCAGGGTTTTTGACAGGCGTGAAAATTAGCTGACACTTCTCAGTGCGCACTAGTGCAAGCCACGTCAAACAAACCTAATGCAAAAAAAATTTGTCCACAGCTACATTTTGACAGATCAGAGAAAATATCGGTATTTGCAACAAAATGTCCAACGAAAGCAAATTAACAGTAGCAACTAGCAAGTCCATCAGCTTTACCAACACAGTTTTTTTTTTTACGGAACTTACACTGTCAAAATTCAAAATTAAGCGAACATTAAGCGAAGTGGTGGAGAGCTTTCCTGGAACAGCATACTAGGCTTAAACCTAAATAGTTATTTATCAAATGAAATTTGAATTGAGTAATTTAAAACTGTTGACATTTTTGTCTTTTTCTACTGTCCATTATTAGCAACTCTAAAATATGGTCACCGTAAATATAAAGCGTATAAATGAGGTCTACATAGGTAGATACTATTAAGCGTGGCTAAACCGTAGACACTTCTCTTATATTACACATATAGCACAGCTACTAACTTCAATGCGCCTATATTTTCATGGCTGTTGCTATTCGCACGACATTAGGGGCACGGCTACGGCTAAACGCGGCAATAATCGTCAGGACGATATCGTTTTTGAAACTTTGATGACCACAAGAAGTTATATTCTGGCGGAATTTGTTTCACTATCGTCAGCTTTCATTACATTTGTGGAAAACGAATTGGATTAAGGTCTCAAACTCGTAATTTTGGCACTTAGTTGCTGCTTTAGGAGGTCTATCGTTTCGACGATAATCGTCGGAAAAATCACGGAATGAGTGCACAGTATTTCATTTTCGGGCACGAGCCTGTACGTTTTAAGGTCCAACTTATTTCTTGAAATACTATTTTTAATTATTAGGTTACGTCAAACACGTAGCCGTCGTTCTTAGCCGTGTCCCTAACGTCGTGCGAATAGCCACTTTGTATTTTCATATAATACACACCTACCTACCCGCCGGCAATAAAACGAAAGAACGAGTTGTTTGCTAAAGCCTTTTGGTGCTGCGATCAAGTTAGTAGCCATTTTAATTGTGATGGTATTGCTGCAAACGCAATCTTCAATTGATTTTATTTATCTCGAGGTCAGCGATGAATAAAAATAAACATAAAATGAGAAGTCTAGTGTTGCTTGAAAGAAACAATATAAGTATATCTGCCGTTTTCAATGAGCTCAAATCTTGAGCATTTTAATCACCTTCTGGCACTTATCAGAGGCAAACCAGCCATTTTATTTATTTCCATGCCTACGTACCAACATAATAAACATTTCTTGTTAAGTACTCATGCTCGGAGCCTTTAAATTACTGCCGTCTAGAGGTAAGGTAGGTGCCTACATATTTTTGACTTGATCTACTACCATAAAGACTGTGGTTTCCCTGTATTTTTAAATTTACTTTTATTTATAGGTATACGTATAACTGAGTCGCGTAGCCAAAAGTTGTTATCCATTTTAAACGAATGCCCACAGAATCATTAAGCAAACTACCTAGTTATATTGAATAATAATTCACTCGCATCTTAACGTAAGCATCCTTTAAACCTGAAAAGTGTCAGTCAGTACATAGCAAAAGTACCTATTTTTTGTGCACCTAACTCTAATAAAAATACCAACACGAACAATGGAAACTAAAATCAATCGATGCGCAGTTCTATATATTTTTTGCTTACACGTGACTTCTATTCTAAGAAGTTCAAGTGGGTATTCGCATGCGTCATTCACTTTGAATAGTTCAGCACTGGATAGAGCAATGGTTCTTAAAATTAAAAATACATTTGGTGCTCCATGAAACAGAAAGAAAATGTTTAATTTTCTATATTAACCTGATGGAAACAGATCTCTCTGTTTTCTTTCCCATTTTATGTACCTATGCCTAGGTAGTCTTAATTGAATCCAAGATTTTGACACGGCTACGCAACGAAATGTCAATGTTGTATTGCGTCAAGTTGGGGTAAGTAAATCGCTCGCCACTCTAGTGTATTTCGGACATAATCCTGTACGATCTAAGGTCCTATTTATTTCTTGAAACACTATTTTTGCTGAATGTTGAATGTATTATTGCGTTACGTAGGCAGATAACATGGCTGTGTCCCGAAGCCAGACAAACGTCCAGTCAGTACCAAGATAACGGGAGAATAGCCAATTGGAGTTTCAAAACGCTGTTAAAGGAAAAGTAGATCATCGGGCGGACATAACCTATTTCACATTTGTATAAAAAGTCATGTAAAGTGTAATTTTCTGCAGATCTCGTCTTCCACCAACCGAATTGACCTCCTTAAAGTGGAATATCATTCTGTTGACCTGCTAACATTGTTTTTCTTTCTGTTGAGCGAAACTTTATTATGTAGGTATACACACACCCATGATACTTGATCAGTTGATATTTATTTTTGTTTAAAGAGAGTTGGCTGTTTTCGGTCATTTTATACACATGCATTTTATTTACACATTGTTGTACTGTTAGCAGACGTATCTAACTGTAATTACCTACCTGCACTATTTACTAACCACGCTGAGATAATTTCGACTCTTCATGTCGTGGAAAAGTACTAAATGACTTTCAAACGCATTATTTGTATTGAGAATGGACTCAATCAATGTACACACTGATTAATGTTAAGTGTGAGAATATAAATTGGACTTTGCTATCGAGTTTAATAACAAATAAACCTACAATAAATTGCTTTATAAGCTAGGCAATAAAATACAACTGCATCACGTGATTTATTTAACCCGCATACCTTCAACCTTCATACAGTTGTTGTTACTTGTTACTTTTCATTAGCAATATATGCATCATCTGATGTAAGTTAAAAATTGAATTGATTATGAACTACCTATTAATGAACGATATTACAGAGCCAAACACTTTAGATAAATTGGTTCGCAACAGCAGTGTGGACATTTTTTACGTAACGCTTGAGGTTGTAAGCTCAAATGATGTCCATGGCATACAATTTACTTTGAATACAGTTTAATTGATTAGATTAGAGCAGTTGGCGGATATATAATTTGTTGGTCACTAAACATCTGGCTTATCTGGATCCTAAAAAAGGTTGTCAACAACTTCCAATTTGAAGCACGTCACTTTTTCTGTTGGGTTTGAAATAATTTAAAGAAAATACTGAGAAACTGAAGTTGAACCTCGGAATTAGCGCGAATACAATTTTCAATAATCAATAAATCGCATTGGGAATAAACAATTGGACTGCTTGTAGCCAAGTTTACACTGTAACAAAAACAGTCGCGAACGGTGCTACTAGTGTATTTAAAACATCAACTCAACACTTTCTAAGGTAATTATTGCAATAGGTATAAATATTGAAAAGGAAGCCTCTCAAAATCAAACATAAATGTGTAGTAAAATCGGTGGGTAAGACAAATATTAAAAATTATTTTCAAATGTAAACTGTAACAAATTTTGCATGCTCAGTCGTTTAGGGGAGCATTCACAACATGCAGTTGCTAGAAGTCGATACTGATCTCCAAAGCTGGAGTTATACAGTCTTTTTGGAACCATCATCGTTGCAAATCGCTTGAAATTGACAGTTTACTAGCAGTCCACACCATGTACATATAAATCAACGGAATAAACACTCACCCCCCTTGTTAATAAACGCTGCGTAAAAGTTATCAACTCGTTATTCAGAAGCTACGTCAAATTTTTGTATGCTATCCGATGTCTACTACCTAACTAACTTGTTCACATTTGTTTATTAATACGGGGGTCAATTTTCACCGACATTTTGTAGGTCACAATAGATTATTCTGATACGGAATAATATGTCGTTCCTAAAATAAACACTGTACACTTGAAATAATAGCAAGTACAGCGCAAAGCCCGTTTGCTGACACCTTCCATATAAAGTTGCACTAAAGTTTAACAACAGGTCATATTTGAGCCGTTTTTTGGAAGCTGTGACTTTGAGTTGAACAATTAAAACGAGTCTTGAATTTTTAAAATAAAAATGTAGGTAGGTATATTGAATAACAAAAATATTATTGTCCAAACATGTTTCCTCCTGATAAATTGAATTTGTTTTGCTGATGAAAAAATACTTTAGCTGCTAATCGAATTGTTGAAAATAGCAGAGATAATACCAGAAAAAAGGCCATGACGTTTATCTTCAACTGATTGATTGATCTCCTTTGTTGGTTATGCTTTATCTTTGGTGTCTGTAAACAACTGATAATGTGTTCTCTTATCGCGAATACACATTTTCCCCCTTAAATTTTCCTAAATGCGATAAAGCTTGAACAACAATTAGAACGAATTAAAGTGAAAAAGAAAAGTCTTGTTAAATGGAAACTAGTATAGTTAATTTGATGCAGTGTCCTGTGTCGTTTTCCATTAGGTTAGGTTAGGTTGAGTGGGGTTGTGAGATCGTCACAAAAGACCAGGCACCAAAACGGGCCAATCGCCATCCCCTGGGAACCATTACGGTTAAAAAACCTAAACCAAATCGCCCAAGCAGTCAATTTCCCTACAGAATTTAATTATTGTCCCTATATTACTTGAGGAACCAACCTCCTCTAAGTTGCTAAAGAAGTACCTGCCTAGGTGCTTCCTTCTACTCCGAGCAATTGCTTGACACTCGCAGAGAAGGTGGGAGATATCTTTCGTGACTTGTAGGTCCTCACAGTACCTGCATATATCCGTATTGGCTAAGCCTAGTCTCATGGCATGCTTCCTTAGAAGGCAGTGTCCAGAGAGTATTCCTAGTCGTTTTCCATTGGGACCACCAAAAATCTCATGGAACATGCAACGAAACTGATCTGCGTGTGTAAATAGATTACTGCGTTATTTGACAGCAAATATCAGCTGTTTAAATTGCATTCGCTTTTGGAAAAATCAGCTATGGACATCAGCTAACTGTCATACTTACTAAACTAGATTCTTGAACGTCGCCAATGCGTTTCAAAAAATTTAGCCAGCATTAGTCCAGTTTTTCCAACAAAAATGTGCACAATTAACTAAATGTCACGAATTGATTAAAATTCAATATACCTACGTCTTCTTTTTTATATTCATAGTTTAATTGAATTCTGTTGGTGAAGTTACATAACTTTTCGGTATAAATAAGTGATACTCGGTTGCTGCTCATACACCACCACTTAACTGAATGAAAAGTAGCTGCAAAATAGCTTTCGCTGCATTCAATTGATGCGAATTGCATTCAAATTCATTCAAATCATTAAATGTATATGTCACCGAACTTGTTTCCAAACAATTAAATTCGATCGCTCTAAATGAATGCCTTCCCGAGACAGAGATCCCCTCAGAACAATCTACGTCGTTGTTTTGTACGCGCAATTGATTTTCAAATCACAAAGTCAGTGTGCTCAAAGAGTCAAATGGCCGCTTCATCCAACAGTAGGGTGAAGTCAATTCATCCGCAGTACTCTCATTTGGTGGAACGATTATTAATGCGCAATACAATACTTCTCGACTAATCTAAGTTATATCATGCGAACGATATTAGAGATAAGAAAGCAGATCTTGTCGTGTAAACAACAACAAAAGGTACTGCGTCTGCATTTATGAATATAGTGGTATATGGTTTTTTATGACTTCCTTTTCTGTAGGTTTGATTATCTGATATTTGTTATGAATATGAACCCATTATAAAGAAACAATAGCTGAAAGGATTTTGCTGGGAATTTTGTTTTAGTTTTCCCTCCAACAAAGTTTTAATTGGATTAATTTCTACCTCTTGCAGCGCAGAAATGTTCCTTTTGTAAACGTAGTAGGTACTATTTCGAGTCCCACTCCCACGCTATGCCCCTGGGACGTGTGTGAATGAGCGAGGACCCCACTTTTTCCCCCTGCCAATGCCAGTCCAACAGTTGACCTTCTACCGAAGGTTATATTTCATTGAAAAACTTTCCTTTGCCAGAGCCAAGTATTCAAAACTTTATTTAAACACAGAACATGAATGGCACTACCATGTACAGATGACGCGTTGGGATATACGAGCCCGAATTGAATGAGGCGTCAACTGCAGATCGATATCGTTTCAGACTGTTTCATTTGTTTGCCATCAGGATTCAGTAATTACATAGCGCATAACCTGAAATTCGGAATGATAATCATTTCTAACCTTTGCATCTGCCTCATCATTGTTTATGGTTCACAATAGTTTTATAGGGAAAATGTATGTTTGTAATGTGTACACCTGGACACTTAAAATTATTATTATTGCCGCGTAAAGCTTTTCTTGTGCATCAACATTTCGTTATTCAAGTCTAGACTGTAACTTGCGTACAATTTGAAACAGCCAGCTCGCGTTCATGCCAAAATTACGAATGGCTACTGTTCGTAGTCCACTTCATGACATTGTTGTTGGTTGTAGTATGGCGGAAAAGGTTCAATGCCTTTAAAAAGTCTCGCAGGAGGAATCATTTTTTTTTTTTGCTTAATTAACATCGTACTGTTTGAATTGTTGAACATATCGGGGACAGGTCACATCACATCTAATCGTTTATTTACTATGGTGGCTGTCTATTGGGACAAACGAGGGTGAATAACACGTTGCTAGTCCAACCCTTAACCATTCGACGTTTCAGTTCTATCGGATCCTAGGTAAGCTGCCCATTTCCATAAACTAAGCTAACCATTTCATTATGCAACCAGCGCTAAGCCATTTAAATTTAAATCCAATTATTGGCGCAATGCAAAATAAACAACAACAAAACCAATTGTTCAGCAACCAGTGCCCTAGTTATTTAAAAACTGCTTCTAAAATCGACCAACAGTCTTACCAGTTTATAGCCAAATATAACGGAAAAATGGTGACCTCTATATAGCCCTTCATACAAGGCCATTTGACATACATTCACACATACACCTTTGAAAGAACCAATTTGGGTTCGTTTGACTTAAATTGAATTTAAAATTCTATGACGACGCATATTTATGGTTGATTTTATTTGGATCTGCGTGTGTGTAAGTTCTTGTTTAATTTCCTGAGTAACACGTGACGCACAAGCGACTGGTTTTGTGAGTGAAGTTGAATCATCCTTTTCAGCCTTTGAATTGCGATGTGCAAAGCGAGTTGGAGGCCATAAGCGAGGAGAAAAAAAAGAAATACGAACCAGGTGTTTGAGGTGTTATGCACTGTTGGCGGTAAATGGGAAATGTCTCTAAAAATGCTGCGACGAGTGTTGACAGTCGTGCCTTTTTGCTTCAGGAAATTCGCATTTGCGGCGGTAAAAGCTTTCTTTTCAAAAAAATTCAACAAATAGGTAGCATCAAATAATGAAATTTAAGATAGTCCCTGTATCGCGTTGAAAGGAATCAAGATGGATTCAATGTTTTTAAATAAAGGGTTTTCCAATAAGAGGTGTCATTTTGGTATTCAAAGGAAAATGCCATTTTTTGAGATAAATAATCGGATGTTTATTTCATAATAAAGAGGAAGGTATGCCGTTAATAATGAAAAACAACATCAGCCAAATGGCCACCACGAGCACGCATACAGGACCATATCCTTTTCATGAAATTTTCCATAACCAAATCGCAAAGTGGCTGCCCTATGTCCTCGATAGCCTCACGAATTTTATCTTTGAGGTCTTGAATCGACGCTGGGCTGTTGGCGTAGACCTTATCTTTCGCGTGGCCCCAAAGGAAGAAATCGCAAGGTGTTAAATCACAAGATCTCGGTGGCCAATTGTGATCACCTCTTCTAGAGATAACACGGTCCGGAAACTTTTCCCGTAAAAGATCAATGGTTTCGTTGCTTGTGTGGCACGTAGCGCCGTCTTGTTGAAAGTAAACGTTGTCCAGATCAATGCCATCCAACTCCAACCATAAAAATGTTTGTGGAATGCCCAATTCCAAAGAACGACGAGGAATGGACAAACCTCGGTTTTCTTCAACACTTTGGGCTACAGCAGCAATATTCTCAGTTCTTAAGCGACGTGCACGGGTTTTATTTTTAACATCACTAACTTGTCCCAACAGCTCGAATTTTTCCACCAATTTCTGTATTGCGGTCCGGCAAGGTGCTTCACGTCGACCAAAAAATGCTAGTTTTGCGAACTGTGACTGCAAGATTTTCACCATTTTTGTAGTGAATTTTAATAATTTCAATGCGTTGTTGAAGCGTGTATCGTTCCATGTTTAGTAATGGCGTAGTTACTACTACTCAAATGTCAAAGAATAAAAGCATCAAAAGTGACGGCTACCGAAATAGCGGGTCATTCACAATAACACCTCTCATTGGAAAACCCTTTATTAAATGGTAGCCGACGTCGGAATGTCTAAGGCATCGATAAGAGTCTCTTCAATCCACAGGGATTGGATAATATGGACATAGGTTTACCTATTTAGATTTAGAAAATGACAAATTCGATTGAAAAATTTCATTTAACCTGGGGTCGAATCGCGTCGTCCGTGAACGAGCTATACGTTCACGGAATTATGTCGATTTTGCATGTGAAACAAAAACAAATTCCGTCACGTAATGCTCCCTAACGGATGACGCGATTCGACCCCTGATTTACATCGAGGTGTAAGACTTTATCATACATTTGCAGCAAATGTAGATCCACCCCAAACAGTCTTTCCGTCAAAACTTAAACTGTTTTCGGTTCCTGCAGAATGACTTCTGACTAGGCTACGTTGTTTGACATATGCCCAGAGATGTTGTTTTTTCTGTCAAGCTATCTAAATTAGGGACCAATCTTCCAAAAAGGAATTGAAAACATTTCAAATCGACCTTCATCATTGCCGAATATGCACGCGCGTCTACTCAGCGTATACTTATCTTCTGACGTTCATCAGAAATGCTCAAAAGTGTCGGGAAAACAGCCAAATACCGGCAGCACGAGTATTTATATTATATTTACATTTATTCATCTTTATTAGAAATTAAAATGTTTTCTCATTTTTGCGCCTTAGTTTCGCACACCGGTTTTCTTTCACAACTTACCACCATCACAAGATCATGTATTGTAGTTGTGGAAATGTTTATGGATAAACTTTTGTTTTCCTTTGCATATTCATCTACAAAAAAGAAAAGTATATTTAGAATACATTTTTGTTGATTCGTTTCTTCACGTTTGGCTGGGTGTTGTGCCTCTTTTTCCTCATATACCCACATACTCAATGTGTGCGGCATTTTTTAAACTAAACCTAATTTCATTGGGTTAATTCGCGCACAGCTACAGTCGGAGTGTTGTGTCGTTGCCGGTGAAATGGCTGAATAAATATTTTCATTTAATGCCAACTGCGTTCGCCATCGTCAGACCTCAGAGACATGTTCATTGTTCAATTACGAAACAAGTATATTATGCAGTATAGTAGCTGACCAATTCAGTGTGTGCAGCCCCAAACGAGAAATTCGACTTGTTCATATAAAAAGAAAATTGTCTAGTTCGTTGGAATTAGTCTGCACCTAATGTGCGCGCGGTACAAGCGTTAAAGGTTAAGAACACCGTTTTCGCCTACTTATCTGTGATATTGCTGTGATAGAAAATAAATAGTAAAAGAAACAAATCGAGTTGACCACAACAAAGGGATTTTAACACGACGGGCGTGGTATGTAATTAAATTTAATTTAATCTAATTCTTGTCCTTATTCTTATTAATTAAAAAAACGAATACGCGAACTTGATGGAATGTGTCAATAAGAATAGCAATTTTTTTGGTTAAATATTGTGCAATTTTGTTGCACTGTTTGGGGCCGCATCGAGTTCATGGATGTTGGTGAATAATCTGGAATTGAAGTTGAGTCGCGTTTTTCTTTTCTTTGACTTTGATTTTCTTCTGTGTGAATTGGTTATAATGTTTTAAAGAATATCATCATCTTGTAGAAGACTCACAGGATATACGATATCGTTTTAATTGTCTTCAAATTTATGCGATTAATTATGTCGCGCAGCAAGTGCTAACATTCTGCCAAAACTTTACAACATATTTCAATATGTGATCTTTCCTTGTTGCATTTAAAAATATGAAGAGTTATTTAAAAAATAATTAAATAAATGCTTTTACGATACAAATAGGAAAGAGAACATCCTGTGTCACATATTTTCTCCTGCCGTGTGTTTGAAATATGCAAATGTAAACAATTAAATATAGAAAAGAAAATAGTTACCAAATATTTACGAAAATTTGAGCAATTTTTGGTTCTGTTTGTTTGTGCTGAATTTTCTGCGCCAGCCTAAGATCTTAATCGTTGGTGGAGACCTTCATTCCGGAATATTCGCTGCTAGATAGTGAACAATGTTGCGTGTCTTAAACTATGTCTTCTATATATGTAGGTATTGTACTACAAAAACGCGTAAATTGTTTAAAATAATGAAACAAATTGCATAAAGAAAGGAATCAACAGAACTTAACTTTACTTTAATCATCGATGTTGTTAAGGCACAATATTTAATAATGTTTGGTTTGCTAACACACGCTTACCCATTCAACTTTATTCATCCAGGCATTGAACGCGAAACCCCTCACTCAGGTGCCCATTATTTATAACCAGCACCATCTACTGACAGCCTCAACGACGATTTTTCAATAAATTTTGGTGATCACTTTTGAATCTATAATTGTTGTTTTTTATTTATTAGACTAGATCTGCGAAATTTTTGATGTGACTCTTATGCAATCGAGAGCTTGGCGTGTTTTTTAGTAAAGCTTAGAACGCAACACGAGCTAAACTAAGTTTTATCTGCTCTCTAACTTTTCTTTGCAAAAATTAAGCAAAATTTTAGCTAAATTTTGACATAGAGCACGCCGTGGACAAGTGTCACAGAAACAGCTGTTCTTTGTAAATAGCTTACTTAAAAAATTTAACTCCCTCTGATTTCAACTATTTCCCATTGTAGGTATAAACTGTTCGTCGAAGTATTTATTTAAAAAAAAAACCCATCGTTGCTTACTTCTCCGCAAAAGAACACAGAGATCTTTTCAAATTTAGCTTGAGAAAATATGCCGCCCCATTATATGTGCACGCTAAATTTTGACAGATACATAAAGTACATTCTGAAACAAAAGTTTGATTTTTTGGCTCGAGCTGCTTACCAGTTACCACTCGGCTAAAGGGATTCGCTTAGATTTAGCTCAGCTAAATTCTGAAGAGAATATTGCATATGGGAGCTAAAATTTAGCTCTAGCATAATACTAAGCTTGAGAATAGAAAACGTTGCCGAAAACTCCTCGAAATATTTGTCTGAATATTAGGGAATATTCGATGTAAGAAGGCCTAGCGATTTTTTATTTTTTTATTGGATCGTGAACTCACTTTTACTAATCTCGAGCAACACAGAAGCACAGCTACGGATAGCCATTAACACTGACATTTGGCGAACTGTCAAAAGGACAAGGGTACACTTTATTCTGTTGTGTTTCGAAATTTTATTCAGTATATTCTATTGTTGCGGTGCGAAGAAAAGTTCAACTTTTGCAACGATATTAAACCAGTTCCGTCGGAGTGATGTTCAGCTACTTTTAAATAAAGTAACTAGTTTAATACAAGGCTTAGCTCTATTTTTTCTTTGAAAAAACACACCGGATCAAACAGAAGGTTTTGTTTTGATTCCTGAAACAAGAGAACATTGTTTCGATTTTTATGAGACAACACACATTCAAGCAAACGGATCGGTCGTCGATAATTGCTTGCTTGCTTTCGTATGGTACCACACATCAAACGAAACGAAACATAAAAACATGTTTCGTTGCCGATAGCTGACCTGTTGTTGTTTGCAAAACGAAAATTTGATTCCGGTATTTTTGTTATTTCTTCTTTCGTTGCACTTTTCAGCTTTATTTGCTTCTGTATTTAGTCTGTGCATACATTTGTAGAAACATGGACGTGTATGGAGAAAAATTGTTTCTTTTTAATTGAAACAAGAAGCCCTACGTATATAATTATTAATCTAAAGATAGGTTCGTGTGTTCCACTTGTGCTATGGAAAACACATGAATGGGCTCCTAGCCTAGTGAAAAAAACACGGCAACAAATTGTCCAATTATCTGATACCGCAATTTACACAAATAATTATAATGTTGCATTAGCTTAATGTTGGTGTACCTACCTCTCGGTGATCTTTAACAGCGTGGCTGTGTTCAGTGAATCACAATTCAAAATTCACGATCTTGATCTAATAATTAATCGACATCATTAAAGCGAGTATACTATCCTTCATTTTTTTATCACAATTGCATTTGCCCTGAGTGACAGAGACTATCAAAATCAAACTTTTCCAATCAAAGCTTCATTATTTCGAAATTTTTCGCGAATCTTCCAGCACTTTGTTTCCATTTGATTGCATCACCCGTTGAACAGAATGCTTCTGCAAATGATGGCTTCTCATTTAAATTTATATATTTTTCTGTTTGAATATTCATCAACAAGTCTAACGTGTTTTGTCGCACGTAGTCCGCAATGCGATCTCCTCACACGGGATAAGCATTTTCTGCTGTTCCAGATAAATACGTATACATTTGACTTTGTGAATGCAACTCCGAATGAGTGTTTAGTGTGTACAAGTACATGAACTCGCCCCGATTCTGTGCTTAAACTAGGCCAACGAGTATTCATGAGTTCTATTCTCTACTCGTGTAATAATATTTACATAAATTAGAGTTTTTTTTTTTTCTAGATTTTAAATCAATAGAAGGTGAATAACTCCATTCGAACAAACGTTCAAAGAAATGAATATTAAGCGACACATTTTTATGATTTTTTTGTTAGTTGAATGAACGACGAGAGCAAGTTTTGATTCAAAATGCAAACAATTTCGACTGAAAACTGAAAAATCATTTTGACAGAAGCTTAACCTGTACCACACAAATTTTCAGTTGTCACGATAACATCGTATAAGACAGAATCTACATCGGGGAATGAAATGAAATCACACTAAGCTAATTAAATTTACCGGTTGCGCAAATGCGTTCTTGTTGTTGATATTTCCATTTGCCATGTTTGTGTTTTGCTATCTTCGCAGCACCAAGATAACAGTTTAAGTGGGTACTAAAAATGTGCTATCGTCACAAAGCTCACGTACAAGCATTACACGTCTGTATTGTTATTGTCGTTGTCGTATCGCGCTGATTTTGTATCTGAATACAGCTCTTGTTGTTGCTGTTCCTATTCCTCTAGTAGATAGTCACGTTTCCTAATCGCTTTCGGACTGTTTTTGTTGTTGTTGTTTCTAAAAATACAGTGCAGTATCGCGATTCGTTTTTTATAAGCAAGTCATAAGGTTTGTAAAACTGGTAACGTTGTTGCAAAGTTTTTTGCCAATAAGTCTAAATAAAACGTGATAAAATTTTTGTGTTTTTTACCCCAGACGTTATAGCCGTGCATAGGTACTTCAGTCATTTTGTGAAAGGGAGAGTTACTACACGTACACGTGCTGGGTTGATAATAACGTATAGTTTTTAAAAATACAGAGTCTAGTTTGAGCGAGTTCAAGTGAAAGGTGAGGAAGTGATTTGTTTGTCATGGAGCATAATGGAGTAGGAAAACCAACGATTATAGCGTTGAAATTGACAGTCACACTGATTACGTGCGGCGTTTTGATTGATTAATTGAAATTGTTTTCTAAATGGGATCTGTGGGTTAAAAACTTAAAACTCGCACAATAGGCGTTGCCTGTAGGTTGTCGCAGGTCAAATTCATCCCAAAGAGACGCTGGCCTGCGGGAGAAAACGAAACTCTACCGGATGTGTGTGGTTTGTGAACACCATTATTATTTTACTTTACCGTGTATTGGTAAATGTTTATGCTCGATAACGCACATGATCGTGGCTGCTTGTTTAAAAATGCAGGTTGGAAGAAAAGTGTCACGGTGCAACAAATAGTTGCAATATTTTCTTTCTGACAAATAAAACATAAGGGTCTGTTCCATAAGTCAATGGAGGGGAACCAAGTTTGACTAATTTGATTAATTTGTTCGAATGCATTATCGTTTGGGAATAATTTTATTAGGTTTAGAAACTATTTTACACATTTTACAATAAAAGAAAAAAAATAGAAGATAACGATTTTTTTGTTGACATTCGAACGTGAATTGGGGCAGCTATGACGAACTCATTTGTTCTCTTGCTTGTACATAAGTGGACATGAAGAAAGAAAGAGAAGTGCCAAAGTGACTGGGCCAATTTTCCTCTTTTTAAACATGAAATCCCGTTTTGTACGTAGTTTACATAGCAAACCAAAACAAACCATAACCGTAAACATCAGAAAATAATTTGTTGCCGTTTGCGTTTATAGTGTCTTAAAGTGTTTTATTAATTTATGTCTGCGTCAGTGTTTTAATTAATTTATAAAGTTATTAGTCACTCATTAACACGACAGAGAAATAACAATCCTAATGAAGGAAAGGTGTTGTTTGTGTACTGTTTCCTGCCTGTGGAACAGGAGAGGTTATATTGCCCATTATTGCTAAAATATATGACAAGTTGTTAAAGAAATAAGAGCCTTTTGTAAAATACACTTCAACGTAATATTACGATTAAGCACATAATTTAATTAAGGTTGCTGTTTTTTTTTTAACTGTTTTTGAGTTCGATTTGAAACTTCGTCAAATATTTCACACGAAATTTAACTGAATTGCAATCAGAAACAGTCATGAACATGTTCATGAGGTGGTAAGAGAATTGATTTGATTCCCCATTGGATGGAACTAATCTCAAGAGTGGTTGTGTGATTATGGATAACATGCTGCCGTATATTTATGACAACAACTGCGATAAGGGATAACAATCCTTTTACAAAGTCAGCTGAATAAATGTCGCGGTTGCACGTCACAACCTGCACTGGAAAAATAAATTGTTATCGTATCAGGCAGGATAAATCATTTGAATCCTATTGATCCGATATATGCACAAAACCTTGGAATTGATTTTAATATCCAACGTACATTATTATGGTCTTCACATTATTCATTCACAAATTAACAATCAAGATAAATTGCATTTTTGTGACTGACAATGTCCTGAGACCTGTCACTTGTAAACAATAATAATTCAAAGATTATACTTGGAAAATGTGGTGTTTGGCTAGAATAACATTCTTAAAAAGAGTTTCATTTCATATTTCAGCTTAATTAGCCAGCGGAATGAAGTGGGATAGGAAGTGGGATGGACCAATATTTGGTTTGTAGAATCGATACTAGATCGATATTCCAGCTCACGCACTATCAGAAGGCATAACAGTTTTACCCATAAGTCTTTTTCACAATTGACAAACTTGTGTCTCCTTCCACAGTCGAAATAACAACCATACTCTCGCTCTCTGCCAACCAAATTCCTCGCCTTTAAGAAATAAAATGTTTTCATCAATTCAATACTGTTTCCATTGTCTCTTTAGCGGCACAAAACGAAAAATAAATTGAGCACACGCGATGTGTATTTATAGAAGGAGAAGAAAACAAGCAATTAACAAAATTTATATTCTTCTTATATGTATATACCTTATACGAATATAGATAATGCAAATATACTAGATACTTTATTCTTCAAGAATAATATCACGCAGCTTATTTTGTTTCTTCTGTTTTTGTTTTTATGCAAGCACATTTGTCTTTCGGTGTAGACCCCAGCAACGTCATTACGGGTTCTTTAGTATATAGCAAAATTTTTATCAAGGCTATAAAACTCGTATGGTATATTTTAATCTTCAATTTAAATAAACAATGTTATTCAGCAGCAATATTTTGAGGTGAACACATATTCTAGCAGAACCAGCAGACTGGTTGAAAAAAGAAGGTTCATTACGGCTTTTTGAACCCGAGGTAAGCAGATTTGTGCAACATTTTTGCTCATCTGGAAGCATGTTGAAAAATTGAGAGACGAAAAGAGGCCCGAAAATGGTGTTCTGATTCGAATATCTCTCGAAATCTATATTATATGTTGAAAATTTCCTGCACGTTACATACTTGCATTGCAATTCTAACCTGGTCACACTCTTTATAGGTTAATTGTTCCGTTTGTTGACATATTCTTTCAAATATCAAGCCTAATATGTAGCATTGTCTGTTGATTAGTAGCTGACAAATATTGCCACGCAAAATAATACCTAATTTAAGAAGATGGATTTTTAATGTCAGCACTTGTTAGTTGCCGATGATGAAATGTCACCCAGCAAGTTGCTGTCGTATGCAAAAGACAGAGAGTTGCGTAAAAAGTGCGATCGGTCTACGAGCTTGTAGCTTTAAGAAAAACGTGTATCTACCATGCTAATTATAAAAGTTATAAGAAGATATGACCAAAAGCCACCACGAATCGACACCAAGCTAATAATTTACATTGAAACCGGCTCCCATCACAATGCGAATTAATTATATACACTTCCTAAGACAAATAATAATTTTATTTTATTTTTGTACTTCTTTCTATAGCGATCCAATGTTTAGCAGTAGTAGAAGAGAGTTTCCAAGTTCAAGCAGTAGTTGCGGCAAGTCGCGCACCATGTCTACCTCATCCAACGCCACCACCATGTCGAATGAGTCATACTGTATCTCTCTCGGTGTAGGGCCTCTGTGGTGGTCCTGATGTCCCTACCCACCACAGAACAGATCACGATAGGGCGTCACTCTTAACTGGTAAGTCCTGACAAGAAAACCTCAATAATCGCTCATATTTGATCAACTCTTTGGTCTATTTCACAGATTACAATCGAAAAATTTCCGTAGGTTCAGCTGGAAGCTACATCTCCACTACATCTTCGGAATTTTCTGATATTGAATTTGGTGTTACTACACCTGACGATGTTATTTCAACTTGCTCTGACGACGATTGCCAAGAGGTTGTCAAGAAAATCCTTCAACATGCACGCCCAATGCGTATTACCATCAAGTTGCATGTGACTGAAAGCAAATACACGAAATGGGACACGGTAGGTTTAAATCTATGCACAGGATTGCATTATGTAAAGTCAGCGAGAAATAACGGGATAAGTAGGTTTAGGGGTCACGCGGAAAAGTCACGTTTGTGCTGCTAATACAATGTACTCGTAATGGGGTGGTAACTGGCAGGTTGAGAAGGATGGAAGAGTGCTTTTGTTATATTTTCTCTTTTACCATGACAACTATTGACAGCTTGCATAATCGTTAAAGTGGATATTGATGGATGCTTGAGTATGTGTGTATCAAGTGCTTTGGATTTTTCTTTTTATTGCCACAAAGAGTTTCTATGCCATCTACAATCGATTTGTATACAAGAAGTGAATAAGGAGGTATTGTGTGAGACAAACTAAACAAATTAACGAATGGGAGTTTTATATTGACGTCGGCACGTACCTATGGACTCCTTGCTGATGTGACTATAATTGTTATTGCAAAAGAAGTTGTGATTTCTTTTGTTTTTTGCCGGTAATTGTCGCGGCACGTGCAAGTCTGCAACGTCAAAAGCAATTCTGACTCATGTGGTGCGTGTTACTTTTTGTAGGTCATAATCTGTGACATAGGAGATTATGTAGAACTTAAATCGGTGTATATTTTAATGCGTCTCGTGTAAGATTTTAAAACCTCGTCGCCGCCTAACTGGCGCCCAACACTGATTTTTTTTATAGCATATTTGTTCTAAATCATAAAAAAACTCGTCTCCTTTCAGGTTCTGAATCCAACAAACAACATCTTGTATGTCGTCATGCCGGAAGTGCTTCCCCCAGAAGCTTCCAAGCAATCCTTCATCTCTTTGCTGGAATTCGCTGACGAAAAATTGGACGTCGACGCAGTAGTACTATGCATGCGTAAGGATCGTCCAGACCGTTCCCGTTTGGTGCAGACCTTTTTGATTCTTGGCTTCCAACCGTTGTCGCGTAAGTCACCTTTAGCTCCACCAGCTGAAAAGGTCGACAACAACAACTGCTTCCTCATCTACAACATCGAGGAGTAATCGTCACAAGTAGCATCAAATCAATATCAGATTTCTTTCATCTTGCAACCAAACAACTGTCATCTTAAAGCGTTCAAGATTTTAACGGATATCAAACAACAATGTATTTTCCAGAATTACCATCATCACCATCACCATCGAGTGTCTGAAAAAAATAGAAGAAATCATTTGAGTGTAACCTTTTAATAGAAGTGCTATATCGTATTTAAAAGAAAAAAAATATAAAAAAACGTAAAAAAAAATTCGAAAAAATATAAAAAAAAAAATCCCCAAAAAAATATTTAGTTTTAGGAAATTTATGCATCATCTGAGTAAACAATTTTTATTTCCGTCACCTGTAAGCAGTATCGTCAGTAATTTTTTGTTTGCTTTTATATTTCAAATTCTGTTTATTTTCTTTTTTTCATATATAATCATCATCAACAAAATATTTATTAATTTTCAATGTAACGTTGCTATTTCATTTAGACTTTTTTTCTTCAAGTAAAACAGTAAAGTATTTTTTTTAACCTTAAAATTAACCTTAAAAGCTATAATTAAAATAATTTACTGATAACTTTGCAGTTTTTTTTTTCTTCTATTAATTAATATTATGTATTGTTTAAACAACAATTTATATATTTTAACCATTCATTTATAATCTGTATTAGCGTATGCAAGATATATTCATTGTTGATTATTTTTAAATACGATATGGTTTCTGGACTTGAGTATAATATTATAATAATTAATCACTTCAACATTTATAAACAAAAAAATAGAAATTCTTTTTTTATCGAACTTGAAGCATCATAAACTTTGTATTGATAAATTGTTCCGAAAATAAACAAATAAATAAAGATCACAGAACATGTTTCATTTGAAATTAAATTTAGAGGCATTAAAATAAAACACAAGTACACACTTCAGATGACAGCATGGTGAGGTACAAACAAAAAAAGTAAATAGTTATCGCAAAAGGTTCTTCTCCAAGGCCTAGCTTCTCACAAGTCCCAACCATTTGTTTTGTTTCTCCCAAGTCCGAACGACTGAACTCGGAAGGTTTTTTTCAAGACGGTTGTGCTCTTGGATAATTTGTTGGATGTCGCGAGATGTTATCGGAGTGGTCGGATGTGGGTGGAAAGTGTCTCATTTTTTAGGGGACTTCTTGAAGTTTCATCTACGCCGCAGTCAGTCGACATCATGCATTGGACGAAAGAGCAATGCGCATTTGCCTGCGAGGCTTACTTTTCCAACGGTCGTTCCATGATTTCCATTCAACATGCTTTCCGTACCCGCTTCAACATCCATCTTGCAGGCGATATTGGAGTGATCACAATCCAAGTGAAATTTATCAGACGCCACTGCATTGTGAACGTGTCGCCGTATGGTGTGCTGCTTCGAGAGTAGGGATAATTGGTCCTTACTATTTCGGTGAATGCAGCTCGCTACAGAGAGATGATTGAAGAATTTTTCATCCCAAAACTGGATGAACTGGACCTTGGTTTCAACAAGATGGAGCCACGGCCCACACAGCACGAGCGTCGATGGATCTTTTGAGGGAATATTTCCCCGATCGTCTAAGCGCTCACCTGGGGTCGAATCGCCACTTCCGTGAACGAGGTGTACGTTCACGGAATTTAGTTGATTTTACATGTGAAACAAAAACAAATTCCGTCACGTAATGCTCGTTAACGGACGACGCGATTCGACCCCTGATTTGGCTTCGTGCTATTTCTTTTATGGGGTTACCTTAAATCTATCGTTTACACCGATCGGCCTCGAACATTAGCTCTATTCGCGTACTCGGTTGAAGTCGAACACAATCGATCGCAATCGCACAAAGTCTAAACACGTAGTAAAGATTTAGTATAGACCTTGTGCGATTGCGATCGATTTATATCGATTGCGTTCAATTCAAATCGAGTACGCGAATATACTTATTATCTCATCGGAAGGACAACATTCGTAAAGCAATAGCGAACATACCCATCGATATTCTTCAAAGAGTTCAGAGGAGCTTCGAAAATCGGGTATCTCTGTGTATCGAAAACGGAGGGGCCATCTCTTGTCCGATATCATCTTTAAAACCATGTAATGAAAAATTCAGATCGTGTGTAACAAGAATAAACCAGTTTTTTAACGGTATGTCCGCTACTTTTGGTTTACTTTTGTTATATACCGTCCAACAAACCCTACAACCCCTTATCAGAGGTTAATTGATTAATGAACACATCCCGTCATGCATGCAAGACGTCAGAAGTCAAATTTGACATTTAAACCGCCGTCAACTTTTGAGGTTTCTCTTGTAAACGATTTGGCAAAATATTAAAAACAATTCCACAAAATGGTAAGAACATTTATTTAACAAACTAAATGTTAAAGTTTTATTCAATTGATTGCAATTACAAAAAACGTGTTTAGTCAGTGACTCTTCATACAGATTGCGGCGACATGAAAATCGAACTTTTCTGCGACGATTGTCCGAAGGCATGTGAGAATTTCTTGGCGCTATGCGCCAGTGACTACTACAATAGTTGTGTTTTCATTAGGAACATCAAGGGATTCATGGTTCAAACAGGAGACCCCACTAATACCGGTAAAGGTGGCACATCTATTTGGGGCGGCAAGTTTGAAGACGAATTCAAAGACTCGTTAAAGGCAAGCACAACCATTATTTTACAGTGCCTCAGCAATCATAACAATAATAATGTCACTTCAGCATTCTGACCGGGGAATCGTTTCTATGGCAAATAATGGACCAAACTCAAATGGAAGTCAATTCTTCATCACCTACGCAGCTCAGCCAAACTTGGACTTAAAGTACACAGTTTTTGGACGGTAATTTGAATTTTTAGTCAATACGAGGTAAAGATCGGAGCATTTCAATTGGATTACTTTTTCATTTTAGGGTTATAGATGGATTCGATGTTTTGGATGAATTAGAGAAACTCACAGTGAATCCAAAAAACTATCGGCCTCATGTGGAGAGAAAAATCAACAGCATAACAATGCATGCAAACCCCATAGCTAATGGTCAAGTGGGGAACTAAGTCTGAGTTGTGATTAAACGTTTATAATTGTGTACATGTTGTGTTTTTAATTAAATTTTTAAAAATGGAATAGATGGAGCTACCTATTTATGTAAAAGAAATTGGGTACGTTCCAACTGCATGCAATCGAGTTTGTGGGGTGAATGGTCATTAAGTTTCAGTGTTTCTGAAGCGAATACGAATGACTTAGCTACACTTTACTCAGTGATCAAAGCCACGTCGGATAGTTTCAGATGAAGTATGATAAACCAGGAAGGAGATGTTCTTCCTGCCAATAAAACAAGCTTCTTCGTTCACTTCTTTATTCATTTGTTTACTTATCAAATAGAAAACAAAAAACGGTAATCATATCTTTCCCTTTACTACTTACGTTCTAAAATCAGCTTAATAAATCAAAAATATAACTTTAGAAATACTAGCTAGCTATAATTAAATTTAAAACTTTTCTAAGTAACAAATCAGAAAAACACTTGTGAAAATGTATATGTACTAGGTTTCTACACTTAAAACAAAAATAAAACATTATCTAATACAACTAATGAGAAGTAATCGCGAGAGCAAGCGGTAGTTATTGTTTAAACATAGCGCACACAACATCATCAATAATACACACTAGGTAAATCAACTTTCGCTTGTTTTGATATTTTTTTTTTTCGTAACAATAGTTACACAGGTAAAAGTTGCATTGCACTCTTCTTTTCTATTTTTGTAAAAATGTGGTGTTATTCGTGTAGTTTTCAGTTGTTTCGCCAAAAATGTTGCAAAACACCAATGCACGCCCGTAGACACTACTTAAATGCATTCTCCAAAGAAAACAAATATGAAACTCTCTGACGCTGTACAGTCTTGAAGGGGGATACGTTTTGTTAGCTGTTTGTCGTTTTGCCAAACTATCTACATATTTAGAGAAGTTAGTCGTCGATGCGCTGCACGCCTACATAAACTTTAATCTTACAAACTACGCTCTAAGTCTTAATCTTAACACGAAAACTGTTTAATTCGTGTGATTTTGTTGTTGGTCTAGTTTTTGAGAGCTCCATTCGACTTTTTGGGGTTGTCCTTTGTATGCTGCTCGAACATAGAGCGTATGTCGCCAAGTGCTTTGCGGATATTCTCACCGAATCGGTGTGCACTCTAAAAAAAAAACAAAACATTAGTAAGAACCAGCGGGAAGAGTATTTGTCTGACGAACCGTTGTGCCGCAACTTCTCTTAGCTGAAATGTGGAAGAAAATTAGATCCTCTCCTGCAATTATGTACGATACACCGTAACCATCATCGGCGACTGGGCCGAAGCCGCCACCAGCACTAATGCAATTGGGATACTTCTTCAAGTCCATTTTGGGTGTCTGTCCGTGTGGTGTTTGACTAGTCGACAGACGCCAGGGTTCACTGAGTACTTCGTTCAGGAATGGTGAGTCCACCTCCAGGTACTTTGAAACAACGTACAAACAGAACAGGTGACGATCGATCCCACGGCCGCACATGGCATCCTGATAGCCCAGTTGGTGGCGTTCGCATGCCTTGAGCAGGAGCTGTACGCGTTCCTGGTTCTATGAAAGGGAATACAGTTATTGATAATGCTTTGGATTTCTTTTCCTTGCCAGTGTCTTACTGTCGTCTCTGGATTTTCCATCGCTTTGACCCACGCACTTGATTCAATCGTGCAGGGACGCACTGTTTCGGTACGACCTTCACGGAATAACCTTGTCATGGAAGCTTCATATGTGAGTGAGAAGCGCTTGGCGTCCCGATAGTACGCCAGTTGTAGGGCCATTTGAATGTACGCATCGGGCGAGAGACGGCATTTCTTCATGAATCCCTTGCCGTACTCGTTGTGAACGAGGATACGTAGGTCGACGTCCTGGGAAAGAGACACAATTTGTTAGAAATCATGTGCTATTTAGATTTTGGGTAGGATTCAAGTTTTTTGAAGAATGCGATTTAAAGACGAACGTCAAGGCAAAGACGCCAACGTGATCAAAAAGCCTAAAATTCAACACAGCTTGTTGACGGATGAGGCGATATCTGGCACCATTTTAAACAACCTACTCTTGAATATTAATGCAACAAAAATACCGAGTTGTCCATCTTCACTTCGAACATTTCTTATTGTTATACTCACATTCAACAACTTGGTAGCATCATCTAAGGCGAGCTCGATCTGTTGCTTGCATGGCTCCAACTCCCAATTCAAGCGAATCGGTGATGGTGGTACAAATTCGGGTGTTCCTCTGCAGTTGCCATCCTCGTCATATCTGTTTTATGGACAATTTTTGTTAGAAAAGCAAACTCAAGCACAAAACTGTGCTCCGCTGTTAGTTTTGAAAGCGTTAAATGTTTTTCCCCTTTGTTTTAATGCCCCATTTAAATGAAAATGTTTTATCAATGAGTTTACAAAATTAGTTTCGTGTTTCTTGCGAAAGTAACAGCAGCTTTTGTGTTAGTAGAGATAAATAAAAACAATTTACCCATGAATATCATCACCAAATATGTGTTCCCATACATGTCCCATAACCGGTGCGTCGGCCCTAAAAAAGGGTAAGTCATAGTGTTGGAAGTTAATTTATATTTACAAAGAAAAACTCAACCGAAAAACAAAGTGACGCTTGGAAGGAAAAGGAATCGTAAGAACTGCGTGCCAAACCAAAAGATAAATAAGTGTGGGACAAACTGCCTACCAGTACCAAAAACAATAAATAGAAAGACTTGACAATCATCAGTCTCATTTACCCGTTGGATATGATTTCATCCATGATAAGGTTCTCCCACAGATGAGAGCCGACAGCAGCGTCCCCCCTTTGTGGATGTGAAATATATTATTATTGTTTTTAAGGTTGGCTGGGTCCTGCTCGGCACGACGGCAATCGTTGCCGCGCACAAAGTAAACAAGGCCACTATTTCGGTTTTCTTCCATAGGTCGAAGAGAGAATCAGTTCAAAACTTACCATGTGTGTTCTGCGTTAAATCCAACTCGTCCGTTGCTACCTACACAAACAGTGAAACACTTGTCGAACCATCTGTCGTAGCCCTTGCCATGCAGCAAAGATCTGCCGAATTTGTCCAATTTCTCTGGTTGAGCCATGTCAAATTCGAGGGGTTCCTCGTCTAGGGAAAGCACGAAAGCGGATGACTCGATGGCATTCAACGATACCCGATTGATACCGCGCATAAAGTGATTGTTGCGCACCTCAGCCCATTTAGATCTGTGCCAGGCGGTCAGTGCGGCCAAGTGTTCCTCGTGTGGGAGTGGAGTAGCCTTTGAGTTGAGTATTTCCTCCATTTGTCTAAGCGGACAAATTGACAGTGAGAATAGAACAACGATTTTATGACTATTTCGGCAACTTACACTTGAAGTTCTGATGGTCTGAGCAGACGTCCCTTGTGGTAGATGATTACCTTGTAGTAACATCCCTTGTGAAGCACGACGATATGATTGGACTCCTTGTAGTGGATAATCCTGTCTGTCTCCAAGCCCGGTACACGAACTGTGTTGAAGGTGCGTTCGTATTGCCACGAGCACAATGGAATCATTCCTTGGACCATTATCTGTAGACATAAGACAACGAAAAGTAAGCGACCAACTAAATGATGTCTATTGCAATCGACTTACGGGCTGCAAATCTTGTCGTTCAATATTGCGACGGAAGAGCAACAGCAGATGCACAACATGAGCAGCACGTGCCGCCTGGTTGGAAGTCAAATCCATGAAAATCGCATCGGTTCCGTAGAAATTGCTGTTAACCATCAATGCAGTACGACCACGAAGGTAGACATATTCCTCCCACCAATCGGACACATAGTTTGTGGACCACCAACTCTTCAGCACCAAATACCACTGCAGTTTCTTGCCGATGCTATTTTCGAACTCTGTGGCTAGCTTTTCCATTCTTGTGTAGTTACTATCGTCCAATAACGGCCGAACAGATCTCAGATATCTCTGCATTGTTTCATGCACACTGGGCAGGGGAAGACGTGGCAATGAACCTTGAAAACTGTACAGTCCAGGGGTGTTCCAACTGGACAACACCTTCACCATTCCCGACCAGACAATCGTTTTTAGTGAGACCTTACAGCCGGGGGCGCGTGACTCATACATCCAGCCCTTGTAAATGAGCAGCAACTTAAGTGTGTACCGCATGGTGAAGCAAATCGACAGCCAAACAATAAGAGACGCTAGGAAGCACGCTAATATCTGATAGTTTACTGTATTTGTGGGCAGGTGGACTAGAATTCGATTCGTTAAGTTGAATGGAGCATTGTAGCCGCAAAAATGCAACCCAATCGCTATGGCTGTGACTAGCCAAAGGCTTTGAATGTGCGCCGGGTAGACACCATTGCGAATGCCGTTCTAAAATGCGAATCAATTGATCAGTTCTGCGCTGAGGTGATTTATATTCCATGAATACTTACTCTCGCTCTAGCGATTCGCTTTTTCCACGAACGGACACCCGAATCCCAAACAAGATTGAGAACTTCCTGATCGTAGTTTATGTCCCATCCCTCGTGGGTGATGGAAAAGGAGAAGGCTACAGCTGAATGGGCTTCCGCCATAGCGGCTACTTCAGATAAGTTCTATGAAATAACCAAATGTCCTGGACCTGTAAAGAAAGAAGAAAACGATTTGTAATGAACTAGTGACCAAATGCAACAACCTTAATTAGACCGCAATAAACGCAGTCCACCAGAACAATTTAAGGACACCTAGTACTTTGATCCGGAAAATATATTTTTTTAAACTTGATACACACAAAATAAAAAATATTCTCGTGTGTCACTGTGTGAGTCTAAAAAAAGGTAGGAAATCAAATTTGTAATTGTAATTGCAATCACCCTAATTAGTGGGAAATGTAATTTAAATTAGTGTACTCGACACTGAATGTGAATGGGTAATGAATCGTAAAGTAAACAAACAGCCAAACTTGCTTTCTTTGTAGAATAAATGTTTGACCATCACAGTTATGGTAAAGCGTTCAGAATTCCAACTCGCACATCGCATAAATCTGTAGGATTACTGCTAGTACCCTTGACCCCTGAGTTTGTATACTCGTATAACTGTCACTGAATTGAAGCAACAGATTCAAATTCGTAGTTTTAATGAACCTTCTTCAGAGTTGCCTAAGCAAAGTAAAGTATAAAGGAGAATTGACACTTTTGAGATGCACACTGATGTAGTTTTAAATTGGGACAAAAAATCAACTTTTATTTTTTTTGATTCGGATCACTTTTTGCAGATCTCGATATTTTTTCAGATTCACACATACTGCAACAAATACCAATATACGTTGCACAGCCGTTTTACGTCATTTTAACAAGTTTGAAGTTTCAAAACACTAGCCCCCTTATTAATAAACGCTGCGTAAAAGTTATCCATTCGTTATTCAGAAGTTCTGTCAAATTTTTGTATGCTGTCTGATGTCTACTAGCTTACTAACTTGTGCACATTTGTTTATTAATACGGGGGTAGGAGATAAAACGGAAATATAATCTTAAGCAGACTCCCTACCTTTTTATGCCACTTTAAGTCAAAAATGCTTGCAAATTTTAAGGCTGGGAGACTGTCAGAAACAGTTAGAATAATAAATTTAGGTAATCTAAAGATTCATGTGAGAAATGACAAGACAGCGGCCTAGCTATTTAAAAAAATTATTATATAATTTAACAGCTGATTAAAATTTCTTGATGGTCTATCGACATAGTTTACAATCTCCGAAAAAGGTGGAATTTGCGACTTTGCGTGTCAAGTTATAACTTTGTATTAATTCTAGATAAAATCTGAATAAACAATAATTATTTGTTATTATTTGATATATTGCACCCATTTTAATTTAGCAATTTAATTTGACAGGACATGATCCAGTTGTTGTGATAATTCACATTTTGCAACTATCCAACTATCGGAAAATAGACGTCAATTAGCGTGCAAATTTATAAACGAAACTTTATATAAGGAACTTAATATTCCCTGCGACGTAGAAAATTGTCTGTAGAATAAATTAATTGACAAGTAAAATTCCCAAAAGAAATTGGGTGACATAACGAGAAATTGTGTTAACTAGAACAAAACAAATACACAGACATACAAATTGTTGTTTTGCAAATGAATACGCCATTGACTTCTCTTCTTAATTTGTAGGACAGTCGGTAAGTCATTTGCTTTCATTTGAAATGATTGCTGGCATAAGGTTATCGAACTGACTCAAATGACGTAAAAGACGTTCTTCGATCAGACGAAAAGCTGATAACATTGAACGATCAGAGTCAGAGCTTAAACATTACGAAACGAAATACAACAATGAAATGGGTTATCATCCATTCAGGTTGAATTTCAAGTGTAATTTTACTACCTGTGAAATACAAGTATTTTGAGCGCTACTGACATGTCAGACGAGTACAGGTATGGGAAGTGATTAGGCACAACCAAAAATCTTGTCATCTTAAGTCGATTACATTGGTCTGGACTTGAGGCAACCTTAACGCAAAAACTAGATTGGTCCGAACCGTCACTTTTCTTACGTCAGCCACATTATGAGAACCAACTTAGTACTCAGTCACGAATTTCTTTAATAGATTGGGCACATTCAAGAATCTAGTTATCTTAAGTCGACTAGATTGGTCTGGATGAGATGCAACCTGAACGCAAAAACTAGATTGGTCGAGAACGTCACTTTTTCTACGTCAGCCACATAATATACGAACCAGAGACAATACTGAGTCCACCAACTTCGGCCGTTTTCCCGTTACTTGCCTACAAGCTATACTTTTATGGGTCAATGCTAAGTGCGCTTGTATTGTATTCGTATTGATAAATGTCTGACTTCAAAAATTCCGGCCCACCAACACACTCGCACCTTGCATATGCCACTTCCGCATTGGGCAAAGTTGCTGGCAACGTTCATAGAATTTTATCCGTCTAATTGGAAATTGTTCAATACGTTTGAATATACATGATAGATAATATTCTATAATAAAATACGAGTATGCGCCATCTAGTAGATATTTATGAATATCAGGCAACAGATGTGTGATCAGACCTTAAGTTGAAAACGTTTCGAAAACAGTATTTGAATTTCAATTCCAGTTTGTTAGTTTGTCTGGAGGAAGGCGTGAGAAAGGGGCATTCTTACCGTAAGCCTCCTTGAAGGAAGTTGTTGACATACAGCCCAGACATTAATACTTTTTCCTAACATACATATTGTTTTTTTTTTTAGGAATAAGTGTACATTTGCTTAAAATATTCATGAGAAATTAACAATGTCGATTGGTTGAGGGAAAATAAAAATATTTTGAGCACATTTTCTTTATTATTCAAGAAAAATTTACACACGAAATCAAAGTTTATGATAACCAAATGCGGAAAATACACAACCATGTTTGTCCTAATGTTTCTGGTAGAACATCTCCTTTAGGTAGTTTTATTAACCAAACAAATCAAATTATTCGCCTTTTAGCAATTTATAATAACCAATGACATTCAGTAATGTAAAAATGTGGTATTCCCGAACTTTTTCACATTTCCCAACGGTTGCCGTGGTTGGCAGCCTTTAATTTTTGTATGTTTTTGCATGTAACACGGATTCTCAATTGACATAACACTGATGGGAAAACAAAATGGCGAGAGCGGCAAGAGGGTTGCTGGTTGGGGGTCTCAGTATGGTTTTTCTCTGATACGAACTGTCCACTTGGATACTACTCAGTCACGAATTTCTTGACTAGATTCGGCTACCCCTCCATAAACGTCAACTGAAACAGCTGCTCATATGACCGATTTCAGCCGATTTCAAAATCAAAACCGAGATACATCTGGTCAGACAGCTGTCAGACTTACTAAACCAGGTACTTAAACGTCACCATTTTTACTTGAAACATTCCTCACGCTCGTTTAATAAATTAGGTAAGTATTGTGGTCGGTAAACAAATCAAATACACTGGGTTGTTGTTATGATATGTTTTCACTAATGCAGAGTGAATGATGAGATGTTCAGCTAAATGTTATATCAAAATCTGTGTAGCAAAATGGGCAACAAATATTTCGCTGAATTATTCGCTAAAATGTGCTATACGTTTATTTGTTTACGGGAAAAGAAACATAAACAAATCCATGTGACATTTTCGTAGGTATTTTTGAACGATTTGCAGATCAAATAGATATTTTTTGGTCAATGACATTTAATCCATACACCTAATTTTTTACATCGTTTAAAAGTCGTTAGCCAAATTATTTCGATACAAATTGTAATTGCAGTCTACACTACAGAAAAGGTTGGAGACATTTCCCAAAATTCGCTCTAAAATAACTCACATTAGCCTACGACAGACATGAATGGGGACGAAAATGACAAAACAATTCTGTGAGATGACAAAAATCGTTAAGGTACTCGTACAGGTAGATATTGCTATTTCGAGCGACATTTACAAACTTGACAATATCATTAAGTAAACGGCAAATCAAATTGCAATGAACTTCCTCGTACTTATATATTCATAACCTGATGGTGATTAATTACAGTTTTGCTTTGTTTCGTTTTGCTAATTGAGAAGTCTTCGAAAGATGAACGGCTGCTCACGAGCTTCTGTTGTTTTTGTTTATTGGTGCATTTAAATGCGTTTACGAGTCATTAACGAACATGAACATGACTTGGACTCCACTTACTTGCAACAAGCGTTCTAGAGCCGACCTTTGTTTCATATTTTTTGTTGACTTTAGTACCAGGTTCAATACAGGCGGCTTTAAAACATCAAAGTGCGGCCTAAAGTTCAATCTGTGAGGACACAAGAATGTTGATACCTATTGAATCTAACGGATTAATATATTAGACGGCAAGTGGCTTCTCATGTACGCGCAGTGTCTTAGTGGTTAGTGTGTCGGGCTAGTAAGGGAGAAGTCTCAGGTTCGATTCTCAAAATAAAAAAAATTCCATCTTAAGTTCTTTTCCACTGCGCCACCTCTCGTGATCAACTGACAAACATCCGAGAGTATACCTGTCATGAAGGACTCGGCATAAAATTGTAGATCCCTTCCATTCGTCCCAAAAATAAAAACAAAAATGGAAACAAAACGAATGGTTGTGAGAATCTAGGCCTACGGTCCCTACAAACCTGTTGCGCCAACTATTTCTTTTTTTCTTTTTAAGTATACATCATTTCAGATATGATTTATCAAATCTCTTTTGCACTTGTGCCCACAATAATAAAAACAGATTGCATCAACGAAAAAGTCATTTCCTTGCGATAGGGTAGTTTGTGATAACGTCAGTGTCAAATAAGTAGAAGAAAAAATAATAAAGTACAAAAAACAGGATAGAAACATTGTAGAATTGAAAAATTATGTTTATCAAATGTATTTGGTAAAAGCTGACCAAGTAGGTATAAACCGTTTTTTTGACATTTGAACCAAAAAGATATCGCAAAACACTCTATTGCTCCTGCACCATCAGAAAAGTCACACACAAAAGTTATTTCTTCGGTTTTATCACTCTGACAGAAAAGTGACTTCACTCACATGTTGTTGTTTTTTCCAAATTGAAAGTCAAGTGCGAAAGGAAATACGAATCAATTTGAGAAGTCAAAGGCAGCTGTTTGCTAAATCTTCAAACACCGCCATTGTTGCCACATCACTGCCAGAAAAACTCTCCGCCAGCAACAGAAAATTCATCAACTTAATTCATATTCTTATAAAAATCAAATCAAACTCACTTGTGACTGATGCGCTAACTTAAATGCGGTCCTATATTTTAATGAATATTTAAACAAACAAAAAAAAAATCCTTTGTAGGGTTGTCGAAAAAATGCCAACCAATAATTGATAAGCGATGAACACACAATTTATTTTGATTTCACTTGTTGGTCTGTCCGCTGATGGGACCGACGATAACTTATAACTTGAAGTTGTTTTCCCACCGCAAACGAATAGAATAAAATCTATTTGCTCTTCTTACATAAAGGCAACGGTGGACTTTGGCCCTCCTCTTCGAAATAAAGATACAAACATTAGATACATGAGAAACACAGGCCAAAAATAAACAAATCGCACACACAGTCACAGATGTGCGCAAAGCTTTTGAGTTACTTTTCAGTACATGTTTCATCTGCTTTCTGTTTGCACCTCATATCAGTATCAGTAGCTCTCAACAGCGAGTAGTCTTGAAAGCTATATACATACAACATACATATTCAAATGGCTGTCTGACAGTCTGCACATTTTACTCACTGACTCCGATCACTGATTTCGATGTGTTAATTTTAAAAGGCGACCTTGTGCTACTTTACCAGCTGATTTGGCTATTGTTTTTAAGTAAACACTGTAAACAGTTCATTAGTTGTTGCTATACCGGCATTTAACCTATTTTCTGGAAAGCAAATACTTGAGATAAATATTTGTATAGGTTTTGTTCTGTCTCGGCTGTATGTAGCCCTTAGGAAAGAAAAAAACTTTCACGGCCGATAGACGAGGTGTGGTGATCCAATTACCTCCACTTCACCTTCATTTCGCGAATAAACATAAACAAGACAAGCCACGACGCATGAATAAGCCATTTGTGGTGTTTTTCCTATCGTCGTAGGCACGAGTAGACCATTCATTGAAACCCTAGATCGCGGAAAACAAGTGACAAATGCAATAAAAATAATTCCATTTCTTCCGATTTGAAAAATATCACAGACGGATAAACGCAAAGAAATTTATTTTAAGGCGCTCTTCGAATTCTGTTTGCGGAAGTGCAACGACACAAATTTCAATTCAATTTTACTAACAGCAACAAAACAAAAAATTGACATTTTTCTCTCGTGTTGACTCTATCGATGATCCTTAGTTAATCGCTAAACGTGATTACGGCTATTATTTGAAATGAACCGCGCAACACTTATTATTAGTAAACAAACACTTTAGGTTAATTGGAATTGTATAGTTATTTTGAAGTTTTATATGGCACTCTAGTTCGCTGGCAATAATTATCTTTATTTTGTAAAATATTCGTTATGTAAAAAAAAAGAGAAATGCTTTGCCGATACATTTATCGACGCAGATATCATTTGAAAGGCAAAGCTAATGTAACTATTATCAAAAGACTCATAAATCAGGCTGTAAACATGCCTCATGGTGAAGATTATACGATAGATATTTTTATCAAGACCACAAGTGGGAGTCTCCAATTTTAGGGATTAATAGGCGAAACGCGCCCTTGGAGGGCATACTTGTTGACGGAAATAACAGCAGTGAGCAACAGGCAGCGTTATGATGGGGAGGGGGGGGGGGGAGAGACATACATATGTGTTTAAAAGTAGTTTGAGTTTGACCATGAATGTAGGCCATTAACCGCGACGTTCAAGATCAATGTGTACCCGTTTTAATAAATAAGCTCTACATGCCTGCCTACACAAAAGAGTGAGGTTATGGCAGTCGTTTGTTTATTGTTTTGTCCACTGGCTGTCAGTTAGAATTGCTTTGGCAGAGTAAACAATTCCTACTAGGACGTATTTCTAAGTACACATATACCCCCTTATTATTAAACGCTGCATTAAAATTATCAACTCGTTACTCAGAAGTTACGTCAAATTTTTGTATGCTATCTGATGTCTACTAGCTAACTAGCTTGTGCACATTTGTTTATAAATACGGGGGATAGTAACTTAAGCGAAAGACAAAGATATAGAGGACCAACTGCAAGACTGAGGGGTCCTTAATCTACCTTGGCTGTCCTTTTTTGACTGAACCTTCTTGCGTGTTGCAGAAACGATTTAAAGATTGAAATAACCTCCATTACGATTTCCCATTGATGACAATTCACTTACAAAATCGACACATTTGACCTCCAAGTGGGAACGTAAATTCGATACTGTAAGGGCCGTCCTCTCGATCAATCCCCCCAAAAGACAAGATCTCAACGATCACTGGTCAAACCAGACCATTCCAGCATTTCCACTGCTGAATTTTAAATCAAACTAACGAGTGCTGTGAGCGATTAGCAATCCGTCCAAAGTGCATACCTTATGCATATGAATATATTTGCATTTTTTAGCATTTCCCTCCATTAAACTCAGCAAAACTATACAACCAACCGCAGAGTGAATTTGAAAAAGGTGAAGGTAAACAACCTCGAGATCGAGTCAAAATTGTTAACCCAGTTGAAGAGCCAAGGACCGATTCGATAAGTTGAAATCCAAACAGATTGATCATTTATCCAGTGATTTCCACCATGAATCACTGGCTCGCATTGGGAAATGACCAGCACCAGCAACTGATTGCAGTCGCTTTTCGCTTATCGAATTTATGGACGATTAGGGTGCCCAGTCATGCAGTCAGTGTTTTTTTTTTCAACGGAACTAAACAAAGTTCTCTTCCCATTTTATTCCAACTCAACTCTTATGCTTGTCGCCACGCGGTGATACGATTAAGTTTGAATGAAGTTTCGCTTACCTTGGCTTAAATTCGATGTAAACACTTGACCACTATATTCACTTCACTTTGATAAGCACTCTTTTGTTAATATTCTCTTCACAGTAAGTCACTCGATTTGTCAGATTTATTTTTTGAGGAAAACAACAATTTTCTTATCAAGCAATGCCAAACGCAACTGTCTGCTGAATGCTGTTCCGCAATTCCACGTCTAGAGTCGACGATCGCTGTACGAGTATTGAAAACAAAGCCAACTTGCTTTGATGCCAGAGGCCAGACAGAAACTGACTGATTACTGAACGTTAAGCACGATCATTGCCAATAGCAATAGGTAGGCTATATTGCTATATACAGATTACGTTCGAATAAAAATGCGCAACTCGCGGCATTTACCAACACTATCGCAAGGCAAATAAGCTTTCTTTCGACTCAAAGGGGGCATATGTGTGCCTGTGCCAACGACGAGCGAGGAGTGATTATGATTAAGTGACAGAACGCAGATAAAAAATCAGGCCCCTTGCACACACCGCCTACCTAAAACTACTTACACAGTCAAAGCTAGAAAAGCCTGCTCTATAGGTGGTAGGACTTTGACCCTCCAGATAAAAAATATAGAAACAAATAGTACTCCTTCTTCATAAATATAAAAAATTTAAATTATATAAAAGAAAAAGTTTTTTTTTATTTATTTTTTTGTTATCGCTTACAAAGTACATACACAGATATATAAAAACTAAACGGGTAAATACACATCTGAGTCAAGTAACGAGTTAAGTGCTGAACGCAATTCTTTGTAATCATTTCGATTGCAAATGGAAGTTCTATCAATGGTTGTGTCTATCGATTGTCTAGTCTTGTGACTTACTCTTCAAGGCAAGTATGACATATCTGTGCAAGATCTGCGAAATAAAACCGACCGTTTCGATATTTAAGTAGGGTCCACCATTGAACCAATAAAAACAAACAGGTACGACGTACGACATTTGGTTAAGAATAGATTAGCAATAAAAAAAGTGCAAGAAACAAAGAAAGTGGCATATGGAATTGTGTTATCTGCAGACAGAAATAGTAAAAGTTATCGTTTACGTTTGGAATGGAATTTTTAAATTTTTATTCAGCGCAATAATAAAACAACTGAGCTTGTGGTCTCGTTGTTATTGTGTAGTAGCTTAAAAAAACACATCTTGGATTTTGTCATAAGTTATAAAATACAAAACGAAAACCCGGCAGATTATTTTTCTGTCAGTTTATCGACTGTTTCGCTACCTTCATGTTCCTGCCCAATGACAGAGTAAAATGTCAAAATGTACGAATATTTGCTCGATCGCAGTATGCTCTCACCTGAATAGTTAAAGGCCACATTAAAAAGTCTAGTAATCGTAAGTAAACCAGATTTTTCTGGACTAGATCACTAGATGTTACCTGAATGCAAAAACTAGATTGGTCGTTAGCGTTGCTTTTCCTACGTCAGCCACATATGCGAACTGTCAACGTAGTTCTTAGTCAGGGAATTCTTGATTAGATTCGTCGGATACTCCTCCATAAACGTCAATTAAAAAGCTTTTCATATGACCGATCTCGGCCAATCAAAACTGAAACACATCAAGTAAGCCAGCTGTCAGACTTGTACTAAACTAGATACATACACATACTTGAACGTTCCCAATAACGAAAACGGGTGTGATATTTGAAAATTATTGCAATGAAAATGTTTTAAGTTAGGGAAATGTCAGAATTAACGAATGTTCGGTCGAAAACAATTCGTTGTTCACTATACATAATTACACCACCATTTGTGTACCACTTGTCACCTTTAAAATTTATTGGGGGGTTGTATTTATTTTGCACTCAACCACTGTTGCTCTGGTGATAACTGCAATGAAATATTAAAAAAAATACTATCACAAAGACTGATAGCTCTTTAACATTTAACCTTAAAGTTTTGACAGCCTACTTACGTACGACAGATTTAAAAATTACCTCTTAAAACTTAGATGCACATAGAGATTTATTGAAGTAAATATTGTCAGTCAATTTAAAATAAATAAAAATCTGACGGCGAGATTGTGTTTGCTTCGTTTGCCCTTATTAAAAATAGTAACAAATAACGACTGCCTACTCCTAAGAAAAAAGTTGCGTGTTTAAGTGTAATTTATTTAGATTACTAACAAAGGAGACACAGCACGACTTCCAAAATAAATTCATCAATCAGACTGTCCTGTAGCAAGTTGGAGAACAGGAAGACACACCTGAACAAACGCGCATATAATCTGTAAAAACACCCCCTTAGAGTAGGCGGGCCTTACCAATAAACATTTTGAGTTTCGACTCTTAATTTTAGTAGTTCACAGTGGCTAGATTTTGCATACAAATTTCGCAATTGTGAGCTTCCGCAAATTTAAAGTCGAAACTAAAATCTGTTATAAGATGTATGCATTCATTGGACCTTACAAGTACGTATAAGTTAGGTACCTAAATTAAAAATGCTCGCGATACAAATAATCAATTTTAGTGTCCAGGCTAAATTTTTCGAACTCACAATGGAGAAATTTTCCATACAAAATTGCAAATTGTGACCTACAAAATATTTAGTGTGGCAGTTAAATATTATTAAAAGTAAGGCCCTTTATGTTTCGAGCTTAATTTAGGAAGTTCACAATAACAGCTTATTTTTATACAAATTTTGCAATTGTGAGCTACTGTGCATTTAACGTCAACAAGAGAGTAAGCCACTATGCCCAAAAGTGATCCTCACTTACATCAAATTCTAGTCTCGGCTTTAAGTTAATGTGAGCTCACATTTGTGAAATTTTGTAAAAAGAAAAAGTCGAACCTGGAAATAAGTATTAGTAGGAAACTGGTCACGAAATCCAATTAGACACATGAAAAACTTTTAAGCGGTTCAAAACTGTCATTTCTCTATATAGAAATGGAAAAATTCACACCCTGTTCCGATTGTGAATGAAAGAAAAAACAATTGAAAACAATATACCAAAGCAAATTGGAAAAAAGTTGTTAAACGTGCAACCTACACCAATGTTTCCATTTCATATGTCGTTGTCGGCACTTTCATAATCCCGCATGCACTTGACAATGAACATTTACATTTTGTTTACACTTTTACAGATTGCCTCATCCAGAGGGGGCCACTTGACTGGCACTTTTCAAAATATATTTGATATCCAAAGTCCAATTGGATCAGGAAGCATGCTTGATCACATTTCTGCGATCGTGTGGACTTTATTCGAAAGAAAAAAACGTTCGCCTTGTATATTTCTGCTAAACAAGAGACACAAGTTCATAAATATGACTTGCAAGCCTCGCACACGCTCCCATATCTAGAGGCAGACAATTACCAAAGAAGCGTTTTATTGTAGCACAGTACACTGAGCATACAGTGTTGCAAAATAAAATATTACACTCCATCAACAGAGACAATCGCCGAGTTGATTGTTGTTGGCGCAGCTGAGTGGGGATGAGATTCCTCGTTTTTAGTGTGAATTTGAGTCACTTGGTTTTGGTTTGTTTGTGCTGCAAATACCGGCAGTTCGCGCGAATTGAATGAGATTGTGTGTGTAACGAACTGGGTATGGGGAAACCAATTAATTTCTACTCGGACTTTGAACAGAGACTTGAGCTTTTTCAGTGAAGATGACGTGAGCAGGCTTCGTTCTTCGTTGTTGCCATACTATGTATGCGCACGGGCTGCTAATTCATAAGAATTTTATAGTTACGATTGTTCATTTAAATGCATGTGCTCAAGTTGATTCTTATTAATACGCTGGTGGATTTTCGCAAAAGGTCGGTTTTTACACAACATGCTATTACATGCTGGCTAGATGGGTTGTTCCTGGTTTCATTTAATCATGTTCTCATGTGTGCCAATTCAAATAGGAACAAGACCGATAGTCATCTCATCAACATCACAATGAGGGTATTTCTGCCCAAAAAATATGGGCGAGCATTTTGAATGTTTTCATATAAAACTTAACCAGTGAATGGAAAACGCTTAAAAAGTGTCGAAGGCTTCACATTTTCCAAGCAAGTGACGTTTTTATGTTCGATTAGACACACGAAATTTGAAATCTGAGAGCGAATCTGAAGAAGCCCAATCGAAAACCACGTAACTTTTTCGTAAATGGGGACGTTCCTTAAAACTTAACCACAATTTAGTTTAGTAAGTCTGACAGCTCTCTGTCTAGATGTATCCCGGTTTTGATTGGGGGAAATCGTTCAAATGAGCAGCTGTTTCAGTTGACGTTGATGGAGGGGTACGTAGCCGACGAATCTAGTCAAGAAATTCGTGACTGAGTGTGAGTACTAAGTCGACAGTTCTCATATGTGGCTGACGTAGAAAAAGCGACGTTCCCGACCAATCGAGTTTTTGCGTTCAGGTTACATCTCATCCAGACCAATCTAGTCGACTTAAGATAACTAGATACTAGATTCATGAATGCGGCCAATGTCTCCCTCTGAGAAAGACTGTCATTTTCACAGTCTCTTCCATTCTTACTGCCAAAATAAAGTAACAATACAAACCTTTTATTGGCCTCGATTAATGAAGTGAATAGGTTTTGTTGACGTTTATGGAGGAGTAGCCAAAGTATTGGTCAAGAATTTTGTGTGACAATTACTAACTTGACAGTTTGTTTATATAAGGCGTGTTTTTTTGAGCTTCGATCTCAGCAAAGCAAAGTAAAGCAGGATTTTCAGCACACATTTTACAACAACTACTGCGAGTCTCGAAGCGTCAAGTAGAGCGTAGTTGTTTTAATTGCGTGCTGAAAATCCTACTTTGCTTTGCTTTGCTGAGATCGAAGCTCAAAAAAACACGCCTATAGTCGATTTAAGATAACTAGGTTTTGGAACCTGCACAATACAAGTTTATATTCCTGTCATATCAGATCACATCCGAAAAGAAAAACCTGGTTGACCCAACCTTTTTATCGATTATTGAGTGAAGGTGCAAAAAACTATGACACATCGGTTTCTCCTGAGCAATGACAGACAAACACAATGAACGACCGACAGACAAACCAACAGACAAACCAAACGTGCTTGATTTTATTTGAAACGCCAGGCAAATTTAAAAAAAAACAAAAACGCATCAGCCAGAAATGACAATGCTGTCATAATATTCTTTGCTAGAGCAAGTGAAAAACTCCGATTGACCATGTAATCACTGTGCAACTGGTTATTCCACGGAAACACAAACAACCCACCTCGATGGACTTTCATATCGATAGTTCATTGTTACAGCTGGATCTCGGGATTTCTCTCCGATTCACGATAACATCATCGTCAAATCCCATAAGTAGCAGCCTTACTAAGTGGGGTTTTCCCTTCCAATGCATGATAGCGAAACAAGTTTTTCTTTTCCTCCGATAACTCTGTATCGCAACGAGAATGTGCCAGTAGTTTGTTTTAATTTGCTTGTCGTCCGTCGCGACATTTATATCTATTCACTTTTTTTGCATTGGGGAGAAAAAACTTCGATAAATGCCGCAAACTCATTCGCATTCCACTCACAGAATCACTCGCAATTCTGCGCCGCGTGTATGTCAATGCACTTTGCATGCTCGAAATAGATTGCACATTTTGATACGTTGAATGCATTTTCACGCATGCAAAGTTCGAGTACTATGCCCACGCTTGGAAAAACAATTCCCCACGATCCCCCTACAAAAAAACCCCCGACATTTAAATTAGAACGTAGTTTCGTCTATCGTTTACCTTTTCATAAATGAAGCCAAAAATATTGATTGGCTTGCATTTTTAGGTGTCTGCCGATAACTTATCGCCTAGATTGCGTTTCTTTTCCAGTGAATTTATAACTCTCATTGGGGGCGTCGATACGAATTGACGCAGGCAAATAGTTTAATTTCGCACAATTATACGAGTATACTTTTGCATGTGACATATTCTGTTAATAGATAAGAGATCAAAGTCTCAAAGTATCAAGTAGACCTACTGCGAAAATAAATAAATGGTGAACCTTGTGGCAGAAGCCGACAAATGTTTTCGCTTTCATCGATTGGGTATTAGTTGTTGTTGTGGACGTTTGTAAAAATGTTCAATTGTAGTTTGCCCACATCGGTTAGAAAGTGCCACCAGATAGTATAATCTATCGTTCTGTTAGGTAAACGAGTTGGCAAGTTATTTTATCTGCTCTTTTTAGGTTAGTGAAGGTTTCTTTTTATATATAGGTATATCTCATGCGTGCGTTACTTATGAATTTGACTTGATTGTCAGTAGTTTTTACTTTTTATAGGCGCTCAGTACACCAAACTTTATTTACCAAAATAGAAATCATAATACTCGTATGAATAATGATAAGGCGGCGTTATATCACTTGTATGGATGAAAAGGTAGGCCAATATTTTCGAACCGGGCCCTGGAGTTGAGAATATACAACGCCTTACACGAGTGAGTCTTCTTCGGAAATAATCTTCAATAAATCAGTTGAACACGCTTGACTCGCTTATATTTTATGTCGCCAAACGCTTGACTCAAGCACAAAATGTGCTTTCTACAAAGCTCTTATTTCGACGAGTGCTCCTTTGAAAATCAAAATAGTCTATACCTATTCTGGTTGTAAAACCAATTCGCCCAGTGAAACCTCTTTGAGTAGTTTCAGTATACACGCCTTCTATGCTTAAGAAGTTGCTTAAAGTGTGTTGCTTGCAGTAAATAGGCTTGGGGGTCTGGTTGTTTACTAAGCGGCTTCGACAAATCACTGCCGGTTAGGGATTACTTTATCTATGGTCTTCTGAGGCAATATTATTTAAATTCCATCGAGCCTTGGTGACTTCTAAGCAAAGAGGCTGCTTTGACATCATCCCACAATGCACTGTGCTCATCCTGTTGCCTTTTCCAGAAGCCCGGTAGTCTTAACTATCGAGAATGGTGATAAATGAATGATTGATTCTATACAATACCAGAATTACAAGGTGGTATATTTTTTGTATTATTTAATTGTTTGTACAAATGGGATTTCAAATCCTGGAGCACTCAGACCAAGCCCGGTCCACTGCACACCCAGCAGAAACCCCTCTGATATTTTTCGTTTCTCTCTATGATTGGGTGCACCGAGTATTACTGAACACCGAGGGTGCACACAAGTAGTGACTCTATCCACTTCACTATTGCCACCTCCCACAAGCTCACATAATTGTTTATATAAAAACACACATGTAAGGCTTCTTTAGTTAATTTGAGCCACACTTAACATTTAGTAATTTACATGGCGAATTGGTAATCCAGCGTAATCAGCAGAGAGGCAACACTAGCGATTGGTTCACACCCATGAGTTAAACTTGACACATCAACTAACCACCTTTCACAAAAACAAAGAGGCAATAACAATAACAACACAACTAGATTCAGGTAAACATTTTTTTTTACAAGGTATGTATAAAATGTAGCATATTGTATACAATGTACTTGCACTTGATTTAAATAAAATCAAGGCTGATGCTATTCGTACGACGTTAGGGGCACGGCTTAGGTCGACGGCTACGGTTAAACTCGGCAAATAGGCCTAATGTGGCTCGCTTCGCTCGCTTAAAGGGATCTGAACTCCAGTATTTCATTTTCGGGCACAAGCCTGTACGTTTTAAGGCCAAACTTATTTCTTAAAATACTATTTTGAATTATTAGGTTACGTCAAATACGTAGCCGTCGACCTAAGCTGTGTCCCTAACGTCGTGCGAATAGCCACTTTGTAAAATCAAAATTAGATGACTTCCAAGGACATTATCCCCTCAGTTCAAAAAGGCGCCAAGTGCCATAAACAGCCGAAGTCGTGACTAGGTATATATCATTTATTGATTGCCGCGTCTGTTCAAATACAGAGTCTTGCATCAAAATAGATTGCAATGTAACATTGCCGTTCAAACAGCACACCAACTGTCATTTTCAATAATACTGAGTTGTGTGTCTTCATATTGCAGCAATCAATACACCTAAGCTGGAAGGGGCTACCAAAGCCTAAAGAAGATGTACAACTGGTGCGTGTGTGACTTGCCTCCCCCTCGCGCACCTGTCTGTACATATATCTTGTTTAGGGGTATACCTACCTACCTTTATACAACTTTTATTTCGATTTTCTTTTTGCGTTCCGCCTTCCGTCTCGCTTTGCCATACCCAGGCCTGAACCGAACAAAGTATCCCCAACAAGAGACCATCGGTCTCTTGAGCAACCTCCAAGTTTCAACCGCTGTGCACCATAAGAAGGCAACTTGGTGAACATGGACTGGAGCAAACCAGTACCAGTATACTTGGACTTTGGACCCTGGTATTTGGTAAATCATATTGCAAACAGAAACAGGTTACCGGAATTAATTACCAATTCGACTGTTTTGGTTTCTTTATGATATGAACTTTGTCCAGACACAAATCGTATGTACAAATACGAATTTGAATACATAACCTGCTCTATTATATATATTTAGTAGATTCCCCATTCAAAACAAGTTGTTGTTGCTGCAGTCGCCGTCAAAACGCCAGGTCTCAGGTCTATTCAAAGACTTTGTTTGACCTAATTAAGCGACATCGAAAGTAAATCGTTTACGAAAATTTGATCCATGAATTTTTCATTTCGTTGAATATTAACAGGTGCGATATGCTTCAAGTTAGTGCTCATTAATGTAATGAGGGTGCTGCAGCGAAATGCAACCAGTTGCACCTTGCACTGGCATATTGTGTATTCATAGAAAATAAAATGATTGAGCTTACCTTTACAAAAATGATGAATTAAATGGATACGTATGGTTGATGGGGGCGCGATAACTTGCAACAAAGTTTGATCCCAGTTAGAACCAATTTACAAAGCAAACGCTAGTTGCACTTAAACAATGGGCTAATTTTATTTATTTTACGTAATGTAAATATGTCAACAGCGCTATGGGCCAATTGAAAAGAAATAAATTAAATAAGAAAATCAGGGAAACGCACTTTACACAACCAAGCACTTGCAGAAAATATATCGAACTGAAGAAAATTTTGTATTTCCTTCTCTCATGATATACATCGTTTTTTTTTCTACGAATGACATTTTTTATACTTCTGTTTCTAATGGACTGATTACATTATTAATTCAACTGCTTGTATAATGATTGCTTTTGGTTATAATCACGTTCATTCGCTTTGAGCTCTCCGGAGAATTTCGTTTGACAATTAATTCACGTGGAAAATAGGAAAATAGTAAACTAATTAGCGCAACAAGTTTGTAAATGTGCTTTGGCGAATTTCTCTCAACCATTTGTTTAACTAATGTCGTTTTCGATTTGTTATTTCGGATTTTGACGAGATTTAAAATTTTCTGCTGGCAAATCGAACAAATCAAAACATTAAATCCGAATCGTATTGTTTCTTTTTTTTCACTTGCGCTGGCAATCCATTGCAATTGTTTTTCACACATTTATGCCAACGCATTTCGAAATAATTTGATAAAATTGTTTCCTTATGCGTAAAATGAATAATTCTGCTAAAAACCAATAAAAACGATTAATGCAAGTACGTGGATATCTGAGAATAAATTTGGACTTCTCAAAATTGCCCCGAATATGAAAAAAACAAGAGCTATATTTGAAATTAGTACTCAACAGTAATGCAAACAGCACCTAAGACTTCTTCCAAAAGTACGCAGCGCCAGAAACCAAAAGTGAAAAGGAGTACAGGTTGACAGCCACTCACCAAAAAGGTCAACACAAATTCCAAAACAAGATGAGCATCCTGGATTCGGTAAAATTCAAGAGCCTGTAAATAATTTAAATACAAAAGCATAAATAGATTGCAAACTGTAATATAATTTCTTCTGCCAACAGGGTGAGCTCGGTTCTCAATAAGGACATCAAGCAACACGGCAAGAGTTTCATGTTCGACTCTGAAGAAGACACTGCATGGAATTCCAATGAGGTAAACAAACCCCCTCCCTTACTCCACCCTATTTATATTTGGACCATTAGATAAAAATAGATAGATACTATTCTAGGGCACACCTCAATGGATAGCACTTCAATTCGAAGAGCCGCAAACTATAAGGTCTTTCAGCTTCCAATTCCAAGGTGGATTTGTTGGTAAAGATCCCACAGTGACTGTCACCGCTGTCGATGGAACGGAATATATAGAACCATTCTACCCCGATGACATTAATTCAATTCAAACATTCACACTGAAATCCCCCGTAGATAACGTGAAAAAAATGAAATTCCTATTTAACTCGAGTACAGATTTCTTTGGCCGAATAATTGTTTATAAATTAAAAATTCTTTGAATAAAGTGTCAAGCATTCTGCAATATTTGCCTATTACCCACTAGGCGGCGCTTTTATCATATAAAAACTTACAATCATGACAGCCGGATATTCAACCATTTTGGGTCTATCCTTTCCTTCTCTCTTTCTTTCGAAACGTGGAAACGTCAACATAAGTTGGATTCCTGGTCGCTGCTTAAAATTTATTAATTTTCTACAAATTAACGCAAGGTAAAACGAAGAAAAACTCTCCCAAGCTTTAGAACACGAATTAATATACATCAATTGATGTATTTCAGATGCCGCGTGAAATCAAGGAAGTCAAGGAATTCCTAAACACCGCCCGCAGGTCCGATGCGCGTGCCGTGAAAATCAAGAAGAATCCATCAAACACCAAGTTCAAGATTCGTTGCTCCCGTTTTCTGTACACCTTGGTGGTTCCCGATAAGGAGAAAGCCGAGAAAATCAAGCAGTCTCTGCCCCCAGGTCTGCAGGTTAAGGAGGTTAAGTAGAAAAGTGGATGCAACAACGGCTGCACCTCTAGATTTACATTAACCTAAAAAACAAACTACTTTTTGATAAAACGTTTAACATTTAATAAAAAAAAATGTTGACTTGAAGAAGGTATTAATTTTGCGTTAACTTTTGTATTTCCATCGGTGGTGCTAATTATTCATGCATTTTGTGAGAGTTATTTTGTAAATGCAGTCCTGAAAATGTGCTGTGAATCTGTGGTAAGCTTTGCCCAAGTGCTATGTAGGTCGAACTGTAAATGCGGCAAGCCAGAGTTGAACCATTAGTCAAATTTATCTCTGCATGGTTACAAATTTTGTCTAAGAGAAGTTGCAAAGCCGATGTGGTTAAGGACTGCTGCTGCCTGCTGCCATTTGCATAAATGTGTTTTGGAAATCCAGTTAGAACGGGGTACGCTAGCATTTAACGCACAGAACGAAATTGGTTCCGCCAACTGAAAGGATTTCGACGAGCTGACGGGCACTTCACACTTTCAAGATTTTTGAGGCAGTTCTACCCCGCCAAAATAGAAGAGCTTAAGCCGTCCGTATTGAGCATGTTGCTCCTGAAAAATATTATTTACGCTGCGTGATAAGGCGGCAGTTTAAAGATCACCGTCATTTTCGAAATGCTTAGGAAGGTACACTGAAATGTAACTCGCTTTACTGAGACAAAGTATGAAAAATATTAACATGTACTGGGTGAACAAGTCCTTATAAACTCTCTTAAACCTAATGACTAACCTATTAGCTTAATCTAATTCAAAGAAATATTGATGTTGATGCCGTCGTCCTCTTCGCCGACTTCCAACATTACTTGCATGATTTTTCTCTTCAGTTTCTTTCGTGACAGCTCCGAGTTCAAATTCCTGAATTCACCGGCGACAAATTCGCCAAACACATCCCACTGGTCACGTTGCACTTCCTCAGAGTTATCTGCGATTCGGTGTCGCTTTTTTGGCGGAATCGCTTCCATGCCAACAATTGTAGTAGATGCCGCTGTGTGCATGCTGCGGGGATCGTCAATTTGTAGGACCTCCTGTGAGTGATGCCGCTCCTGATGAATGGTCCGGTGTTGAGAAGTCTGAACAGTTTGAATGTACTCCTGAGTATCCAAGTCATCTACACTAGGTCGTTGGTATTTTGTTTCCAAAATCTCTTCTCGACTCACAACCGGGATGTTGGAGAATTCCAGTGCGTTCTGATCGGCTTCGGTTGTTTCTTCGTAATGAATTTCGGTGTCGGCGACCTCTTGGATTTCGCTAGCATTCGCCTGATTATCGTCCTCCTCCTCCACCATACTATATTTGATTTCGTATTTCTATAGCAACAAAACAATTCTGTATCAAAGCTGTTTTGAATTTCATATTTGAGACTTACCCTTGCTCCTTTAAGGGTCATGGAAAAGCCCGGTCGGGGCGCAATCACTTCCCGGAGGAACTTTAATGCATCATAGTGCTCCCATCGACTGCGGTACACTTCGGTCGAAGACTCGTTTCGTTTGTCCAACTTCTTCATTTCGGCATTGAATTGATTCCTGAGATTGTGTATCTTTTTGCCAAAGTCTACTTTGCTGATGTTCAACTGGCTGCAGATGGATTCGATGGCTTTGATTCGTTTATCCTTGTTTTTGTACGCCTCGATGAAGTTATTCCACAGGCATTGGTGCGACTGATAGAGGCTTATGAGAGTCGCTGTTTTCTCACGCGTCCACTCACAGGCTTTCGGGGCTTTTAAGGGATCTTTCATCATTTGGGTTTGTTTATTTCTGGTGACTTTTCATAAGGAATACCAAGGAATTTGTTTGAAAAAAATGTTTGTTTTGATTTTGTTTAGCTGAATACAAAAATATCACGAGAAATTTTATTGTATGCCACCTCTACCATGCAAGCAGTTCCATTTTTCTTTTTGACAGTTCGTTTGATGACAGTTTTTTGTAAGAAAATCTCATGAGAGAGGGATTCAGAACATTATTGTGGCGTGCTATATTTTCGAGGTGTGTTCAAAAAGTTTGCAGGACATTATTTCAGGTGAATTTATTGAATTTAATTGATTATAAATAAATGTTTCTCAAATACTTGTGCTAAGTGCATTCACAAAGTAAAGCAGAATTATTGAATAAGATGAACTGGGTGTTCAATTGACTGTGGGAGAAGGGGATATCATACATCGCATTCAAAAGGTGTAGCACGTTTTTTGGTCGGACATCTTGTTAACGTGAATTGCGAATGATCTTCATCAAAGACGTTCCAAACTTGAATATTATTGTATTGTTTTCATGTTGATATTGCTATTTTTTTCCTGTGAAACAAAATACTTTCGTGGTAAAATCGTCCGAGATTCTACAAGAATTTTGCGAATTCATAAAGTTTATGACACTTTTCTAGGGAATTAATTTGCAAATTTTCAGTCGAAGAATATCCGTTACAGCTTTATATTATTTTCTGAGTTTTAACGTTGATCATTCTCATCTCTAATTCTGTACAAAGACAACCAACAAAACGCCAAAGAAAATAACCTCTCTCTATTTTACAAGTCACTTCTATTTCCATCTTTAAAATCATGGAAACAACAACAACTACCTACTTAAATAAAACTTACAATTATTGAAAGAAGGAAAATACATAAATTAAGTACTATTCGAGCGCACTACCGCACTCACAACAGCTGCAGGCACATGCTCTTGCAACACTTCCGTGGCTATCTCCGTAACAGTGGCGCCAATCATTTCCTCAATAATCAACTCCAATACCTCTCCTTCTTCTACGTAAAAGTTACTCCATTGATCGTCCTCCTCGTACATCTCCTGGATGATTATTTCGCCGACATAATCGCGCTTCCCACGATGACCGTACACCGAATACACCTGACCGCGTTTCGGGGCGCTCCTATCCATCGCCAGGCTCTTTCTCACCTCTTTGTAGATAAAATCTTGCATGCACTTAAGTCGATCCGGTGGATTAAAGAACGCCAACGGGCTGTGGAAGTTATTCGGGTCAGCTGAGGTTAGGACATGCTCGTATTCGATTAGATACTCTTTGCAGATATCTAGAATGATTCGTTCGTAAATATTTGTTATGTTCTCGTCCAGTACGGACGGTGGTTTCTGTCCCTGGCCGGCTGCTGTATCTGTAATTTAAATGGAAACGAGTTAATGGGCGGACTTGGCTAGACGGTGAAGCAGTTTACCTATGTGGAGTATCTCGTGATACAACTCTTTCGTTCGTCGATATGTGATATCTTTGATTCGTTCTTCTGATGGAAATATCGTCGTCATAGGGCTGCCATGCGCTGGAGGCACATATGGCGGGGGCGGCTTGTTCGGGATCTCTCGAACGTACATGTAGGGTACGGCATGCTCGAATTGTTTCATCTGAAAAGGAATAGAGTGGTGAAAATACGATTGGCTTGGACGATGGGGGACTTACCTCATTTTCAAGCATAAGCTGCTGCCGCCGACCGAGTTCGACTTCGCTGATTATATCCGGCATCAGGGCACTGTCGCTGTTGTGCTTCGAGTCGCGAGGAGGACTTACTGCCTTGTCAGGGCTCAGCGCCTTTTCGAAGGTGGCATTCAGGTCCTTCAGACTTCCATCCAAGTCGATTAGACGTTTCTCCAGATCGGTCGTGTCAGAAAGACACATTGATTGCGACATGTTCAGCTCCAGTTCATTCTCCTCCTCCTCTTCATCCTCGCCGGTGGTTTCGAATCTGGGCAGAGAGACATCGTCAATGTTGCTCTCTTCGCCCTCGGTGAAATCGGACTCGTAAAATGCGTTCGTAAACGTTTTCGAGTCATCTTCTTCTGTGGCTGAGAGCCCAGTGCTCTTGATGACACTTGAGCGTACTTGATTGGAGCTGCCGTCGGAAGAGTCGAATGCAGACGAGTAGGTGGCGTCTCTTGGAGTTTTCTTGTGACTCGGGCTGATATCGGAGCGATTATCCTGACGAGACTGGCTGTTTTCTATTGACGATGGGTCTGATTTTGAACTATGTGAAGCTGAATGTTTTGAATTTGTACTGTTGTCAATGGAGCTAATACTTCTCAACGTGGCACAGGTCTCCTCGTTGAATTCACTTTGAGCTGTGACTGGTTCGGTAATATCCTCCGATTGCTGGTGTCCATTTGTGCGGGAGCGCATTTCCGGAGCAGAGAAAGATTTCGACGGGAGACGACTTAATTCGGCTATGGCACTATTTTGTGAGATTAACGTTCCTCCGCTGCATTGCAGCAGAGAGTTGACAATGGAGGAGATGTCACAACTGTCTTCAGACAATCGGTTTCTACTGGCTATCAAGGACTGTGTGTAGTTTGAGTGCTTCTCAGACTCTGTGTGTTGACTCTCCACTTGACTATTGGGGCGTGTGCTTTCGGGCGGACTAGTAGTACAGACACTCTTTGAAGCAGGAGTCACATCACCCTCTGGGTGGTTTGTTGCGTTGGTGTGAGACGAGTTGTGCATTGTTTGACTGCCACCCTCTAGTGACGCTGTTGGTATGCTGTCCGTTTGAGTTTTGGAAGCACAACCCTCTGGTAAGCTGACTCGTTCGCTTTCCGCGTTACTGGTAGACCAAATACCGTTATTAGAAGCGCTTTCTGCCAAACCCGATTGATTGCTTTCAGTCTTGGAAGTTAGACTGCTGCGTAGAACGTTTTCTGCCCGGCCACTGTCTGCGCTCGGTTCAGTGTGTGATCCACTTTCTGGCTGACTTTCTGCCGCCGCAGAAGCTGGTGCCAGGGAAGCAGTTCCTATCATCGTCGATCGATTGCTTTCAGTCTTAGCAGTCGAGATACTATTTGCGACACTTTCTGGCATGCTCGCGCTCTCTATCAAATCTGTAACGCTTTCCGTTTTTGTTCGGTTGTCTGTTGGGATCCCATCGGGTAGAGTACTTCCAGAGGCACTTTCCATCAAACTGTTGCTCAGGATACTTTCTGCCACACTTGCTGGGTTGTTTTTGGCACTCTCTGCCAACGTCGTATGCCCGCTTTCTGTTTTAGCTAGAGAGTCGTTGACCTGGGCACAGTCAGATAAGTTTGGTTGTTTGCTTTCTGCTGCAGTACTGACATCAGCAGTTGCCACACCATCCACCAAGGTGTCCATTGAATTTTGTGGCAACGAACCACTCCCACGACTATTACAATTCGAGACGCTTTGTATCACAGGACTGCTTTCCGTTTTAGTACTCTTTGTTCGTTCAGTTCCTGTTGAAGCGCTGTTTGTTTGGTCACTTAATGTGGGGCTGTTCGGTTCACTTCCTGGCGCGACGGCTGCTTTTGCAGAATGCGAACTTACTCCTTGTGTGCCTTTCGCTGCAGTTCGACTGTCCTTCTCACTATCTGGCGACGAGCTTTCACTCTTTCTGGCCTCCTTCGCCGACGACTCCTCCGAAAAGCCTTCCGAGGTGGATGGCCCGGTAAAACCAACAAACTCCTCTTCGGCTGCACTTGGACTGTAGTTGCCCTTCGGCAAATCCGCATCCGACTGTCCCGAGCTGAAATTCAAATTCAACTGTGGTACCTCTGCGTCCTCAATCGACTGCTGAGTACTAATCGACGTGTGACTCAGGAACACCTCCATTTGGTTGGCATTTTCGCCAAAATCATGAAGCACCGCCAACTTAGCCTCCTCGTAGAGCTGCTCCAGATCCACCTTACACAGCTTATACCTTTTGTTCGGTTCAAACTTCTCCGCACGTCGACTGGTCAACCGACGCCATAGCTTATTCAGCTTGCTGCCAGTTGTTCGCACAAAGTCGCCACTACGCTCGGCACTTCCCTCGCCACCAGAGATACTGCTCAACTCGCGCAGACTTCTATCGATCTCCTTCAGTTTCTTCTCCATCCTCGCCTGGTTCGGACTGTCCTCCTGTGCGTTCTCCTGCTGTGCATGCACATTGTTGTAGTCAAGCAACATTCGCTCCAGCTGAAATACTTCCGCCTCCTCCTGATCTAGACGTCGATGCCATTCCATCAGTCGTTCTACATGCTCTCGCCTTCGACGCAGATCCTCTTCGCGTTTATGCAACAATTGCTCTAAACTGCGACTTGTCTCTAGCTCGTAGCCACGTACTATTGCCGACGGCTTTGCTCGGACGCCCTGCTGCTGCTGATACAAATGCTGTGACTTCGGTTTTTGTTGGTGGATGGAAACTGCTTGTGCGGCAGCTGGTGGCTGGACTCCTGTTCTACTACGTTGTTGCAGTAGCGTAACATCAGTGGAAGGGCGACTCTCGGGGATGCGTAGTTTCTGATCGCGCTGGACCTTCGCCTGCTGGAGGAGTCTGCGAAACGAAGAGAAGAAAATAACTAAAATGAATATCAAGGTTCCATTCCATTACAGAGACGCCTTCTCTCGCTCTACTGCTGTCTCTCTCGTTCAGCAAACAGAGCACTACTACGCGTGCTGCTGTAATTCTAAAAATACACCAAAATATAAATATCGTATACACAGGAGGAAGATATTTACGCGAATGCCGCTAAAATACGAGCGTACATACGTATATGGAATATGAGGGTGGCCCTGTGTTGTTCGGAGCTTTCCCGTTCCCACCGAAGCTTCGATGCCACCCAACTACTCACCCAGGGATATAGGCACAGATCGACTGTTGCTGCTGCTGCTGCTGGCGGCCTTCGCCGGACTATGCGCCACCCAATGGCGCAATGTTTGCTTTATGTTGTTCGAGCGATAAGATTAAACAACAAAAATTCTTCAGATTAGATTAATTGGTGCGTCGTTGTCGTCGGCGGCACAGCAGCCGATGACAAACGAGCGAACGAAAAGCTGTCTAAGTTTCCCCCTGTGTGTGCGATGGTTTTGTTAGCTTCCAACTGTCTTGTTTACATTTTGCTCGACGATGGAGAACGGAGGGATGTGCTGCGGCGCACAACATTCAATCACACGCGCACTCTCACAGAATTAAAGCATCGCCGTCGTCGTCGTCGTAGTCGTCGCTGTCGTTTATGAATGGAGTAGATCCAGTGGGGGTTTATTTTTAGAAGGCATCATCTTTGTGGCGGATTTCCTATGTGCGTTCATCGCATTTGCACAATCGAGCTCGCGCGCGCAGATATTTATGGAGTCGCTCGTGTACAGCGTGTACACTATACACCCTCTCTCTCTGTATGCCTGAGTGAAAATACTTTTGGCAGCTGCCGACTGTATGGATGGAAACACTAGCACCAGACACTTTTGTCAGGTTTTAATTTAAATTTATTACTACGTCAGATCGCGAGCGGGTATACTGAACAAGTACTCTCAGTAGACAGTCGGCGCACAGGAGCACTTAAAAAACAGGGCAAAGACCTACACGCGCAGCTCATAGGCCAAGTGACATATAAATAACACGTAAATGGCGCCAACGTCTCGAAGGATTTGCTGGGCACTATCGGAACACATTTTGGCGAACTAATGAGTCGGCTGTGTTGATGAATAATTAGTGCGCCTTCTTAAAAATATTTTATCGGACATTTTTGCCGTATACTACGGTATCTCACGATGAGGCGGGAAATTTGCGACTTTTTGAAGTTGGTGGGTTGGAGTGGAATTTGGAATTAGGTACTGCAAAGGACACAATCACCTCGGTTCTTCTCTAAGCAAATTCCCTTCTTTTTGTTACTGGTTCCAGTGTGGTAACAAACGTTCTACTTACTTCTTGATCTCGTCCCTTTCCTTTTCCATCTTCAGCAGTATCCCACGTTGCTTCTTTTTGACGGCGGATATCTGAAGAGTGTGCCCCTTTGCCTTGTAGCGCTTCTTCTGCATTTCCAGCCAGGCTATCTGACCCTTTGTGCGATCGATAAGCGCCTTCTCTCGCATTTTTAACAGCGCCGCCAAATGCTCCGACTTGTTGGTCTCGTTTTGGATCAGCTTCTCATACTGCAAATACAAATAAGAGTAAAAAACTATTCCGCCGGCCGTTAGATACACTCACCAGTCCAATGCTGGAGTAGTTGACGGTCGACTCCGACATACTTCTGCTCAACGAGAGAACAGATATTTCCATATCGGACTTGTTGAACACGCGCACAAACTCGCTGTCCAACGAAGAGTTCACAGAGTGCGACTTGCTCTGGCGGTTGGCGGTTTCTTGTGACTTGGAGGTAGCTTTGTAGCTCGGAGGCGGTCCGGCCTCGCTTCCCTCGTCGTGGAAGTCGCCACGCGAGTTGTTGATGTGGCTTTTAATGTACTCTTCGCGCGGGGACGTCTCTAGAGAGTCGCGGGAGTACTGATTCGCCGACATGTTGTCCTTGTTGGGAGACTCTTCGAGAGCTTCTTCGTAGATAGTTTGGGTTCTCGGCGAATCCTCAGAGGAAACCACGAACGTGTGCGTTTCAAGGGACTCGGTCGATCTTCCTTGGGATCGGACTTCTTCAGCTGAACTCTGAATTGGTGACTCTACTTCGGCGACGCCTTCTGTTGACGACAAAGGGGGCGATGTCTGGGCATCACTTGACTTGTTGGAGGCTGTGTGGATTTCTGGAATGCTGCTGCTGGTTCGGGGTCCGTTTGACACCTTTGCCTGGTTCTCTTCGGCGTTTGAGGACTCCTCGAAGTCGGACACATATTCGGCGAGCTCAACAGACTTGCCACTCTTCAGTTCAGTTGCCGATTGTCCCTTATTCCTGTCGGGGCTGAAAATTTGATGTGACTTCACCAGTGTCGTCTTCAACTGGTGATTCACCTCGATAACTTGCGACAGGCTGCGGTTGAAGTCGTCCAGAAGTTGACTGAAGTTGACACTGCCGTCAGAGCGAGAGGTAATCGTTCCGGTGTCCACTCTGCGATGGGAAGAACTGTCGGAGAACTGATCACCTCGATCTAGAGTCACATTCGTGAGCATCGACTTGGACTGGATGTGCAGGTTTGTAATGTTCGCCATCGATAGGGGACTAAGTGCGCCAACGTCCGTGAGGTTCTTCGCCCTCGCACTTAGGTTTTTCTTCTTCTCGGGACTGGAGAAGACCGAGCTGGACACTGTGGTGTCGTCTTCATCGAATCGCAGCGGCTTGAGTCCGTCCAACGTGCGTTTTTGACTTTTTGTTTTGAGGCTGCTCACTGCACTCGATTCTGGTAGCTGAATGGAGATCGAACTGAAATTCGAGGTCATCTCTGAACGGTGGTCAGTTAGGGTTTCCTTTGATATTGTCATTGACGTACTTTCGCTTTCCATCAGCCGCCGCTTGGCATTCGTTGTTTTGGGATAGTATACGGGCGTTTCTGTGGACCTTCTCTTCGGTTGGGTGTCTATGGATGACGTTGCTACGGCCGGTGGACTCGCTATAGCTTCCAGTTTCTTCCGAACCGCCATGATGAAGTTGTAGGGATATGACTGAGCTGCTGTTGGCTTCAGCCAGTAAGGCAGTTCAGCGTTCTTCTGTTGTTGTAGCTTGGAGGAGCTTTGAACTGATCGGTCTACTTGGACTGATTTTTCACGCAGTGATACGTGAGATCGCAGCTTGGCTTCAGGGATTTTCAGGTCTAGCTCTGGGAGCTTGTTTTTCTTCGAAGTCGGAGCAGACGAATCAGACTTCTTAGGTTGTTCTGGATGACGGTACAGCTCGAGGTATACACTGCTCTCCTTGTTGTCGCTCAAAGCCATTTCGGGCTTCTGCGGTTCGACTGCAATCACGTCCTTTAGCCTCGACGTGGGCAAATCTAGTACCTGCGGTGTCAGAATATCTAGAATGAGGTTCTCCTTGTCCATATTTAGGTCCTTAATGGCACTGAACGAGTGATCTTTGATCTCTGGCTTGCGCAGCAGACCGACCTTCTTGCAGTTCTCCGACAGCGGACTGGGCACTTTCCACTGTTCCTTCTTTATAGCCGCGTTCTCTGATCCTACATCCACTCTGGCAGTCACAACTTGGATCTCTTTCGGCGGCACTTGCTGAGGACTGAGCATCTCTTCACACGGTTTATTGACAGCCTTCTTTTGAGCCATCTTAACGTTCTTCTTCACAATTTGTCGGGTATTCTTGCGCAAGTCATCCAGCCGCTTCTTTATCTCAGTCCTATCAATTGCGGGCTTCTCATCAGTGCCCACTTGAAGCGACTTCCGCTTCTTCTTTTGCTCCTGCATATATCGTCGTGCCTCCTCCGAACTGTACGTCTTCTGACCCTTCTTCGGGGACGCAGAGCTCTCCTTCTCTTCGTTCTGACACGACTTGGAGCGTGCTATCTTAGGTCCCATCTTCAGTTGACTCCTTCGTGCGGCCGGAGGTCGTAAATTGGACTCAGTCTTACTTCTCTGGACGGGTTGGGCCAGTTGCTTGGCGACAGCAGGACGTTGCTGCCGCTGCTTGGCTTCTTCTCCCACCGATTTCTTTTCTTTCGTTGGAGTATTTGAGATCTCATTCAGCATTTCTTGGATTTCTTTAACTTCCCTGTCGCGATCTTGTCGCTTCTTTTGGAACTCATGCTCGCCAACTAAGACAGGTGGTGTCGTTTCGTTTTCATTCACAAAAACATCTCGATTCGAATGGGTCGTTGTTGGATCGTAAACTAGTTTCGCTATTTGGGTTTTCATCTTTCTGGGACTGCGTGCGCGGATGATAGCAGTCGTTGTTGCTGCAAAACATTTAAGAAGAAAGTCAAAGAAAATGTAGCACGTTTGGGGGGTCGAGAATCGTATATGGAAACTCCAAGTATTCTCTTTATGGCGGCAAAGTGGAGCAGGCGAAGAATCAACTTATTTTATGCGCAGTTTTGGTGCGAAACAATTTCTGTTAATGGAAGCGGGATTTTAGGAATGTAAGGCGCCAATTTGGCGGTTGTACTATGAAACGTTGACACGGCACTTGCGTAAGGTGGTAAGAATTTGTCTGTCAATTTGGTTCCCTTTCAGAGCATCGGGGGAATAACGTTGCGGCTTTATATGGGCGAGTTGCCAGGAAAATATTTCCCCAAAGAAATGACTTTGCGTCGGAATAGACCAACCGAACGCATTTGCCTGAAACACTGAATGTGCGAACAAATTAGACATTCGAAATGCTTCGCTTTGTGACATGTTATAGTCCGCGCAATCAAATGAAACAACAAGTCCATTATAAGATCATTGGGATAGTCGTTAATTTAAATCTATGGCACATCAAACGTCAAATCGTGCGGAAATGTTCAGTTCATTTGTCGACACATTAGACGCTTCTCTGTGACGGGTTTAGTCGAATTCTCAGCACTGGCAATGTGGTCGATTTTATTAGCAGCGTTGTTTATCCACACAGCTGTCTCCATACCACCACTACAAATAACGGGCATCGAATGCACCTGCGATGGAGACATTTGCACTGAATCATACTGCTTTCTTACAGCTAAACGGCCGAACATGAACGTGTCCACTTTTGGGCTATTCGTACCACAACGGCAGAGAAATGTTTTTGTAAGTTTTAGATTCAAATTAAAGCTCCTAAAGATGCGACGATAATGCGATCTGTTTTTCTCAGATACGTACACAGTTCTACAACAATAACTACGACGGTACCTATGTACCAGTGGGACCATTGTGTTGGGAAGATTTTTGCAATATGCGGACGATTCGGTCTCGATCCTATGCATATGTTATATTGCTGGCCCATATGAAGCCCTACACAAGTAACTTTGTGTGTCCATTAGAGGTAAATATTAAAATTTTTTTTCGAAAATGAATTAAACTCAAGTGCGTTTGGTGTTTCAGAACAATGTAAGTCTATCGGACTTGCCGCCACTTGCTCTGCTGTTTCCACCATTTATCTCCACCAGGGACTACAAGCTGAAGATAAGTTTTGGCAGTATAGCCACCAACAAGACATTTTTCTCCGTCAGCTTGTTTTTGTATACAACTTGGGTGTGACGCTCTTCTCTATGCAAGTAAAGAAAGAGGCATTTTTTGATGCGAAATGAAAGACGCGTTCGATTGATTGTTATTTAGATTTTCAGCACCGACAGTGGCTCTAGCATAACTACTTGTTTGTTGCTGGTACACTTTCAGGGTAGAAAACGACCGCAATGTAAATTTAGCCACAAGTTATACCCACCCTCCGCAGAGACGCACCTACCTACCTTTTGAACCCAATGCTCATATTTTCAATTGAACAAAATTAGACCTCTATGCCGTTGGGCGTCTGCTCTTCAAAAACAAAGAATAGGTATACCTGGTAGGTAGCTGAAACTGAACGTCTAAATTCCATGATTTCAGCGTAAACACATGTATACCATATGAAAGTTCGTCGCCGGAATTTCACGACCTTGAACAACCAACAACTACGTTTGTGAGAGTATTCACATTGAGGTAGCTACATAGTCGTATGTAGCATTCCAATTGCAAGCACAGGCTAATATTGATCTGCTTTGATAGAAAAGAACCAAAAGTAAGGGGAAATTGACTGCGGTGAGGGATGAAAGACATAATCTTTGTTAAGGAAGTGCTTCACCCTATGATGGCCTCTTCGGTTGCATATATTTATAACAAGGGTGCAATACGCGACAATATACCCAACCAATACGTACATAAACCGGGAATATTAATATGAATTCCTCCACATTTTAGGAAAACCACAATTACGCAAATAAGTATCATAATTTTCAAATTTCTATTAAAACGAATTGCAATTGCAACACAATCACTCTTAAACTTTGGCCACAAAATTCACAAGAAAATTGTCAACGTTAACAAAACAGTGCGTTGTATCCAGCAAGAGAAGTAAAATTACGATGAAACAATTTGACGATGTCCAACAGCGCAAAACGAGTACAAAACCACCTCACGAGGTAAAAATGTACAATAATTTGCAATGCAAACACTCGTGTGTCGTGTGTCGCGTTGATTAGCAAATTCTTTATAAAACAATTTAAATTTTGCATACAAAAAGTAAAGAAAAAGCGTGTGAAACTTGATTCATAGGCTTACCTGAATTTCGATTTGTTCCTTCTGCTGATGAGGCAGTTTCTTCGTTGTTACCATTTCGGTTGGAATTTGTGGCGGCTTTTTTCCATATTGGTATCTGTGGCTTACTTCTATCGGAGGACATTAGTTGTTAGTTGGTTGTGTTGTTTATTGAATTTTATTTAATTAATATGAAAAACGAGAAATGAAAAAAAGTAAATAATTGTTTGTTTGAAAGCAAACGCAGTAACGATGGAATGCAAAAAAAAGAAAACAAAAAAAAGTAAAACGTCAGTCGATTTGAATCCACAGCAAGTAGTTGTCAAACCGGCTGTTAATTGTGCAACCGAGACAGCATTAGTATAGATTTCATAGAAAATGCTGGCAACATTTATATGTTTTCACAGTTTCACGAAGGCTAAAGGGAGATCGCATTATGCGAGCAGCTGCAGAATGTTTAGATACAAGCGAAGAAATTGTTGAAAACATTTCCGAAAATCTTAAAGGCGATGACAAATTTACTCTGTGTACAGTAAGGGAGGAAAAAAATCTTTAAAAATGCTCATTCGCCAGGATTTTCACGATTTTCCTGGTGAATTTAGGAAAAGTTACGTTAATCAGGATTTTTTTTGATTATTTTGGGTTTTTATTTTTGTTGGAAGCCCCGGGGTTTTCCTCTTTGGTCCAGAAGATTAAGACTCCAACTATTAGACCGACGGAGGTAGGAATTCTAACAAAATGGTCCACTTTCGAGTGTTTTTCAAACGTCATATCTCAGCCAAACTGAAGAAAATAATCAATCTTAACTCCCTTAAGTCAGTCTGATCAATATTTTATTTATTATCGTGTCAGTTTGGGAAATCTCGGTTTTACAATTTTTCGCAATTTTCGTGAAGTTTCGCCCTTAGGGCCCGATTCTGGAGTAAAAGTCCACAATTTCTCACGTTTCGGGAGTTAGGATTTTGCGGTGGGTGTGTCGGCTATAAGCGCCCGAAAACACAAACTAAATTATTATTTAAGGTATCCAAATTAGTTGTATATTTACTTAGTTCGTGAATTAGAAATAAATTTAAGCGGATTGGATTTGGGTTCCAACACAATGCGAAAGGTTGTTTACAAAGCAAAAATGGTCTATAAATAAAGTCCTTTCACCTAATGCCCAAAACACATGTGCAGAATTACTGCGCAGCAAGATTGAATAACACATATTTTGCAAAATTTAAGAAATAAAAGAAAATAAATTGCAATTTAAAGTATTTGGCATCGGCTTTGACATTTGCTGATCGTTTTTGTTTTTGCTTTCGTTGTAAGCGCATCAGCATGTCAAACAATTTTCTGCACATCTGTTTTCTTGCAGCACTGCTTCTGCGCTCCAGAATTTCCGCACATATGTTTTGGGCATTAAATTAATACTCTTAACTATTTCCCTTCGCCTATTTAATTATAAGATAAGACACTGCTCGTCTAGTTTCTTAAAACACGAACCAGTTTTTTATAAAGACATTTGGTGAACATTTCCGGCGTCACTTTGAAAGTATGATGCTGTCAAAGATAGCGACGAATCGGACAGAACGTTTCGAGCAAAATCAAATGCATTTGAATTGGTGAATTCCGAGCAACCTATCCAATAAATTGAAGTGATTTTCAAAACCAATTTAGATCCAGAAAAAGTATTAATTTCTGCCCAATCGCATACCACATTAATTATAATTTGGAAAATGGATAAACAACCACCTATATAGGTAGGTATGGCATGCTTTGAACAATTAATTTGTAGTTTGCGGTACTATGGAAAGTTTCTCGCAACAATCGCGTAGCAATTTGCGACTAAACCTTTTTGCAATAAATCTATCGACTGTCGTAGTAATCACCTCTCTCTCAGCCAGCATCTTAAATTATCTTAAATTATATGACCCAACCGCCAAAAAGTAACAACGCACATCTCACAACTCACGGGCCACCAACGCTAGTCATAGTGATATTCAATTAATTCGAACGCCCACCAGAAGCCATACGGTCTTACCACTTAGGGGAATTGCAACATTGTAAATGCACTAGCTGATGGCGGAACATGATGAATTGCGACCGATTTGACCAAAAAATTAATCGATGTCTCGAATCAGCGGCACCGACTGCGGTAATCCTCTAAAGAAAAGACATTTTGATGGAGCAGCATCTGATGCTCGCTTATCTGAGGCGCTACCTAATAAAACATTTTCTGTTGGCACTTTTAAGCCAGAAACCGCTGACACCGCCGCCGCCACCATCTATTGGATTTGCAATGAAAGCCGCGTGGTAAACTTGTTTTCCTCCATGGGCCGTGTGGCTTCTTTTTGCTCTTAGCTTTTTACGCTGCCGCACCATTGCGCTTGGGAATGGTTTGATTAGTGGTTGGTGGCGCTTCAAGGAGTTCATGAGACCATTTGTCTTGACGATCACCATGTTGTTGCAGAGCGATGCGGTGCATGGTGACGAGAACTGTGAGGAGTCACTGAAGGTCTAAACAAACAGAAAACGAAAATGACAAATGTTTTCCGGTGGCAGGGGAGACACCAAGTTCCTCATGGCGCGCGCAACGAACGAAAGTGAAAGAGAAAATTCAATACTTGGTGACGGCTGTGATGAGGTTGAACAGACATATAGATTGATAAACAATTGAAATTATTCGCATTTATGACTTGTGGTCATGGGAATACAAAGAATGGTTTGTTATAAGGTTGTGAGCTATGTGATCTTCTATAGGAAGCTGCTTGTCAATCAATTGCGAGCAAACAATGGTGCAGTGATTGTTTGTAGGCCTCTTGAATCCTCACAAGATTCATTCACTGCTTTCTAAGTAGAAATGAGGCCTGTGAGTTTCTCCAGTTCGTAACAAAAATAAACAGCTTTTGTTGGTACGTATACGAACTACGAGTATTATGTAGGATTCATTGAACTCATGAAGCTTTTTCCAGAGTGAGTATTTTGGAGGTAACTCTTCAGGGCCTTGAACTTCTAAGCAATTTCTTCAGATGAGTCTTGAAATATTCAAGAGGGGTCATCGAAAAAAAAATCTTATTAGCGTACAGATAATACGGTAATGGTGAGTGTACATCTAGAAAGTTGCGAAGCAAGTGAGAAGCTGCCAAACAAGTGTCAGTGTCACGGCTTACGGGTGCATTACGGCTTCAATGTTATTTGCTCAAGGGCATTGTGATCGCTTAAAAGTTAAGAACAAAGAAAGAGAGTGATTTACAAAAAGTACCTAGAGAACTTTACTCACGGTTAGCCATGTTCAACCTTTGCATTCGATTACTATACCAGACGCAAAAGAGACTCAAAACGTCAAAACAAATGATGCAATATGGCCAATAGGGACGTTGGGATACCTAGTTCATCTAAAACGTCAAATAGAGATGGCTGGGCTAGGTATACGAACGCGTTGATCAACTTAAATTTTTCTTGTATTCTCGGTTTATTTTGAATTTTAACACTTCGAAATGTAACTGAGTACGCAGGCTGGAGTTCCTTGATTTGATTTATCGCCTACCTACCCTTCCATAAACGTCAACTGAAAATAAACTTTTGACGTGACTTATCTGGGCCAATAGAAACTAGAATACATCAAGCCAGAACTGTCAGACTTACTAGAAATCCGAACATCCCCAATTACAAAATAACATTTAAAAGACGTGACAGTGACAGCAGTCTGACAGTTTTAGGAAAATTGTATAGAAATTTTATTCTCGAAATACATCGTGATGGATCTTTTGTCTTTATTTTGTGCATTGCATAGGAATTTCTATAATACATCTGACAGCAGCTAAGCAAGTTAAAAAAAAAATGTATATATACCGTGAAGTACTTGCTATCAAAATAAATCAGTCTAAACTTGAACTATCATTTTTAATTAGTAGATAATCTTGCTGCACTATTCATTGTTCTCTTGTGAAAGTCAACGAACACCACGTAAACACAAATAATTACGTTAAACAAACTTGAATTTTGTTATGATAGTTGGTGGAGAAGAAGAGACAGTATAGTGTTGTTAAAAAAAGCGAAAACTGGAAGGCATTAAATGCGACTGTAATTACAAAAAGCGAAAGTCAATTCTGATATACATGTGACTACAAGGTCTAGAACGATTGTTAAATTTCGAATTTAATTAAAAATTGGGTTTCATTGTTTTTATTTGACTTTCTATGCAGTTGCCTATTGCAATCCGTAAGTCAAAGATGTGTCTTTAGGAGTGTGACCGAGCTTACCAGAGACAATACCATGTAAAATAATGGTAGGGTTGCAAGGTAAATAAAGATCATTTAAGTTTAAGGCTTAATTTAGAGACAATATGGTCATTTCCCTTTTTTCCACGAAGATTTGATGGAATTTTGACAGATCAAGAATTATGAGATGAGTATAAGTATGAAAAATGTTAGTCTAATGAAGCAACATTTGAGAACCCGTTCAGTTACATAAACAACATCCAAGTTTGACGTTTCAATTGCGTCATTAGTCCGAATGCAAACATAACCCTTCAGTTAACATACGAATCGTTCACAATGAGCAATTAAATAACTAACAAGACACCATCATTTCCACTGCAAGTCAAAAATATTATGCAAATAGTTAAGTTTTTCTTTACCGACAGGAAATATGTAAGTTTGAACAACTTAATTTATTATTTAAGGTATCAAAATTAGTTGTATATTTACTTAGTTCGTGGGATAGAAATACAAATACAATTTATCCTACCTTTACCTACGCAGAGTGCTGTGTGCTTAATTGCCTAATGCCTCTGGGAAATTCAGAAATTTTCACTTTGAGGCGGACGAAAAATAGAAATATAGTAATTTGGGAAAGCCAACGTAATCTTATTAAGTAATTCGGTTGGAGGCAAATTATTTTTCCTATGCAAATTTTATTAAACGAAATTTATCTAATTGAGCTAGGAGAATAGGAGATTTATCAAATCGTAATTTGGCGAACGCAATAAAAATGCATATTTCGAGAGGTTTAATTAATTGGTTAAGGAAGGCAATTTTCGATGGCTGGGTTTCGATTTGATTTATAATGCTTGGGTCATATTAAAGAGAAGACGGATAAAGCAATTTATCATAAGAAATTTATGGCATTATGAATCTTAAACTAAACACACAAAATGGAGATCATGAGGCGCAAATTGGGAGGTGTTTGTTTAACGGTTGCATTTTAATTGCCTAGTTAAATAGGACCGCCCCTCATTTGTAACTACGGTATTGCTTCTTTCGGCTAATGCCGATAAATTATATACATACGAGTATATATAACGTGTTGAATGAAGATCATTCTAAATATAAAACCTCATTCTGGTTTTAACATCGATGAACGAATACCTTTGTCAAATTAATGAAGTATTTAATTGTACTGGAAACTCTGTTACTTTTGAGTTTTTCGCTTTTGGAATAAAATTTTGATCTTATTGCGTTTCAAAGTTCACAGTTTTTTATGTCGTTTTCCATTGGACAAAAAGAAGCGTCCGGGAGAGTCCGGAATCGAAAAAATCACTTCTGAAACCGTTCCATTGGCACAAAAAATATTCTTCTGGTAATTCTGAGAAGAGAATTTCGCTTTTCAACTTGAAGTCAGAATCCACTCAAGAAGCACTCACACAAGTGCAATTTATGTATTTATTACAAGTCAGCTGACAGCCGTAGATTATTTTTTGGCATTTCACCAATACTTTTGTGGATTCTTTTAGAAGCAGTTTTGCTGTTCCATTGGATTTCAGACTGAGTGGCTACCGGAGTGAAACCAATGGAAAATGGCATTAGTTTCACAATATAACGGTAGTTGTTTTTTACTCTTTTGAGACGTAGTCCAAAGAAAAAACACGTAAATGACGTTATTTTGTACCTATATATTATTTTGACAGTTGATGCTATTGACTCGTCAGACTCGTCACAATATAAGAAATAAGTACACCACATGTTCTCAGAAATTTCATTGTCGGAGCTGTCAAATTATAATTAGCTTTTTTTTATAGCTGTCAAATACCGCAACAAAGAATCTTGCGAATGTCGCAATCTTGCATTTTAATTTTCAGTTTTCCATTGAAGATCCATTGAAGCACTTTTGCAATAGTGGCAGACACCAAAATATGTGAGATTTAGTTTTCTGTTTTTTTTTCTAAAATAAATATATTATATTACCTAATTCTTTAACAAGCCAAATCAATTTATTTCAATGAAAGTTTACACTCGCACGCTTTCGGATCACAAAGCGCAAAACTTGTTTTTAATAACACAACAAACATTTCTATCTGCTAGTTCAAGGCGATTCTTTAAAAATATCCCGGAAACTTTTGTCGTGTTAGGTTGGGTAAAAATCAGGAACAGGAAAATATATCTGGAGCGTAAAATAAAAGGGCTTTGCTAAAATTCAAAGTAAAAAGAAAGTTTTATTATAAATGTCATAATGACAGCTTAAACTACAGGGTGTTCAATGTTGTGAGAATAGTGTTACCATACATGAGTGAAATAGGTTCTCACTTATTTTCTACAGTTAGGAATTGTCCCGAAAGTTTTTTCTTCAATGAAACATAGAAAACATAGAAAGAGCCCTTCCAGAATTGATCTTTTGATAGAAAGAGTAATTCTTTTCTTCAATCGAAACCGCCATTAACGTTTAGTGCATTCGACGCATAAAATGTCGTCTGATATTCTCAATGACATTTTGTTATATTATCCGAAGGAATATTTAACATACCTTTCACGACTCAACGGATCTCATATCGATGTGAATTATTTTAGCTCAATATGATATGTATTCTTCTGACGTAAGAAAAAGCCTCTGATGACTGATGGTCATAATCCCCATCATCGCATTCTCCACTAAGAGCAAACCCCGAACAGTGTACGTATTCCAATTTGTTGCTTAAGTAAAACACGTAAAAAGTTAAATATGCCACTGGTCATTCTCTTTCACACATTTCTTTTAAAATAAAACAATTACGCAAACTATTTCGATAAAAATATTATAAGCTGTCAAAATTTGTCAATTCAAAATTTGACAGATTGGGGTTAGGAAAAGTACGTGAATGGGCGTTTTTCAATTGCTGGCTGTCCAGGTGGCCAAATTAATTAACTTCACGTTTGTTGCTTGCATTTGTATCGTGCGAGATTCAATTGACATAACTTCCCTATAAAAAAAAGTACACTTTCCGTAAAAGCAATGTCTGCCAGCGCGTTTTTTGGAGCAATTTTAATTTTAAACTAATTAAAAAATCCCATTCCATTTCGAATGCGATTCGGCTAAGATTGATCCAACTAAATTAGCACATACTTGGCTAGTCAAACCCAATTGCTCGCAAACACAACAGGTGGTTAAGTGTGCGCACTATCTACCACTCACTTCAACTCTACTACACACTAGCTGACAGACAAATTATTGTCTATACTAATTGCATATGGCCAACCGAAGCGGATGTTAGTGATTTCGCATTTTTTGAAACTAATCCCCGCAGTTACGATTTGTTTACGTACATACGGGTGTATTCAAAGTCAAACGTCATTCCTGGCTAATGTTTGACACCGCTAATCCCTGCCTGGCCATTACAAGACGAGCGCGACCACCCAATTATAGTAATTTTAAAATGAGCGCTAATGTCTTCCTAGGCAGCGGAGAAGGAGAACTAGTACTTATTACCGACAATGTATATCCACCATCTGTGTGCCTGCCAGCAGCGCCTCAAGTGATCCAATTTCGATGTAGAATCAGTCAACAGCACACCGCGTGATCACTTCGACGAAACAATTTTTGTGCAATGCATCTGACAATTTGGACAGTCCATAAGACCAGCTTGAGCAGCAATTCAACAAAAGCCAAACAAGTACATCTACACAGTGGTAGAGATATAGTGACTCTGGGGTCTCTGCCATTCAACGACGACACAGACGACGAAAGATTCAAAGATAAACTATGCGATACTTTGTGTAAATTGTAACGATTTTGATCTGCCATCCGCACACATATCGACGGAGCTTATCGAGCCGAGAGATCGCACTTTATAAATAAAATCGCAGAAATCACATTTGTAATAATCGTGTAATTATGATGTCGCTCCTTCGCTCGGTTCGGTTGCGCTTCAAATTGGAATCAGTTGGAGTCACTGGGAGTGGGAATCACTGGGAGTCGTCGTATAGACTCGATGCTCTGCGAATGGACATTCACTTGCAGCGATTAAAGATAACAGAATGGATTTACCAGTTTTGAGGTTTCGACGCTCCTCGGATGAGTGTTGGATTTCGTATTTCCTCGATCGGCTAATTATAAATTATCGCATTTTTTTTTGTACCTGCGGCGCGTTTTGTTGTTGTAATTAAAAAGTAGTAAAGCCTTTGATGGGTGCTTTCGAGTTTGAATTTTGACAGCAGTCATTATAGAAGTAGGTATATGTAACAGAGTTGTTACCGCCCTGAATTAAGAAGATAGGCGAGTCTAAAGGGTGGGATCGACGAAATGTGACTAAAGGGGATTGACGAAGCAAATGCGGAAATGCCTTTACGGATAAATTGTAGCAAGAGAAATGGGAAGCTTTTGACAGTGTCAGTGGCTTTCCAAAGTTGCTGGGAGTCTAGTCCGTTTCAAATCACTGTCAGGAAGTGAATACCTATTTAACTGCGTTTTACCAGAAATCGACCAAGCTTCTACCATTTGCGCTAATTAGGAGAAAATTACTTTGACACCAATAATTGAATAGCACTTTGGAATCAACATTTTAGTTTCTTACAAGGTTTTGTCAGTATTTTAGGTTAAAGTCGGATCACAATTAATCTTTGTCTTGGCCTTAGATCGGCTTAGTTTCAGTACTATTCAAAGCTTTCGTCTTGTATTAAGCATTTTATTATAAACATTTTAGTACTTTTTTGCCAATGTATGCTTTAAAAAATCTGCTCTGTTTTCCTACAATTATTTTAGCTGTCACTTGGGTCTTCAGTTTTTATTTGACATTGACGCTGTAGGGAACTTTTCTATAACGCGTACCTATATTTATTTAGGTTCCATTGAAACACATTCCAAATATACTAGCTGTCATCTGACTATAAAGATATTAAACAGAACTTGGGCACCATAAAAATTCTGGACCAGATGTAGGTACCTCAAACTCAAAAAATAGATTTGTTGGTTATGTCACGAAGTTCTTAACTGGATTCGTCGGCTACCCCTCCATAAAAGTCAATTAAAAAAGATCTTTAGGTGAGCGATCGAGCAAAATCAAAACTGAGACACATCAAGTCAGCCAGTTGTCAGACTTACTAAACTCAATTCTCAAACGTCCCCATTCTTCGGCTACCCCTCCATGAACGTCAAATATCCATGTGACTTATCGAGGCTACTATTATAAACTGTGAAACGTCCAGTCAGCCAGCTTGAATGTCCCCATTGTTGTGTTTCCTCTGATGACAGCTACACTCTTTGTCAATCTAGTACAATTTTTTCAAAAGTTTTCTGAGCTCATAGAGGGCGCTCACTGATTGGAAAAAAGAAACAAAATGTCTGAGCCGGGAATGAGACACAACATTTTGTATTACAGTTCATGCTTTGCTTTGAACTAATAAAGAAAAATGTCAATGAATCTGTGTACCTTGTAGTCCCCCTTTTAGATTTACAAACAGATCTTATTGCCGCACAGAATAGGCAATAACAATACTCGTAATTTATGATTGCAAAAGCGCCAGAGAAATACGGCTGCACTTTCTTTTATGGACTCAGCATGCCCCAAGGGAAACGCATTCCAGTTCAGTTCAACTGGACATGTTTCCAAAAAAAGAACCGAGCATTGCGCGAAAAAAATATTTGATCTCTTAAATAATTTTTATTTGGAACTTGAGCGGTATTCTGACCATCAGACGGCAGTCCTCATAGAGAATCGTTTACAGAGTGTACACTGTTTTTTTCCCTATCCCTGCCGAAGACAATATATTCCAACAACCAGATTTGGAGTAGCGCCTATGCCTGCCCGCTCAAAGAAGTTAATAAATTGACGTCTCTTAGACAATTACAACATATGCATGACAGTATAAGCCATGTCAAGCGCGTTTTCGGACTAGTAGAATGCACTGCTGCAGCAGTAGTTCTAGCCAAACATTATAAATCAGGACAAGAAAACGAACTGCTGCTGTTGCTGCAGCCAGTGGTCTTGTTGATTTCGTGTGTGCAATCGACGGTAAACGGTTGGTGATCCATTAATTTTTGCGCGGATCCGGATTTTATTCGCAGGTGCTTAATCAGGCATTTGAAGTAATAATAGGGTGAAGGCAGAGTTGTTGGTTTTTCTTTTGAATTTTGGTGAAATAAAATGCTGCCGTGCATGCCTTTTTATAAATCAATCACTAACATGGCATTGCCGTGGTTGAAATGTAAATTTGGAGACAGATATGCGACCCTTGCTTGACTTAACTAGTCGTTGCTACCAACGTCAGGAAATGAATAGCCTGGGGCGACACGGCTTACTGTGCACATTCTTCGGTCTATCCACGTATACCTAATCAATATTCCGATTGGCAATATACTCGAACATTTTGATGTCTGAAAACTGTCCACCAAATCGATTATTCAAGAAATCACTCTGTTACATTTTCCTGACAATTCTACTCGCCACCGCCCCCCGGTTCCAAGTCGTTTCGCTGCAATGGACCGGACAAGTGAACTCAATTTTGATGCGTTTTGCAACAATTTCAATTAAACGCTGAATCGAAAAGGATAATGGCTTACATAACACCAATCACCACCAACGCCGCGCTGCTGCGTCGTAACCGCCACTGCATTGTAATATACCTACCTCTCACTCTCTCGGGAAAACGCCAACATGATCTGTATAACTGCTCCCGGCATCAAAATCCATTTCACATATGCGCATGCGCGCTGTTCACTGCTCCAAGATAATTCTCAAATGCGCGCTCCTAATAACAAGTACATATGACTATTCGTGATCTGAACAAATGCCCATTGCCGGACAGTCGGACAGTCGGACAGTCGGACAGTGGAACAGTGGTTCAGTGGTACAAGCAGCGAAATGGAAAAATTGTTTTCCACACACGCTTTTGCTTTCCCATTCCATTTCGAGAGGGAAATCCTGTCCGCAATCAACTCTGGGCCATTTAACCAGATTAATCTCTCGACATGGCGACCATATAGTTGACCGGAGCACCGAGCACACACATTGATCATATTGTCCGGAGATATGAATCTTATGCGCCAGATACTCCATCGAATCCCAATTCGCCGCACCGATTATTAATGACGAAGATAATTTTCGGTGTTGTTTCTGTTGTCGAATTAAAGAATAATTATTGGTACTATCATTTTCCTGTCGCTCTCGCACAGTGCGTCGTCCATTGTGCCGCATGAGAAAGCGCAAATCACTTGCGGGGGTTTCTCTATAAATTTTCAGCACTCTATGGTTCATAAGCTATTAGTGCACGTTGTGCGTGTAGATCGATACCCGGCGGCGCGACTGGCTATAGTTATGTGCGACATAAAATGTCTGTCTGGTTACAAATTTCGCTTACAGGCCACAGGTAATTTATTGTGATTTGAATTTCTTTTAAGTTTTTATGTGGGTCAGAAATAGAGTGAAGTGAATGGCGGTTTGTTCTGGGCTGGCGACAAAAGATCGCGATGAAAAGCCGTCATTATCACCAATTATCGGAGTTAATCGGAGTTTATCGAAGTGCTCGTTATTGTGCTGCGGGAATTGTCTGTGAAAATACGTCGGTTTAGTCAATTTTGGGTTGATGGACTGTGGAAAGGTCGCCAGTTGTTGCCCCTAAGGGATAATAACTTTCAATGAAATTGGCTTGGAACAGAAAGTATTGCAATATTATGCGTCAAATACTAAAAAAAGTGTAGAACTCCGAGTATTAAGTATTCCATTGACAGTTTTAAGGAATAGGTGACTTGATTTAGACACACAGTATGGTCAGTTCACAGTTCCGAAGAATTTTTTTGGGCCCGACATAAATCAATCTCAATCACACAAAGAAGACATGTACGTTTTTTCGTATAAACTTAAAAGTACAAGAGTAAATTGGCAAAGTAACGAGTAGAGTATTTTCCCTTTTCGTTTTAACAGCTCAAATACAAACAGTTGACAGGCAGACAAATAAAAAAAAGATATATTTTCAAGATCATTGTGAACAGACCTCATTTTAACTGAATGCGATTAAACGCACAGCTTATATACGCATTTTCTTAAGAATATGACAGAACCTTTAAAAGAACGAGTAATATCCCTATATTTGCTTGTCGGAAATTTATTTATTACCTATTAATTTATTAATGTAATATTTAAAATTAGCTACGAAGGTTGGCTTTATTTTTATATAAGCTCCAGAATAGATTTTTCGAATTGCTGTCAAATTGTCAATGCAACTGTCACATTATTCAGCGAGTTCTCGTTTATTTACGTTGCCATATTTCCAGCTAAAATTACCTAATTGATGATGGTCTGTACTATCCATAAACTAAGTATTAAATATTTAATACTTAGTTTATGGTACTATCCCAGCGTAGTTACGCAAGTCCTACGTTAATGCCCCGACTATTCTCAGTCCAATTTGGATTTTCACCCTTAGATACATACGAGTAACGAGCGGATGTTTTCCAAAAACCGTTGCCCTTTCATTGGGATGGATGTGCTATGTGGAGGCGTTCCCCTATAATCCATTTTCTGCTTCGCTTTATGAACTCATACTCACATTGGGAAAGAGTTATCGTTGTTGGTCATCGCTTTTGCAGTGGAATCCATCAGAAACCAAATTGCAATGACAGCTCGTTTCTAAGTGGTTCAGTTTGACATTAAAAGCCACCGTTCATTTCAACAATCTTCAAGCAAATTGCTACTGTCAATCAAATAATTTGTTTACCGAGCCACTTACTTGACAGACGGCGACGAGGGCCACATATCGATTTCGCTTTTAATTTCAACTTAGTGTCACTTCCGTTATTTCACAGTTTCCAGTTCTGTCGTGGGTGTACGAAATCAAATGGCATTCTTGATTACCGCCGCTTTCATGTGTAAATGAATCCACACAACTATTTAACGGCAATTTAGAAAGGTGCGAAAGGTGTGTGTGGTGTGTGCGCCTTTCTTTCTCTTTATCTGTCGATATACAATTCGCGACTTTAATTTAAGCCAGACTCGACGTACCTAAACTTATCAAAAAGTGCTGTTAATTACACTCAGCGAGTGGGACAAACGTCCTTTCTCTCTCCCCTTTCTGTCAAATGTGATTGATCACGCAGCGCGCATTGTATCACACACACAAAAAAGTTCACTGACAATAATCGCAGTATTGCGCCAACTGACAGCTGTGTTGACAAACTGGACCAAACATTGGATTGGCTTTGGCACTCCTTCTGTTCAATGGCCGCGTTGATAGTGTAACTTCTGATCGAATTTTAATTGTCAGCCGCGTTGCGCAAAGAGACACATTTTCCCGTGGCACATTGAGTGCGAGTATCTATACAATGTGTCAAAAAATTACCTCAGCGATGAATCTGTCACAAAGTTATCACCAGGAAACGTACGAAACGTTCGATAGATTTTAACGTTTCTTCACTTGCATACATTTTAATATTTTATGCTAGAGTGCTTTGTTTAAACCGAAAGTAAGTATATATCTTCAAGTGACTAAGAAAATCTTGCAATAAATACCCATTGGTGGGCAACGCTTCATTTCTGGTCTATGTAGTGGTGCCTTGTGCATTGGTGGCAAGTTGCTCAGCATAATTATGCATTTAGTTGATGGATTTACGCTTGTTGCGTAACACGCTGAAAGGTGGCATTGTGTATACCCACCATAGAGGATAGCTCTTGGCCACAAGATGAATGGGAAACGAATATCATTTATCGCTCTTATTAAATGTAGGACAGTAGTTACAAATGAATTTATCAATTGCTTACTGACCCTGGGGCAATGCGTGGTCGTGGTGCATTGTTTTAGCCGGTTTTGTCGTTAAGCAACTCTGACAAGTAATCAGTAAACGGTTGACAGCTACATCGAATTTTTTCAATTAATAGCTCATTACAATTAACGGTTTCGAAACGATTTGTTTATATTAATTAAGTGAGTTGCGGTTCGCTGTTTTTCTTCTTTAAATTAACCGGAGAATTGATATCGTGTAGTATATTTTGACTACACCATGTCTGAGTGTTGGGCAGCCCGAAATGTCAAATAAATCAAGCAATTCAGGGAGAGCAACTTGAGTGATAGCCCCAATTTATCTTAATTATATTTTGGTTTCGTATGTAGATGGCGCATGTCCGATTGTCTTTGGATAAAGTGAGTGTTTTATCCGGCCGAATTGTGCAGCACTTGTTTTAATGTGAAAGTCAGTTAAATACATTTTTCGGAATCCGTAATTAGACGTATTCAAAAAAGTAAGCAATGTAATTTTGACAGGCCGCTCTTTTACCGTGCGGCAGTGTCAGCGAAAGGGCATATAGAGAGGGCATTACATGGAAAAAACTTTTACTGCGGTCATTGCCTTGGCGGCGAATTGAGTAAAAAAAAATAACGGCATGCTTGTAATTGACATATGGTGAGAAATTATCTCAATCTTGTCTTAAATAAACTAGTGGATTGGCAAAGGACACGATGTCGGAATAGGGAATGGGTTTTAGTAAAAATCTAAAGTGAAAGAACGGACCTTTTGATACAAAAGTAATTATAATAACATTGACAACTAAACTGTAGCAAACATATGCGAAAAATACATAAATGAACAATGGAACGCACCCCAATAATGTTATGTAATTAATTGAGTCGATTTATTTTTTGCAAAATAATGTTTCAAATAGGGTTGCTTAAAAATCCCCAAATATGTCGACTTCGCTTAGGAATTTTTTTTTTTGATTTGGATCACAATTTGTTTTGGTAACTTTTGTCGGACTAGAGACATCAAAAGTTCGAACACAGAGACCACATTTAATAAAAATTTGAGTTTAAAAGCTCTCATCTTGCAGGTGAATTCAGGGGTCGGATTCTGTAAGGCGAAACGATCAAACGTTTTCGTGCGCTTAAAGAAATTTGCTTGTGTAACATAGGACAAATCATTCATGCACACGAAAACCTTACAGAATCTGACCCCAGAGCTCAGCTGTCTAATGGAAAATCAATGGAACGGAAAATATAATACAAAAGCCAATACGTTCAGTGTCAACTATTCATATCCAGAAATTTGAATTTAACACCAATCGTTTCTATTTGATCTTTGATCGACCAAGTTATACCTTGGTTAAAGCTGTGTCCCAAAAAACAACATGGCGACCGCTGACATAACTTAACTGCAGAAAGATTTTAAAGCTTTCCTCCATGTTTGAGGCTATATTCTCCCTCAATTTTGTCGCCTGTGGAAGAGTTTTTCCAAAGAAAGAACTGTCCATGGTATTATGTGTAATGACCTTGACGACACACTTGAAATTCGAACATAATTATGCATGCGAATCGGCTTTAACCTCCTAAAACAGTCTCTACAGAAAGTCCAAAGAGACCCTTTCACTTTCCTATGTGTACAAAGACAATCAAATTCCATCAAACTGATACCTCCTCTCATAACTTAAACGTTCCATAACACAACAATCCCATATAAATAAAATCATAAAAATAAAAACCTGCCGTTTCGGAAAAATTCCACACAATCGCAGCCAAACAAATCGTTTGATCACGATAGCACCGCTACTGCCATAAACTTCAATTCCTTTTCTACTATACTATTCACTGGTCCAATTCCATAATCAGATCATTAGCCAATTTTTTAAGATTCTGCACGACGACGGCGACGACTTCGACTTGGACGACAGACGATTAAGGCGATTTCCTGTTAAAGCCTGTGGTGGAAAAAAAAAAACCAACCACTCCAATTCAAATTTGAAATCTTAAAACGATCGGCAGCAATCGGTTTTCATTTCTCGATTGCATTGGCTTTGGCATGGCATCGGCATGGCATGACATGGCGTTCCAATCGCAACAAACCAACTTGGACCAATTGTTGATACCTTTATTAAATTGAAAGTAGTTTAGAGGCTATATGCCATGCACACACTGTGCGAAGTACAAATATTGCACGAAAACGAAAACCTATGCAAAGACAAGACAGTCTGACAGCCAAAGGAAAAGCCTATAAAAGTGTAATGACTGTAATGAAAACGGTAACAACAGTATTGGGAGTGCTCCGCGCATGGATGGCTGGTATTGGGATACTAACAACAAACAAGCATAACAACCATTAGCCACAATATCAATTGTGTCGCTGGGGGTCTGTTTTAATTTTGTTTTCCTTTTTTTTCTGTTTTAAACGTTTTTTTGTTGTTGTTTCTTTTATTGTGTTTGCATGCAGAGTTCGGTTGGAGAGACAGTTTTAATGACCAATCGTTTGACAGACAGAGTATGTTTGGCAGACGTCAATAACTGTATTACTTGTGGACACGCGTTTTACTTCTCATTTGTGTGCAGTGGATTGTGTGGCGATTTGTCAAAGCCTAGTATGCAGCCGTTTTGGAACGAAAAATGCCATACAAACTTGTCAATAATGTTGAACGAACAATTTCGTTCTTCGTTTCGTTTTCAGTACGCTTCTGCTGCGAAATGATTCTTTATACGAGTTGATGGAACAGTTCACCCAAAAAGTTCGATTATTTGATTTTGATTTTATTTGATGTCGGTTTCGAATGGATAATTTTCTGACGTTTGCAACAACTCCGAATTTAGTTTTTTTTTCGGAGACACCAACCACTGATCCAAAAAATAGAGGAAATTACAAAATATCAAAGAAAAATGACACAAAGCCACCTATTGGGAATCAGAATAATCGTGCATCGCCTTTAGTCGGGTTTCGTTGACTTTCGGAAAGTGCCACCGCGTTATTTGCTTTATAAAATGTCACTGTCGACAGTGTTCGAAGCGTCAGCGACTAACATTCACCCTTTGGTGGACAAATAAAGTTGCGTTTGACATGACTTTAGTAAAGGGATTCCTTAAATGGCTCAACTCAACAGTTTTCCCGGATTCTCGAGAGTCACTTATGTTCCACATGCGGGGATGAATCCACTAGTTTCGAAATGAATCGGTGATAATGTATGTAATATACGTACTTTTTTATTTTCGTACCTGTGTCGAAGAGAAAATTCAAGCTTTTTGCCTTTAATGGAAAGGCGGTGATGCCAGATCTGACTGTCTGCCACGGTAACAGCAGTTGCATTTATTTTGGGGAGTTCGATGTCTGAAAGCTTGATGAATGTGGCTCTAAATTTGACCGACTGTTGCAGGCTTTATTTTATTTTTAAACCGTAGGTTCAACAGAAAATAGCTCCTTGCAGTCAGATCAGAATTGGATCAACGCTTGGAGTTCGGTAGAAAAAGCTTGATTTGAAGGGAATCTGTTTCGAGAACGGGGTCGAAGATTGATTGATTATGAAGCGCGGATATTGTTCGTGGGACGTGTTCGCAAAGTGCCATAATTATTGGGTGCATCCAGTAATTCGTATATAAGTTTGCACCTTATGGCCGGATGAACGTTTAACTTTCGCAAGGTCTTACGAAAGAGGAGAATGTAAAAAAGTCGATTATGGCATGCGTCTATCCGACAGGAGGGAAAATGTAGTAGCGGGTAAATTATAAGGCAACACACTTAGTTAGGTAAGCCAAAACAGTTAGACTAACTGTATAACATATGGATACGAGAAAGTTACTAATAAGTTTTGTTTAAATGAACTAAAATGGAATAGCTACACGTAAGAGCAATCGGAGAAAAGTTACTTATTGAAGACACAAATTGAAACGATTTTGAGAAGTGATTGTCACATTGTAGCACAGCTATGGGGAATTGTTACTTAAGTCGTTCAATTGTATCGTTGGTTGGTATAGCTCGCAGTACATCAATCTAAATTTGGTCATCTTAGGCAACTATACTTGTTCTAAGAAGAAGATTTCACAGCGCTTCTTACAAGTCAAAGTCCAAGAAATGCGAAACAATGCACTCAAGAAAAGAAACAACAGCAACCCAATCAAACGTAATCTCGACCATCACGTGCATGCCCTCATCTGCGCCATACCCACGATTCGATTCGCAAAATTAAGAGGGCATAAAAAGTAAGTTAGTAATGTAAATATCTGGAAATGGGTGAATAACGTAAACGAAGAGCGTTGATCTCGTCGCAGCCGATGTCGTTCGTCGTCATGTCTGCTTGTAATTCGATTGCATTTTGTGTGTGTACAAATCTAAATCATATGAAAAGCAAACAACAAAGATATTTCAACACATACACACGTGTAAATGCATATACGCCAGCTCTCGACTCTCAAGTGGAGATTTTGCACAATTCGAGCGGTAGAGACCTGCTGCCACAATGCACCATCGATCTTGGATTCGATTTTTGTTCTCCATGTTGCCATGCTAATGTGGATACAGTTTTTGGCATGGGAGATACTGGACGCCGCCGCCACCAATGTGGGCTAATTTAATTTGAAATCGACGTTTGGTCTCAGTGTGCATGTTTGGATATCCATTTTTGTAGAAAGTTCGCATTCCACGGTAGAACTTGTTGTTCTCTTGCGTATCTGCCCCGACAAATAGATGTCTTTCTATTTTGGGTGTATCGCGTCGTCGTAAACAACCCTGATACAGATCATCGCACTCGGCGCTCAGTTTATGTGAACATGGAGTGCGGGTCGTTCGGGTCATGCCGACCATAAACCAGTTCAGCATACATATGGGAAAAGCTAGAAATTGGCAATTTTCTCGAGTCCACAGTTGCGGTCCCTCCCATTTGGGGGTAACACAAAATCCAAATGCGGACATTCCATTCACAAAAATAATTCGCAGCTGAATGCTGCCGCCGTGGATATCCAGCCGTCGACTTGGGGCTACCTTCACATCTCGTTGTGCAGCAGCAACAACAGCAACAACAACGACAACAGTGAACTGCGCGGCGCAATACTTTATCGCTGTTGGACAATAATTTCCAACCATAATAGCGCATATTGCTATGCGCAAAAAAAGGCAATACAAGAGAAAAACTTAAGCAGTCTTATGCGAGTTGGCATATTAGGTTATGGGTGGCGTTGCAAGTGAAAGTTCTTCGCTCGTAGACCAGGTTGCTCTGCAAAATTTCTCCCAATTCGACATCATGTGTCCCTTTGAGTCGCATTAGATAATCCCAGGGATATATTATCGAATTGTTATATAGCAACGCCTAGCTGTCATTGCATAAGTCAATTTAATGGAACTGGCCCCGCTTAGAAACAATAATGTAACACAGACGTTTGCAGGAAAGTATAATATACCTGTTGCCGCTGTCCACTTGTGTCGATAGTTGGTCATTGAATCGTAACACTTTCTAAAGAAACATACAACACACAGCGTACATTCGGAGTACAATTATTCGGCGCGATGTAAATATTTCGCGCGTCGTGTTCATGTCCACCCGCCGCCATAAGACTCTTATAATTGGTCTACTAACCAGAAGCGCAACGTGTTGGCTTTTCGTGTGGAAAACATTTCTTTTATGCAGTAGCAGATTGCTGCTTATGTGAGGCAATCAATTGTACATTTTTTTGTGTCAGATTTAAAAAAAAATGAAAAACAACTGCCACTACAACGGAGAAGAATTTTTCATGCGAATTTTCCAGCTAAGCGTGAAGTGTTTCCTGAAGGAAATTCGAACGAAATCAAAGCGCGCGGGAAGGAATAAATCAATTGGAGGATTTATACATATTTGCGATTGAGTAATTAGGTGAAAAAATACAAGAAGAGGATAAAATTACAAAAATTGGGTAACCAAATGCGATTTGGAAAACCAAAGAGTTGGTGTGCGAACGAGGCTTGCTTTAGTTCGTGCCTTCGGTATGTATGTTGGCTGATTAAGGAAACGGACACTTCAAGCGTGATACACACAATTAGAGCTCACAAGAAAATTGCTTTAATTGGTACCTTTACCACGTCGCGCAAGGTGATGATGGAATGCTCAATACTAACAGTTGACTTGTGTGAGAAATGGGAGACTGCGCCTGATACCTTCTAGCGAAGGTTTTCCTTTTCCTGATAGATGCCACTCTCGGGCCTTAGTGTCATCGTATGCAAACACAAGGTCTATTCGCCAAACACAAGAAACCTTTCAAACTCAAAATATTGAGCGAAATTCTCTCAGACCTGAAAGTATACTCTAACGTAAAGGGTTTTCCAACCAGAGGTGTTATTGTGAATGACCCGCTGTTTCAGTAGCTATCACTTTTGAAGCTTTTATTCTTTGACATTTGATTATTAAAGTTCGCTACAAAAATGGTGAGAAAACGTCGTGTCTTTGCGTTTGGGTCCTTGAAATGCATGATAATGTGTCCGGAATTCCATCGAAAAATCATCTTGACTGATGATGCCCATTCCCACCTCGGTGGATACGTCAATAAGCAAAATTGTCGCATCTGGCGCTCGGAAAACCCAAGAGTTATTGTTGAGAAGCCTCTCCATCCTCAACGTGAGGCTATCGAGGACATAGGGCAGCCACTTTGCGATTTGGTTATGGAAAGTTTCATGAAAAGGATATGTTCCTGTATGCGTGCTCGTGGTAGCTATTTGGCTGATGTTGTTTTTCATTATTAACGGCATACCTTCTTCTTTATTATGAAATAAACAAACCATCATTTTTCTTAAAAAAATGTAATTTTTCTTTGAATACCAAAATAGCACATCTTATCGGAAAACCCTTTACTTGGATAGACTTCGAGCTATTTTGAGCCATTTACATCTTTGACATTTAATCAGAAATAAATAAATATGTAACTTAGCTATTTGCAACAAATGAAACGTTCTGGGAGAACAGCCGAATTTTCTTTATTTCCACAGATTTTATTTTTGTGCGCAGTACATTTTTGAAACCGACTTTACACTTGTTTCTTGTCAACTTTGTGCTTTGTTTGCCATGGTTATCAGTACTTGCCGGTTGAAATTCTCTGCGATTTTTCGAGCCAAGAGAGGAACTGTCTGTTACTTGTTATTTTGCTAATTTTCTCTTTTTCTGTCATTTTTGATGAGAACGTGTATGGACTTTGTGCAATTGCGATCGATTTATATCGATTTCATTTGATTTGAATTGATTTTTACAGCGTTCTCTCTTCTCTTCGTTTTTTTAAAAAAACTAAGCCTCGAATGGAATACTGCACCCATAATACCTTTCACTGGATGAGCAAATTAAACAAACATGGCACCAAAGAAGAAAAAGCCTACAGACGATGCCAAGGATCACATTCACTGAAACCATCTTGAATGCCTGAAATATTGTTGCCAAACAAAAAGTGTAACCTCTCTTCGATTACAATGCCGGACACATGAAAGCAGTGACATTGCCAACTTCCAAAAAAGGTCGATATCTATTCATCCGATCACCTCAATTAAACACCCTCGGTGATGTTGAGTTACATAGAGTCCATCAAACGAAGACCCAACATTAATATTTAATATTTAAGTGGGTTAAGGCAAGTTGATCGAACATTGTAAAGAATAAACATATTTGTCCAATGAATATTGCAATCGAATCACTGGTTTTCTGTGACATACTGCAATCATCTTAGGTAACTCTTGAATGGAAACACTTAAAAGAAATCCCATTTCAAATATTCGAGTCGAAATGTACCTGCTGGTCGAAATCGGGACTATTTTCCAAAACCTATACTCTCAACGTGCACTCCAAACTAACCCCATTCCAAAAGAAACCCCCCAGTAAAACCAGCATAAAGCTGTCAGTTCTCTGTGCAACTCTTTTGTTTTCACCTAATTTTGTTTACACAAAACTCAGATACAAGTGAAGGGAACTAACCAAAAACCCGGCTGCAGCGATGATATAAGTCTTTTTTTTTTTTCTTTCTTTCTAATTCCTACCAAAAATTTTAAACGAAAACGTTGCAACAATGTGGCAAACAATAGAAACATTCAAACTGAACCGCCATTTGCATCCAATTCATTTAGACTTTTGTAATTATGAAAACAAGAACCAGCTACCTAAATTGTACATGCCACTGCCTCCAAATCGAATGCCCCAGTTTGCAACACCACATAAAGATTCCCCGTTCAGATATCCAAGAATAATGTGAGATAACAGACCGTCGTCGTCGTCGTCGTTGTAGTCCGTATATGAGGCAATCGACAGCATCAACACAGAAACAGATGCGATATACCTTTGGGAGGAAAATAAAATTCAAACAGCAACGAAATTAATATTTTCACACAGTCACCGAGATTTTCATTGATGATCAATACCCCCTCATCTGGTTGCAGATAGCCATAACCACAGCCCGCGATGGGAGGAAATTTTCAAAATTCATTTATATTTCTCTCGATCTAAATCAAAACTACACAAAAAAAACAAACACATCAAATATAAATAAATAAAAAAAAAAACCTGTTGAAAGGGGTTAATAGTAACCAGTCATTTGCACCGATTTGCACCACAAACGCACACCACAGAAAAACTGCATTCAATTCGCTGCTGGCTACCGTTGTTGTGACTTGCGAGTAGTTAATTCATTCAGTGAATGAACGAAGTGATCGTGCCATTCAAATCGAATTCGCCGCGAAGAGTATGGAAAAGCAAAAGTCTCTTCAACAGTTCATCATAGACTACAGAATTCATTACAACGAAACCGAAATGGAAACGAAAAACAAACACAAACCCAAACAGAAGAAGAAGAAGTAGAAAATTAAAAGGAAAAGTATCGGCGAAACCCGCTTATGCTGCTTCACTTTTATGCTGCGCAACGCAGACCACTGTGCAAACCATGCGAGATGCGAAATTACACTGGTGTGGTGGATTTTTTCTGTTATTTCGTTTTCAATTTGCTTGTTTTTTTCTTACCCATTCCTTCGAGATAATACCAACACTCACCATTAAAGAAACCACAAAACAGAATTGTATTGACTCTTTAACCGAACGGTTGCATCGCGCTTATTGCCTGGAAAATAATATTCGTTTTTCAACCGATTCCGTGGAGCGTTTTCAAAAGGAAATCTGTCCACAGAAGTATCAGAATTTTCCTTTCGGTGTTAGTTTTAAAACGATCAAAGAAAAAAAAAAAAAAAAAACAATAATCGATGTAAGATTTTTGAAATAAGTTTCCTTCGTGCGCGATAAGACTGTTGGACTGTTGGACTGATGGAGATGGAAAACTAAACTAAAGTTGAAGTTGTGAAGGATTTGTTGCAAGGACTTTTCAGTCAAAGGATTTCCGTAGATAATTGATGGAATAGTTTTTAAATGAAACAATGATTGGAGGTCTTTCTATTGCTGTAAAAAAATGTTACTCATACGACAGAGTGTGCTGCAAAATATTAAGTTCCGCTTGGACATCTTTCTCAAGGACTAGATAAAATGTGACTCAATAAATTGAAACAAAGTGGCACTTCAAATGTTGTAATGGACTGTCTTTCGAGTGTGATCAGTGAGTTTCCTTTAAGAAAGGATATTGTGGCAGATATCATATGTGGAAAATGCAATTCACTGCCAAAAAAAAAATCACATGATATCCTAAATGGGAATAAATGTTTATTATTCATGAAGGATTCTGTCGAATTTCATAGCCGGGACTTGAGTAATTTGCTCTTCATTTGCTGAGTTACAGCAATTTAAGTTACCGAAAGGATGGAAGGACTCATGCCAGCTGCAAGTATCCCAAAGACTAGAGCCGCAACTTGTTCACAGCGAAACGAGTTCAAACTTTGGTCCTTATCTCAATTTGAAGAACATTTTGCAATTTTTGTCTCTTGGCGATTCTCACAACATTTATCTGCTCTAGGTGTTCATTTATTGAAAACTGAGTTTGAGTCCTTCGAAGAGTTTCACTTATTTCCCAATTGAATGCATTTATACCTGATAAAGACTCCTCATTTCATTACTTTTTGTTGTAGAACTTTCCGAAATGACGGCACTTCATTCATTGAAAACCGAGCTGATATCGAAGTTTTTAAACTCCCTTTAATAGAGAGCAACTGAAAATTTTTAAATAAATTAAATGCAGAACTAACGTCAATTTACAAGCAGCTCGGGGCGCTGTAAAAGCACCTCGCAAGTTTGCCTTACCCGAGAATTGCTTAAAAAGAAAGGAAGTAAAGATATAATGTCCCAAAAAAATCGACTGTCAAAAGTGAACTGTGCAAAATGTCACTTAAAGCTGGCTACTGATGAATTGGTAGTGTTTTTGAAGAAATTTTTGTTATACCGCAAAACTTACTAAACGAAAATTCGCCAAAAATTGCATAGCAGAAATTGGCAGGAACTGTCCTTATATTTAAGCGGAAAAGTTTTCCCAAATTCGCGAAATTTCTAAGTAGCATCAAATTCCATTCATCACAAAATTAAAAAAAAAATCACAGAAGTTATCAGAAACCCATCGTACAAAGCAACTCTTTATGTAAGTTGCTTTGAAAAGTCGCAACCATAAATGCAGGAACCTGTTTATGTCATATGTCAATATTTATACAGAGTTCAAAAATGCTTACTTCACCTAATGAATATTTGAATAGACAGTAGTAAACGTCAAAACGCTAAACAACAAATTCACAAAAAAACATTGAAAATGGCATTCACCTCTGTGACTTTTTTTTTTAATTATAAAGCCCGGCTTTTAAATATCTTTTTTTACAAATCGCTGCATATAATTAAATGATCAAAACATTTGATCTTGAAAATCGCTATTATAATCAACAACTGGGACTTGGTAGGAACCCCCAAGCGGAGATTTTGGAAGTCAAAAACTAAAGAAGTTTCTTATTCGGGATTCCTGCTCACTAGCGCTAAAGACAGTTTACCTGGTTTACCTAATGTATAGCTGGGGGATTGCGAGAACCACTTTTTCACTTTCTGAATTCATAAACACCATTAAAAATATCAGTTCTGAAATGTAATTTCTTGGTCATTTAAGTTTTATCGTTCAGTTTTCCAAATATATTCAACTCAGACAGACCTCACTCTTTTTCCACGTCAAATAGTATGCACTCTGTGACGCTGACAATTATTGACCAATCCGGAAGATAGGCTACCTAAAGAAACTTCTTGTACATTATACTGTTCTTTCTCTGTTTGAGAATGCGCTTGTTCCTTTTGTTTTATTCAGGAAAATAAATCGTCACTTTTAGCACTCGGGTCTCCAACAGATGGCGCTAGCTGCGTCTAAAAGAAACCAAATCATGCAACTCCATATATCCATTATTCTTCCATTTAAAATGCAAAAACTTATATCTAACAAAGACCATGTATGCAATCAGTAGAAGCTTTCAAAGAATAATGCCCGTTCTCGACCTACATCACTTGACGCTGTCAACTGACTAGTGTTATGTTGATAGTAGCAGTATGTCACCCAAATATGACAGCAATCGCTCTTGCCGTTCTTCTTGAGACGTTGCTTGTGTTGTAAATCTAGTACTATTCAATTATACATTCTAGACCTAGCCTAATGTTTACTCCATTTTCCTTATTTATACCATTTACAAAATATTTTTTAACATCTCTCATTTAATAAAGTTCCTTCCTGGTTATCAAGAGTACGACAGGTTTTTTTAAATTTCTGTCTTAAAAATGGAAATTATTTAGGTAACAGAATGCCGCACACTTTTTCCTTTACTTTTTCTGGAATAGTTCTTCTGTAAGAAATTATTTCAAACAAAACTGCCAATTCAAACAAATTGCGATTCGATATTTGTTTAAGGGCCGTTTGCTGATACGACTCATAGCGAACTAAGTTCCACATAAACTCTTATGTGACAGTTTATGACCTGAAAAAAGAATCATCGTCTCGCGCGTCATTGCGTCTGAATCCCTGGAAAGGGAGTTAACAAAACGAAACTCTTTTAAAGATAACCTTGATTCCCGAAATTAAAAATTTAGAACAGTACGCAGCTTAGTACGCAGCTCGAGCTAAAATTTAGCTGCTTTACAAAATTCTCTCAAAAACTTAGCTGAGCTAAATTTAGGCGAATACCTTCAGCCTAGTCGTACGCAGCTCGGTCTGAAGAATGAATCTGTCAAAATTTTGCGTGCTCATTTAATGAGGCGGCACATTTTCTCAAGCTAAATTTTGACACACATCGTTGAGCTCAGTTATTCTGTTGCGTTTTTGTATTGCGGAGTTTTTTTTAATAAATACCTCGACGAGTAGTACTACCTAGAATTGGAAATGGTTGAAATCAGAGAGAGTTAAATTTTTGAAGTAAGTTATTTTCAAAGACCAGCTGTTTTCTCTGACACCTGTCCACAGGTCGCTCTATTTCAAAATTAAGCTAGGATTTTAGCTATTGTTTGGAGGAAAAACTTTGAGAGCAGATAAAATTTTGTTTAGCTCGAGTACTAACCTTAAGAAACTTTGACAGTTTTTTGTGTAGAAACAGAAGATCCACTAAATTGGTTGAAATCTTTGTTGCCAACCACCTGATTGGTGTCTTTTTATCTCTACACCAGCTGGTAGTATTTATCGAACTAGTGGTTTTTGTTTTTAGTAAGTTGCATTCAATTTTTAGACAAATTTTTAGCTACCGGACACATTTTTGCACTTTAATCCAAACGTATTAAGTACGGGTAACTAACGGAGTAGCACAAGACAGTAATCGAGTCAAGTTACTGTTAACCAGTCATTGTTTACATTTCATTAAATAATTCAAGAAGATGGCATAATACGCTTAAAATATCCAACAAGTAAAACAACATTCACTGTAGATAATATTTCGATCCTCCTCCGATGTCAACTTTAGTTTTTTTTTTTTGATTTTTCAATAAAACAAAAAACAATCGTCAATTAACCTCACAATCGTGTTTCTGTTTGTGTGCTTCCTTTTCAGAGTCCCCATCAACAATGCCTGTGAATTATAAATAATTTGAACAAATTAAAAATTGTTCTCCAACGGAAAAGTGTTAAAACAACAAACAAAACAAAAAAGTGCAGTTCAGTGGCCTAGAATAAATATATAAAACTTAACTTTACCTACAGTTTAACTTTTGCATTGAAAACGAACTCGTACAGCCGTGTTTCATACATCGAACGAATTACCATGATGTCGGCCTTAAAGGCCAACAAAACGAACGCTAGCCAAAGTCAAAGTTTGCGACAGTGCAGGCGTCCAACTGCAGTCGCCCATTCAACAGAATCGCAACAAACAGCTGCGAAAGTAAAAATAACACCAACAACAATAACAACTGCGTCGGCTTATCGCAAATTCTCAAATCAATACCCAACAACCTACGGTCAGCATCAGTCCAAGAACAGGTTACGAACAACAACTTCAACACTCACAGTCTACCTGTTGGTTTTCATAGTTCTATATGGATTTACGAATTTCGGTGTGCAATGCGGCACGGGGGCGGTTCGGCCGGGCACTGGTAATCCATCGCCTCGTTTGCCGCGCACCAGCGCAAGTCAGCTAAATAATGGAACTGGATACAAGTTCGGAACGAAAGCACTAAATCAGACGAGAAATCTACGAACAAGGTGAGTTTTGGATGAACATACTTTTAAAAAATGTTTTTCAAGAAATGCCCTAGCGATTGCGTGTCAAAGGGTTCGTCTTAATAGTGCGACAACAATTATTATCGTTAGCGGTACACATTTGAAAAAATGAAAGAATTTGCTTACAAATCGCCCATTACTGCTCACAGTTAGTGGGCAGGAAACAACCCAAAGTTGCACAATACACAACCGTTGAGGAATGTGTGTCTTTTCCACGCCAGTACCCACAACAGATGCCCATTTTGCACTTATTTTGCATGGGAATTGGGCTACCAGTGATGTTTACATTAGTTAATTGTTTTACGCAAATTTAATGTGGGAACGAACCTATTCGCACTTACGTTGGGCACGAGACCACGGTTGCCGTGTAAATTTCTGTGTTTTGCAGCAAAACATTGTTAAGATCCACGTGTCATGGGCCCAAGGTTGTAGCTCGCGTTAAGATTAGCATAATTTATCGAGTGGAAAATTGAAATGAAACCGTTTTTATGGCAGTGCCTATGATTGCTATTGTATGTGGTATAATAGTGAATCTTCAGTTGTTGCTGTTGTGGAATGATATCTTCTTGAAAGGGCCTCTGTGCGAAATAGTGGTTATTTTTATGGGCTATTGCGGAGGTCGTTAAAGTTGTTCAGTGACCAAAATTGCCAATTCGCGGTTTACCACGATGGATGAAAATTTAAAGTGGATTGAGTTAATTGGATTTTTTTCCAACAGAAACAGATTGGGATTTTAACCGCTTTTGTAATTGGTTTTTGTAACTTATTGCGATGAAATTGATTCGAAAAAGCTAAGCATTTTAAGGCTACCTTCTAAAAGAAACATTTTTTAATAACGGCTAGGGTTGTTGTTTCGCAAATGGTATTAAAATCCGCGAAGCACTACTTAAACCGTGAACAGGATATAAACAACTACACTATTCTTGTAATTACATTCATTATCATACTCAGCACTTGTATTGTTGAGGAGAAACATGAATTACTTTCGTGTGCATTCGCGCAGTTTTCTGTCCAAACAGTGAAGTGAGAAATAAAAAAAGCACCAACATCAACTTGGGATACCAAAAATACTACTAAAGTAGATATTCAGGACTGTTTAGAGTTAAAAACAGGAACAAGCAACAATGCGCATGTCGTAAGTAAATACGTGTTTCAAAAGTACTTACGCTAATAGCCGCTGAAATTTAAAAATAATAATTATACATTATTTTTTATGTATGGTAACACTGCTTTGTAGCTCAGCGTTTGAAAGTTGGGGGAACTGACAAAAAATCGTCGATGCAACTTCGAAACTAGGATCTAGGTGTAACGTAGATGTCGATGTCGCTGTGCTAATGTGTTATAACTTATAAGCCTTAAAAGGGGTTTTCAAATGTCAGCTGTAGCTGTCAAACTTGATGTTAATGCTACTGTGCCAATCTTTTTCTCGCTTCTAGCATCTCAGATAAGCTAAACTATTTTATTAAATGTATTTCTACTCTAAAGATTTAATTTGTTAATAATAATTTATGTCAATCGTACATGTAGGTCAAATATTTGACAGAAAAGTGAATAGTTTACTAATTTGGATAGCAGTTTGAATCTTTGAAAGCATTTGATACAACACTATTCAATTGATCACGTCATCAGTTTATAGTTGATGTTAATCGAGGAGTACCCGACATATTTGAGTATCAAGATGACATATCGATTGTGTGCTTCACGTTCAGGGTAGATCTAGTCCAGACAAATCCAGTTGACATAAAGTACTAAACAAATTTGGAAAATCAAACAAAAGCTGTGGTGAAATTCGTGAACAAAATTCTGAATGTAGTGAATTGAAGAGAAATTTTATTTTTGTATGGGTTTGAAAAATTTCAAAATTTCAAAAATGCCATTTTTATTGTTGTGGTACTAGATCTCCAGCGGGCGCTCCTTCATCGGGGATATTAAGCGCTAGACCTATGGTCGATGAAACGCTGCCAATGTATATCGATAAGTGGAAGAATTATTCGATTTTTGATAGATTGGCTTACATAAACCCCCGTATTAATAAACGCTGCGTAAAAGTTATCAACTCGTTATTCAGCAGTTACGTCAAATTTTTGTATGCTATCTGATGTCTACTAGCTAACTTACTTGTGCACATTTGTTTATTAATACAGGGGTATTTTATAGCAGAGTTTGTGCCGTAATGAGCCTGCTGTCAGAAATAAATGTAGGAGGTTTATAATTTTGAAGTTTTCGGGTTGATCATATTGCCGTTGAAACAACTCTCTCTTCCGGTTTGTAAGATTTCAACTTGAGGTACATAAAAATCCGTTTCAGGTATGTTTCTCATATACCTAGATATTACATGCAATAGTTGTACATTATATCAAGGGCAACCAAAGTCATTCACTTGCACTGCATAGCTATCCGTGAAAAAGTTCACCTCACGCCCTAGTCGTCGGAATGCAAGTTAAGATACCCCATTGACAAAGGCATCAAATACAAAATAGATTACATAAGCAATTGCATCCAGAGCTTCACTCTGTGACATTTCCAGATACTTAGATCAGCATAATTGGTCAGTGTCAAATTTCATATTCTTTCTTATCTTTTGCCTCCTTCTGAGGGATTGAACATTTTGCCAACGTCAACACTAATGTAACTATAAATACGAGGATAAATTATTTCTCGAGTTCAGTTCTGTTTTACCATTACACATCTCTCATCGTTGACTTCCCCCCACCAGTGGTAAGGGGTCAACTAGAGATTGAAATAAAAATTTTTAAAAACTTTAATGTATAAATAGAATAATTAATTGGCGCCCAACGTGGGGCATGCTAATATTTGCAATTTAAATATTCTGAAAAAATCAAGTAAGGATTTGCAAAATTAAAGCGTGCGTGAGACCCGAAACACAATCAAGTATTCTTATAAAAAAGAAGAAAAGTGAAAAAACCAACCTAAACCAACACAATCAAGTATTCTTATAAAAAAGAAGAAAAGTAAGAAACCAACCTTAAATAAAAAAAAAAGTGTAAAAACAAAATATAATTATATTAAAAAGTGTACTAAGAGAACATTAAAAAACAATTGAAAAAAAAATATATATAAGTGCTATGCTACCTGAGGAAATAGAAGATTCATCAGAAGACGAAGTTATAGGAAACTTCACACCCAACGAGGAAGACAGCTCTAAGGCTTTGAGCGACGAAGAAGCGACCGCAGACTTCCAAAAGCATTTCCTGCTACTGAAATCCAAGGCAAAGCGCCGCCGTAAGGAAAATAACGAAAACTTGTAAGCAACTTATTTATATAAGAAAAAATATATTTTTTTTTTTATCATACTTTAAGCTTAATTATTATAAACGTATTTGTTTTAAATAAATTATCTTCATTCTGGAACAATTAATTTCTCAATTTGTAAAAATGACGACAGAAGATAGAACTGAGGACCTTATAACTAGATTAATAGTGACAAATACCGCCTCTTTAAAGGCAGAAATAGAATCCTTAAAAAAACAACTCATAAAGGTTACTGGAGTAAGCTCCGTAACGGAATACGCACAACAAACAATAGACGAATCCATTCAATGTAATGAAGGATTAGATGTAATAAAATCACTCCCGGAATTCTCAGGGAATATAAATATGTATGTTAGTTGGCGCGAAGCCGCTAACAATTCAATCAGTTTGTATACAAAAGGCAGCAAGAAATATTTCGCCGCGCTAACAATTTTGCGCAATAAAATCATTGAAAATGCAAATGACATTTTAACGAACCACGGTACGGTTCTAAATTTTGACGCAATTATAAGTAGATTAGATTTTGCTTATGCGGACAAGCGTCCTGCTCACATAATAGAACAAGAACTTAGTGTTCTGAGACAGGGAACCATGTCACTTATAGATTTTTATAATGTTGTAAATAAGAAACTAACATTATTAGTTAACAAAACAATTATGACACATGGAACAAAGAGCCAGTTGACTCAAGAATTGAACGATGCAAATCGTCGCAATGCATTAAGAATTTTTATAACAGGGCTTAACGCTCCACTCTCAAATATAATCTTCTCTTTATCACCTGAAGACTTACCGAATGCCTTGGCAAAAGCCCAAGAGTTAGAATCAAACAATGCTAGAGCAAGTTTTGCTCTACAACACGTAAGAAACAATAACGTGCAAACAAATCACAACCAGAATAATTTAAGATTTCCTCAGAGGAAATTCGAGAATAATAAATTCCCAAAACCAGAACCAATGGACTTCGAAAGTTCTACTAACAGGCAACATTTTTATGGCTACCGTCCAGGTAACCAAATAAATGCAAACAATAATAGGTATACTAATATGCCAAATAATAATTTAAGACAAAATAATACTCAGCCAAATTACTGGCAAAATAATAATTACCAAAATGCTAATCGCCAGTTTAACGATTATCAACGGTTTCCTCAAAGACAGAATTTTATCGAAAAACGAACACATGAAAGTGTTCAACAATCCGGGCAACCCCCAGTTAAAAATATAAGAATAAATAATATAAACGAAAGTGCTTTTTTAGAGAACAGGGCAGATTGCCCTATATTTATCGCAGAAAGGACGGAACAGGAAAATTATTAAAAATTTTAATCGATACTGGTGCTACAAGTTGTTATTGTAAACCAAATACCTTGTCTCAAAGACAAGAATTAGTTATTAAGAAGAGGGTAAGAACCATAAATGGTTATACCATCATTACACACTATTACGAGGTAGAAATATTTAACAGGAAAACAAGATTTTATGAAATAATAAATCTAGAAAGCGATTTATTAATAGGATATGTCTTATTGAGAGACGCAGGTATTACTTTAGATTTAGGGAGGGGAGTTTTAATCCATAATGATATAAACGAAAAAATATTTACTTCAGAAAAAGAATCTGAAATACTTGGGGAAAATAATAACAGTAATGCAGAGGAAAAAACCTCTGATGAATTTAACAATGCTTTGGAATTACATAACTTTGAAGCGCATGAAGAAGATTGCAGGGACAGTCTTCATGACAGAATTGAAAGATTAAAAGAAAAAATCATACATAAAATTGAATTGATGCATTCAAACATAAATATAAATGCATTATTTAGAACAGACGTGAAGGCAGAAATACGCACAATTGTTGAAACTCCTATATGGAGTAAACAATATCCATATCCTTTGTCTGTAAATTCGTTTGTCAATAAAGAAATTGAAACAATGTTGAATAATGGAATAATTCAACAAAGCAAAAGTCCATATAATTCACCCATATGGGTGGTACCTAAAAAGGGTATTAATGAAGATGGGACACCGAAGCTACGAATGGTCGTAGATTTTAAGAAACTAAATGAAAAAACTATTTCCGATAAATATCCTATACCTGATATAAATGTTATGCTTTCAAATTTAGGAAAGTCTAAATATTTTTCAACTATTGATTTAGAATCCGGTTTTCACCAGATACAAATGAATGAGGTGGATGTTGAAAAAACATCATTCGCAGTAAATAATGGCAAATATGAATTTTTAAGAATGCCATTTGGTTTAAGAAATGCGCCCAGTATCTTCCAAAGAGCGATGGATGATATATTGCGCGAATATATTGGAAAATTTTGCCATGTTTATATGGACGATATAATCGTCTATTCAGATAATCTTGAAAATCATACTAAACACTTAGAAATAATTATTGAAACTCTTAAAAACGCTAACATGAAAATATCATTAGAAAAATCTAAATTTTATAAATCTGAAGTCGAATTTTTAGGCTATATTGTGGGATACAATATAATCAAAACAGACCCAAAGAAGGTCGAAACAATTTCAAATTTCCCAGATCCAACAACGTTAAGACAACTTAGAAGTTTTCTTGGCATGACAGGATACTATCGCAAATTTATTAAAAATTATGCTTCAGTAGCGAAACCGCTAACAAAACACTTGTCTGGCGAAAATGGAAGAATTTCCCAGCATATGTCCAAAAAAATAATAATAAAGTTAGATCACGAAGGTATCTTAGCTTGTCAACAACTAAAAAACTTACTTATTAACCAAATCGAACTGGTACAACCAGATTATAATAAAAAATTTGTCTTAACGACAGACGCATCCAATAATGCTATAGGAGGGGTATTAACCCAGGAAGGTAAACCAATTACTTTCATATCGAAAACGCTAAATTCGACGGAACAAAATTATGCAACAAATGAAAAGGAACTTTATGCAATTGTTTGGGCATTAAAGAATTTGAGAAACTACCTGTACGGAGTTTCAGATTTAGAAATCCATACGGATCATCAACCATTAACTTTTGCGGTTTCAACCCGCAACCCTAATGCAAAAATTAAGAGATGGCATGCTTTCATTGAGGAGTTTTCTCCCAAGATAATTTACAAACCAGGTACTACAAATGTAGTCGCTGACGCTCTTTCAAGGCAATATTTAAATAACGTATCCGATGATTCATCCATCACTGATACACAACATTCTGCCGAAAGCAGCGATAACTTGGATATTGAAGAAACTACAAAACCACTTAATCAATTTAAACAACAAATACTTTTAAGTCAAGGACGATTTACTATTCATGAACAGATTAAGAATTTTAATAAAACCAGACATATAATAGAATATGACACTCCAGAAAATTTAGTTGCCATTCTAAAAGAATACTTACAACCTGGAATTGTTGCAATTCATTGCACCGCAGAAGATTTATACGCAGTAAAACAAAAACTAAAAGAAACGTTTAGTAACCGATTTCTTTACACAAAAAATTTCCCAATAGATATAACCAATAGAGAAGACCAAAGTATTATTATTGAACAAACACATACTAGAGCACATAGGAGCTATAAAGAAAACCTTAAACAAATTTATTCTTCTTATTATTGGCCTGAAATGAATAAGAAATTCAAAGAATACGTCCGAAATTGTGAAATTTGCAATAGAAATAAATACGATCGACATCCTAACAAAATACCAATTGGAGAGGCTCCAATTCCAAAGAAAGAGGGGGAGCAGTTACACTTAGACTTATTTTTTGCTCAAAAATTAAAATTTTTATCTTGTATAGATTCCTATTCCAAATTTTTAGTGATCAAATTAATTGATGACAAAACAAAACTAGACGAAAAAGTTCTAGAATTATTACAAAGTTTTCCAGATGTGAAAACTATAACAATTGATAACGAACCTGGATTTACAACAGTACAGTTTAAGACTTTAATGCAAAGATTAAATATAAAAATTTACTTCTGCGATCCCAGACACAGTACCTCCAACGGTCAAGTAGAAAGAGTACATTCCACGTTAATTGAAATTTCAAGATGTCTTAAGCAGGAATTTTATTTAATAAGTGACCTAGAATCGATTTTCAGGGCAGCCCAACAATATAACAAGACAATACACTCCGTTACAAGTAAAAGACCCCATGAAGTTCTTTTTAATAAAATATCACACGAAGATATACAATCAAAACTTTTATCTGCCCAGGAAAAAATGTTAGAAAGAAATAATAAAAATAGGCATATGAAAACATATGCTCCAGATGAAATAATTTATGAAAAGATTGTAGGTAATAGGAATAAACTTCAGCCTAAATATAGGAAACAAAAAATTAAAGAAGACTTGGGAAACAAAGTCAGAATTTATAAAAATGATAGAATAATACATAAGGATAATATTAAGACTTAGTTTTTCCTTTCAGGAAAATGTTGATGATCGTTTTTCAATTGATTGGCATAGTATCCACAGAAATAATTGATTATACCAGAGACAATTATGTATTAATAGAAAACGGAGACGCAATAATTTTCGAAGACTATGGAAATTTATTCCATATAACTAATTTAACCTACTATAGACTATTGATAAAAGAACAGGAACAAATTCTCAGCAGCAAACCTAAATACACAGAAATTAACATAAACAAAAATATTATTTACTCAAGTATAAATGAAGACTTAGAAATACAACTTATACAATCACTCTTAGGACAGTTACAAATAAATAATTACAGAAGCAAGAGAGGAATTAATGAATTAGGAACCATATGGAAATGGTTAGCAGGGTCACCGGACCATGACGACTTAGTTTTAATAACAAACAAACTAAATGAACTATCGGAAAATAATAACAAACAATTTACGACTAATTCGGAGATTTTCAAAGCTATAGAATCTTTACAAAAATCTGTAAAAAATTTAGAAGGAAGTACATATAACAAAGTAACAAAAAATATTAATAAATTAATTATTACAGAGCTACAAAATATAATACAAACAATAACTTTAGCTAAGTTAGGAATTTTGAACCCATCAATCCTAAATTTACAAGAGATTAAAACGATTACTGAACATGAACACGAAAAACTGACTCTAACTGACTTAATGGACGTTTCAAAATTTAAAATAGTCCAGGATAAAGATACCATAGTAATATATATAAAATATCCAATTGCGAAAAACAATTGTAAGTTATATGAAACCAGGGCCATCAGCCAAAAAGACGGAAAATTTGTAATAGATAAGGAAATTGTAAAATGTAAGACAAAGTACTTTAACATTGAAAATTGTAAGTTAGAATTAACAAATACGTTTTGTAAACTATCTCTAAAAGAAACATGTTTATCTAAAATTTTAAATAATGAAAAAGGACAATGTATTAAAATTAAAGAAAAAAATAAAAACATAGAAATAATAAAAGATGGTGTAATTTTGGTATCTGGAAATCATACAATAGATAGCCATTTTGTTGAAGGCGTATATTTAATAACCTTTGAAAATAGTACTATAATCGATAATACTACTTATGAAAATCCAACAGCCATTATTTCCAATTACTTAAAAACAAATCATTTGAATAAATATAAAATTATAAGATACATAGAATCTGAAAATAATGAATTAAAATTTGAAAATATAAATGTAATAAATTCAATAAAAATAGAGATCAAAAAACGTCCAATGTTTTGGACAATTATATGTTTAATTATAAGCTTTTTAATAATATTTTTATTATATAAAACTAAAACACGTTGGCAAACATATAAACAAAATTGTAGAAATAAATCGGATGAAATAATTTTTTTGGAAATGAATGATAATATTAAACGCCTAACAAAAGAATATGAAGAAACGGGACGTTTCTCTTAAGAAAGAGGGGAGTTAAGATACCCCATTGACAAAGGCATCAAATACAAAATAGATTACATAAGCAATTGCATCCAGAGCTTCACTCTGTGACATTTCCAAATACTTAGATCAGCATAATTGGTCAGTGTCAAATTTCATATTCTTTCTTATCTTTTGCCTCCTTCTGAGGGATTGAACATTTTGCCAACGTCAACACTAATGTAACTATAAATACGAGGATAAATTATTTCTCGAGTTCAGTTCTGTTTTACCATTACACATCTCTCATCGTTGACTTCCCCCCACCAGTGGTAAGGGGTCAACTAGAGATTGAAATAAAAATTTTTAAAAACTTTAATGTATAAATAGAATAATTAATTTGCACATCTTCTGTGTCGGTTGTTCATGACATCATTTAAAAAGCCTTCCTGTCAAAAATCCATAAAAAGTTCATTCACTGGCCTTTATCTATAATGCCGTTCAACTTGTACCATTCAATGCAGAGAGATGCAACAATATTTATTATACAGTTTTATCACCCACTTAAGCTATCTTCAATTTAATATTTAACATTTTTTACGTTGCGATTAAAAAACTTCCATAAAATCAGCACTTGACTGCACAACACGTGCACACTCTGAGCTCTGAGGTGAGAGTCACTACTTGCTCTCTCTCTTTCTCTCGCCGACAAATTGAATAACAACAATTATAACAATTAATTTGTTAACCTTGGCGGAGCATAGCAAATACTCATTCGCCATGAGGCAATGTTTGCGTGAATTTGAATCTAAATCCCGACATCATCAGGTGAAAGCAATAAATTTGCAAATGAAAACTCTCTCCCACCCATGCACGGTCATCGGTCAGTCGCGACAGATAGACTGACAAATGACAATGTATTTCTTCACCAATCGAAACGAATCAATTGAAAGTGTGCGTAACAAGCAAACAATTAATTTGTACTATTATTAAATAATAATTAATGCCTGATAGTTTTATGGGTTGCAGTGGCAGTGGCAGTGGCAGTTATGCAAGTGAGCACTGTCAGTTCTTGTTGAACAATTTTTTGGACTGTGTGCTTTTTTTATAAACAATTATTTTCGCCATCTCCTTCTTTCCAGCTGCGGTTATGCAAGTCCAGCTCCAGCACGATGCCGCTGGATGGGAAATGTATATCACAAAGGAAATTATATTATAAATTTTGTTGGCCGGCAGTTATGCGTAAATGGTCAGAGATTGTCATCTTTTTCTTCTTTGCACCGACTTACGGGTATGGTCTCGTTATTTTTTTTGTCCGCTGAAAGTAAGCGAAACGCGAAAGACACATCTTGTTGATCGGGGGTCCGTGTGACGCTGACGGTGTTTATAATTTTTTCGTTTTTTATTTCTCTCTCTCGAGTGAAGGGCTTTGTTGGTGGGCTCAGTGCTCAAGTCGGGGCAAGTGGAAATGTGATATATACTTTCTTTGATGATTAATTCGAGCGATTAGTTGGGAATGCACCGTAATTTGCTTCATAGGAAATGACCTAACAATTGAACACTGATTTGGGTATTGATTTGATTTTGTTCATTTTTGAAAGTAGTCTGATTGGGTTGGGTAATCTTTTTGAGTTTGTTCGTTTTGTTTTCTTCTGGGACTGTAACTTGGACGTTGGTGTAATCACTTGACGGACTGTCGTTAGTTATGATGACAGAAAGCTTAGTAAGGTTAGGTACATCTTGTTAAGATTTTTGTTTAATTGGTGATTGACCTGAGCTCTGGCCCTGATTTATGAAGAATATAATTCGATGGATGTGAAGGCCTCGACTTTTTCTACTCAAAGCTCACCCCATTTTGTTTTTGGACAAGCACAATGTTACGCGACTTTCAAAATGGTCACCCGCCACATATTACACACGAATTACATTTTGTCCGCTTAAGGGAATGATCTATATATTGAGAAATATTAAAAGCGGTTGCTGTAAGAGTCATTTCACTTCAATTAGTGTCAAATGTTAAACGTGTTGTCCACTATTTAAAATATTAAATCATAAAAAATCCAAAAGCTAATGTCTCGTCCGTTTAAGTGACAACTTAAGTGACCTCTACGTCAAACTCATCAAACACATTCATCTTTGAATAGAGGATGCTGTCAATATTGTGGCTAATAACAAATAATTATATGACAGACATTTCCTAATTAATTGCAAATGAAAATAAATGAACTTTTTTAAATTGTGATTGACAAGCGAACACCGTTCGTAAAGCTCCTATAATCAGCGTAACGTACTGACGTTTGCAAAGGTATTCATTTTAAAGGAAGGCAAAGCCAATCAGCCAACTGAATTTATGTCAGTTTTAAGAAGTGAAAGTGAACTGTCAAACAATATTGACAGTTCTCTGTCAATAACAAAAGTTCTCTTAAAACTTTTGAGTGCGGTTGTGTTATAGTTGGAGTAGTTTCGAGAATATTTCATAACGCTATTTGACAATAGATTCGCTTTAACAATTGTCACACAGCGTTATAAAAAATTCTCTCAACACGTGTTGTGGAAACAAAATGGCTGCTTCTGCTGCACTTTATATCATATATTCCGAATGAAATAATTGGTGAACAATTTGAAACATTCTGCCCATGGAATTATTTAGCTACATATAATCTGTGCAACAATTTTTCGACAGATTATTGTAGTCTTTAACGGTGGTAATATTGCACAATATCGTTCGTTGATTTTGCAAACTCCGGTCGCGTTCCATAAGCTAGCGCTCGAATGCAATGACTGCTAGTTTGCATTGGCATTAGTGTTCAAGCGGAGAGTTCTTCAACTACCACTTTAAGTCACTTTACTCTAAATGATAGAAGGATAGCAGTTGGTGAAATGCTACTATGTAATTATACTTTCGCTGAGTTATGTAATTCACCTTGAGAACGAAACTACTATTCAAGATGTCTCCGCGGTATAACAGAAGTTAAGTATCGGACCTTGGTTCTTATAACTAAGAGGCTGTTTTCTTCAGACACTGTACATACTGTTTCTTGCCTGACTTATATAGTTAATTGCAGTCTTTCAAAATAAACTGTTTTTGTTGCTATCTTCTCGGCCGTCAGCGCCAGCAGCCCTAATTGTACTAAGCTAGCTAGTTTCATAATTCATTGCGATTACCGTGTCAGTTCAGCGATTTGCTATCGAACATAAACAATCATTTCTCTTGCAAATTATTGGATTATAAAGGTCTCCCATCTTTGTCTTTATAGGCTCATTAAAACTCACTTCGGTGCGTCCTTGACATATGTTCCGTCTGTTGCTAATAAGTTCAAAAATATGCCAACTGGCAATCGCGCCAGCGGCTTCCGCCCGCGTATAAAAAAATTAAAACAATTCCCTAATATCATTTGCTGATTGACATATAATGATCTAGGAAAACTGCCCAAGGTCGTTTATAAATTCAGATACTCAGACACCAAGTGTACTATGGAAAGTCAGCCAAAGCCAACAGATGTTCACGGTCTTTGGATGTTCCTGTCTCAGGGGCGAAAAGAAAAACCACAATAATGTATTGTTCTTGCAAAAATGTCCGTAGTGTTAATTATGCCGGATTCACGGGCAATTTACTACGCCACTTGAAGGTGTTATCGCTTTTTAAGAGACCCCATCCAAACAGAGAGCCCTCAGTCATCAAAACCAAATCGTAATGACCTTGCACCCAAAACATCGACTAATTGCCAACAAACAAGATTGCTTATATTATGCGCTGCTATAATTCGCTATTGTGTAACAATATCTTAATGGACCTGAGAAAAGGTCAGGCGCAACATTGAAAACCAGTTCCGTTCCATTCGAATAAAATGTGACATAGTAATCTTCACATAAGTGACGCTATAAATTATCATCTGACAGTTCAGTTGCATCGATAATCTTAATCATTTCCCATAACGCAATCTTGTCCACAGATAGTCTAACGAAAGAGTGCAAGCCCATCCAGAGATGCTTGTCATTAAAATTATGTTAATTCAATTTTGGTCGGTTTTATTAGCATCGAAACTGAATTCGAAATCGAAAGTGGTCGTTTTCGCGTTAAGGTTGTAACACAATCACGCACACAATGTCTTCTCGTTAAGCTCACTTCGGTGATAAGTTTGAATGTTTTCCCAATATTTTCTGCTGTCATTAGGTTTTTTTTTTAGTGTGTTTTAGATAAATACAAAACGAGAAAGTAAAGTAAACATTATTTTACAGCGCCATGGTTTGGTGTGAGAAAATTCACATTCGCACAAACTAATTTAAGTATATTGTCTAGTTTGGGGACTGTATTTATCTGTTCAATTAGTTTATGTTGTTGATTTTGTGGGGCTTTCGGTTGAAATGCGGTCAATGGCCGTTGTCATACCTGGGCAGGCACTAATTGCTAATTATCAAAGTCTGATTTGTTTGCATTGTGTTGTGACCATAAAATTGCGTGCGGCTGGTGTTCAACCTACATTTGAATGCGTATTACGTGTGAGTTTAGTTTTTATTTCCTCAAAATTTGCCCGCAGCTAATTTGTATGGATATCCAAAGCCACATGTGTGAAGTGAGTTTGGGACTTAAGTCACAAGAGGTTGATCGGCGATATTGTTTTTGTTTATGTTTTATAGTACTTGTTTGTTTTATTACTTTTTAAAGAGTTAAGTAAGCGGCGAAGCTGTTTTTGTTTCATTTTGTGTTTGCACAGATATATTTTGCAATTAACGAAGGCAGTCTGACGTAAGGCACTTTGTGTCATTAATACGAAAATTGTATTTGAGTGGAGTGTGCCAACTGCCAACTAAATGCATCTAAGTGATTGTTGCCGGTGTATTTAAAGAGCGACGTTTGGGCGGGGATATGAAACAACATATTTTAAGAAGCGAATTCCAGAAGTTTTTATTACTGGCTGGGCATGACCCACTCCGTGAATAAAGAGATTGTGCCATGAGATAATCGTTTTCTACTTTCAATTTATATAAAGTTGTTTAAATTATAACAGTAGTAGGTATGTCTGTGTAGCTTGGACGGTGGCCGTGGTGTTGTATTTACTGTGTTTGTTTGTAACCAGCGGAAAACCAAGTTTTCCCACAACTCCACAAGGGGTTTTTCCTCTATAGCTCCATAAGAAGTTGATGTTTACTCCAAGGTAGATGAACTGCTAACCACCTCTAAGTTGATGCTGTCAAGTGTCAATAGTGACGTTTTGTCTTAGACAGTGCGGAGAAATGTTTTTTTGGTGATGGCTTGTATTTCAGTCACAGTGGAGCCTGTCTGCTTCAGAACAAGATAAAAGAATTCACATAATAGTTGGAGGGGTGAGCAAGGCTTTTTACTACACAGTTCTGTTTTTTCTTCCCTTCATCGACTCTTGTTTTCTTCTTATTAGACACTAAAGCTGCAGCAAGATATTGATCGGCGCCGTCGTTTGAACCTCGTTATTTGCGCAAGTTGAGGATGTTCAACATGTGGCTTGTGAAGCTCGGTTTGTTTTACTCATTGATCGGCCGGAAAAAATCAGGGTAATGAATTCTTATGTTTTGAAACCTAGTGAAACTTGTCACTAAGTTACAAACTGCTACAAAATATATAAATCGTTAGCCATCATCTGGAAACTTCCAACTTGAGGTTTTTCTTCCACTGCACCACCTCTCGCGAACGTTTGACAAACAACCGAGAGTATAACTGTCATAACTCACAAATGGTTGTGAGTTTTTTTTAGCCATTATCTGCTGTCGTTTCGTGGATTTTGTTCTGTGTCTGCAATTTTTTTTTTGACATAGCCTTCACGGGTTCTTAAGAAATATTTAAAAAAAGTTTCATCGCAATCTGTTCGGCAGTTGGCACGCCACCTAATAACAGACATATCAGACATAGTTTGGCAGCATTGTGGTTTTAGTTCGAAAGTGGAACTTTGACGCACAGATGTCAGTATAAAATGCGAACTGAAAAATTAGCAACCGCTTAAGGTCAACTGCTTTGAGCGTGTTAATTTTACTGGCATACCTACTGCACCCATTCAACGCAGCTACCATCAGTATTAGGGCAGTGTTCATATTGTCAAGCTCATACTATTACCATCCACCGAAACGGCTTGAATATTTAAATCAGTCCAATTTAGCTACCTGCAAAGCACCACTGATTCAGATTTACATCTAAATTCCTCCCACAGTGTCAATTTGTTAAAGCAAAACAATAAACACTACTGTTGGTTGAGCGGCTTACAAAAAAACAAACGCGGTTATTGTCCACTCTTATGAACCGTGCCATGTTCAGACTTACCTACAACAATCACATTCTTGTCTTTCACATTAAGCCAAAAGCGATATTCATAAAATTTCTGAATGAATGAAGCCTTCTCTGGGTCCAGAGGAAGAGGAGAAAATTAACACATGATTGATAGATTCCACGAGTCCAAAGGGCACATAGTTCCAATGCTAATGCCAATTTATTTGCGGCGTGGCGCTCTCGCTCCATTTCTCTATGCTGGCGCGGAGGTGTTCGAAACGGCACCGCTCTACATGTCTAAACACTGATGACCCGTGATTTTCAGTTTAAATTCTACTCTGAAAAAAAGAAATAAAAGAAGGGGATGTGTAGGAAACCAAAAAAACAGATCTACCTGCGGCGACGAAAGAGAATGAAAGTTGTAAATTGTATGTGAAGTCGGGGGTCGCGCTTGCGCGCTACAACAAGACAGCAATGAGCGTCCATAAATCACGATCATTTGTAAGCGCCGTTGTAGACTGCACTAATTAATTAATTTTTGTGAGCGTGTTTACAGCGCTTTTTAAATTTACGGCTGAATAGTGCTGAATCCATGCGCTGAATATGCGCTTTCAGCGCGAAAACGCGCTGAATTGTAATAAATTTTCGCCGGTCTGCATTGTGTGCGTGTGTGGTCGCCAGCACTCGGAACGGCAGAATGGTTAATTAAAATCGAATCTCACGGATTCGTGTCAAATATCCGCGCAATGGAAACGATCCAATATGGCTTCGGCGCAAGGCGGCCGGCGCTGGGCACTCGTGTGCCGCATTCCACGTTCATTTATTTATCATTTATCAAGCTTATCAATTTGCTTTTATAACTCTATCTCCGCGGCCGCGTATCTGGTGAGTTCTGTGTGTAGCACCTCTGTGCGGTGGTTTCTTTTTTTTTCGGTTGGTTTTCATGTAGCATAACAGTCCCACATTTGAAATCGATTAATCTCCATTTCTGCGCGTCGCGCGCATGACTCTCTAGCGAAGCGGAGACTACTGTGAGCGCCGCCGCGCGCCATAGTGGGTCTTGCTCTGCTCCCTGCTGGATCGGTGAGAGATTGCATAACAAAACGAATCAAATCCCAGAAAGTCAACTGCGAGACGAGCTGTGGCGGTGCAGAAGGCAGACGAATGATCGTGCGACATAAATGTAGTTCAGTAGTTCGATAAGGTTGTGGGCATCGGCGCAACCTCAAAAGAAGTCGCTCAGATACGCGCACGTACGAAAGAAGTGCACTTTTTATTGCTGGATTGCTTGACGAGCCCGGGAAATGGTTGCACTTACCATATACAGTTTTTCCCAATGGGTTGATTTTTTCTCCTTTTTTTTTTGTTTTTTGTTGTTGTCTCTGCTACTGCTACTTGTGGTACCGTCAATTGCAACGGAGTTAAGATAATTGCTGGCTTCTTGTAGTTTTAGGTTAAAAAAGGAGTTTATTAGTTTTTATTTGGTGAGTAATTGTATAATAACTGCTCTGTTAGCGAATATTTGCGTGCAGATTGCATGGCCTTATGAGGAGAAGATCTCGTTTCTACGGTCCCGATTGGCTCCAGATCTGACATCTGTTGAATAATTTATGTTGATGCTGGAAACGATCTCATTTCGGGGTGGTGATGTATTTGATTTTAAGGAAATTGCCTCAAACTAGCACTTGATTTATAATTCAACAAGTTATAACTCTTTTTTGTGTCAGTCAAAGTCATACCTATCAAAAACTGACCTGTTGACTTCAATAATTGACATTCTCATCAAATGTCACTGCTTAAGCAGGCGATTTGAACAGAATTTAATGTTGCAAAATCTTATAAGAGGACTTGCGTCTTTATTACCAGGGCATGCTTAAAAAATACACTGCAAAAAGCAAACGAGCCAACGGCGGCCCTACTTGTAAAATTGCACTTGACAGCTATGAGCGATTTGCATTTCGTTCGCTTCATCTTCTGCGGTAGAAGATTTCGTTTGCCGGCGAGTTAATTCTAGACTGGATTCTTTTTAGTGTAGTAATGGTTGTCAGCGTGGCAAATATTATTGGAAGAAGCAGGTACGATTCGCCATAGAAACCCACGCGGAAGAACGAAAAGTAACCATGCAGCGAAAGCGTATGACAATGCAGTAAGGAACATTCGATACTTACGTCAGAGCTTTAAATTGGTTCATTGACGACTTTTGGTGTTCCAGCGGCTTTTTTTTACAGACAATAATTGGTCCTCGATCACTTAAAACACCGAGAAACTATCCCGATGAAAAATCGTAGCAAAGAAATTTCCTTCGAAATTTTCGTGATCTGTCAGATGAAACTAATCACAGACAATTCCGCACTCCTCCAAATTAGATGATACTTCAATTTTACTGCAGAGAAAAGCAACGGTATTCTGTTCTTGTAAGACTACACTTTAAAATTCGAACGCATGTTTTCAGGGAAATATGTCAATTTGAATGCTTTCCACTTCTTCCATAGATCTGTTCGTGTATAAAACACATTTACATTCACACTGTCTGTCAAATTTGACGCCTGTTCTTTATGGAAATGAATATAAGACAGAACAGAACAGAACAGAACAGAGCAAATAGCCTCTATGGTTCAGAAATTTCTTTGCGAAAATTTGCAAAGAACTGTCAGATCGCCGCAGTTCGATGTCAATTCGAGAGTGATTTTTATTTGGTTTTAAATAGTTTTTTTTTTACACCGCTGATATATTAATTTCACTTCAAAGTGTTGCTGTAGTTTTTGTTTATCTTTCTCCGCATGACCGAAATCTCTTGCAATGAAAAAAGGGTGCATTCAGCCACAAACGGCTTGTCAAAGTTGATTATGCAAGTTGTGAAGTTCACATTGTAGTTCCATCTCACTTAAGAGTTTTATTGCGACTAAAATGATGTACAGGATGCCGCGAAAGTCTCTTCCTAATACTTTGCATTAGGAAGGACAACTTTTACAAATTTAATTTTCTTAATAAAACCTTTCAAAAAAGCAAAATGTTATTTTAGGAGCTTTTCGGACTAGGTAAAAGTTATTGAATAAAATATCCCGTGTATACTTTACAGAGAGAGAATGAAAAACACGACTGTTGTGACGTTTACTTTAAAAAGGTGGTGACTTTTGCGCCATCCTGTATATACTACATTAAAAAACCGTCACAATATTTTAACAACAAACAGAACTAACCCAGTTGAAATGCCAACTGTTAAAACTCAAAATAAAATCGCATCAAGTATATTGGCTTGAGTTTTGCTTACTGCTTTTGCGTAATTAATATGTTGACAGCTCATTCGTTGCGTCTTTTTATGAGCAGTTACCTGTTTTCTTTCAATAATCATTCATATATTAGATTCAAATCAATGAAATTAATTATGTATTATGTAGATATTCTTAATTTGGTTTCTGCCTAAGGATTAACCTTTTCTAATAATTTTAACGACCATAATCTACTACGCCGGGAAAAGAATACACTCTGTATTCTCGGATGTAAAAACACACAAAAAATAATCACATGATTGTCAAAACTGTGCCGTGCTTATTAATAAAACAGGTCGATTTATGCAAAACGACAAACTGGGTTGTCCCAATTATGTTGGCATAAATACAGAAACTTGTTGTTTACATTTTTTTCTACTACATTCTTCTCTAAGCGCGTATAATGTGCGAGTTACCGGTCGGCATTTTGAGAGATCACACTTGACAAGTTGGAGAAGAATCGCATTGAAAGGGATTATCTTTCTGTCACTGTCCCAGTGCCAGCAACAGAACTGAAGGATGACAACTTCCACAGAATGTCCAGAACCCTGCATAAATGCATACGAAGTATATATACCTACATTTGACTGTAGGTAAAGGTCAGGGATGAAGCGACTATCAGCAAACCAGAAAAAAAAAAATGAAAAAGTCAACCTGATTTCTTACTTTCATGACCTAAAATTAAGGTCACACCACAATCAGACATCAATTATTCCGAAAGTAAACCGAAAACAAGTTACGCATCAGCTAGTACGTAGCCTCTCTTAATTCAGCGCACAGGCTGTGACTGTAAATCTGTGATCTCTGACGACGATTGACCTTCGAATGAGGAACATAAGAAAAATATGCTCCGAAACTGGTTCCATTTGTAGCATCTTCTTGCAAAAAAAAAAAGAACCCGCACCGACTGCGTACTAAGCATAAAAGTCACCCATGCCTGTCGAGCTGTACAGACGCAACGCAGCGTTTGTGTTGGCAAAGAGATATACAGCCGCCGCCAGTACGACAAATGAAGTGCGCTTGCTTCACTCCAAACTTTTGCGCCGCCTTACACGGTCCGATGCACCACCAATAAACCATCTCAAATCACAGAGCGAATTTCTTCTCTCCAAAGACACCGCCTTGACTTGAGCTTGAAACTGCGACAAGGCAGCAGGAACACAGAGTACGGAGAGATGCAACCGAGAAGCGACGCGTCGTCACGTCAGTCCAATCCCAAATGCGGTCGACAGGTAATACAGGAAATTTTCGACACTTTGCTTCCTTTTTATGGTCACTTATTGTTGGTTTTGTTTCCCTTGCCATGGCTGATTGAAAAATTCGGTAATAACCAGCAATGCGACAAAGCAACACTCCGACTTTGAGAACCGATAAAGTACTCGTAGTCGGCTAAAGGAGCCTGTCTCTCTCGTTGAATTTCGGCTTGATCTCGATCTGATATCTAGACAAGGTGTACCTGGATGGACCATGTGAGTTACGCAAATAGCCAGACTGATCGCATTTGACCTGTGGGCCAGGCCCAAAAATATGTCCTCATGTGCCTTTTGGCGAGCGCGGCAACGAACGAACAGCCCGGAAACTTTATAAATTGACAACCTGAAGCCGGCCCAATTCGCTGGCGAACTTTACATATTTTTTTGGAATTTGTACGGTATCTGGTCAAAGTGGTCGACTTTTCGCCTTGTTAGGTAAACCTTTCGAAAAACAAAAGTCGACGAAAAAAGCGGGAAAATTTGTAGGTATCTGTTGCGCACGCGTGCACCACGGCAAGTTCACTTTCATTGAAAAGGTGCAGCAGCGCCTCTACTTTTGTCCACTTACCGCTGTGGATGCTGTAATGAAGAGAGCCCGAGTGTGTCGTTGTATATCTCTGATCACCAGAGGTCAGATTCAGATCAAGAAGCGACGTAATGGCTCTTAATTGCAGTCGAAAACTTGGCATCATTTTTCTTTTGCAACTGTTTTGCTGTTTATCTTTTTATCTGTGGAATCTTGCACGATCAGTGTTTTGTGTTTATTTTACCTCTTTTTTTATTGGTTTGTGGTAGGTTTTCATTGAAAGGGAACTGGTGGTGGTTCGATTATTATGTTGAGCTGTCGAACGATGTGGTGATGGTGATTTTTATCTTGTTCGTTAGAAGTTAGTTACAACCGAAGTCAGTATTAGACCGTTGAGGGAAAGTGACGCTGCAGGAGAGTTACCATACGCAAGTGGAACAACATCTGACAGTTTGGAATCCAAAACTAAAGTTAAAGGTACTGCTCATGACAAGTAATCAACTCTTTCTCTTTTACTTTTTTTTAAAAATGATCAAAATGGTCCCTCTTTGAGTTTGTAAGATTTTGTTCTTTATTGAGCGAACAAATTTAAAGTAATCGTTTCGCTTCTTTTTGTTATAAAAATATGTTTATAAAACGGTTTTTCTTCTGTTTTACTTTTTAGAATTTTATGTGGACGCCCATTTTTTGCCTTGTGCCACTTTTCATACCCAGCGGAAACACTGGTCATCAGTTCATCTGGTCTGGTCGCGTTCCCTTTTCCAGCGCAGTGCGGTTCAGGTTTTCAGATCTTGTTAGTTGCATTTAGTGCGTTGTCGTTTGGTTGTCGCCACAAAGGTATACAAAGTTGTTTAGTCTTAAAGCAGAACTATAAAAGTTGAAAGCAAACAGTCTCAGTTCTGTCAATTGCTTAAGGCGATGACTGTCACTTTGATTTTTACGATTTTTAAAAGCCTGCCTCATTGCAATTGTTTGTGGTTGAAAACTGGATATGAATTTCAAGCAACCCTCTAGGATTGCACTTGATGATTTAGAGTCAGTGGCGAAAGATTGGGAGTTATGCAGGGTCCACTTAACCATCCTTCAATTGACAGTCCACACATTAGAAATGAGTTGTTAAAATAATGTTCGTCTCAGTTGTTCGCATAATGTTCGCTTTTTGTTTCGCAGACAACTAAACCCATCGAAAAATCGTAGGTAACACACGTTTCGTGTGGAATAGGTGGTGGCGAACATCGATGGAGGATTCCCTTGCGATTTGCCAAAAGCAACACGGAAGAACAAAATGCGATCTTTACTTTAGGAGTTTATTAATCGCTCCCATTTGTGACTTTGTGGGTGAAAACTTTAAGCAAAGTCGAGGTTGTAATTGCGGTAACATTGCTTCGTCATTTTTAAACTGTCAGAAACGTCAAATGCAGCATGATAAATTTCCAAATATTGAAGTAATATTAATAAAAATTGATCATTCAGTAGAATTTGTCTTCAATTAATTTTCAATTGCACATTGCGCTCCGGATGACTTTTTAAAAGAGTACCGAAGCGGATTCTCTTATTCTCTTAATTAAATTCTTTGCTTTAATTTATTCATTCTCTGAAAGAGTATTAACACATAAAAAAATTCAGGAATGCACTTTTGCTTTCTGACATTAGTTGAAAAGAAAATTAATTCATGGTGCATGCCTTGTTCATTACTTGTCAAAATTCACTCGTGTAATTCATTTCAAATGACACTTTCGTGTTGATGTTCCATTGTGAATGCGATGGGCAATAGGGTATACCGTATACCTATAGTGGTTGTGAAAACAATAATTCCGAACAAATACCTAGTTTAACTATTTCGTGGCATTCGCTCCAATCAGTAATGAATACTTTCCCTTTTAGCAGTGAAATAATTACTTAATAGATGCAGTCGCACACCGTGCAGTGCATGTTTGTAAAGCCCCGTTCACAGGCTTGGCATAACTCTATTACTGAGAAATAAACGAAATTATACACACTTTCAGTTTCTACGATTATGCTATTCAGTTTCAGTTTAATTGAGTTCTCTCACACTTAAAATTGTTGCACGAGCCCCACCGCCGCCGTGCCACTGCTGGTTATTGACTTCTTCTTCTTTTTCGTCGCCGCCGTTGAAAAACAAAATGGGAGTGATTAGTATGACACATTGTAGCCCACTTTGCCGCCCATCTAGCCAGAAGATGTACACACAGACCGCGCATCAATTAATTCCATCCCCGCACATTCGCATTTGATTTTAATAATGTTTCGTTGATTTGTTTAATTTTATTCTTCGAATTTCGAAATCGAATTACTTCACTCAAAGTACGAGTGAGTCCCTTTCAATTTCCCACAGGCTGCACTGACTGGGGTAGCGTTACACTTCTGAAGATGCACAAGAATTTCGTCATCGATAGGCATTCGTGCACTCAACCCTGGTTTACATCGAAACACATAATTAACGAATAGAGACTGACGGGCGCGCTCTTTTCGCTGAACAAAGGTGACCTGACCAGACCATACCTTGCCAAATGTATTGAAGTCTTTAACACAATTCGTGTCAGTCGGATAATAATCAGAAAACACTTGGTCTTGGTGTAATCTCGGGTTACATTGGATCAGCGGACAAACACTGAAATCAAAACGAAACTCCCACAGTGGGCGTTCTGGAATGCAACTCATCACTGATGAAAGTGAGAAGACCCAACAAAGCTTTGAAGTGCGTTTGACACGCGGTTACGGTGTTTTGAAATACCCACCTCGAGTTAGAGGGTTTTTCGAAAGGTTTCCCCATTGCCGAGCGCAAAGAGGATGCTCGTCTTTGGAGTGTTTTGCTCGGATGGGAATGACATGGGCGTAAATTGGTAGTTGAATGGTGGTTGTTAATGTGTTAATTATTGCGGCTTTGTTGTAAATCATTTCGAGTAGTTTTTGATGCTCTCAACGGGTCTCTTACTCTTAGGCTTTGTGAAGGGTTATTTCGCCGTTTTTGACCTTGGCGGCGCATTTGTTTATTGGGCAATAGAGAAATTAGAAGATGGACAGACGTGTGGGTGGACATTTGGAGATATCTTCAAATGAAAATATCTCGGCTCCACCAGTAAGAGAGCAAATTCTCACGAACTGTCATTATGATGAGTGAGCTGAGTTGCGACTGTAACAAAGAGAGAAAAGTCATTTTACTTGCCGTCTGAATTGTTGGCCTATTTTACATAACGTGTCCGTTTTTAGCTGTGTTTTATTGTTTTTGAAAAGAGTTAATAGTTCAGAGTTAAGCTATGATTACACTATTTGACCGTCGGCTAACAATTTAATTAAATTTTGACATTATTTTCCGTTTGACGCACTTTAGGTAACCATAAATTGTTAGTTCGCCCTTGTCAAACTGATTTAGACGGTAGGAGACAAAAATAGAAGAATTTCTTGACAGAGTACTCAGTTGACACTTCGATTGTGTGTCTCACAAGTAAAAGTGACGTTTACGAACAATCTTGTTCTGGCGGTTAAGGGAAAACTAGTTCAGATAATTGAGACTTACGACAATTTGATTTTTGACAACCAACTTTGTAGATAACTTCCAAACCTTGTTCCATTTCCTGAGCGTTCCATGTTTTAGTTCCCCATGTAGTTTATTAGCAGGCCATGATTGTCACTGTCAAAACTGTTTGTGTTCATAACCATCAAATACGTTGTATATGTATTTAGAAATGATTCAAAATACTTTACATCCTGTTGTAACGCTTCGTTCTCACTTTGTAATCTATTTTAAAATCGGACATACGCTCGTTTCGCTTACAAAACATTTCACCCATACCACCTGTCGGCTTTAATTCCTTAAACTAGAAGCAATCGCTTTTAAGCTTGGCTTACTAGACACCAGAAGTCCGACTTTCGAAACATTTCGAGAGAAAAAAAAACAAACCTCCTAAGTCCCGCTTTGATTTAGCGTTCAGTTGAGAATGAGACCGACCGACTCGTCGTCGGCTACATGTGTCAATTATTCGCAAGGAAAATTACTCAACTCAAGTGTGCTCCGCTATGGGTGCACTGGTTTAACCGAAAAGGCGCACTGTAACCCCATTACCGTTGCCGCTGAGTCCATTTGGACTAAAATTGTGCAATTTCTTCGATCTATAGTCGCATTTGGTTTTGGTGGTCCGTACAGTATCTTTCCGTAAAGTCTCCGAGTCCACCGACGGCCGCCGACTTGGAACAACTGTCATAAGTATTTAAAACTATAACCTATTTCAACCAACTATTTACCAGATCAATTACAAGCAACTCCATCATCTATACCACTTCTGTTCGCTGTCCGTTCATTTGTGTGTTTTTGAGACATTAATTCAAGTAATGTGCGGCATATAGTGCTGATCCAATGTATCTGTCTGTCCATGAAGAGAGTTGGGAAATACGATACACGCCGGGTGTTTGATTGAATTTATTTTTTTCTTTCTCCCTATCGCTGTGTGGACTTTTCAAATTCCGATGCTCCGTGGAGAGCAAAATGGAGCTGCCTCAAACGCTCGACTACATGAACGTATCAAAATACAGTAAGAAACAAAATAAAAAGTAAAAGATGAATGGCGCGGTGATTGGAGCGCCAGAATCCTGATTCATGCCGATGTTGCGCGTCCCGGTGAAGTGAAACGAAAGTGTCTGCAAACAAATTGCCTGAAAGAGAATATGGGTATAAATGCGAGCAAGCCCCTTTTTATTGTCTTGATGGGGCGCAGTAGATCAGTGCAATGCGGCGCAGTGCACCCAAACGCCGACAAGCACCAGCACCACCTATGGAAAACGGTTTGCGTGCAACTAATAAGCATAATCGCATTTGCGCTTTCTTTTCAACAATGATGTGCGGTGCAGGTATTTGTGCAGTTGTTGCAACCGGAATAATGGCCACCGCACTCGTAGTGTACTGGTTCAGGTAAAATTGTTGATTTGAAGAGGGCGCTGTATCCAATCAAACCAAGATGGGTTTTGAACTTGAAGGCGGGCTTTGTTTGCTTTGCCGACTGCCGAGTTTTAAATAATTTGATGGAACTTAAAAAAAAAACATTGTATTTCCGGTGGGGTTAGGTATTACCGGCTCCTAGAACGCATTTGAACGAACTTTCGGACTTAAGGCCCCAGTTGGACTTTTCTTTAAATGCTTTTAAACTGTTTTTTTTTTTTTTGAAAGTGTTGAGGTAGTAATCTAACCGCAATAAGGGGGTAATTTGACTTAGTTTCTGATGGCTTGGCTGTTATTTTTTTGACATTTTCCTTTATGACTGTTAATTAAACAGACGTTCACTTGCATATTCGAAGCCGACGAGTTTTACCTAAGAACGAATATTTTACAATGAAAAATCTAAATCGAAATACACTCTGAAGAATTAGATGTCACATAGAATTGATGTTGTTCAGCTTAAGCTGGAGTGCGTCTTGCATTGAAATTGTGTTTCCTGATGGCCAAATATATTTTGATGCATATTTTCAGCATTCACTTTAGAAAAAAACATTTCCCCACCATCATTAGGCGTTTTTCTTTTTTAGTTCAGAGCACAACCTGAACTGTTATACAAAAAGTTCGTGTTTCTTTTTAGCTCAGATACATCAGAGCTCAGAATTTGTGTTTCTTTTTTCGTTCAGAGCGCTATCAGATCGCGCTCGATGAGCTCAGAATAAATTGACTGAGCAGGCTGAGTATAGCTGATTGCACACGTCCAGTCACATTTGACAGAAAAAAAAAACACAGGATAAGCAAAATAGTTGAAATGGTGGACGAACCTTGTTGTTTTGAACTGAAAATTAACCAATTTAATAAATAACAATTAATAAATTTGAATTTATGCATTTATGACAACTATGTGCTCAAGTGTGTTTCATAAATACCTCAGAACAATCTGAGTACGCACGCTTCAGAGCGCGCTCATAATGCTCGAGCTCAGTTCAGAGCTCAACTCTGAACTAAAAAAGAAAAACGCCTATTGAAGGCAACTTTTCCCATAACTGAAGTTCAACTTTACACATCGATCTGCTCTCGTTTTCAGTGCTGTATGTCAGTTTAAATGTATGCTTCATCTACTATGTCATGTCTATTGCCTTTCACGATTGTTGAGCGCTCGTCGTTGAATGGATGGATAGAAGCGATTTTTCACGTGCTGCGACAGCACACGAATGTCTTCTTCTATTTGCACATTGACATCTTCCAAATGCCATTAGTTTGTGGCGCAAAATCACTTCCCCATAAAAACTACTCAAAACACACACTAAACTCTTCGTTTCGCTGCATATTTTACACACTGGCACTGACAATCTATTTAAAGTGAATGTAGTGAAGGGGAAAGCCCAGCGATATGGATATGGATATGGATATCCAGATATCATGTTATTTATGAGTATTCGATATCAGATGACGGTGGTCTATTGCCTCACCAACCACACACACAACATGTAATGAATTTCAATAATGAAAACGCTTAATAACACGCTGAAAAAAAAGGCACACACAAAAACTGATCCAATTTCAAATTAATTATTTTTATGTTCGAAAAAAGTTGCTTTTTCTTCGCGTACAGATGCATGAACATTCAAATCGCACCAATAAGACGCCGAAGGGGGGAGTCGGAGATACAAAATCCAAAGTAACGTATGAAGGTGATTAAAATATTTGTTGTTTGGATAATTTAATCCAACTGTCATGAAAGTTGCTGTACTGTTAATGAGGCATTTGGTTTTTTCTTTCCTCTATAAATCGGCGGATTTGCTTAGGGAAATGACTTAACATCGGCACAAATAAGCGCCTTAAATAGTTCAGGTAGTTATTTGTATTTCGTATCGTTGTATCTGAGTCGGGAATGAATTGCCTTGTGATTATGGAATAAAATCACCAGTGCGAGGGTAATTGGGTAAGCGAACCAGTGAGTGAAAAGAAATTATACTGCAATCAGGTAGAATGAATAGTTGCATGCAAGTTAGACACACGCGGGTGCGCTTTTTAACTTTTACCTTTCTACGGGTCTGGCTTTTGTTTTTAAGAAACTTTTCAAACATTGCCAGGTACGAAATTCTGATGAGAAATGAGAACTATCTGGTGATCTAACCTCAATAAGGGGTTTGGGGGAATTTCACTTAGTTTCTGATGGCTTGACTGCTATTTTTAAGTGGTAATTGGAGCATTTTGTTGGTAAAGGAGCAAGGTACCGTAGATTTTTGTCGGCAAACGGCTGACCTACATTAAACAGTTTTTGTGTGATTGTTTTAAGAGTCAGCTCAAGTGTTTCTGTTTTCTGTCTCTTAATGTACCGCCTTTACTTATTTTAATTAGCAACAAAATTTGGGATTGGGAAATGTTTTATTGTACAAATTAAATGGAAGTATGTATGCTTTTTCTTGACCTGTTGCGGTTCATAGCCTTTGGGTGGTTTTCACAACTTTTCACATCGTTTGAGACAGGCATTTTCGACATCACTTTTTGATATAGGTACGTCTTTCAATTTAACATATTCAAGGGTGGGAATAGCTGAATTTTCAGTTACCTTATAGCAGTAGATCTGTTTTATGGAACATCTTTCTCAGCAAATTAAAGTTTACCAGAGTAAGTTAGACGAATGTTCACTAAAACATTTCACAGTGACATTTGTGCATTTTCTTGTATAGCTCGACTCCAAGTCCCGTCAAGTCCCAAAAAGGAAGTCCGCCATACTAATAAACATTTTTAGTGTCCAGGATAAATGTTTCTTACTCACAGTAGCGAACTTTTACATACAGAATTGCAAAGTGTTAACCGAGGAAAACTGCCTGATTTTGTGTTATCCGATACACGAATCATGTATCATTAATTCAGTTTATTTGGGTAGGGAAATTCCTCTTACTCAAAGGTTTTGTATCTGAGTGTACTTACTGCAAATGCAGCTAGCCAAGTGAGACAGACGAAATGAGTTAAGTTCGCGGTTCGTATGTGATCTAGAAGGGCGCTTGGCGAGTTCGCGAAGTGTAGTTAGTTATAATTTCGAGAAATTTGAAAATTTAGCGTTATTAAAAGTGTGACCTCCAAAATATTTAGTGTGAAAGTTAAAAATGATTATTAGTAAGGCCCAGTGGCTCTAAAAAGTCCACCAGTATTATAAATACTCCACGTGAAAGGTGTCAGCATGAACTGCTGCTGTCAAGTCACTTCTGCTTCTCCTTTTCTGCTTGGAATGGAATCTCGAAAGTGTCATTTAGAGTGCAGTGCCCACTACAATCTGTCACATCACACAATATATCTCTCGAACTATTTTACACATCTTCTTAAACCAAAGTATACGTATAAAAAAACCACCTAAGTCCTTACCTACCACCGGCAATCTTTAGGACATAAAAAAAAACTTCAGCGAGCATTTAATTGGAGAGGAAATTCGCGTATTCAAATGTGAGTCAGTATCACTTGGTAGTTGTACCCCGTCGAGAGAAACCCAGCATTTAGCTCAGATATTTTTAGCCTCGAATGATGTATACCGATGGACATGAAATTGGACATTCCACTCCGTTCGGACATGGTCAGCCAGCGGCCAGAGCCCAGCCAAATCTCCGTGAAATTCGATCGTTTGGCAATAACAGATTTTTATGTCACTTAAATTGGCCATTACAAACATTTTTATTTTATATAATCAAAATTAATTAACGTAAATGTTGTTAGAGTTAGAGTCAGAGTCAGAGCAGCTCTCGTTGATAGATGATGTTCGCGCATCCATCCATTGCCGAGGAAGTCAACAGCAAAGCAAAATATGTAGCCACCTGGCTCAGTAGTTGTCGGGAATAAAACAAGAACCACACCACCTGTTAGATTGCTAAAATTTTCAAAATAAAATCCGTTAAACACGTCGCACAAATAAAGTAAAACAAATAAAATTTCAGCAAAATCGTGAAATTGAGTGGAAAAAAATTATGATGTCCAAGTCCAAGTGAAAGTGAGGAAATGCAATCAAATTGGTTTTAGACAAGCCGCACGAATAGATGGCCAGGCCATGGCCGCGCATTGAAAGAAAGAAGTTACTCGTATGTTGCAACTTAATTATGCAAATGATGCAATAATGAGCCATTTGCACCGTTTGTTCACAAAACGCTACCTAAGGCGTGTGTGCAAATTAAGACTTAAAGATTATCCGGGATTTAAACAGATTATCAGAGGGGGATCGAAAGAAAAAGTGAGCGAGTCGTAACGATTAATCACGAAGCAACGAAATAGCAAACTGCATTGTGTTGCCAACACAAATAATGCTCTGAGGCAAGTCAAATTTTCCGCTTTGTGTGTCGATTTAAAATTTAATTTAGTTTGGCCCAAGGCATTTTAACATTGTGATTAATCACTAAGTCTAACTCACTTTTTCTTTCATTTTAAATCTGCGTAATGGTTTAAATATCAATCGAAAAGTTAATCACCTTTCACTGTCAATCGGCGTGCGGTTGAAATAATTTTAGTTCAATTTTCACAGTCCTAATTTTGAAGGAAATTTTGCAGAAAGAGAACACTCAATGACAGGACGATCTCCTGTCTTTCACAGGTGTCTTAACTTTTGGTGCTACAATCGCTATTACAGGGAAGTAGGACGCTGCGCATATCGAAAGAAAACCCTCATATGCACTGCATATTGCGAATACGTACGTGATTTTGATACGCGATCAATATCGACCTTTACTCCGTTTTTTAAATTTTTTAAAGACGTGGCAACTCCGGTTGAACTGATCTTACGCATCCATTGCTATAGAACTTACAATGGAGAGATGCACATTCCAAAATCTGTCTAATCTGGGCAATGTAGATTTTTTCATATAGTGACAAACACATTGCGCACAAGATCATTTCCTTTGACGCAACGATTGTCAAATAAACATGCATTTACTTATATTTTGTCCGCCCATTAATTCAATTTGAGCAACACTTTTGTTAGATTTAAACTAAACTACCTTTTCTCTAGCACTTCTAATTCAAAAACAGCACTAACCCACCCAATCATGCATTCATTATACTTGAAAAAAGCACTTTCAGTAAACAAAGCTCAACGGAGAAAAAAACAGCTCACTCCAATGTCACAGACTTTCAATTGACATAATAATTAAAAACCTTTTAACACGGTCCACGACGAGTTGCTCCACAATGACAATTGCTAAATTTTTACTAAACACAAAACGAGTTGCAACTCTAAAAGGCACATTAATGCACCTTTGTGTACACAATTAGCCCTTCAATCTGTCAGTTCAAGGTGCAACTAAGAGGTTATACTTTTTCAGTGTAAAATGCATAATTAAAATGCTGTCTCAACCAGCTACTACTTAAATGTGCGGACACTTATTTTGTAATGTCAAACCCAGTTTTATAAAGCGTGTCGGTCAATTGCCTAGTTCATCTTTAAGCGATCACAGCGAAGTGACACTTAAACGTCACTTACCTCATTTTTCTTGCCTTCTAACAAAAGTGCTAGCTGACATAACTTGATTGTTACCGTATTAGATAAAAAGTAATTGAAATACAGTATTTAAAAGAGCAAGTAGTTGCTAATCTGTCAAATTAGTCGAGCTAACATTAATGTCATTAGCTGTGACTGTTATATGTTCGTGAGAAAATTAACAACTTTCGATAAATTACGTATGGCTTTTGATTTTAATTCGATTAGACACAATATTGTCGTGAAGGGAAAGTGCATCCCAATTAGTTGCAGTGTTTCTGTGGTCTCAAATTTAACGACTGACAAGTGATAGGCATGTTCTACTACATGTTCCTTTTCACTTTTGTCTTGACTTTTGTACATGTGCCAGTGAAGTTGTGTTGAAATCCTTCTCCTACAATCAACTAGGTAAAATTTTTGCAAGTGGAGAAATTTTACCAGCCACCAACATGTTGCCAGATAGTGTTGTGATTAATTCTCTTGTCCGAAAGTGAAAATTCTGCAAATCAGCCAGCGCAAGTGCAGGTGTTAGCCAGCCAATGTACAAACACACAAAAAAAGGAGAAAAGAAAACTGTCAACACAGCCATTTCCACTTTTTCTTCGAGAGATTTTCTTTTTTTTCGCAAACGGTGACAAAGGTGTAATGTCAATGCGCTGCAAGTTCACAAGTTCATGAGATGTTACAGAGATTAACAGTCAATTTCTCTCCGGATAACTAGAAAAGAATACGCTCTTTGAACGCATCCTTTTATCAGCCGATCTAACCACTTTTCGCAAGCGACTTACCCACTTGTTGTGGGTTATCATCGAACCATCTTTACAGCTAGCAGTTGAATAAAGATGTCTCACAAATTCTGTGTTGAGACAGTGCGGGTACAAAAATCGAAGAAAACAAGTTGTCACGCTGACATTTCACCATTTTATCAGCAACAAGTGGGTTGGCTCTATAGCTTACCGCTAGTGGCTGAGTTTGTGAAATGTTATTGGACATCGGATGCTTACTCATGCGCTTGGGAAATGCAAGGGGTTCTCTTAATTGTTATAATGAATAACTGAGGTTAATGAACTGATATTGCTAAGCTGCAAGAGTGTGGCTACTTCCATAAGCTGGAGTGGGAAAAAGGAATATTTAACATATTGCACAGCTAGATTTGTGTGATGATGTGTAAAAGCAGCATCGAATTTTTTTCGTCTTGCGAATAGTTGCTGAACTTTGAGATTATTTATGGCGCGAATTTGTAATTAGATTTTATTTAATTCGACTGACTTTTAAGTTCGAATAATATCGTAATTATTCATTTATGCCATTTGCTTTTCGGTTGACACAACTCTTTTTTTATTGATCGGCATTTCTATTTGCAATTATTTTTAACGATTGCTGCTCAAATTTGACGCTAATTGGATTGGGAGTAGCATTTTCAGTTCACCAGTTTACTCTGTCTTCTTCTTAGATTACACTTGTCAAAATTCTGTTTACACAATAACGTGTATTCACTCTTTTTCCGACAACTCAAAGGGTTTATTGTAACCCATAGGACTTGTCGGATCAGTCTTGTTGACGTTTTAAATTGACAGATTTATGAAACAACTACTCGAGTTTCAAGTTATTTGTTTTAAGAAATAAAGAAAATGCTCATTAATAGGAGGAAAGGGAATCTGTCATGATTGGTAAATGAACTGTCACAGTCATAAAACATAATTATTGTCTGTAAAATAAAAACTGTGTGATAGATATCTGCGATGGATTCCATGGGACTGTCCATTTTGTCGAATACGACGGATTTTAGGTAGGTATTTGCGTTTTCTTATGTCATTTTCAATTGGGATTTTCAGGTTTTGCTCTCAGATTTTAGACAAGAAATGACATTATTTTTGTTTGCATTCATTCATCCATTGCAGCGGCAAATGTAAATTTTCCTCTATTTTTCACAAACAAGTCGTCTAAAAACTTATATAATAACACACTTCAAAGTTTGACAGATGCCAATGGTTTTGGTGTTGGTGAAAGTAGGTGTAAGTTTCGCTAAGAAATCGAGATTCGCAAAATTGCTCTGACTCTGAAAAAAATTGCTTTTTTGCGGCCAATGTAACATGAAAACTGACAGCCAGCTGATTTCGAGGGCGGAAAAACTGCTCTGAATCTGAAAAAATTGCGTTTTCTGTTTCAATGGAAAACGACATTATTGTGCAAAAAACGCACGCTGTCATAATCGGGCGCATGAACTCAGCTCCCTCTACACACGAGTAGAAGCTTCACTAACGTTGTTGCCACATCTCGGGTATAGGATTAAGCTTGCTTGTAAAAAACGTCCAACTCGCCTAATTCATCAAAGAAGTAGTTTCCAATCTGCTGTACAGTCACAAAGTGTGTGAAGCGTGACGGGTAGATCTATAGCCTCTGTCCAGTTAGTGACAGGTATACGTTGTGCATTGTCATAAAATATTTACACCCATCTTAAAATAGCAATAAAATTTATATTTCGAATAAAGGTTTTTTAGCGGCGCTCCTAAATCTATAGCTTCAAGACAGACAGGTTTAACCTGCACTCTCGGCAGCAATATAAATAACGAAAACATATTAAACTGATTCGACTGGCGGAAAAACGAACAACGACGTACACAACACTATTCGGGCTCACAAGGTGTTTTGAAATTCTCGAAACACTTTATATTGATTGATGACGGCCAGTAATTTAATATTTAATGCGAGAGGCAGAACTTAAAATTCAGCGGACCACAAAATTACATAATCAATGTCTTGCAGGAAGTATAGCACGTTCTCATTCAACTCGTAAAAGAAACCTGTCAAGTTACTATAAACAATTTTCTAAAAATATGCTATCTACACTCTCAAGTCTTTGCACCTTTCAAAAGGTGCAGTACAAACGGTACAGGTGCACATTGTGGAATAAAAACTGCTACATTTAGAGATTAACTATGCATTTTGCATAGCAAATTAATAATGCTATACCGGAGATACAAATCGCACTAGATTCAACGCCCATTATGATATATCTTACCACAACCACGACACCACCGTAGTTGGCCGAGTGTATATTTTGTAATACTGCAGCAGTTGAAACCAGAGACCTTGAACGGAACTCTCTTGGAGTGATTGTGCGATTGTATGATTGTGAGAATAAAAAGCTGAAAAGATATTCTTGAGATTCGCCACCGCGCCACCGCAGCACCGGCAAATATGGAACAAGACGACCTTGCCTGAGGGACATTTTGAAAAAAAAAGAAACGTATAATTCCGATTGTTGCCAATTGGTTAATTATGCATTTTAATTTGTTATTGTACTAGTTTTTCCAATTGGCATTGTTCTGATGTAAGAAAGGCCTAGATGACGTTGACTCTGGCTCTGGTAAATATTAGGCTATGGGGATTTCTTCAAAGTCTAGCCTTCCGGATGTTTTGTCATAGTCTTACAGGCAATGGAAAACCCCATAGACCATTTTAATAAAGTCTCCACAACTGTCTTAAACTCGTTTCCCTCTCTTTTGTTGCGACATAAAAGAAATGCGAAAATAACAGCTAACAGCCGGCTTATGGTCATAAATCAACAAACCCAAAGCTTCAAAGAGATTCAATTTAAAATTTCTGAGACCCAATGAATGCCGCCATTCAGCGTGGTATTAGCTTTCCAAAGGAAAACCGCGAGTGGGCAGTCACAATTCTGTAGGTGAAAAGTGGTTTTTAAATGCATTGTTCGCTATTTTTCCATAGGTAAACTTGAAGAAAGCACTTGTGCGGCGAATTCATTTCGCGGTCGCCTTTTGCCCGGTTATCAACTGGTGCTGCCAAACTTGTTCAACATTGACTGCGGCTACACCTACAATGATTGTAAACAGAAATATTTACTGCTGAAGCGGTTAAATTAACATACCAAAATAAAAATATGGAATTTAATTAATTTTCTTAATTATTTTCGGGTTTATAGGGCTTTGTCAATATATTCAAAGTTTTGTAGTTTAACTTGTAATCAAGAGCTACCATGACCGACATTTTCAACTGCATGCCAGAGATTCTGGCAAACATGATTAGCTCTTAATCTATTAAGACCTTAGGCGATATTTTGTACAAGGCTGTAAGTGTGAAGGAAACCACTTCCACTTGATGCAATTGTGTTTTTTTTTTGGCAAGCGAAATGACGGTGACATACAAAATAAATCAACAGCTGTCAGTAGTTGTCTTCCTATGAATAATAATTTGTTTTTAGCCGAAAGTCAGATTGTGTGATTTTTTGATTTCGAGTGGATGTTATTTCCCTCCCAACTTAAAGAACACTTCTTACTTTTCGTAGTAGTTTCATTTCTTCGAAGATTCCAATTACGGAAAATTGCTAATCTCACAAAAGGAAGAGGAGGATTTATATGCAGTGGTCGGTCGACAATGACATCTGCCCTCATTTAGTAAACTTAAAAGTCGAACACTCGAAGTCTGATTGCGACGATATAAAAGCTAAATCTTACTCAGTTTCACGACCTATGCTTTCCTAAAATGTTCCTAAAGATTCGGTGAGTAATTTCAAAGTAATGCTGTAACAAATCCGCATACAAACAGAGACAAGAGACATTCCTTTCTTTCTGCATTTGTCCTCAATTTGATGATGTGTCTAATTTTGTAAGTTTGAGGTTTGAGAAAGTGTGTAAGCTTTAATGCCTACAGTTAAAGTAAATTGAAACTATGTTGTTACATTCTCACACATATTCACGGCATGGGTGGATAGATTAAAAGTGCAGTAGAAATTATTTAATTTCAAAATATTTGGTGGGTGAAAACTGTCAGTCTAGGTAAGAGGTAGTGGCCCGAGCGATTTAAGCAAACCAAAGTCTATCGTTTGGCACCTAGAAATTTAGAAAAAGGAAACTCTGCGAAGAAACTGTGACGTCTGAAATACCAACTTTGTGATTGGTGCCGGGTTTTTCTTTCAACTCAACAAATGACAATCAAACTCGACCCACATTTTGTTTCAATTACAATTTTACGTGCACACTTATGAAATATTTAAAGAATTTACCTTCTCAAGCAAGTCACAACAAAACTCGATTGACATTCCTTAAGTCATAAGACACGCACTCACCGCCCATAATGTGCACTCGAAAGCCCACAACCCAACACCGATTAGTCTCAGAAAATATCTGGAAAACTATCGTTGAACACAGCCGCACAACACAAAATGCCCAGTGGCAATAACATATATCACTTTTAAATTGAAGTGCACTCGCGGCTAATAAATTTAAATCGCTCCTAATGCGACCATCGCCACCGAAACGACGACGAGCCATCTACCTTGACCTTAAATACGCTCAAACCGAGTCGTCGTCGTCGTTGCAGCAGCCGCCGTAGCCGTAGCCGTAGCCGTAGCCGCAGCCGCTAGTCGCGTCACGCCACCGCCTCCCGCCATTCTGTCTAGCGACAGTGAAAAACAAAATATTTTCTCTGTTTACGCAGCCTTAGGACGTCATCTCAGATCTGAAATCTGATTTAGCAAATTAGCCGAGCACGTTCAAATTCGAAATCAATTACAAAGTGAAAATTCGATTTAGCGATCAACATCAACTTTCGCCTGTGTATCTTGGGGATTCTATTTTCGGTTTCAACGATGATCGGTGGACTTCCGTTTCAGAGTTATTATTAGATAAGGCTGACACTTTAGCCGGAGGGTAACTTTCTTTACGTCATTGTTATCGTTCATCGACTTTACAAGAGTTGTTGGTCTTGTAAAATCACAGTCTGATTTATTGTCAGTACTTGGGAGGCACGCCCGTTTATTAAGCACTAAATGTTTAGCCCCAAGATGTTAATTTTTCACCCGACAGCTGTATAATTAAGAGAGATTGCCGGTGACAGAGAGGCTTCAAAAACCGCTGCCTGTTAGACGTCAGAATGATATATGGTTTTCATTTCCTCGTTTCTACTCGTCATCGTCTCGGTCACTTTCAGTTATTGACAATAATGGGGGATATGAAAAAGAGTTGTAAAACGTTGTGACTATTGTTTATGCAACGGTCAAGATGTCATAGACCTTTGACAGAGTTGTAAAGATGGTAGTGTGGAACTGAGGAAAATATTACAGACAATTTGAAAGGCCTTACAAATGCAAAGAAATTTGTTGTTCTCCCCGTAGACTTATGCGGGGCTTTCTCTAGTAAAGTTTTAACATCGCTTGTCAAACTATTGATTAAAACACTTACCTAATAACATCGCTTCCGTTTTGCTCGCTCAAGAAAAGTACAAACATTTGTACACTCAGCGAAATTTTCTAATGGAACGAGAACTGATTTCAGTGCAATCCCCTCATTTCAATGAACATTTCAACTCAATTTAGTATTTCAGAAAAATTATTATCAAAATGAATGAACTGCATTATCACATTTTTTTTTGTCTCTGAATGCACTCAGTCATACCTTCTGGATTTCTATCTGACAGGACTTATGTTTTTTGACAAGAATAATATAATTCAATTCTTTAATCTGTAGATGTAACATTAACTGTGAAATAAATATCTACTTTTATATGCGCTCCACTAAACGAAACCCTCTTCCCCGAGCCAAGAAAAACCGATTTGAACCATAATAATTTGAAGCCACAAAATCAGCTTTCAATCCTGAGTTCATTGACACTTCATTACAAGCGAAGTAAAGGAAACGAGAAACCCCAAACCAATTCCAATAAATATCTGCCAACATATCCGCCAAGGCTTACCATTAAACTGCTTGCATTGACATTTCAGTCATTTATGTCAAAAATAAATTTTGCGCTTACATTGTATAATTGTGAAGTTGTCCAACGGTATAGGTGGGATTATTGGAAATCTCCTTCAATAATATTTACTATTTATGACAGTAAAGCTAAACAGATTAAAATTGTAATTTAATTACACCATATACTGCCGGAACACCGAATCCACTCTGGGGACACAAATGTCACGCGAGTCTGTCCAAATTTGTGACAATTGGGACTTGTGACTCACATAAGAGGCTTACTATTTATTTTCGAAGATGTTTAAAATGACTTTAGTCATAAATTGGTGTTAGGTAGCGATGCGGAACTGAATTGTTTGGACTTTGGAGTTATACATTTAAAACTTTATGGGGCATTAATTGTTTATACTTAAACAGTGCAACTGACGCAGTTGATGGATTGGTGATTGATATTTCTACATATATTTATCAAAATGATAGTTTTACAGTCGTGGAAGAATCGCTGTTCTTGTTATTGTAATGGGCATTCTCCACGCAGCACCTTTTGACTTTGACAACTATTTGCAAAGTCACAAATCAGCTGATTACTCTGCTAAATGGAACGCATACATGTTAACAAAATAAACGCATTACTGCCTTCTTACAGTTGAGTTTTTGGGTGCTTCAGTTGAACAAAGTTTTCGATTCCAAAAACATCACCGCAGTCAAAAGTTGGAGCACTTACATCCGTTCAGCAGTTGCTCAAGCGCTTTTCAACTGAACCCACTAACCTACGAAAAACTTCGAAATACTATCCAGTTCTGTCAGAAAAGTTCAAGTGGTAATTATCAATGAATCGTCTTTCATAATTCATGGAAAATATCACATCGTCAATGTCCGATAAATAAAAAAGCTACGTCACTTTTACGCAATCGGTTCCTGTCAAACCGACTAACCTCCATCCAACGGCCAAACTTCAAATACCACGTACCGTTGCGATGAACTTTTTTCTTTTTTCTGAAGGAAGATCACCTCTAGCTGAGTTGTGTCATAGTCGCATGCAGACGACGAGCAAAAAGTTGTCCATAATCATTGCCAATATATTTCGCTGGCAAAAAAAAAACAGCTGCACGATCACCACTATTATTGCCGGTGTTTGCCGTGATGCTATCCCAAGAGCCAGCCTCAACATCAACGTGCAAGTAAACAACTTTTTTTCTTTTTTTTTGTTTGTTTGTGGTATTTTGATCTCTCATCATGTGTGCCTAAGCCGAGGAAGCTTCTTCTGTTTGGGTGTTAAGACAACAAGCACGCGGCGCACAAGATGACTGCGCACGCCGATGACGATACCGCCATGCAGATACTACAAACGAAACGACTCATCGTCGTCTTCTTCTTGGGTGCTCATTGTGCCCCGTTCGAGGTAAGTTCATGAACACTTCCCAGTACGGCCGGCTCGATGGTTCGCTTTAATGATGAATCGCGTTTATATTGCGAAAAGAGGAGCTTCAACTGAACACGCTTGTACAATGGCCTGTAATGGTTGTTTTTATGCGCTACTACAGTTGTGTGAGTGAGGGTATAGATAAATTGTTCACAGTGTTGCAACGATACTTGGGAATCTTTTGCATTCTATTTGCATTTATTATTGGACTTGGCTTCATCTTTTTTGAAGAGCTCAAGCGACATCAAACTGGTCTATCAAACTGAGAGCGGCGGGGGGGTTGCAAAATAAACCAGGACCAGTAGTTAGTAAATTGTGTCACCATGGCACTCCACCCCAGACTCGAGTGGAATTGAGTTTTTGTCCGTGTTTACGGATAAACATGCGAAATGTGCTGAAGCGTAGAGTCGTCAATGAATTTGCAATTTTATTAGAGCCATGGAGGATGTGGGCTGAGAGTGGTTTCCTGTTTTGGTTTTTTGTTGTTCCAAGGAGTTTCCCTCTCTTATCAGCGCGAGTGACGACAATGTGTTGACACTAATATTAGCGGGGAAGTAATTTTTAAACTTTATCTCCTGCTGGTAGGGAGTGGAGGCTGATTTGCTTGTTACCTTGCTGCGCCTTGATTTATTTTGAAATGGAAAAAATTCGTCCGATTTCTAAAATAAACGAACGGACAGTAAAAAAATCGTCGATTTAAGGGACCAGCTGCTTTCTGGTAAAAGGACAAAGTTGGTGCTTTTGGAAGAGTGACATTTCACCGTAGACTCAACATGGCGAACTTTACTTGGTGCCAAGGTTGTTGTCAAGCCAAAATCGAGATTCGATAGTTCGCTCTGGTCTTTTGCTAACCTATCGTGGCAGTTACTAATTTTTGTTTTGAAGCAGACCATATTTGTAAAAGTAAAAATATCTGTACCCTTATGGGAAGTGATGTATTAATTACCTCGACGGACTGCTATCTTTGGAGTCCCCTATGACATCGCATAAATCGAAGAGATAGTCTCAGAGTAGACCACGGTATGCGCCACTTGAAGCTTCGCAATGAGTCTCACAAACTCGGCATCTTCCTCGCGCACCTCTTACGGCGAGCTTAATTTGTGCCGATTAATTTGGTATTAGCTCATTCTTCAATTTACTTGCCATTTAGAGTATCGGCCATGTAATTCCAACCGTAGAAAATATTACATCTCCAGCTCTAGTAGCCGTACACTCTTCAGTTCAACTCGTTTTATTGGTCAATAGTAACAAGCTCAAGTGCGCCATCCAAAGAGATGTTGGCGGACGGCGTGCGATTTGTGCTGCAAGTCAAGTGGTTATTGGCTCAAAAGAATAATTATAATGTAAATACATTTTAAAACCGTACACCAGGAGGTGCGCCACACCAAGGGCGCCTGCCTGGCTTCTGCTGTCAGCCGGTAGACTGTTCACAGACCGTACGCGTTCAGAATATTAATGTTATTTCTAAGTAACTCGAATTGAGGAGTGCAAGATAATGCAACTGTTTCTTTTTTGGATTTTTCTGAAGTAGGCGCACACTTGTACTGTACCTGAGCATGTGGGCTTCTGGAGGGGTTTTGTGTGATTTTTATTGCGTAAAATACAGACATTTAGCTGCGGCGTATGGCAACTTAAGCGTAAGTGGAATTATCATAAAGATCATTGAATATAAAAGTTTGAAACGAGCCAATTTGCCACGAGTGCTGAATGAGTAATTTCTGACTCGTGTCGGGCACGTGAAGCATGAGCACTATTGCTTTCTATAATATGCGTACAAAATGTGTTTCTTTGGCAATAGCAATAGTTGAAATTGGAAATTTCTAAATCCAAATAAATGCAGTTTCTTTTCTTTTAAGACGAATACGCATTTTGTGAACTTAAATTTGAAAATGTGCTCAAAATTTTTTAAATCTTAGACCATTTTTGAACAGACAACTTGAAGTTGAAAAGATCTTGGCGCTGTTCCTCTTTTTGACAACTGCAACCGAATTAATGGCAAATGACTGTCGCTGTGCGTCATGAAGAGTGGGTCCAAAACTTTTTGATTTGCTTAAAATCTCTTGCTTATTTTGATGTCGTCGTTATTTGTGGAAAAAAAAACAATTGGAAACATTCAAGAGTCTAACTAAACCAAATCTGACAGCTGGCTGAATTGATGTGGTTCAGTTTCAACTGTCCAAAATTGGGCATACCCATACGTGAACAGTTTTATCAGTTGAAGTTTATAAAGATGTGGCCAACAAATCTATTCAAGAATTTCCCCACTGTCTACTTAGTTGACATTTCGTATATGTGGCTGACGTAGGAAATGTGACGTTACCGACAAATTGAGTTTTTGCGTTCAAGTTACATCGAGTCCAAACCACACTAGTCCATTTGAGAAAACCCGATGTTTGAACGTCCCCACTGTCTTACCTTATTTTGACGTTTTCCAATGTGTCATTTGTAAATGGATATTAAACTATTTGCTTTTTGTTGGAATTAAACAATAAAACATAAATCGTATTGGAAATAGAACCTTATTAAATACAAATTCAAGTTGTCTACGAGTAGCTCAAAATAATAAGTCAGTGCTTAGGATAGATCTTTGGCAGGGTGGCAAAAAGGGAAAGCACAGGTGTTTCATTACTATTTAATACAATATAACTAGATAAGATTGGTCTGGATAAGATGTAACCTGAGTGCAAAACCTAGATTGGTCGGGAAAGTCACTTTTTCTGCGTCAGCTAAAATCAAAACTGAGATTCATCTAGTCAGAGACCTGTCAGACTTACTAAACTAGATACTTGAACGTCCCCATTGGCTTGTACAGCACATTTCAATGTTATACAGGCAAAAGTGCTGTGTTAAACAAAAATGCCATCTTTGATTCTGCATCAAGTGTCAGTTTTATTACGTATTTATAATAATGTGTGACAGAAAAGGGAGTATGCTGAGCTTATTGGAGTATTTCTACGGTACGTTGTTGCGAATTATCTTTTCTTCAAGTTGGAAACTGACAAACTCAAAATTTCATCACAATAATCTTGGAAACTTTATTAAAATAATATATAAGCATGTAAATAGTATTGATGAGTGCATTTTTCACGTTTTGATTGCACGTAACAAGAGATGTAGCTAAAAGAAGCAGCTATTACATATGACGTTGCCGTGTGTCAAAAATTCCGCCACAAGCTCTTTGCATTTACTCTAACCCTGTACGTCACAAAATAACTTATCATATACATTTCGATCAATCTGTCAAATATCGTAATTTTGTATTTCCTTGCTTCATATATAGCATTGCTGGGTAATTAGGTTTTGCTGTTGTTATTGCAGTTTTTCTATTTCATATTCACCTTCATCTACTACATCATAGTATGTACAACCACTTGTTCATTACAAAATGACTGTCGCTTGGTTGGTGAATGACAAATGACAGATCGAAAACACGACAGTGTTCCGCTGGGTAATTGTAGCAATTCAGCAAATTAAACTGGCAACATAATTGATATCCTCCAAGTCGTTCGCAAGTGTTGTGCAAATTGTCACGGCTTGACGCCACCGCTCATCGAAGTCAAATGCCCACATTCGGTTTTTATTAATTTCTCTTCAAATACCAGCAGTTTGTCTGACATCTTCTGCAATTGTTTACTTGTGCAATAATAAATTTAAAGACGAGTATCCCGCCGCCGCCATCGCTAACTGCCTCTAATTGTTGTATCGCACGGTGCAAGTGAAAGGCTCTGCATAATTCACTCTGCCGTGCTATACCGACTTGGTACAAGTGGGACAGGCGCATCTTCATGGTTTTTTTTATGCACATTTCATTCCCATTCCAAGTTCTATGGAAGGAAACTTGAAGGTCTCTTACCGCGGTTTGTTCCCTCCCGCCCAGGGTTGATAGCGAATCTCTACTTGAATTCTTGTCCTGGTTTGGTAATGTTTTCTTAGTTTTTTTTTTTTTTGAAAGTAGAAGTGAATGGCAGCCACTGTTGGAGATTATTATTCTTCTTAGCACCTGTAAGTGGATATATCCAGCACACACATGCTTCCGTTGCGAGATGAGAATTACTCGCTGTCGTGGTGTGATTGCACTTAAGTGCGTCTAATAATACCTGTTTCTGTTTGACGCACGCGGGTATCAAAGGAGCACATCTGGATCAATAATGCCTCACCTATGCAGCAGCCGCAGCACCCATCACGCTGCCGCTAATAATATGCTATTAAGAGTGGTAAACGCCCGACTTGACCCACAAAATCGAATTTGCTTCCAGGGGCTAACAGCTAACAACTATCGGCTCTGGCGTTACGCGTTAAGTAATGATTGACAATCCCAGTTGGCCAACGGCCAGGCCATTAATCCGAAAAGAGCCGAAAAAAACGCCAAGCTCCTCACAGTACAGTCTTGGAGGTTTTTCTTATTTATTTTTTGTTTTTGTCAGTGACTGTCAACTCCTCCGAGCTACACTTGGGTATTGAAAAACCGCTTGTGGTGGTGGTGCGAATTTGAACTTTAATTAGAGCTCAGTGAGCGTACGCATACGCGCCGCAACCTACACGGTAAGCGTAATAATTAACAAAGTGGAGATTAGGTTAATTTTGTTTTCTTGTTTTCCTTTTTGGCTGTTTGTAAACTTGATAGAGAAAAGTTGTTTGAAAGGTTGGCAAAATTAGCAAAATGCCTATGGGGCTACAAACTGACAAAAAACATCAGATTGAGTCAGATCCTTTGGCTCTAAAGTTGTGCGCACAGAAATGTAGAAACAATTTGACAGCCCGCCCGAGAAGTCGTATTTTTGTTTGTTTTTGTGCAGATAATTATCGTCTTGGGGTTGTTTTCTGTTCAATGGTTAGACATTCACTTTGGAGGATTGGTCCCCAATGGGTAAATCAAACTAGTTTCGTCCTTCTGAGTGTGGGAAAATTATTAATCGTTTTTCATTTGATTACTGCGGAACGCAATATCGCTGAGAACCAAGGCTGTACTTAATGAGCCTGTCATGAATGGATTATGATGACAGATAGTCCCCGGTGGCAGAGTTGAATGTTTGAGTGAGTGGATTGGGTTAGGAGAGGGGCGCTGTTTCGTTAAGTGGTTTGTGACTTGGATTATCCGTTTTATTCCCTTGAAATTAGGTTATTTTGTATATCAACTCCAAGTTTTATTTCAACTATTTGACACAAGCGCATCAGTAATGGAAATAATTAACGCTTCGTTAAAATATGGCGTCATTGCAAAGTGCAATCTTCGAAACGTGTATACAGTTGCTCAAGTTATTTCTGGACTTGTTACTTGTTTGACAATGTCAAACTACCTTACCACACTCTACCGCCGCCCTATAAGTTCACGAAAACGATGTCAAAATGTTCCACACCAGTTGAACAGATTCCAGTTTTGTGCGCAACTCATGGAAAATCTCACAATAAAATTATGCTTGCTGTAGGAACTAATCAGTTAATGACCTGATCTTGTTACGATAACTAATTCAAATTGCAGCCGTCTCCCAAACTAGTGGTTATGCAAATGCTGAACGGAAACCGCTTTTCAACGCTCAAACATGTAGCGCACAATGTTGTGTGACTTTTATGTCATCTTTATGGCCCAATAAATTTCAATGAGGTTGCAACAAATATCTGCTGACCCTTGACGTGACAGGTCGTTCAAAATCGATAAACTTACAACTAATCCACGCATTAGTAATGTTATCACATCAGCGCTGATGGACGGTGAACGCCGCCCAACTTTACTCCAAATCCAAATGAATATAATTATGTATTTAGAATGAAATGTCACTGTGCTTATATTATTGTTGTATAATTCCACTGTCCACCGTATTCGATGGGAATAGAAATTATCAAATCAAAGTGTGTGCGTTACTTCATTATGTCACACAGAAATGTAAACGCAGTTGTGGCCATTGCTGGATTGATGTGATATGACAACAATTCACCATTTTTCCCGACTGACGTTTTGTTTTATCACTTTCACTTATGCTTAAGCACGTAGCAATTAAAAGCAATCATTGGCCCCGTTAGCTGCGTTCCGTCATTTCTGAACGATCGCATGGAAATGTGATGTATGTGAGAACAAAGTTCACGCTGATTGCTTTCTGCCTGAACGCACAGTTCAGTGAAGCTAGCACATGTCTGACAGATGAGTTAAATATGAGAAGGTAGCGATCAGCGATTCTTTTCAGATGCGAGTCCGTGCGAGGTATTAAGTAGAATAATTGTTAGATTAACGTCCGTAAATAACACGCCGGTCGGGTCGCCGTTGTCGGCCGGCGCATCGGTGCGGATGGTTAGTAAAACGGTAGGTATATGCAAATATTGGCGCTATGCATATAATAGCCGGAAGACCGTGTCTGTAAAAAGAAGCTGCGGCATTGCCTCCCACCCCCTCTCAAAGGTTAATGCATGAGTGAGTTTGCCCTTTTGAGCTACACTTGATTTATGATGATTTACGACTTTTGGCGGGCTAAAGTTCAACCTTGTTTACATTTCGATAGTTCGTGGAGTTTAATGATGAAAGATGTGGTATGTTGGAGAAGGAAAGTTTTGGTATATGAACATGTTTATACTTTTAGTATACTTCCGGCACTTCCCGGACTTCTAAATTCCGTAGTCGAAAATGGTGCGATAGTTGAATTGTGATAATAGACACCCACAAGCTGTAGGTACTCCATTTTTTTTAAAATGGTTCGAACTAAATAGACTCCGATTCCACTGTTAAGAGGGTTTTCTTTCTTGTGAATCGTCTTCATTTCCACTTCCATTCCCAATTAAGATCCCTAACACAATTTCTGCCGACTGCATCAGATGGCAAACTGCTAAACGTTGGAAAGAATTTGATAACACATCAGCTGATCAGCCGCTCCCAAAAAATTCTCACTTCCATCACTCCATTACTTCTGATACAACTTTCTCGTGTACCTTAAACACGAAAACCACTTAGATCTGAAATAAAATAACAAAACTGTTCCGTCTATGAATGTCTAAAAGTCACCAAGAGATACTTATGCTATATTCGCAATAGAATTGTTTATTATAACGCCATTCCCATTCACCGTCGGGATTCCAACACACTGCGATTTGCACTATAGGCATTTGTGATATCGCTTAGAGCCCAACAGCAACACAAAATGTTGCGTGGTCGCGCGAACATAATATTCCTACGCACATTTTATCAACCTCATCACTTCCCTCTGTGTGTGCTCTATTACGGACCACATAAAGTCTCCTAAATCACGCATTTGATGTAATAAAACATTCGCCGACTTTAGCCCTGAATCGCTCGCAGCCGCGTCGTCGCGTCGCTTTGCTATTCGATGGTTTATTTTTTTTTTTGGCAAACATCGCGTGCATGCATCCAGAAGGCGCAACAACTATATGGGACCACGACAAAATATTGACTGCTCCAGTTGTTGTAGAGCGTCGTGTAGTCTCAAATAACTACACGAAAATATTTCTGTTCCAATTTTCAATGATTGTGCGGCTTAATTGAGATAGAATAAAAATGTTCGACGGACACCGCGACAACCGTACAGGCGCAGGTACAAGACAACATGCCAGTGTGTGTGATTCTTACAAAATAAACGACAAAGTCCAACTTTGAACAGTCAATGGGCCGATAAAGAGTGTTTAAGCGGCAACCAAAGATACAATAAAATTGCAGCTATAAATCTAGTACTGTGCCGATAAATTGTTGTTAGTGTGACTTTTTTGGCCGTTGAGATCCAGAAAGAAGTTGGGTTGATCATAAGACATAATACTGTGTGTTTTTTTGGTGACAAGCGCTTACTTCAGATATAATGTTGGTCAAACAAAACATCCATAGCCAGTGTCATTGACAGATGACTTGGTCTTTCTTTGCAGGTGACACTTCGAAACAAAACTATTTAATATGCAGGAGATATTTGCATAAAAATAACACATCGCTGTATTGGACATGATTGCGGGCCTAGTTTGGCTATAAATTTTCAAAATACCAAGAATCTGTGTATCTTCCGATGAAAGTTTGATTTATTACTTCTCGAAAAGAAATTTCACCTGACGTACCTATTCAAAAGAGGAAGAGCATCATTCTGACATACCAAATAACTACGTCCTATGTTTACTTAATGTTAAACAACGAGCAACAACTATTAGTCGAATAAATCACAAACCAATTTGTACTGTCCATCAATCATCGAAAACATATCAGTTTTCATAACAACTCTTTTGTTTCACATGCGTCCGGCGTCAGTCCGTATTATGTATTCTTGTAAAAGGAAAGTCAGACTTTTAGTGTAATCTGCGACGAAAAGTCTTGTCATGTGTTCTTTGATTCTAATTTCAGGCATCCATCAAGTGACTTCAGGAAGGTCTCAAACAAGTTCGAATACAACTTGCATTTTAACGTTTTCAGTAAATCAACTATTTGCGAACGCACCCAATATCTGTCAAATTCATTGACAAGTTTACTAGACTGGTGAAATGCCAGTTTCATACGAAGGTAAAAGATAACCCGATATTACTTTTCTTCAATAGAACATAGAGCCATCCTTGTGGAATCGCTATATGACATTTGAGTGTTTCCAATTTTCGCCACCGCTACCCAAAAGAGTTGCTAGAAAGTAATCCATATTAAGACTAAAATAAATAACGCACAACCATCGAAGTGTTATAAATAAATTTGAATCAGGGTTGCATGATGTCTGAACTGAAATGCAACTCACATAGAACCTGCAAATAAATAACTTTTTAGTTTGACATTTTTATTACCACCCATAATGCAGTAACAGCGTTTGACACATCTGTCAACCTGCAGCGACTCCCCCAAATGACATCACTACTGCGAATGAATATCAATATCCAGTCGATCTCTGCATTTCATTGATTGTTAATTGCCTGTCATTGCTCATTGAATACACTTGAAGTTAAATTCCCAACTGAATTAGTCTTCTCAGCGTCAATACACACGCATTATGCATGCAGCATGCACCATGAACAATGCAATGGGCGGAATGTATTAGCTCTTTTGACAGGCAAACTTCATAGAGCTGCCCATATTCGGATTAATCAAAAATCTTAATAAGGCTTACAATTTGTTATTTGCTTTTATTTCTGTTTGTGAGTCTGATTGATTCTCAATTAACTAATGGAGGGGCATCAATAAAAGCAGCAAATGTTCAATGTCAAAACAACTCAAACAACAATCGAGAAAAGAACGAGATTGTAATACTGAAACAACGGGCGTGTGAACGACAACGTCGTCGATGTCGGCAGACATTGGCTACTCAATTAATGGCATGACATATGTCAGTCTAAGATTGATCAACTGTGGGTATTCTTATCTTATGAGTTCTTGTGAGTTATGCTTAGGCTGTCATCGATTAGCGATCGTAAAAGACGTTTCGTTTGATTCGTTATGAAATCCAGGAAAGATGAATGTGAAAGGATTTCTTATTTGACACGACTTGAACTTGATGCGGCTGGCAATTATATTCTGTGTTTTAGTGAACGACAATGGAATACTAATAAAGCTGATATATTATGAGGTTTTTAAGTTGCGACATGCAAATTGTCGCATTTAATTGAAAGAGGAATGCTTTTTGTGAGCAATGCCAAATTAGTGGCCGTATATTAATTGAAATAAGTATTGAAGTTGATTTTTATCGGGCATCTATCAAAAAAACATGTTTTTCAATAGAACGCAATGGCTAGCTATGACAGATGCAGGGAGAACCATTTTCATTCAATGTTCACATAGAGTTTGCTCCTGTCATGCCAGAAAAACACTGACAAATTTCAATTTTTTAGCTGTCACACACTACACATATGAAATGAAATCAAAAGTCAATAGTTATCGGTCCAAAATTAAACCCCATTCAAGGTTAAATAAATTTTCAACCTTCATGAAACATTTTCCAATTAACAATGTAATAGGAAACCAAATTAATTTCCCCTGTCCGGTCCGCCAATCAAATTTTGAATGTTTTGACATGTGCAATGTCCATGTACAAACTGTCGATCTACTCCATCTGTCACGTTACATCTCCTAAAACTAGGCGCAGCTCTACAGAATCGATACTCACAAGTCACAACCAATGTGTCACTAATAGCATGTGACAGTTTCGCGACATCTCAATAAGTTGTCATATGAGCAAGTGACTTTATTCATGGTCATTCTATCAGTCATTAGAGCGATCAATTAAACATTTTACATTCCTCAAATGTAATTGTATGATCCGAACTTGACCAACTGGGCATACGCACAGCAAATGATGTGTGCGTAATTTCTCAAGTACTTATACTTTGTCTTGTGGTTATTCTTGACATTGCACTTTGAATTATGCAGCGCAATCCAGACTATGGAAATATAATAAGTTGATTTTGAAAAAAAATACTAACAGGAACTTGAGAGCGAAATAATATATAAGTATTGAGTACTAAGTTTGCCTTAAAAATATTTACATTATCTAAAAATGCAATTCTTATCAGAAATGTTATAGATTTCTCTCGTTTCCTTTCTTTTTAGGTAAGTCGCAATTTGACATGACTTTGGTACAATTGGATATTGTAAGTACATGTATGTCTGTTACACAAGCACATCGTAATAAATCGGCATTCAATTGCTTTCAGAGAAATATTTGTTATTGCAAGAATAATGTCGCTAACAAGGAAAATCCATAATAATAATAATTCACTTTATTGACACAATCTGTCAAACTTTCATACGAACGTCTTCGCTCCGCAAAGTCTTATTACCTACCAAACATACTTCATCTTTCGACTGCTTTCATTCCTCAGTTATTAATATAAAAGTTGTTTTTAGTTGTGTAAATAAATAAACCGTGACAATTTTGACAAATGTGAGTTATTTTTGTACTAAATTTTTTTAGCTTCGTATGTTCGAGTATAAATTTGCGATGATAATTGGTATTAAATCGGGTCACCTTTAAATCTGGAAAACATTTGACAGATCTGATCAGACATTTTTTTTACACATTTACAATATTACAAAATAAAGTAACCTTCCAATATGTTTTTAGCAGCGATGAATAATTTTGTATCAAATCAACCAGTTCGTCGCTGAGATAACATTGCATTGCAGATTTGTCCAAATATTTGTATGGCAACACTGGTTGTGTATCCATTCCATTTATTGTGGCGGATGGTTGAACTTAAAGAAAGCGAGTAGAAAAAATGTTATTATTGCTTTTCTCCTCACTCCAGTACAAAGTGGTTTTATTTTCTTACAAGCAATAGGTTTACTTAAGAATCTTTTTGTCTGTCTAACGTATTAAACAGATCAACACGTCTTTTTGTGGAACTTGAGATTGTTTTATGTTAAATATGACAGCGGAAGCAGCTATACTGTGAAGTCCTTCAAAATGGTGCCAAATGACATCTGAAGAATAAGACACGACAATTTAATTGAAATGCATTCAGGAAAGTTGTAAAAATATGCGGAAGTGGATTGTGCAAACTGGAAATATAAAATAAAAGTATATTTTCCGTAAGAATGCTTATACCCTATTCACATCGAGCCGAAAACCGGATTAACACTCGAAAACTTCATCAAAAAGAGAAGTTTTCCCATACATATTTCAGTTTTTAAAACGATTCGTTTTGCACGAAAAAACCACGAAAACGACTTCCAATCGTTGGGTTGTTGAATGAAACAGACCTTTTTCAATATTCAGTAAATTCAGCTAAGCAGCTGACCGAACAGATGTCACAACTCATAACTTTAAACCATTTCCACACTTAATTGATGGGTTAACTATTTTTCTGAATTCATTTTATTTGTTAATTAATGCGGTCGAAATTTGTGACCAAAATTGTTTACACAGAAGTTGCAAGACGAAATGTCTCACAGCTGATTGAAACGTCAAAAGAAAACTAGTTGGTGTTCGGTGTAATTGCATCGACGAGTTTTCGATGTAAACACGGTTTTCGGTGCGGTGTGAAAAGGGTATTAGTGTTTCTTAATCGGTTTTTCTTGATCACGCAGAATATTTTGTCGAAAATAATATTCTGCCCACCAAATATTAGAACTCTAAAATAACCTCCATTGCTCCATTACTTTAGTCTTACGCCTGTCAAATATTTCAACATAATGGCCGATTTCAAGAATCTAGTTATCTTAAGTCGACTAGATTGGTCTGGATGAGATGCAACCTGAACGCAAAAACTAGATTGGTCGGGAACGTCACTTTTTCTGCGGCAGCTAAATATGAGACCTGTCAACTTCGTACTCAGTCACGAATTTCTTGACTAGATTCGTCGGCTACCCCTCCATAAACGTCAACTGAAACAGCTGCTCATTTGACAGATTTCCCCCAATCAAAACCGAGATACACTTAGTGAGAGAGCTGTCAGACTTACTAAACTAGATACTTGAACGTCCCCAATCTCGTGGCTCATCTTTGTCAACATCCAATGACATAAAGACGATATTTCTTTTAATGAAGACGATCTCAGAAGTCCGGATTGGGTGGGCTGGGAGTTGATATCTACGTGTACTTAATCGAAAAATTCCCGCCGGCTGCTGTAAATACCCCAATTAACTTCAGAAATATTGACTTCAAACGATCATCTGTCATCTGTCGCACATTCATGCGCCTAAGTACGAATTAAGAATGTAGTGCAAGTTAAGCCTACCCGCTTAGGAATGATATGAGAATAACTGCTAAATTTCAGTTAATTGCATACAACATTTCCATGTGAAATATTTTTAATTACATCTATACAACAAAATACCGCTCAAGCACGAGAAACTGTTAGGTAAACTTGCATTGGGCTGGGCAAATCACCGCCCGCAGTTATAGTCCAATTCAATTCCAATCCGGACCTACTAAAAATCCAATCACAGTCAGGCAATTATGCCAATTAAATAGAATATAAATTCAATTGGTCAATAACACACCGCGCCGCACCACTGCTCGCCACCACTGAGGAGAAGCTCACTTCTTGATTCGAGCCTGGATGCGATTTGATTTGTAGCCAGCTGTACATTTATTCGTAAAATAATTTGGCCAAGAGTGTAAAGTAAAGTAAGAACAGATTTCAGAACCAACAACTCGTCGTAAATCGGCGGCTTCAGTCCCGTCCCGGCAGCAGCTTGAATGCATTTGTGATGTTCGATTCTTATCGAACTTCCGATAGATGGAAGTTGTTCAATTGTTCATGCTCCCGCGTATCGTATAAATATAAATTTCGAAACATTTTCGACAAACAATACCATGTACGCCCAGCAGATGTACGTACTCTCAATACAAAGGGTGGTGACCTTCTTTTCGTTTTCTTTTTCTGCCAGAAGTGGTGTACAGTAAGAAGGAAAATTACCATAAAACAACTTAATCACATCGATATCAAGCACATCTAGCACATTATCCGCAGCAGCAGCGCAAACCACTCTTATTGACTTCAGTTCAAGATCCATAATGTACCAAGGCCAACCTTTCGGATTCCATGTGCACAATTGCTTCGCAAGATCCGATAAAGTAGTCAAGTCTCTGTCTCGGTTTTGTGTTATGTTTTCCTCAACAATAGGATGGCGGTGTGTATTGCTATCGGACAAGAATTGAAAATTTACATATTTAATAGGACGATATGTTGCGAGTTGCATTATTCCGGCACTTATGACAAGCGCGTTTGAAGACACTAAGCCAAAACGATTTGTTTTCGGATTTTGTAATCTCTTAGGGCCCGAGAAGAGTTGCTTTAACCTTTTGCCACCGGAAGATCAAGGACTGCGGCTGTTGACATACATAAATATTTTTTTTAGTTATCACAAATTCAAGATATATTTCGTTGATTGCAATTGAAATAAAATGAGAGGAGAGGTGATTGATTATTTAGTCAAAGTCACAACCGTCTCTTCGAACCAGAGTCTGTTGACTACTGTACACTTGAAGCCAATTTTAGCCAGCACGAAGGGGGCGCATCTCTTTACTCGTAAATTATAATTCAATCAGCTTAATCTTCAAAATGCTTCAAGAGGCCACTTGACAAAATGGCTCTCATGTAGATCGTAGATTAGCTTTTCGTGACTGTTCGTTTTGAACTTGGCAGTATTTGGATTTCGCGACATTGGATTTTTCTGACATTTATTCGGAAAGTGGCAACCTCCGGCAGCATGCACAAAAAAACGGCACGAGTTCGGTCGGATTAATTTACGCTAGATACAGAGCTGAGTTTAAGGGGATATACACAATATTATGTTGTCCTTATAATGCGAGACTTTTAATTGCGGCGTTTATAGCTCAGGTTCGCCCCTCCATCAAGGAACGCATTCACAGCTGGCACTACTGTTAGGTAGAAAAGGCTGAAATGTGCAAGCTTTCAAAAGTCTATCCGTCTCTTAGTTTCCATGCTTGAATCCTCCCTAGAAGGAAATCGGACCATGGGTAATCGGGTCTCCCAAGGCCATGCATTTGTAATAAGCAGTTATCGACACACTTCTCCAAACAAACCACTTATACTACGACCAATTTATCAAACTACAGAAGAGAAATAAAATTCAGATTGACAATTATTTATAACCCACCTGTTCAAACAATGACACTCTATACTTGGCGACAGAACTGAAACAGCCAGCATTCCTTGCTGCAATTACAACAAAGAAAAAATTAACTTGCCCGCCATACTACAAAAACAATTTGGGTTACACTGTCCTAGTAGTGATCAGCTCAACCGCAATCTGGTCACGCTGCTTTATCTGCACCACTAGACATGCAGTCTCTGAACAAGACAAGGCTACTACCCAGAGCCCCAGCAGCAGTCAGCAGATCATGAGACACGCCGTTGTTTTCGGCAAAAATGTTGCAGCTGCTTATATAGGTATAGGTAATTTTTTCTTTAGTCACCTTCGAGACGTGATATATCGTGAATGCACCACAAAACCAAATCCATGACCACAAGCAATGAATTGCTGCAGAGTACTATGAATTAGAACTAGTTCACTTCGGGCTATTGCAATTACATCGATTGTATATATGAAATTGTGCCTCCCCAGTGAGAATTCGTGGTCAAATTGGTGAAACAATTATTTGCCTTAGGATTTGTGTTCGGACTGCAGTTCCGAAGAAATACATAAAAGGTCAATAGGGTTACGCAAGTTTCCAAGAATAATTGTGGGCAATTGTCCCTCGGCGCATGAAATAGTTCAGCTTAAGAACATTGGCAATAATTTGGCTGAACTTAACTGTCAACTTAAACTTAGTTCTCTCGGCATTAAATTGCCCATAAAGAGCTGACTTTTGTACAACTCATTTCAGCCGTAATTGACTTCACATCATATCACGATTTTAACCGTTAAGAGTTTGTATATTGTATATTTGTACTGCAATTAGTCTGTTGGTAACTGGGGGAATTTTGACAACATTTGTGCTGGAAAACTTGGCAAAGTGCAATGAAGGAGAATGCTGTTCAGTACATAACCAACAGAAAACATGTGCATTTCAGAAAGAATCATAAGGGGATAGCAAGTTTTTAAGTAATCCAGCTTAAGCCACTGTTAGTTGACAATGAAAATGTGACCATAGTGACCATTGCACGATTAGTGGTCGTTTGAAAACGTTTGAGCGAACTTAAGTGTATTTTCGGCAATTTTTGACATCACTTAAGCCAGCATAATCCTGTTTTGTTCGATCCTAAGGTCTTTCAGCATTTGCCACTCTTTTAATTGGTTTTCGCTCTTGATTTATGATCATCATCAGGGATAGCAAACTACTACAGTATACAAATTTCTGCCCCGAGTACTCGGTTGACATTTCGATATGTCAAAGGTTCTCTGCCCCAAAAAATGACTTACTCTATATTTGCAAAGTCCATTCATCTCTAAAGGACAACCAAAACATTGCTTCCCTTTATAAAGAGATAAAGTTGAATCCAAAGCTGCTTGCGCAACTACCTCTTCAGCGCTATTACCTCCCCAATCCGAATGTCATTTCAGAAATATTCTACACAAACACGACTTTCGCCATTCAAAGTGTGTACCGATTCCATTTCAAAGCAGCGCAACCATATAGTTCAGCCACCTTCTTTGCGAACAGGCCCATTGCATTGCACCAAAGTAAACCGCAAGTCAAGTTCATTGCGAAACATATCTGTTTGTGGTTTTTAATTACCGCTGCTGCCGGGCCTGAGGCAATTTGCATCTAAGATTACAACTTTGAGTTGCATCAAATCATATTCACTGTGCGGCTGACACTGCGGGCTAAGCGCTTTCGGCGCGTTCAATCAATTCATCGTATTTCGATTTCAGCATCACACCGCAAATACGATTTTAAGCGAAACAGTTTCCATTTAGCCACGCAGTGCACCAAGGTACAAAAACCACGCCATCGCTGTCAGTTTGAAAGCGCACACCAGCTGGATATGGCGAAACAGCCATAGGAGTTGTACCTTGTACGTCTGCTGCTGCACTGCTGCAATTTCACATGAAATTTAAAACTAAACATTACTCGAGTGTTAGCACTTATAAAAACGCTCTTTCTATTTGTATTACACACTAGTTGTGGTCACAGCGAGGCTTACGGGGGCAAATTCACACTGCCAAGAGGTTGGATAGGATAGATATATCTCATTCGAAAAGTTGCCTCATTGTGGCCGACACTGCGCAGTGTTGAGAATATCCATTTCGGATGACAAGTAATGTAATATTGACGGAACGGCCATTTGCTTTTGAGAAGTTTGTTTTGCTGCGTCGCCGGCACCGAAGTCTGGTTGCACTTCCTAAAATAACTGAACGTATTTGTTTTTCCTTCCATCGCATTGCACAAAATGCCTGTGACAGTAGATCATCGAGGAAAAAACAAACAAACCTCTTGGGTTAGAGGCGGTTTTGCGTTTATGTAAAGAAATGCAAAATGATGCATGTCGTCTGTCCATCTAGTTCGCGACATTCATCATTTCCGCCGCCTCGGAGAGAAACAATTTTTTAATGGGTTTATATATTTAATGGACCTTCCTGTCAATCAGGTAGTGAATGAATATTCGAAAAAAATCAGATTTCACTTTTAGTTGAAGCTTTTAGTTAATGGTTTCCTTTTTGGAAAAGAAAAGATAACAGGGTGAACTAATCTTGGCGGCTTAAGAGCAAAGTAACACCGCAACAGTTTAACTTGATTGTCACTGTTGTTGAAATATTTGTGAAACATAATTGGGTGTTGAAATTGATTAAATTTGTGAATTAGTAATTTGGCAGACCTAAAAAATAAACGTTTTGCCAATAATCATATTTAGCGTCCGGGCTAGATTTTACAAACTCACAATCGCGAAATTTTCCACACAAAATTATCCATTGTGACCTAGAAAATACTTAGTTAAAACTGGTTGGGGACGTTCAAGTGTCTAGTTTAGTAATATGACAGCTCTCTGACTAGATCTATCTCGGTTTTGATGGGGGGAAATCGGTCAAATGAGCAGCTGTTTCAGTTGACGTTTATGGAGGGGTAGCCGACGAATCTAGTCAAGAAATTCGTGGCTTAGTGTGAGTACTAAGTTGACAGTTCTCATATGTAGCTGACATGGAAAAAGTGACGTTCCCGACCAATCTAGTTTTTGCGTTCAGGTTGCATCTCATCCAGACCAATCTAGTCGACTTAAGATACATAGATTCTTGAATGCGTGCCCATTATTACTAAGGATCATTGTGTAAAAAAAATAAATTAGAATACAAACTGCGCGAAACTGACCGAAATCGTAGGTTATTGTTCATAATGCTGTCGCTTATTTTAATTACGCTAGTTGCAGCATGTGGCTACATGCAGTTTGCTGAATTCCGCTAAACGCTATAATTTTGATAAGTAGAATGGATGAATGTGACATATCTTTCTCAAAATTGTATTTTTATGCTACGAAAAGCATCACAAAAAAAATCAAATCCGTATAAATGGGAAATGTTTATTGCATATTCAACTAAAGCTCACTTTACACTATATTTATAGAGGACAAACGGATTCTTCTTTGTTAAAAATCTTAGTTCAGATTGGCTGAACGCACTCATTGAGATCATAAAAACTACTTCCCAAATGTTTCTATGTAGAACTGGCGGCATTTTTAATTTTCGTATACTTATCTTCTTCTCTTTTACGAATACGCTTTTTTCCTCTTTTTTCAAACACAAAGTTAGAGCGGCGAGAACACTTAGGAATGAAAAGGCTGCGATTGATAAAGTCTTTGAAATTAGAGTAACGTAGTAACGTCGTAGTAGAGTAACGTCAAAAGATTTTTATAAATGTAAGTACTATGTGATAGGACTTTGATTTCAGTTTAAGTGCTGCCAAACTGTTCATTTTAAAAACACATCTTTTATTTTAATCACCCAGTAAATGTTTAATTTTTAATCGAATATTTTTGCAACTAGCTGTCATGTTACATTTTTTGTTAATCTTAGTATTCCTCATTCGAAATTTGAGATATAATATAGAAATAATGCGCACTATAAATATTTAAATATAACTAAAGCAACTTGCCAATAAATATAGACCCTTCTCAGAAAAAACACTCGATGCAACGACGATAATTTGTAATATCGCTGTCACTGATCCATCCAGAAAATTTTTTTACTACATATACTTTCTTGAAAACCAGCCATTACTCTGTAGAAATATTCGCGAGTGCGGCCAAATTTTATTCCCGATTAACGACTTCACCTTTAGCGACACAATCAATAGTTCATGATGTTGTTATTTCTTGAAAGAAGCAAATGCCAATGCAACATCTCAAACGTGTAACACGTCATTTTGCGCGGTGCAGTGGCTGCATCCAGAGCACCGCACAACTGATTTGATATGTAGCGCACACTTTTATGTTGATTCGATAAATAATAAGAAAAATTGCGTTTGTCAGAACCCACCGACAACAACTGGTCAACGAATGCACCTTACAGCTGTTGCGTCCGTGCAATGCTGCTGTCATGCAAAAAGAACAACAAGCAGTGGCGTCAAAGAACTGGATATTCAGATGCGGCATGGGCAGCCAGAAGCACACCATATCACGATCCATCGGTCGTGCAGACTTATTTCCACAGATCGTTAATTAAAGCCAACTGATGAGTTAATAGCCTCAGTTGACTGGCGCATTTTCCGGTTGAGATTATGTTTTGTGATTCTGCCGGTTACCTTGGCCTCTCGCCGATGCGATGGAAGCGATGTGTAGAAACTGGATCATTGTGAGCGCGGTCACTCTCTGTGAAGTTGCATCTTGTCAGCGATGATTTGTTTCTGTAATTAATTTCGTTAATTTACCTAAAGGCCGACACATAATGTCCGGCCTATCAGAGTTACTGCCGCAATGAAGATTAGTCTACTTCATCCTCGTCCATAAACAGGGACTGAGTAAATTTTGGACTTTTATTTAGTTCGAGAGTATTTGGTCGTAAATTTTCGAAACTTTGCTCGTGCATGCTAATGCTAATAGAGTAAAATCACAGCCATACCGGAAGACATGATGCACTGACGTCTCCGACGGTGAGCCGTGTGTTATTTATTGGACGATTTGCATATCGCATTAGGGTGCTTTTTTAATTAATGAGCTCTGCGCAGGCCACCGAACGGTTGGGCTTGGTGTGTCGAAAAGTAATCGTCGGACGTTTTTGCTTTGAACGGGACGGGACGACAACTGAATACTGCAACAGCCAGAGAGAGGATTGATTAAGATGTGTCATGCCCTGTAGCAGCGAAAGACTTGACAGAATGTTAACGTATGCGGAGCAAGGATAGCACGCATGAGCTCTACGAAGCAGGAAATATGTCTAAAGTTAGGTGATGGTTTTATTTGTTTATCTGATTGGCTTCTGGTGTACCGCTACTGCTGGCGGCTAAAAAAAGGAAACATTTCGGAACCATGTGTAGTTCGTTATTTTGCCAACTTTATCGATTTGACGTTTTTATTAATTGACATAGCATGTGCGATTCAAAGCGTGGTACCGCTGACGACTGACTTTGTTTCTTCCTGTGGATTAAGTTGGACAGATTCGTAAATAAACATGCAGTGTTTATGAGTTTTTTGATCAGATATGTAATGGACTGGAATTGGTATTAAGTTACGCAATTTTATTTAATTTTTCTTATTCAGTTTTACGAATATGCGTAATTTTCTCCATTATCAAATACAACCAGCCCTGACTATTGTTTCAAGGAACACAGTGGCATCTATTGCACAAACCCTGAAACTGCAGAGGAATTTAATAACACAGTTGATAATATTTTCTCCAACAACTCAATATAACTGAAAAATGTCACATGAATAATACAAGGATTTTTGACATTCTAGTTAAATATTTTGCAGGTCACAATAGTGAAAAAAATGTCTGTGAGTTTTCACTATTTAACCAGGGTTTTAATTTGCTGTCACATTTATAAAAAAAAAACTCATTTGTCAGCACTATTTTAACTTCCACTCGAACTTGTAAGCAGCAGAATTTTGTCACCAATTAAATATTAAATTGGGGACGTTCAAGAATCTAATTTAGTAAGTCTGACAGCTCTGTCACTAAGTGTATCTCGGTTTAGATTGGGGGAAATCTGTCAAATGAGCAGCTGTTTCAGTTAACATTTATGGAGGGGTAGCCGACGAATCTAGTCAAGAAATTCGTTACTTAGTAAGAAGTTGACAGGTCTCATATTTAGCTGACGCAGAAAAAGTGACGTTTCCGACCAATCTTGTTTCTGCGTTCAGGTTACATCTCATCCAGACCAATCTAGTCGACTTAAGATAACTAGATTCTTGAATGCGGCCATTGTCTTACTTATACATAATAATCTCCTCATTGCTGTCACATCCCGTATGTCGTCCGGCTCAAATCCCTAGACGACTTCCTCGGCATATCGCCCTATTGACAGAACATTTAACGTTTTACGTGTTACTTATTTTATGGTTTTTCAATAAACAATCCTGCATCGCTTTCCATAGTAATAAAGTTTTGTTAGATTTAAAAGCGAACACTCCTAATTTTCGCACAACGGAAAAGTAGTTTTTATAGTTCTTTGGCTTAACAAAATTTAATGGACTATAGTTAGTTACAGGTGACAGATGGCTATGCATTTTTTGATATGTCAATTTGATTCCGATTGTAGCCACTAGCTCTACACGTTTCTTGCCAAGTGACGAAAACGACCTCAGTCTTATACAACCACGAACTACATATATGTGCAACCGTATAGACACAAATTTGACACCCAAAACCATCAAAATGACACTTGAAACCATTCACCACCTGAGGCATCCGAAAACCCGCTTAACTCTGTGTAATTTGGAAAGGCCGCCACAGGCTTCACTTAACTCCTATCAGGCACCAACCGCTTAGCCTAATGAAATAATTACAATTGCTTAAGACAATTAGCAGCTTGGCACCTCGGGTGCTGTGGTGCGCATGCGCATCCACACGCGCACAACACCAACCGCCTGTAAATTGATCTCAAACGCACAAATCGCCGAGATATCCGATACTTTTAATTACATATGCAAATATGTGAAATTAAATTTAATGATACCCCCTATATGTCAACTGGATAAACATATTCAATTTCGCCACGCCAATTTCCTTCATTAGCATGCATCGATCTGTCACTGTTCTTGTTTTCGTTTTGGCCAGCAGCAGTAGCAGTAGCAGTCTCAGCGACTGGCAGTAGGATTAGGATTTCGGCCGAGGACATGGACACATTGCCTCCTGTTGCTACCACAAATGGCAAAACGAAGAAAACATCCATTGCGCGCAGTCTCAATCATAGACCCAACCAACTGATCTACACTTCGTGAATGTCCTCTTGGCTGGTGTGACGTGTTTGTGTGTGCGCATTTATTGTGACCATAAATCTTCTCTCACCTGAGATTTGCACAAATTTTCACATAGAAAGCGCAACTTTTAATTGCCGAGATGCAAGATATTTTAGGCCCAAGGATTGACAGACACACCATCGCATGTCCATCCGTTCGGCCAACTAAAGACCTCATTCTCGTCGTGACTTGTCGCGATGCAAACAACAACAACAACAAGAGCAACAAAACTTTTTTGTGATATCGAGTTGTTTGGTTCGTTTTGTCAGATTGGGTGTGGTGTGCCAATGGCGCAGTCGTAGTATTAAGGAAGTTGACTCTTAACATCGCCCATAAAACTATTTCTTTCACAATTAGTGGCCGATTTAAAAGTCGAGCCGGTGCTGCCTATTTGCACCGTGGTATCAAGTGTTAAGCAGCAATGCTTGCGCATTAAGCACTTCATTTGAATACAAGTGATCTTCTTAGTCGGGGATTATAGGTTGGCCCCGCTTGTATGTCGTCCGCAAACTGGATTACATTAATTTATTCGGATTAAATAAAGCATTACTGCTGTGACAGTTAAAACGGTTAGGGGAATTGAGCGTTTTCCCCGTTGAACGGTGATGCTGAATGAGGTGCTGCTGATGATGGTATTTGATACGCATTTGGGTTTTTTTTTATGTTTATTTAAGAGGGCCTTAGCTGGACTTAGATTTTATGTTCATTGATGGATAATGAAATTGGTAAGAATTTAATAAATTTACTTGTCAATTGGTACTGGGAAAGTTGATAGCCTTTACTTCAGTGGCTGGCAGTGGAAAATGTATGAGAATATTAAAGTGCGTCAATTCGACTTCGATTTGTCCGATAACTGTCATACCTATTGTGCAAACAGAAGGGATTAGCGTTGGTATGTGCTGCCAAATCTGTTTCGAAATTTTTTTTTTGTATTTTCATTCTTTGCTGGCAAGTTTTTATTTCACTTATTTTAATTCAGAGAAGAAATGCTGTCACTTATAAAGTCACGACTGATACTTTTAATCGTCTGCATCAAACAAATTTCGGACACATAAATGTCAATCTGTCAATCACGATTTGATGAGAACACCACGGAGGCGTATACGCAACATTTTTCTTAATTATTTTGAATGTCTTTATAAACTAATTAATTGACGTTTTCCTTGTCAATATTTTTATGCATAAGTTATCAGTGCTGACGGCTGTAGGCGCAATGGCTTAGTGGTTAGTGTGTTGGACTACTAAGCGAGGGGTCCCAGGTTCGAATCCCGAGAAAACCCAAATTCCAAATCATCTCATGGTTTTTTTTCACTGCGCCACCTTCCGCGAACGTCTGACAAACATCCGAGAGTATAACTGTCATGAAGAAGCTTCTCAATTAGCCGTTTGGACTCGGCATAAAGTTGAAGATCCCTTCCATTCGTCTCAAAAATGAAAAACTCACACAAAACGAATGGTTGTGAGAAGCTAGGCCCAGGGTCCCTACGGTCCTGTTGCGCCAACTTATTATTATTTTTTTTAGCAGTGCTGACAATTTGACAGAAACAATGTTATCGCAAACACTTTAATTGGGCAGCATTGAATTTAAAAGAAGCTCGTAGCTAAAGTTTAATGAGCACAGTTTTTATGTTTTTGTTATCCTTTTCTAAGACTTTCTTTCGTGAATAACTTTCCATATAATTAGTTAAATCGAGTAAATGGCATACTTGGCCTCATTAGTGATGCCAAATCGCATGAATATATCGAGCACAATTCTAATAAGTGCCTCTGTGGCCACCCAAGTGCGTAACCAGCCCCGATATATAGTAAAACATGTTGAGTTGAATGTAATTACACCACAAACTATTAACCAACAAAGGTAAATTATAATTACTTTGAATTATTTTGTGATATCCCATAAAATACGATGTGTCATCGGATCAATATCTCATCTCTCTCTCCCCCCTCTGTCTTTCTAATAGATATAATCAATGACAGTGGCTGGCTGGGCCGCCCAACTTAAAAATGCATATCTCAAACTTTCCACAACTTACCGACAATTATAAAATCTCATAAATTTTCATTAATTATCCTCGGTCATACCTCTTGAGCGCACCACCAGAAAGAGAGAGAGACAGAGAGAGAACGTGCGCTGTCAATTGAATTCAATTGAGTGTATCTCAAGCTGGGCCACAACTCAACCGTATGCATATGTACGAGTATACCGTGTCGCCTAGAGCCTCCATCAATAGATCCAAGAGCTGACTTAAATCCGCACCAATCACCGATTTTTATGTAATTTTTGTTGCTGGGAAAAAAAGGATTACGTGTCAGTGGATAGCAGTGGCTGTGTTGCTGTATGTTTTGATATAAATTCTTTTTTGTCATTTGATGTGATATCGTAAATCTCATTCTAATGCAATAATTATTCAAAGAGAAAATGAAGGAAACCGCTCGCTCGCTGATCGCGGTGTAGTAGGCTGTCGCAGCGATCACTCCCGAGATCTGTACCGCCGCCGCGCGCATGGTTTATGAGCCGCTCGAGCTAGAGCTAGAGCGCGCGCTAGCACCCAACCGGTCTCCACATCATATCTGCCAGCATGGTTAAATGAAAGAAATTATTGTCATGGCAGGGTCCAGCAGCAGCAGCAGCAGCGGCAGCACGTTTGTCGTCGTTGTACAGCCGCAGTCGCGTTGTGTTCTGCATTCTGCACTCCCGCCTCCAAAATGAGAGCTAAGTGGTCCATGTGGGCATCAGATTTATGTTACGATCGTGTTTGGATAAAACGATTGCCATGCTTTTGTGGAAATGTTTTGGCTTCCTTTTGAGCCTCGCGCTCGTACTCCTTCGACGCCGGGTATCTGTATCTGGATCTGCGATCAGTGTATCTATGATCTGTATCTCATATCTCGGCCTGTGAACAACGGTGCGATTCGTATCAATTGCTGACCGTTGGATAGATGATTGCGGTTATGTAAGTGGGTATATCTTTGTCTTGTCGATGCCTATGCCTACCTCCACAAAGCCCATTTTTATCACAATCAATGAAAAACTGATACATAGCCAAGTAACGAGTAGGTGTAGTTATTTTTCTGAATTAATGTTCCCTGGACATCCCATATAAATGTGTGCCAGCTCAAATTTGTAATTCATATCACACACGTAACATGGTTTCGTTTTCTCATTTTATAGGTTAATTCGACTATTTCGTAATTTTGAATATGAATGGATGTACATTTGATTGGGCAAAATTCATCGGGTGCACAGGCCCGGGTTATGTCACGTTTCTTTGACGGTTCGCTAGAAGTTATAAATTTTTGTTGCATTTGTCATTGAAGAATTTTCTGCTCGCATCGTGACAGAGGGTTCTGAAGTTCGTTTTGTCATCTCTATGGCAGCAGAAAATTAAGATGTAACCGATAGAACGCTGAGCTAATCCCACGATTTATTAAAATTATAATCATTGCATCAGGGAGGGCCGCTGATTGTCAATAATAAAGGTTTCAACAGTCGTCGTGCTGCTAGATGACTTTGAGCTCAATTTTGACGGAATGGGGACGGTTTGTCATTGATTTGGAATTCAATTGCGGCTATGGTGCACATTCTAGGCGGAATTCGCTGGCCGCGTTAAATTATTCGTGTCGACACAATTGAAATGACAGCTCGATGAGATCACACCAATTTCCTTTGAACGGAGAATTATTCAAAAATGTACACATGAATGTTCTAACTAAAGGCCCATCCTAAAGCTTTATATTCACCGTTAAAATAACTTTAAGATTCTAAGCGACGTTTGTGGAAGTTGCGCTCATATGTAAGATCTTTAGAAGCCAGCAAAAAAAGAAGAATTATGCATAGAGTCTCTTATTTTCTTCCCCATCCTACCATCTCCCGCTTTACTGCCTTTTTGATAACTGACACTGACACTTTTGACACATAGTTATTTCTGCGCATGCATAATTTGTTTGAAGTAAACAATTTCCATCCAAAAACCGAAGGTCCCGCTCACATAAACTTTTAAATTCAATGGCTATGTGTGATGAAATACTGACCACACCGCGGAGCTGTCAGAACTAGAATTCCATTTTATTGACATGATTTTTCGTTTTTCTGTAACTCAAATTGATTTAATTTGTAATAGACTGAAATTACTCCAATTAAGCGGATACAATCTATTCCAATTGGCAATTCTCCTCAAAGTGACACTCTAGTTAGCCATATGTTACAGACTTACGAAAAACCTAGAAACTGCCATAAAATGGGCAACAAGTTCGTCGAATGGACAAGTTAGTGGCATGGACATACGCTTTGATCGATTTTTAATTGCCTTTCCTGTTATTGTGTGGCACTGCCTACTAAAAGTTGCAAAATAAAATATACAATTCGAAAAGTTGTAACATTTGGCAGTTGAAGTCAGTTGAGGGGTTTCTTTTTTTTTCAGGTAAAATAAAACACAATCATGGCAAACAACTTTTTTTCAGTTCAACGACTCAATGAAGCAACACTTTGACACTTGAAGTGAATGCTGGCTGGCTACGAGTACGTTCCCAAAAGGAATATGAGCAATGTTTCAATGGTGAAGTCTGATAAAGAATTCTTTTGCCCTTTCCTTCCGCGTTTTACTTATTTTAATAAAACAAACAGTCCTTCACAATCCATTGAACCCAAACCACTTAACTGGTTACATGATTTACGGCTTACAATTTCCAGTCAGCAATAGAATCACAAAGTGTCATGAAAATTGATTTAAAACTTACTCGGGGACAAAATAGAGCCATTTATGTTGCAGTTGACATTTCGACAGCAACTTCATATTGTTGGCAGTTAATAAAAGTCCACGGGCGCAATGTAAGCCACTCACTGACCAGCCTTAAGTAATTCATTTCAGGCCATATATCCCACCACGAAATAAAATAAAAAATAAACGAAATTTCGCTCGAAATATAATACCGCGGCCATTGTTCAAACACTCATAACAAAACGCTTTGCAGGCGATTCGTGATAAATTCTGATAAACTGACATTTCTTGTGGAGTTATACGGGCTGTTGCTTATTCGCAGTATTAACTGTCAAAAATATCTCGCTAAATGGCTTTTAATGGGACAACTCTTAAGATCGAAAAAGGCGTGGCAGACATGGTGCACGCGAGTGTCAGGTGGAGATAAAATATTTTTTTTTTCTATTTTCTTTGCGATGTTGTTTTTGTTGGGAGCTAAAATGTATTTGCAACAAGGTTTAGACACGCTTGCTGTCGTGAGTTAACAAGTGAAAGGCTCAATGTCAAGATGACACCTCGGTGGCACGATAAGGCAGGTTCAAATGGACATATTTGACATATCGTAGCATGATGTGAGCGTTATTGTTGATATTATCGATTGTTGTTTTACACTACAGCTACATCTGACTTTTAAAGTGATGTCGTGTATTTATGTAATGCAATGTTATTTTTGAGGCTAACAAAATTCGATGTCGTTCAAGATCGTGGTTTATATAGCTTTATTTAGAAGTCTATTGAGGTCGAAAGTTGACAAACACAATATATAAGAACAAGTAATTCGTTGTTTGAACTAGGTATGTTTGTTTGCAAACTAATTTGTAGAGAGTAAAGATCTATGTGTTCTACAATCTACAGCGTTAATTGACTGGGACATTCATTGGAAGAAAAATGACTGAGCTGATCGATTAACAATGGACTTATTTGGTATGCTGCTACTTTAGTTTTTACACGCTAAGATTCGAATGGCAGCAGTTATGTCAAAGTATGTGAAGTTATTACTTACATTTGTCATATTGTTTTGGAACAGTAATGTAGTTTGACAAAACGTAGCTCTAATTTCCCGGTTGGCAGCGTTCATTAACTTGAATCACCTACATTCGTGTGCTTTAAATCAAATGCTTCACAAAAGTAAGAAGAAAGTAACGAGTTGTTTCTCACTGAGCTTTAACAACTTTAGAAGCTTTCACCTAACAGTTCAGATGTCAGAATTAAATATCGACACAGGGAAATCAAAAACACAAAAAAATGTCATACATTCTGTCCGAGTCGAAATGGACGCATTCAGATCGGAATAGTTGGGTTATTTATACATTATTTTCACATAGAAACTTCCATCATATTGATTACAATCTCCACCCACCTGATGAGGATATAAGTCTATGTCAACTATGTAAAAATTCCAAATGTCAGTCTGAAAAAATATCTTTTGTTTTCTGTTTGCTTTAAATTTCAATGGGTTAATGGTGTCTATTAACGGCTACCTGTGTTGCAACAAATTTCACCCAACCACTCCAATACTTTACTAATGTCTATTGGAAGAGTCTCCACGTCCAATCGGTCACTTGTGCAGTCAGTTTCAACAATCAATCCGCTGTCATTAATATTCGTTGCAAACATTGCGCGTGAATACACACTTACTGTCAAATGCCGGCTAATCTTCTTCGTGATGTTATGTGCGCTTTAGTGGGCTAGCAGCTTGCCGTTGCCAGATCTATTGGCCAATGGTCAACTCGTATTTGAGCGCGCACATGGCGATTCATGTTTCTTTTTTAGCCGTTTATTCATTATTTCTACAAGCGCATCTAATGTGGATTTCCTACCATTTGTCGCTGTCTAATATCCAAATCCAGTTGAGAACAACTGCGTAATGCAGCCACCATAAAGACGATAATTGAATTCAGTCTTGGTAGCGTGTGCACGTTGAGTTTTAACTTTTATTTTGCCACCCAGTGAGTTATGGTGGTATGGTCAACATTGACAAGGAAGTCAAAAGAAGATGTTCACGGGCATAAGATATTTGGATAGCGCACTAGGAAGTGTTGTATTAATCAATCCTTACCGAGTATGAGTGGACATCCTTGTGTCTGACAAACAAAACAGAGGATTGTGTTAATGTGCGCCTACAGTGCAATGAGGAAGCTTAGCCATGGAGTGTTGGAAAAAGTGAGGAAGTCCCACGACCATTTGGTGAATGTGCGCTATTAGACAAGGAAATGTGTGTCCACGCAATGTCTTCTTCATAAAGAAAGTTGTTTTGTTGCATTAAAGATGATTGCGATTACCATAGTTGTACAGCTTAATCTTCAACAGAGAATAACTCAAAATTGTGAAACGTGTCGGTGGATATTTACGAAGATGGGAAGAAAATTTATAAATAAATACAGCTGAAGGATGTTGACGGAAATGTTTTATAAGGCAAGTGTTCCCATTTAGTATTTTTTAACTCGTATGTAGACGCAAATGACTAAGAAAACGAATTCCGTGTCATATTTGGAGAGATCTACTTGTTAAAAATGCACATACCGTTTCCGTTGACTCCACCATTTTTCTTTTTTTAATTTTCAAAGAATAATTCAGTAATCGATACAAGAAATCTGCCGAGATTGCTCCCACTGTGAGCATTAAACCATTTTTCCACAAATTTTCATTGTAAAGAATTAAATATCGAAAGATTGTAAATTAATTTATGTAAATATTAAAAAGAATCATGACTGAGATTATTTATTTGACAACTGTTCATGTACGATAGGTGGCGCAATCCTTTTAGTGGCATCAAAATGTCGCCTCCCCTAACAATTCATTGTAATTGCATTCTCCAGGGATGTTAGCGATTCTTTTTAAAACTTTTTATAACCACACCGAAAAGACTCGTATTTCTTTTAACACACATTAACTGCTTACGCACTTGAGTGCGCGTAAATCGCCAACAGCCATCAAAATGCTCATAAACTGCACATTGTAAGTCATGTGCTCAAGTTTAAGAACGCACGCAGGTGGTTTTCTCATTTAATTACTCGTTAACTCGTTATTGTTCTACATAACTTGATGCATGTCTCAGTCTCAGTCTCAGTCTCACAATGGCCTCTAACTATTGTGTCTGCTAGAGGTGGTGTAGAATTGCCGCACAAGGCCATTGCAAAAACCGGTGCATTCGGTTGAGTTAACCCAATTAAAAGAGAATCATAACAACACTAAACTAAATAACAAGCATTTTTTTGGAAAGTTGCACCCGCTTGCAATTAATTCTCCAAGATACAGCATCTGTTTTCAACCACCTTGTCCATTATTTGCATTGCAAATGAGCAGCCACATAAATATACCATAGAATGCCAAAAAGAACAATGACTTGAAGTTTGTCTGCTATACAATAAGAGACGTGTAATATTTTTATAACCATTTGCTTGCAAAGTGCGTGAATATTTCCCAGAGGTATAAATTTGTATTTCTTGGCCGCAAAATTACTGTGAAAATTGATTATGTGACCGATACAAGGTCTTGCCCATGCCACCATGTTGTTGTTTCCAATTAGTCTGTTTGTACAGGCATGTCTTGAAGAAAATTCCTGAGAGACCTTGATTTGGATAGAATTTGAATTTGCGGCGATTTGCAGTTGCACAGAATAGATTTGTTGCACCGAAGAGTATGGTTTTGTCGGGCCCCCCTCTATGAGGTGTTGATTTATTGAAAATGGCTTCCAACGCAAATTGGATCGTAAATATGCCCAAGAGGTACTTGGTTCAGGTGGAGCGGGGAGCCTAAATAGACTTATCACCGAATGGGATCAATTTGTTTAATTTGAATACTTCACACCTTGGGAATAGTTTTGAAAATTGATTATCGACATGTGTTGGCTTGAGTGTATGGGTGTGTCGTATCTTAAGTGTTTTCGGTTTAATTTGAGGTGATGTTGTAGAATTTCGCCTCTGTGAGAAGTGAGAAGTGGGAACACTAGAACATGTTTATGATCGAGAATCAATTTGGCTTCCAATGCGTAACAACGTTTTCAGAAAGGTCTTGGGGTCTTGCGAATATTGTGATTTATTACAAGAGCGATTTCGATAAAATGCATTGAGCAAGGTTCGGTTAAAAGTCATAAGCAACGCCGTAGTTGATTGGATGTGGCAGGAATTTTACAATTGTTTTATTGCCATTGCGTTATATGACTTTTGTCTGGTTTTTGACTAGAGATGCATCAAGCGAAACTACTTCAAATAACAGAACAACGATTGTTTATTTAGTCAATGTCAGTGTCAAAAAGTCACCGTCTTTTGAATGTGTGGGTTCAACAGCAAAAGCACTTGTGTGCGTTGACAGAAGTTGTTTTCGTTTGTTGTTCTTTTAGAGGTCCCCTCTCTGAACTATCACAACTGTCATTAAGTTATATATTAGCCCACTCTTCAAAATTTCATATTTTAGCAAGCAAAAGGAAAAGTCACAAATGTAGATCACTGGAGTTCCTTATTAAATATCTATTCCCAAATATTTGTGTACAAGACTTCCATAATGAAAATAAAATGGCAAACTATTCGTTCTTCCGATGTTATCAGTGAACCACTTATGGAAGAAAGTCGCATACTACTCGTACTACTGCATAAGACCTGTCACTTGTCTGCCGTGATGACTTGACACATTGAAAAAATATTGTCACCTCACAGAGAAACTAAAAGCAAGTGTCAAAATGTCACACTAAAGTGCTGCCAACTCTTTTTTTTAGAGATTCGGTCATATCAATAGTGTCTGTTCATGATGGAGTGAGTAGACATCGATTTTACAATCTGGTAGCCTTTCAATTACTCACAGCTCATCAGACAATTTACATCTAATTGATTATAATCCACTTGTTGCAGTCACTTGCTACTCATGCTATAATGTAGTCTGCCTCAATTTTACTCAGCCTTTGAAAGGATATGGACAACAAACCAATAAAATGACATAAACACATAAAAGTGCCCATATACGGACACACACTGCAATAAGGAAATCTTTATCGGCGCGATTGTGTAACCCAATATTATTTGATTTTATATAAATTATGTGCTTTCAAAACTACAGCACAAGTTGCACCAGCAACATCAATCAATGTGCGTCTGCCCACTAGTGCAATAGAAATGACAGCGCGTGATAGTTATCGACTACAATCTGAAGCAGATATTGGCGGCATTAAAGATGAAAAACAGTGCCGCATATACATCAAATAGCAATGGAGCCAAATGGACCAATGGGTTGTCTTTTGTAGTTGTCCGACAAAATTGTCACTTTACAGAAAGTTGCGCAGTAGGCATTCTTATAAAGACGTGTGTCCTTTATTTATTGGTTTTAGTTGTAGATAGAGTTTATGCGTAGTATGATTGTGACAAGTGACAGTTCGGCGGAATTTGTATTCATAGTATCATAGTGCAAAAATGTCCCCACGCTGCGCTAAGAGGAAAGTGAATAATTATAGGCCTGTAAAATTCTAAACTCTGCTCAGACTCATTTGAACTGTCATCAAAATTAGTAAGTTTGTTCTTTGACTGTTCGTACGGATCCATTTCGTGCTGTTCGTTATTCTTTGGACTCTGGAATTTATTGTAAACACACTGCATTTCAAGTAATGACCTTTTTTCACAGTTGTGCAATCATTTTTGAATTCTGATTTTGAAAGAAAAATATTAACAATTGTACTAGATCTTAAAATAATTGAAACAGTATTAATTGCTTTACAAAATACGTACGCACGTTAAAACCAGTTTGGTTATTTAAATTTTTTTATTTTATCTTGCAGGTAAGATATTTCTGCTTAGTATTTTGGTAATAGGTAAGTGCTTGCGTTCCTTTATAATCATGCATAACTAGCTCCAAATAGTCTGAATCTACAAGTAACATTAAATATACCTAAACCATCGTTTCAATTCCAAATTCGTGACGGATTCGCTAACACTAAACGAAAACAAGACTAAGCTAACATTTCGCATGCACAAATGTTGCAATGTTTGCATATGTTTTGGACACACATTTTGTTTACGACTTAATAAATATTCAATGATCACCTTTAATCTTAATATTTTTGAGATGGTCATTAGGGTAGTATAAATACAAATTTGACACTAAAAATCGATCGGCAATTTATGTATTTAACTTAATGAAATTAAATAACAATAAATGAAGTTAAAAAAAAGGTGTGGTTCATACAAATTTAAGCTGCATATTATCGTATATTAATGGAACCAACTGCATACATTATGCCAATGGTATGATCCACTTTTTTTTGCATAACGAGTCGTTCATACAAGTGTAATGACCTCGCTACGCCCATTCTCGCATTCTCAACGACAAAACTATTGTGCAGATCAAGATTTTAATATAATGGTTGTTATTTTGTAAACTAATTTTCAATACTTCCTCGTGCTCGTGTCCTCAATGTGTACCTCCAGAGCTTTATGTAATACCATCTGGCTAATGCTGATAAATTTCCTTTCCATTTTACGGCCTTGACTTGATCGTAAATTCTCATATGTGGCTGGCTTATACAGTACCTTAAACAAAGCAGATTTAAAGTACATGTTGCTATATAAGTTTGATTACTAACATGCGGTTCATAAAAATCATTATATTCAATGGTTTCCCGATTGCTCTACTAGAGTAGGTAAAGCCCGTATGACACTACATTTTTTTTGCATTTTTTCACACTTTTTAAATGAAACTAGAGCAACACAAAACATTAGAACGAGAATTCCCGATAGGAGTGAGTGCGTACACACCAGCTTCATTAATGTAGATACGTCAAAAAAATTCTTTAAAAAGGTATTCAAATCACATTTTTCAGCTGCTGGCAGCTTTTTTTTTGACATTTCAAGATTAAGCTTAGTACGCTGCTCGAGCTAAATTTTCGCTCCCATACAAAACTCTCTCCAAAACTTAGCTGAGCTAAATTTAAGCGAACCCATTTAAATGAGTGGTACGCAGCTCGAGCTAAATAATCAAACTTTTGTTTCAGAATGTACTTCCTGCGTCTGTCAAAATTTAGCGTGCCCATTTAATGGGTCGGCACATTTTCTCAAGCTAAATTGTGACAGATCGTTGTGTATTTGTTGTTCTGTTGCAAAAAGTATGCAAGGATTAGCTTTTTTAATTATTACATGGACGAGAAGTAGGTACCTAGAATCGGAAATAGTTAAAATAAGAGAGAAATGCATTTTTGAAAGAATTTTTTTTCAAAGAACAGCTGTTTTCTCTGGCACTTATCCACGGCGTACTCTATGTCAAAATTTATCTAGGGCTTTAGCTGATGTTTGGAGAGAAAAGTAGGAGACCAGATAAAATTTAGTTAAGCTCGAGCAGCGTACTACGCTTTATACACAAAGAAACAAATAACATTAAAAGTAGTCGCAGTTTTTTTTCATTACAATAATTTCTTTTGGTACTAAAAAATGTTGCTAAAAACTACAGTGGAAGTCGTGTTGTGTATGATCTATTAAAAAATACACCCACCAACTGATGCTTTCGCGCTTTCAGTTCAGACATCATCCAAATTCAACAGAATCAAGAAACAAAAAACACTAGAAATTATTTAAAAGCAAACCCGGAATTTGACCCTGAAATCGGGCCCTAAGGACAAATTGATAAAAAAGCAAACCGCTGGCAAAATTTCAGGCTGACTCGCAGAAAGTGAGATTGATTGTTGTACTTTACTTTGACTGACATCTAATGTTTGTTTTAAGTCGTACAACAAAAAACAAACAAAAATTAACCAATCTTAAGGACATGTTATTATGGCATCGTAATTTGTTCATTGACCAAATAAAAAAAAACAGTAACCAATATTATTTATTATTTTCCTGGTGAATCGAACCCGAAAAAAAATTGTATGTGGCTGTGCTTAACACCTGGCAGTACCATGCTATTGTGTTTTCAAATTTTCGTGCTGTCACTCTGCAATTTGACATTTCTCTAAAGCCATTTGTGTGTGGAATTTTTGTTTCTTGTGAAGGCTGAGCCAAATTCTTGTGTGAAAGTAAATACAAATATTTATATTTTGTGGCGCCTATTGGCCGTTGATGTGACCAATCTTCGTAATTTCAAGTTTACACAAACGAAATAGAAATGAGTGACGACGACCGAGATATTGACATCGAGAGTGACGTAAGTAAATTTGACCATGAATTTGTTGGAGTCGCAGTAATAAATTTGCATATATTCACAGGATGATAACGATTCGGATAATGGACGACTGGGACTGAAAGGAAACACCCAGAATTTTACTCAGGTAAGAAGTCGCAAAAAAATTTGCTTTAAAGTGCTCACCATAAGGGAATTTCTTCACTTGCAGGCTGAGAAACGAGCACACCACAATGCCCTCGAAAGAAAACGTCGTGATCACATTAAGGACAGTTTTACTTCGCTGCGGGAGGCAGTCCCATCGTTGAAAGGAGAAAAGGTACACTATTGGGAATATGTATTACCAAAAGCTGAGTACGTTGTATGGTTTTTAGGCTAGTCGAGCACAGATCCTAAGAAAGACCGCTGAATGTATTCAGATGTTGGTCTGTAAGATCCAATCGCATAAAAAAGACGTGGAGGATATGCGTAAACAAAATGCTCTTTTGGATGCACAGAGTACACCTCTTTAGTTCCGACTCAGCCAGTTTGCTAAACGTGTTTATTTTTAGTTCGAATTTTGGAGAAGACACGCGACGAATGCTCCCTCAACATTGGAGACCTGCATTTGAAAGCTGAAGACGGGTCCGATAGTTCAGACGCTGGTGAGCAGGTTCTTGGGCGACAGAGTAAAAAGATGAAAACCTCATATGAAGTGTAGTTGATGGATGCTGTTCTCGCACTGACAAAACCCCAATTCTGACTAGGAGCCGACTCATAAAATACCTTTGAATTTTGTATATATAAATTAGTTTTAGGCTGACGTTATTTATGAATATGAAGTACATTTTCTTACGTCAAAAGTTTTGTTTTGCATTCATTAGTATTCCTGCAGCAGATCTATATAGAGAGAATGTCTTCCTTGACAGACACCAAACAGAAGATTTCGAGGCGCTGAATGAAAAATCGTGAGTGGATTGGTCACAACAATCGTCGCTTAGACATTGGAACCCATTGACGGTGGGAAATAGTGATATTCCATTCTCAACTGCTGTGAACAGGTGTCGGATCAGTTGAGGAGCATTCACGATTGCAAATCACACCTTATGGAGATAGGGCGAAAAGCATACGAGTAGGAACAGTACAAGCAAATCGTGCACCTTGGTTGTCTTAATGGTACACCTCTTCCTGCTGTAGCTGAGACATGTAAGGAAAAATAGAGTTCCACCCAAAATGAGAGGCGCACAACGGTGAAGATGAGCTCGTTATTTGGAATCACTTGTACTGTTTAATGAACACGGCTATGGCAATTCAGATTCGTGACATGGGTGGTAAACACATTCATGTTTCGGGCGCGCTTATAATCAGCACAATCTAGTGACAATTCGATTTTATGTGTTACGATCCATAAACGATTGTTACGAAATAACAACTTTAAACATTAACCCCCGTATTAATAAACAAATGTGCACAAGTTAGTTAGCTGGTGGACATCAGATATCATACAAAAACTTGATGTAACGTCTGCATAACGAGTTGATAACTTTTACGGAGCGTTTATTAATAAGGGGGTAAACATTTTCAAATATCTTATGGCACGTACTACTAATTCCTTTGAAAATAGAGAATCTTTTCTATTGCAAACTTATTTCATGGTATTCTATTGAGATCTGTAGCCCTGCCCAAGCGAGCCTCAAGTTGGGCGCCACTGTTAAAAATATAATAGGCAACTAAAAAACTAAATCGTTTTGATTGGACACACTAAATATCAAATCCCTAAGCAGGGTTTGAGAAGTCCAATCGGATAGGTCGTTATGTAAAACTACGTAAGCACAATTTTCCGACCGAAACCACTAACAATTAGTTGCTTTGTTGTTACAGTACAGTCGTTCTGGGCAGGACCAACGACATTATTAATCCCAACTATGTTAATTTTTGTACATTTAATAGATTTTGTTGTTATCCAATAAAAAAAAAGGCGCGCTCCTGTCAACTCCCACTTCTAGTACTTGTTCCTTTATTTATTTTAATCACAAAAAGTTCGTCTTACTACTTTAATCTACTACTACTATACAAGAAAATTTCTTTTCCTTCTAGGTTAACAGATGTACCAATGCAGTGAGTATAAATATGTTTAACTAATTATCCGCATAATTTCACGCTTCTATTAACGGTAGCATTTAAATGTATGAGATCCGTCACCTGCCTGTTTTCCAGACACAACTGATACTGGGTGATAAATCAACACTTTTTAAAATTCCATCTCTTTTCCCACTCGCGTTGATTGGTGATGTCTGTCAAAAATGCACATTTTTATATACTATATACGCATAATATGTAAGTATGTACACCTTCGTATAAGCTACAATCTGCGCTCTCGCCTGAATATACACGCATTGTGCTAATCCATTGCCAACTCGTTTTAAATTGCAATCAGTGCGAAATTAGATTTCTGTCATGAACGTTAATGCTGTGGCAATTAATGTGACACTTTTTTCACTGCCTTCCTTCCGACGTAATTAATGCGCACCACTTATTTATTCGGTGTGCACCAGCCTAGTTCGGTACAGAAAAGTAATTGGAACTAAGCGAACCTTTAATGACTTCAATATTTTGAAATGTCGATTGCGTTAATACGAGAGGTGATTGCCAATATATTTCGCAGAAAATTGTCTCATCAATTGTGAATTTATAACTTGGGCCTTTTTTTTATTTGTATCATACTGCTGGAAGTCGCTGTGTTGCACATTTATAAGCTTTCGTTGGGGAACTGGAAATACGTTACTTTAATGACGTGTGGGTCATGTTACTGGATGTTACTGGACTGTTTTTAATTAAGGGAATTAATTGGGTTTTTTTATTCTGTCCGGTTCCCTGGCATACCAATCAAGATTCGTGGTACATTACATTTCTCTCACTGGGAGAGAATTATTTCGCCGCGATTCCAAATAACTAAAATGTACTAGAACGCGGTAAATCACAATTCAAAAGTCTGTAAAATGGGATTTTTGTTTAAATTTATTCAAAAAAAGAAGGCCAGCTCAAGCTTTGGAGAAATTACAATCTTCTTAATTTATCTTATTGTAAAATAAATGAAATAAGATGTAATTCAAAATTACGAGCTTTTCCGAATTTGAATGATTCATCGTGCGGGAGTAGATCAGAGAAAGAAAGAAATTCATCAAAATTCACGTATTAGTCGGTTTTTTTATTATTATTCTTTTGACATTAGCCTAAGCCCACTTAATCACTTAATCCTCTTATTGTTCACACTTAACCCCTATCGAGTGTTCTTTTCCCTACTCATGCCATTCGTTTTATTCTGCCTCCTTTTTCGTTTCTCATCTAGGGAACAACAACTTCTCAACATCTTCGAAGTGATAATCTCCACATTGGAGGGTAAACTCAAACGCATCGATAACCTAGACAAAGCCGTCGAACACCTAATGCGACGCGTAGAAGCTCTCGACAATCGCGTCGGTGACAATATTGTTAAAACAGACTCGGTGATTTCAAAGCTGCTGAGCCTCGACAATAAAATCTCATTTGATTTTCAGCTAACAACCTTACCTACGGACACCGACGGAACTGGAGCGAGAAGTTCTCGAACTTCAACCAATCTCGACAACCGACTGGTGATACTCGATCAAAAAGTTAGCGATATCGATTCCAAGCTAGAGGGGCTCAAGAATCAAATCGATAATAATTTCCTCCAAGTGGACGACATCAATGCCGAGGCCAGCGAGAAGAAACCGATCAGTATGAACGTAATAGAGATCACCAAAGCGATGAATGCTGAGGTAATGAACCATGTGACGACTGAGCTGGGACAGTTACGCGGCACTACAGACAACATTGATAAGAAACTTCAGTTTCATATCAATATCGTGTCGGAGAATGTCGGGCGGATGTTGCGCATGGTCAATGATATTCACGAGGCAGTGGTTGATCACAATGAGCAATTCAATACATTAAATGCCACGACGACAGCCTTGCCATTGATTAAGTCAAGTAAAATTGACGCATTGGTCAAGCAAATCCGTCCAATGGTATCAGTTTCAGAGAAAATGGATGAGGTGTGGGACGTTGTTGTCGGAACGAAAAGTTCCGTTGATCACTTGCTGCCAAAATCTGATGAGCTACTCACTCAGACGCAGAGACAGGAGCGTGCAATTAGTGACATTCATCAGGATCTTAAGACCAAGACGAATTTGATCATCAACAATTTGGATATGGTTGAAAAGAGACTAAAGAAGCAAGAGGATGATGTGTCACTGTTGGCACAGCGTCCTGTTGCAGCTGAGCTGCTTATGGACCCAACAATTGACAGGCTTGTGGAATATGATTCGAATAGGTTTGACGGAAGCAATTCCGATTTGTGTGTTTTATTGATTCTTCGGTTTATATTTTAGGTATTCGGTGATTGAAGAGTTCACAGAACCAATTCCGACAACACCAATGGTGGCGGCTTCAACAGGCACTACACCAGTGACCACTACAACTTCTACGGCAAATCCAATCCCGACGACTGTAGCCGCTCAAAATCAAACATCAGCGAAACCGCCGCTCTCACGAAAGGGAGGTATAATATTCCCCAGTGTAAAGAACAAGCCGTCTGTGGTCAATTCGACTTTCTCAACTGATATTCTTACTCTGAAGGACGTCAAAGTGAGTTATTTTGGTTCTATCTAGATTTTATTGTTAGGAAACTTTTACTATACTATAACTAATTGCAATCATTTGACTGAACATAAGTAGGTAAGCGCCTCACGTTAACTGCTAACCGGATACGCTGACGCCAATTACATGAAAAATTAAAATCTGTCTCTACAAAGCTAGACATCTGGCATATAATATTCCAGATTGAGAAACGCCCGCATAAGCTCTAAAAGTTTCGTTTGGTATTGTTGACATTTCTTTTCACTTCATATTGAATTTCATCGACAAAAGCCCACCTTGCCCTTTCTTTGTTTTGTATGATTTGTCTCTGGTTTTAAATTGGCCGCTAGTTTACTAGAGTCCAGTGAGCAGTGACAGTTCAGCTCTTAAAAACGTACAAGAGTTGGTTGAGTAAAAGGTAGTAGATTATCAGTGGAGGTGGAGAAGTGAAATCTTGATCATTCGATGTCGGTCATACGAGTTTTTGAATTTTTCATGTGAAGTGTCGTTGGACAAGTAACGGACCCAAATAACAGCGGAATAAAAATTCCAAGCTTATGTGAATGAGTATATAATATATCTTTATTTTTGATCACAACGTGTAAAACAAATCGAGAAAAGCAATGTTATTCCTCGCTTCTGTGATGAATATTATGAGTGTATAGGTGAATATTAAAATAATATTTTGCGCTCCAAAAGAGAGAACCGTTTACAAAACACAATAATTTAAATATGAGTGCATGCTACTTAATAATTCGTCTAAACACTGGTGTTGTACATTTACGTTCCTAAGAGAAATTATAAGATCAAGAGATTCGCCTTCCAAAATCCATAGACGGACAGTTCCACGTTTTGTTGTTTTGCATAAAACAGAGAAAAAATATCACACACACACAACATAATACGCCAGGGGCTATATGTGGAGATCCATAGGGAATGCACGCGATGAGACAGCGTTCCTCAAAAAGGGTCCTTCGCTTAGAGTTCGTCCTTGCGATGAGATGCCTTGCAGGTGCATTTGCTGGTCTGTTCGAGTTTTTCCATTCCGGGGAGAGGGACGATGGGCGACACTAATCTGGTACTCCATTCCTGAGGGTGGAAAATGGTCATTGAATATTTTTATTGAATCGAAACTAGACTTGCCTTAAACAGCGACAGGTGGTAGCAGTAGATGTTTTGTGGCATTAGGTGCTCTTCGGCGAAGGTCCGAGCTGCAGTAGCTATTTCTCTAGCTCGATCGTCGTTCTCCTTAGCCCATTTGATTTGCTCAAGTAGGTTGCTTAGGTCCCTCTTGAATGGCACGTAGTGTTTGTAGGCGACGAGTTTGCTGTAGAAGTGCTCGTAGAAGGGCGAGATTTGCTTCAGAACCAGCGAATCGCCCGCGAGGAGATAGGGGAAGCGGTAAGCAGCAACTGTTCCATCGAGATTGATTTGATATTTGTACTGTGGATGAGTGAAACACAAATGCGATTTGAATAAGAAGTTGTAAGTCAGACCCAAACATACCTTAAAAAAGTCTAAAAACGAAATATGTGCCACGGTTGGTCCATATTTGTCTTCCTCGTCGCGAAAGAAGAAGAAATTGGTGATTGATGCATTGATAAGATCAGGATTCTGTCTAGCCAAGTCTAGAAGATCCAATCGTTCTCTGCGCGAGTCTCTTCCCCGCCAAAACGCTTTCTCCTCCTTGGTGTCCCATGGATAGTTACCCCGTTGCACTGACAGCATATCCAGCGACACCCTGCCCATATTCTCCAGAGTGGACTCCATCAAATCGTAAGTGGGCAACACAATGTCGTAAGAGTCGTCACTGCCGCACCAGGAAAATATCGGATACGGTCCAGAAGTCCTCTGTTGACCACCTTTCTTTGACAAAGGCCAGTCGCCCAAATTCAGATAGAACTCCATATCGGGCAGTGCAGCAACTCTCGCCAGCGACAACAACGTGGCGTCCATGAACATCTTGAATCCGGTGTACTTGCCGTAGCACTGCCTGTGTATCCCCTGATTCTTTACAACATAATGGCACAAGGACACACTCTCGGGCATGTTGTACCTCTTCAAAAGGTTATCCCGTATGGCACTGAAGTTGACTCGCTTGAACGAGTGCAGATCCCACTCTATCTGTGTATCACTCCTGGGACAGTCGTTGTTAATTAACCAGAGATTTAGGTCCTGTGGACAGTTGCACTTTTCAGAATACGCAGTGCCTCTGGTGTAGTACGGCGAATCGGCAACCTGCGAACCATTATACTTGATTTCTATCTCCATGTTGTCACACCAATCAGCGATGGTGTATCGTACAATTGAGGAACCATCGCCACGGTCAATTATGTTCACATTACTGCGACATTTACCATGCGGGGAATTGCCCTTCACGTTGACCGCAAATTGTTGGGGTGGCGAGTGATCAAAGCTAGAAAAATGACGAGTGCTCTTGGTCAAACCTGTTCTATGAATATAATTACCTTTGTCTTACCGATTTCCATTTTTATCTATTGCGTGTACAAAGAAGTAACGCGCCGGCAAGACAATTTGATCGGGTTTCAAGCCGGGACCCCAAACAAGGCTTTTTTCTGGATCGACAATGGGAATTTCGCACTGTGCGCAACCGATAAACAGTAACAATGGAATTGATTTAAACATTTTTCATTGAAGATCTTACGAATAATTAATTGAATATAAAGAATTGTTTGGTTAAAAGATGGACCAAACAAAGCCGGGCTTGTGGTTGTGATAAAATTTTTTTTTTTTCTATATTGAAATGTCAGATTTGAAAAGTCACTGACGTTTCATTCATTTTATAAACAAATCGCTGTCATCAAGATTCAGAGGATAAAAAAAATCGCCGATTTGGTAAGGGTGAGTTGTAAGCTTGTCAATTGTTTATGGAATGTCTATAAAAATATTTTGTGTTCTATTTTAAGGATGTTTCAGTCTGATTATTTATTAGAATATATTGGACATGCTGCTGTAAAACATTAGACCTGTCAACGAAATATTTTAAAATCAGTAGGCAAATCATTTACCATTATTTAGGGATCGAACTCTTATTTTGTACCTACGTTAACCTTTGTTATTCAAGTTTTTTTTTGAAGCTAACATTTCTCCGCTTTATAGCTAATCTCAGTCAGTATTTACAATTAAAAATAACTTGTGTGGCTGTTGTTAAAACTATTTCGCCCTATCGAATTTCGTTGACGTACTCTGAAAGCTATTCAAAACAATATTATGGCTTTTCATTTAATATTGCATTTTAGGGTTTTTCGTGTGTTGACCTTCTAAACGCTGGTATGCGACAATCAGGAGTGTTTTATTTGCAAATTCGCGGAACGACATATTGGTTTTTGAAAGTATTCTGCGAACAAGAAATAGCAGATGGTGGTTGGACGGTAAATATAGAATTCAAACAACAACATACGAAAACCTTAATGTTGTCCACAATATCATTTTCTGTTCATATTTCTTAAACTCTTTTTATGTTCCCTATCGGAAATTAAGGTAATTCAACGTCGAGATAACTTCGGGGAGCCAAGAGAGAACTTCAACCGAGACTGGGCGGACTACAAGAATGGTTTTGGTGATCCAGCTAAGGAGTTTTGGTTAGGAAACGAGAACATCTATATGCTGACAAACAATGAGGACTATGCCTTACGTGTCGAACTCGAAGACTTCGAAGGCAACAAAAGGTTCGATTTGTAAAAAACAAAAATCTTTAACCAACAACTCAAGATTATTTCTTTCCCCAGATTTGCCCAGTATTCGCACTTCAAGATTCATTCCGAGGCCGATTACTACAAACTTCAAATCGATGGTTACGAAGGCAACGCGGGTGACTCTCTAAATGACCCATGGTACGGATCAAACAACAGTCCATTCTCTACATACAACAGAGACAATGATCGAAGCTCTCTAAACTGCGCCAGTATGCTTAAGGTACTGCACTGAATTTTAGAAAAACAGTACAGCTTTAATCACTGGTCGTTTTTTAAATTCTCCTTTCAGGGCGGCTGGTGGTGGAAGTCATGCGGTCGTGGTCTCAATGGTCTCTACTTACATGATCCACAAGATTTAACCGCACGACAGGGTATTGTCTGGTTCCGTTGGCGCGGATGGGATTATACTCTGAAGAAGGCGACAATGATGATCAAGCCCCGTGGACTACAGCCTATGAGCACGGTGACGTCTTCGTAAACCTATTTTTAATGTAATTTGTAAAACATTCTTCGCAAATTCAAACTTCAAAAGTATTCTCTTTCGCCCAAGCGTTCATCTCGAGAGACAAAAATCACATTTTTAGCGATTTTACTAGATCGAAAATGATAGGAAAGTTGTAAATTATTATCACTAATTCGGTTTCGGGTGGAATTTTTCTTTTAGCCAATTATCGTTAAACAAAAGAAATTCTTACCAATTAACTTATTTCTTTTTTTTTTGTTAACTTTATTTGATAAGTTATAGAAAATTATTTTTATAGGAAAAAGCAAAAAAAAACTATTAGTTATGCTTTTTTGTTTACACATTGGCCGGACCTGTGACAATATTTAAAAAAAAAACTAATGAATGGGAATGCACCATTAAACATACAAGCACACGGTTTTGCACTGTGGCACAATAACGGTCCCAGAGTTTGTTGAACCCAATTCCACTTTGAGGCTCCTATTGTAACTATTCCTATGAAATATGTAATCTTTATTTTTTAATCGCTTTATACACGCCCTCTCCCACTGGTCTTTGTCATGAATGAAAGAATATAAGATTATGCTTTGTGCCTGGTTTCGTATGCTTATTAGAGATAACAAAGCGACTACAAATTGACTGTAAAGTGTTTCTACTGCCCATTAGCTTATTTTATAAGCCTTATTTCATGGAGCTCCGGTTTCGTTCGTCAGTCTAAAAAGAAAAAAACTCCAATAGTACAAGCTGTAATCTTAATATCTCTCATTCGTGTATTTTTCTAACTGCTGTTCTTCGTCATTCATAAAAAAAATCATTATAAATTATTTTGTTCACATTGTCACATAAACACCACCCACTCACCATAAACAATAATAAAAAAATGGCAAGCTACAGAAGGACTACCAAACAAAACACACAATCCATGATTTGCCGCATGAATATCATTGAAACACACAAATGTTCGAATGGTAAATGTGTTTCGTTCTTACATGTTGAAATTTATTTGTACATATTCGTTTTTGTTTGTAAAGTTCTCTTTTTATTTTATTTTTTGTTTGTTATACTATGGAAGATGAAAGAAGAAATTTGTACAGTGTTCTGTTTTGTATTATTTTAGAGATTTCTTTTAAGGAAAACAATAAATACATTTAAGTCTATTTTTTAGTATTCAGTTTGTGTTTTATTGCATTATTTTTAGAGTCCCTGGTATATTTTGGCCAACGTTCGATCTCAAACCGGTCTTGTTTATGATATGATGGCTTCTTGCCATCCATTCCTAACTAAAAACGACATAAAATGACAAAATATATATAGTGAAAATAAGTCGCCCATAGGTAAGCTAATAAAATAACCAAACGGTATTGAGATTACTTCGCATCAAATCTAAATGTCAGACCCAAATCAAAAAAAATGCAACAAATAAGGGAAAGAAGCTCTGAAGACCACGAGTATGCTCACAATTGAGCTACTGAGCTATAGGCTAATTCGTAATAAGCCGATCCAGGCGTTTAAAAAATGAGATGGATTTTATATGGCAAAAACTACGCTCCGCTTGACACTTCAGATAGGCTTGTATACCTAGTTATAAACCTGCCCCCTTATTAATAAACGCTGCGCAAAAGTTATCAACTCGTTATTCAGAAGTTACGTAAATTTTTTGTTTGCTATCTGATGTATAACAGCTAACTAACTTGTGCTCATTTGTTTATTAATACAGGGGTTGGTTTTTAACCATTAGGCCATTTCAATGTTCATATTTATTTAACTGCCTGTTACTCTGTAAAACTAGTACAGTTTCATTGAGTAGGAAATCCCTTCTGTTCAAAGGTAAAGTACAATGATGTACGACTGCACAATGCAGCTAGTCAAGTGAAAGTGAGTCAAATGTATTGAGATAGGATCGCAGTTCCTACCTGCCAAGGGCGTTTGGCGAGTTCGCGCAGTCCAAAACTCATAATCCCTTCCTGCATTTTCGGAAAGAAACCCTTCATTTGCCATCATCAAACAAATAAATCACTAGATTAATCTTATAACGAAATAGCTTTCGCTCATTTCTTTATTTTTTATTTTGTGATTAATTGTCATCATTGTGTTATGCACTGTATACTCCCATTTCATACCAACTCTTTTACCTGAACTCTATCTAAACTAATCACACCTAACTTCACATCAGACCTGCACATGTTGGAAAACGTCACTTTTAGTTGACAACTTGAATTATTTTTCTTGCTATTTATCGTTTTACGGAAAAGTTGTATTTTCGCTTGAAAATGTCCGATAATGAACTAAGTGACGATATGGAAGAGTTGCAGGAGATTCTCCGTGAATATTCCGAAGAAGCAGCACCAAGCGGCAAAAATCTATTTGAGGATAAAGACGACCCAACCGAAAACGACGTGCCTACGCCATCTACCTCTAAAAATCAAACGTTGCCAGTGATTAAATCCGAGGAGGAAATTCAGTTGGAGAAGTTAATTTTCGGCGATAAAGACGGCTTGCTGGAGAACTTAAAAAAATCATCCTCAAAATCCAAACCTGGCGAACCATCTAAGTCAAAGAAGCGCAAACCTGCCTGGAACGACGAAGACGATGAGGATCTTAATGTTGGCGAAATAAAACGTGAAACCAAATACACTGGCTCACTAGATCATCTGCAGAAGGACAAAACATATAAGGAATATTTGAAAACTGCTTTCAATCGCGTAACATCCGCTCCAAAATGGGCAGAACTCGATAAGGTGGACGAACCCGATTCCGATGAGGAAATTCTACGCACTGTTGGTTTTATTGATCGTTCAGAGTCCGTCACACTTCCGCCCAAGACACTTAACTTCAAGAAGATGAAGGACTTGAACAGGGCTACATATGCGGAGGGGCCAATATCTAGTATACAGTTCCACCCGACTAGCACCGCGGCTATGGTGAGTGGGTTCAATGGCATTGCTACGCTTTACTCCATCGACGGTCATAAAAATGAGAAACTCCATAGCATTCGCTTTGCTGGCTTTCCAATTCATTGCGCCAAGATTTTGCCCTGCGGCACACAGGCGATGTTCTCCAGTAAATTTGACAGATATTACACGTATGACCTGATGAAAGCAACTGAAATGCGACACGTGATGCAGCATAACATGAGGATCATGAAGAAATTTGAAATCTCTCCATGTGGCAAGTATTTCGTGTCTAACGGACGCTTTGGCGAGCTGCATCTATTCGACATGAAGTCAAAAGAGTTCATACACACCTTCAAGCAAGAGGAAAACTGCAAGGCCATCAAGTTCTCGTTGGATTCTAGTAAAATCATCACCACTTCCAAGGCATCAACTGTCTACATATTCGACGTCAGGCAACAGCGCATGATGCACTCATTCATCGATGACGGCTGCATCATGGGACAATCATTGTCTCTGAGTCCGAATGGAAAGATGTTGGCTACTGGCAGTCGCGAGGGCGCCGTCAACATTTACGACTATTCAAAGGTGTTTGCCAGCAAGAATCCGCTGCCCGAGAAAACAGTCCTCAACCTGACCACGGCGATTACTGACTTGAAATTCAATCACACATCGGAAATGCTGGCTCTGTCCTCGAATATGTTACCTGCCGGACTGAAGGTGGTGCATTTCCCCACGGGCACAGTGTTTGCAAACTTTCCCGGATTCAAGACAGACTTGAGCCATATTCATACGGTTGAATTTTCGCCCTCAAGTGGATTCCTCGCGATGGGCTGCAAGAACAGCCAAGCGCCCCTCTTCCGACTCAAACACTTCAAAAACTATTAGTACACCAATCGATGTATATATACCGCAGTAACTTGTTTTTTAAATAAACCTACTTTAAGAATACAAACACACGGTGGTCGTCTCAATGTATAATTTGTTTTATAGTAAAAAATAGATCACTTTGGTCTGCGGAACCTGCTCTGTACATTGACGGGGTCGACTCCTAAGTGCAGAAGATCGGGCACGATCTGCCACCGTGGTTGTGTATGTGGCTGGTGCGTGGCGACGACAGATTCCATTCGTACCAGATCTTTTGTTTGGACACACAGCGCCAAAAGTTAATTTCGACCACTTCTCCAGCCTTCAGATCCAGGGGGTCCTGCAACAAATGAAAGTTAGTCAAAGGCCGAGTTGCTCTTTTGGCTTGCGCTTACAGTGAATGGAAAATACATGGGAAACCATGACAGCATTCCAGGTGTGTGCGTCTGTGGGTTTATACTAAGAACTATGTCCTTGTACAGGACCGTGTCAAAGTAGCCGGCAATGCCATTCAGCACGCAGTCCTGAGTGACGTCAAAACTAAGCGACTTGTACCGAGTGTTGTCAATAATTTCGTCCCTGTTCGGATGATGGAACTCGAACAGCGGCTGAGGGTAGCCAATATGGTACACGTTCTTCAGCAAAACAACAAATCCGCTCTCTGCATTGTTGTTGTAGCCAAGCAGCCGGTCACGACCAAACGATTTGTGGTCAACTATCGATCGCACCGAGTTATAGAGTTTCGAAGACATCAGGGGGTTTATGTAGGAAGTCGATTTGCATGGTATGCTAATACCATCTTCCTTTAGCAGGGTTTGTGCGCAGTCGAGGCATTCCGGTGAGAGTTCGTTGTCTCCAAACGAACCGAGCAGCTCAGAGACGAGTATGTCGCCCTTCTCGGGAGGGGTAAACTCGCGCATGTCCTTGGAGAAGATCTGAACATCTGTAAGCGGGTAGAATTCATTAGAAATGCTTAAATTAGGCTCCGCCTCATCTACCTTTCCCGCTCCAAAGCTTTCGTGCAATTGCGGTGAGGGTACGCACAGCGTTTGGATTCTTCTCAATGATGTAAACACGAATTTTTCTCTTCGAGTTTTCAGCGGCGTTCAAGGCAGAACGGACAAGTGGACCTCTACCGGCTCCTAGGACCATCACAGTCGTCTGAAATAAGACACAAGGGCTCAGCGGACACGAAAAGACATCGGGAAGAAAGTGATTTTACCGTTTTTTTGTCGATTTCCTCTTCGGGAACTCTGTCAATGAGGGCAGCCTCAATGGCGTCTTGATAAAGTTTGTATTTTACTGGATCCTTCTCAAATGTCTCATAGGTATAGCAATCCAAATTGTCGTAGAGCGGCTGCAGGGGGATCTCCAAAATGTCTTCAAAACTGCAAAGGAAAGAACTGACGTTAACCAGAGGTTCTCAGCTATTCAAAAGGTTGATTTCATGTCTGACTCATAAGGGAAACCCCCTCAAAACAAGTGATAGAGGAAATACATTTCAAAACCGCTCAGCTTTGCCCACATACCTTTGCAACTCATTCGAATCTCGATGAGTTTCCCTCCAGTTGTTCAAGTACTCGGCATAGAGCTTGAGACTATTGTCATTCTGATCGGCGCTTACAATGAAGGACACATGGCTCTTCACAAACAAGGCAATCAGTTCTTGCCATGCCTTTGGTAGAACTGGGAAATTATGACGATTCCTTATGAACAACGACGATGGAATGATTAGAGCTTCAAGTGGTTCTCCCAACCACCGACGCACAGCTTCTTTTGATGGGCGATCCTCGCCCAGTTCAAGAACGACACGCATTTTCGCATTGAAATCGGCAGCCCAACGGAAGCGATTCCACCACCGCCATGTATCGTCCTCTTCATAGCCAGCAACGGCATCTTCCGAAATGTCCGAACGCCAGACAGTCGAAGCTACTTTGGTAGCAATTATCGGAATTTGTACTAAAAGAACACCTGTAATAAGAAAAGTGCTTAGTCAGATGCCGTTTGGTGAGTAATTGCGTTTTACCTTTGATTTTTTTACTCGCAATTCTAGCGAGATTAACATTATTAGCTGACTTTAAACGAATCATGGTGTAACCACTGAAATGCAGGTGCTCCGTCCATGACAGATCCTTTCGCAGGATATCTTCGCTGTTTCGTCGAACTTTGGCGTTTTTCGAATCACAGTCGATGGTGTCGGTTAGCAAAGTGATTACCTTGCCATTCCAGGCGTCAGCAGATAGTATTAGATCCGAATATGAACAATCAATTTGTGTGGACTTGAGTGGCTCACGTTGGAATTCAAGCGGCACTTCACTGCTGTTTATTGGAGCGGCAATGACCGTATAGCTGTTAGATTGAGCTTTCTCTAGAAATTTCGGCAAATTGTCGACGTTATGTTGCATTAAACAAAGGTAAGGCATTTTAGCTTTACCGAATCAATTGGGAATTAGGGGAAACACAGTAGAAAGATTATAAAAGTAACTTTTTCACGTGAATAACGCACGCAAAATGCCCAGTCCTAACCAAATTAGTTTTGTTGATATGCCCGATAACATGGGTAAAACTTATCGATGCCGGTAGTTTGACATGTGCGCGATTAACGATAGCATTTGAGCACAAGTGTATGAGAACAAAGAATGCAAAAATTGTTTGCTGTATTCAATGCGCATGTTCTAATGGATGGTCCCGTTCAGATTGCAATTTTTATTTCTCAAATTTCATTCCGAAATGTTTAGATCTGTGAGCGGTGACACTTTTGCCCCTTTCTGTAGAAGTTACAGCAGATATCTATCTTCATTTAAATTATAGCGAATTGATGAAATTCTCCGCTTTATTTTGAATCCAATACCAATTTGTTCTTATACTTTTTAAGTAGATTTTGACGTACATCTAGTTGTCTACAGGTCAACGGAACGCAGTAAACATGTACTTGATATTGATATAATTATATATCTCAAAACGAGATTGAAATTACAACTTAATTATACGAAAAACAGAAAAAAAAAAATAGTTACGTGGTACTCGATCAATGGAGCAGTAACTAGGCCTTTGGTTTTTTGCAAAATAGAAGTACCTACCGCCACTTGCACACCCTCTGTACGAAATAAATTTTATAAATTATTTCGATAACATTCATTTTCTTTGACTTGGTAGCACTTAAGTAATAGACGTTGCACAGCGCAATGTCAAATTTGACGTAAAAAAAAAATAAGACAACTTCGGCGGTATTCTCATAAAATTTTCTTTATTCATTCAAATCAAACACAAATTCTAAAGTAAAATATGAATTTCGAACTACCTACAACAACTGCTCCCTCATTCAATATGGCAGCACAACCAAGTCAGCCACAAATTTCATATGGCGCTTCTGGCGGAGGTGATGCTGGAGGTGCAAAACCAACCCTTACAGTACCAACAACAACAATCGGTGGCGGTTTCTTCAGCAACCCAGCCTCAAATCCAACTACAACCAGTGCACTGGCTCCAGCTGTATCTGCCAACACTTCTGCAGCTGCTCCGGCTACATTATCTATTCCAAAAACTACGGCGACTGCTCTAACAAATTTAACCACGGCCACAAACACCACCGATTCTAGTGCCGCATCGCAATCGACACAAATCACTTACAATCAATTGGAAGAGCACATTAACAAATGGACACTCGAATTGGAGGAACAAGAAAAGGTATTCACAGATCAGGCCACTCAAATCAATGCATGGGACAAGATCCTCATTAGCAACAATCAGAAGATTCTCGAATTGAATGATGCTGTGCAGAAGGTGAAAAGCGATCAACAGACATTGGAACAAGAACTGGAATTCATTGCTACACAACACACAGAGCTGGAGGAGAGCATCGTGCCATTGCAGAAGGAGTTCATGAAAATTCCTCAGGTCGATGTGGAACGGTCCCAAACCTATTTGCTGGTCGAGAATTTGGATACACAACTTAAACAGATGTCTGAAGATTTGAAGGAAATTATCGACAATCTAAATGAGTCGAACAAAGGTCAGGACAACACGGATCCGATAATTCAGATTGGAAAGATTTTAAACGCTCACATGAGCTCGTTGCAGTGGATTGAGTCATCTTCATCGGCTATATGCAACAAACTGGAGGACATTACCAAGATGCACGAGTCTTTCAAGCGCGATTCGGAGCGATCGTTCAGATCTGCGTACTACAACTGAGCGTTGTGTTTTTTTTCTATTTACTTTCTGTTATAAGTTTTGTTTGTACAATAAAAAATAAATAAACAAATTTGCTTGCAGTTTTTTTAAGGCACATTTGGTTTGCGCCTGCCAAGCAAGAGAAACGCAGCCGTACACTGGTGAGACGATTTGTCACCAGTTGGAGGTTTGGGTTTGCAACCTTATTTCCCTTTGGGTGGCCCAATTTGCGACCAGTTCTGCCCTGTTTAGGCGTTTGCTCCTTCCATTCTCTATAGAACGTCCAGACGGCTTTACTGTATCAATTGAAGTTTCCCATCGTAGCAGTAATGTCGACTGTTTTACTGCATCAATTGAAGTTTCCCATCGTAGCAGTGGCTAGCACGGTTTCCAAAAGTCGGTTTTGACTTTTGCCAGTATCCATTGACTGCTTTCAGTTTTGTTCTGAAGTAAAGGATGCTTTAGAGATTCTTCTGAACGTTATCGCGTTGTAGTTTAGACCCAAGTACATAAATAAAAAAAAGTGTTGAACGTTTTTTCCATTTTTTTTTTATTAATTTTCCAATTTGTTTGAATTTTTCTCAAAGTGTGTGTGTAATAAGCAAAAAGTTCTTTATTTTTCTTTTATTATTATTCATTCATGGTGGTGTGTAAATATTTATTTTATAATATGAAAATAATCTTATTCAATTAGTTGACATTGAAAAGCGACGACACTCTTTAAATATTGAATGGGATGGAAAACTGAAGCGAAACAAAATACTCTGTTGTCCCACTGAATGGAATGTTTGATTAGGTGGAATACTAAAACCAAAAGAACCGACTTAATCCACAGAGAGAATTTAAGAAAAGGCGTTGAAAAAAGTCTCTGATCATGTGTATCAATTCCTTTCAGTGAAAGATCGAAATGAAGATGTGTTTCCCAGTTGTTTTTGTTTTCGCTTCAATGTCCGTCACTTGTGTTATAATTCTTTTATATTTATAGCAAAAGAAAAGTAAACCTACACAGGGAGCATTCATAAAATTGATTTTCCCCTATATAAATGTGTATTGTTTATTGTTTAGAATAAATAAATAGAATAAAGCGAACAACTCTTACATAAAAAAATACATTTTTGTTTTCTCTAAAGCTACATTAATTAAGCGGTTAAGTTAATTTTTATTTTTCTGTAAAAAAAGGCTCCAATTGCTTAAGAACTAAATTTCACCTAGTATATTCAAGAGAATGCCCCCAGAAAAAATTGCTGCAGTTAAAATAATTGCACCTACATCGAAACGATATTTATGAATATTGGGTTGTTAAAAAACGCTATTTCATTTTTAGATAGAGAAATATTCCCTCGTTTGTGATTTTGGTGAACGCTCGCGTAACGGGAAACAAGGAAATCAAAAATGTTAGCAGTTTTTAGTTGAAGCATCTAATTGTCAATAAATTTGTTTTGTTTTTTGTTTTATAAGAGTTTGACTTTAATATATAATAATTTTGAATTGTTTTTCTTATTTATTTCGATAAAAGCTATATTATTCTCACATTTTAATTTGTTGCTATCGTCTATGAATTTGTTTTCTATTTGAACAGAAGCAGATCACAAGCGAAATATTTATTTACAGAGTTCTACGGGTTTTTTTTTATATATTTTTTTTGTTTTTTATGTGTTTTAGCAGGTTAGGTGGACGCAGGCAATGAAAGATTGAAACTGGGTGAGTGTTTGTGTAAATAACTATCCGTTTTAAAAACAAATGCTTGAAACGAGGTATTTATTGTAGATTTCCCGGCTAAAGAGTTGTTCTTCAGAGGTAACGACGGCACCGCTTGAGTTGAGCAAATCGACTGCTGCCGGAAACGCAGTAATAAGTCGCTCATGCTTTTCGCAAATCGCATATTTTATTCTTTTAAATATTCAGTGAACAGTAACTTCATCAAATTAGAATAACTAGTGTTTACCCAGTGGTAGAAATTCTACCATTGTAGTAACCTGGGGTCAGGTTTTGTAAGGTGAAACGATCAAACGTTTTCGTGCGCGCGAATGATTCGCCCACGTTACACCAGCGACCACGTTTGACCATTTCGCCTTACAGAATCTGACCCCTGGCTTTTACACAAAATATCGGAAACAAATTGCACACATTTCCGCCCAATCTCCTCAACAAAAAAGATCAAGCGAATATGTTGTCTTTGAGGCAGTGAAAGTGGAATTTAACTATTTGCCTATTTATATTTTTGATTTGCTGGCTTTTATTTATAAGCGTATTTGCCCACGACGAATGTTAGAAACCCCTAGAATTTAAAAAAATTAATTCTTATACCACCGAGTTGTTCTTTGTTCTTGTTGACTATTTCTTATGTCCGTCGTGGAATGTACCGAATTAGAGGCTCCACTTGCGCGTGGAAGCATTAGACTTGCTGTGTTAAAAGTGATTACGTCAAAATCTCGCATAGAGTAAGTCTTGTCATTCAGGAATGAAGTCTGCACCTGACCAACCAACAAATGGAACGATTTAATACGTGAGTTATTTTATGTTTACACTTTTGGCATGTGGATCTGCAGTGATGGCTTTTATATGAGTTCCCGTACAAGAAAAACAAAAAGTCCTTGCTATGAACCTTCAAATACCCTTTCAATAATCACCCCTATTCCGAGTGGCGTTTACGACGATTTAAAAAACGCCAATTTGAATTTGGAATTACGAGAATTTGGAATTACAGTCGTTGAACGCCATTTGTCACTGAAGTTCATGTTGAACCTATTCGCTTACGGGGAACGTCATGTGAGAAACTTTACTGCCATTCTGTAAGGCGGTGAACGAAACAAAAAACGACAAACGTCGTGAAAGTAAAACGCCACTCGGAATAAGGGTGAATAATTGCAGTTGGTACGAGATGCTCCACGTGCCATTTGTGTACTCCTGAACCACACCCTTCGTCAGCAGTACAGCACCCACATTGCGCCAAAAGCAGAGAGAATATTTATGCAAACGTTGTACATGGGAATAGGCTATTTTAATATACATGCGACTCAATTATCTTCCCAAACAGTAAAAAAAAAAACGAAGGAGACTGCGTATACAAGACACTTATCGCCCGAGTTCTGTTTTTCGCCGCAGAAGTATATATCCGGTGTCGTTTTAAGCTCAAAATAAAAAAACACCCGCCCAAAACGTAGGCTTGACCTTCCAAAACTAGGTTCTTCCCGGTCTCTCCATAAATTTCAGCCAAAATCACATGTCTGCAGAGCACTTGTATTCTTGCAAAAAAAACTCACAAGGCAGAACAGCTAAACGCCGTCAAAACGTAAAGAGCCACCCCCTGCATGCAAAACTTAAACTCAACCGAGTGTGTTAACCCCGCTTGGTAGTAATCTACTCTTTGTGCTGTAGCGAATCCTTTTTTTATTGCACACGCAGGTGTTGCTCTGATCTAGTTTAACATTCAACTAAGCCTCACATGCTGGTAACTAGCCAATATTTTCATGTGCGGGGCAACACAGCGTGCGTCAATTCAAAATACGACGCACAATAGAATCTATTCGAAAACGAAAACATGTTACACTTCCGCGTCTCTCTGTTCGCATTCTCTGTGCCTTTTGGCTTTTACCTGAAGCTGTACGTACCTAGGATGTGACACCAATTCAGGACACGCGTCACTGTTGCATTCAGAAAAGTATTTTACATTCATTAACTATGCAGTTACAGTTTATGCAGAGTGTGACGGCGAGAAGAGGAAATTAAAATGACCCAAAGCACAGAATAACAAAAAAAAAAACCATTTCAGCAGTTCCGAAACATCTAAACATATGTACTATTTTGATTGAATCGAAATCCATTTTCAAAGTTTGTATACCTCTTTTGGTTTTATTAAAAAAAAGAAAAAAAATCATAACAACAAAAAATACACAGAGACAGTACAGGTCGAGGCACAATTCAATTGCGCTTCTTAAACAATAGAAAAAGAAAAGAATAGGAAAAAACCAAGATAAACATAACAAGAAATCACTATACACACCGTCGTCGTTTCTCTCCCGTCATCAACCTGCGTGTCTCCAATTTAGCGCATGCACACCTGTCATACCAATAAAACGAAATTCAAATTCTAAAGCCAAGTGGAGTGCAATGAGCCGTGGCGCTGCTTCTCTTTCCCCTCACCTCTGAGACTGTCTGTTAACAGTAGCAAATTTTGTTGTTGCTTCACTGGATGCAAATGAGTGTGTGAGTGTGTTGTGTGTGTGGTGTGTAGGTCTTTTCTCAAATGTTCTTCTTTTCAAAATTATTTCCTATCGTTTTCTTTTGTTTTTCTTTTTTTTTTGTAAATAAATATTTTTTTTTTTTGTTTTTTTTTATGTATATAATATTTGTATGTGTTTATCTTTTAAATTGCATTTACGAGCTAACTGGATTTGCCTGTTGGAGTTGGCCCACGCCGCCACCACCTCGGATTGCAATGTTTCCTTGGCCGGCACGGATCGGCTTGGCGATTTGCGCTTGTGGTCCTCGTCGGCCGAGATGCTTCTGTCGGACGGCCTCCTTGATGCGGTCGACTTCGTATTGGTAGCGTTTGCGGTCACGCATCGCTCCTTCCTTAGCCTCTTTGAGTGCGGTTTCGAGCGCCTTGACGCGCTCCATTGTGGTGCGTAGGCGTTTCTCTAACTTGGGCAGTTCACAACGCAAGTCGGCATTGTCGCGCACCAGTTGCTTGTGGACTTTGGTCAGTTGATCGAGGTTGTTTTCGAGGAATGAAATCTTTTGTTTCTGGGCGAGAGAGCCACCATCTTCTTCGCTGTCCTCGTTGGTTATGGACTTCTTGATGCGAGCCTGTAGATCTTGGACAAAGAGTTTGCGCAAATTGTGCAGGGTTTGCAGTTCCTTGGCCACTGTGTCCTCGAGACCTTTGAGATCTTTGCGCGCTTGTTCGCGACGCTCGTTTGTTAGGATGATGTCTTGAAGACGTGACGATTTCTCGGCCTCTTCTTGTTTGAGTTTTTCGTAGTCTGCGGTCATCTGTTGATGGGCAAGGATCAGTTTCTGGTAGACGTCCTTCATTTCGTTCAGCTCGTGTTGCTTGGAAAGGATTTCGTCACGCAGTTCGGCTACTTGTTTGGTGTGAGCGTCACGCAGTTCGTCCATTTGACTGTCGAACATGGAGCGCAATTGCTCGGCCTTTTGTTTCTCTTCGGCATTGACGGCTGATACGTGTTCGGCGGCCTTCAGTTTGGCGCATTCCTCCCGCAGCGAGTCGATTTGCTCCTCGAGGGTGCGTTTTTTGTTCTCTGCCTCGCGCATTGATTCCTGGAGTGACTTCATGCGGGCCTCGTGCTGTGAGATGAGTAGTCTGTACTCGCCAAGATCTTTCTCGTATTCGAAAAGTTTCTTGTTCGAGTCCACCTGTTGCGTTTCCATGTTGGAGCACCGCAGGGCCATGTTCTTGGCTTCGGTCTTCATTTTGCTGATGTACAGACGAGCCATTGTGAACTCCTCCTCGACCTTGCCTGCAGAGTCGACTGTGTTCAGCTTCATGTCGATGGAGTTGTCCGTGGACAGAGCTTGGCCAACCTCGGCCAAATCGCGCAGGAGATTCGTCAGCATTTCATTGATGCGCTTCTTCTGGTGCGCCGACATGTCCTTCAGTTGTTGCAGTTCAGACGTCGTGGTATTCAACAGAGTTTGCTTGGTTTGCAGTTCCTCGTTGAGGGTGTCAAACTCCTTGTTCTTGTTCTCGATTTCCTGAGACTTTTGATCGTAGTTGACGGCAAGTTCTTCCAATGCCTGTAGCACCTCTTTCACCTCTTCCTTGGCACTCTCATTCTCCTGCTGTATTCTGGCCATTTCCGACTGCAAGGCTTCGTACTCACGACGGGCGTTCGCAATCAGATCCTCCTGCTCAAGTATCTGGTCTTTGAGATTCTCCACATACTGACTCTGCTGGTTGATCTCCTCGTCCTTCTCGTCCAACTGCTGGTACAGACGCTCACGTTCAGCCTCGAGGCGAGCGCGTTCGTCGTTGCTGATCGAACCAACCATAGCTGTTAAGTTCGCAGCAGGTGTCGCCGGGACAGGAGTCACCTCGGTGACTTCCACTTCCAGGTTTGGTGTGCTCGCCTCCATGATGTCCTCGATGTTGATTTGCTCTTCGGCATTGACCGTCTCGCCGGCACGCCACCTGGCCAACTCCAGCTCGAGTTTCTCCACCTTGCCCTTGAGGCGAGCGTTCTTCTCCTTCTCCTTTTCGTAGCGCCTCTTCCACTCCTCGGCCGTGAGCTCCTCGTTGACGCAAACAACATTCTTCACAGTCTTTGCACGACGACCAAAGTCCAGTGTTGACTTTGTCTCCGATTCATTGAAACTCGCAGGCGAACAACAGATCACAATTGTGGTTCTTGCGTTACCACCAAGAGACTCTTGCAGAATACGTGTCAGCTTCGAGTCACGATACGGAATATGTGTTTTATTACCATCGGCCAACGCCGATATGACATTACCCAGAGCCGACAGTGATTTATTGATGTTCTTCGCTTCATCCAGGACAGTACCTTCGGCACCAGTTTTAGAAACCTTCTCGGAACCGGCCAAATCCACCAAGTACAGCTTGCCCGACAGCTTCTTCTGGTTCTCCAGATTCTCCTGCTTTACATTGATCAGAAATACTGAATGCGAACGGGACGAGTGTTCATTCATATCTGCAAAGAGATGTCTAATCAGACTTATTCACCCAACTAAACGGGAAACTTACTTGTCACGGCTATATGCCGATTGGATTTGCCCTCCTCGATGACTTCAAACACATCCTCCGGACTGGAAACAAATCGCTCTGTGGCCCCCTTGACGTACGGCACCCGGTTCTTGTCTTCGTGCACACTCAAATTGACTTTGGACACATCTAGCAAATCACGAATTTTGTCCATGTAAATCTCATAGTACGAAACTTTGATGTGGAACTCGAGGTTCACTTCCATGGCGTAGATGTGATTGAAGATATCGTTCACGATACGCGGAATGATACCCTGCTTGACGGGATCGCCGATAACACCCTCCATGGTGTGCGTTTTGCCGGACGATGTCTGACCGTAGGCGAAGATTGTGCCGTTGTAGCCGGCAAGGACATCACTAACAATCGACTTGGCCGCCTCATTGTAGACCTTCTCCTGAGATGCATTTGGTTTGAAAACTTTGTCAAATAAGTAAACTTTTCCCTGTGAACAGAAACAAATTGCAAAAGTCAGTCACATGTCGATGAATGAAAGTGAATTGTAAAAAGAAAGACTCAGTCACACCCAGCGTAATTATGGTCGAAAGTAAACCTTTGCACTAAAGGGAAAGGCACCAGCAAAGGTTTGTTCATTTCTCTTTTGTTTTCTTCAGTTGTTCGGAAGTCCACAAACGATTAGAAAGTTTGTGCTGCCGGCCATAAAAGGGTCCAAGGCCAACATAACACAACTAGGTGGCGGTATGTTCGGTTCAGCAAAGAGTGCACCCAGTCGAGACAGATGAGAAGCTGTTTTGCTTATGTGGAGATCATGCGGCTCGCCCAGACAGAAATGGATTTGTCCTTTTCTCAATTACAGGTGGTAGATGTGCTCCCAAGCTAGGAGCACAGATCTACCTTCAAAATGTTTAGCAGATAGATAAGTTTTGTCTGAAGAGCTACCAGTTGGAGTCTGATTATAAAGGGATCGGTGCAGGATTAACAAATAAATAAACCTCCCAAAACGACAGAAACAAAAATAGAACCCTGCCGGTCGTTTACTCACGCAAACTGTTTACCCAAAAGCCGCCATCAAGCAAAAAGTTCTGCTCAGAGAAATCAACCGTGAAAAATACTGACTTCATGCTCTTTCCGGTAATTGCATCGTCACATCCAAAACAAGAAGTGGAATAAAAAAAAAGGCCGACTGACAGGTTAGCCGCCGCACCTTGCAAAGAATTTCGGACAATAAACTTCCCTAATTCAATTTAAATAATCGACTGGGAAAGTAAACGTTCAATCGACGAAGTGACATTCATCACGTAGGTCTCACCCTCTAGTTTCGATCGAATTAATGCCCATGGACGGGCGGAAAAGGTCTATGCGCTCTAAGCCACTTAAAAGAGTCGTGCATTAGGCGCAGTGAGGCACGGTAAATATAATTAAAATCTACGTTGAAATGCTGTCGACGAGACAAAAGGGGAATTCCACTTATCTTTCAGATTATCAGTCGTGATAAGTTCATCCCCACACCCACACACGTAACTGTGTCGTTATTTTTCTTTTCGTTTATCGGGAAAGAGGGAAGGCAAATGGAACTTCTGATGCACATTCGCATAAATTTAATAAGGGAATCCTTGAACTCTAGCACAGGGAGCGACAAAATTGTCTTCCATTTCCAAATAAAAATTTGTATGTGTTCCTGACAAGTTTCACCTGATGTGTTCTTTGTTTTCCTGTCAAGAGCATACGATGTATGCGAGCGATGTGTGTGAAGCCGTAGGAAATGGCAATTGCCCTAAACTCCTCGAGTTTTCCACTCGTGCACTGTTTGCAATTAAACTAGTGCAAGCGACGATGACGACTACACAAGGACATGGAAGAAAAAGGGTGTTTAATATTCATGCAGCAGTTATAGTTACACGTTACAGCCAAATAACAGTGTCATCGTAGTATTGGGATAACAGCGCGTACTAAAAAACGAACCCCTCGGGAAAACTTGAGTCAAATGCTTGCATTCTGATGCACTTGGCTGCATAACGTACCGCCGGCATTCGAACAGAACAAAAAATCGTTTTGGCCGAGCGACTTGAAGGGGAAATGGGTACGGCAAAGACCCCGCGCCGGCTGCGCTGACGAACATGAGGTGATTACACTTTTATGGATTTTTTAATTGTTACTGGGGCACTTTGTGCACGAACACACGATACATACTCTGGTATCGCACTGCAATATACCATTAACCAAACTGCAACACTTCCGCGGTAAGGGTACCAACCAAGGCTTCCAACTTATTGACTGTTTGAAGACACGCACATCGGCTTGTGGTAGGCATATGCGTGCAGAAAGTTTATGACCTTTAATGAACTGCGGCGACAATGGGCTGTAAAATGCGAAATTGTTAACAAAACTTTTATGTGAATGAAAAGCCCACAATGCGCTCACATGCAAGATTACCTACAGACTAAAGGGCACTTCAAATGATTGTGCAAGTCATTTGATTTGAACGTACATGCGAGTACTAAGATTACTCAAATTGATAAATTGACCGATCATTCGTTTACTATATGAGTCGGAATACGCTTAGTCGCTTGTCGGAATACGTTTGTGAATTCACGCCAGAGACAAACCATACTCAGTAGCACGTTTTGACATACCGTGGGGCAGTCTGGAACGAATTACAAAGGCAAGTAATTGCCTTTCGATAGATATAGCCGACTTCACACACGCAAACGTCGAACCTGAACTCTGAAGTCAATTTTGTGCCAACATCCCAACTGATTCTGCCTTCGATCTACATAACATAGTAATAGTACCGAGGTAGTGATTGCTGCTACAAGTCGACTGTGGAATAACAAATAACAAAAAACCAAACGTCAACCAAACATCAATACCCACACAACGAACTGCTGTGCAGTGGATATGATAGATAAATTATTCGCCCGAGAACATTGTTTACTTTTCACATCTTCCATGCAGTTTGATGCAAAACCCACTTTTATAAGCATACACTACACACGTTTTGAATCAGCGTTAATGGGCCTACATGACCCGCAAAACTAAACAATAAAAGAAAGTGCTAAACTGAATTGCGTTCAGTGCCTACATATGTGTGTGTTTCATGTCGTTCTTTCTACTCAACCACTGGGTTATGTCACCAATTTAATGGGCAAGGGAATGCCTCTCAATCATTCTCATACTATTTACCGAGAGGTAAACATAGGTTTATAGACCTAAAGGTGAAACAACAATATAAACACGACGTAGCTAAAAATAGGTACGTTCAGGAGATAAAGTGCTGTTGCTACCATTACAATCGGAAACGGAATAGCAATCCAAACGTAATTACCATAACCGCTCGTTAACTTTACAGTTTAGAGATTTGCATCTCGAGATTGCATTTCCATCAGTTGAGGTTAGGTTTGCAATCAGCACGAAAATTCGGAGAACAACTTCAATTGAAACGACACGAATCGTCGTAATGTGCTAAAAATGTTATCCATAACCTGTTACGAGTGTAGATCTTCAGACTTTTTCGTTGACTAATGCACAAAGTTCCAAAAAAAATAAAAACATGTCCCACTCAAACAAATGGGGGGAAAGTTGAGATAACAAAGCAAATGCCAATTAAAACCGAAAAATAGCCAACAAAATAGATCAGGCGTTTGAATAATTTTCACTTTGCTCTTTGGTTCTGGTTTTTGGTTTGCTTAGCGAGTTTCTTTTGTCTTTTGCTTTATCTTTTCGTCTAATTACTTGGACATGCTTCAAATACACTCGCGCGCATTCACCGCTGGGCGTAGTTCGCTTCCAATTGGTTTGAAGGTCTGCGCGGAAGATGATTTATCATCATGTCGTCATAACTATTAATATTCGTATCTATCGCATGGAGTGTGTCGAACACAAAGTACAATGAAAACAGCTCCACGTTTACCACTAAATTCGTTTACGTTTCAGTTTTTCTCTGCACAGTCCACAGACAGTGTTGTATTTTATGCATGTGTGGAACTTCTTCTTGTTGACACCGCTCCGCTTGCAAATGACGTAGGCGTCGAAATCAGAAGTTGTCTCTATTTTCTGAGAATGGAATTTGTGTTCTGTCTTATCGCCTACATATATACGCAGTCGATTGCAACATGTGTTCCGCTTGAATGTGCATTGTGTCTTGTGTGTCACAACCCCCCTCTAGGCGGCGTTGCCTAGGCTTCCCCAATTCACCACGGCAACGATGTCATGGCGAAGAAAACCAGTTATGTTGTCATAACACAGAGGGAGAGGAGATACTTCTTATTATGAGCTATTTCCTTGTGTTGTGGTTCCATTTCGTTCGGTTGTCGGGTCAACATTGCCGGCTGATTTGAAAGAACCAGTTATTTGCACAAAATAAGGGCAATCACTGACTTAAATTGCTTTCCGCCAAAGAGTTTTACAGCATGGTGACCTATTGACGAATGAAAATTGACTTTGACGGACAGTGTTTATGTGGCCATACATTTAGGTCACACATAATCAATACTTAATTAGTTAGAATTCGAAAGAGAATAAAATTGAGCCGGTGGAAGAGCTGGAAATCAAAAAAAGTGCCAAGCACACTTTGCCCGGGGCCGTGGCAGTAATTCTGAAGTAGTTATTGAGATGGCCTTTTCGGTTTAAGTATGGGTTGCACAACATTCGTTGTCGAGAGATAACTCAGTAAAACATTTAACAATCTGGATTAGCCTCATTCATGGCTGGATGTTTCACATATTTCCTGCGTTAGAAGTCAATAAGCATACGGAGCCATCTGTACTCAGGGAATACCTTCATTGATGCGCCCTATGTTTGAGTGCTTCTTCTACCTTTCTCACGAGATGGTGAGCAGCACCCTATCGGTGCCTTTTCTATACGCTAGAGTGTACTATCTGTCACCTATTTTGAACATCAATCAGTCTTTCCATAGTTTTAAGAACAAAGGATGTTGGACTGGTGGGTCTATACGATTTAGGCAGTTCACTTGGCTTGCTACCATCTTTTCGATAAAGATTACCGTGTTATTTGGCAGCATCGCTCGACTTTCTACAGTCGTCAACTTTTGGGATGTTGCCGGTTTTCTGTTTTAAGCTGTCAGTGTCGCAACTTCGTGCGGACCAGACCTAACCTACCAGTGCAGCTGAAGCAGATCGATTTTTAGCATTTTAAGAATTAATGTGAAATAGTTAGGTTAGGTTAGATTGGGAGGTCAGTTTTGAATCAGATTTCAGATGCAAATTTTCACCCGGAAGCGAAATAGTTTAAAATAAATTGGATTGAATGCGTTGAACACTGAATTCTTCAATTTCGTTTACCTGTTTCCAGGAGGATGAAATGTATACCCAGTTGCAGCTTGCTGCAAATGAAGTAATAACCTCTGACAGTGTGGTGTCAATAACCCTCTGAAGTAGAGCTGGGAATTTCCGCCCCACCAGAGGCTTTAAAACGTTTGAAAGAGCCAACTGCCCACCTAATCTTGGACTGAAAATCTTTACAAAGAAACTGCAAACGCTAGATACAGTGGCGATTGAGTTTCATTCGACGGTAGTCATTTTGAAGGTTGCAATTAGAGGAAAGACTCATACGTGATAACCTCACTTTTTAATTTATTTACGATCAACCTGGTGATCTTCTCTTTACTGGCGCACGTATCTGCTGACACCTGACACGTCATACAAAATCGTATTGGTTAACATGTACAACACTTTTTTGTAGCACACCACCGACATGCAAATGAACGAGTTGTCTCGTGCATGTACACACCAAGCGACTTTAAGAAGGCAAATAAAAATTAAAAATGCCAGTAGCCGGCCATACAAAAAGAGATTAGCATGTTTGTCGGTCGTTCATTCATTCATTACAACTTTCCCAGTTCATATTGCTATTCGCTTTATGTTCGATCTGTCATTGACAAGTGTTTCAGCAGGATCACGCCGAATTCATTATAACCGGACATGCCTGGGAAAATTCACATGCTGAGCACATTCCATTTTTTTCTGCCAGATCAGTGGCATTCGTGTGCTCTAAATAACCATGCATCACTTATGTCCGCTTTGGTACAGATGTTTTAAACCTAAGATGGATCCAACTGATTGTATAAGCGGACAGGTGTGGCAACTATTACAAGAGCTTACTTACTTATACTTAAGGTGGCGCTACAGTCCGAGGTGGACGTGGGCCTCAACCAACAAGTGTCTCCAGTTTCGCACGCTAAGTTGGTTAAGGTCCCCTTCCAACCAAGAGTGACCTCATCCGCTTTTGAAAGGGTCCATGCCTCTGCGCCATAGAGCAGGACTGGGATTATAAGCGTCTTATAAAGGGTCACTTTGGTTGTTCGACAGAGGGCTTTGCTACTCAATTGCCTTCTTAGCCCAAAGAAACAGCGATTGGCAAGAGTTATTCGTCGTTTAATCTCAGCACTGGTATCATTGTCTGAGCTCATAGCGGAGCCTAGGTAGACAAAGTCCCTAACCACCTCAAAGTTATATCTGTCCGTGAAGACGTTCTGTCCGAGACGTCGGTGTTGGGTGTCCTTTTATTACCAGAGCACCCACCTTAATACGAAACTACGTGGGCCTAAGATACCTACTTCTTTTGACTTCTTCTTAAAGTTCCTCTCCGTTTCCTCTCAATATTTCTGCAGTCGAAAGGTTGAGCCAACTAAGAAACTAAAAGTCGCACTGAATGATTCAATGTGGCCATATTTTCTGCAACACTTGATCAAGTTGAGTGTCAAAATCGCATCGCAGGTATACCTATTTATAAAAGTTAAAATTTATGTCAAGGATTCCTGCGTAATCGTCTTTTCTTGGTTGACACGGCCGACAAATACTATATATCTAGGTAAATGACTATGCTAAACACAACTGAGTCGGCAATATGTATTTTGAAGCATTTTACGCCCTTAAAGTGTGCTTTCAACCAACAGTGGCAACAGCACCTCATTTTGCAAGGACCATTGTAAAAGGATGGAAAAAACGCACAAGAATTTCATTCCCTACCTACTTCTCTGGCAATGATGTTGACATTTTTGCACTTTTTCATGTTGGTATGAATAGAAAACAAACTTAAGGTGGAATAGAAAACCATTATGCAAACACGCACCGTAATCTATTATGCTAACAGCTGCTTCAAAATATGAATGGTCTTAGGTTCACGCTCCTACTTGAAAGGATGTGTAGATCTGGGTAAATACACAACTTCTGTTGAGCAATACTACTCGCAGTCCTTGTGATAAACAATTCAATTTTAAGAGTTTTGCTGGGTTTTTTTGAGTATGTTTCGACAGTGTATCGGGTGGGGAATTAAGTTTATGAACAACTCTGGCTGCAAGAGAAAATGACGTGCTTCGAATGACAAGTAAAGCGCGTACAGCTGGAAAACGACTGAAGTGGGTTCAAACTAGCATGCTGAAACAAAAGGAAAAGCGAGCACATAATGACGACTATTGGAAAATGTTCTCGCCGCTAGGCGGTGTGGAAATGCACCTGCAGAAGTACCTACTTCCGAATGTTTTGCTTGTCGGCAGCCAAGTGCAAACGTATATTCACAGCGCGGTGCATTCAACACAACTTTTGTAGAGCTCGGCTTTTCCGTTGCACGTGCAGCAGAATGAATGACCTTGATCTTGCTTGAAAGAAAATTGCAGTCGAGCACTGTACCATATACAATAATGCCAAGCTGCAGAGGAACAAAACAGTTTATGGAGGGTTATTTGTGACAAGTTTACGTGCAGCAGATGAAGAAAGGCATGCGAGGTTGTTACAGTTCTGAATTATTATGCGTTTTCCCAAGCCAAAAGGACGGTATTTTCAGCAGCGACCAGAAAATGAAAGGAGTAATTACTGCAATAGTGACCACGATAACCAAAAAGATAGAAGAACTTCGACTAAGGTGGCGCGCACAAGCAGAAAAGGACTATTACTTACTTAGGGCTTACTTACTCTTACTGTATGCAGTTGCTTAAGAACCGTGTCCAATTTAAGCGGTTTGTCCTTGGTTAACTCCGAATTTGAGGGCCACCGAAGGAAAGTAAGTATCATGGTTTGCAGGTGTGCTAAAAAATTACTGACATTCATAAGACAGAAGTGGTACTCGTCACCAGCTATATTGCTGGAACATAAATTTCCATGCATGCAAGGCTTACATTCCATTTGCAAAACGCCGCGTCGCATGATCTTCTAGTTTACTAGGCAAATAAAGTCGAAGAGGGGCTCGAACGAAGCATAAGAACATTGAGCCCTGTAAGAAATAAATTTAGACTTTGCCGTTTATAACGCAGGTAGATGGAAGATTTTCGGAAACATAGCCACACACACTTTGTCCCCTTCAGGGTATATCTGAGATCATCACCGCTTTTGAAATTATGTATTTTTGACAAGTCCAACTGGGATCTGTTGGGCAAACTTTTGTTTGCAAGTTTGCCTTGGGGTTTGGATGATGTTAATTATCCCGCGGAATCTGTTACCCAAAGAACAAACGATTGTTAGCAAGAGGCTGCTACCAGAAACGTATCATAAACGGGGGACGAAAACAAAAGATCAAACTGATTGCAGTCTTCTCAAAACAGATTTTGCGACTTACCAGTTTCTTATTTGGCTGCAAAGTGCAAAGAAGTAGCTGCCAATGATCAGATATGAGTTTCGTATTTGAGAACAAGTCTTATCATATACAGCCAACCTCACTGTGACCTTTCTTTCAAATTGGCAACTTAGTCGCTGCCTCCAAGCATGTGGTTGGTAATATTCTTCGGTTTTCGCATCAATAATTCGAGTGCAACATATGAACAATACTATGAATGATTGTTTACATACAAAAAAGGATTTTCTGGCGATTTGGATGTATTTGCGCATGCACCCCTTTGATGTACTCATTCCTATCATCTCATTGTGCAAAATCACATCCGTACGAAGGGGTAACTGAATTTCCAAATATCCCGTGAGCAAAAGCCGACATATCATCGTTTCCTGTTGAATTGAATTATAAAGTCCGGGAGACTTTACGACAGAGTTTCTAAAATTAGCTTGCGACTAAAGATTCAGAACCATTCTGCGTTAAATGGGAACGAGACACCTATTCAGTCGTTGTACTCCAACCATAAACTCAAGCAGACATGCAGAGGACAAGTGATGTTGTTAACACCAAGGCATCTGTGTGGGAAGAGGTAATCGTGCCACACTAAAGTGACTTGTGTTGTTCTATGGTTTCTGTTCCAAGTAACCCTTTATTAAAGAAGACAAAATAGATACCTACGACAAGAAGACAAATGTGCAGTCTACCTCTCAAATGCAACCACAAAGGAAGCTCTCTAAGAACTATGCCGTCAGACAAATGAAGAGGACACTTCATCTCGCCGCTTTCCTGATGATGCGAGACTTTCCAAGGTGAAGGAGACAGTGCACCAGCTTCCGCTCTGAAAAGCTAAGTTGTAATTTTGCATGCAATTGAAATCTACATATGGCGGCCGAGTAATACTTTTTCAATTGGTGCGGGTATAATCTACCTACATCTGTGAATGAATATATCAATATCGTTATGCAAACAAAGCAGTTTATGAGTAATTCCTTCCACAATCCAAAAAAAACAACAACAACAAAAAAAGAACGAATGAGATCACATAAAAATAGAAACCTCGACGATTATGAATAATTGGGAACAGAAAATGCGCTGTTCCTCTATTTTGGTCTATTTTTAAGAAGTTACATGGAGCCTTGCTCCAAACAATACAATTTGGTGTTGGTTTTGGTTGGTGCTGCGATGCGACTCCGTGAGGCAGACGTCATTTTATTTTCTTTCTCCACTTTGCGGGACGATGACTCACTCGCTTGTCACACACTCGCAGAGTGAGAGAACAAGTAAAATAGTCGTTTTTTTTGCACATGCAATTGTTAACCACAAAATGTTCAAATGGAACTGGTACTGGTACTGGACATAGATGTGTAGGGTAAAGTAATTTTGGAATACTCACGGCAATGGAAATACAGTTCTCCTCTGTACTATTCGGGAATTTCACAATGAACTTGGATCCAGCCTTCTCCTCGCTATCGTTGAGAGGTCGGAAACGACAGACCACTTTAATGCTGTCCTCCGCTGGGATCTCCCGTTCGGCAGACATGTCGACGGATTATGTGTGTGGGGCGGTTATGTATAATTTTGTTGTAGAACGGATTTTTCGCCCACGAATTAATCTGGAAAAAGGATAATTGATTTTTTTTTTCACGTTCGATTGTTCTCCTTTGTGTTTCGAAAGGATATCGACGAGACAACGTTGGCGGTGAAGAGAAAAAAAACTTTCCTCGTCCGCACACACAACACACGAATACACACCTAAAGCAGAAACTGAAAAAATATAAAACGGCGAATAAATTTTATTCTCGGTTTATTCTTTCGGAGAATCTCCTTTCTCGCTCTTTTCGATTCGGTTTTCTTTTTTCTTTTTTTTTTGAAGCGACACGATAGAACTTTCACAAAATCTGTAACTAATCGATAAGTTTTTTTTTCTATATTGTTTCCGTTTGGTTTTGTGTCTTTAAGAAGGCGATTTTATGAAAAATAAAGATATCAAACATATAAGCGATTGGTAATTTATTTAAACTTATGTTATTTAACTTTTATTTAATAGAATAAAGCACTTGAATTGGTGTTTTATTTCGAAGACAGAGTTGAATTTTTTGACTTCGCTCTGCCCTTTCACGAAGCACTTCACATCACTGAATGACGTTAAGAGTGTTGCCAAGACAATACAATTATTGCTGTAAAAGGTGTGTTTGTTTCGTTAAACCTATCGCAACACTCTCTGCTCTGAGCTTGGCACATGCGCGTTTTGTTTACGAAACCATCAACTGATTCATATTAATGACAATTAAAAAAGATAATACTTGAATTCAATAGTAAAACAACGAAGTCGTTGTGGATTGCGTTTCGTATTCATATTCATATTCATATAGGAGTTTTCAACTGTCTTACATTGTCCTTAAAAATATCAGCCAGTGTAGTAAAATTTAATTCGTTAGCTGGAACATTACTTTGAGTTTTTAATAAACATTCGAAACTCAGAGCATTTTTATCTAAATTTGTAAGTCTTTTTTAGCCAACTTATTTTCAGTGATATAGGTTTGTTTTTCACAATCAAACTATATTCTAATTCAAAAAATGCTTTACTTTGGAAGAGAAATTCGATTTTTGTTTGTAATTGTTTTGATGTGTACTTTCACGAACTCAGATGCAGTGTTTTCGAACCAATAATTTGACAACGAGATTGTAAATGCTGGGCTCTAATCGCGTAATTTATGAAACGATTGTCGTCGAAACGATTGAACTAAACGAGATCGTTTTTAGTTTGCTTCATATAACATCATCGTCGCATCGTTCAATCGAATCGTTTATCGTCCTCGTTTTCAACAGTTTGAGCATGACTGTAAACAAACTTTGACACCCAAAGAAATGAAAAAAGGGATGGAATTTTTTTTTTTTTTTTTTCTTTTCTTGAATAAATTTGTTTTTTTTTCTTCGTTGTCATGGAATTGGGTATTTTATGCAAAAATAGATAGCTAGGTAGTAGAATTTTTATTGGTAAAGGGCGAATTGTAAAAAGAAATCAATGAATGCAATTTTATGATTGCATTTTTTTCTGATTGCATTAAAAATGCATAAATTAAAAAAACAAATAGCTGAAATTCATTTGATATTCCCAATAAGTGCAATAACCATTTTTTTTTTTTGGCAAAGAATGCATTTTTTTACAGTTCGGATAAGTGCAAGTCGCCTCCAAAGAGAATATAATGTGTTTGTTTTCCTTTAATATTTTTATACTTCTCTCAGAACTAATTTAAAGTGAAAAATGCAGCAAAAACGATAGCAAAATAGCCATCGTTCAATCGAATCGTTTCGACGAGAGTACTTGACGTTTAAATTAGTAACGTGAAGCAACAAAAAACGATGCTCGTCCAATCGTTCGAACGATTATCGTTTTTGGTTGCTACACGAAGGAGAAGCATCGTCGAGACGATATCGTTCAATCGTTTTGTGCTTACGCGATTAGACCCCTGGGTTTATTCGCATTTTAATTTTTTTTTTTAAATCAAGTCAAATGAACTAAGAAGCACATACCTACCTTCCAAATTCAAATAGGAAACATCTCTATGTTATCGAAAGCTGATCGATTACACATAGCCGGCGACATGACTGCCACACGACTGTCATGTCCTTTGTAGGGTTTTAAAAATATAGGCGACAACAAAAATCAGCTGGCCGTCATCGCATTTTTCCAATAATTTCAATTGTTTTTCTTATTTACTTGTGCAATTTACAATGTCCAATCGGGATATTTTCGCAAAAGCCTTACCAAATGTAAAATTAGCTACTCGATTCGATGCCGACGGCAAGGAAGTTCAGGTATAATTTCGGAATAAAGCAAGAAGTCAAGTGGTTTCTAATTGGAATCACATTTTTTCAGGTCGAGCGCCGTGTGGATGAGGAGCAGAACGTAAAACAACAGGAAATCTTCGAGATTTTAGTGAATGCTGGCTACTTTCGTGCTCGTATAAAGGGCCTCTCCGCGTTTGACAAAATAGTGGGCGGAATGACTTGGTGCATCGAATGCTGTGACTACGATGTTGATGTTGATCTTTTGTTTCACGAGAATCTCACAATTGGACAGAAAATGTAACGATTTCGGTACGCTAAACTTAACTCAATGACCATAAGTGCTTTTCCAGTGCGCTGACGGAGAAAATCGTGATTGTGCTGCCCAAGATGAAGTGCCCGTACTTGATTGAACCTCATCAGATACAGGGACTGGAGTTTATAAGTATTTTTCCGGTCATACAGTGGCTAGTTAAGCGATCGGTTTGTCAGCATTAACAAACTAAGTCAATTGACAGTGAAATGTGTTGGTTACAGGTGGAAAATCGAGCTGAACGTGCAGTCAAGTTGAAGGCTTTCGCTGTGAGCCAGTTCCACAATAACTTCCAATACAAATCCGATAAGGAGAATCTCCAAAAGATGCGCAATGCTTCGGCAAACATCAAGCGAATACAGGTTCGTTATTTATGAATGTCAGTTAACAACACCCGCTAACCCTTCGCTACCGTAGGAAATGTACAGTCCCCGTCGTCAGTATAAACGCAAGGACACCGGCAATGAGGACGAGAAAACTCGAGTTCGCATAACACTCCTCGAATACGGCAACAAAGGCGCATATCCCGGATCAGCGACAAGCAAGAATCCATCACAGAAGTCCGATGATTCGCAATCAGCAGCAGCGGACCTCGACGAGAACCTTGTCGAGCGAGAGGTGATTTCGTTAAGGCCGCAAAGTTTTGTCCTAAGCTTCGAATTTGCTTTTATTTGGATTTACCTTTCTCCCAAACAGAGAACGGCTCACTCTACATCACACACTTAGTAGTTCCGTGAGCTCTTTCTGTGTGGTTTACTGTGCCATTCATTTAAAACAAAAAAAAAAATACCGTGCATGTTTTACCTCTTAGTTTAGATACGATTTTCTAGAGCTTACAAACTTTTGAAACACAAACGGCTTTCCACACTAAAACAAACTCAAGTCTCGCGAAAATCTTCGCGGTTCTTCTGTGTATTTTTGTTTCCCTCTGTGTGAATAACAGCAACACGCCAACAAACAAAACAATTTACTTGCAGATCGATGTTGACCAGCTGCTTAAAAATCTTTACATTGCTAACGAGGTAAACTGTCAATTCATATACTATACATACCTAACTACATTAAACAAAAAAAAAAAAACAAGAAACAGAAAAGAACTTGTGTAATAATTTATTGTACATCTTGATTGTTCATGTCGATTGTGATTATGTTGTTATGTCTAGGAAATGGAGAACACTTTGCTTTTTGTGTTGTTGCTACTTTTCCAACTTGTAAGTGTGACTGTGCTTCTCTGTATATATATCATGTGTGGTTGTTGTGTGTCGCTGGTGTGCTTAGATTTTAGATTAGTACCAAGTAGATGAACTAGATTTGCGTAGAACTCGATATATTTGACGTTATAAACCGTGTAGGGGACAAATGACCTTCGAGCTGTACCAACTCTTTGCAAAGACAACGAATTTGCTTGGGAAACTGCGGAAGCCTACTGCGACGTAGGCCAATGTCAATGACTCAACGAAATAGAAGTTGCCATGAAGCAGTTATTTTACATTTTTTGCATGGGAAAATGTCTCCTCGCCCAAATTTTCCAATTCTAGAATCGATAAGCGGCTCCAGTCCATTTCAGCAGTGCTTCTCTTGGCGTTTTCATGCGTCCGCTCAGGATACAAACGGCTTTAACGCGATTCGTTTGTAGGTCTTCTCGGGTTGTTGCCCGCCATGTTGCAACGATCTTTTTATGCAACTTTGTTAGTAGCGTAATGTGGATTTTTTTTAGAAACCCACCTCTTCCCAAAATCAAAAATACTGTCAGTGGGTGAGAGATGCGTATACGCCCGAGTGTCCCAACTTAAGTGAGCGTCGCAAGAAAACCTGGGTCCGCATTCTGTAAGGCGAAACGATGAAACGTTTTCGTCCGCACGAATGGTTTGCCCTATGTTTCACAAGCAAATTTCTTCGCGCACACGAAAACGTTTGAACGTTTCGCCTTACAGAATCAGAATGCCGACCCTGCTTCTACTTCTGGCGGAGGGATCACATAATGCAGCAACAAAAACGAATCATTTGCCAAAATGTACTTGTTCTTCCATCCAAAACGTACACAATTATTCAGCAGCACTTTGTCACCTAGAAGTTACAACACATACTCCACTAATCCAGCTTCTAGAATCCTAACGCTATTAGCGACTGCCTATTTATCTCGTTTCTCCCTCGACAACAGGACGATGTGCCAACGAAAACAGCTCTTGACGAGAAGGACAAAACAGCTCTGCTTCGGCACTACGCCGATCTGAAGGAAGAAATGGAAATCGATACAAAACTCCTTTCCGAGCAGAGCCAGGTGAAGGCTTTGCAAAACACCAAGGCAGCCCTGGAGAAGAAGCTGCAGCGCGTTAAATCGGATAATCAGGAGCTTGGACAGGAGCTGGACAAGCAGAAGGTCAAATTGAAGGAGCAGGAACAATTGGAACAGGAGTTGCTTGGTGAAATCAAGGACTTTGAAAAGATCGAAGCCAAGGCCGACAAGGGGTGAGTTGTGTTGATGAATTTTAAGTGTCGTTCAGCTCAGGCGTTCGTTGCAGTGTGCTGGCGAAGATAAAGGGCCTGGTGGAACTGAATGAACAGCTGAAGAGGGAAGAATCTGACTATAAGGAGCAATGCAGGGAAGAACTCGAACGGCTGCAGAAGGAAATTCAGTAAGTAGATCTGTTTAAATAGACAGATAATCACCGCCGTCTGGTTTGCCCTCGCAGGGAAATGGAGCAACGAAACGCGGAATCTAACCCCGCCGAAGAGAAAGAACTCGTCGCCAAGCAGGAGGAACGTCTCCAACAACTGCGACTCCAATTGGCGAAGAAGAATCGCGGGATTGTTGCCATCCAGCGGCAACTTGACAACGTCCCGGACCGCACGGAATTGGCGCAGTATCAACGACGGTTTCTGGAACTCTACAATCAAGGTAGAGTCTCAGTACGTCTTATGTCAATTGTAATTGTATTTCTTTGCAGTTAGCGCCAAACATCGAGAAACAAAACAATTCTACACGCTGTACAACACACTGGACGACACCAAGTTGTATTTGGAGAAAGAACTCTCGCTGCTGAATTCCATTTATGAGAACTACCACGAAGGTATGACAACTCCACAGTCTCGCGAACAATTCCTCAAGCAATTCGAGGCAATAGTCGACGGAGTCAAGCAGACGCACAACAAAGTGCGTCAAAAGTGCGACGACGAGAAGGCCAAACGAGATGCATTGAACGCCCAGCTGATGCACCTGGTGGACCAACAGAGGAAGTATGCTGCTGCAGTCAAGCAGCTGACGCGAGAGTGCCAGCGCTGCGAAGCTTTAATGATGCATTTGAAGTCGATCCAGTAG